>OY728158.1:1009328958-1011828958 GCA_963277665.1 Viscum album | reverse complement strand
TTATTATTATCGAATAGTTAAACAAGTTGGATTCTACAATATTTCAAGTGTTGATTTTTCATTACAAATGGGTAGATAATTGGAGTGCAGTAAAAGTTCATTAAATGTGAATCTTGAAGATGAATTATAGTTTGAAAGGGTAAAATGAAGAGTTTTCAAAACGTAAATACAAGTAATGAATGTATTTTATGTCCTAGATACGAAATAAACTAATTAGATGATTATCGTATTGGCGACTAAAACAACTATAAGGTTAAATGAAAACTCAATCGAGTATGACCCTTTTTTGGGAGAACACAATCATTTCATAGTGGTAACAATATAGATAAGGCTTGTATATTTTAGGGGATAGAAAATTGGGGATTTTGATTATTGATAGAGGATACAAATCCCTTTACCATTAATAAATAGAGTTCAATGAGATGGTTTATGTTTTCATAATATTCCATGAATTTTGCCCATAATATTAATTTATTTTACTATATTAATGTATTCTAAATTAAATGTCAAAAAAATAATATAGAAAATTTCTTATACACATGATGATGTTACCAATATTAGGGACTAATAGGTAGTTTATGCTGAAACTAATGAATTATTAGGGGATCAACATCATGTTGATGAAAAAAATAAGAACAACACAACATCACGATGTTGACTTAAATTATAGAGGAAATAAGTAAGGGTATAAAATATGAGGTTGGTTGGAATCAATATAGCCAAACTATTGATCCCAAGAAGTCAATCTTTATTTTTTATGTTGGGGTCACAATGAGGATGATGTTTTAGATTGATATATACTATTGGAACCATTTCTATCATATAATGATTGATACCCTTTGGGAAGATATAATGGTAATGTTATGATATAATATTTCTATTTTACCAAAAAAATATATAATGAATTGTTAATTTAATTTGCAGTATTCCTTGTAGAGTACATTTATTTTAGATGATTTTAAAAGGAAATATTTCTCAATGGCCACTATAAAATCCCATAGATGCTTCCAAAATAATAATTCCATGTTACCTTAGTCGTCATGAAGAGGAATCATTCCAGGTGAATATTAGTCAATAATATATTATTTGAAATTATTTATTTTATCCAATTTGAGTTAAAATAATAAATATGTGAAAAAAATAGATTATTTGAAATTAAATAACATGCATCAAAACCAATGTACCCCTATTGAAAATCAATGATGGGGTATAATTAACTTGAGAATAAATTAGTATGTATTTTAAATAAAAATAAAATTTTATCTCATGTGAAAAAAATGATTTCCTTTTTTTATGTTTATAATACTGAATCAAAATCCAAACCCATTTTTATCCTAGGTCATGTGCTATAGAGGGAGGGTCGCATAAATACAGAGGGAAAACTAGATGATGAAAACAAAAAAATAGTATATGAAGCATGTCTAAGTTTGACACAAATTTGTTTTTCTTTATAATATTATTACATTAAAATGTATATTTACGTTTGTATGATTTTTTATGGTTTTGACATGAGAATTAGCAGTGACCACACATGAATTAAAAACTACATTTAGTAACTTTTAAGGGTACGAAACAATATATTCACTTTAAAAGAGTAGGTTTTAGAGTGTCACCTCATACATATTTTGAAAATAAAAACTACTAGATGATACCTATAAGAAAATTAATGTATTTCTGGTTCAAATAGATTCTTTTCAATATAATATTGTCCATTTGGGTTTGGTAGACCAATATATGTGAAAGGATAAAAGATAACTGATGGGGGAACAAATAATGGCACATGAAAAGTGAAATGAATCGACTATATTTGAAAAAAATCAATCCCCTCAATCACATTCCCTGAAAAATATAATAATTTTTATCATTTCTATCCTAGGAGATGTTCTACACATTATATAACTCTCAAAATATCCAATGAGTACAGGGACTTAGGTATCTCAAGATCTTACTTCTGAGTTATGATTCAGATATTACAACGATCAATTATGATATTAGTACATTCAAAGAATGGTCATCTAATCTTATAAAGATATATGATGTATGACTTTAACAAGTTTTTTCAAAAGAAAAATCTATAATAGTTGATGAAAAAATGTCTTAAGGGAGGTATGGTATTACATTTGGATAAATAGATAAGGAAACATAATTTTGGATCAATAAAATCTAATATATCGACCACAAAAACAAAAGGACCTTTCTGGAGCCTCTTCTCCCTACCAGTTTCACAATAAAATATACTATCATTACAACGTAATGACGATACCACATTCAAATATGCATATATTTCTTATATTGTATATGAAGAAGAAGTATTTCGAATTGTAATTACAAACAAAGTTGGTGTTGAGAGTATAAAATAGATTCTCAAGTTTGAATTGATGGTAGTCTCAATTGGGAATATATACATCATGTACATTTTCATTGTTCAACTATACAAAAAATGATCTAATATGTTCATTAAATTTAATAACTATTCATATTTTCTACAAGAGATTATATTAATACTACATAAAAGGAAAACCTTTTGAAACACAAAAAGGATTCCTTAATACATGTATCATTTGAATGGAATATATTCAGTTGGAGTCAATATAAATTGATAAGAAAAAATATGATTTAAATGAGGCGTTTGAGAAGAAAATAATAGAAGACAATCTCTATAAGATTCCTACAATGCAAGGGTAAAACTAAAAAACCAAAATAGATAAAATATATTTTTATTTTTCCATTATATACTGATAGAAATAAATATGGATACCCAAAATAATTATTCTTCGGATACAATTCATGGATATCCATCAAAGCGACTACACATGACGTGTAGTGTGAATTTTTAATGCACTAAAATCAATATTTTAATGATAAACATTCAATTGTATGTTAATGTATATCTTTTCACAATGATATTGTTTTGATAGGTTACTCACTAAATATAGAATCAATCATGTCTTGAAGTCAGTTACTAAAGATAAGAAGCCAATGGATTACTTCAAATTAAAATAGATTAATGTACAAATAGAAATATTTAATTATCAAAACATATATAAAATTAATTATTCTGATATATTTTTTTGAATTTTCCATAGAAAGATAACATCAATGAGTGTGGATATTATATTTCAACATTTATGAATGATATCATACACCATCACAATACAAGCATCCCTAAACAGGTAATTTCTGAAGTAAATTACAATTTAATTAAAAGAAAACCTGAATCATTTTTATGAATATATTTTCTAAGTAATACCAATATTGAAGAAAATATATGCTCTAAAACGAAGAAGTAATTTTTTTTGAGATTAATGGTTTTTGTAAATGGTGTTGAAATGTCTTCGAACATCAAATTTAGGTGATTACCTATTGTGCTGGTGATCTAGTATGGGATATGACATTGTAAATATATTTGGGCTTCAAACCACTAATATCAAAAAACCTACATATTATTTTTGATATGTTTCTTGAGGATAAGTATAATGGAGGAAATTAATTTGTTTAGAAATAAATGGGAAAAATATATGGTGTCATAATGTATATAAACATCATGAAGAGGAGAATTCATAATACTGATTTACTTAATTTTCTGATAATTTTATCTAAATATTAGTTAATTTATTTATCATTTTTATCAGATACTTATTTGGTTAAATTTACAGATTCTTTAAAAACACATGTCACATGAAGAAAATCAAGAAAATGCCCTCATATAGTTTTCGTAATTTAGGAAAATGATATATAATTTATTTATCATATGTAAGAATTAAATTCATGAAAATATTAAATCCGATGTGGTTGGCATGAAGTCAAGTAATTTATTTCAATACCAAAGTGATATGTTGGTTGAAAACATTCATCAAATAGATAAACTAATAAAATGATATTAGATAGTTTTCAGACATAAGAAAAATGATCCATAATTTATTCTTCATGTTAAGTAATTGGATGCATGTCAATCTGACACCTCATGTAGTCGGTATGACTCTATGTATGTGTTTTCGATACCAATGTGTCATTTTAGTAAAAAACATACATTAAATATTCAAAACTATGAAAAAATCTTGGAATATTTTCAAACTTTACAAACATGATCGATAATTCATTTTCCACGTGAAGGAATTGACCTCACATCAATCTGAGACATTATGAGATCGATATGACCCAAAGTACAAGTTTTCCAGGGTAATATTCTATTTTTGTTTAAAATATGTGTTAAATAACCTATACTAGGAAAACAAGTAAAAATTGGTTTCTAAATTTAAAAAAATTATCCACAATTCATTTTTCACTTTTTGTAATTGATTTCACATCAATTAGACACATGGTGTGGTCAGTATTACAAAACTTGTGCGGTTTGAGTTCAAAATTGATATTTTAGAAAAAATTAATAATGAAATACAATAAAATAAGGAAAAAGATTTGAGTCGTCTTGACACATTATGAATATGATCCCTTAGTCATTTTTCCATGTAAGAATAATTCACAGTAAATCAAACCCATGGTGCTCCCGGTTGACACAATGTGGTCATTATCAATTTAAAATAGAAATTTTAGTTCAAAAGGTGTGTAATTGACTGAAAACTAAGAAACATATCTATTATTTTCTAAAAAATTTAGGAAAATGAAGAATAAATGATTTTGGATATGCAGAAATAAATCTCACATGAGCCTACTGAATGGTATGTCCGGTATGACTCAAATTACGGGTTTTAGTTTGAAAATGATATTTTAGTTAAAAAAAGTTAAACACTCAAAACTAATAAAACAAATTTGGTTTGTTTTTAAAGTTTGTTAAAGTAATAGAAATGTAATTTGTGACAGTTATGAATCAAAAATTCCTTAATCTGATACATGGTGTTCCTAGTAAGATTCAAATTGTGTGGTTTCAGTTTAAAATTTACATTTAAATAATTTATTGATCAATATTATAATTAAATTTATTTATTTATATAATTATTAAAAATATGGATTTTTTTCTAATATAGTTGAATGTTTTTCTCTAGTTGGGGTGTTTTATATAAAGCTTCTCATGCTCATGGTTGATTGGACTTTGAAGCTGCAACTGAGATAAATGAAACAAGAAAATTAGTTAAAAAGGCATACAGACATCATGAAAAACTGAATTCCTAATACTTATTTAGTATATTCATCTATAAATTATTCTACTATTTTAAATTTATTTCCTTACAATTTTTATCTCATACTTATTTATTTTTTCTTCATAGATCTTTTGTGAAGTCATTTTTTCCTTTCAACTATCTTAAACATTCCAGAAAAGATATGACACATTAATTTTGGATGGAAGATGACACCCTTTTCTAACTAAAATTTGAAGAGTATCAAGAATCATGGGGTTTCCACTTTGATCCAAATAGAACATGTACTCTATTTTATGTCTTGTACTATATAATTGAAGGAATAATACACATCACATACATAATTAGCCACACCTCAATCTGAAAAACAATTTAATTTTTTCACTCAAACTTTATATTTTCGGTTTATAATTTTAATTTTACTTCAAAATACACGTCACAGACTCAAAATGATAAAAACACATTTTTATTATACAGATACTTTTTCAAAACAATTCAGAAGTAATTTGTGATGTGTAGTAATCAGAATAACCAGAATCTAATAGAAGGTGTGACCGGGAAGACTCTAGGTGTGTATTTTTATTTAAAAATGACTACATTTTTAGTAAAAAACACAACTAAAAGCACGAAATCAATAACACAAAATTAGGTTGTTTTTATACATAATTATAATGATCCATAATTCATTTTTGACATTTATAAATCTATCACATCTCAATCTGATACATGGTGTGTGTGGTATGACTCAATGTTTCTCTTGTTAGTTTAAAGTTAAAAATTTAGTTCAAAATGAGTTTCAATCACTAAAAAACACAAAAATTCACTCATATTGTCCTTATAATTGATTAAAATTATTCATGATTTATTTTTGGTATGTAGGAATGAGTCTCACATAAAAATGGTACATGAATTGACCAACATGAATCAAATTAAATGTTTCTATTTTAAATTTACATTTCAGTAAAAAAACACATGTTTCATACTCAATATCAAGAAAACACGTTCATATTTTTATTATATGTTAGAAAAATGATACATAAGCCATTTTTTTAAAGTATGAATCATCAATACCACAATATGATGCACAGAGTGACTGTTATCTCTCCAAGTGTTTCATTCTATTTAAATTTAACATTAATCTTAGTAGAATAGAAAAGTGACATTCTAAAAAACAAGAACAAACATTTGGATTTTTTATGTACTTGATAAAAAAAGTAATTTGTGGTGTGTAGGAATAATACTCACATCAATTTGACTAATAATTTCTCTAGTAGGACTCAAAGTGTTTGTTGTCAGTTTAAAATTGAAATTTAGTTCAGAACTTTTCTCACTCAATGAAAACTATGAAACTATTCTCTAATTATTTTGATAATATTATAAAATAATCCTTAGGTCATTTTTAATGTATTGGAATCAGTCTTATGTAAAACCAACACATGATGTGATTGATATGAATCAAAGGGTCCAATGTGAGTTTAAAATTGAAATTTTATGTCAAAATGTGTTCCACTCATTAAAAACAAAGAAGACATTCCATGATTATGTTGATAATTTAGAAAATGATTCATAAGCTTTTTCATGTGTAGGAATGAGTCTAACATCAAAAAAATACATGTTGTGGGGGATATGACTCAAAGTGTGTGTTTTAAATTCAAAAGGACACATTAGAAAAAAATATTGGTGACTTAATCAAAACCAAAAAATATATATTCATATTATCTTGAATTGTTATTAAATGATCCATATGTCATTTTTGATGTGTAGGAATCATCCCCACCTCAATATGATACACAGTGTGCTGGGTATGACACAATTTGTCCATTATTAGTTTTGAATAATCATTTTAGTTCAAAACATGTATCACTCATTAAAAGCTAGAGAAAACATTCTTTTTTATCTTGATAATTTATAAAAGAATCATAAGTCATTTTTCCATTTGTATTCAATTTGCGTGTTTCCAGTTTAAAATGACAGTTTAATAAAAAATACATGTTACATACTCATAATATATAAAAAACATTTGGATTATTTTTAATATTGATGAAAATGATCTGTACTTAATTTTTGTTGTGTAGGAATCAGCTGCACCTCAATCTAACGCACAATGTGATTGATGTGACTCTAAGTGTACCATTTTGTTTAAAATTTACAAAAATATTTATAAAATAGACTAGTCCCGTACTCAAAACTGAGAAAATACATTTATATTATTTTAATACTTTATAAAAAAATTTATAAGTCATTTATGATCTTTAATAATTATCTTAACATCAATCTTATACATTTTCTTACTGATATGACTCAATGTATCCATTATCAGTTTAAAATTTATATTTTAGTTCAAAACATGTGTTAATATATAAACAACAAAAAAGAATGTTTATATTTCCTTGATAATTTCAGAAAATTATTTATAAGATATTTTTTATGTGTGGGAATCAATCTCACATTAAACTTACTCATGATGTCAATGGTATGACTCAAAGTGTCTGTTTTCAGTTTAAAATTACATTTGATTAAAAAAACATAACTGACATAATCAAAACTAAGAAAATGGATTCACATTTTTTTGATCCCATAGTTAAATTATACAGAATTAATTTTTTAAATGTAGGAATCATCCACACCTCAATCAGATGTAGGGTGTGACCAGTATGACTTTAAGTGATTAATTTTATTTAAAATTAACATTTTATTAAAAAATACAATTGATGTTACAAAATCCGATAAAAAATATATGGATTGTTTCGATACATTAGTAAAATGATAATTAAGTCATTGATTATGTCAATTAATCATTCAAACCACACTCTGATACATGGTGTTCCAAATATTACTCAAAGTATACATTTTTATTTTAAAATTAAAAATTTTTGTTTAATTTATTTCTTTATAGTGTTGGTAACATAAAAATTGTATTTATATACTAGTTCATTCTTTTTCTCAATTTAGGGTGGTTTTTAAAAAAACTAATTTCACTATCGGGGGTCTATGTCTAAAGAAAAAGGAACATTGATGTTTTCAAATGTCTGTGATAATTTTTACTTACTTATGTAATTGCACAAACCAATGTTTAAAATGTCTATAATACATTATTTTTACTTATATTTAGGTTAAAAATTTTATTTCAATTAAATTCTATATTTTATCTAATATTTTATAAATATTTATCTTCTTATTTTTTATTCTTATTTGGTTTCTTTTTATAGAATTATTGCATCGCTACTATAGGTTTGTAGTAGTGTAGTAGCTTGGATGGCCTTTATCAGCAATACATGCCGCGCTAATAAAGGGACACTTTGTCAATGACTTATCAAGAAAAGATAAAGGAATATTTTATCTGTACTCCACCTCACACCAAAAAAGTTACCCATTATTTGTGCTTCTTGTAGCACTGAAAAAATGTATAATTTATGAACACTAAATAAAAAGAACTAATAATGATAACCTATATCAGTAATTTAAGAAATAATGGATAAAATAATCTTTTATCTTCACTTCTAGGAAGCACTAATAATGGGTGCTTTTATCAATGTGGATTAAGGATGAGTTATTTTAATATCACTTTGGAACTCAATGCTTTTGAGTGCTAATAAAGTTTATTTATAGTTCTGTTTAAAATGTTTTTTTTAGTGATAGAGGATATGTGATATATTTCAGTCACTTTTTAATATCATATGGATAGTACATTAGATATTAATAATAGATAATTAAAAAATATTGAATCTTAATAATGATATGGAAGATCCTTCAAAGAATACATAAGTCATTTGAGTTTATATATAAGTTATTAGTGTAGATATGTATGATATTTGAGTTAAAATTTAAAATATTTTAGTTAGCATATAAGAATTTTGTTGAACTCACTGTTGTAATACATAACCAAAATTGTTTTTTATGTAAGATCAATCTATTTAGAAAATATAATAATACAAGAGATATAATTTAGTCGATCCTGGTGCAAATATTCTAACTAATCATTTTGATTATTCAAGGAGATTATATTCAAGGTGGAGATAATATGCATAATTTTTAGATTTGTGACATAATGCTTCATACAGTGTTACAATGGGGTATCATTAAGGCTAAAAATTTCAGTCTAGATTAAAAACAATGTATTTCATAGGTGTTGGAGTGTATAAAGTGAAAACTGTGTAAAATAAAATTTTCCCTTTCAAGATGACATTCATGGAGTTATGAATGGAGAAAATCATAGGAGATCTCAAGAGTAACTAAATCATGGTTAATAGTGAAATTTTATACATTATTTGGTTCCAAATTTTAAAATGAAAAGATGCATGTGTTTTGGAAGACAAATAGTCAAGAAATGTATTTCTCATTGTGGATTTTATTAATTCTGAAAATTTTCATGGAACAACAAATAATATGAAACACAAAGAATATTTTATGAAATTTCTAAAATTTAAGATAATAATGGAGGAGTATTCTAATAGAGAATAAGTTGTGTAGTATAAAAATGTGAGTTTTCATAACATAGTGGTAATTCTAAATTTTTTTCTAGAAGGAGAAAAATATTAAAGAAGGAGATATTATAGACTATCTCTCTAGAATATTAAGAAGTTTCATTATTTAGATGAAATTTGATCACAATGCAACACTATGACTAATGTAATGTTTTTTTATCTTTCATGGACGAAAAAATAGATTCATCATGGGAGTGGTTTGTTTTTTTTAATGAGGGTAGTGAGTTATCCATTTATATTGTGAATATTTTCATAATAAATTATCATTGTGGAAACTCTAAATTTTAAAATTATTAGTGTTCTTATTGATTATAGTATAATATCACATCATCATTTTATACTCTTTGGACAAACCCAGGGTTGGTGGACCATATAAAAACACATATTTCAATGTTTTCTTATTTATCACATCAATAATATTTTTAGGAGAGAAAAGAGTTCAAATTAATAATGGAAAATGTTTTTCATTAGGTTCTATAAAAAATTGGAATATCCCAATTCATACCATTCCCTCTTAGGGTATTATCCTTGTTTGGGACCAACAAGTGGTATTATAGAAAAGGTTATGTTTGGTTAATCTTTATATCTTTTGAGTTACGTGGTAGATTTTGTAAATGATAAATTCATTTCAGTATTTGATGGATGTCACTTTCAACTATAGAAGTATTAGATTTAACATTTCTTTAAATGCTGTCGTATTGATGTATACACCATGATAAAACCTAGAATTAAAGTTAGTATAGACACTATATATTCACCTAAAATGGACCATAAATTTCTAGAATCCATCACCAAAGGAATAAATGTATTTAGGGGATCCTAATATAATCCCATATACGTGAATGAGAAGTTGTGTAAATCCTCACACAATATGTGGGAGAAATTTTTACACATCTATATAGGTTAATCAAACGTATATGAGGATAAAGTTCATGTTCTTTGGAATATGAATTAATACTTGAGTTTCTAATGAAAGTAATCCATATATTTATTACATTATCCGTTGAATCATGTAATTTATAATATGACCGCTCTTTGAGAGATTATTGATAATATAAAGATCACACAGATAAGTTTTAGAATATTTCATCCCCAATTAAATCCAAATGATTAGAATATAAAGGATAAGGATACAAACTAAACATAAATGGGATGGTCTTATATTACTCTTATTTTATATGAAATGATGAAGAATGGTAATGATTCAAATTTGAGGATAAATCTCATGAAATAGAATTTAATTATTTGAAGATACTCTATTTTGGTGATGATACTGAGTATTAGGTGTTTGATGACTTCACGTAGATCCTACCCTTAAATTTGAATAGGGGAAAAGTTAAATTTGAAAAAAAAAATACAATTTTAGGTTTTTAGTGTTTAATGTTTTGGCATCATTTTATAGAGTGTCTCATGAAATTTAATAACTATTATGAAGATAATATTCCCTCAAATAAATCAACCAATGATGTGAAAGAAAAGAGGAAATCCAAAATGAAATTTTTTAAAAACAAGAACATGATTTCACAAGAAGATATTAGGGATTAAGAAAATATAGTGGAAGATGTTAAGGACTAAAAATATCTCAGTGAAGATGTTATTTTAGATTTTATAGATACACCACAAAATGAATAATACATATGTGGTTAAAATGATAATATTTATGTAATAATTGAATTTAAATTAGAGATAGAGGTTTTCTTATAGAAAATAGATCATTAGGGAGCTAAAACAAAGAATCCTAGTCTAGTGGTTAACTATGAAAAAACTTTATATAAAATTGTAAAAAAGAAATAACAACCTAGTTTAATTATATGATCAAAAAAACATAAATCAATAATTACTAAAAAAAGAGTGAATTTTGTTGATTGGATGAACTTAATTGAATAATGTTCTCATATTCTCAATATTTTCTCTAACATTTTGAATGATCGTGTTAAATGGATCTACGATATGAAAGTGAATTTTTTATTTCTACATTGAAAGTTTGAGGATCAATATAAAATCTTGAATCCAAGGATAACATCAGGATGTTTTACTTTTTCAAGCTATGGAAAAAGTGAAAGATAAACATGGAGATATAATCATGTTGTTGAAGGATTTCCTACTACATGGACATGTTAATGTTGAAATAAAATTCAGTTTGGGACTTGATCATCAATAAAAGGAATTCATGGTAGATGTAAATACACAAGACCTCACTCTTTGATGGAAACTTTAATTGGTTTGAACTCAATTGTATCAAAAGAGTATCATAAAAACAAAAAAGAAACCCAAATATACACCAAAAATCAGGTGTTGTGTTTGTGGAAATATGGGGAACAATAAACTTACATATTCTAAATTGGATTTAATTAATATCCCAAAATCAAGAAAAATATATGATCATAAATTATTACACTCAATATGTTCTTGAAGGATATTTTTTATGGAGGTAATAGAGAAAAAACATTTTATTTATCACAAAAGGTTTATAATAAATACCAAAGAAGAATCAAATGATAATATATTTTTATTTGTATATATCATCTAGAGGGATGAAATTAAAAAATAATTTTCATACATTCTACAAGAAATTGATCAAATGAATGTAGAGGAGAAAAAAATCCACTCACTACCAAAATAGGAGAAGTAACTGATATGGATAAACAAATTAATAGTTGGGTAGGATAACAAAGAATCTATTTATTTGAGAGAAAAGAATATAACTAGTATGTGGCACCTTGATCGTAGACTTACTTCCCATATGATTGGAAAGAAAGAGATTTTCATGGGAATAGAATATGTTAAATAAGGTTTCATGATATTTTTAAATGATGTAGTATTGAAAATAATATGCTCAAAGAAATAAAAAGTGATTGGTATAGTTATATGAGATAAAAATGTATGTGTTGTTGAAGGTCTTTGGAAAAACAATTTTAGTTTTATCTAGTTTTTTTACTTAGGAATTGAAATAAATGTTCCAATAGATGACTTTTATTATTAATGGAAGATATTGTGTTACTTTGATGTAAGGAAATAATAGAAAAGTGAATCACTACCATATTGGTGGATAAGACTACAGGAAATAACTTTCTAAATAAGATGAAAATAGATAATAATATAAAATTATTATACATATAAGAAAAAATTATTTGGAATATTTTTTAATGAATGAAGAAGCTTGTGATGTCAGAATTCTCCATCATGATCATATTAACACTTCAAAAAAATTCCGAAACTCTGTCATCATTCATAGTTTATAAAAGTTTAAATATGCAATGTTAACATAGTTTCATGAATTTGAACATATTGTTGTGTGTTGGAAAATATCACCAAAATCCATATATGTAAAAAAGGTGTTATGATTTATTCACGATGATTATAGAAAAATGTATTCATTTTCAAAGATTAACCCCATGTTTGATGTGTTAAATTTAATTACATGTTATAGAAGTATGGGTGAGAATATATTTGGGTGGAAAATGTTGAACTTTTAGATTTATTATTCCATAGAGTTCTCCTATATCCAAGTAGATTGTTATCTTGAGATGCATGAGATAAGACACCCAGATATATTAGTATAGAATCCTTATTAGAAAAATGTAGTTGATAGGAGGAACTAGATTATAAACAATTTTTTTGAACAATTATATTAAAGAATGAACAATTAAAGAAATATTTGAAGGAAGTAGTCTTAACATCTGTCTACAACACAATCAAGGATTTGTTTTTCTAGATACGATAGTACTCCATATGAGATGTTGTATAAAATAATCCAATTATAAATTACTTTTGAATATTCAGAATTAAATTTTTTATTCATTATAAGTAAATAAGTCATTATATGTTTGAATCTATTAGAGTTGAATATATTTTTCTTGGATAATTTTAAAATATCAAGGAGTAAAAATGAAATTGAAAATTCAGGGGAAAATTATCTAAATCTATTACATTAATGTTATGGAAAATAAAAGTATTTTGAAAAATATATAGAACATTCTTGAGGAAATAGTTAAGAAATTGAGCATATAAAATGAATAACAAGGGGATGATAACGATTCTAAATAATATAACTGTAATAATAAAATTTAAAAACATATTTATTTATAAGAAGGCTAATAATTAGGGAAGAAATTTATAAATATGATATCATTAGAGACTGGTCACCTCAAGTGAAAAAATAAAAAAGGAAGTATTTATTCCAAAATTGACTCATATATTAGGTTTAATATATGTTTATTATAGAATAATAAGAATGATAATTTTGCCTTGTCTATGAATGAAGAGTTTGATAAAATAGAAACAAATTGGAATTGGGATATATTATTAACTCAGAAAAATATAAATGTAATTGGCACGAAATAGGTCTTTAAAAAACTCAATGAAGAAGGAAAAGTGACATTAAAAACCACATCCTATGTGTAATGGATATTCCCTGTTTTAATTAATTTCTACAAATGATAAATTTTCTCCCATGGAAAGCATGGAAATCTTTTGGTTATTTTTTCCCTGAAGGTACAAGTAAGGTTCAAAGTATTTCAAATGGATGTTAAGTCGACCCACAAAAATGGATTACTTGAAGAAGATGAGTATATAATGTTTCTAAATAGTTTTATTATTCATGAATATGAGGAAAAAATATATATGAAGGAATAATTTTGTTGGTTGAAGAAACGAAAATGAGCATAGAATTTAAAACCTGATCATTATATAAAAAATATCAGTTTTCTATAAGGTTGAGTTTATTATAATATATATATATATATAAATGGATAATGATCAAAAGATTATGGTGATTAATTATGAGGTTGTATTTCAAAATGTTAATTACATGTGAATTTATATTTTTCTTTACTTTTCAAGTCATATTAGGAAGTGATGGAAAATTGATTTCTCAATCAAAATATGCTAATATGGGGAAAAACTAATTTTTAATTATGGATTTTAAGGCTGTGAAAATACCAATTAATGGAAAAATGATTTTTTTCAAGATATAATAATGACATATGAGTTAATATCATAGTGTATGGGAAAATTATTAGAGTTTCAAATTAATTAAAAACAACTATACTAGACATATGTTTTTAACACTTATCATTATATATGGTCCAAAATTTCACCCAAAGAATTATACGTTGTATTTGTGAAAATAATTATTTTGGTATATCATATTAAAGGATAAATTTGGTTTGTTTTATCATAACACATCACAGCAAGAGATATTGTGATACACTGATGTCGATTGAACTTGTCCATGGGATGAAGAAAGATAATATTGAGTGTTTATTTTTCCTTGGATATGTTGGAATATATTGTAAGAAAAAGAATAATTATTTTATTTAATTAATCACTATTTTCGCCCAATGTATTTGGAAATATCATGTATGTTCATGAATTCTTGGTATGGAGAAGTAACTTGAGGACATTTGATTCAATGTGAAATCCCCCTTGTAATTAAGTGTGGTAACTCAACTCATATTGATCTTATGAAAAATATTGTCCATAATTCAAGGAAAAAATAACATTAATATCAAAAACAATTCTAAAGTAGATGTTTGATCACAGTTTAGTGGAGTTGTAGTATGTTTCAATACAACATAATGTTGCAGATATCATGAAAAAATCATTATAGAACGAACTTTTTGAATGGAACTGGTTGTCCCTCAAAGACCAACAATATCCGTCCATGTAGATTGATTGGAGAAGGTACCTCACACAACCATGGTTTGTTTTTCCATATTATTTAAATCTAATAGATAATATTTATATTTTTTAAACCTTCAATGAAGTTCTCTTTTTGTTCAATGATAAATGGGTGATATGTATTTCTATTGTTCAAGGGAGAGATGTGTTTGTAGTGTTTTCTTACAATATTTAAAAATAGGGAATGTGTATTTTTTGGGTATATAATTTGAATGTCTATTCAAATGGGTTGTGGGAAATGATGATTTGGAACTCACACAAAACAAGTACTCTAGATAAACCCTTGTATACCTTTTTGTTAGTTAAATACATGATTTTGTTGAAATCAAGAATGGGTAAATGTTGTATTATTAGTAAAAAGGTAATTTACCATATACTAGGAATGATTAAAGGAATTTAACCATTATTCTAGTAAGAGAGTTGATATAATATCTTTGAAATAAAAAATTTACTCCCCTTCAGTATGAAAATTTAAAAAAGTATATTTTGAGATGAGAGAAGTATGATATTTTTTATTCAAAATAATATCATATTGTAAATCTATAGAATCATCATGGAGAAGAGTGTCTAGTGATTCATTTTTGGGAATTATAATAAGGAGAATTTCTTGTAAATTAATCTAAAATCATGTGTTTTTCATAAAAATGGTTAAAACTACCTCTTTCAACCAAATGTTTTATAATAAAGTTCATCAACCTTCAACTATAGAATATTCATTTAGGTCTTTATAATTGATATATAGATATTGAATGCATCAATTGAGTCTCTGGAAGTATATAAAACAAATGGTAATACTTACAGTGGTAAGGAAATTGATTGAAATCCAAATAATATTATCTTGAAACATGTGGGAAATCATTTATATTAAGGTTAGTATAAATTATTGTGTATGAATAAGAACAGTGGAAATGGATTGTACTGATATGAAATATAATTTTGGATTGAGAACATGGATGTGGTATGATATGTTATGGGAAGAAGGAATTAAAAATTCTTTCTTAATACATACTCTATTTTAATTTTTCATGGTTATAATTTTGATAACTTACCCAGGAGTGATTGGAAATGAGATGATAGATTGATAGATTAAAATTATTGAACATTTTTCTATGAAATAAAATTTTTTTTCATTATATAAAATTTTTATTATATTTTTTTAGTGTTTTATAATTAGGGATTAATTTCATTGAATTTTATGAATATTGAATTTTTAGCCAAAAATTATTAGTTTTTTGGGTAAATATATTCTTGGGAATAAAATCAATGACCAAAAATACATAATACAATAATATCAATTATACGTGTAATGGAATTTTTCAAATCATGAGTCTACAAAACATGGGTACTAATAAAAGCATATTAGTGACCACATCTTAATTAGGAAATTTAGTAGGGGTTATTTATTCTCACCTAAAAAATATATAAAGAAAAAAATAATGTGTGGAATTCCTCTCCATTTATATAGAAGGTAAAAGGAATATAATGCTACCTATATACTATCTTGGTGCAGAGATGGCCATGATGTAAATTTCATTTGAACTATAGATAGAAAAATCTTTATCAAGTGACCCACACTAATCCAATAGATATTATTAGGCAGCCAAATATGGGAAATGAAATGATAATTTATTATGGGAGATCAATGAACATTACCCATATTAGGATTTCGAAATAATTTGTTCATAGAATGAAATGCCTATAAATAAGTTGAAAGAACATATATTTTTTCAGGATCACATCCTTAGAGTATAATAGCTAATGAATCTTCCTATATTAACTTTTATAAAAATTAAATATATATCATACCATATTCATTACTTCTCAATATAGTGAGATCATACTAACATAACCTATAGTTACTTTTTAGAGAGGTAATAATTACATTCCATAGCATGTTTGTATACCACATATAGTGATATGAAACAACACTATTTGTGTGAAAAAGGTAGGAATAGAAACCACCATAATTCTAAATGTGTGATAGATATAGGAATTGGAATTTACAAAATTCATGAAGTGTCTCAATAATCTTCTTTGAAGAATGATTAATATTGCACACCCAAGGGAAATTACATGATTTCAATTACAAAACTTTCTTTTTCATATTCAATATAACTAATATAGACTTCAAAACTCACCTCTTGATATATGTAATAATCCATTCAATACCCAAATATGATGTAAAAGTACTCTTGGAAATTATAAAATAGGATGTAAGAAGAAGAAATAAAATTCAAGGACTAAAGTAAAACCATGGTCATTGATATTATTAATAAAACATGTTTATTTAGTATATTATTTGATGTGAAAAATGGAATTCTCGTACATTTTACTAAATAAATAAGAAAAAAGAATAAAAAGGTGACAGGTAGAGTTTGACCTTGGGGATGATGTGTTTTATGTGAACTTAGAAAGTGTAGCTTATATATTAAGATCTTAATGTCCTGGAAGATTTATAATTTACATGGAAGGAATTCAAAACAACTACTTGGACAAGGAATTTCATCACTAAAAATGAGGAAATTTAAAAAAGGGGGAATTATGATACTTAAGGAGACATAGATACACTTTTCTAGGATCTCTTATTTATATTTTTACTTTTATTTTATATTTTTACTATGATATTAATTTACACAATGATTTTAATCTACACGTGGGAGGATAAAATTAATTTTACGGACCGATTCATTGGGGAGAACCTTATTTTTACTTAACTTCCATAACATATTTTCATAATTATCATTTTAATCTATTGATATCAATTTAGAGATAATGAAATTATCGATTAATTAAGAGTTGATATAATTTTCTATCTTCCACGTTTTATTAGAAATTGGGTTGTTCATACATAATTCCATTTACTTAATCGATTCTATATATCATGGTATTAGATTAATTATATTGTGATTATTTTGTGGATGATAGTTTTCTTATTATCCATTTCTTAGTATTAGCCTCTAATTATTAAGATTTTCTTTTAAAGTAAATTTGGAATTCCGTATTGAAGTATTAGGGGATTGGTCAATTATTTCCCTTAAACATAGGAAAGTGGATCAAATTATGATGATTAAAGAAATATTTATACTATAAATCTACTCAAAAAAATATAAGGTTTTTTGATTATGGACTTTCTCATTAAAAAATATTTATAATGAGGATTAATTATTTTAAGGAACTATGATTTTTATAGTTTTTAGTAATCCATGCCTAAGATCAATTATAGATAATCACTTTCATATTTCACACATGATTCAATATTTCTTTGAAATTATTACAATGGATTTTTATTTTAAATGTTTTTTTGTTCAATGATTATATTTTTTGTCATGATTAATGTTCATAAGTCTTTAGGTTCAATGAATAATGTTGAAGACAACTGGGGGAAAATATTTAAAATTCATTAAGTTACATAGGTTGTTTCATTACAAAATGGTTCACTTCACAACTATAAATTATAATCCCATGAAATTGGAATATTCCAAATAAAATTATAATAATTATCATTATAAGAGTCTTATGAAGCATTCACATGACTGGTACATGATATGATAATAAGTTTTATGATAAGTAGTAAATATTTGTAAAAATAATATGTGTTGTGACTACAAGAATAACACCATTAAGGGAGTTTTAGAAGATAGTAGAAAATATGTACATGGATTTGTATAATTGTGAAACAATTAGTATACCATGAAGGATATCTAAATATATTTTTCCACCACTAACTACTAAGGTGATGCATAGTGACACGATAGTTCATTCTAGGAAGAAATATCGGTAGATACAAGTATTAAAAAATTTCAAGTTCTCTCACTATAGAAGGGATGTAATGTTGAAAAAAATAAAAGATACACACAATGATAACCATAAATTTAAATATTATAGGTTCATTTATTTTGAATATCTAATATTACACACCATAAATACATAGGTTACATCAAAACTTATTTTCCTGTTCATAGAAGTTATGATGAAACTGACTCATTGCTCTATGAAGTGTCATATCACAACATGATTGTGGGTTTCAATATAATTCGAATTAATATGATCATGTGGTGGAAATAAAATGTTTTTATAGTCATTAAAATATTTTGTAGCTACCTATTTGGAATTTAAGGGATTATATCCTCTAATATTTTAATATAAGGGATGAATTAGAAAGAGAAAGTTATTAGGGTTTTTTTTAATATAAAATTCATACATATTTTGTTATTATATTAATTGATATAAAAAATGAAATTCAATCACACATAAAAAAAATAATATACATGAATATCTATATGACTAAAGGTTTTGAAGTTTAAGATTATTAAATATTTGTTTTTTTAATTGTGCGCAGATGAATTTCCTTGAAGATTAAAAGTAAAATTAGAGTAAGTTGTGCATATCATTGAATATGTATAATTGAATAAATTGAGAATCATGGTGAAAAAAATGAGTATTAAATATCTTTTTAATATCTTGTAAGATCAACCTATAAGTTAATTCCAAATTTTTATCCGTTTAAAAATCATTTCATGGAAGATAAGAATTGGTTGTTAACCTTTATGGAGTAGTGATGTCTTCCAAAATTTGTAATCACATACTATTGAAGTTATGGTTAATCATAATTTCAACGCATCAATGATTTGAGCTCCTTGGAGTATATATTTTTAGGATAACACAATAAAATCATTGAGTTCATTCCATTTATATATATTCATTTCATTTTGATTAAAAATAAGATTAAAGGCATATTACCATACATGAAGAAAATATTCAATTAATTTAAAAAAGTACTTAGAATTTCAATTCCCCTTAATTTACCCCAAGGATGATGAGGGTTTAGTTGTCTTACCCAAGTTAATATTTTCCCTTAAAAATATAGCATAGTGGTGACTATAGGGTTATCTCTCAAGGAGGTTGCAGACTAAGCTGTCAAACTACCACTTTGTTATTTTTATACATTAAATTTTGAAGTGGGTATTCAAAATTAACTAAAAAAATTATAAAAGAAAAAAATTAGATTAAAATTATTTATTACCATTATATATTATAAACAAAAATCCATATGGACTAAAAATGTGGTCTAAAAGCAACTATAGTGGTTAGGCTTCATTCCCCAAACTCTCCTTTCACTATTTCCTAAAAATTTCATCCAATTAAATTGTCCAATTTATAACATGCGACCTAAATGTATAAAACTATATTTCCAATAAACTATATCAATAGCTCAAAAATATGTTTCCATATGCTTATCGAATTGATCTAATTTCCCAGAGTCCTCTGAAAAATCAAAACCAATTGAAATTATTGTGCTCAATGGGGAGACCTATCCCAAAAAAATTAAACAATAGGTAACCTATATTACAGTAATAATTTGATTAAAATTAAAGAATAAAATAGACTAAAATTAAAATAAAAAATAAATATATCATTATAAGTGAAAAAAAAATTCTAGCATAATTTAAAAGAAATTATTGTACAGTTAAAAGCACAAACTCAATAGGGAAAAATATTCATATTTTCCTTCCCACCACCACTTGAAGTTCAACCAAACCTGGCGATATTATATAAATTTTAACTACTATTCTCTATAATATCTTCTAAATCACTACAAACATTTTCATCCTAATTATCCTCTAAAGTTAAATTCAATGCTTTAATTTATAACAAAAGGATGTGGTAGATTTACATTCCTATTTCTATCCTATGAATTACTAATAGATTTTGGATCCCTTCTCCGTAGAATATTTAAATTTTTTTTTAATAAATATTCTTCTCATGTGACATAAATCCTCACTTAGAATATTTATTTCATTTTTAAATGTGTTGAAAAATCTATTTCTTATTCAGTGAAAAAAAATTGTGGTCATAGTGTCTCTTCAACTTCTTCCAATTTCACATAACCATTTCTCATAATATTAAACAATTTTAGGATTTTTATTTTATTTTTATATGTTTCTTAAAGTACTATGTCTCTTTCAGATAGAGTCACCCCATTTTAACAAATGTGGTCTGAGTTATGCCTTATTTACAAAAGGTATTTCCATTCAGTATGGAAACTGATTTTACAAAATTATTTATTATTTTGGGAATTTAGTAGCTGATTCCGAACTTTCTATAGTTAGAATATATGTATCCCACGAGACAATAATTAATAAAAAATTAATTTCAATGATTTTATCCATATTTACTTCATTCTTCCAAAAAAATAAAAGTGATGAAGATTGTTAAAATTCGAGAATTATGGTATTTTCATAATTTAGGTCAAAAATCATAAAAATTATAAAAATTATAAAATTATAAATATAATTATATATTATTGAATATTAAATAATTTAAATTATTGTGAAAATTATTTAAAATATTATCTATATCACCCCCCACCACTATGGTATTTTAGTGAGAACAAATTTATAAAAAAATGGTATTAGAATCATAGGTTGTTTCTTGTTGCTTTTGAGACATAAAATTAATAACAAAGAACATTAGAAATGTAAATATAGTACCATTATTAAATGTTTTATACTATACAATTTGTAAAAATACAATAATATTGCATTTTTGATCTTCCCAACTAGATGATTACACTTAAGTAGTACATGGGATACAAGTAAGTAATCTAACCAAAATATCAATAATGGAAAATGATAATAAATTTTTTAGTTATTATTTTGAGGCTTAAAATGACTTATCATGAGTGATTTATAACTAAATAAATATGAATGAGATAGAATTTTGTATTCCTAGAGTTAGTTGTGTTATAATTATTAATATATTTGAAGGATACACAAAAGTAATCAATGAAATAATGAAAATATTACAGAATAGATTTGATGATTGGAATATATACTCCAATAAAAATTTAGATGGTTAATTTAATTATATAACTAAATTTTTTAGTTTCATTTGTGAAATTTTTCAGTAGAATATGAATTCATATATTGTAAATATGATCATTAGAATAGTACCAAATTCATACAATCCAAATGTTTTAATACCATAAGAGTTGAATCTTAGTGAGTTTTCTCTTGATGGTTTATATAGAAAATTAGTTGTATATGAGTTTCAAGTTAATCTATATATATATATATTTATAATATTCTAATAATTTGATATAATTCTACAATGTTATGATGACCAATTATGTTTATATTTTTTGGGAATTATGAAATTAATATAATGAAAAAAAATATAAAACCTATCAATGGTGTAAATTTATACCATAAAAATATGTTTTAAAATCTGTACTCATGTTTCATTTATGACTTAGTTTCTCTATTCAAGATGAGTCTCCATAAATAGAAGATTGACCTAGTTATAGTTCTTATATACCTTTAAAACATATTAAAGAATTTTAAAACAAATGATGAAGGGCTAAACCTTAGTATTAGGTATAAAAATATTTAAAAGCCTTTAGTACCTTGAAAAACATAAAAACCCATAAGAAAATTTTGGTTTTTACATAATAAACATTGATATCAAATAATCACTTACGTAGTATTGAAATAAACCTCATTTACCAAATATTTTCAAAAGTGATGTTATAATAATGTATAAAGGGAAAAATAATCATGAAAATTACATAGAGAATAATTCCCATATCACTATTATAATAACCCTTAAAATGGAATAATATCACTAGTTAATTCAACCATAATTTCTTTAGAGAATAAACTATTACCCACTGAATTATAGGACTCTAACATTCCCCAAATATTATCACATATAATTTTCTAGAAAAAGTAAATTGAATTAAACACATAGGGTATTATAAGTTCATCATAAAACTCTTAAAAATCATTAGAACATAAAAGATAAAAATTTATAGGTTCCAAATAACTAATAATAAGTATCCTTTCCATCGATAAATCAATAATACAAAAAAAACACAGAATAATTGGAATTTAATTAACTTTTTAAATCCATTAAAACATGTGTAAAATTCATAATAATGAATTATAATTATGGAGTACAAAGAAAACGAGACGTAAATGTTAAAAAAAATATCATTCTCACATCTTACTACAGAAAGTCTAAAATGACCCATAAAGAAAAAATTTATAATATTTTATTATAAATATTTGTGAAAAAAGTAAAATAATAATAAAAAATAACATAAATAAATCATTAAATTTTTTAGATTATAAATTTTGAAAAAATATGGAAATGGAGGAAAAAGGGTTGAAAATAAAATTTCAAAACATTGGAAATTTTGCATAAAAGAAAAATTTCTTACAATGAGTCCCAATTCATTTCATATATCCTTTACCCAACTGGGTAATAAAATAATAATAATCATTTACTTTCTTAAGAACTATTCCATGTTCTTTCCCTTATAAATATTATTTTTATTTCAGTTATTTTAATGTCTCGTTTATTTAATATATCAATGTTGGTTGTTTTGGGTGGTTCAGTTATTTTCTCGAAAATAGATTTTGATACATTGAGGATATTCCATAAGGTTATAAAATTGTTTAATGAAATCCAAATTTATATATATATATATATGTTCCTTATAATTTTATTAGTGAAAAATTGGTATAGTTTAATAGGTTTTCCAATATGTATCCAAATAAAATAAATTCAATGTGGTCATTTTAGGTGGTAGAATTTTACATTGATCACTTTTTTATAATATTAATAATATATTTGCCAAATTTACCTTTATAAAAAAATCATGTTATAAATATCATATTTTTCATTGAATTCATTTTTAGAACCATTTAGGTATGGATGTGAAGAAAAATAAAAATTAAGTTCGTAGAGGTAGTAGTCTGCATGTAACATGAGCAACAGTTTCATTATCCAAAGGATGAGAGGGTGGATGATAATTTTTTTCTATAAATATAATAAAATATCAGAAAACTAATGATACTGATTTCATAATATTATTCTGGTTATAGTATATTGGGAGTATTATATTAATATGGATATATTATATTTGCATGAGGTGGAATAAGAATTAAACTCTAAAGTAATGAGTTAAGACAATTACCTCATCATTTGATATCATATTTTTTGAATCTCATTATGCCTTATTATAATGGACATTTAGAGTGAAAATAACTTATTTGTTTTGGGAATTATATTTTCAAGAGAATTTGTTTAGTTGTTATTTGAGATAAATTTATCGTGGTGTGTAGATAAGTTGTTGGTGATGGGGTCCTTTTATAGATGAGATGGGTCAATGTTTTGTAATATATGTTTATAAATATAAAAAGGGAAAATTATTTTAAAAACAATTCTCAATAATTTTCTTCTAATTTTTTCCTGTTGTTGTCATTTACTTGTTCATAGGTAATAAAACTAAATAAAATTGGGGGTATACATTAACTATTCTTCTAGTCCACAAATGTTTTAGAATTTTTTCACCACTGGTTTGGACGTACATTAATTTTTGAAATATGTAACAAAATTACTAGAATCCAACCAAACACTCTTTGGGAAAACTATAATTATTTCCCATTCTTATAAATCTATCATATAATATCTAGTTTATTAAATATACCACTCGATTGTTTTCCTACATTTTGGTAAACATATTGAATAAAAAAATTCTTTTTAGAGTAAAACCAACAAAACTCTCTACTCATATACAAACCATAATTACCAAACCTCAAACACATAATCTTTAAACTATCTTCCATTTCTTGCATGTATATTCATTGAACCATGTTTTAGAATACCTCATACTCATGATTGAGAAATAATATTCACACCATCTATGTCACATTGTTAATAAATATAAGATAATGAAATTACCCCCCATGAGACTAAACATGATCAAGATCCCCTACATATATATGAACATTCTATTATTTCAAATTATTCAGAGTTCTTAATTTTTTATTGAAATAAAACTTTTATTTTTTCATAATAATCCACTCTTCACATGTTTCAATATCTACATGATCTATATTTAGTACTACATTTTTTGCCAGGACTTTCGTCCCTTTCTAACATAATTGTCCAAGACAATCATTCAATAACTTTAACATTATTTAAGTTTTTGTTTTAGAAAATATTATACATTTTTAACTCTCTATATGACGCATTGTTCTTCCTTCTACTCCTTTATCCAGCACCATTAAATATTTTGTTATTTTCATTGTTCTTTCCATAAATTTCAAAAAAAACACATTATAAATTAGATAAACTAAGATTAAATTTTTCATTAAACCTAGTATGTGGTCCACTACTTATAAATATACATTTATATTCTCCATATCTTGTGTATTTAATGAAATAAATCCCCAAAATAAATTATCCATTATACAAATTTATTTTTGACACTTAGAAGTTCTTTTTTTCCTTAGTTTCACTATTTTCAAAAAAACAATAAAACTAAAACCTTATGAAATTTAAACTTTTAACTCTACTTTTATCAAGTTACCCTTATTCCAAAAATGCTTGTATATTGATCTAAGCCCTACTAATATCCTTATTCTCTTCTTAATTTTCTATTTCCTATTATTTAAACTTTATTTTTCATTCTTATAAGAACATCACCTAATTAACATATTATATGATATTCTGGAATCACGCAAGAATTCCTACATTCAGAACACCCCATTTCAGACAAGATCACGGATCTCCTCAAAAACCAAGACATTTTTAAATTTTAATTACTAAAGGAATTATAAAACACAACCAAATATTTTTAAAGTGACAAAATTATAATTAATTACTAAATTAATTTTGCGAACATAAAACTAATAGACTCTAGATGAATCTAGATCATGTTGAACTCATTAAAATGATTTTCTACTGATCATCATCATGAAATCTTCATGATAAAGAGCTACCTTGACATGAACATTTTGTTCATGGGGGAAGGTTATTTATATATGTTTTCAAGATTCAACAACAATTCAATAGTATTATTTACCTCTAATATGTTAATGTCCATGTTTCAGAACATTATAATTCAAACTATCATGAGTTATTTCTGATCAAGTATTTATCATTCAGAATTTTTGATTTATTTTATTTTAATTTCCATAAATAGAAGATTAATGTTTTTCTAATACATATATTCTTTAAAATAAAATATCTAAAATTAAATTTCTGATATTTCAAACCTTTAAAATTAAACCCTTACATTTTTCTAATATTTTCCATCCTATATAGTAATATACCGATGGAAAATATTCTATTACAAAAAAAGAACCCTTCTATAATTATGTAATGAGGATATGATTCCTCCGGTTATATTGGATCCAAAAATTTTAAAACCCCTTATAGAACCTCAATTTAGGAACAATATTTGATGTTTTTAAGTTTAATAGTGATCAATTGGAATATTTAGACATGGGAACTGTGATCTAATTTCTCATCATTAATTTACTCAATATCTTGTATACCTTACAAAATACTCAAAAGTATAATAAAAAACTCACATTCTTGATATTTAATTAAAATTCTTTAATATTTAACCAAAATTAACAATATTTCATTTGAGAAACATTGTTTCTTCTACTATTATTTGAAGATAATGATTATAAAATTTGGATATAAAAATAAAGTGATAATACTCGAATATATATAGAATATTAAATATGAAAAATATGTTTCCAACACCATCTTATCAATATAGAAAATCTCCATTTCCTTAAACTATATAAGGATGTCTCTCCATCTAAAAAAATCCACTGGCTGATACACTGCATTAACTATTAAATATTTTTTATTAGTAAAAGCTGAATGAGATATTATTACTTATCTCACATCAAGAATATTATATATAATTTAACCCCCCCCCCAAGAAATTATTTTTCAATCTATTAATTATCATTTTTATGTGTTCCCATGATTAGCTTTCACTTACCATTATCCAAATTGAGTTTTTTTTTCAACTTTCTCTAACTCCAACATCCACTTCTTCTTTATATTATACTTTCTAGATTCCATAGTATCGTTAATAATTAAATAATTTGGGTTTTAAAAAAATACATCTAAAATCATTCCTTATTAATTATATATTGGCTTATTCATGAAGCATCTCTCATATAAATATCACATCGAAATCCTACCACCCTCAAAACAAGAGGTAGTAAAAACTAAGAAATCGAGCGGCAATTTTTTTAGGGAAAATGCTTAAAACTAAAAAAAATAAAAGATCAAATTGTTATATGAAATATTTTCATATTATATAACTTCTCATAAAACTATAATTATAATATTGGTCACATCATGATTCACTATTTTATTACACCCTTATACCCTTGAGTAAAACTGTTTTTATGTTAAAAATTAATACTATAAAAATAAATTACACTTGTAATTTTATTAAATTATTTAATGTTAAATACTGTTTAAAATGGAAATTTCAGTTGTTTTGATACATTCATAGTAGGTGGAAATTATTCAGAGATCTTATAATGAAGTTCATCCAATATGGACCAAACTGTGGATAACCCCAAGAACACATAAAGATTAAAATAAACAGTCAACCACTTTTTTAAAACTAATTGGGATCAGATATGTTGAAAACAAACATGAATGTTTGTTATATAATGTTTTATAAAATTGTGTATCTCAATTCCTACATTTAGAGTCCCAAAATGTGTTCATGTTATAGATAATCATCTCTATTTATAGTCATGATGTCCCTTTTATAATAGGGATATATCTAGAGTTATTGACCTCAAATTGCTACAATGTTTTGTATGGATATATTCAAGAGTTGATGATATTACATTTTAATTTTTTTTAAAGAGAGATCAGACTATAACCTCTCCCAACTTCTAGTTCCAAATAGTATTTCTAAAATAGGGTTCCAAAACCACTTTCTATTTTTCTATAACTTGGAAACTTATGATTCTAATTATTATGTTTTATAAGGGAAATTTTCCATTATTTTGGAGGTATTTAGGGATATTCTACTCATAATTGAGGTTATGAGGCTCCCTATACTCATAAAGAGATATTAAATGAATAAGGAGATCCCTCTGAGCCTCACCCACATCTCAATATCACGCTAAATGGTGGGAGATCATTACAAGGGAATTTCATTCTTGGTAAAGGAGTTAAAACAAATAATTTTCCTCTATTTTGGTTTAATTTTTGGTTTTTAATAGTTAATTTATATTTATATATATTTTATTTAATGTTTTGACACATTTCAATGGATAATTTTTAATTTCATTACCAATTGGTTGGACATTTTAATATTGTAACTTATTGTGTTCTGATTGAATAACATAAAAATCCTTTTATTTTCCAAATATTCTATATTTTATGGTTCCTTTAAATTATTTTAAACATAAATATGTTCTATAAATTTATTAAAGGATTATTAATTAGGGTTTAGTTCTATGTGTATCATTTTAGAGGACATTAGGTTAACCAAGATCTTGGTTAACCCCCAACTAAATAATTATACCAAAACCTAAAAATCATATAAGAATGAGGAACTTTAAAAGTGGATTAGAAACCTTATAATGATATCCTTCTCATACAAATATCGAAACTCATTTAATTTTATTAAAAACATATGTTGTTTTCTTTCTCAGTTTTATATTATAATGTTTCCCAATTTACACATCTTTTATTTTTGTTTCATAAAATATATTAAAAAATAACTCATTAAACATCTAACACACCTTAAGATATTACCTATATTCTAACCTTTAATATATATAATCTCTAAATATTAACTAAATGGACAAATATTGATAATCAGAATAACTATTGGCTTTGATTTTTGGTAGAATAATCTTTTATTGTCTATTTTTTACAAGAACATTTCATGTTTTATAAATATTTTTTTTATATTTCACTATTCATATTATATATATATTGTTTTTAAAAAAAAGATATTATCTTTAGGTATGGAAAATTTGTAACTAATGTGATGTAACTCAATAACACTTCTTATCTCCTCCTTTTTCTTTCTTTTCTTTTGTTATTTTACATTATTTTTAATCTTTAATAAACATGCCATATATTGAAAATTATAATTAATGTTGTGAATGAATTGAAAAATGTCACACAATTTTATAAATTAATATTTTTTAAAATTCTAAGGTCCAATTGTCCATCAATGATTCTAGTTATCTTATAAAATCTGAATCCACATCATAGAATGATCTACTTGAAAAGAAAGGTCAGTTCATAGGCCTCTTGAATTATTTTCCACTATATTTAATCCAAAATAATTTTCTTAAAGAAATAAATGATTATCCTCTCATATATACTAAAAAACACTTGTAAAGGCATGTCTCTAGATTACTTGAACATAAATGGGATTTTGAATAAACATTAATATGGTATCTTGTTTCTATTATCAGTGTGAAATCAACCAAGAATGTACTATTTTTATTAATTATCAACACAAGTCTAGAGAGTCAATCACACCTAATTAGAAGAGTTAAATTATACATTATTTTATATATATAATTAAATAACTAATAATTTTAGGTTATGTACCAGTATTTTAAATTTTCATGTAATTTTTTTCCAATATATAGAGTTATACAATATCAATATTTTATATAATCACAATGTAATAGTTTAAGAAATAGTTTTATGTGTAATTAAATACTAAAAAATCAAAATAAATAAATACAAAAATATTTTAATTTATATATATATATATTAAATGCATAAAACATTTGAATAAATCATCTACATGTGGTCATGTAACATTTTGGGAAGCGGTCATTCGTTGGTTTGAATTCCAACTCAATTGTCGATACAATATTCATTATTTTTCATTTTTGTTTTTTTCATGTTATGTAACATGTGTGAGTACTTTTTTTATTTTTATTAAACGATGTCTGATATTTTTATAAATATAAAAATTAAAATAATCTAAAAATATAACCAAGGATGGTGTTTTATCGGCTGGAGGGATCTCTACCCAATTTGTAAAAAACATTGTATTTTATCCTAGTCAACTCAATTCAATTTATATTATCAAATATGAAACCACACATCATGTGTATTTTTAGATTTAAAAATATTAAAACATATAAAATATCAATAAGATAATAAAATTTTCATGATATAAAAATATCCCTTACGGTTTCAGTGTTCCATAGTATTTCTCTAGTTTTAGGTTCAACCCCAACACAAGTATCTGATCAAGGTTGGTTCCTCATATTCCTATTGAAAAAAAATATTTTTTATATGTATAGACTATATTTGTTTTAAATTATCATTATTCGTATTGATTTTATCTTTATTATTTATATTATCGTAAAAAAGAACACAAAAAATATAAGAAATATCTTATATAAAAGGTTATTCCATTCATTTATTTTCATATATTTTATATAAATATTAAATAAATATATCCCATATAATTTTTTTAATTCTAATTTAATTACATTCAAGACACTAAAAATTCTCAGTTTGTGGAGTTCATACTTTCTTTAGTTATTCAGTACTTTTGTTATATTTCTAATTTTTTCTATCTGTTTAATTGTTTCATGGAATTTTAATGTTTTATTATTATTATATTTTCTATTTTATTCTAAATTAATCCTATTAAATTTTTTTCTCATCAAGTAATTTATTAAAAATTAATTTCAAGCTTCCCTATTTTATTTTTTTAAACATTTTAAGAATTGTTTTTCACTAATTACTTATTATTTTGAGAAATAACTAACATTAATGGGTGATTTTAGTATAATTTGTAAATATTCAATGATATGATGTTTTGTATCTCTATAAAACCATTGATATATCAATACCCTCTTTCTGAGAAGTTTATGAGTTAATTATGTCACTTAATATCTCCATATACCATTATACTGAAACAAAAAATTTGATTATTTATTATTCATATAAACACTTATACAAGTTATATTAATGTTATTTCTCTTTAAAAAATTATTTTCCAATAATGTTTTTGAATATCCAATTAGTTTAACTATTTTACAAGAGTAACAAATGTGTGGTAACCTATTATCTGACTGTTATACACTCTAAAAAAATAAAAAAAACACAAATAAATAATTAAGGGAGTGATGAAATGTAAAACATATTAGGATACATTTTTTTAGATCTTCAGTTTGTATTTGACAGATTATTAAGTGAGCAGTTTTTGATATTTGATTACAAAGGTTATTGGTAGGTTCTGTGGAAATAATTAGGTAAGATGGAAAATTTTAAACTGACTAATATATTCTAGATATTGGGTCAAAATATTATCAAGAAATGGTTTTCACACATATTCATGGGGATCATTGGCATGGATGACTCATTAATTTCATTCATTATAAAAATATGATGTGTTTCCTTGAAATTTTTCATATAATTTATGATAATTTCATATCCTTGTTTATATGATTGACTACATGGTGTGGTAATTGATTTCATCACATTGAAACCATGAATTGAATTTACCTTGAGTTTTAATTATTCATGAAAAATTAATATCATTATACAATATTTTCTGAAATTTTTGTCTAACTATGAGAGAAAATGTTTAGTTATGGGAGTATGATCACATCATGATTAATAACACCATTCCATCCATATACCACTATGTTTAATTGTTTTTTTATTAAAAATACCAAATATAATATTCAATTTCACTTCTCATTAGATTTATTTAGTTAATGTTAAATAATATTTAAAAGTAAAATTTATCTTTTTTGATGATTTCAAAATAGGAGGAGTTGATTAGAAGATCCTATAGTGAAATTTAAGAAAAATAGGTCAAGTTGTGTGTATGAAAAAGCACACATGTGGAATAAAATCCACATTAATCCTAATAAATCAATCCAACTAGGAAACAATTATGGGAAAATCCATGAATGTGTTAGATACAATGTTACAAAAGATCAAGAATCCAAATTATTCTATTAAGAGTCTCAAACATGTCAACATTGGAGGGAACTTTCTATGTTCACAATCATGAGGTCACTTCAATAATTTGAATATATATCAAGTTCTAGACCTCTAATTGGAACCAATAATTATGTGGAGATAATAAATAGGTGGGGAAATAATGTTTTTAATTTTGAAAATGAGATAAGATTATCTTTTAACCATAATCTAGATTCTAAGTGGTATTTATAAAATAAGGTCCAACACACCTTCCACTTTGTATATAAATTGTCACATTGGGAACCTCATTTGTAATATTCATTAGGGAGAATGTTTATTCCATTTTCAATATATCTACGGAAATTTTCATCATCTTAGAGGTTTTTTTACCTCTCCATCCTCATATAAAGAGTGTAAATGAAGAAGGATATCCTCTTCACTTTTCTGCTTCTCTTGATGGTGAGCTAAATTGGGGTGATCATTGTGAGAGAGATAAAAAATTGTAAATATAGGTATCAAGCATAATTTCCCATTATTTTCATTTATTTTTTTTAGTCCAAAAAATTTCCTCTAGATTTATATGAACTTTTTTTCAACATTTTAATGTATTTGAATGAAACAGTTTTGATTTCATTACTGACCAGTTTGATATTTTAATTGTGTGTCTTTTATTGTTTTGATTTAACAAAATGGGATTAATTATAATTACCAAACATCTAATTTTTTATTTTTATTTGAAATTAAATTTAATATTAATATAGTTTTATAACTTGACTAAATGATACTTATGTAAAGTTTTTTACTATATGTATTATTTTAGAGGATTATAGGGTAACTGATATCTTATTTGACCCTCATATAAAGAATTATACCAAAAACTGAAAATGATATAATAATAAAGAACATTCTTATAGTCATAGACACCTATTAATTCTATCCCTCTCAAATAACACATGAAACTAACTTTATTTTATAAAAATTATGAGTAGTTTTACTAATCTATTTTACTATAAAATATTTTTAAAAATCCCCTATATTTTAGTTATTTTTATTAAAGTTATTAAACATTTAGACATTAAACCAAAAAATATATTTTATAGATAGCCTAGGATCTAACCTATACTATAAATAATCACTATAAACTAATTAATGTTTTCTTCATGATATTTAAATGAAATGTACTTCTAAAATTTAGTTATTCAAAAAACCTACCGCATTCCTATTGAAATAGATCATTCAACCTTCAACACATTAAATAAGATAAAAATTTATAGGTAATAATCAATAAGTCAAAGGAAATTCTATATTAATGAACTCATGTAAATTAGGAGATAAGAAGATGAGAACTCGTGATTTTATAAGTAAAAGTAAATGGTTTCTCAGGATAAGATAGTTCAAAGAAGATATTTTCACTTTGTGTTCAAGTAATAATTTATAGTTAAAGATATAACCTAACTCAAAGTATTTTTCATTCAATATGGGGGTTATTCTATGTTAAAAATTCTAAACCTTTTTGTTATGTTCAACTAACTTTAGGTAGAGAATATAATTCTTTCACTCTGTGTTATGGAAAAGTTTCTCTCAACTTCAACATTGAGTTTTTAGGTGTAAAATTCAATGTCATAGATTTTGGAAAATTAATTGGAGTGATAATATGGGTTTTAAAATTTTGAGGAAATCCACAGTTTGGTGGTTTCCCCATGATGTTTTATTTCTAGTTTTGGTTTGTCGTTGGTGGTGGTGTATCAGACACTTTTTAGATCCAATGTATTTTGAATTGATTCCATTTGTTTTGGGGGGAGTTAACATCATAGTCGGAAACCAATACATGGTATTTTTTAATTTGGATGACATGGTTTGGTTTAAAAAAATTAAAATATAATTCACCCAAGTGAAGAGAATAACTTCCCATGGTTTCCTTCAATAGTGAAAAAAGACATGGTGTCTTGACACTACTCCATAGTATTTTCATAAATACATGGGGGATAGGAAAAAATGACATAGTAGATGAAGGATATAAAATGTTTAAAGTGGTATTGAAGGGTAAATATAATTTGGTATATCATGGTCAATTTATATAAGTTGTAATAATAGCCAAGGAAGATTTAATAGAGAAATTTATAATAAGATTTAGTGTCATGGGGAATTTTAAAGGTTGTAGTTTTCATATCCTTATAAACTGTGCTATTTTATGAAAGGTATTGTTTCATCAAGACATGGTGGAGTCTTGAAAACTTCATATTATACATTTATGATTCTCTATTTTCATATTTGGTTCCCTTATTTTTCAATTAAACCCTAGAAATCCTTATGACATTTTTTTTATTCTTTTTTACATCCTTAGTGGTCTTTTAAACTATTGGATTTATGGGGTTCATATTCTTATGATATAAGGTTTTTCACTTATATTACAAAATTATAAATGGTTTTATTTTTCTCATTAATTCTATGGTAGGGATTTGGATTTTATTTTGATGGATTTATGTCAAATGATTAATGGAGGATAATGTGTTACTGATTGTTAAATAATTTTCATGGGTTTATCACCTTGGGATTTCATTTTTTCCCTTCTCTTGGTATTGTGTTTATTGAATATTATTTTGGTATAGGTTATTTCGAATCTATATATTTTATTTTGTGTAAAATTTGAATTAATAATTATTTAATTTATTTAATTAAAGAGAATATATTGACATAATTAAGATAATGACTAAATGGAATTAATTAGAAGATATTAAAGCATGTTTAACAAATTTTTCTAAGTTATTTTACAAATGTTTTCTTAATACTATAGTGATTTTAAATTTTTCTGTTATATATAATATATTTAGATTTGTTAAATCTATTGAAGACAATAATGGACTAAATATGTAAAAAACTTTATTTTTTCATTAGTGTTATTATAAAGATGATCCTTAATTGGTAATTAAATAATTTTTGATAGAAACAAATTTGTGGAATAATTATTTATTATGTTTATTTATAAAGAAATGTTATAATTCTCAAAAAAAAAATACTTAGATAATCAATCTTAGTTTGTTTATTTGGTTGTAATTCATAGGTAATATATTGAAAATTACAAAAAAAATGAAAAGGGATGTGAATGATATTAAAGATATATAATTGAATTGTTTTGGTGGCATCATAGTGATATTTAATATATTTTTTATCATACATAATATGAACTATAATATTAAAATACTGTAAAGGAGAAACACTCACTATGATACATAATATATTTGCGAGATGTGTAAGATATTACAAAGAATACATAAGTCTTTAAAGTGGATATCCAATATATTTTATATGATTCATAATATAATCTTGAATGTTTGGTAGATCTTTCTTAGAGAGAAATAAAAACATTAGTATAGCTTCACATTGATAAATAACATTCTTTAAAGGATATATAAGATACTTCAGTTAATACATCTGATATTTCAGTATAATAATATGATATTGGATTTCATATTGAATATATTTTTGCTAGTATGTATTGAATCAATGGCCTCATTAATGTGATGTGTAAGATAAATTATTTCTAATGTAAGATCAATATACTTAAAAAATGTGAGAATTATGATTATTTATTTTAGATTAATTTTTGAGCCTCTCATTCAACTAAAAATCATGATTATTTAAGCTAATTATTATCCAAGATGAGATGATATATAGAAGGTGTTGGGGTTGTCATAATATGTTTCACAAAGAGTTACATTGGGGATCAATAATGTTTGACACTTTTTCCCAAATGAATAAATAATTTTTTCCCAGATACTGAAGTACATGAATAGAAAATAATAGAAATTCATTTTCTTCCTTAAAGATTACATTCACAGAGTTTTTAATGGATAATATTGAGGGAGTTACTTAGAATAATTTAAGTTTGACTAATCTTTATAATTTTTGACATGAATTGATTTGTGATTTAAAAATTAAAAAATAATGGTTTTGTGGAAGGTAGTCAATCTATAAATGTAGATGGTGGTTGTGGAGTTTTTAAATTCATAAATTATTCGAGGATTTTTTGATAATGTTGAAAATACATATAATGTTTTAAGAAATTAATGGATAGTAAAATAAGAAACGATTGGCATTCCTATGAATGATATGGGAATCATTAGTACCATTTGTGTGTGAAAAATAGAGTGTAAGTTCCAGATTTTATGTTGGAAAGTGAAAATTGGTGAAAAGGGAGATCTAGTAGTCTATATATATAAAAAATCAAGGAGTTTCCTTATTTATATGAAAATAGATATGATTTTTATTCTATAAATAGTGTAATTTGTTTCAATGATCATATAATGAATAACAAATGTACAATAAGAGTATTGGCTCCTCCATTTTTTCAATGAATATTGTAAACTTAAAAGGGTCATTAAAATTTGTGATTCCAAAACATTTTCACATCATCATTTTATGACCCATGGACCATCCTAATAAATGTGGACTATGAAAAAATAATTATCTCCCTTTTTTATTATTTATCTTTTCAATGTTATTTTGAGATAGTATATAATTCCTACTAATTGTAGAATACATTTGTTTGAAAAGGGTCTTTCAAAAATTGTAATACCTTGATTAACCCCCCCCCCACCAGCCCCCTCCCCCCCCCTCGATTATTTTTCTTTTTTGGTACTAAAAAGTGGTGCCCAAGAAGTGGGTTTGTTTGGTTAGTCTTGCTTCCACTTCGGGTCCCAATAACCAGTTGTAAACCATAAATTCATTCAATAATTTGGTATAAAATGACTTCTAACAATATAAAAATAAATTCAACACCTATATTTGTCCCTTGTATTAGATATATACATAAAAATAATACATATATTTACATTAATCAATGACAACAGAAATATATATAAAATAGATCATAAATTACTTGATTTCAACACCAAAGGAATAAATGTAGTATGGGAATCCATATCCAAACTCTTATAAAAGTATTTAATGTTGTGTAAATCCCCACGTGAAATGTTGGAAAATATTTTAAACATATTTAATGGTGAATCAAAATTACATGAAGCACCCAAATATATCCATAGATATATTATTTGATCGAGTGAATAAGGTTGTGGAGGCAATGAGTGATATTGGAGAGACTATCAATGATATCCAGATCATGAAGATAATTTTAAAAATACTTCTAACTTAAATCATCCAAAGTATTCAATTATCATGGAAAGTGGTCCAAAAAAACATACATTGGATATACTTTATAGTATTCATATTATGTATAAATTGTAGAATAATGATAATGATTCAATAGTAAAGTATGAACCCCATGAAATAAACTGTAAGTAATTGAATAAACTCTACATTTTGAATGATACAAAAGAAAATAAGGTTAATGAAGTCATTTTGTTCATTTCCTCAAATTAGAATATGGTGAATGGAAAATTCAAAGGGAAACATACAATTGTATGTTTTTAGTGTGAATGGGTTGGGAATGTTATTAAAAAAATTTACAAGAAATTCTATCAGGATGATGAATATAAGGTTCCCATAAATAAATCATCCAATGAAGTAAAATACAAGAGAATCTCTAAGACAAAATTTTCCAAAAATAGGAACATGATTTCATAATAAGATAGTAGAATTTAGAAAACTAAAGTGTAAGATATTTAGGAATATAAATACCTTAACAAAGAGGTTTTAATATCTATTATAGTCAATCCAAAATTAAATTAATACTAAAATTCTTCAAATGAGTTTTACCTTAATGTAGAGATATAGGTTTTATTGGAGGAAATATAGGTTTACAGAGATAAAAAAATTCAATTGGTTTTTTTCATTATTAAAAACATTATATATAGTAGAAAAAAACATAGAAAATAGAGATAAAATATAATATAAAAAATATTCAATCTAGAAATCCTAAAAAATTTCACAAGCTTATTAAGATCAACCATAAAATTGAATAAGGGACCTGGAATATCAAAAAATTGACTAAATTACTAAATTATTGAGTTAAATGAATCAAGGATATTGAAGGGAAATTTTTTAGTATACTATGAAAGGTCGTATAGAAAGATAGGTTCTTGAATTCCATGATGACATATAAATGTAGTATTTTTAAAGATATGGTAAAAGTGAAAGAGAAACATTGTATTATAATTGGTATATTAAAGGATTTCCTAAAAAATAATATATAAACAATAAAAAAATATTTTTGGACCAGATCATATGAAAAATGTTTAAATGGTATATATGAAGCCACAAAAACTCATTATATGAAGGAATTAAGAATTGGGGACACTAAATAGTACCAATATTGTATCATAGTATCAAAAAAGGAACAAACAAATACACTAAAAATTAGGTTCTATTATTATTGAAATATATGGAACAATCAACATTCACATTCTAGAAAAGAAACTCTTTAGGGAATAAAATTAACAAAAAATATATGAGAACAAATTCATATAATCGATATGTTTTTTAAGAAATTTTTTTTGTATGGATGTTACAGACACAAATCCTTGAATTTCATCTAAAGGGTTAAAAGTATTATTCCAAACAATTCTCAAAGGGAAGAGAACAATATTTATATAAATCACCCAATGTGATGAAAATGAAAAATTATTTTGCAACTATACCAGATGAAATATATCCTATAAAAATTGATGAGGAACAAGTGTACTCACCATCCAATTAGATGAAGTAGTTAACATGGATTAAGAGATAAAAATTTCATCACCCGCCTTCACCAAGATGAGAGAAGGGACAACAGATTGCTATACCCTTCCTTCTTCAAGTTGAAGGAGAGATAATGACCCCCGAGACCAACCTTCAATAGGTCCTGGAGTGGAGACTAGCCCCAAGGGTATAGAATCACACACAAGATGTAAGGCATTACCCTTTTTCTTTATTAGGATCAAGAGATAAGATAGTAAATCCCAACAATACCAAAACTCTAGGTAAAAGTAAAGCCAAAGAAAACCATACCCATATGCATGTTACAAAAGTTAATGCCACAAAGTACATGGAGTATACAAAGGTAAAGTACCAAAGAAAAGGAAAACAACAACTACAACTGTCCCAATGTCTGAGCTAGTATGGCTCTGCATGATCCTTAAAGTCCTCCTAGAAACCTGAAAGCAGTTTTATATACGTAGGGTGAGCATAAAAGTATACTCAGTAGGGAAAACCCAAGACTTTTGTGCACAGGTGGGGAGGCATTCTAATGCCCTATGAGAAAAGAGATAACCAAAGCACCTAGCAAGTAAAACTCTCCATCCAAGCCTCACCAAGGCACACTCCCCAAATAACACAAGTCAAGTAATGTATAGTAATAACACATCGATGTTTGGGTACGCCACACCACTTTCCCACTGGTTATTGAAGACATCCTACGCATCGAACCAATCCCACCATTCTCACTGATGTCCCACTGCCACACCCCGCCCGCACACACCTGGTCCACAACCACACATCCCACCTGCAAACACCTGGGCCACAATCACCCTCCCACCCGCAAACACCTAGGCCACTATAACCATACGTAACCACACCCACAAACACCTGGGCCAGAACAACTACTGCCACACCCTAAGACACCTGGGCCTCATCCTGATGATTCTTGGGAAACAACCTGCTCGCACACACCTGGGCCAACCACCACAACTACCCTGCCCGAATAATCTTGGGATATAATGAACCTTTGGCCATCACAGCCTGCCTGAAGAGTCTTGGGATATTTGGAAAAGGTAGCAGAAAAGGAGCTAATAATCAGCCACTCATAGGAGTGTTGGGAAGAACACCCTCCCCCATGGAATGTGGGTGTTCGGCACTAAGTTCTCAACTTGGGTGGGGTGTGAATAAGAAACATAATAAATACAATTATAAGTATAGGTAACAGGCACTCATCCCCACCTAGGGTCTCCAAATCCAACCTAAGCACAACACCCTTGCTACTATTCATTCATAAAAGAAAGGCACGACACTTACAGCCAATTCACAACTCATTCCCAAAACTAACTCCCCATTTAACGCATTCTTGGTTTCATGTTCAAGTTATCCCATTTAAGTAAATCCTACACTACTAGGAAACTAACAGGCATAACCATAATCTAGAGAAAGATAAATAGCCAAAAAATAATTTTAGCATTCACACCCAATTCTCTTGTAAATTCACAACAACAAAGGGATTAGTGAGATGCCTAAAAGTGCTGGAACCAAACCAGGCCTCTAGATATAGCCCCACCCTGCTTCAGATTCACAACCAACAACTATTCCACAATAGAGGATCCCATCCTCACCCATGTCACCCCATACTCATCGAGCAGAATGAATAGACATGCCACCAAGACATAACAAGGAAGATCCCAGACTTAAGTACATCATTCACTAAGTATTCCACTTTCTGTTTGGTTAACCGGGGTAATCACACAAGGATTGTCCTCCAATGGCCCGAATGCCTTCATTTTTTATTGATTTTTGATAATCCACCTTTCAAGGGGTGAGGTGGAACCCTTACAAGGCCCTTAGGCATAAGTATTACATGTCCCACAGGACTTAGAGTAATTCATTGCCCGTAGGCTTCAATCATTACATACAACTCAAACTAACTACTTAGAACTGCTCCTCCCCAGCATCTTCATCATGAAATCAGCTCTCCACCATCGCATCTCTATTCGGCTAGGCATTCTCGTGCATGCATAAGCTTTTCCTGGTGGAAGGTTCCATACCCTCTCATTCTTGCAATTTGTTTAGCTTCTATTGTGGTGAAAGCTCCTTGCTCATTCTCCTTGTAGAGCTTGTTCTTTGTAGGTTGTCTGGTTTGCATCTGCACTATGGTGGCCTGATGGCCTTGAGGTGGCCCAAAGGCCTTACTGACCTGATGGCCTGGGAGGCCTGAAGGCCTTACAGGACTCAGGGACCAAAGCAGTGGCCTGAAGGCCCAAACATGGGCATATTCTCGGCTGCTACAGTGCCAAACAGCGCCTGCTACAGTACCCGCTACAGTACCTGCTACAGTACTGCTACAATACTGCTACAGTAACCCAAAAATTCTTCCTCCACCTGGATTTGATCCCTGGTCAATCTGATGCACTTATGGAGTCCTTACCAACTGGGCTAAGGCTCATGTGCATCATACAAGGATTGTCCTTCACTGGACATTCATTTAATCGGCCGAGTTTACGTAATTAACCAAATTCCCATGTTAGAGCCATTCAATTACCACAAAATACATGGTTTCATTAGTGCTCAAGGAAAAACCACCAACAGAAATGATTTTCAGTGAGCATAGACCATACAGTTCACAACATATAGAAATTATAAAAGAGTATTGCAGAATTGTCAAACGCACCCCCTCATTCTTTAACAGTCTGTTTATTATCATTGTTAAGGTTTGGTTTTATCCATTCCCATATAAACAGAACTATACCCACCCTTCATGTTACACAGTAAGGAGAGGTGAAGGAAAATCCATACTTTTATGATCAAGGATTGAAGTTGTTCTCTAAGCATCAAGAAAGGGGGATGCGCAACTTGCAGGGAAGGAACATCAGGGACTCCAAGGGTGAGCAGAAAGGCATCATCACAGGAACACCACTTTCTTCAGGAAGGGTAATTCCAAACACACCAGGAAGAAAGGAGATGAAAAGAGGAAAAATAAGAAGAAATTCCCATGCGATATAAAGATGAGATCCGGTTGTCATGGGATATGGAATTTTGAACAGCGATAAGGTTGGATCATGGTTTCACCACGCGGATGGGTGGTTACACAAAACTGAATGAATATTTTATATATAATAATTCTCATTGGGAAAAGGTGGTAACAGTGGTGACTTTGAAGGATTTTATATAAATAGCGGGTAAATAGTACGCAGACACACAGCTGGGTCCGTTAAGGGTCACCCCACTCTTAGGAATTAAAATATTGATTATGGGGCTAAAAACGGCCTTGAAACACTTCATAGAAGGTACAAAAGGGTTTAAAAGTGGCGTTATGGGGAAAGATGTAAAATAAAAACTCAACAAGGCTGTGTGAAACCAATCGGTCGCACCGATCGGTGACACACCGATCGGCCACACTGATCGGTGACACAACGATCAGTCACACCGATCAGCGACACACTGATCGGTCACACCGATCTGCGACACACCAATCGGTCGCACCGATCATCGGCACACCAATCAGTCGCACCGGTCGGTCGCACACCGAAATGACACCCTACCACCGAGGCACCACCGTTAGAATCCAGAATTTGGAAAAGGGAAGGTCCATGAGGGTCTGGACCATTATAAAAAATCCAAAAAGTATAATTTGTCATATATTTCTTTGACAGAAATAAATAGATCTAGTGTTTGGATTCTTGAAATTAAATGTACATCCCATTTTATGAGAAACAAAGATATTATAAGAGATATAAAATATGATTATGAAGGTTCCAGGAGATTTGGAAATGGTGAATCAATGATAATCATTGGATCAATGAATTCTAAAGTTGAGGGGGGAGTTATAATACACATAGATGACTTGGTTATTGAAGGTTTTGTTAAAAAAATTAGAGTTATTGATTTGTGTGACTTGGATAATTAAATAAATTTTATGAAGGAAAATTTTATTGTTAATGGAAGAAGTGGATATATTTTGATGTAAGGAGATCTCAAAAATCAGAATGTTTAACATATTGATGTATATGAAGTTATGTTTTTTCATTCCAAAGAAAATTAAAATTGATTGTGTAATAAAATTATTGGCCACTTTAGACATAAGTCATTATAATATTTGTTAAAGAATCTATTATATTATTATATCGAAAATTTCACTCTTGATTATATTCACATGTTCAATTTTTTCTGAAATGGGTATTCAATTAGACGTCATATAATATAAAAGATAAAAAAAAGTTAATATAACTTCATGAATTGGTGAATATTGAAGTGTGTAGGCAGTATCACTTAAATAAAAAATGTAAAAAGGTACTACGTGTTATTCATTGATGATTAAACTAAAAGAGACTATTTAATTTTCATTACCCACATGTCTAAAGTCTTCAATTGAATTATATGATATTGAATAATGGAATCGAAGATTCTAGGGTGGAAATCATAAAATTAGAGATAGAGAAAATCATGAAGATCCATAAAAGACATATATATGGTTATATTAGGAATCATGGTATAAGATACCCGGTTTTCACACTACGAACTAGACAAAAGAATAGTTTACATGATTGTATAAAATCAATCATTAAAAACATGTCTTGAAAAACACTTATAAAGAATGTTATAACAGATATATATTAGAAAGAAGTGGTCACAATATCAGACAACATCACAAACATAGATTTTTTTTTATAGAATATAGGGATCTTTAATATACATGGTAGAGAAAAAATAATATTAAAATACATTTGAATATTAACAAGAAATTTTTTTATTCTTCACAAGGAAATGATCCATCATAAGTTTGATTCTCCGAGACGTGGATGTATATTTCAAGGAAATTATTCACTGAGAAATAATTTAATATGATATCATAAAATAATTGGTAAAATGTTTTAAATACAAGATGTGACTTCTATGGAAAACGAGTACATTTTTTAAAATTGTGATCAATTTAAAAGTAAATTGATGAGGAGTTGAATAGAATGGGGGGATAATAAGTGGATAATGAATATTTTCATTTAGATACCGATAAAAAGGAAGATATAACAAGTTCTTGAGTTACAAAAAGTCCAAAAATCATGGCTAAAATTGATTAATAGAATATCATTGGAGACCTTACAACTCTAGTGAAAACCAAAGAAGGAATTCTCTATAAAAAATCACATCAATCTCAAGTATATTCTGATTATTTTTAATAGGATAATAAAGATGGGAATTGGATTAAGGAAATGAATAAAGATCTTGGAAAAATAGTGAAAAAACATACTTGGTAATTTTATCAACACGAGAAAACAAAAATGCAACAACTTATTTTTTGTTTTGGTGGGTCATTATAATATTTATTTAGGGGGTAATGGAAAATAATTACATTCACTCATACACAACAAGTGTTTTTAAGAGGTTGATTCAAATTGCATAGAAATGGGTTGCTTAGAATTATCAGACATAGTAATGGATGATATTCAATGAGATTTTCATTTGAAACATTTAATTTAAATTTTTGTCCCATGTCTAGTATGATTCATGTGTTCCAAGAGTGGATGATTTAGTAAATCATTGATTTCATAATATTTTCATGGTTGAAAGTTTCTATAGTTAGTGTGATGGAGATAAAATTTATGGATGAAAGAGGATTAATGTTTTTTCAACAAACCCAAAGGAATATCTTGTTATTCAAAAATGTTATAAGAATTTGGGTTTAGTTTTTATTGAAAAGGAAGGAAAAATACTCATAAAATCCTAATGCACATATTGTGAATACTTTTTTGTTGGTTAGAATTCATACATAACATACAAAAACTTTAAAATATGTAAAGAGATATATGTGGTATTCATCTAGTAGAATTTGAAACTCATGAAGGTATCATTGTGATATATAATATCTATTGTATGATTTTCAATATCTTCAAAAATGTTGAAACTATTAGGACCAAGCTGATGATGAAGGTGATTATATTCAATTATTTTCATTTGTTAACAAATAAATTGAAGAAAAAATGTAAGATCACTTCACTTTGTATTTGATGAAATTTGAATTGACCATTGAATTCAGATAATCAGACACATAACGCCTAATAAGGTCCATCATATTCATGATAATATGGATAGGATTACTCATATAATTCACACTAAATCCTGTATGAAAGTTTCGATTGTATTGATAATGCATCTTGTATGAATTGAAAGTTCATTGGACTAATTTTGAATGTAGTTGATGAAATATCAGATTCTACATGATTTTGATAAACCAAATGTGACCATACTTTACTGATGATGCAGTTCTTAATTATCATAAGTAAATTTTGAAACTTATGGTGTAATCTTGATGAAATAAAGGAGAGGGAAAGAAATATTTCCATTTTGGGGAAATTTTATTTTGAGTAATTGGGTTCATGCTAAGAAGGAATGGAGAATGTCTCTAAAAGAATGGTTGGAATTTTATCATTTGGTCTTCATCTTATTCAAAATGTGAAATTCATGAGATCATCAGCTTCATAAAAGATGAGGAGTTTTGAGACAAATATGAGAAACTGAAGGTATGGAATTTTAGTTAGGCAAAAAACCAAAAGAAATAAATCTACAAGGCATTAATTTAAAGGAAAAAGGAAGGAAATTTCTTAATTTTCATTTTATTCAGAAGAGAAAGAATCTACTAATCAGATTCAAAATGTCATCATATTCATAGAATGAATTACATGAGACTTATGGATAAAGATAACAAAGGAAATGATCCACAATGTAGTAAACTATTTAGGTATTGAATTACATTGTTTGAAGAAGATTTTAGTTGGTTCAAGATAATATTTGAATAATATTGTGGAATGTGCCATCTCTGGGGAGATTGAAACAAAAATATTACTTGTTACTGAAATAGAGCATTAGATTCAATAATAGGAATGGATAAACAAACTTAGATTGAAAAAATCAGATTCAGAAATTGTATCTCTGAATAAATTTGAAAAAAAAATCAAAGGAATGGTAAAAGTTGATAGAATATTTGAGAAGGATTGATAAGATATGAGAAGAGTGGATGAGTTCAAGATTCACCTAAAATTTTTAGAAAGAAGAAAATTTATGAAATATAGGTGAGTGGGAATGTTTAAAGGATTCCCACCAAAACCTCTCATTGGTCACCTGTAAACAGAGAAAAGTACTTTTTACTTTATCTAACTGATGTATTGTTCACTAGAGATGAGAGATAAGCTCTGAGTTTTAGATAAATACGTTTTTTATGAACTTTTAAAGTAAATTTTTGGAAATATTGAAGTGAAGGAGAAGAAACAAGATCATTATATTGTATTCAGTTGTCCATTGTATTCAATATTCATATTATTTTGCTAATTATTGTATTTAGATTATCATTGTATTCAACAGGTCATCAGATCTGGGATTTCTGTATTGATATTTCTAGACTAAGGAAGGTATTCTGAATTGTCTCAATCATATTCTAACTAAAGTATTACTATCGGATTGGGGATTTGGATTTTATAAATTAGATCAAAACAATAATAGTGAGGCTAATCAAATTGGTAAAATCATAACCTTTGTTCCCTTAACTATGTTTAGGATGTTCTTATCACCTTCTAGACAAGAAATTAAATAAGTGTTTTCAATATGAAAAATTTGTGGAATTGGAAAGAAGCACAGATAAAATGAGTTGTTACATAATCATTACATTACCATGTTTGTGCTAAGAGGGTGACCACACACTATTGTATTATTTACATAGTACAACATGAGTGTAAGGTTATATCCTACTTATTGTAATCCAAGAAATTATTTCTAGTGGATTGTGTGGTATTGTATTACTTTCAAACCATACAAAAGACTTAGTTATTCTTATTGAATTGTGAACCATACAAATTATTGTGTTCTTTTGGATTTTTATTTGATTTTATTTTCAAAAGGAAATTGAAATTCATAATAGTAGGAGAAGGTTGTTTCAAAGAAACATAAAAGAAAAAGTATGAATAATTCACTCCCTCCACTCTCAATGATTTAATCATCTTGATTGGGAACTTTCAACAGGTATCATTACAGATGTTCCCTTAACTTTTTCTTTGCTGATAAAGAATTTGAATTGAGTGAACAATAAAGGTATTCTAGTCTTTAATGGAAAGAGTTCTCATATCCTTAATGATATAATGTTGCCTTATCTTTTTTTCTATCAGTTATAATGTTTTGTATGTTTCAATAGTAGGGTTTCATTCCAATGATTATACATCTCCTCTTACATCAATGGATAAGATGAATTTGGATAATTATGGAATGGAAATGAATTATATATTATCATCACTTTATAAAATTGAATTCTTGTGATTATTTCTATAGCTAATGGGATATGGGAAAATTTGAAAAACATATATAAAGGTAATATAAATTTAAATAAAGGAAAACATAAAATGTAGAGATTAAAGTAAGATGAATTTACAATGGGTAGTAAGAATCTATTGGGAACTTCTTTTCTAGGGTAAATGACATTGTTAGTACTATCAGATGTCTTGGTGAAATGTTAGATTATTCCACAGTCGTTGAAAAGATATTTGTAATTCTTCTTAATAGGTTTCATAAAAAAATTATTTATTGGAAGAAAAATATCCTAAAACATTCTCTCTTGATGATTTTCATATCACTCTCATAACTTACATAATTAGAATGGAGAAATATATTAAATGAAAAACAAAGGTTGATAGAGAAATGTCTTTCAGGGACTCGAATAAATAAAATTTAAAAAATATTATTGTTGAATATGAAGCTTGTGAAATAGATTCCGAAAATGAGGTATGTAAAAATTTTAATGATATTTTATCCTTCTTTTATAAAAATGTAAAAATATGTATAGGGAAAAAAGAGAGACTTCACTTGAAATGTTTTAAATTTGGATGCATTGGTCACTTTGTGGATAATTTTCCTCGATTAAATAAATAAGAGGATAGTAATGAAGAAGAAAGAAAGACAATAATATCATGGAAGAAATAGGGGGTAAAGAAAATTAGAAATCCATAGGGAAAGAACGAATTTTCTTCAAATCCAAAAGAAAAAGTTTCTTTTCCAAAGACGAATAAGAATTAAGGAATTAATTATGAATATAAGCAATCAATCGAGTATGATATTGACAATAATTTTACTATAACAGTAATTGGTGAAGAATTTGGAAGCAGCAGTTTTGAATAATAAGAAACTCAACTTGAACATCATTTGAAAGAATATTTTAAATAATGTACAAGAAATATTAGATGGATTGAAAAAAAGGATGGAAGATAAATGTTCATCAACAAGAAATAAATATTTTTTACTAATGATAATTAAAGGAAAGTGAAATATATTGATGACATAAAGAAATATATAGAGGAAGAAAATAATCGTAATGAGCATCATGAGGTAAAAGAGAAGTTAAAAGATGAGTATTTAGAAATTTTCTAACAAAAACATTATAAACCTAAACAAATAAATAAATTTTTCAAAAAATTTATCTCTAAAGGTGGTGAGAGTTATCGAAATGAGAAACTGTTGAAGTTTAAACAAAAGTTACCTACGTAGGTCGACAACAATGAGGTAACTCTTTCTAAAAAGAATAAAGCTATGAAAGTTATATATATGTCCAAGATGAAAAATGTTAGGAATTCAGATGTCTCAAATAACTCTGAGTCTAAAAAAGTTTTGAAACAATCTAAATCCATTAATGTTTCAAATAATTTTGGTTCCAAAAATGAAAAAAAATAAAAGTAGGACACTATTTGATAATATATATCTTGGTGGCTCAAAAATAGAATAATATGGATGAGAAATGTATTCAAAATTCTAGACATGTTGACATTTTAAATTCAAATACTCATTTTATGGATATTACTTGTATTGTGGCGGATTCACACATATAGAAAATACAGGTTTGTTTAACAAACAACATTACTATTGTTTCACATGTTATGAAAGACATAGGTTCATGGGGATTCAATTCCCACAAATGAATAATTCAGATAATGTTGATTTGATGAAACATGAGAATGGTGGAGTAAAAATTGAAAATAGGTTCCAACCTTTAGAAACTATTTTTGAAATATTTGAACAACTTAGAAACCTAGAAAAAGGATGTCTTTTTTTTACCAGAATGACAAAATATTCTTTACAATTCTCTAAAGACAAAGATTAAAAAAGAAAATAAAGAAGTGAAAATCATTGTTGTTGATACCGTATTGAATGCTACAAAATGCGAATGAACATGCATTCTTATTATTGGTTTTTCTTAATATATGATCGGATATTTGAAATTTTTTAATAATGTGAAATATTTTATAGAAGGAATAATGAAATTTGGAAATGATGAGTCCTTAAAATATAAATTTTTTGGTTCATCCATCATTGGGAAAGAAAAGATAAAATCTATGAAATCATCGTATGTTTATGGAATGAAACCAAATCTACTATGTTTTCCACAATTTTGTGATGACGGTAAAAAAAGTATCTTCATAAAATATTCTAATTTTGTGGAAATTGAATAATATTGAAATATTTTTATAGGAGGATAACATACAAAAGGAAATTTGTATCAAGTCGGTGAAATACAAAGCACTTGTTACATGATTATGGTGAAAGGGAATCAATTATGGCATAAAATGTAGGGACACATTTTTCAAGAAAATATGAGAAAGTTATCAAAGAGAGATATTGTCTAAAACATTCCTAATTTTCCAATAAGAAGTGATTGGTGTTGTACTATTTGTTAAAAAGGAAATATTACAAACTTAGTTCATAATAAAGTTGAAATTTCTTCAAGAAAACCCCTAAAGTTGATTCATTCCAATATTTTTGGACCGATGTGAAAATAATAAATAGATGGAGATAAGAATATCATCACATTCATTGATGATTTTACTCGCATTACTTTTGTTATTTTTATGAAACTTAATTCAGATGAGTTCAAAATGTTTAAAAGTTTCATAAGGAAATCTTAAAAATAATTTGAGTATTCAGTGAAGATGTTGATAACTAATAATGTTGGTGAATACAGAAGTGAAAAAATTGAAAGTTATTGGGTGAATAATGGAATTAATCATGAGTGTAGTTCACAATACACTCAACAAAAAAATGGAGTTTATGAAATAAATAATTGATGTTTAGGGGAAATTGGGAGATCATTTTACTTGAACATGGCATCTCTCATTACATTTTAAGGCAAGATATGAGTACTACTAATTATATTTATAACCATTTTTTCTATAGGCTTCAATCAAATATGACACCATATGAATTTTTTTGTGGAAAAAATTCATGTTTGAAACAATTTAATGTTTTCAGGAGTCCATGTATTATAAAGAAGAAATATGGAAACTATGGAATGTTTGTATAGAAATGTTAACATGGAATATTTCTTGGATATGATCATGAAGGAAGAGTATTTAAAAGTTTCAACAAAAAAATGGAATAATTTTTGATTCATTTGATGTGAAAGTGATTGAAAAGAATGAGGAAGATAAACATACTCAGGCAAATGAGAAAGATAAGCAAGATTTTTTCAAAAACAATTCTAAAAAAGATACATAAAATTGTATTCCTGATCAAAAAAGAAGAATCAGACTCAACAATTTCCAATGATGAGGATGATACTCGAAACCCTCATCATAGTATAAGTAAATAATTATAAGCTCAGAATATAATTGTTGATCGATATCATAATGTTCAAAAAATTAAAAAAAATTACACATACTATATTATATTCAAAAGTAAAGTAGAATGATGTGAATTTTTATGTAAGAATATGGAATGGATTCAAGCCATGAATGAATATTTGGGATAAAATTGAAAAGTATTATACATATGAACTTGAACCCAATCCTAAAAAAAATTGGAAGAAAGTTGGTCTTCTAGAATAAGATGAATGAAGAAGGTGAAGTGGCAAGAAAAACAAATCAATATTGGTTTGAAAACGGTATTAACAAGTTGAAGGTATTGAATTTTATGAAACATTTAATCTTTTTGAAATACATGAAACAATTATAAAATTTCTTGATATTTCTACATTATGAGGCTACAAGATCATTCAAATGTATCATAAATCCACATTCCTGAAAAGTGATCTTGAACATGAAGTTTATATTTAACAAACTTGTGGATTTGTTGTTGGAAAATATGAGAGGTGTGTGTGTAGATAAAAAAGGATTTATAAAGCCTAAAAAACTCCCAAGTCATGGTATTTCAAATTAGATAATTTTTTAAGGAAAATGCATTTAAATAAAGGAAGAGTGGATATCAATCTCTACATCAGGGAATGTCAATATTATTCCATCATTGTGATTGTTTATGTTGATGAAATTATCTTTGATGGGAATGATGAAATAAGTTGTGAAAGGTTTTTTGAAGAGATGAAAACTTTATTTTAAATTTCCATTCAGGGGGAAATGAAATACATTTTTGGGTTAAAAATACATCAGATAAAGGAATACATTTTCCTTTCACAAGAGAATTAATCTATGGAACATTTTAAGTGGTTTGGAATGGAAAATACATAGCATGTTTCCACAGTATTTTCAGTGGGAACAATGTTGAAAAAATATGGAGAATTAAAATAAGATGATTAGAAAGATTTTCGAATGATTATTGGAAGTTATTTTATTTTACTACCCCAATACTCTACATTTTTTATTTTGTTACCTTATATGAAAGTTTTAAAGGTGATCCAAAAGAATCAAATTTAATCACTAGAAAAATAATTCTTATACACATAAAAGTCATAAAAAAATTCTGAATCATGTATGAAAAATCAGATAGTATTGATTCGTTTGGGTATTTAGATGTTGATTGGGTAGGAAATGTTGATCATAGAATATCAAAATCCGGGGAGTATTCTTTCTAGGGAAATAATTATGCTAGTTGGCATTCAACGAAACAGAATTCATTAACTCTTATTATGGCTAAATCTTTGTATGTTATTTCCAATCAACCCACTACTCAAATTATGTGGATGAAAACATGATTGGAATATTTACTTGTTGAAGTGAAGTTTCCCTTTCTCTTTGGTAGTGACAATCAAAGCACAATCAAAAACACCCAAAATCTATTTCAACATTCTCAATAAAAGAATATTGATATCAAATATCATTTCATCAAATATCATGTAGAGAATAATGAATTTAAGCTAGAGTATGTTCTAATATCGAAACAATTTGTTGACATATTCACAAAAACTTTTACAAAGGAATCATTTTCTAAATTGAGGTTGAACATGGGTGGTAATTCTCTTTCTCATCAAGGTTGAGGTATGTGTTTTTGTCCAATATCTTATCTTAAATTTAGATTGTATTTTCAATAGGGATAATTGTTTCATAAATCCAAGTATTTTAAATAAAAAGAGTGAGTTGTGGGTAAGCAATAAATTCAGAATTATTTTTTGAGTGAACTATTCAAGATATTTGTTAGATTTTTTGTTGGAGATGAAATTGTTTCGTATTCCCAAATGGTTGAAGAAGAGATAAGGAAGAAAGAAAGAAAATGGTTTTCATAATCACTAATTTTGGATAGCATGGTTTTGATGTATATGATTCATGTTTCCAAAAATGTGTTAGCTAGCATAGGCATTGAAATTTTGATAAGTGATCCATTTCGTGAGGATAAAAAGGTTGGTGATTTAAAAAACGTGGTTGATAAAAATCTAAAGGGGAAGATAGTTAGAACCAAGCTGATGATGAAGGTTATTATAATCAAGTATTATCTTTTGTTTTCAATGAAGTTTAAGAAAAAATAGAAAATCACCTCACTTTTTATTTTATGAAATTAGGATTGACCATCGTATTCTGATAATCAGACTCACAGTGCTTAATAAGGTCTATCATATTTGGGAGAAAATGGCTGGAAGAACTCATCAGATTCACACTAATTTTGGTATTAAATGATCGATCATATTGAGAATGCATCTTGTTGTAAGTTAATGGTCATTGGATTCACTCTAAATCCAGTTGATTGAATATCAAGGTCTACATGACTATGATAAATCAATTGTGACAATTCTTTGCTAATCTTAGAGTACTCATATATCACAAGTAAATTTTAAAACTTACATTGTAAGCATGTTGAAAGAAATGAGATCGTAAGAAATATTTCCAATCATATCCAAATTAATTGGAACTGGATGGAAAGAAAAAATGGTACTAGGAATTGTACTTAGCCTGATTAGATTTAAGGAAATTCTATTCTAAGAAATCAGATTCAGGATATGTAGGAAAGAAGAACATTTCTAAAATAAAGGAAGTCATTATATCATTCAATAGCCATCTTATTCAAATGGTGAGTGTCATGAAATCATCTGATTCATAAAGGCCTAGGAGGTTTGTGACAAATGTGAGAAACCCAAGGTACAGGTTTTTAGTGATAAAAAAACTAGAAGAAACAAATCGTCAAGGAATGAAGTTAAAGGAAAAGGGAAATAAGTTTCTCAAGTGGAAATGTATTTAGAAGAGAAAGAATCCACTGATCATATTTAGAATACCATCGTATTCAGAGAATGAATTACTTGAGAATAATGGATGAAGATAAATGAAAATAAGGTGATAAACAATGTATTAAATCATTTAGGAGTTGAATTACATTTATTAAAGAATGTTTTAGTTAGATCAAGAGAATAGTTGAATAATACTATTGAATATGATATCGAGGGGGAGCTTGAAAATTAAAGAATACTTTTCATTGGTACAGAGCATTAGATTCAACCTTCATAACGGAGAAAAAAAATTTAATTGAGAAAATTGGATTCAGAAATCAGAACCAAACTGGCATTTGGAAGGAAATTCGAAGGAAGAGATGAAGTTTATAGATGATTCAAGAAGGAACGATAATATTTTATAAGAGTTTATGATGTCAACATTCACCTGAAATTTCAAGAAACATGAAAACTTAGTAAATTTTAGTGAGAGGGAATGTTTTCAAGATTTCTATAAAAACCTATCATGGGTCACCTAAAAAGGTGAAAAGTGCTTTGTACTTTATCTAACTTATGTACTATTCACCATAGAAGATATAGAAGCTTGGAGTTTTAAAGATATTATGTTTTCGGATTCACATTTTTGTAAAAGTTTTTACGATTTAAGTGGAAGATAAGAGACGATATCATAGTGTTGTATTTGAATATCCATCATGTTCAATATTCATTGTATTCAGCTCATTACCTTATTCAACTTGTCATCATATTCAACTAGATTTCATGTCTGGATGAATAATCAGATCTGGTATTTTTGTATTAATATTTTTCAGACTGAGGAAGGTTTTCCGAATTGTTTAAATTGTACTCTAATATAAGTATTTCTATCGGATTGGGCAATCTTACTGGACAAATTAGATCTGAATAATCAGAGTTAGGCTGATCAAATTGAGAACAACAATTTTTTTTTCCCATAACAGTTTCCATGATGTTCTTATAATCTTTTGGATAAGAAATTGAATAAGTTTTTTCAATTGAATACATTTTGGAAATTAAAAATAAGCATGGGTAACATGATTTGTTACAAAATCACTAATTTACCCAATTTGTCTTTCGATGGTGGGTACACACTATTGAACTGTTTACATAGTGGTACATGAGTGTAAGATTATATTCCACACATTGTAATCCAATGACTGATTTTGAGTGGATTGTGAGGTATTGTATTACTTCTAAAAAATACTAATGATGTAGCTATTCTTATTGAATCGTTAACATTATAGATTCTTGTTTTCTTGTGGGTATCTATTTGATTGGTTTTTAGTAGGGAATTGATTTTATTAAAAGGAGGAAAAGGTTATTTCATAGAAACATAAAATAAAAAGTTTCACTGATTCACCCCTCCCCCTCTCAGTGATATAATCATCCTAATTGTTAAATTTAATAAATATGGAAAAGTAAAACATTCACTCATATACATAAAATATTTGGTTGATTTGTAAGTTTAATTAATACTTTCATAAGGATATGTAATATATTTTAGTTAATCCACACTATTTGATGGGTGGTACATAAGATATTTATGAGTGGGAAATAGAAAATAACCTATTATTCATAGTGATACATATGATTATTTAATGTATACATACGATATTTGTGTTGATAAAAAATAAATTAATATTGATAATTATGATATTAGAGTTAGTATATAAGATATTTGATTGTGGGATGAAGTGGAAACATGGGTGTATTCATAGTGTAGTGGGAGTTCTAGATTTTGTGATGGAAGGAGAAAAAATTACACAAGGACATCTAGGAGTCCATATATATATAATATTAAGGAGTTTCAACATGTAGAGTAAAATGGAGATAATTTCTACACCATAACTAATGTAAATTTTTTTCATTTTTTATCGAAGGAATAAAATATTTACAAGAGGATAAATGAAATCTATCTTATAAGGGAATAAGTGGGTTCTTAATTTGTTTTATAGAGATTATATATATGGAGGGTTAGTGTGGCCACACTAAATTATAAAACAAATTAGTTTGTGATGCATATATTTGAGGTATTCTATTCATTTAACTTTTACATTTATTTTGAACATTTTTTAATGAGTTTTGATACATGTAAGAGTTTTCAAAAAAAACTAGATAAAAAATGAGCAATTTTGGTGGGATTTGTGTAGTATAGGATGCTATAGAAGTTCCACCAAATTATTGGTGGAGTCTAAAAATATATATTGGAAACTGAAGATCCCATCGACGAGCTAGTGGGGTTCCAAGGAAGAAGTGATTCTACCCAACAGCTACTAGCAAGTTGCTGGAGTTTGATGGTTCAAAGATGGGATGTCGGTTTTATGGTATTTTTTTTTAAAAATAACCCCTGGTAATATTTATGTATACTCTCAATAAACATTCCTTTCCCAAAACCATAAGTATCCTCTCCAATGATTTTTATATGTTATCCCTCTGTTTTAACACCACTTTAAATTTCTGAATAATGGATCGATCTGGCATTCTTCATGTGGAAAGGTTATATCTTCCCTATGTCAATTCACTTCTCTGATCCTTGATCAAATTCAATCAAATTCATTATTTATTGATCGGATCTAAAGTATTTCGGTTTCTTTACAAATTTATTCATTGATCATTCAAATAATTGATACCCAAATTGATGAAATTGGCATCTACTTGACCATTAAACCAAGATCATTGTTGGCATAGGATTGTCTTTGGTATATTTGACGTTGACCTACCTTTAGGGGGTTCTTTCATCTCATCCCTGATCCAAGGATTCTAAATTGTTCTAAACATGGTTTGGATCTTGATTTTGGTATTTTATTTGGACTACAATGGGGAATCTTAATTTTGGATAGGCCTAAGATACCTATTTCTAATTATTGATCATATGGGTTGAGCATGTGTATCCCTTTGACCCGTTTTAGTGTTTCTTTCACATAGTTTGGGATGACTATGATACTAGTTAGTTGAAATGATAATTGATTTGTCAAATTTATTGTGTATCATATGTGTTGTTCTTTCACCATTTGTAATTGAGAATGTAAGTGGATTGAATTGGACTATCCCATGAGAGGGATATGACAGGAATGTGGATTTCGTTCATTGGACAATCTCATCAAGGGATTTTTTTAGCCCTGTTTTATGTCTATCTCGTCAAGGGGGATGTGTCATGTTATCAATATAAGCTCTTTATAGAATGGGGTTGATGCAGGTAGATCCATTCTCTAAATACTTGGGTAATATTTTTACTTCTATAATACATTGTTTTTTATATTTTTATCATGTTTACATCATGTAATTAGCTTATATATCATATTATTTTATGTTAAGGGTTATTTTTAGGGACCTACTGAGTCATTTACACACACCCTAATTGTGAATTTTAGTTTTCATATATATTTCATGCTATGGAATCTAGTGAAGGGAATGGGACATGTGGTAGACGAATGAGAAGTTTAGCCAAAGGATGTAAATGATGTTGGATGGACCTTGAACTTGGTTTTATTGGTTTATTTATTGTATACTATGTACATTGCTAATTTTATTTATTTATAGTTTATTACCAAACATTTTATAGTGCTACTGTATGGTTTCTGTTTTATTTTTATTTTTTGTTACTATTGTGGTTATGAATTTTTAAATTGATTTATTTGTTATTGTCCTTTTTCACTTATTTTCACCCTGTATTGATTGAATATTTTCACTATGACCTTACTAAATCCCTCTCTACATGTTGAACACCAATTTTTTATGAACATGAATGCATGTGTTCATGTTTAATCCCATATCATACCAGGTGATTCATGTAGTGGTGTTAACAAATGGTATCAAAGCATCGGGTTCAAAAACATATTTCTTATCCTTTCCATGATTTTCAACTTGGTAGACAGTAGAACGAATGGTTGAGACATGGGTAGAGAAACTATGTCAGTGTTTGGAAAGTATTGAATAGTAGAACTCTATGTTTCCATAAATTAGGGAATTCATTCTTTTTCTATTTAATGTTACCATTAATTTTATTCACCTTGGTTGATAAACATGATGTTTATACATTGATTGTAGGATTTAGTGTGTTCCCCTTATACATATAAGGAACATATGATTATATTCCATATATATTTCTTGTAGTAGAAAAACACAAATAATTAAATGCCTCTTGAAATTGAGATATGTGTTTTGAACATTATTCCATACATTGTTTTATTTTAGACCATTATATTCTATGTCTGGATGTATATTTATGGTTGTAGATAACATGAATGAACTAGAGACATTACCTGGGTTTTGGGTAGTGGTTAGGGGTTATACATTGTTATTTAGGGTATCCTATTAGGTTGAACCTTGTTTTGACCCCATGTGTATACCTATGTATAGTTATTAGTTTCCTTGATTAAGTTATCGGCCTTCTCTAAGGTCCACTCAAGAATTTTAGGAAATTTCATTTCATAGAAAGTTTTATTAGAGGATAAGACTGGTCATGTTCCCTAGGTAATTACAATGGGTTATGTAATATAATTGTTCCAATCATGACACTTTGGACTGGTGCTTATTCAAGGTGAAGCAGCCCATAAGGGCAGGTCAGTGATGGTCAATTGATCTCATGACTTCCAGGTTAATAACCCTTCTTCTTTCAGTGAAACTAGAGGGCCTTGTGATGTGGATGATAACATATGGGTCAATTAAAGGACACTTGACCAAGTTCATAACCCAGAGGATCAAAAACTGATTCTGGTGACCATTATTCTTTAAAGTACATTTGGATGATTATTTGATAACACGTTGCAAGCTGGTATAAGAGAAGGGCTAACATGGGTGGCCTTAAATTATCTATTCTTCAAATAATTCTTTACAGATGCTCTGAATCTAGATAGTGTATAGGATAAAATATAGATCTACTAAGGGATGAATACTATGTCTGTAATGAACCCAACATTTATAAAAAATACCTTTGTTAAATGTCTTATGGTTATAGAAAAACCATGATTTATTTTTTATTATATCCAATTGTATTTAAATTATTGTTAAGTATCTATAACATTGATAATACAGTTGTTGAATAGTAATCACATAACAAGTATAAATATTGTGTTTTAACAAATCATTTGACATAGACAAAGGAAGTGGTTGCCTCAACTAGAAGGATCATACCCTTTGATGCCCATTTATTAGAGCTTTTGAGGGAGATATAATTTTTGGGCTTTTCCCTAGACCAATCCCAAACTTAGATCCATCAAATTAAGCATGAGAGAAACCATTTGTGAGAGAATTTCAAGCTCACCGAGATCATAACCTAAACCATGTTTACCGAACGGCCCAATAAAAGCCCAACCCTCACACACCTTACTCTTAGATAATATCATGGAATAATAAAGGGATATGTATCAAGACCCTAGCAATGATATTATTTAAATTATTTTCTATTTAATAGTTAATATATTCCTCTTCTTATTATTGTTACTTTGTAAATTATATTTAAAGCATATGTATAATTATTAGTTATCATTCAAATTAAATTAAGAAATATATTTTAATGAATTAATTCTTTTTTTAAATGAATAATATTTAAATAAAATATTATTATTAAATAAGTTTTATTAAATATAAATTATCATATAAATTTTATAACGTCAAATGTAATTTTATGAATATTTGAAAATATTTTTATCAAAACACATCATTTTTCAAAAAATATTGGTTTTTATATTAAAGGTAAAAATTCAAAACATTATAAAATTATTTAGATAAAATTAATATTTTATTTGTAATTAGAACATCAAAATTATTGAACTGTAAATTTTTCATAATTTTCTGAGGGAGTCAAATTTTCAGGTAAAAATTAAATACCATATAAATATAATGTGTGTTTGAAAACATCATAATGGACCAATAATGATGTTATAAATTACATAAAAGGTATATTCATCCAAATATATGTTTTCCTCTAATATAATTTAATTTTAGATTTATTTTATTATTTAAAAATATCTTAGTGAATCCACTAAGACTTATAATATATTTCAAGATTCAAAAATCATATATATGAACATGTGACTCGCCCCCAGATTGTAAAGGAAAATATTTTAATATCTTTAGACCTTGGATTTATTAAATATTTTATATCAATCCCCTTTTCCTTAAACTATGACAAAAAATAATGGGCTTTTTTCTGGTTTTTAATATTTTATTATGAAGCTCCCAAAACCAAAATAATAAAGAAATCCCTCTCATTTCCAATATAAACCCACCCAACATCCCATTTTTATTCAAAAACATTCCTTAAAGCTCATAAACTCTATGAACTCTACTACCTAGAGTCCTCCCATGGAACCCCCAAGCTCCCAAAAAGCCTCTCCCAAGCCTTTGGATCACACATCCATGTAAGGGATTTATCTACTCACATTTCAATTTATGAACTTATTTTATATTATTCTTCTTAAATTACATTTTTATAAGCTGGGATTGGATTTTCCATGAATCACTTACTATAATTTATATTTATATTTTATGGGATCTTTCTTTAACTCCCATTAATCTCCACTATGATCCTTTATTCCCACTCGTTACTATGCGGAAATTCTATAATGGGTCTTTCACCTGTCTCTTTATCAAGCATGCCTTTTATGTTATGTCTTATAATTTCATTTTGACTATGTTGGGATATATTAAAAAAAAATCTCTATTACTTTCCATTTCATCTCAATGTTATGGGAGACCCCTTTCACTCTCATTAACCCATTTTATGAATTTCTATATAACATCGTTATGCAGCTGAAATTGCACCACGATTTTCTATTCCAAGATAATGGTATAGTTAATACCGTACCCATTTCCATATCATGGGTATTCACCATTGTGAACATAATCCTACTTATTAGGGACTTAAATTTTTTTATTCTATATTTTTATATCATGGAATAAAATTATGGTGTTGAATGAATCCATATTATATAATCTATGTGGCACACATAAGCATGTGATTGAAATGTGTATAAGGGGTGTGCCCTGATAGCGCTCCAATGCATTGGGTAATGTTTTGTATAATGATACATCATGTTGAGATAGTGGTTTATCTAATTCCCTTTTTGTAATATTTTCCACCATGGACTCTTCATGGTTTTTCTTTAACTAATGTTTATAATGTTGTGTTTTAAATTGTTTCCATATTTCCCAATTTATGATAATCATGTTATATCATTCATTATTGATCATGATGTTTGATACCTCATTGATATTCATTATTTAAAATATATTATCATCCTCATGTTATTCCATGTTTATCCCCTTACACGGATTTATAGCTCACTACTTTCTTATGTATGTCCTCAGGTTATCCCATGTAGCGTTTGGTATGAAGGAATGTTTTGATCATGTCAAAGAAGATATCAATAAAGATGATGTTTTATTTTATGTTTTAAGTTGTTATGTAATGTTCTTAAACCCAAAATACAATATAACTATCAATCTTCATAGTTTTTCTAGGTGAAATTTTATGTAATAAATCATATTTAAATATTTGATAAAGAACAGGGTTCTTATAGTTGGTTTTGGAGAATATTTTTAGTTATTTTTGGTATTAGGATTAGAAAAACCTAGTGAAAACCCTTAGGGATAAGAATTATTGTAAGATAACATCTATAAATTTTGGTTAGTATATATATCAATTGTTTTATCAGGAAAATATATTCATTTTTGGGTTCTACAAGTGGAAATGGTTATGGCATAGATGTACCTAGGAGTAACAACTACAAAAATGTGTTTTGGGCTTGAACCAGGGTAACCTGGTACATGACATCAGGCCTTAATGTGCACCTATTTTGACACTCTGAGGGGATTTTCATTGGTAAATTCATAAACTCATTAGAAACCATTATTAAGGGAACAAATAAAAGAAATCCATAGGTATATATGTTAGGAAGTTGATCATTGATAACAAAGACTAAATCCTAAAAACTAATAGGTTAAGGAGATAAAGGTAATTTATAAGTTATCCATTAAATGTAATTGGATTCCCCTTTATCTTTTTAAAAGCTTCAAATACTCATCCCTAATTTTCATTTTATTCAAGAAAATGGCTAGAAATAGAAGGAATCCTTCTAACAATTTATGTGAAGAGTAGTGTGAGGATTGTCCCAATGATATGCACAACCCGATGGGAGAAGGAATCAAAAACATTGTCATGATACTATCTCAGTTAACTTAAGTTCTGAATATAAATCCTGACCAGAAGGAGATCCCCCCAAAGAGAGAGCAACTTGTAGTTTATAGATTCATGTGACAAAGGCCTCCTACTTTCAATGGATCATGTGATCCTTTAATCGCGGAGAAATGGATCAATTCCATTGAAAAGATCTCCAATATCATTCAATGATATAAAAAATAGAAATTCTTTTTGGTCGTTTATTTTATGGAGGGTGAAATTGATTAGTGGTGGATATTGATCAATAATATGAATCCTAAGTAAGAGATTAAAGTAATGGAGTAGAAGGAATTCCAGAAAATTTTTTTGATTAATATTTTCCCCACACCCTCCATATTAATATGGAAAGATATTTCCTTGTGCTTATAAAAAAGGACAAATAATATTTTGGGGCATATGAGAAAAACATCCAAATAATCTCATGACATACCTTTGGTTTTTTCGTTACCCCTGAAAGAAAGGTTGATCACTTATTTGGTGAGATGAAACCTATTCTATGAAAAGACTTGAAAATATGTGACTTGATAGCTATAAAGAAATTATCAAATGTTCCCTCAAATATGGGAAGAAGATCAGTGAATCTTAGGGGTATCATGGGAATAAGAAACTAAAATTGGACTTAAATTTTAGTGGTCCAATGGATTAATCCAATGGTGATATAAAATTATAGCACCCCACTTTCCTAATGTGCAGAAAGAAACACCCTGAAAATTTTCTAAGGTTGATAAGTAAATGTTTTTGGTGAAAAATGTAAGGGTACATGGCTAATGAATGAGAAAAGGAGAAACCTGCCAATGTGATAGAGGAAAGGAACGCCCCTATCAACCCTCAACATGTTGTTAAGTCCTACAACTTCAAGAAACTAGGGCACTTTGAGTATCAGTTCTCTAAGGCAAGGTTTTTTAGAGACAGCCAACAACCTCCAAGGCAGTAAGGGTTATCCTTTTCCATCACTACCTCAAAATTGAATCCGGAAAATGAAAAGGTGAAAAGTACTCTAGTTATTCATTAAATAATAATGAATTTATTTTTTAATTTTAATTATTTACATTCCTTTATATCATGAAAGATTAGTGGAACTATTCAAACACCATAACAAATTATAGAAGTGGAGATAATATTGAAGACGGGAAAGGGGGAACTCATTGTATCCCATGAATATAACTCATCCCCTATACAAATTTGTGGATTGTACTTACCAACGAACCATTTAATACTTTCCTTACTGGAATTTTATGAAATTCTAGGAATGGATTGGATTTACCTATATAGATCCAACATAAAATACTTTTATAGGGAAATAACTCTCCATATGGATAATCGACCCCCTATTATGTATATGTTCAAGGAGGAGGATGAATCCCCTTTAGCGACATCATCTCAATCATGGATATTATTTCTATATTAGAAAGAGTAACTAGCTCAAACCATTGATTTAATTGAACTAACCATTCAATAATACATACCTATTGTGGGGGAATTCACAAATGTGTTTCCCGATAAATTTATTGGTCTTCCTCCTAGCCGAGAGGTAAAAATTTTTATCATGCTTATACCTAGGGAATTTCCCATATCCAAGAATCCTTATAGTATGGCCGTAGTGGAACATAAGGAATTGAAAAATCAACTACAGTAAAATCTAGATAAAGGGTTAATATGCACATGTGCTTCACCATGGGGTGCATGAGTGCACTTCATCAAGATGAAAGATGGGTCAATACACATTTTTATTGATTATTGTGAGGTCAAAAAAATCATGATAAATAATAAGTATCCATTTCACTGAATTGATGACTTGTTTGATTAGCTATGTGGAGCACATTACTTATGAAATGTGTATTTGAAATCTCGATATTACCTGTTAAGTGTAAATAATGAGAATATCCCCAAGACTGATTTTTGTACATGGTATAGGAACAATGAGTTCATAGTGATTCCTTTTGAACTTACTAATTCCCCATCAATCTTCATGTACAAGATGAATAGAGTCCTCATATATTACCTCAAAAAATTTGTTGTAGTCCCCCAAAACAATATTCTAATATACTCCAAAACTAAGGAGGGCCATGAAATGTATTTAATAATAGTTCTATAGACCTTGAGAAAGGATAATATCTATTAAATGTACATCAAATGTGAGTTATGGTTGAAGGAAGTCTCATTCTTGTAGCATATCATCATTAGAAATGGTATATTTGTTGATCCTTCCCTGACAAAAGTAATTGAGGGATGAATGAGGCCAAAATCTATGATAGGTATCCATAGCTTCCTTAGGTTAACTAGATATTACCAATGATTTGTGAGAAATTTCTCACAATTATCAAGCCCTCTAAATAAGATAACTCATAAGGGAGTTAAATTTTCTTGGAATGATGAATGTGAAGAAATCATTAAGGATTTGAAAAGGAGGCATGCCACTCCTCCTATGCTCACACTACCCAAAAGTGGGTAACTTTTTGTAATCTTTATATATTATTCAAAAATTTATTATGATGTGCATTAATGAAAAATAAAAAATTCAAGACTTATGCCTCAAAGTAGATGAAAATTTCTGAGCAAATCTATCCGACACATGATCTGGATTTAGCAGTTGTGATCATTGTTTTAAAAATATTGTAGCATTATGTCTTTGGTTATAAGTGTGAAATATATATTGATCATAAAATTCCCAAATATATGTTGACCTAGAAAGAGCTAAATATGTTCTAATGATGATGGTTAGAGCTCATCAAGGATTACCACTACTCAGTCCACTACCATCTTGGGAAAGTAGACATGGTAGAAGATGCTCTAAGTAGAAATGACCCATCAATTCTATAATTGATGATAATTGAGAAGGATCCAATCTTATTATACTTTAATGATATGGAAATCGGAATCATAAAGAAAGTAACATCATCAATTCTTTCACAAATGATTTCTCAGCCATCTCTTTTAAAAAGGGTAAGGGATGCTCAAAAAGATGGTGTGAGAATTCAGAAGAAAGTGGAAACTATTAGAAAAGATAACTCTTTGTAGTTCAAAGTTAATAAAGAAGAAATTGTGATATTTTTATTAAGACCATGTGTTCTATCAATTCATGAGTTACATAAATATCTTTTGGATGATGGACATATTTCTACTTTCTCCATTCAACCAGGAAATACAAAGATGTATTGACATATTTGGGACCACTATTGGTGGGATAACATGAAGAAGTATATTGATAAAAATACATCAATGTTACTTGTATGTCATTAAGTGAAGGATAAATAGTATAATCTTATGGGGATGATAAAACCATTCCCCATATCAACATGGAAATGGGAAAACATCAGCATGGAATTTATCACCAGACTTCTAAAAACATTCAAACGAAACAATGTTATCTAGTAGTTTTGGATCTTCTGAAAATGATTTAAACCTTCATTAATATTCTAATATATTTCTCCCTAGATCAACAGGAATAGATATATATTAGAGAAGTGGGAAGTTTGGATGTAGTAACACTAATAATTATGTTTGATCGAGATCCAAGATTCACCTCTATTTTTTGGAAAATTCTCTAGCATGCTCTAAACACTGAGACAAAATTCATTAAAGCTTATCCCCATGAAAAACATGGCCAATATGAGAAAAAAATCCAAACACTTGAGTACATTTTGAGACGTTTCTCAAGGGACATCAAAGGAAGAAGGGACCAACATCTTCCTTTGGTAGATTTCACTTAAAAAAATTGTTTCCACGCAAGAAACCAAATGGATCCTAATGATTCCCTTTATGGAAAGAGATACAGAAAACTGGCGTCGTAGAAGGAAATTGTGGATTGAAAACTTCTAGGTCCGAAAATGGTTGAATAAATGGTGGAGAAGGTTAAGACTATCTAGTAGTACATCCAATCTGCTCAAAGTCAAAAAGATAGATATTTTAAAAATCATATAGAAAAATAAGAGTTTGATTTTAGAGAATGGTATTCCTCTACATATCTTAGTAAAACCTGTATCCTTCCAGAATAAATTTTTTTAGAAAAACTTTGAATTTTTTCTTTCGGATTCTTAAAAAGGTATAAAATGGTTTTTCCCCTAGAATATTATCTCTGATAATTTTTTCTCACCACTTTGTTGGTCCTATAATATGGTGTTTAACCAAATAAAATAGTTTGATAGGAATATGATCCATTCAATTTTTGGTGGAATAGTTAATATTTTATATTTATTTGATTAAATATTAAATTTTTCACATAGATTAATTTGGTTGTAACTTATAAATAGAGTTTCGAGTAGAGATTTTTTTCTCTGATATTGAGTCTGAAATGGGTATTTTAGCCAAGGTGAGGCATAATGTAGAGGTGGACACCATGGCTAGAATGCCCCCTTTTTCTTCTTTCTCTTTTTTCTTTTTCTTTTCTGGTTTTCTTTTTATTTTATTTATTCCTTCCACAAGATTCTTGCATATGCCCCTAAGTGGGATCCTACACTCTGAGACCCAGATATGATAGGTAAAGGGATAATAATATGGAGATATGAGGAGAGGGAGGGGGCATGGTGAAGCTCTTGATGCGCTGGATCAGCGTGCAGTGACTATCGACAACAAAATCAAGTGAAGCTTTTTAAATTTTCCACCCAAAGGTAGTCTGTTTTAAATATTTTCCACAAAACCCATTTAGATTCATTGTTTTATAAATATAATCCCCCTATTATGATTTCTAATGACCCCTATAGGATTGATCTATTGATTTGGGGTTTTAATAGGGTTACAAGAGATATTAGGGTTTCCCATTGTTGGAAACCAAGTTGCACGGTGTGTAGTCTGGTGTGACGCACTGTGTGTTCTTCCCATAATGGGAAGATGGTGTTTTGGGAGTAAACATCAGGTAAAGGGGTGTTCAATAAGTGTAATGGTATGTGGTCATGTGACCAAGTTCCTGGGATTGTCTACCCATATAGGGGTACACAGTCGTGTAGAGTACATTGCAATAACCTGTGTGGGTGACACACAATATAGATATACATGGCTTGGTCAGGTAAATGGCCAAGCTGGTTGAGGGAAATAGTCATGTACCCCATGTAGGGTACATTTCCTTTACCCTCATAACATGTTCTGTACCTAGGTTTCTTACATGTTGAGGTTGGAAGAGGTATACACCTCAGTGGGGCTATGGGAGTACACATCATGTACCCATGGGAACACACCATGTACTTACCCCTACAAACCCTGTGAGGTTTTATCATGTTTACATGCCTTGATGTAAGTTTTAGACTTGAGAATAGTCCATTATTAGTGTTTTTCTGCATATATCGTGATGGTGTATCCCATGGATTATTCTGAATAATCTTACTGGATGTTTTCGGGATTCTATTTGAATGGAGAGATTATTCCTCTAGTTACCAAATTTAGGTTACTCTTAAGAGTGAGACTTGATGTGAATGTTAGGTTGGGTGTTCATACCAACCTAGTGGAGATATTTATCATAGACGATCTATGATAAATCTACCATGAACTTTTCTTTTTAGGATTTTTCCCTTATGAGACCTTCCCTTCTGGCCTATGAGGTTGTGAGACCAGTTTCTTCTAAGGATCCCCTGAGGGATTCATTTTATTACATGATGGTCTTGGAAATCCAATGTCGGATCCCTATATTGGTGTATCTTTCTAACAATCCCATGTAGGATGCCTTTTTTGTTACCATTAGAGGATCTCGTTTAGGATTCCTCATTTACCTTTTATAACTAATGATCTCGAGTAGGGTGCCTTTTCTCATGTTTAACTAAAGGATCCCGATTTGGATTCCTATATAGTGATTGACTTGAGGGACCCAGTGGGTACCGTTTTCTTTTTACCGACCCTATGTTGTTACATCAGGTTCGGGTAGAGATGGTCTTCAGGTGTCACCAAGAAACCATGCTGAATAGATAAACCCATGGGGCTGTGGCTGGAGTGTTGGGATGGGGGTTCTTGCCACCCCCAGTCATTTGTTTATATATGGACCTGGTTAGTGTTGATGAAGCGATGGATACCATAAGTGCTTTCTTTTTTGTGGTTGTTGAGCCTCACATGAGGTATCTTTCTATCTCTTATGATGCCCAAATTTTCTTCCTAGGATCTGTTTTTTGGATTGGGATTCGTAGAAGTACATTCGTGGGATTCGGATTTTATGCCATGTTATTTCATATTTTTATTAAATACCTATTGGTATTACCTGGTAGTTGGATGTTGAGCCTGACTATATATATATTGTGATATTTTTTTGGATGTCCATAGGTGATTCATGGAATTTTGTTTTTGATCCAAACGTGTTTTTTCACCCTAAGTGATACATGGATTCCTGCTGTAGGAATTCCTTGAATGTTCTTAGTATTCTATTGATTTATATCCTTTAGTGTTATGATTGTAGGTTCCAGGAGTATTGGAAGCACATTGGAGGGTGAACCCAACATTAATTTTAGCGTTAACAATGATCAATCCGAGATCCATCACGATAATAAAACTTTGGATCTTCGGAATAGAATGAAGAACAAAAAAGAAAAGAGGGGATTCCCTATAATAACACGATATTTTATGAGAATAATTCTTTTTAATTTCCTTGATGTCTTGTGTTTTACGCTACACCAAAATTATCTTGTTCTATACGCAACACTATTCTTGGCTCGTGTTAAACAAAATTTCAAGTTCGTTTGATAGAAGTTATTCTACTCAACATTGAGTGTATATATATATATTCAATGTATAAATTAAATACGGTTGGATTCTATTATACACAACAACAAAGGAATCTTGCACTACATGCAACCTTGACTTGGCTTTCTTTCCATGCAATTGCGACCTTCCATGATTAAGTGTGTTATACGCAATACCAAGTTCCACTAAACAATGATATACTATCAAAATATTATATAAACTAGTTTTATGAATAGTAATACCCACTTTTTGAAATTTTATAAATTTTATCTTTCAAAATGGACTTCATTTTTGAATTCATAATATCGAAATTATCCTAGGGTGAATTTTTGGTATTTTTCTGAAAACTTTCAATTTTTGATGAATAGTGAAAACACTGGGTTACTATTTAAAAACCGACTTTTCATTTAAATAATTATTTATTTTATTTAAATTAATTTTAGGTAAAAATTGATACATAATACCAATATAAGTTCAATTTAATTCATTGGAGTCATTTTATAATAATTTTAGATATATAAAAATTTTATTGAACTTTTCACCGTCTTTTACCCACCTCCTAGGAGAATTTGAAAATTTACATAAAACATAATTTTACCACTCCTATGAGTGGAATTTCTAAATTTTGGGAGACACAGTTAATATCAATGAGTAAAATCTGGTTCAATAAGATAAAAATAATTTTGGGTGAATAGTGACTTTTTACTTTTTTACCACGGTTAAAAGTAAATAGGGTATATAAGGGTAAAAATGATATTATTATTTCCCTAACACATTTCCTAATTCTATTGGATAAGTTTAAATCAGCCAAAAAAAACCTTAAAATATGACCATTTAGTTCCATATGGATTAGATTAGGACATTTAATATTTTTTATTTAAAGAAGAGTTAAAATAGTTAAAATCAAAGTTTAATAACTAAAACATCTTTAATATAGGTTAATACATAAGATAAATTAGACTATAAATATTCATTAGAATTATAAAAATCTTTTCCTACCTAATGGTATTTTATTTATAATTTTTATACATTAAATAAGTTAATTTATTTATGACACAATGATGATGCAGTAATTACCTTATTAATGAAATATTAACATAATTGATATTATAAATACCCAAATAAAAGTAATTTGAAACTTTTTATGAATTAAAATAATTTTATAGGTTAATATGACATGTTAGTATTGATTTAATTAACTTTTTTCAAACTAATAATGTTGTTATGATTTCCACAAAAATCAATTACCAAATAGTTTCAAAATTGACATAAAATAGTTTTTAAAACAAATATTATATTATTAATTGTTATGTTATTCCTAAAAATATAAGGTTTGGCCAAATGACTTAGATAAGGATATATATATTAATAATGAACAACTTGGGGTTCTTTTGGCTTGTTATATTATGTTTATTAACCATATAGTGTAAGAAAACAAGAAGACACGATAAAAGTAAAATTATTTAACTTAAAGTTAAATCTAAATGATAAGGTTAAAATAGTGACCTAAACTTATCTAAATTATATTGGATGAGAGGATTTAGACCCATACCCACTTTACCTTCTAAATAAATCAATTTGGATCTATTATAAACCGAATATGACTTTATTATAAAATAATATTTTAAGTTTTTCCAAAGGTTCCCCTCTCCTCCCTTATAAAAAGGGCACCCCTTCCCTCTTCTCTTCACACCCTTTTGAGCCATGATTCTCAGAAAACCCCTGAAAATTAATCTTATAAACCTCTATAGTTATATCATAGAGGTTTTGGTCTTCTCAAAATACCAACTCTAGTTCCCTAAGAAGTTTAAAGGAGGTGCGTTGAGGAAGAGGTAATCTCTTCTACTGACTCTTTCAAGTTTCTTTCTTATTCTACTTCATCTTCTTTAGTTGTTTCATTATAAAGTAATAAAATCAGTATTAACTATATATTTATATGTTATTATAAATATTAATCAACCCTATTTCATCTTCTATCCATCCTATGTAAAAAGAAATCACTGCGTGTGCGCACGTACAGAATATCATCTCTATGTCGTGGTGTAATCTGTTTTTTCACAACCACCTTACTTGGATGGGTATAATGGTGTAAATTATAACTATATATGATTATTATAACATAATAATTATTCTAAGATATTATATCATCCACTCTGATTCCATTCAATAAATATGGGAACGATATCATCGCTCGTGCATACGTACGGATTACCGTCTCCACGACGCGATGAGATTCATTTTCCATGTTAACAATTAAAGAATGATTATAAATTATATATAATAAGTAATCATTAAATATATTACATAATAATTCTACTGTATTTATTTATATATATATATGTATTTCATCTACTTAATTCCATTCAATTCAATAAGGAAACAAAAAACAGCGTTCCTGCGTACGTATGGCCTACCGTCTCCATGAATAGTGTATTTCTTTCCATTTATCGATCTATTATATATATTTATATTATGAATATATATTATTTATAAATAATGTGTCATATTATGGAATTAAGTAATCATATTAATAATTACAAGTCAAAACACGGACGATAAATGATACGATTTTACCCAAAACGCTGCTTTAACATGGAATTGACTAATGAACGGATAATATAATGTAACATCCCCAAATGATAAAGGGTTAAATGACTAACTTATATGACTCATGTCAACAAGGTGCACCTTCCTTTTCGGGAGCCGGCCTGATTAGAACTCCATAGTTAAGCGTGCTTGGCCTGGAGTAGTGACCAGGATGGGTGACCTCCTGGGAAGTTTCTCAGGATGTGTGTGAGTGAGGACAAAGCACACTGGAAAGGACATGTGTTGGCCTGTGGGGACTATCATTAGTCAGATGACCCATTCGGGCACGTGGGTGGACCCTGGGGTGGGCCCCACGTGTCTGCGGGGGCAACTGGGGGTACCTGGTAGGCCAAAACCCGACGGCCTTGTTAAGGCAGGGTGTCTGTGCTGTCACCGGGACCCGGTTGTCACATTTGGTATCAAAGGAGGAACCCAGCCTTAAGTGCGCGGTGCACTGCCTGGGTTGAGATGTAGGGCCCACAACGAGGGCGTTGTGCTCTAAAGGGGGGGTGATTGTAACATCCCCAAATGATAAAGGGTTAAATGACTAACTTATATGACTCATGTCAACAAGGTGCACCTTCCTTTTCGGGAGCCGGCCTGATTAGAACTCCATAGTTAAGCGTGCTTGGCCTGGAGTAGTAACCAGGATGGGTGACCTCCTGGGAAGTTTCTCAGGATGTGTGTGAGTGAGGACAAAGCACACTGGAAAGGACATGTGTTGGCCTGTGGGGACTATCATTAGTCAGATGACCCATTCGGGCACGTGGGTGGACCCTGGGGTGGGCCCCACGTGTCTGCGGGGGCAACTGGGGGTACCTGGTAGGCCAAAACCCGACGGCCTTGTTAAGGCAGGGTGTCTGTGCTGTCACCGGGACCCGGTTGTCACATATAAAGTCATAAGTGAATCATATATGATATCATAAATATTATTATGGTTTTGTTACAATTTAATAATATGTTTAAACCCACTATACAGGATTATCAGACACATATGGAAGAGATTGGATATAAGGTAAGGGATAATTATTCCAATCTCATTCTTATCCAAGATTTTTTATTCATAAGTATTCACTGGGGTTATGTTTATTATCTATGTCCATATGTTCTCAAAATGTTTTCATAAAATGTTTAATATTCATCCATTATTTTTAAAGTCATTTTGACCATTTTTTTACCACATCGTACGGAAGGAATCATTCTTTTATTTACCATACGAGGTACTTTTTGACTTTTCTGAAAAAAAGTACGAGAAGAATGTTTTTTAACTGATACGGCATGAACGGATTTTGACGGTTTTCATAATGCATTATTTTCATGAAGCTTACTCTACAAGATTTCATGGTTATTTTCAAAAAATATATTTTTCTTTTAAAATTGTGTGGCATTTTGTAAAAAGAAAATGATTTTGAAGAAGAAAGAATATTTTCCTCAAGAGTTCATTTCAAGTGTTTTGTCAAATCTATTTTCCAACTAAGATCACATTATTTTGTATGATTATGTTTCAAGTATAATGTATATATTATTTACATAGTTTTATTTTTCTTATGAGAAATGATATCCATTTTTTATATGGATTATGTTATAATGGGATAATGTTTATGAAACCCATTTTATTCTTTAGGTTATGATGAATGATTTATGTTTATGTTGTGGAACAAGTAAGAATGATTTCATTATGAGATGGGTGGGACCTATATCTCCCTCCAATTCATTGTGTGAAGATTTATTTCTCATGAGATAGACATGACTAGAATTGTAAGTTAATCTGGTTCAGTGTTACATGACTGAAAAGAGGAGTGAACTCGATTCAGAAAGGGACTTTTTCCACGAAGAGGTCTTGGCAGCAATGCCTTTTCTACTATGGAAATAATATCATGTTATTAATGGCTTTCCATAATTAAATGTTTTATTCCCATTCTTTTTTATCATGATTGATGATCTATTATAATCAATTTCTTACGTACTACCATGTTTTATGTCATTGCTCAAGATTTTCATGTTTAAATATTATGTTCATGTTTTGAAGTTCAAATGTATATGGTTTGTTTTATTTTCTCCATGCTTACCCTTACTTAGAATTTGATCTCACCCTTTATATTTTTCATTTTCCTGAGGATATAAAAAAAGATTTTATGTAAGAAAACAAAAATAGAAGATCTTTATGGGAGATGTTGAAGAACTTTCACCAAGATTAGAAGATTATATTCTGAGTTTCCAAAGACACTAAACTATTACGGCCCTTTGCTGTCTCTTTTTATTATGTATGAGATATTCCGCTATAGTAATTCAATATCTATGTACATCAAGCATTCGTTCTCTACAGTTGGTATCCGAGGAAAGGATTAATTAACCTTTAGAAACTAGGATGTGAGAACTTTAGTGATATCCCTAGAGATATTTCTAAGGTATGTCTAGGGATGTCCTTAAGGTTAAGTATAAGTATAGGTTATAGTCCTAGAATTATGGTAACGATTTTAGAATTAGACCTTAGATGTTAAATATTGAAGGTACTCCCCCTTTATTATGTTGTTTTACCTTGCATGATTTTTTCCTCTCACACTATTCTTTTTGGGTTTTAGACGATAGCTGGAACCCGAAGGAACCGTGTTCATCAATGTAATGGCAAATTCAATGATAACCTTCCTGAACAACCCAATGTTATGGGAGATGGGGTGAAAAATATTATAGTTGTACTTACACAATCTATGAACCATTCTGGACTTCCAAATGAACATAGAAGGGAACAATATTCTATTGAGTCATTCATAAGGCAACATCTACCTTCTTTTAGTGGGTCTTCTGATCCACTTGTTGCCAAACAATGGATCAGTACCATTGAAAATATATTTTCCATACTTCAATGTTCGAAACATGAAAAATTTGTTCTGGTTGATTACCGTTTAGAAGGTGAAGCAGATCAATGGTGGAATCTAATTAAGAATATGAGACCCCAAGATGAAATTGATTCCCTGGAATGGGAAGAGTTCAAGAACTTGTTTTTCAATATGTATATCCCTCGTATTCTTCAAACAAAGATGGAGAACGAGTTCCTTGAGCTTAAGAAAAAGGATGATGAATCTGTTGGTATATACAAGGTGAATTTTACAAGGCTTGCAAGGTATGCATCTGGCTTTATCATCCAACCTTAAGGTAATGTTGATCGATTATTCAGTGGCTTAAAACTAAGTCTTCGAAGGGAATTAGTGACAAGAGACTTCAGTAGCTATGAAGAAATTGTGCGTTGTGCTATAAAGGTAGAACAGTAAATTGGTGTAACATATCCATCTCATGGTTTTGATAAGAAGCTAAAGATGGAGTTCAAGGAAAAACCTTAGAACAATGGTGAAAATAAGGTGAATTTTTCTTTATGCTCAAAGTGTGGAAAGAATCATGGTGGAGATTATCTTAAAGGGACTAGAAAATGGTTTAAGTATGTAAAAGAAGGTCATCAAGAAGTTGAGTGTCGAAGTAATGAAAAAATGGTTTCTAATTATGTGAATAAAGAAAAGACTGCAGAGAATGCACCACCAACACGTCAATGCTTCATGTGCAAGGAAATGGGGCATTATGGTAATCAATGACTTAATCCAAGGGTTAATGATGATTAACGTGAGCAACCTATTAAGTTAAAGGATAAAGGGAAGTCACATGCGATCACTATTTGTGATGTTGAGTGTGACAATGATGTTTTGTAATGATTAAGTGTTTATGTAATGGGATTTCAAAATTGTATCATGGAATCTCATTTATAGCATCGTGGAATTTTGGAATATCTATGTATTGGTTTTCAATAATTATATGGTACCAGTAACCATAAAAAGTGATTGAAATATTTTTGTAAAGAAGATGATATGTGCATATGAAGCGATAAAGAAAAAATGAAATGAGGTCATGACTGATATAAGGACAAAGTTATATCATGGTTTGAGTATATAGAAATTTTGGGATTTTGGTATGTGGAAAGTGTTAAAATTTTACAGCATTCATGTTTTCACTAAGAGTCAATGGGTATTCATTTTTCAATAGAATACATTATTAAGGTATTCACATGTTTTTAATTTGACCAACAAGATATATCGTATGATATATGGGGGATAAATGAATGTATTCACATGCTCGGCAGATGACATTTCTAGTAATTGTTTTCTTTATACTATGAGCTTGGACATAAGTATTTTGGATAACTCTAAAGATTGGGATGGATTATGTCAGACCTTAGATAGTATTGTTTTAGGCTTGAACTTTTTTCGATATTATTGCAGGAATGTTATAAAAATGTAGTTTTAGAAAAAAGGATAGCCTGCAGGACAGGTGACAACCCATCACGTCAGACAAGGCTGTGGGAATCGAACACACAACTGAAGTGCGACAGGCCTTTATCGCCTACCACTGGCCTATAAGAATTCTCTGGTTAGTAGAAACTAGTTTTATTTTATTAAGAAAGATGATAGATGAAGTATAAGTCCATTTTGGAACCACATCCGATTAATCTCACCATAGATGGACTTGTGTATATGAATTTTGCTAACCCTATGTTTGAGACAGATGGAATGACCTATCATTCTATTGCATGATCTGCTAACAATTCACAAAAGAAAAATTCAACTTTATTTCTTTAAGATATGAAGTGGAAATTGTTCAAGGCACGAGCAACGTTGCGATTGTACCAAAATCAAGTAAGTATTTCTTTTAATTCAAAAAATATTCAACTTTAGGGAAATGATCTTGAAAACTAAAAAGGTTGTCCTAGTACTCTCATATATGATGAATCAGATGGTACCTTATACCATCACATGTTTATGGCTTAGTGATTGTTGGATTTTTCATATCCATGTTCTCTAGAACTCTTCATCGGAACGTGATGGTTATATTTCTCTTATATATCCATATTTTCAACTATGTTGTCCTATGTGGAAACCCGGTGTTGAGTTACTTTGGGTGACTATTATGATTCTAACTTCCCTTTTTAAAATGAGGTTTTGGTGTTCCTTTTTACGATGTGGGTTTCTATGAAAGAAACTTTCAAGTAGTAAACCATTTATAACCCCGACGAATTTTGAGGGGGAAATTCATTTTAAGGGGGGTAGAATGTAACAACCCGAGATTTTATGAGAATTATTCTTTTTAATTTCATTGATGTCTTGTGTTGTACGCTACACCAAAATTATCTTGTTCTATACGCAACACCGTATATGCAACACTATTTGTGGCTCGTTTTAAACAAAATTTCAAGTTCGTTTGATAGAAGTTATTCTATGGAACATTGAGTGTGTGTATATATATATATTCAATGTATAAATGAAATACAGTTGGATTCTATTTTACTAAAAAACAAATTAATCTTTCACTACACACAACTTGGACTTGGCTTTCTTTACACGCAATCGCGACCATCCACGATAGCGTGTGTTGTACGCAATACAAAGTTTCACTAAACAACGATATGCTATTAAAATATTATATAAACTAGCTGTTATGAATAGTAATACCCACTTTTTGAAATATTATAAATTTTATCTTTCAAAATGGACTTCATTTTTGAATTTATAATATCAAAATTATCCTAGGGTGATTTTTTGGTATTTTTCTGAAAACATTCAATTTTTTAGGAATAGTGAAAACACTCTGTTACTATTTAAAAACCAACTTTTTATTTAAATAATTATTTATTTTATTTAAATTTATTTTAGGTAAAATTGATACATAATATCTATATAAGTTCAATGTAATTCATTGGATTCATTTTATAATAGTTTTAGATATATAAAAGTTCTATTGAACTTTTAACTGTCTTTTACCCACATCCTAGGAGAATTTAAAAATTTACATAAAATGTAATTTTACCGCTTCTGTGAGTGGAATTTCAAAAATCCGATAGACACGATTAATATCAAGGAGTAAAATGTGGTTCAATAAGATAAAAATAATTTTTGGTGAATAGTAACTTTTTAATTTTTTACCACGGTTAAAAGTAAATAGGTTAATTAAGGGTAAAAATTATATTATTATTACCCTAACACATGCCCTAATTCTATTGGATAAGTTTAATTCGACCAAAAAAACCTTAAAATATGTCCATTTAGGTCCATATGGATTAGATTAGGAAATTTATTATTATTTTATTTAAAGAAGAGTTAAAATAGTTAAAATCAAAGTTTAATAACTAAAACATTTTTAATATAGATTTATTCATAAGATAAATTAGACTATAAATATTAATTAGAAATATAAAAAGATTTCCTACCTAATGGTATTTATAGAGTTATTCATAAGGTTGTGGGAATTGAACCCACAACTGAAGTGCGACAGGCCTTTATCACCTACCACTGGCCTACAGGAAGTCCCTGGTTAGTATAAACTAGTTTTATTTTATTAAGCAGGATGATAGATGAAGTATAAGTCCATTTTGGAACCATATCTGGTTAATCTCACCATAGTTGGACTTATGTATATGACTTTTGCTAACCCTATGTTTGAGACATATGGAATGACATATCATTCTTTCGCATAATCTGCTAACACTTCGCGGAAGACAAATTCAACTTCATTTCATTAAGACATGAAGTGGAAATTGTTCGGGGCACGATTAATGTTGAGATTGTACCAAAATCAAGTAAGTATTTCTTTTAATTCCAAAAATATTAAACTTTAGGGAAATGATCTTGAAAACTAAAAACGTTGTCCTAGTACTCTCATATCTGATGAATTAGATGACACCTTAGATCATCACAAGATTATGGCTTTGTGATTGTTGGATTTTTTGTAGCCATGTTCTCTACCACTCTCCATCAGAACGTGATGGTTAGATTTCTCTTCCATATCCATATTTTCACCTATGTTGCCCTATGTGGAAACCCGGTGCTGAGTTACTTTGGGTGACTATTATGATTCTAACTTCCCTTTTTAAAATGATGTTTTGGTATTCCTTTTTACGATGTGGGTTTCTATGAAAGAAACTTTCAAGTATTAAACCATTTATAACCCTGATGAATTTCAAGGGAGAAATTAATTTTAAGGGGGTAGAATGTAACAACCCGAGATTTTATGAGAATTATTATTTTTAATTTCATTGATGTCTTGTGTTGAACACGACACCAAAATTACCTTGTTCTATACGCAACACCATATACACAACACTATTCTTGGCTCGTGTTAAACCAAATTTCAAGTCTATTTGATACAAGTTATTCTACGCAACATTGAGTGTGTATATATATATTCAATGTATAAATAAAATACGGTTGGATTCTATTATACACAACAACAAAATAATATTTCACTACATACGACCATGACTTGGCTTTCTTTACACGAAATCGCAACCTTCCACAATAGCTTGTGTTGTATGCAATACCAAGTTTCACTAAACAACGATATGCAATTAAAATATTATATAAACTAGCAGTTATGAATAGCAATACCCACTTTTTAAAATTTCATAAATTTTATCATTCAAAATGGACTTCATTTTTGAATTCGGAATATCGAAATTAGCCTTGGGTGAATTTTTGATATTTTTTTGAAAACTTTCGATTTTTAATGAATAGTGAAAACACTGGGTTACTATTTAGAAAACGAATTTTTATTTAATTAATTAATTATTTTATTTAAATTTATTTTAGCTCAAAATGGATACATAATACCAATATAAGTTTAATGTAATTCATTGAGGTCATTTTATAATAATTTTAGATATATAAAAATTTTATTGAACTTTTCACTATCTTTTACCCACCTCCTAGGAGAATTTGAAAATTTACATAAAACATAATTTTACCACTTCTGTGAGTGTAATTTCAAAAATCCAAGAGACACGGTTAATATAAAGGAGTAAAATGTGGTTCAATAAGATAAAAATAATTTTTTGTGAATAGTAACTTTTTACTTTTTTTTACCACGGTTAAAAGTAAATAGGGTAATTAAGGGTAAAAATGATATTATTATTACCCTAACACATGTCCTAATTCTATTGGATAAGTTTAATGCGACCAAAAACAAACTTAAAATATGACCATTTAGGTCCATATGGATTAGATTAGGAAATTTATTATTATTTTATTTAAAGAAGAGTTAAAATAGTTAAAATCAAAGTTTAATAACTACAACATTTATAATATAGGGTTATACATAAGATAAATTAGAATATAAATATTCATTAAAAATATAAAGATATTTCTTACCTAATGGTATTTTATTTATAATTTTTATACATTAAATAAGTTAATTTATTTATGACGCAATGATGATGGAGTAATTACCTTATTAATGAAATATTATCATAATTGATATTATAAATACCCAAATAAATGTAATTTAAGAATTTTTATTAATTAAACTAATTTTCTAGGTTAATATGACATGTTAGAATTTATTTAATTAACTTTGTTCGAACTAATTATGCTGTTAATATTTTCAGAAAAATAAATTTCCAAATAGTGTCAAAATTGACATAAATTAGTTTTTAAAACAAATATTATTTTATTAATTGTTATTTTATTCCTAAAAATCTAAGGTTCGGAAAAATTACTTAGATAAGGTTATATATACTAATAATGAACAAATTGGGGTTCGTTTGGCTTGTTATTTTATGTTTATTATCCATATAGTGTTAGAAAACAAGAAGACACAGTAAAAGTAAAAATATTTAACTTAAAGTTAAATCTAAATGATAAGGTTAAAATAGTAACATAAACTTGTCTAAATTATATTGGTTGAGATTATTTAGATCCATACCCACTTTATATTTGAAATAAATCAATTTGGAACTATTATAAACTGAATATGACTTTATTATAAAATTATATTTTATGTTTTTTCAAAGGTGCCCCTCTCCTCCCTTATAAAAAGGGCACCCCTTCACTCTTCTCTTCACACCCTTTTTAGCCTTGAATCTCGGCCATCCCCTGAAAATTACACTTCTCAACCTCTCTAGTTATATCATAGAGGTTCTGGTCTTCTCAAAATACCAACTCTAGTTCCCTAAGAATAAGTTTAAAGGAGGTGCATCGAGGAATATGTAATATTTTCTACCGACTCTTTCAAGTTTCATTCCTCTTCTACTTCCTCTTCTTTGGTTCTATCGTTATAAAGTAATAACATAAGTATTACTTATATACTGATATGTTATTATAAATATGAAACAACCCTATTTCACCTTCTATCCATCCTACGAAAAACGAAATCACCGCGCGTGCGTACGTACGGAATACCCTCTCCACGCCGTGGTGTAATCACTTTTTCCACCACCACCTTACTTGGATGGGTATAATGGTGTAAATAATTACTATATATGATTATTATAACGTCATACGGATTCTAATATAATATATCATCCACTCCAATTCCATTCAATAAATATTCGAATGATATCATCTCTTCTGCTTACGTATGGAATACCGTCTCCATGACGCGATGAGATTCATTTTCCATGTTAACAATTAAAGAATAATTATAAAGTATATATAATAAGTAATAATTAAAAATATGACATAATAATTCTACTTTATTTATGTATATATATATGTATTTCATCTACTTAATTCTATTCAATTCAGTAAGGAAACAAAAAACAGCTTTCATGCGTACGTACGGCCTACCGTCTCCATGAACGGTGTATTTCTTTCCATTTATTGATCTATTATATATATGTATATTCTTAATATATATTATATATAAATCATATTTTATATTCTGTAATTAAGTAATCATGATCTAAGTAATCATATTAATAATTACAAGTCAAGACACGAATGATAAATGAAACGATTTTACCCAAAATGCTGCTTTAACATGGAATTGACTAATGAACGGATAATATAAAGTCATAAGTGAATCATATATGATATCATAAAAATTATTATGGTTCTATTATAAGTTAATAATATGTTTAAACCCACTATACAGGAGTCTTAGATAGATATGGAAGAAATTGGATATAAGGTAAGGGATAATTATTCCAATCTCATTCTTATCCAAGATTGTTTATTTGTAAGTATTTACAGGGGTTATGTTTATTATCCATGTCCATATGTTCTCAAAATGTTTTCATAAAATGTTTACTTTTCTTCCATATATGTTTAAATTCATTTTTACCTTTTTTTTACTTTTACCACATCATATGGAAGGAATCTTTCTTTTGTTTACCATACGAGGTACTTTTTGACTTTTTTGACAAAAGTACGAGAAGAATGTTTATTTAACTTATACGGAATGAACGGATTTTTAAGGTTTTCATAATGCCTTATTTTCATGAATATTACTCTACAATATTTCATGGTTATTTTCAAAAAAAAACCTGTTCTTTTAAAATTGATTGGAATTTTGTGAAAAGAAAATGATTTTGAAGAATAAAGGATATTATCCTCAAGAGTTCATTTCAGGTGTTTTGTCAAATCTATTTTCCATCTAAGATGACATTATTTTGTATGATTATGTTTCAAGTATAATGTCTATATTATTTACATAGGTTTATTTTTCTTATGATGAAATTATATCCATTTTTTTATATGGATTATGTTATGATGGGATGATTTTTATGAAACCTATTTTATTCTTTGGGTTATGATGAATGATTTTTTTTATGTTGTGGCACAAGTATGAATGATTTCATTATGAGATGGGTGGGACCTATATCTCCCTCAAATTCATTGGGTAAATATTTATATCTCATGAGATAGACATGGCTGGAAAGGTAAGTTAATCTGGTTCGGTGTTACAGGACAGAAAAGAGGAGTGAACTCGATTCAGAAAGGTACTTTGTCCACTAGGATGGTCTTGGCAGCAATGCCTTGGCTAATATGGAAATCATATCATGTGCTTAATGGTTTTTCACAATTAAATTTTTTATTCCCATGATATTTTATCATGATTGATGATCCATTATGATCTATGCCTTACATATTTCCATGTTTTATGTCATTGCTCAAGATTTTGATGTTTAAATATTATGTTCATGTTTTGAAGTTCAAATGTATATGGTTTGTTCTATATTCTCCCTGCTTACCCTTAATGAGAATTTGAAATCATACTTTATGTGTTTTCTTTTCCCCTGGATATATGGAAAGGTTTTAGGTAAGAAAAAAAGGGATGATCTTTATGGGAGATGTTGAAGATCTTTCACCAAGATTAGAAGATTCTATTCCGGGTTTCCAAAGACACTAAACTATTACGGTCCTTTGGTGTCTATTTTTTATGTATTAGATATTCCAAAAAATTAATATAATATCTATTTACATCAAGCTTTGGGTCCTTAAATTCCTGAAACCACAGATAGGATCATCAAATGTTGGTTATAATTAATTTAATTAATTTAAAATAATTACCTTGATGGAATTCGTTCTTCGTTGATGTTTCCGGTCACGATCTGATGTGATCTGTCATTGAGTCATAGAATCCATGTGTAGTATTCCTCTAGCGGTGAGACACACATGATCCACGTATCTCTGGATGTTGTCAAAGGGATATCCAGGTGCAAGTGCAGGAGAGACTTCACTTGTGATGTCCTCCTTCAATCACCTTGATCCAGTGGAGGAGGATCTTTATCTTTTAGCTTGAGAGGATTCTGGAAAAAAATAATTCCCTCTTGGCTTGAGATATTTCTCTAGATCCATTTTAAAAAACCAAAAAAAATGGATAGGCTAATGAGAATAATATAATTGGGATTTTTAATTACATAGAATAATAAAATGAATTAATTACCTGAAATCATATATTCATTTCATTTAATTCTTAGTAATACCCCAGGTCTAATAATAATAGTTGACTATTATTATTTCTTGACATGCGCCTAGTGAATTAAACCTAATATTATTTAATTAAATAAATAATATTATTTCTCATAAATTCCAAAAAACAATACATGGAGTGTATATTTAATATACATAGAGTGTAATTTTGTTATTCAATTTTTCTTTATTTCCTCCACAACATTTATTAGACCTTGAATAATGACTATTTATTTATAAAATAAATATCACTCCATTACTCGCTAATAAATATATTATTTCACCATAATATATTCTCTCAAATAACTAGTTTAAAAATAAATGCAATCAGGAATTGATGAATAATTATTAAACCATAGTTGGGAATAATATTTATTCAACTTGTTAAATTAATATTTAACTGAGATACTTAGACACACTTCGTGTGTGACCCTCTAGGCTTCTTTCTCAGTGGCATTAAGCAGATCCTGCCGAAAGTCCAAAGTTATTGTCTAATAAAATAGCAAGTACCTCATAGAGAAAGAAGATAATGCCTCAATGATGTGTCACCTCCTACGAACACTTACCATGTAATGTAATCCCTTTGTCTCTATATCTTGAATTAAGTGGGTTACATGCTAGTGCCATCAACCCATGTGCTTGATTATTCTTTCTTTGACTTTATAGAATTGAACATTCCCATTCCTCACCATGGCCATAGATATATTTAGGCTATATCAAATCCATCAAAGGGCCTGAGATATCTACTTCCCTTATGGAACAGAAGGGAAAAATCCTTACTCGCATTATCTATTAATGCATTATCACTCATGATTCACCCAACGTATCCTACCTTACTGCAAACAGTGTGTCGTCATATTTTTCATCAATACATCTAATTCCATGAGTGGTAACACCCATTAATAATAATCTTAATTTCTAAGGACCAATACACACGTCTGCGGATAAGAACATCCAATGACACTCTAAAATGTGGATTTCCAACCGGTGGGTCTCCTTCTCATAATATCCTCTGATATTACCGAGGGTGTAAACCATGAGATGGTGCCTCAAGTTTTATGATCCCTCACCTTTATTGGCCTGTATTATTTGTGTCTCTCAAATAACATCATCCGGCCATAGAACATATATTCAAGAACAGTGTTATGGCAATTTTGGGTTCTCATCATAGTAAGGATTTGCTATGACCCTTTAAGGCAATAGTTATCCTTAAAACATCATCACTTGCATTTTCACGTAGAAGAAAAATCAAGATATGATAAGGTATTTATTAATAAATAAAGTACAAAGTAGTTGGTTCGAGTCCACTAACTCTAAAAGGATCCCACATTGTCTAGAGCCAACTTCTAACAACATTAAACCCGCTAGCTCTCACATGATATTCATGATTCGGCTGGGAAATGCCTTTATTTAGGGGGTCCATCAAGTTATCTTCCATGAACACTCTTCTCATTGAAACATCACCCCTTTGGAAGAAATCCCTCAACAGGTGATAATTCTGGAGTATGTACTTTTTCTGTTGATGTGACCTTGATTCTTTTGAAAGTGCCACCGCTGCAATGATATCACAATATAATGTGAGAGGATCTTTATTGCTAGGCACTACATCAAGCTCTTGGACAAATTTCTGAATCCAGACGACATCCTTAGCTGCCTCAGAAGCCATTATATATTCAAACTCCGCCGTAGAATCAATGACCACTGGTTTTTTTGAACTCTTCCAACTCACAGCTCCTCCATTGAGATAGAACACATATCTAGATTGTGACTTTAGATCATTTTGATCTGTCTTAAAACCATCATCAGCATACACTCTGATGAAAAGCTCCTCGTCTCCTCAAAACACCAAGAACATATCCTTAGTTCTTCTCATATACTTAATGATAGTCTTTACAGTAGTCCAATGTTGTTCTCCTGGATCTAGTTGATCTCTACCTACCATGCTCAGTGCATATGCAACATCAAGCCTCATACATAACATGGCATACATCATTGATCCAACAGCCAATGTGTATGGGATATTACTCATTCTATCTTTCACTTTTTGTGTCTGAGGACATATTTATTTAGAAATATGTAGACCATGTGACACTGGGACGAATACCCTCTTGGATTTTTCCATTCTAATTCTATTTCTTATCGGGTCAATATATGTACCTTGACATAGTACTAGCATCCACTTGGATCTATCATGAATGATCTTGATCCCTATAATTCAGGCTGATTCACCCAAGTACTTCATGTAGAAACACTTGTTCAACAATTCCTTAACTAATTGTAAGACTGGTACATCCTTTCCAATAAGATATATGTCATCAATATATACTACTATGGTAACAACTTCATTCCCATTAAACCACTTATATACACAAGTCTCACATTCATTATTAATGAAACCAAATTCTTTTCTGGATTCATCAAATTAAATATTCCATGACCTGGATTCTTGATTAAATCCATAAATGGATTACTACAACTTGAAAAACTGTTTGGCTTCACCTGGTGTCACAAACCCTTCTGCTTGTGTAATATATACATCTTCCGATACATTGTCTTTATGGAATGTTGTTTTGACATCCATTTTCCAAATCTCGTAGTCCAGGTAAGATTCTATGGAAATTATGATTCTTATGTATTTAAACATGGAAATTGGTGAGAAGGTTTCATCATAGTCAATTCCTTGACTCCGTCTGAATTCATTAGCCACTAGACTTGCTTTATAGGTTCTAACATAACCTTTCATGTCTAGTTTTCTCTTGGATACCCATTTTCATCCAAAAGTAATTACATCAACTCTCTCAATGACTAGAACCCAGGCTTGGTTCTAACACATGGAATCCATCTCAGAATTCATAGCTTCTAGCCATTTTTCAGCTTTTGAGATTTCTACTGCTTCCTTGTATGAGAGAGACTCATCATTTTCCAACAATAATGATTCAACATTATTGATGACTAGAAAAACTAAATCTCCTTGGTTCTCATATGTAACACCCCAAGCTTCCATGGTACGCTTCTCTTTGAATAGTAGAGCAGTGTGTGTTGTATGCAACCTCGAGTTCTGACACACCGTGACCAATCAAAAGTAGCCGTTATGAATATTAATACCCACTTTTTGAAATTATATAAATTTTATATTTCATAATATAATTCATTTTTGGATTCGGAATATCGAAATTATCTTATGTTGAATTTTTGGTATTTTTCCAAGAACTTCCGATTTTTAATGAATAGTGAAAAATACATAAAAACAACATTCTTAATCAAAATAATTTATAGTGATAAATTATAATATTGAGTGTTTTAAAAGTATAATTAGAATATAATTTACCATTTTATCCAATGGTGTACATTATAATTAATTTCACTTTGAAATTGGACAAAAACAATTGTCAATCTTTTGATTAATATTGTTTCTTAAAAACACGCTATTTGTTGTGACAGTGGGAATTAATTATGAAATTAATTAATTCAACATATATGTTTTGAATTTTTTAAAATAGACATCATTTTTTAATTAGGAATATCAAATATATCTTAGGGTGAATTTTTGGTATTGTTCTGAGAAACTTCAATTTTTAATGAATAGTGAAACCACTAAGTGGTAGTTAAAAAACTAATTTTTCATTTAAATAAAATTTTACCACCTCTGTGATTTGAATTTCAAAAATCCAAAATACATATTTTTCATTAGTAAGTAAAATGTGGTTCAGTGGGATTAAAATAATTTTTTGTTAATAGTAACTTTTAAGTTCTATTAATCACGATTAAAGGTAATTAGTGTAATTTAAGGTAAATATAATGTTATAATAATGTGAAATTACCCTTACACTTGTCCTAACCTTATTGGATGAGTCATGTCCAAAAACGACAATCCATTGGTAAACTTGGGGATCCCATGGAGCCACTTAGGTAAAAAATTACACTAATAACTTTTTATTTAAAGTAAAAATAAAATTGTCACAAACATTTGTTGTTTTACTAAAACAATTATTAAATGGAGTTATATAAGTTATCTTTTCAACTATAAATATTAATTGGAAAGATAAAAATATTTCATACATCATGGTAATTTTTTTATAATTTTTAGACATTAAATATATAAATTTATTTATGACACCATGATGATGCAATGATTACCTCATTAATGAACAATATAAATAAAATGAAAAGATAAGGTAAAATCTATGACTTACACTTTTCTAAAACCTATTGGATGGATGTATGTTGAACCCGTATCACCTTATCCTTCAAATATATCATTTTGGGACCTTTAAAATCCAAAAAGCAATTCATAATAAAGTAACATTTCATGACTTTCCAAAAGAGCATCTCCTCTCCTCTTATAGAAGGCCCCCACCTCTACCACCTTATTCACACCTTCGAATCCTTTTGTATCGGCCAAACAATACCCAAATTCCCTCTCAAAATTCCTACCTTCATCCTAAAAGCCTTACCTTAGGCATAAAGCTCTTCAAGAAACCATTTTGGTTCAAAACGAGGGGAGTTACCCGATTTAAAGGTAATGTCTTCTCTTATGTTGTTTTGTTTTATTTTTCTTCTCCAACCTCTTAAACTCTTTTTATTCTTTTCTTTTGTAACAACACCAGTATCATAAATATACTTGTATTTTTTTATGAGAATTATTTTATTTACACTTACACACACCTTCGTCTAATGGTTAAAGTACATATTGTTTTTGTGGGTGGTGAATTACTACCTCACGAAACGATGATTGTTCAATATTCTTTTAACACCTCTCATGGTGGCCATTATGATGACACTATTTTTATATATGATATATATTATTTTTATGTTTTCCTTATGCTTATGTATTTTTAATTTATGGGATACCTTTATGATTTCCATTATGGGTAAACGGAATAATTTCATTTTAGGAAGTGCGGACTACTGCCCCCTCAAAGTGATTTGAATCGTTAATGCCATACATGGGACGTATAAAGGATGGAGTAAATGATATTACATATGATATTATACTGGAATTATAATATACCTTTATATCATTATGATTTAATTCCATTAAATACAAAATAGAAATGAAAGTAGCATTCATGCATACGTACGGCTTATCGTCTCCATGAACGGTGCATTTCATTTCTTACCTCTAAATGTTATGTAATATTATAAATGCATGTATATACTCGATATATATTATATATATGATATCTATATCATGAATATAATTCTGTATATAATGCATATTTTACCACATGAAAAACTTGTAATTATAAGAAGTTTATTTTTTTACTTAGTACCAAAGATCAACAAAACGACCGTTATTATCTTAAATAATTACATAATGTTCATAACATGGTAATAAGTGATATAAAAGGAATAATGAACTTGAAAAATGTTCTTAAGAAAGTATAAATTAACTATATTTTATTATTCAGGAGATTAAAGAACGATCGATTCAAGTCGGACATGAGGTTAGGGACTTCATCTCAACCTCCCTTCATTGAGGCATATTTTGTTTTATACACAACTTTCTTTTATATGGTGTATAAAAACCTTTGAATTTTAATTTTATTCAAAAAGAATATTTTTATACAAAGTGTTTTTACTAAATTTCAAAATGAATGTTTTGTCTTACGTATGCGGCGACACCGACTTCTCCGCCACTGTGACCATTATTTGAGTTTCGGCTTCCTCTACAAGACATAATTTTTTTTAAATGAAAATTCAATACCATGTTTTACTATTATTTTATTTTGGAATTGAAAATGATTTTGAAAATGTTTTTATTATATCAATTTTTTGTATTGATATCTTGTGATTGAAATATGGAAATTTTATGTTTCCTTTATACATGTTTTATGTGATATGATTATGTTATGGTTTATGATATGTTTAAACCTTTTCATATAAGGAATGCATTGGACTTAATAAGTGATGGGGGGAGCCTGCTATATCTCCTCGATGCATAGTTAGGTCTCATGAGACAAACTAGTGTCTTGGCACAAGGCCTTTACAAAATCTTATTTGTAGTCTTGCAATAAGCCATTGACTATGTGGTTATGATAGTCTGGAATTATGCATTCTATTATTATAAAAGTGGTTATTGATATTGCATGTGATTATTCGACTAGTAGAATATCCATGTGAATAAGTAAATGGAATTATTTCATTTTAATTTTTCCATATTATGCTGAAGTTAAAGTTTTAAAGGCTTTTGTTTTAGTTATACTTTGCCTTAAATGTTTATGTTTATTTATGAAAGTTTCGGCTATATTGTTATCCTTACTGAGCATCTGAGTTAACCCCTTTATGTGTTTTATTTTTCCCAAGATGTGAAGAAATATTTTATTACTGACCTGCAGGGATAGTCTAAAGGGGATATGAGTGTGGAATATGGAGACTATGTTATTGTAGTTTTTCACTTTATGATGTAATGTAAAATTTATGAATGTATCTAGTGTTTCCAAGGCTACTAAACTAATCGGTCGTTCGAGACATGATTTTTTGTGATCATGAAAATGTTACTTAATAATGCACAGACTCTGGGTAGCTGGGGTTAGGGCATTACAGTTGGTATCAGAGGTAGTTTAATACTAACCATGGAAGATAGATTTAGATAAACTCTGATTAGAGCACATAGCCCTAAGATAGACTTTGAGGATTAGTATAGAAGAACATCCTAGAATTTTGGTAATGTATAGATCTTGTGTATTTTCTAAGAAATAAATCCCTGTCAGGATACGAGCAGGTAGAGGTGGCTCTGACATAAATTTACCTACGGCTAAAACCCTAAAACACCGCTTTGAGCTAGACTCGAACAGGAACTGGTGCATTACAAAGGGCCTTGCTGCACTCTTGGTTACGACATTACCGGGGGATATGATTTGGATAATTCTCATTTTATTTAAAAACCCTTATGAAGGGTTTATGAGTTTATACTTCCCCAAAGAAAACATTTTTATGATTATGGATTATATCCATAAACTGTTCAATTTATGTTAAGTGTTTTACAAGTATTGAATTATGTATTTTGATTCATAAACTGACCTAATTTTTGACATTATTTAGAAATGGCGCCTAGTGGAATGAATGGAAACTATATCAATACATGCACTCCAGGTAGCGATTACCCTCATGATCAAGATAATTATAATGGAGCTGGTCATACAACTGGTGTTGATCAGCTTATCACCATATTGGGATAACTCACTCAGGTTAGGAATAATAACCTTACTCGTATGGAGCACCCTGATCCACAACATGGAGGATGAATGTTATACTGCTTCATGAGGAAACAACCACTAACATTCAATGGTATTACAAATCCCATAGTAGCTGAGCAATGGATAAATTCCCTAGAGAAAATATTTTATCCTTTGGGGAGTAGTGAAAGGGAAAAGGTTATCATGGAAGTTTACCGCCCCACTGGAGATGCTGATCAATGGTGGTCATTGATTCAAAATACAAAGGGAGATGAATAAGTATCAAGTATTAAATGGATAGAGTTCAAAGAGATTTTCTTAGAAAAATATTATCATTGTGACCATCGATCAGATATGGAAAGGCAATTTCTGAGTCTGAGGCAAAAAGAGGATGAGAATGTTGCAAAGTATGAGGCCAACATTACAAGGTTAGAGAGACATACTGTAGATTATATACGTATCCCAAGAAGTAAGATTGATCATTTCTTTGATGGGTTAAAACCATTTCTCTGTCGAGCTTTAGTATCACAATCCTTCTCATCGTATGAAGATATTGTCTTGTGTTCTATCAAGACAGAAAATGAATTATCTAAGTCTTATGACAACAAAGTAATGCAAGAGAAGAAGATAATGATGGAACAAGAGATAGATAAAGGTAAAAAGGGAAAGAATGATTTTCCATTATGTGATAATTGTGGGAATAATCACCCCAGTACTTGCCTAAAGGGAATGGGAGTTTGTTACAAATTTGGAGAAAAAGGTCACCAGGCTCGTGATTACAAGGGAAAGAAAGAGGCTATCAATGTTGAATGCTATAGTTGTAGAGAAATGGGGCATTATGAAAATGAATTTCCTAAGCATCAGGGAAACATACCTCAGAAAAGGCCAAGGGATCAAGGCCAAGCTTATGTTGTTACTATAGTTGAAGTTGAATTATTAATGTATTGGTGCTTTTGGACCCAAGGATTATATTGTGGTTTTAAGAATAATGGGATATATATAAGGATTGTACTATAGTACTTTTTGTTTTCATTAAGGTTTTAATATGATGAAGGTAATCATTTTTTTAGTATGTGACAATAAGAGAAACTTTACTTTGTTTGGGGAATCTGATGTTACAATTGATTTTGGAATTTAGAGACCTTTTAGAGAAAGTCTAGACAGAGGTATTTTGGATAACTACAAAGGTTGGAATGGATTATATTTTATAATGGATACTTTTATTATGGTTATTTTTGGATATTTATAAAAAGGAAAATACGCAGACCATGTGACAACCCTTCGCGTCGGACAAATTTGTGGGAATCAAACCCACAACCATAGTTCTATTGGGATTTATCACCTACCATTGTACTACGTGAAGTCCTTGTAGTGTATAATGTTGTTTTTTTTAGTTCTGATAGATGAATTATAAATTTATTTTTGGAACTGTATGCGGTTAGGATAAATACAATATTTTAGAGTTCTATTACCTTTTGGAGTGAAAGATGGGTTTGTGGTAAAAATTTAGTAAGGAATGAATGTCTACATGACAAGTAAGTATATTTCCTTATGTTCTTAGTAAATCTCGTAAATAAATTCTTCAACTCTATGAAAGGTAACTTAAAACAAAAATGTTGTCGGTTAACTTTTCTTACTGGGGAATCAAAGATCCTTTAACCAATCAAAAGTTTGTGATTTTCTTGTAGTTATCTTTCTTATAATCCTGATTTTTACCACTCTCCATTAGACCATGATGGTTTGTTTCTCCTCCATATCCATGTTTTCATAGAATCCTAGTATGGGCTATCTCGGATGACCTTTGTACTTCTCTTTATTTCTGTAAAAGTTATATTTTTATTAACCCTATTTTCGATGTGGGTTTTCCACAAAGGTATTTTCTATTTTCAATCTTTTATTTTCAAAAAAAAATTAAATTGTGAGGATGAAATTTATTGAAGGAGGGGAAAATTTAACACCCCAATCTTCCATGGTACGCTTTTCTTTGAATAACAGAGCAGCGTTTGTCGTATGCAACCTCGAGTTCTAACACACCGTGACCAATCAAAGTAGCCGTTATGAATATTAATACCCACTTTTTAAAATTATATAAATTTTATATTTCATAATGGACTTCATTTTTATATTCATAATATCGAAATTAGCCAATGTTGAATTTTTGGTATTTTTCTGAGAACTTCCAATTTTCGATGAATAGTGAAAAATACTTAAAAACAACATTTTTAATCAAAATAATTTATAGTGATAAACTATACTATTGAGTGGTTTTAAAGAATAATTAGAATATAATTTAACCATTTTATCCAATGGTGTACATTATATGTAATTTCTCCTTGAAATTGGACATAAATAATTGTCAATCTTTTGATGGATATTTTTCTTAAAACACGCTATTTGTTGTAATGGTGGGAATTAATTATTAAAATAATTAATTAAACTTATATGTTTTGAATTTTGTAAAATAGACATCATTTTTGAATTAGGAATATCAAATATAGATTAGGGTGAATTTTTGGTATTGTTCTGAGAAACTTCAATTTTTAAATAATAGTGAAACCACTAAGTGGTAGTTAAAAAACTAATTTTTCATTTAAATGAAATTTTACCATCTATTTGATTTGAATTCAAAAAATCCTACATTCATCATTGTCATTAGGAAGTAAAATGTGGTTCAATGGGATTAAAATAATTTTTGTTGAATAGAAACTTTTAAGTTCTGTTAATCGCGATTAAAGGAAATTAGTGGAATTTAAGGTAAATATAATGTTATAATAATGTGAAATTACCCTTACACTTGTCCTACACTTTTTGGATGAGTCATGGACGACCACGACAATACATGGGTAAACTTGGGGACCCCATGGATCCACTTGGGTAAGAAAATGACATTAATAACTTTTTATTTAAAGTAAAAATAAAATTGTCACAAACATGTGTTGTTTTACTAAAAATATTATTAAATGGAGTAATATAAGTTAAACTTTAGACTATAAATATTCATTGGAAAGCTAGAAATATTTCCTACATAATTGTATTTTTTTATAATTTTTATACATTAAATATATAAATTTATATATGACACCATGATGATGCAGTGATTACCTCATTAATGAACAATCTAAATAAAATGAAAATATAAGGTAAAATATAAGACTTAAACTTTCCCAAAACCTATTGTATGAGTGAATTTATAACCCTAATCTCCTTATTATATAAATATATCATTGTGGGACCTTTAAAATCCGAAATGTATTTCATAATAAAGTAACATTTCATGAATTTCCAAAAGAGCCCCTCCTCTCCTCTTATAAAAGACCCCAACATCTACCACCTTATTCACGCCATAGAATCCCTTTGGCTCGGCCAGCCTCTTCCCAAATACCCTCTCAAAATTCCTCCCTTCATCCTAGAAGCCTTAACTTAGGCATAAAGCTCTTTAAGAAACCATATTGGTTCAAATTGAGGGGAGTTACCCGATTTAAAGGTAATGTCTTCTCTTATGTTGTTTTGTTTTATTTTTCTTCTCCAACCCCCTAAACTCCTTTTATTATTTTCATTTGTAACAAAACCAGTATCCTAAATATACTTTTATGTTGTTATGAGAAGTATTTTTTTTACACTTACACACACCTTCATCTAATGGTTAAAAAACATACTGTTTTTGTGGGTGGTGAATTACTGTCTCATGAAACGATGATTGTTCAATCTTCTTTTAACACCTCTCATGGTGGCCATTATGATGACACTATTTTTCTATATGATATATATTATGTTTATGTTTTACTTATTCTCCTTTATTTTTCATTTATGTAATACCTTTATGATTACCTTTGTGGGTAAATGCGATAATTTCATTTTAGGAATGCGGACTACAGCCCCCTCAAAGTGATTTGAATAGTTAATTCCATATTTGGGATGTATAAAGGATTTAGTAAATGATATTATATATGATATTTTACTGGAATTATAATATACCTTTATATCATTATGATTTCATTCCATTAAATACAAAATACAAATGAAAGTAGCGTTCATGCGTATGTACGGCTTACCGTCTCCATGAACGCTGCATTTCATTTCTTACCTCTAAATGTTATGTAATATTATAAATTCATGTATATAATGGATATATAATATATATAAAATATCTACATAATGAATATAATTCTGGATATAATGGATATTTTACCACATGAAAAACTAGTAATTATAAGAAGTTTTTTTTTGACTCAAGTACCAAAGATCGACAAAACGACCGTTATTAACTTAAATAATTACATAATGTTCATAACATGGTAATAAGTGATATAAAAGGAATAATTAACATAAAAAAAGGTTCTTATGCAAGTAGAAATTAACTCTAGTTTATTATTCAGGAGATTAAAGAACGATCGATTCAAGTCGGACACGAGGTAAGGGACTTCGTTTCAATCTCCCTTCATTGAGGCATATTTTGTTTTATACACAGCTTTCTTTTATATGGTGTATAAAAACCTTTGACTTTTAATTTTAATCAAAAGAAATATTTTTATACAAAGCGTTTTTACTAAATTAAAAAAGGAATTTTTTGTCTAACGTATGCGGCGACACGGACTTCTCCGCTACTGTGACCATTATTTGAGTTTCGGCTTCCTCTGCAAGACATAAATTTTTTTTAAATGAAAAATCAATACCATGTTTTACTATTATTTTATTTTGGTATTGAAAATGATTTTGATAATTTTTTTATTATATCAATGTGTTGTATTGATATCTTGTGATTGAAATATGGAAATTTTATGTTTCCTTTATGCATGTTTTATGTGATATGATTATGTTATGGTTTATGATATGTTTAAACCTTTTCATATAAGGAATGCATTGGACTTAATAAGTGACGGGTGGAGCCCGCTATAGCTCCTCGATGCATTGATAGGTCTCATGAGACAAACTATTGTCTTGGCACAAGGCCTTCACAAAATCTTATTTGTAGTACAGCCATAAGCCCTTGAATATGTGGTTATGATAGTCTGGAATTATTCATTCCATCATTATGAAAGTGGTTATTGATATTGCATGTGATTATTCGACTAGTATAATATCCATGTGAATAAGTAAATGGAATTATTTCATTTTACTTTTTCCATATTATGCTGAAGTTCAAGTTTAAAAGGCTTTTGTTTTAGTTATACTTTTCCTTAAATGTTTATGTTTATTTATGAAAGTTTCCACTATATTGTTATCCTTACTGAGCATCTGATCTCACCCCTTTCTATGTTTTATTTTTCCTAGGATGTGAAGAAATATTTTATGACTAACCTGCAGGGATAGTCTGAAGGGGAAATGAGTGTGGACTATGGAGACTATGTTATTGTAGTTTTTTCCTGTATGATGTAATGTAACATTTATGAATGTATCTAGTGTTTACAAGGATACTAAACTAATCGGTCTTTCAAGACATGATCTTTTGTGATCATGCCAATGTTACGTAATAATGCATCGACTCTGGGTAGCTAGGGTCGGGGTGTTACATCATACCTCTCTTGAGATCCTACGTAGTACTTGTGTTTCCGGAACCTCTTCTACGAGGACCTTGGGAACATGTTCCAGTACCAACTCTTATGTATCTTTAGCATCAACTACATTGAATTCAATCATAATACCACTATCCTTTTTGAGGATGTGCTCCCTCTCATGAAAGGTAGATTGTCTGGTGATAGTCACTTTCTTGTCTAAATGGTTATATAGGTAATATTCTTTTCATTCCTTGGGATATCCTATAAAGATACACTTCGGAACCCAGGGTTCTAGTTTGTTTCCTGAGAAGGCCTCAATGAATGCCTCACATCAGAATACATGTGTGTGCGACAAAATGGGTTTCTTTCTATTCCATAACTCAAAGGGAATTCCATTTTCTACCTTAGTTGGTACTCTGTTTAATGTGTATGTTTCTTTATATAATGCATATCCCCAAAATGATTATAGAAGATCTGCATGACTCATAATCAACTACACCATGTCCAACAAGGTGAAATTCCTCCTTTCACTAACACCATTCCAATGTGGTGTATACGGAGTACTGAGTTTATATAGAATCCCAGACTCTCATAGAAGATCCATGAAATCTTGGTTCAGATATTCTCCACCTCGATTCGATCGAAGCTTCTTTATCTTATTACCAAGTTGATTTTATACTTCATCATTGAATTCCTTAAATTTATCTAAGGATTATGGCTTATACCTCATTAAGTAAACATACCCATATCTACTCAACCATCAGTAAAAGTAATGTAGTAAGAATATACACCTATATCTTCTACTAGAAATGGTCCACACACATCTATGTGCAGCAATCCAAGAATCTATGTGGCCCTGTCACCCTATCCACAAAAAGGTGGCTTAATCATTTTACCTTGTAAATAAGCTTAACATCTATCAAGTGGTTTTATCTCAATAGAGTCTAAATAGCCATCTAGGTAGAGCTTTTTCAAGCACATCTCGTTTACATGACCAACACGGTAATTCCACAATTGGGTGATGTATGAGTCATGTGATTTCTTTTCGTTATCGATTTTCAATACTTGGTTTTCATAATTTAATACATACAAACCATTATTTAAATGTGTCATACCATAACATACATTTTTCTTAAAAAATAATGAACTCTTATTTCCAAACATGAAAATAAATCCATCCATATCCAAACATGATACATAAATTTTGTTATGGGTAACACTAGGCACATAACAAAAATTATGTAAAATAAAAATCATCCTAGTTCACAATGAGAGGTGGTAATAAACAATGGCTAACGCAGCTAGCCTCAAACTATTCACAACTCAAATATCCACCTCTCCTCTATAAATATTTCTAAATCTACTTGGTTCCTGCATCTGAATATAGATGTGAGCCCAAAAAAACTGTATCTAATACCCAATGTGTAAAAATGGAAAGATTACACTCAATAACAAATGCACATTTAGCATCCCCATGCTTCTGGGTGTAATTCCTCTACCATTAGCCTACCTTTCCACATGATAGACATACCGCATCCCATTCCATTCAGTACTTCTAGATATTTCACTTCATGGAGGGATGATTCTTGGGGGCTTCAGAACATTTATAGGCCCCTGGACTCTTTGCCCTGCCCTTCCTTTTCTTATTCACCATAAGGACTGTAGGTTTTTCAAGCCTCATGTTCTTATCTACCTGGAGAATTAATGTCAGAATTTCTGATAGACTCTTCTCATTTTTTCTCATGTTATAGTTGATAAAAAATCTAGATAAGGTCTTGGGCAGTGATGATAGGATGAGATCTATACGCAACTCATCTGGGAACTAAATCCCTAATATTTACCAGCATTCAATGTATCCAGTAAGCTTGACTTTATGAGGCCCAGCTGGTGAAGACTCTCAAAGATTTGTTGTAAACATAGCACTGTAGATCTTGTATCTCTCATGTCTCGCCTTCTCTTGGTAGAGATCTTTATGGTGAGACATCATTCTATACATGTCCATGTTTTCATGTTGATTAAATAGATCAATAGATATGGCCAATAGCATGAAACATTGGACATATGTGGAATCATACATATGTTTCATATAGATAGATAGTTCCTCTTCACTGGCCTCTTTCCCAGGTGCAACTGGAACAGGCTCTTCTAGCACAAACAATTTCCTCTCATGGTGAAGGAAGACACGTAAACGCCTCTTCCACTCTTGGAAATTGGTGCTGGTATGATATTTTCCTTATCCAGTATAGTTCACAATGATATGTTGGAAGTCATTTTTCTTTTCATTTCTAAAAATTAAGATGATCAAAGGTTTAGTAATATATTATTATAAAACTGAGACAAATAAATAAATTAATACTTATTACTCTCCCACTATTTTATCTAAATCCAATAGCCCTCATCATTAACTTCATAATATTCTATTGGTAAGATACTCTAGTTGAAAGGGTCCATATTTCCATTCACATTACCACAACTAGGTTGGTAAAGAAACTTGATGCGTTTTAGGTAGGCATTTCACATTCCAATAGCCTTAACTCGCAGCTCCATGATCCGCTGAGTGGAGTCCCCAATCTTCAAATCCTTTTAGTTTAGATTTCCTCAACCTTTGCCTCTTGGTCACACCAAGTCCTACTATGGTAGTAAACCCTTGATGCAAACCAAGTCAAGTCAAACCAAAACCTTGAATTATAATTCCCCAATAATTGAAATCAAACCAACTAGGGTTGTTCATGCACTTTGAACTATGGTTTGATTCTAACCAAGATTATGGAAGGCTATACCGACTTGATATTTTTTTGATGGATTTTATCCTTATACGTAAATTTCCATTTTATTATCTTTTAATACATTATTTTTAATATTAATTGGAATATACTTAAGTGATTTACCATGTCTAATATAATATTTAACACATAAACCAGTCTTATTTTAGTTCCATCTTTCATGCTTTTTTAATTCCTTAATTGTATGATCGGGACAACACACCAAAAATAAATAAAACATGCAACTGATAGAAATAAAATAAATGGTATGATCATGAGCTTGTTCTATTGGTTATTTTATCTAGCAGTTGGAAAAACTAACCCATGGCCTAGGAGAGAAACACCATGAACCATTTGGGTTCGTGTTTACAGCTTTCCACCTGTCCACCTGTGTATCTCCTTGGATTGGTTTCACCTTGGATATTAACATGAGACTCCTCCACTAGCTTGGGAGCTCCATAAATTACATATTCTTTTATATCACATGTAGGTGAGGGTTAAAATAGGGTTTTAAATAATAGAAACATTTGGTGCATCAGCCCTATATATTAATGAAGAGATGGATTGCGGGCCAAAAAATTTAATTTAAATAAATAAATTAAATGAAAACATTCACATACAAAGGTCATGGTCAAGCTCATGATCATCTATACATGAAACGATATTTACACATAAATAAATCTAGAATTCAATTCTTCAATCGTTCTGGTTTAAGATAAATCACGCTCAAATCAATTAATTATCATTAATTAATCAATCAATTTATCTTAAACACTTTTTCTAAATTTCCTATAAATTATCATCCATCATAATTTTAAATAAATAAATAATTTTCAAATTATCTTAGTACATAACTTGTACCTTGGATGAAACTCGATGAATTCTCATTCATAACTACCAAATGAGTAGAAATGAACATTACATAGATGTTAAATTAAAAACATATGTATAAAACACCTATCACTTATTGTGAATCAGCTTTACGGAGTCATTATGGTACACGTCTCAAGGGTATGTATAATATAATATAAAATTTTAATAAATCATCGTAATTTGGATGAGTATACGGTGTGTAGTTCAAACTACATGGCATGTACTTTTGTTCACCGTCCATCCAAAGTACATGCCCAGTGATATGCCATGCAGTTGTACTTCCGAAATTTTTCAGAGTACATGACGTTTTCAGTGGGACACATGCTCTGTAGTATCCGTGTTACACTGTTTCTAGCTGGGCAAGCCATGTTTGGGTTACACGGTCCAACCCTAAACCGAAAGGACTACACGTCGTGTTTAGTGGACCACACGGCGTGTAATTTGGAAACCAAGTTCCACCTGTTCCTGGTCAACACACGGTGTCATTTAAGAGTTTGGAATACACCAACACAACCTGATTTGACAAACCAGTCTGATGCATTGAACCTAGACTACATTGTTTGTACTGTCGAAAACACATTGCGTATTCTAGTGTTGTTCATCTATGAATGTTCGGCACCTCCAGATGAGATCCTCTATTTTATATTAATCAGAATTAAAAGAAATTTTTTTCCTGTAAGGTGAACATGATATGATAGAGGAGGAGCATATCTCAGTATTCATATTTGAAGAATGATTAACTTTAATTAAAACAACTAAATTATTAAATGTGTAAATCACCAATGAAAAACTAAATAGTTAAAATAAATCACATGAACCCTCTAATACCACCTATTAGTTCTGGGTGCAATGGAAGCATGTTGTTGGGTATACCCAACATTAATTTTGGTGTTAACAATGATCAATCCGAGAACATTCACGATAATAAAATGTCGGATCCTCAGAATAGGACGAAGAATAAAAAAGAAAAGAGGGGAGTCCCAAAACCATAGATAGGATCATTATATGTTGGCTATAATTAATTTAATTAATTGACAAGAATTACAGTGGTGGAATTCTTTCTCGGTTGATGTTTCTGGTCACTATCTGATGTGATCCATCATTGCATCATAGAATCCAATCATAGGATTCCTCTACCGGTGAGCCACACATGCTCAACATATCTTGGGACATCTTTAAAGGGATATCAAGGTGCTAGCATGGAAGAGCCTTCACTTGCGATGTCTTCCTTCGATCACCTCGATCTGGTGGGGGAGGATCTCTCTCTCATATCTTGAGAACGTTCTTGAAAACAAAATCTCTTTTGTGTTGAGAGATTTACTTAGATCTATTGTGCACAACCAAAAAAATGTCTAGGATAATTAGAAAAATATAATGGGGATTTTTAATTTCATAAAATAATATAATGAATTAATTACCCAAAAGAATGTATTCATTTCATTTAATTCTTAGTAATACTCTATGTCTAATAATAATAGTTGATTATTATTATTAACTAAATGGGATTAATTGATTTATAATTGACATAATTAGACTATAAAACCAATTATAAATATAATATAACCTTATAGAAATTCAGATGAAAATGTAATTTTGAATTTAAATTTAGTATTTCTCACTAAACATCAAAAATAAAACTTCATAGAAAAAAAAATTCAACTTGATGTAATGTATATATTTAATATTAAAAAATTATATTTATTTTGACATATAAAATTTATTAAATTTCCAAAAATTTTATTTAAAATAGGATCTCTGTTATAAGTCAGTAATACCACTTTAATAAAAATATTCATTTGTATGCGTAATATTGGGTTTGTTATTATCTTATGCCTATCAAATATATTCGATGAATGTAAAAAAAATATTTTATTGAATATATGAAATGTATATTTAATTTACATAATTCACTAATATTAAATATTTTAATTTATTTAGATAAAATTTTGTGGGAGCATAAAAGCAGTTTTTTTAAAAACATTCCATTTATATTATATTGGTTCTTATATTAATTTCAAATTAATATGTAACCAGTGAATTCCATCATTTATTTTCTTAAGTTATTTAATCCTATTAATAACCTCCAACATAACAGCTAGGTTATATCTTACTATATTAAATAATAATATATTATTGTTCGATAAATCTTTGTCTTGTGTGTTATGCAAACCATCCTGGAAAGTCAGTCTCATGTGTAATATAATCTAACATCGGTGTTTCATGTAGAGAAATATAAAATTAATCTTTCATTTATGTCATGATTAACTTGGTGTGGCATATAATTCATTTCAAACTTAGAGATTTAACAAAAACTATTTTCATTATTGCTTGAAATGAATAATATCAAAAATATTAAATTTATTTGAATAAAATATATTTCACAAAATTATAGGGTGATGGATTCTACCCCCCTTAAAATCAATTTCACCCTCTAAATTTTTCTTTGTTATCAAAGGATTAATACTTCAAATTTCCTTTCATATGAACCCACATCAGAAAAATTAATACTAAAACTTCCTATAAAAAGGGAATGCTGGAAACCTAATGGTCACACAATGTAATGTATAACTAGGTTTACACATAAGATAACATAGGAGGGAAGTGGAAACATAGACATGGAAGAGAAATATAACTATCAATTTCTGATATAGAGTTATATAGAACAAAGTAAGTAGAAATTTATCAATCGGAAACTATAAATCTATGATGATCTAAGGGGCCATTTGATTCATTAAAAATAAAGGTACTAGGATAACATTATTGGTTTCAAGATCTTTTTTCCTAAAGTTGAATAATTTTCAAGGGGATAAATACTTAATTGATTATGTACAAAATCACCCTTTATCATGTCTTGATCAATTTCCACCTCACCACTTTCTCCAAAAAGGATGTTGAATTTTCCATTCATCCAGCACTAACATATAGGGAAATCTATGATAAACTATCCAATCTATAATTAGTTACCATCATCATAAAGTTGTAAGAAGAGGTTATCCAATATTAATTAGTCCTCATGTGGTGAGATAATACATTAATCTCACAAATTTTTTATTATGGTTAACTTAAACATTCTATAAATGGTTAACCTTATAACCCTTATGAAAGCTGAAAATACAAAACATTAGGAATAATGTGATGAAATCAACTTAACATTGATTCCCCATATATCATAAAGCCCCTATTAGTTTTTTCAGACCAAACATGTGAATACCATTATCATGTATTGACATAAAACATGGTAATAAAATGAATAACTACAATTACTTATTGAAAGAAGGAACATTTCCTTATTACAAAGAATATTGTATATATTCCTTAAATCTAAAAATATTGTAAACTTCGTCAATGATAGAATAACCACTTGTCAACAAGTCCTTAATTAGTTCCAATGTAATCAGTATCATCTAATTTACTTATTCATATCCAACAAATCATTAACCAAAAAACATTATATTAACATAAGGAACATATTAAGGGTTATATTCTCTTTTTAAAAATTTCAACTTGCCTTTAAATAACTTTTACAATCCATTGGAAACATTCCATAAAATCTTGTAAATCCTTAGAGAAAAACATAAACTCAACAATACTTTTATATTTCACCATTGATGTAACATTATTATTGAATCATTATACATAAAAACATATATTCATCCAATTCATCCATAATATATATTAAGGATACCAAATCCTATTACTTAATACCTATTTCAACTACCAAAAAAATGGGTTTCTGCAGCGCCACCCTTTAACAATGCTAAAAATTTGATGTTAAAGGGGGTGCCTTTATCAGTGCTAAAAAAAGAACTGATAAAGGGAAATGTTAATAGCACTAAAAAGGCGATGTTAAATGTTACCCTTTAGCATTGTTTTTTTAGGCTGATAAAGGCACCCCCTTTAATATCACTTTTTTAGCACTGTTAAAGGGCCCCTCTTTATCAGCGCTTTTTTTACTAGCACTAATAAATGGGGGGATTTATTAGTGCTTTCCCCTAGCATTGATAATGTGTATATTTCAAGAAAAATCATGAAAAATAATATATTGATATATAAGTATATTTATATTTATATAAATATTATATATAGTATATATTTTTTGAATATGTTTTAGATAAGTTTAAATAGACAATTACTTTATATATATAAGAAATTTAGTGTAAATGTATTTAAAATATTTTAAAAAAATATTATTAATTAATAATTTTCTAATTATAATCAACTAATAATCATTTAATAATAATATGAAGACACAAAAAAATAAAAATAATAATAATAAAAGATCTAAAATAAGTTTGAAAATGTAACTCAAATATCAAATGGATATAACTTTTGATCTTGGTGTTCGTTTGATCACTACAGCACATCAAATCGAAGCCTGCGACAAGATCTATGTTCCAAAAATGTAAGGGAACTTTCTGTCACATTTTTTTAGGCCAAAAGTGTCCTACAAGGTCTCTAAAATTGAGTTTTTAGTGAGGAAACGCAAATTTGTTAACATTCGATGGAATTTCAGCATCATTTAAGGGGTTGTTTTTCCCTTTTTAGTGGGGAATGGATTTATTTCAATTGATTACATTGATATTCATATTATGGATTTGAAATTGTATCATTTTTTATAATTTACTATTATTTATAATCAAATATATAAAAATATATACATATTTTTATATATTCTTGCATAAAAATTTAATTTTATAAATAAATAATTAAACATATTTATATATAAAATATATTACCCAATATATAAGCTTTATCTAAATAAGAAAATAAAATCCATTTTATTTAAAATACAAATATATGAATATTTCTATACCTATATATTATTTACGTTTGTGTATATATATATGTATATATATTTGTGTGCACCTGTATTCACAAGCTGATATATATTATCTATATATTCTAAACATATGTTTATACATATTAATATATAATATTTGAAAATATATATATATATATATATATATATATATCTGTGTGTGTGTGTTTGTGTAATTATAACTATAGATATACATATAAAATATATCTGTGTGTGAGTGTGTTTGTCTGTTGTATATTTGTATTTATTTTTTTATAAACAGACATAAAATGCATATTTTATAAAGGCATTCAAAACAGATCTTATAAATTTATATTAATATACGGATATATATATATATATATATATATATTAATATACTAATATATATATTAATATAACTCAATATATATTTATATATATATTAATATAACTCAATATATATATGTGTGTGTTAATATTTATATATATTAACATTTGAGTAAATATAACTATATATAAAAATAAATAGATATATGAATAAATGAAGAGCATAGCAATATGATAGTGTGGTAAAGGCTTAGGTGCATAGGCAACAGGTCCGGATTTTGAATCCTGGGGGAGGCAGGTCGCGCGTTCAGGTGGGGAATAATCCCTAATGATGTTAAAGGGGTTGGGGTGTTTTTAAAGGATGGTGGGGTGGCTGGGGGTGGGTGTTGTTGACGCCCCTCCCGCGATATGCAGAAAATATATTTTTAGTTTTAGTTTTAGTTTTTAACTTTTATCAGCGCTAAAAAAAGTGTTGATAAAGGCTCCATTTATTAACATTTTTTAGTGCTTATAAAAGGGGCCTTTTTCAGCTCTTTTTTAGCGCTGATAAATGTGTCATTTATCAGCACTTTTCTGAGCGCTGGTAAAAGGGATCCCCCTTTATCTTCTCCTTGATTAAAATTGATTTTCTAGCACTGTTAATGCTCTTTTTTAGCACAGATAAAGGCCATATTTTTAGTAGTGTCCCTTTCACATTTCATCATTAGTCTCATCAGCAGTAGAAATATAACCATTACTTATAACACCTTATTGATTCTCTTCAGAAGCTTTACACATATGAAATCAATTTTCAAAATGACCATTCATTCCACACTAAAAGAATTTAACCTTTGGTAATGTCTTAGGAATGCCAATATCCCCATCCATTTCATTAATTGACCCATTTATTTTTTCATTTCAGTTACTTGTTTTGTTTCCTTCTTATCCAATGTCAAAAAAACTTGTTGTTCCCCAAAGGCATTCACATATGTGATTCAATCCATATTCTTGATTAAAAGGAAACTCAATATTATTTTTTATGGTCTCTATTACAAAGCCTCTCAATGAACTCCTTCCTTCTCTTCGTTGGTGGTTCTGAGAGTTTGTTAATATAAACGTAGTTAATCATGTTCCATGAAAGAGGAATAGGCATAATCACAACATCATTCACTCTAGTGGTTATCTCATTTGACATCTCATCCAAAAAAAATCCATCGTATTCAACATTAATCCAATTTCTTTTGGTTCCTTCCATTAACTACAACCATAAAGCATTGAGTAATAAACAACTATCATAGTGAGGAAACACATAATCATGAAAACCCATTTATATGATGTCTCAATTATGAAACCTTCCTTAATCTATGAAACCTTAGGTTTATCCAAGGTTATAAATATCTAAATTTGATTTAAATCCTTCATGATAGTTTATAAAGTGTTTGTGAATTTACAAAGAATATCCCCTGGGAGTGTCAAAAAAAGTGTGCAACAAGGCACGTTGTTGTGTCCCAGGTCTGTCTCAAGTTAGGCCCAACATACCATGTCAGATTTGTTACACCTAGTTACATCTCTGCCAAAGAAACGTCCAATTTTAGAATCTAAAAATGGATTTAATACTAGGAAAGCATTAAATCTATCCTTTACCAAAGATTTATGACATTTTTTTAATCATTAATTCATCTTAAAACTTATCCTTAGAGACACCCCCAAGAAATATACTTATAAATATCATTAGGGGTCACACTAATGTTCTCTCAGCCTAGTTTCCAAAGGATGACTTAACTTTTTCTCTAATACCAAATATAACAACAAATTCTATATGTACATTGACATTACATCATTTTTTTAATACTTAAAAAATTACACAAATAGATTCCCAACGATAGTATTAGTTTAGTGCCTTTGGAAACATGGAAATGTAAACACTCGTACATGATTGAGATAGATTATCACCCACTGGGTTATCAAATACGATCACCCCTCTTAGAAATCTCATATATAAAATATATCTTCCTTACCTTGGGAAGGAAACATAAAAAGGGGTCTGCTCAGATTCTTAGTAAGGGTAAACAAGGGAGATATGTAAGAATAAACATGCACATAAGATTATTAAAATGTGATCATAACATTAGAGGATCATACTCTGTATATAAAATATCATAAACATGAATCATTTCATAAATTTTACCATTTAATAAGGTATGAATAATAAGGAAATAGAGAGCACAATCTATGAAAGAAAAAATAGGAGTATAAAATATAATTATTTCAAAAACATAAACATTTAATATCATTCACTATAAGTCAAGATGAATTGATAGAACATATCAGAAAACATCCTAGGGAATACACAAATTCAGAAGGCCGCACCACCATCAATAGTATTAGTCTTTTCCTTGTATGTGATCATGTTTTCCTATCTTTCAATGTATTATTGGGTTTCCCCATCTTCTTATATTCATGGGGGCTATACCTGCTGGGTGGTACACAACACCATCCCCCGTCGCAGTCCATTCCTTATGAAGGATTGGGTTCCCCATCTTCTACAATGAATCAATACCTTGTACTTGAATCTCATCATTATATCATGAGATATAAATATTTATTTAATTTATTGGAGGGATATATAGGTCCCTCCCACCACATAAATAAAATCATGCATACATGTTCTTTATGATAAATAAGTTAACCATATCATGAACAATAAAAAGATATGGGTTTCATAAACATCATATCCTAACCCATGGAATGAAATGGGTTTCAAAAACATTTCATCATATCATAACCTATGGAAAATAGGTTGGTTTCATAGTCATTTTCACAAATAAAAACCTCTTAAAGAAAAGAGGTTTCAAAGAAAGTTATCATAGTATAACCCGTGGAAGAGAAATGTGTTTCAAAAACATAATTCCATCAAAACATAAAACATTCAAGAAATAATATGAATTTTATTCTTGTATCATGTCCCCAATAAAGCTTAAAATACATCAAAGGATTCCATCTTAGATAGATAATAATTTTAATACTTCACATAGAGTGTATCTTAAGTAAAATATTTTTTCATTGAAAGTCACTTTCATAAAACCTTTTCAAAAATATATTTCTTATAAATAATGTTTTTAAATTTCATTTAAGACATTTCTTGAGGAAAATATAATTTTTTATATGAAAAAAGGATTTCTAAAACATAAATCATTTGGGAAACCATTTTCTTTGAAATTAATTTCAAGACTAATAAAGAAAGCATGAAAACATTTTTGAAAGTCATTTTTTTAAAGATAAATTTAAAACTAACAAAAGTAGCTTCAAAATCACAATATTCAGTTTCTCCGAAAACAAACTTTTAAAAAAAATTATGTATTCTTTAAAAATCACTTAAAACATGTTTTCAACATAAAATATTTTTGAAAAGCTTTTTCAATGAAAAATAATATAAAACAAAAAACATCAAAAATATTAAGAATAATTTTTCTCTAAAAAAATAACTTTTAAATCTTCTAACTAAGCTACATGAGAATAACAGTCATGACAATGTCTAAATCTATATATGTTTAAAATTCCCTTTGCATCGTAAAAATTTATGACAAGCACATCGACTGAAAAATGAAAAGAACATTCATTTCAAAAACCCTTTTATTTAAAAGGAAAAAATGGTTAAAATGTACTTTAAATATCACGTGATAATTGTATAATATTTTTGGAAACCATTTTATTTTTTAAACATGGTTTTAAAGGAACACATATTTCTAACCGAATAGGGAGGTAAATATGGACTTTCTTAAAAATACTCTCTTAATTATATTATATGGAATAGAGTAGAAAAATTATTACAATACATGAATATAACACGAAAAATAGAGTGAAATATAATACATGAGATTTCTTAAAATATGGATCAAAATATTTCATCAATGTAATCATAATCATAAGCAATCTCGATAAATGATGAGATTATTTCAATAAACTCTTCCCAATTGGTAATAATGACACATACTCTCAATGTAAGAAGATGACATTAATTTAAAATTAAAGTATCCTGAAAATAATTATATTTATGGTATAACATTTCCATGTGAATTATAAACACCCCAAATAATAATATAGGAGTATAACATGGCATAAATCTCAAAGAAGGAAAATTGAGACAAAATTATTTTACTGATTTGGTAACTTTTGAACCATAAACCCCCTTAAAAATATAATAAAATAGATTTATAAATACTCATAAATCTAATTATAATAATCATAAAATACATTTTAGGGAAGTATATACACCACACAAAAGATTTGAGTGGTGGATATGGCATGTATCTCACAGAAATAAAAAGTGAGATGAAAACCCTCTTACCTTATGTATTGACTCTTGTTGTACTCATTAAAAACTAGTATTTAATTTATATAATTTTATTATAAATCTACCATAGATCCATTTTCTTATATCTAATATCATATATGACTTTATATCACCCTCTTATTACCACTTCCATGTTACGGTTATGTTTCAGGTAATATGCTCTTTGTTTATCACAAGTGCCTTAAATTGTTACATTATTTTTATACTTACTTCATGATTTACATAATGTAAAATATTATATAAATATAATTTATATTCATTATATTTTTATTATTTTAATCTATATAATATATAAGTATTAAATTCAATACTCTATTCATATAGATAGTAAGTCGTATGTACGCATTAACGTTGTTTCTTTTTTATTATCATATTAAAAAGAAATAAAGTTAATTAAATAGATATATATATATATATTATAATTACACTTTTATTTTTATTTTATGTATATCATATAATTTGACTAAAATCACCCTTAATACACTCTATGTAAGCTGTGAACGAATCACATTGCTTTGAGCAGGTGGTAGTCCACACTTCCCCATACGAAATTATTCTACTTACAAAACATTGAAAGAATAAAGTTATGTGCTATATAATAATTCCAGAACCATAAATACATCATAAATATCATATATAAAATTTAAAAATATGGTTTCCATCATAATATTTAACCATGAGATATGGTAAAGGAATAATTAATAATGTCATTTCGTGTAGCAGTTGTTCGCCGTACACAAGAACAGTAAGTTCATTACACATAGAAGGAAGTGTATATAAGTGCAGGTTGAACCATTAGAATAAAAACATATAATTACATATAGGATACAAGTGTTATTATATAATCATGAAATAATAAGAATTTATGTGTTTATAAATAAAATAAATTAAAGGATCTTGAGGAAGGATGTCACCTCTTCTTTGGGTTACTCTATTTTCATTGCATAAAAGGGATTCCTTGGTTAGATTTCTTCCTAAATGGATGATTCAAGGAGTAATAGAGGGGTTTTGGGAGATTATTAAAGATGATTTTTTTCTATAAAAATGGCTTGATAGGTGTGAATAAGTGTGTGTGGTGAGTGCCTTTTTATAATGGAGGAGTGGAATTCTTGTGAATTTTTAAAGAGGTAATTCAACCCATATTTTACTATGAAAACTGGATCCAATACTGGTCCAAATTTGATCCAAGTGAGTATAGGGTTAAAATAAGTCCATCTAATGGATTCTAGACAAGTTTCTAGGTTTTTCCATTAAGTTGAAGTCTTATTCACTTATTAACCTAATTTTCATCTTAATCATTGTAATTAATTTTAATTAAATTCAATAATATATTTTTTTAAAACTAATTTGACCTTATTAGAAATTATATAATGTTATGATTCCGAATATAGAATCCATTTTTGCAAATAACAATCACACAAGTGGCATAAATTAATTTAAACTTAATTTATGTATAATTTATATAATTATACTTTAAACCCAATTATAACAATAATTTAACTTTATAAATAAATTAAACGAGAAAAAGTTTTTTGAATTTAAATTTGGTATTTTTTAGTATTCATCAAAAATTAAACCTCACATAAAAATACCAAAAAATAACCTAATCCTAATTATTAATTTTATTTTTAAGAAATGAATTATATTTTTACAAATAAATTTTATAAAAATTCCAAAATTTATATTTTAAATAGGTTCACCATTATTTAGGAGTAATATCACTTATATAAAAATATAGGTTTTTAGGTTTAATATTGGGGTTGTTTATATCTTATTTCTATCAAATATATTCAATGAATGTAAAAAATATTTTATTGAGTATATAAAATATATATTTCATTAGTATCTTTCTCCAAAGGTAATTTATTTAATTTATTCAGAAAAAAATTGTGAGCATAAAAGTAGTTATTACAAAAACATTTCATTTTTATAAAATTTCTTCTTATGTCTATTTATAATTGATATGTAACCAATGAATAAACCCATTTATTTTCCCATGTTAGTTAATAATATTCATAAACACCAACATAACATCAAGGTTTTCTCTATTTATATTAACTAATAATATTTTTAATAACATTTTATTGTATAGTAAAACATAGTCATGGGTGTTATGCAAGCCATCAAGGAAAGTTAGTATTCCGTGTAATGTCAGCTAACCTCTATGTTCGGTGAAGAGAAAACGTAACTTTTTGTTGAGTTTAGTGTATTAATAACTTGGTTTTGTGAATAATTCATTCCAAACTTATTTATTTTAAAAAACAATTTTTAGTTTTGCGTGAAATGCAAAATATAAAAAAGACTGAATTAATTCAAAAAAATTATTTCAAAAAATCTCATCATGTTACATTGATATGTTGTAATTTGATGAGATGATAACTTATAGGATGTGAGAAATAGGTTTGGGTAAATATTTTATTTGGTATTAGTTGAACTAAAGTGATCAAGGTGTGTAGAGAAGTATGGTGGTGAAGGGGTACTTTTATAGATGGGAGGGTGGAATTTTTCTAATATAAATTTCTTAATATATAAATTATAATTTATTATTAAGTAATTTGGATAAAATATGAATAAAAATTTATAATAGATAATATTTAGGTATATAAATAACTTATACACTCATTTTAAAGAAAAACTAGTATGTTATTTTGTGTTATTTTCACTTAATTTAACCATTTTACTGTATTTAACCCTTAGTGAGGTGACTAACTTTTACCATACTAACTTTTTTTTATGGAATAAAATAAAATGGTACTTATTTACTAATTTAAACTTTCATATTCAAAATTAATCAAATTAAAATATTCAATTTCTGAAGGAGGTAAAAAATAATTTTAAAAAAAGAACGTTTAACGTAATAAATTTTTTTAGAAAAATGTTTTTCTATGAATAAAATTGAATCTATACCAAAATCATGTATTGTGTTGATAATAATATTATACATTGGTTTATTGATAAAAAATTATGACTTATAAATAAATCCAAAACTAAATGGATCATAGTGTATTCTTAATTAAAGAAAAAGGACCAAAATAGTTATTAATTAAAATTAAATATAACTTCGGTTCCAAAAAGTAAAGAATAGATTTATAATTTCATTATATTAATTTAATATAAATTATTTTACTACTTAAATGTTTTTTTTCAAGAAAATGGTTTTATAAAAAAATTTCCATTCCAATATCAAAATCATGTCCAAAAACTTACGGTATTGGTTAAAACTCCATTTTTCAGTGTTCGCCTAAAAATCATCCTTTTTATAAAAAACCCAAAAAAATCATCCCAAATTGATTTTTTATATGATAAATCTAAAAATGAAGTTTATTTATACAAATTAAAATTATGAATTTTAAAAAATTACTTTTTAGACAAAACCATATAACATAAGGAAACTAATTTAGATAGAATAAAAATTATATCTTCTTCCCATTGAAAATCCCACTTTTTTCCGTAACTGAATAAAATTATTTATAAGGTTATAATAATAAATATAAATATGAATCCATAGAGTTATTATGGATAAAATAAAACAAAGATTCATTTGAAAAAATACGTGAGTCTTCACTCCCCCCCCCCATAAAGAAATTGTATCTTCACAATTTTATTCATTGGATAAAAGGTAGGTATATTATTATCTCATAGTTCATTAAATTTCACATGTTTCTTAATAAATCATATGATTCTACCACAAAATTTTAAATTTGTGAGTCACCTTATATTTGCAACACCAACTCTCTTTGATTAATAATCTGAATGACATGACCTAACCCATCATAGCCCTACCTGGATTGGCGGTAAACAGAGTGTACCACCCCAATCCCTCCTCTAATAGGCCAGGGGTTAGAAAATGGAACCGATTCAATATATAAACCATTATAATATCATAATTTGAAGAGAGAAATATAGACCCAACAACCTAGAAAGGAACACCGACAATCTACCAATGTGAGGAGGCACTCACTTCAATATGGATCTATACACGAATACAATCTGCACCCATATTCTCCTGGTAAAACCAAATATCTTCCATCATAGAAACCACTAGATTCTCCTAGTTTCATTTCCATATAATATATGTCAACTCCACACCCATAAATAAACTTCCAACATTAGTATCACCTACACAGACACATCTTGTGAGTGTCTATTTCCAATAAATTGGTGAGTATGAACATACTCAACATAATTCCTCTAACACCCTAAAAGGAGAAAGAAACAACAGATAAATCGAATCCTAGAACATGGAGGGACTAGGGGATAATAATAAAAAACATAAATCCAACCTATCCTATGATTTTGGGAATTATGAAATATCCAGATGGAAATCTAGAAGAATTTCTGATATGCTCAACCATTATAGGACTCAGGGATGTTGAGAAGTCTGAATCATTAAAGCACTAAACCACAAAATCCACTATGCACAAGTAACTAGAAGTTCACAGAACATAGAAGAGTCCAAAAATACTGAATTCAATATCCAGTCACCACATCACACCTCAAATACAACTACTAGGGTCAAAAGGAATCCCAAGCCTCACAAAAATAAGTACTATATAGGATCACATTGGCCATTCCACCTATAATGTTTAAAAGGGTTAGTTTACTCAAAACATAACCACACTCTCCCACTAAGGTGTCATTCAGTGCCTTAGGGAAAGAAATTTCCCCATATATGGTAATAGAAGGTATTAAAACCCCATAGTACAGTCTTAATAATTCAGCTAGTCAAAGATACTTTATATTTCCACCACCTTATTCAAAATTAAGTGCATCCTACTTGGTCATTACCTCATATAATACTGGAGTTTCTCTATCCCACAACTATGTGTAAAATAATAACTCCATTGTAGGATGCATGTCTCATATGGTCACTATGTATTGGAGAACACCCACTCAAAATATAGTGTCTCTTTTCCCCATAAATATGAGTGAAATAATAACTCTATCTAATTCCTTGGGTAGAAAACCCAAGCATAGTGATAATGCGGGTGAAATGTTGAATCCCCCATGATTATTCTAGTCCCAACGGGTGACATATAAACACCACCTAGGAATAATTCAAGGAAAATATACTCTTGAAGGAAGTATTCAATGTCAAGGTGATATACAAAGAATTTCCTAGGGGAGCAAGAGGTGTTTTCCCAAATTGTAAACATATAAGTTTTCTATCATTTCATTTGGTTCATATCAAACAGATAACATGGAATCTATAGGAGTCGTCATTTCCAGGAGGTTAGTCAGTGTATACCACATTTTCCATATCCATGTTTCTATAAAGGTACATGATATGTGGCCTAACACAGCAACAGATGTGGATACATGGGTCCTTGGAAGTCTATACATGGCTCAGTCACATATCCATCTTATATTTAACTCCAACTTAAATTCCTATAACATTATCACGAGAAATAGTGTGTATTTCTTTCCGAATGACACATTGTGTATCCATTAATTCCCTAAAATATTTTCATAGATGACGCATCTCTATATTATTCACCAACTCCACTGATCTCATGTAATGACCCGAAATTTTGAATAAATCTTGTTTCCTAATTTTGTGTGTTATTTTATTTTTTATACTCAACAAAACTGTTTCATTTGATAACATAAGTATAATTAAAATGAGACTATTGGGTTTTGACTGTTATATGACCATTGGTCAATATGACCACTAGAAACTAAACATTTTGATTATTGTCTCTAAATACAAGTGATCTTGGTTAATTAATATAGAAAGAAGATTCGATGGCCTAACCTAGTAGTCTTGGACAGATCGAATCCCATCTAACAGAACTTGAAAAGGAGGTAGCACCACTAGGCTTTGATCTGGACCAATCCCAAGCCGAACTTCATCGTGTGAAGCTAGAACGTAATTGCCTTCATGAGAAGTTCAAACTGATAGAAATTACTACTAGTGCGATGTTGGCCAAGCCTCCCTCGGATTCTCTCACCTTAGCACACCTTACACATAGGTCATATGCTAGTGTGATAAGAGGCTATGTAAGGAGATCGTAACTGCCATGTGTAATCCTTTGTTTTAATTAAAAATCTTTATTCTTTCCTATGATGAAGTTTATGAATTTTCAAATGTCCAGATAAATATAGTATGCATATTTTTGGTGAATTTTAGAGAAAGGATATTTTAAAAAAAAATGTTTAAGTAAACCTTAAATAATTAAAAATGTGTAATGATTTTCGAAAAATGGTCTTCAACAATTATTTTCAATATGAAATTTAGAGTCTAATAAGATCAACTTAATTTTTAATGAATAGTAAATTATGAATAGTAATTTTATGCTTACGATTAGTAATGTGACCAAATGGATTAGTAATCTCACTTAAAGAAAGTATTAATATAATATGGGCACCTTGATTAAGTAATCTGATTTAATAAAATGGTTAAATAACGGTTTCATAAATTATTAGTCAAGTATTAGTTTTTTCGGGTGAATAGTGTTTTTTTAATTAAAATTAAATTAAATATATTTGGAATTTTTTTTTATAAAATGGATTTCATTTTTTAACTCCGAACATCGATAATATGTTAAGGTAATTTTTGGGGATTTTTCTAAAAAAATGAATTTTCAGTGAATAGTGTATTTATTTATAAAATTAAATTAAAAAAAATTAGAAAATTATTTTTATAAAATGGATTTAATTTTTGTAATCAGAGCATCGATATTTGGTTAAGGTGAAATTTTGGGATTTTTCTGAGAAAGTTGAATTTTCAATGAATAGTGAAAATACAGTTTTTAAGTTACGGGTGTTTAATGACATCATTAAAATATGTATTAAGTATGTAATCAATATGGTCGACTTATGAATAGTAATATAAGGTATGAGGTGTCCCAAGTGGCCAATACCATGGGCAAATACAATGGTCAAGCCCATGGTTTTGCCAAAACCACCAATGAGGTGTCCCTGGGCCATTAATGCCTTGTCCCCTCACTTTCCCTAAAAATACCAAGCCATCCTCTCATCCATTCGACTCCCAACTCTCCCCCAATGAATATCTGGTATAATTACCTCCCAATGAGTCCTCCCAAGGTTCCCCCAATCCCTTAAGGTCCCAACATTTGAGTTTTAAGAGTTACGTTTTAAGGTAAGGGATCGAAACACTCTCTTTCTTTTCAAATACTCTCTTTTAAGTCATTTCTTTTATGCTCCATGTTATTATGTTGGAGGATGTTCTTTTATATTACTCTTAATTCCCTTTTCATGTTCATATTATTATAGATCCCCTCTTACTCTCATCATTCCGTTTTATGAATGTTTAATTGGCACTGTTAGGCTGCCAAACTTTTTGTAACGGATTCTTTCACCCTTCTCATTTTCAAGTTCTATTTTCTTCTCAAGTCTTTCAAGTTACTTTTTATGTTGGGTTATGATCTCTATATCTATCATATTAATCTTTTATGTTCATATGATGAGAGAACCTAATTGATCTATTCAATTGATTTTTTTTATGTTTAAGTGACGTCGTTAGGCTGCCGAGTTTTTAAGGGGTTCTTTCACCCTTCTCGTTTTCAAGATATATTTTCATGTCAAGTATTTCAAGTTCCTTTTTATTATGTTGGTGTATTATCTCTATATCTATCATACTTATCTTTTATGTTCATAAGATAAGAGACCCTATTTTATCTCATCATTTCAGTTTTTTGAAGTTTAAGTGATGTCGTTAGGCTACTGAATTTTTAAGGGATTCGTTCACCCTTCTCATTTTCAAGTTCTATTTTATGGTCAAGTCTTTCAAGTTCCTTTTTATTATGTTGGGGTATGATATCTATATCTATAATACTGGTAATTTATGTTCATATTATTAGATACCCTATTTGATCTCTTCAATCCATTTTTGGAAGTTTTAAGTGACGCCGTTTGGCTGCCGAATTCTCATAAGAGTAATCTTTTCTTTTATCTTCCTTTCAAGTTCTTCATTTCATATGGTATATCATTAAAATTTCATTAAAATGTTCTTAAATCCTTTATATTCTCTTCTCCTACTGTTTTATGTATCATTTATGAGTGGGTGACCCATGTCCCCTCTCTTTTTAATGTTTTCTAAAACAATGTATCATAACTGTTATGCTGCAGAATTTTTGTCTCAAAATGTCTTTCTCTTTTTTTTAAAATTATTTTATTTTATTAAGTGAATACTCAAAGATATTTCCTCTAAGGGGGACTCACATATTTATCAAAATGTTCTATTTTAATTCTGGTATTTACATACATGAGACCCACTTTCCTTTTCTTGTGGGTTTAAAGTGACATAAGGATCACGTCTTTAAAGCAGTTTTTTTAAAATGTGATGAATATGAAATGAAACCCATTTCTTTTATGCTATATGGGTTGTTTATGAAATGTTTGATGATGATATATGTGTGTCACATTACAATAAATACAAATTTAAGGTTGTGCCCTGATAGCACTCCAATGCATTGGGTAAAGACTTAATCTCTAGAGATGACCATTTTTAATGAAGCGTTGGTGAATAACCTTAGTAATTTATAATGACACCTTGGGGATGGACCTTGGTGAAACGGAAATGATTGTCAATATTAAATGTTTTAGCCACATGTTCATGTTATGAAATAAGTTATTTTTATTATGATATGCCTCCTGATTTCTTTCTCATGCCTTAAAGTTCTTTTTCATGACATTATTGATGTATCTCAAGTTTACATGTTAAAAGTTTCCACTTGTTTCCCTAAATGGGCCTTCTGCTCACCATTTCTTTTGATGTATGTCCCTATGTAATGAGATGCAGTAATGAACCTAGGATTAACATAAAGTTAATCCTTTCAAGTTTTTAAGAATAATGTTTTATGTTTTCATGTTTTATGTTCCTGGTTTCCAACACACTAAACCTTAAAGATCCTCTATTTTGTAAAATGAAATGAAAGTTTATGTGATAAATGGCGGGATGTTATAGCTGGTATCAAAATATGGTTTAGTTATTTGTCGAAATTAGGATATGAAAACTTTAGGAAGAAATCTATAGAAAAGTGTAAATATAGGAAATCTTCCTGGTATTTTAGTGAGTATTGAGTAAGGGGTTTCCAAGAAAATACATCCTTGTCTAGATACGAGCCAGTAGAGGTGGCTTTGCCACAGATGTACATAGGGGTAAAACCCGAAAACACCGCTTTGATCTAGACTCATAAGGGAACTGTTCCACGACAACGGGCCTTGCTGCACTCTTGGTTACGACACTCCCAGTGGATATGTTTTGGTAAATTAATAAGATTTGTATGAACCATTATTAAAGAAACAATGATAAAATAAAATAAAGATTCACATAAGAATATATGATCATGGATTACATAGATTGGGACCTAGGGGATCACAAGTTATGGTATACTTTTCTTCTACAAGTTTATCCTTCTATGCTTTAAGTTTCCTTTTCATGATTATTGGATAAGTATTTAATCCCCCTAATTATACGTTATTTTCTTAGTTAATGGCGAGAAATGGAAGAGCATGTCCCAACAACCAATGTGATAGGAAATGTGATGATTACCCTATTAATGTGATAGAGATGATGAAAGATCAAGTTAAACATATTGTTATTATGCCAAACCAGCTTTCAAAAATCAGAATTAATAATTGGTACCTAGTTGAATGCCCAAATTCATCAAGGAAGAAGAAGACAATGTCTCAAGGATGTTCATCTGATAAAGTTGATAAGGGGAAGAAGACCCAATTTCTTTTTTGCAAAAAGTGTGGGAAGAGGAACCAAGTAGAATGTCACAAAGGAACCTGGAGATGTTTTAAGTGTGGGAAGATAGGTCATAAAGTAGCCAATTACTTTAAAAAATGGATAATGTGACGAATGGAGATAAGGTTCGATATAATGTACCTTATACATTTCGATGTCATAAATGTGGAGAAGTTAGACATTATCCAAGGCAATTCTCTCTTGGAATGGATGAGAAGCATGATGAGCATCAACAATCTGCGAGGACAAGGGAACAATGCAAGTCCTATGCTGAGATGGATCATGATGACTGAAGTACATGTAACTTCTTTGCAATAATTTCCTATGTCATGTTGTATTTTAGTTCGTGCTCTATGAGCATATCTTTTATGTTTTCTAAGATCATCGATTCACTACCTAAGATTATTTTATATCATTAAGGAAAACATCTACTATTATGTACCACATGTTGATGTAGTGAAGCTGTTCTTCTTAAAAAAAGGTGATTAGGGGATTAAAATATGATTATTATTTCGGAAGATGTTCCCTATTTTGGGAACCCTATTTGATCGAGGTAAATATATTACTATAGTATTTTCTTTGAGGAGTAAAGTTTGAGTCATATTTTGAAGAATTGATAAATTTAAGGCGGATTTATAGTAATTTAGGTTACATATGGAAATGATTAACCTATCTTGGGGAAAATGTGATTAGGTTAGTTACTTTTGTTATAAGATGATAAGAGTGGTTGATGTTATTTGATGATGAACGATAAAGTCTTTGGAAGACTTTGTTATTAGATCGTTCTTATAATTGGGATTCAATCTTAGTTTGGTTTAGTTTGAGGAATTTTGAGGACAGTTATTTATGGAACGGTCTATGATGAACTTTGGGTAGTACCATAAAACTTTGAAGATTTAAAAGTAGTTTCCCTTCCTATGGGATTCTTTCTTTTTGAAGAGTTGTTTTACCTTACCCTTTCTATTTTTGGGATAATGTTTAAAGATAGAAGAAATCAATAGTTAATCATTTGTGGATTATGTGACTCTCATGAAGATGATTCTTGTGTTTTTATGAGACTAAGTGTTTTTGAATGGTCATCGTTTGGAGAAAAGATTAGTTTTGGTAGAAACTTATTAAAGGATGAAACTCTACTTGAAGGTAGGTATATTTCCTTATGTTTTTGTTCTATTTAGTAAATGAATTCTTCAAAATTATGAAAAGGAACGTAAAACAAAAAGGTTGTTGGTTTGTGTTTCCTACTAGGTAATCAAAGACCGTTTACACACATCATAAGTTTGTGATTTTATCATGGTTAACTTTATCCTAATCATGTTTTCTATAACTCTCCCTTAGAACTTGACCCATTGTTTTCTCCTCCATGTCCATGTTTTCCTACATGGAATCCTAGTGTGGGTTAACTCGGGTGACCTTTTTACTTCCCTTTCTTTCTTTTAAAGTAATAGTTTTACTGACTCCTTTTCCGATGTGGGACTTTCAATGAAATTTCAAAAACCAATTTTAAAAATTGTAAGGACACAATTTCCTAAGGGGGGAAGATTGTAACGACTCAAAATTTTGAATAAATATTGTTTCCTAATTTTTTGTGTTATTTTATTTTTTATACTCAACAAAACTGTTTCATTTGATAACATAAGTATAATTAAAATGAGATTGTTGGGTTTTAACTGTTATATGACCATTAGTCAATATGACTACTGGAAACTAAACATCTCGATTATTGTCTCTAAATACAAGTGATCTTGGTTAATTAATATAGAAATAAGATTCGATGGCCTCACCCAGTAGTCTTGGACCGATCAAAGCCCATCTAACAGAACATAGGAAGGAGGTAGCACCACTGGGCTTTTCTCTAGACCAATACCAAGCCGAACTTCATCGTGTGAAGCTAGAACTGAATTTCCTTCGTGAGAAGTTCAAACTGATAGAAATTACTACTCGTGCGATATTGGTCGAGCCTCCCTCGGATTCTCCACCTTAGCACACCTTACACTTAGGTCCTATGCTGGTGTGATAAGGGTCTATGTAAGGAGACCGTAACTGCCTTGTGTAATCCTTTTTTTAAATAAAAATTTTTAATTCTTCTTATGATGAAGTTTATGAATTTTCAAATGTCTGGATAAATATAGCATGCATATTTTTGGTGAATTTTAGAGAAAATATATTTTAAAAAAATGTTTATGAAAACCTATAATAATTAAAAATGTGTAATGATTTTCAAAAAATGGTCATCTACAATTATGTTCAGTACGAAATTTAGAGTCTAATAAGATCAACTTAATTTTTGATGAATAGTAAATTATGAATAGTGATTTTATGCTTAGGATTAGTAATGTGACCAAATGGATTAGTAATATCACTTAAAGAAAGTATTAATATAATCTGGGCACCTTGATTAAGTAATGTGACTCAATAAAATGGTTAAATAACAGTTTCATAAATTATTAGTCAAGTATTAGTTTTTTTCGGGTGAATAGTGTTTTTTAATTAAAAATTAAATTAAAAATATTGAGAAAATTATTTTTATAAAATAGATTTCATTTTTTGAACTCCGAGTATTGATATTATGTTAAGGTAATTTTTGGGGATTTTTATGAAAAAAATGAATTTTCGGTGAATAGTGTATTTATTTTAAAAAAATTAAAAGAATTTAGATTTTTTTTTTAAAATGGAGTTCATTTTTGAAATCAGAGCATCGATATTTGGTTACGTTGAAATTTTGGGATTTTTCTGAGAAAGTTGAATTTTCGATGAATAGTGAAAATACATTTTTTATGTTACGGTGTTTAATGACATAATTAAATGATGTATTAAGTATGTAATCAATATGGTCGACTTATGAATATTAAGATAAGTTATCAGGTGTCCCAAGTGGCCAATACCATGGGAAAATACCATGGGCAAGCCCATGTTTTTTCAAAAACCACCAATGAGGGGTCCCTTGGCCATTAATGCCTTGTCCCCTCACTTTCCCTATAAATACCAAGCCATCATCTCATCCATTAGACTCCCAACTCTCCCTCAACAAATCTCTGGTCTCATTTCCTCCCAAAGAGTCCTCCCAAGGTTCCCCCAAGCCCTCAAGGTCCCAACCTTTCAGTTTTAGGAGTTACGTTTTAAGGTCAGGGATACAAACTCTCTCTTTCTTTTCAAATACTCTCTTTTAAGTCATTTCTTTTATGTTCCATGTTATTATGTTTTAGGATGTTATTTTATATTCCTATTACTTCCCTTTTCATGTTCATATGATTAGAGATCCCCTCTCAATCTCATCATTTCGTTTTATGAATGTTTATGTTGCGCCGTTAGGCTGCCGAAATTTTTGTAACAGATTCTTTCACCCTTCTCATTTTCAAGTTCTATTTTCTTGTCAAGTCTTTCAAGTTTATTTTTTCGTTGGGGTATGATCTCTATATCTATCATACTGATATTTTATGTACATATAATGAGAGACCCTATTTTATCTCTTCAATTGATTTTTTTTATGTTTAAGTGACGTCGTTAGGCTGTCGAATTTTTAAGGGGTTCTTTAACCCTTCTCATTTTCAAGATCTATTTTCATGTCATGTCTTTCAAGTTCCTTTTTATTATGTTGGTGTATGATATCTATATATATCATACTTATCCTTTATGTTCATATGATGAGATACCCTATTTGATCTCATCAATTCATTTTTTTGAAGTTTAAGTGACGCTGTTAGGCTGCCGAATTTTTAAGGGATTCGTTCACCCTTCTCATTTTGAAGTTCTATTTTCTGGTCAAGTATTTCAAGTTCCTTTTTATTATTTTGGGGTATGATCTCTATATCTATCATACTGATCATTTATTTTCATATGATGAGATACCCTATTTGATCTCTTCAATCCATTTTTGGAAGTTTTAAGTGATGATGTTAGGCTGCCGAATTCTCATAAGAGAAATCTTATTTTTTTGTCTTCCTTTCAAGTTCTTTATTTCATATGGTACATCATTAAAATTTCATAAAAATGTTCTTAAATCCTTTATATTTTGTACCCCTAATGTTTTATGTATCATTTATGAGTGGTTGACCCATGTCCCCTCTCTTTTTAATGTTTTTTAAAAACCTTGTATCATAGCCGTTATGTTGTAGAATTTTCGTCTCAAAATGTCTTTCTCTTTTTTTTCAAATTATTTTATTTTATTACGTGAATACTCAAAGATCTTTCTTATACAAGGGTATTCACATATATATCAAAATTTTCTATTTTCATTCTGGTATTTACATACATGATACCCACTTTCCTTTTTCTGTGGGTTTAAAGTGACATAAGGATCACGTCTTTAAAACAGTTTTTTTTTGAAATGTGATGACTATGAAATGAAACACATTTCTTTTATTCTATATGGGTTATTTATGAAATTTTTGATGATGATATATGTGGATCACATGATAATGAAGACAAATTTAAGGGTTCTCCCTTATAGTGCTCCAATGCACTGGGTAAAGACTTAATCTCTAGAGACGACCATTTTTAACAACGCCTTGGTGAATAACCTTGGTAATTTTTAATGACACCTTGGGGATAGACCTTGGTGAAACAGAAATTATTTTCAATATTAAATGTTTTATCCACATATTCAAGTTATGAAATACATTATTTTTATTATGATATGCCTCATGATTTATTTCTCATGCCTTAAAGTTCTTTTTCATGACATTATTGATGTATCTCAAGTTCACATGTTAAATGTTTCCCTTTGTTTCCCTTACTGGGCCTTCTGCTCACTCTTTCTTTTGATGTATGTCCCCAGGTTATGAGAGGCAGTAATGAACCTAGGATTAACATAAGGGGAATCCTTTCAAGTGTTTAAGAAGAGTTTTTTATGTTTTCATGTTTTAAGTTCATGGTTTCCAAGACACTAAACCTTAAAGATCCTCAGTTTTGTAAAATGTAATGAAAGTTTATGTGATAAAATACGGGATGTTATATCTCACCACGAAATCCACTATAAACAGCCAAAATCTATACTTATAATCATCAAATCCTTATTATATGTTGAAATCAATTCATACATTGTCATAATAATGTTTCATCATTGCCCTCTCTCAAAGCCTGGTCATCTGCATGTCGTGACTCATGAAACCATCATCTCTCAATCCTCATTTTGACTCTTTTTATCATCATAAAACCATTTTTATTCTTTGAAACATGATTCTAAACCCATAATAATTATCCATGGTGATAAATTTCATTAATCTAATGAATCAAGAATATTTAATTTGGTCAAAACATTGTCAAAATGATCATTGATTATCAGAACTCGTAGAACGGAAGGTGAAAAGAAAAAACACCAAAGTTAATAATCCCATATCATCCTAGGTTCACCATACATAGATTATAAAATATTAAATAAAGATTAAATTGTCTTATAATATTTTTCAAATAATAATAATTATCATGTTATTAAATTCAGTTATAAAAAACATATGAGTTTAGTGATCATCGATTCCAGATTTTATTTTTAGGAGCTAATCCATAATCACATCTATATAATGAGAGGGTATAAATGTAAAAAATAAAATACATATCATTATTCTGGGTTTTTTAAAATTTAATTCATTTTTTCAGCCATTGATTTCCTCTTCACCTCCATAAAACTCTATTTTTGAACATCCTCACGAATCAAATCTCACTCATGGATCTATCACCACCACCACCACATTTATCCTCCATTATCCTATCTCAATGGTTTATCAATGGAAGAATAAGTTAAACCTATATATTTTGAAAATGAGGGTTAAATTAAAAAATTATAGGGTTTTTACATTTATTAAAACAATTCAATAAATTATTTACTATTTTTATTAATCCACTCGTGACAGAAAAAAACCCAGTAAACCATATGTGAACAAAACTAACACTATACCATGGGAAAAACCATATTCTGAAATCGATGATGGCCTCTGTTATCACATAGAAGGTCCATTTTATGAGATACTAATTTTTATTTAAAAACACATACATACACATTAAAATGATGTAATATTTTTACTAGGTTTTTTTTGAATGTGGTGTGACACGCTCTTTTAAATTTCAACTTTACCTATGATTAATCAGGTTATTCTGAATCCAAAAAACCATTTAAAACATTTTATTGAGATCTTCCTTTGAGGTAAAATTATCATTTTCCCCAAGTAATGTCTTGGGACTTCAAAACTCAAAATCAGTTTGAGTCCCACTTAGGTAAAAATCAGGGATATTACATTCCGCCCACCTTAAAACTTTTCATCCTTGAAAATAAAAAAAGTAGGGATAAAGAAAAAAAAATATATGGAATTTAACACATGTATAAAAGATAAACCATCACATGTAATATCATAAACTTTGAGACATAATCTCTATGTGAACTATTTACATCACTTCTTTTGATGGAAAACAACCCCCCTTATTTGTAAAGATACTTGCCTCAATAAATTCATAAGAAAGAAGAAATAAGGGAATGATTTCACATAAGGAAGGATTTACTCAACCTCATTTCATTTCATTGTCCTCCAAAATCATAGGATTTCATCAAACATTAAATTCTATGATTTCAACACCTAAATGATCACTGATAAGATCATCCTTGGTGGAAGTTCCATGTTCTACACCATTAAAAGAGAATTCCAGATAGTCTTCATAGATGGAAACACATCTGTTATACACAAGTGGACACTTACATAGTAAACTCATACATTAAAAGTGGACACTTATACACAATATCGATTTCCCCAACCAAAAAAACAAAAAAAACATGGGTTTCTTTCAAGATAGATCTTAATAATTTTCATTTTGACATTATCCTTGTCCATACACTTCCTTAAAGCAGAGTGAAATCATTTTAAAATAGGGTATGAGAACAAAATGCTCGGTCAGGGAGATAAAGGAAATAAATCATTTAGTATAGTGAATAAATAAAAGAATACATAATATACTTAACTTTATCACATTACACATTGACATTATGGAATAAATAATTTCAATATGAAAAACACACACTTTTTAATCAAGGAAAACATTAAAACCCCATAGAAAACTTAAACAAGACATGTTGGAAACTTGGGGATTCATTTGAGAAATCATCACAGATACTCATGGATTAACCATTATAGTTAATCGTGAAATAATCATTACAGTATATTCCATTATATCTTAAGAGAAACATAATCAATGAACTTCTTCTTATATTTGGAATAACCATTTTATAGAATTCAACACATAATAAATTGAGGTCATAATGTAAACACACATCTATAGTTTATCATAGAACCTATAATAAATGGTTAATAACATTACCACCCATTATCTTAACAATTCCCAAGAACCATAAAATAAACCTAAATTTAGAAATCTTACATCATAAAAAAATTCTAAAGGAAATAACTTTTTAATTTTTAAATCACTTATTTTTAGAAAAATTTCACACATATAAAGGAAAAATATTTCCTTGAAAATAACCATGTAAACTTATAAATAAATCTTAAAGAATTAATCTATCATGATGGTGAATAAACATAGTTATTCCATATAAATTAAAAAAATCATTTCATATTTTTGTTGGAAAAGTCACAACGTACCTCATTTAGAAAACGAAAAAAATAATCCTTCCAGACCATTTTTATAAAAGTAAAACATGGGTGAAAATGACTTTAAAAAATTATATATGAATACTAAAACCCTTAATTGAAACATTTTTAAAAAATCATATGGATATTGAAGAAATTTAGAGTTTTAAGAAAAATTTTAAAAAATGATTTTTTTAAAGAAATTCTTTTACCTTGTGTCGGACCTGTCATGTAGATTATTTATTGTATGTAATAAAAAAATTCTGTTAATAACTTATAGGATTGAGAAAATTTTCAAGTTTATCATTCCTTTTTTCCAAATAATAAACATGATAAAAAAAATAACTTTATTTTTTAAGTTCACATCGGATTTTTTGATGATATTCTGTTCATAATTTATGAATGACTTGGGTAATTTGACTATGTTCATAGATATAACTAATCAATAATCACTATAATAATAATAATGAAATAATAAACATTTTTATACATCAATTATACTTTTAAATCAAACCATTAAATATGGTTATGAAAAATTAATGATGTTACAATAATTGAGATGGTGGGTTATACGTATGCATTAGTAACATTTCCATTTTTACACTATCATTATGAAAATAAGGTAAGTATTATTTTATCTTTTAATAATTATAATAATATAATAAATACCATATTAATTCTTCAAGAAAAATTATATATAATCCTTGTGATGTGGTTTTGAAAAATGAATCACATCGCTTTGTGTAGGTTGTAGTCCACACGTAATCATAATGACATTGTGATTTTTTTTGTTCATATAAAAGTAAGAACAAAAAAATATATATTATCATAAAATAATTAATATTATATAAGGAATATAATATCTAATAATTCAGTCCATCATTATAAAAAATCATTATATATGGCTATGAAAAACGAATTACATTAGTTCGTGAGGTGGGAGTTCATCATACACACGAATGGAGGTTTAGTTTCTAATTTGTTGGAAGAGAACATTGACATAGGTTTTTACATTAACATAAAAAACATAAGTATATGTAGGATACATTTTTATTATTTTATCATGGTTTAAAAAGGTTTTATAGATGTTTATAAAGAAACAAAACTAAATCATGTAGAAAATAACAATACCTCAACTTAGGAAAACCTCCTTTACTTAACACCTTAAGACCAATAATATTTTCATTATTTGTTAAAACATTCCAATTGAATGTGTATAGGGATTCTAGGAAGTTATTTTACAAGGTATTTTCTAAACCAAATGGTTTTTTATGTGTGAATTAATAAGAAGAATAGTTTCCCTTTTACAAGAGAGGGGAGGAGCTCTCTAGGCATTCCTCAAAATTTTAAATTAATATAAATTAATTTTCAAATTAAAATGGATATAAATGAGTGATTTAAAAGATAATATGAGGAAGATTATAAATCCCCTCATCCAATAAAAAGTAGATAGTATTTGAATATATTTATACCCTTACATTTGTGTTTTAACCACAATTTAATCCCTTTATCTCTTACCATAAATCATGTACTTTTACTCTTCGAGTGTCAATATACTTACTATAAAATGGAAAATATACAATAAATGGTTCACTGAATATATTTTAAATATTATCCTAATCACTTGGAAAATTTTAATATTTTTTATAATTTTAGAACATTTAATAAAATATTATTTTATATAAAACATCCATAGTTTCAATTTTAAAACCTATTTATTATGTTGAATTTATTAATATCAAGATAACACTTATAATTCAAAAATATTTTCAAACAAATCCATCTATAAATTTTGTGTATTTTATAAATTATCTAAAATTATATTTCTTTTAATATTTTTCAAATCCTTTATTTGATTATTATATTAGTTAATTTATTACTACATAAATGTTGAGAAAGCATTTAAGGTGATGATGTATTCAGTAAAATTTAAAAATAAATTAAAATTATGAATATAAATGTAACATCTCACCCCTCATCATTGGATTGAGAAGGTGTTAGAAAATTACTTATCCTAAAGTGACATCCCCATGGTTCTAAAATCTAGAAATAAATGTTAAGGGCCTCATTAACAAGTGGGGGATGATTTTCCTTTGGTATGTAAAATAACCAACCAAATAAGATATAAAAACACTACTATAAGATGCATGATAAAAAGTGTAAAACAACTCAATGTAATAAAATTTATAACAAAACCAAACTTCAAGAGAGAACCACAGCTAATGACTAAAAAACATCAAGTAAATATCATATGAAAACTAATAAAATCTCAAAGACAACTGAATAACTCCAATATACTAAATTATCCATGATCCAATCAACAAAACTGACCAGGTATCACTATGCACCACTAGATAAGTGTGATAATTTATCTTTTCCCATGTCTTCATAAATAATATCTGCAAAACCACCAAAGTTTCAAAGTATGTGTGAGCAGTGAAACTCAGTAAGATTTCTCCAAATGACTTAACTACTCATTCCACTATGATAGAATAATTGATCCCATTTATATAAAATAATTTATATAAAACGGTTGGAGAATAATGAAATAGTTTATCCCAAAATATCCACTCGCACATAGACACACCCACACATAAGCTTGGTGTTACCATTGAGTGTGGAATTTCACATCCATAACTCATCCCTTGATGGTGGTATTTTATGGCCATTAACCATCTTATTACACACACGCTTAACCATTTAAGAAAATATATATCAATACACCTTTTCCAAAATAATTCAATCATTTAAATAAACTAAACTTTTGTTTAAAACCATAACAACAAACCATTTCAATAAAACTAACCTTTTATTTAAAACACTTTTCCAAAAATCCATTTCAATAAAAACAAACTATTTTATTGAAAACCATTTCCCATGCATCAAATCCAAATCACCATTTTAGAATTAACATTTTGAAATTATGTTACCAAATTCCCCTTTGTCCAAAACACCCAATTTTTCACAATACCACAAATTTTCAATAAAGAAGGTTTCCAAAAATCATTACACAAAAATTTCACAATAAATTTCACACAAAAAAACTAATTTTAAATAAATCATTAAATTTATAAATATACGATTAGAGAGTAAAACCACAAACCTCGACATTTATGGTGAAAAAAATATTGGAACTTGAACACCAATGAAACCAGGTTAAATATCCAAAAACACGCCTTAGATCTATTACCCTAGCATCCAAAAAAAGAAAATCTAATAATATTTGGCATCAGTAATGTTAGATATATCCACAAAAGAAGTATATTTATGAAATCGAGAGAGGGAGAGAATTATATATGAGGAACACCCAGAAAAAATACCATGAAGGATGACTTACTGTGATAGTCATAATTCAACACACCAAGAAACACTTCAAGGTTACTTCCAAATTTAGGGAAAATAAATTTATATCCTTATAGAGAGAGAAATATTCGGTTAGGGTCGGTTTGGGAGAAAAAGAGGGGGTAAACTCTAATCCCATCTTATATCCATTTTTTGTGGATATTGTTTTAAAATGTTCACGGTTAATCACACAGTTAGGAAAACTGTGAAATAATAGTGGTCCCACCTATACCTCAAGAGGGACCTTGCACATTTGGATTGAATGGTTAGACAAACTATGAGGCAACCATTTAAAATCCCACTATCTCAAAAATAACAATTTCTGATAGGCTGTCGCACGGTTTTGAAAAACCGTGAACCTTCCCATGTCCCCTCCCTTACACATATGTCTCTTTGTGCATGGTTTCTTATAGGATTTGAATGGTTTTCAAAAACCATGCTCAAACTCTGAACCTATAGAAAATCCACAAAAACATTCCAAAAGGTTTATAAACCCTCCCAAACATCATCCAAACACTTTATATACTTAAAATACATAAATGAAGGGTTACTTACTTAAAACTGGGGGTTCTACATTCTGCCTACCATAGGTCTTTCCGTCCCGAGAAAGTATAAAACTCTCATTTATTTGAAAAAGTGATGGAAATTTCTATTTCATATCCTTCTCTATTTCCCAAGTCCCTTTCTGAATCTAACCATGTTGCCACAAAACCTGCACTAGACCGATCTTTTTTCCATGAAAAAACTTTCTCTTTCATATCCACAATAAACACTGGCATGTGATCTAATAAAGCATCTAGATCTTAATAATGGTGATCCCATAAAATCATATGGTCAAGATCAGGCTGATACTTTTTCAACTAAGATACATGGACGAAATTATGCACCACACTAAATTGCGGTGGCAATACCAACTGATATGCCTCCTGTCTAACCTAGTCTATTATCTTAAAAGAGAATATATATCTAGGAGATAACTTCCCTAATTTTGAAAATGATTATTCTCAATCTTGGAGATATCATAAAAAACACATGGTAACTCATCCCAAATGACAACAGTCATCGATGATGATCCGCATTGGATTTATGACAACTCGGTGTTTTCTTCATCTATTTTTTGAACAACTAAATCTTATTTGTTGGTTCTTAAAAAGGGTCATCCCAATTAGAAAAGTCTCATCCATTTCCACCCAACAACGTAGAAAACGATAATGATTCCCAGACAATGCTTTAAAAAGACCCATATGTATAGAGGCCTGATATATCTTTTTATATAATAACTACACTAATGGTATGTGATCCTCCCACGAGCCAAAAATATCCATTACACTAACCAGAAACATGTCTTACAACCTTTGTATCATCATTTTAGATATTTTTTCCATCTGAGTATGATACATCTTACTCAATGTCAAATCAATCCAAATAGATTTCTATAAGGATATCTAGAAGTGATATGTAATCCTGGGTTCACTATTTTACACTATCGACATTGGTAATCCATTCCTATTTACCACTTCTCATATATATATTTTTTAAAATTCCTCTATCATATCAGATTCATGAATAGGGATGAAATGAGCCATCTTTTGTGAGAAAATCCAATATCAACCATATGGCATCATGTTTCTAAACCATTCTTGGGATACCTATTAGAAAATCCATAACTTTCTATTCCCATTTCCAAATATGGATATGTAAAGAATGAAATATACCTACTGTTTGCTGATGTTATGTCTTAACCTACTAACAAGTTAAGCATCTTAAAATAAACTCATCAACCTTCATTTTCATACCGACCCACCAAAACTATGCTTTCAAAACCTTATAAATCTTTTGTATTCTAAGATTAAAATCCTATATTGAAAGGTGTTAATACTGAATAAGTTGTTCCTAACAATCAATAACTAAAGACAACAACATGATTCTAGAAAATCAATTTAAAACAACTCAATGTAGTACAATTTATGTCAAAACTAAACTCCAAGAGAGTACCATAGAAGAATACTAAAAAACATCAAGTACCCATCAAATAACAACCCACAAAACCCAATGGAAAAAGTATAACTCGAAGCTCTAACATAATCCATGCTCTACTCAAAAACAATAGCCCAAGTATCACTATACACTACTAGATAAGGGTCATACATTACATTATCCCTTGTCTTGATAAACAATATCTTCCCCAGCACAAATGTTCCAAAGTAGGGGTGTGTAATGAAAATCAGCAGTCTTTCCCCAAATGACTTCCCTACTCCTCCCACTATGATAGAACAAGTTATCACAGTTATATAAAAATATTTATATAAAATATTTGGAAAATAGTTAAACAATTTATCATAAAGCCAAACAATTCCATATAAAACCATTTTTCTCAAATATACCAATTTCAAAGGAAATCAACAAGACATGTCATTACAATCATATCTGGAAGTTAATTGGCATTATCCATTCCATATCACATAGTGACTCATTTCAATACACACCCACACATAAGCTTAGTGTTACCATTGATGGTGGAACTCCACATCCATAACTCGTCCCATGATGGTTGTACTTCATGACCATTACTCATCTTATTCCACACATGCTTAACCATTTATTCCAACAGATGCCAATCCACCCTATCCAAAATAATTTAACCGTTTCAACAAATTAAACTTTTATTGAAAACTATAACAACTATCCATTTCAATAAAACTAAACTTTTCATTGAAAAACATTTCTAACAAACTATTTCAATAAAACCAGCCCGTTTATTAAAATCAATTTCCCATGCATAAAAACCAAATAACAATGTTAAAATACTTATTTTCAAGTCATTTTAGCACATTCACCTTTCTCAAAACACCCAATTTTTAAAAATACTAGAAACCATCACCAAATAAGGTTTCTAGGAATCATTGGACATCAATTTCAAAATCAATTTCACACAAAACAACTAATTTGAAATCAAGATTTTATGTTATAAATAAAGGAGTCTAGAGTAAAGCTAACTATCTTGGGATATTTGGAAAAACAAAGAATGACATTTAAATGAAAATAAAAACATGTTGAATCTCCAAAAACCAACCTTATATATCTTCACCTGGCATCAAAAAAGGAAAATATAATAATATTTGGAAACAAAAACCTTAGATATATTCCTAGGAGAATCAAATATAAGAAATTGACAGATAGAGAGAAGTAGATCTAATGAAAACCATGAAAAACTACAAAAATAGTGAATTATCATAATATTTGGGCAGCAACACACCAAGAAACAACTCTATATCACTTCCAAATTAATTAATATTGGATTATTTTCCTTAGGGAATGATAAATATTTAGTTGGGGCATTTTTGGGGAAAAAAGCTGGGTTTAAGGCTAATATTGACTTAGATTCACTTATTCTGAATATTTTTTTAAATTGTGTAGGATTATTTATAGGGTCGGGAATTTTTTTTTCTAATTTCCTACCAACCTCAACCTCAATAGGTAACTCCCATGGTTGGATCACACGATTAGAAAAACAATGTTCCAACCATATAAAAGTCCCCTATATCAAAACACATCGTTTCTTCTAGGTTACCGCATGGTTGGGAAAAACCACATGCTTGCTCGTGCACCTTCCCCTTCCCCTCTATCTAACTATGCATGGTTTCTTTTAGGGTATACATGGTTTCCGCAATCCTTTCTCAAACCGTTCACCAGTAGAAACACCCCAAAAACATACAAAAAGTTCTCCAAACCCTCCCAAACATCACCTAGAAAATTCATATAATTAAAATACATAAATGAAGTGTTAATTGAAATTATGGTGGATACAATAAATCTTATATATATAAAAATAATTTAGAACTATATTAAAAATCTTACTCTTAATAAAAATAATATTTTGACATGTTTGATATTACAATAAATAAAATACGATAATGGTCATATTCTTATCCAAGTGGCCCCAAAAGGTAATAAATTCAACTCTATGATCATTATGGTTAAGATACACTCTTAACATAGATTTTTGAAATTTTTTGGGTATTTTTATAGTTTAAAGATTTTATTTTTTAACTAAATTACCTGATTTACCCTTTACCATGTTAATAAAAATTACTAAGGTTACTATTCATATTGCCCAGAAATAAAAGGGAACTACTTTCTAAATTTTTACCCACAGAATCCAAATATTAAATCTATTTTTCAAAAAAAACCATTAAGGTTCATGAATTAACATAAAATTATACTAGAAAAATGAAATTAAAAATAATTGTTTAGAAAAAGGCCCTTTTAAATAAAAAATCATTTTTTAATAAATTCAAGAATAAAATCCATTTAAAACCCATAATTGTATTATCTTAAATAAAAATGAATTAATTAAAATTTTAAACTAATCAAAAACATAATTTTAGCATGTAAATATTTTAAAATAAAATAAATTTTTCCATAAAAATCTATATTTTTCATTATTCCTTGAAAAAATAATATTTTTAGAAAATTCCCAAAAATTCATCCTATAATAATTTTGATATTATGAATTCAAAAATGAAATTAATTTTTTCTAGTAAATTTTTTAAAATTTTAATAAATTAATTATAATAATCACCCCTAAAAATAAATAATAATCATTTTTTAAGAAAATATATTATATTGAAAAAAATGATTTGACTAAAAATGAAGTAATTATTTAAAAATAATTAATTAATACATAATAAATGATTGCACCTATTATATATTGCATCATGATTTTAATATTATTTAATCCTACCAAATTAATAGCTTTTTTATAACATTCTCATTTAAATAAGAAGATTCTAATGTTCATTTAAGATCTGTGTTGCATATCTTTTATTTTATCGAACATAGTATTTCCTTTTAAAATCACGATAACTTAGAGTATCTAACATATATTAAATTGCATCTTCTAAATTTTAACCTAGGATCGGTAACTATGGTTCAACTATATAAAATACCTTTTTTCAAACCCCACATCAAAAAAAGGATTAATAAAACTTCCACTTGATAAGAGAGAAAAGGAAGTATGAATGTTATCTGTAGTATAAAATACTTAGATTTTAAAATGGGAGAACATAATTGGGAAGTTAAAATATGGGTATGGAATTGAAAAATGACTCCCTAGGATTGATAGAGAGTGGGAAATAACATGGTCATGCAAAATTTGACAATCACAAAATTGTAAAATGTGATGGGCTAAAAGTTCATTACTTTCTAGAAAAAAAAGTAAAGGGATAATGTTTTTATTTTAAAATAAGTTTCCTAAATTTTAGAATTTATTTTACTACCTGTGTTGATAACATAATATAATATACTTACATTCCATATATAATTTTATCCTTTAATAAATTTATATCCAAAACACATCTTTTTTCTAAATGAGGAATATTTAAGAAAAACTTTTTATCCCTAAACCACATGAATCAATTTATATGGATCAAAAACGCACAAAAAAATTATTACTACAATATTTAGACATTAAAAAAACAAAAATGGTTACATCATGATAAGATAATTCCCAAAATGAATAAAACTTCAAATAATAAAAAACTAATTTAATCATAAAAATTAATAGTAATCCCCAACATTTAACTTAAAACATTTGATAAATAAACAACCTTAAAATTCATCAAAAAGTATTATAGAATAATATTAAAACCCAAAAATCAGCAAGATATGATCATATAGTCTACCATGATTAATTTTAACATATATCTTCAAATAATATAAATAACTTTTAATGTCTCATACTAAAATATAATTACCCTAATAACATAATCTACAAGATTTAAAAATCAATTCCAAAAACTACCCTAATCACTATAAATACACATTATGAAAAGATAATTTGACCTTTAATCCTAAAATAAAAATCACAAAATATTCTATTTACCTTAATCCAATAATGTTCCCCAAAAAATATAGTTATCATCATTTGAAATAACATTAATCACTTAATCTCTAAATAATTTTACAATCAAATGGTTATTTATATGATAAAACATATGTTCTTAATAAAAAATTATTCTTTATCTATAATTTTTTTTAAATAATGATAAAATGAAATATTAATCAAGAATTATCATTGGCTAGTGGTAGGACTACTCTCTTATCTCCCTTCGATTGTGAATTCAAACCCCGTGGACTTTCCAGACACGATGAATTGTTATGCAGTGTGCAGGTTTTACTTTCCTAAAACTATAAAATCATTGTAAAATTCCAAGACATACAATGAAAATTATCAGAAATAAATATATGATATTAATCCTTAAAGAGAATATCTAAACCTCAAAGTTTATCTTGTACATTTCATTTTGCATCCCAACCCAAAATTACATCATGTTATTAATTCACAAACTCTTTATATCCTAACATTAGAAATTTCATCTCACTATGATTTAAATAAAACTATTCTTAGATAAAATAAGGTCATTCCTTGATAATTATTTTCTCCATATTTCGTGGTCATTTTGTTCATGTAGATAGATGATCCACACATCACAACAATGCTTTAGTGATTCTTCAAATTCACTTGATTTATTTTTACAAAATAACCTTTACAATTTGAGTTATTGGTATTGAGATAGTTTTTAAATTATTTTTTTATGAAATATAATTTTAAAAAATCTGAGAAAACTTGATTTTATAAAGAATTCAAACTGATTTAGTGTTGAAACATCTAATCATAGTACTTTTAAAATACCAAAAGATTAACTCATAAAATTATAAGTTAAAATAAAATATAAATATTTTTCATGAGGGTATAATTCATTTAATGATTTATTAAAATCATAATATGATTCAATGTCTTTTGATAGGGTAAAATATTTTAAAATTACTTGATTTTATTTACCTTTTTGGTAAATTTGATAAAATTGGGAAATTAGGATATGATTATAAACAACCCATGAACAATGGGGGCATTAAGGTATAAAAGAGGTGTTTGATATTTCATAGAAGTATTTTTAGGTTACTTTTATGTTATCAAATTTTAAAAATAATTTGGAAATGAATTTATAATAATTATTTAATGAAAGTTATCTGGAAGAGAAAAAAAATTTGTTTTGGATCCTCCTCCTATTATTTCTACCTGCTTTTCCCAAATCTAAAAACAACACAAAATAGTGATTTTACTAAAATAATATAGTAAAAAACTTAACGTATTCATAACAAATAGTCAAAATATCATAATTTATCTAAACCCTAAATTTGATACCAACTATACAGACCCAGCCATAAGTATTAAATATTCTAGAGTTGTTAAACTAGAATTACCTATATTACAATTAAATGGATATTTTCATTTTTAAGTTTTAAATAATTAAGATAAACTCTTACATTGTAAAATCATACATTACATGTGGACACTTATACTCAGTATCAATTTTTTCAACAAACAAAACTTTTTGAAATTAAAACATGGTTTTTTTTATGATAAATCTTCTCAATTTTTTTCTTGACCCCTTCCTTGTTCCTACTATTCCATAAAAACCTCTGAAAAACATTTTAAGTTGTGGAATGAGTAAAAATCTAAGTAAGATTCATAAAAAAATACATTCATTTGTCCACTGAAAATCATAAAAAATAGACAATATACTTACCATTATCACATTAATAATTGATCTTATGGAATAAATCATTTCCATATGATAATCACAAAAACAACCTCTAAAAAAACTTTTCAAAAAACATATAAAACATTTATAAAACATTTTTTAAACATGTTGTATCATTTGATTAACCATAATAGCTATTCATGGATTAACCATCGTAATTAATATTTGACTAACTATCGCATTATATTCCCTTAATCTCTTATGAAAAAACTTAATTGGTTAACTCTGTATCATATATAAAATAACCATACGATCGACTTCCATACCCAATTCATTATATGTTAAAATGTAGACACTCATACTTGGTTTATCTGGGAATCACCCATAATTAGTTAATAATGTAGCCACCAATCATTATATCAATGTGAAAAAACCATAACAAAAAATTAATCATGAAATATTGCATCATAAAAACGTTATTAAGGAAAATAACCTCTTCATTTTTAAATAATATATTTTTAGAAAAATTAAACACATAAAAGGAGAAACTTTTCCTTGAAAATAAGCATGTAAACCAATAGAGTAAGATTAAAATCATTAAGTAATCATGACATTAGAAAAATCCACTCATTCTATATAGTTCAAAAAATATTAATTTCATATTTTTGTCATAAAAAGTCACTAAGTACCTCATTTGGAATATAATAAAAAGATTCATTTCAAACCATTTTATAAAAATTAAAACATGGGTAAAAACTATCATGACCCACTCCTCCCAAAGATTCTCATCCTGGGATGATGACGGAGAAAGGAAGATAATGATCCCCGAGTCCCGCCTCTAGTAGGCCTTGAGTTGGTGACTAACACCAAGGGTGTACAAATACCACAATTTGGGAGGCATTACCCATTACATGAAAGAAGATTAGAATATTGAATGAATCATCCACAAATAACTCCAAGATATAATATAAAATAGAAACCCAAAACATCTCACATGCATGTATAAATAGAACAAATATAATAAAAGTCTGCAAAGTAAATACCCAAAAGTAATGCTAAAGTAGCGACATAAAAACTGTCAAGTATCTGAGCTAGTAAGGTCCAACACAGTTCGTGAAATCCTCTTGAAATCATGAAAATACATTTATATATATAGGTTGATCAAACTAGTATACTCAATAGGAAAACTAAATTATTTCATGTATGTGTGAAAGAGTCATACTAATGAACCTATAAGAAAATAAAAAATCCAAACATCACCTATAAAGGTATACTAACCCTCCCATATTCACCAAATAATGAATAAAAAATAATGAAAAACAAGTAATATAATATAATATGAGTCACCTTGATGATATTGTACCCCCACCACTTTCATGCTAATTAGTCTCTCTCAAATCCCAATGGCAGATGTCCAGGAACTCGCACCTCTTCAAAATATACCAAATCAAATCCTGACTGCACACACCAAGGCCTTACAACACATATCACCAACACACACTTGGGCCTCGCAACACATCCCACTCGTACACACCTGGGCCACACACCACAACACACCATATCACATCTCATCACATTTCACATGAAGACACCGGGGAAAGCACATCACAACTCACCCTAAACACACCTATTCTACTACATCACAACTCTTCCTGAAGATACTTGGGACACAACAACCACCATCTAATGCACTAACAGACCTCTGACCATAAAAACTTGTGTAATACCTACCTCACCTAGAATAGGGAGTAGGAAAGAGTAGTTGTCCATCTATCCATACTCCCACCAGTATGTTGGGAAATACACCCCCCATGTGACAATGAGGGTGTTTGGAACATAGTCCTCACTGTGGGTGGGGTGCACATAGAAATCATAAATAAAATGCAATTATATATATACATTATCAAACACTTAATAACAACCTATGGTTTCTCAAACAAATAACTAACTCGGTACATTTCCACCTTTGCTGAAACCTCTAAATGCGTAACACCACTTGGAAAGCCACAATCCATATTCTCATTCCCTATGAATTCTACTAAATCAACCCATTCATTTCATTATTTATCATAAAACAAATTTAACCACATGAAACATCATTTATTCATCCATTAAACATTTCCATTCCATTATCCAAACAAATCCAAGCCATCCTAAACATTATTAAATATTATTTATTGCATCACTACTCAAACATCTTGCACAGGACAACTACATTCCACAAATAGCTCAACATTCTATCACCTCACCACCCGAAAATAACAGCCAAAAAAACTATCATCCCCATATTCCCCCACCACACATCATTATACCTCAAGCTTGACAACACATCACATCACATCGAGATCATTTTTAAAGATTAACAAAGGGAATTTTGTCACATTCCACTTTATTTTAGGGGTGTTATCACAAAAACTAAAATCCTAGGGAAACTATTTTATTAGAAAAGAATAAGTAATTAAATAATTTCTATTTACGATGATATCAAAAAAATCATAACCAAAAAATAAAACACAACAGATATATCCTGCATAAACAAATCCCCCAACGACGACAATTTTTAGTGGTGTATCAAGCCCTTACATTTCTAAATATCACAAATAATATCAAAGATGCAAAAGAATGTAAATCAAACCCCATTTACCACATTAAATTTCTATTTAACCAATTATTTATATTTAATTTATCCAGAAAAAACATAATCTATAGATTAAAAAAAGAAATACCTTATCGTATGATACACAATAAGGAGAAATGAGGGAATCCTTACCTCAAAGAATCTATCCAACTTGTTGTGCATCATAGAGTGAAGAAGAAACCACCAAAAAACCAATGTTTCACAAGAAACATATGTATCAACCTATTCTACACCAAAGGGTGGTCAAAAACACATCCCAAATGCACCCCAAACCAAAGAAACACCCCCACATCGAATCCCAAGGACTAGAAGGGAAGAAAATATAGGATAATGAGAGGAGAAATAACCTCAGATCAAATATGGAATCAAAATGATCGATACCCATTGGAAGGAATCTTAAACACTTGAGTAAGGAAACGATGGATCGTTTGGAATTATATGGGATATTCTACCATAGTGTTTAAGAAATAACCCAAGAATCTAAAAGCATTAAAACAATAAAACATCATGGAATTACATGATGTGTAGTCACCTTTTAGATTGTGTGATCCTTGGATTCCATGTTCCGCCAAAACATTTGTCTCCTTTTTTATTATTTAACCCCAAAATGCTACACATCATAAATTATTCTTTGAAAAACCATGAAACCAAATTTCACATCATGTAATAAACTTACATGATGTCTATTTCCTGTAGAAACTCTACTGCACCTCCATCTTCTAATGAGAACTCCCAAAACATCCCCCAAATACCTCTAGAAACCAAAATTGAAAATGTAATAGACTAGGAGAGAAAGAATTGTTACACCAGATACCTTTCAAATTATTTCCCCCTTGAGAATAAAAAACCAAGGATATAAAGAAAGGGCACCAAACAACCATCCCATGAGATACCTCTCAAGGATATCATCATACCTCAAACACTAACACCAGATAAAAATTCTTACTTAAACAACCAAAAACATCTCGTACAACCTAATTCTCATGAAACCAATACTTTAAATTTTCACCTCTCGCACAACCACCCTACCACATTACAACTTCACAACTATATCATCATCCACATAGTCCTTACCAACAACTGATACAACCAACAAATAATACCTTCCAAAACACATGAATCATAGAATACCATCATCCATATCAAGATACTATCCACTCTAGGAGGACCAAAATCACTCACACGAGTTTAATCGCATCTCAATTAATGTGTCTTGATTAGGAATCTAATCATACCCTTTTCATCCGACAATAATTTATAACACATCATATCACACAAACCACAAAGCAAGGGAAATAGCACAATTCATAAAATAGGGTTCAAACATCACATTACAAAGAAACTCTGGGCAAATAAAAACTTAAAACAACTCTACGTATAGGGTACACATTTGAGTTTATCACTCCTGAGTACTATCCTCCATAAATAGTCGATAATATATCATATGGAATAAAACCATCCGATGTAGATAATGATATTGTGTGGATGAATATATAGTAAGAAAAGATCTACATGGGACTAAGGGGGTCTCATTATTATTATACACCCCAGGAACACATCAGAAAAGTTGGTCAAGCCTTTAGATTATGTAGTCAACACCAGGGGAATGGGAAGACTCACTATATATAGTCCCAAAACATGGGATAGATTGCATTCAATAAATATGTGTGAATATTATGAATTAAACAAGTCAAAAACAAGGGTACTAAATAAACTGATCATACCTCTAGCGATCTATGGACCCTATGGAACTTCTGCCTCCACTGCATGCAACTAAATAAGCCCAAATTATCTATCTCTATGATGATGAAAACGTCCACGTCCACACTCAGTTCACTGTCCCTGAACATAGGGAATGTGTTGTGGTCAGCCTCTACCTTCTCCATCTCCTCTTGGCCGATTAAAAACCTGCTTCACCTACTGTTTAAATGATCTCACTAGAAAATTTTGTTGAGACTAGCATTGAGCCAGTTCATCTCCACCAAATAAAACATATGGTACCACTAGGCACTAGCTTTGGCGATGTCAATGAATTGAAAAACCAAAACACACTAGCATAAAACCCTCAAGAAAATCATGGAAACCACTGGCCCCAAAAGGCTAGAAAGGAATCTGTTGAGTTCGACTCCCTACCAGTCAAAACATCGAAGATCATGGAACCTGACACCTTCCACTAACAACTCTACCTGTCAATAAAACCCATTGATTCCCTTCCCATAGAAAACCTCCTAACAAGTACATTCTCTCAATCATATCTTCCTTATTCTGAACCTCATGATATATCAGCAACATAAAAGTAGTAACCGCATGATGGATAGAAGGAAGGAGGGCCTACTCAATACATCTCACATGAGAATCCTCATCTTTAAAAAGAAAGGGGGGAAAATGAATAAGGACCTTGAACTTGAACCCCATATCCCATACTAATATTATCCCCTACTTAAGATAAATAAGATACTACCTCCTTACTGCCTTCATGGTCGATGAAAGGAACCCTTCATAAAACATTGTCTGGAAGTCGACCCACAAAACTCCTTCCTCCATCCTCTATCCCAGATACAGTGTTCCCCACTAAAACATAGCTCCTCACATCTGACTAACTTCCAAAGTGAACCAATACTCCATTGGGGACTAGATCGAACTGAAAGAAATCTCAATCTCCTACAGTCATCACTCTATCTCCACTTCTGAAACATTTCCCTCTTACATCCCTAAATATTATCACTAGAAAGCATGTCATGTCCTCTACCACTGATCATACTCCTCCACTGAATCAAACCTATGACGATCAACCAGATCATTCTGTTGAACCAAAACTTTCTGAGCCACATGAGCATGATAAACATGAGCTATAGTTGAATGGAAAATGAGTATTTTCTAAGCCCAGGTAGTATGGAAATTTATTTTAGATTCCTTTTAACGAATTTAATTGATTGTATTATTCATTTCAACTTTATGAGAACAAACCAATTCAAATAAAAACACAATTCAATATGATGAATTTTCCTTTCCTAGTTCTCTACCATGTAATAAGTTCCATCTCACTAGGTAGTTCAACAAGCTCAAATCTCATGCACTGGATCTTGGGGGCCCTAAAATCCCATGTCCTAGAAATTCATTATGGCGTATATCAAGCACCAAGTTCAACATACACCATTTCCATACCACCCCATGCAATCCTCACTATTCCTAACACCAAACTCTATCTTATATCACAACCATCATCTTTGATACCACTTTGTATTGACCCCCTCCCCGCTAAAGATACCCCATCCTAGGCTATAAATGAAGAAAGAGAGGTAATGACCCCCTGAATCCCACCTCCTATAGGCCCCAGGTTGGATACTAACCCCAAGGTTATACAAATATAACAATATGAGAGGCATTACCTTTTATAAGAAACAAGATTAGGAGATATACTGAATCATCCACAAAAATCTATGATACATAATATAAAAGAGATACGAAACCCATAACACATGAATGTATAAATAGAACTGATAAAATAAAATTCTAAAAAGTAAATACCCAATAGAAAACCTAAACCAGTGACACAACAACTTTCAAGGATCTGATCCAGAAAGGTTCAACACAGTCCATGAAATCCACCTAGAAACCTGAAAAAACAAATATATACATAGGTTGAGTATACAAGTATAATAAGTAGAAAAACCAATGTCTCTCATGGACATGTGAAATAAGCATACTAATGAACTTGTGAGAAAACCAAATAACCAAACAACACCTATAAAGTTATATTAATCACCCCATCCTCAAAAAGTTATGCCCAACAAAAAAATGAGAACCATGTAATATAATATAATAGGAATCACATTGATGATAGGGTACCCCGCACCACTTTCCCACTGATTAGCCACTATCACACCCCAATAAAATACATACAAGTGCTCCCACCTATTCCGAATATACCAAATCACATCGAACCAATACACCCCTTGGATTCACAACACAACATGCATGCACACACCTAGGCCTCACAACACACTCTTCTTGCAACCACCTAGGACTCAAAACACATCTCGCTCGCACTAACCTTGGTCACAAACCATAGAACATCACATCCCATCTTATCACATCTAACCCCAAAGAAACCAATGAAAGTACTTCAAAAATCATCCTGAAGACACCTGGGACACTACATCACAACTCGTCCCAAATACACCTTACAAACCACAACCATCATCGAATACAAAAACATACCTACGGTCATCATAGACAATTCAATACCTACCTCTAATGTAAGAAGGAGTAGGTAATAATGGGTTTTCATCCATCCATTGTCACACTAGGATGTTGGGAAAGACACCCTCCATGTAACTATGCAGGTGTTCGGAACACAGTGCTCAACATGGGTGGGGTGTGTATAAAAATCATAAGAAACATACATGTATATATATAGTATCGAAAACTCAATACCAACCTATGGTTTCTCAATAAAAAACCATCCCATAACACTATCACATTTTTTTCCATCTCAAAATGTATAACACCACATAATAAGCCTTGTTCCATATTCACATTTCTAACCATTTACAATAAATCACCCCATTCATTTCATTTAAAATCAACTTAATTTATAAGCACAAACCATCATTTATTCATCCATTAAAAATTTTTATTTCACTAAAAAAATCAAACCACACCATTCGAGGCATTATTAAATAATTATCTATTTGACCACTAAATGGGCATCTATCACAACACATCCACATTCAACAAACAGCTCAACATACCATCACCTCAAAAACCCCAAATCACATCCAAAAAAACTATTAGTCCCACTCTCCCCATCCTCACAAAAGCATGTCCACACATCACATCACATCAAGATAATTTTAATAGATTTACAAAATAGGATTATATCATAATACACTTTATTTTAGGGGTGTTATCACATAAAAAATCTTGGGGAAACCATTTCATTATCCAAGTTTATGTAATATAAAAATTTACATTTAGGGTGATATCATAACAATCACAACTAAAGAGGAAAACACAAAATATATATCCGGTGAAAACAAAGATCCCAATAAGAAAAATTTTTAGAGGGTAATTAAGCTCATATATTTCAAAATATCACTTATAATATTAAAGTTGTAAAAGCATGTGAATAAATCATGTTTCCCCCTTTCAATTTCAATTTAATGAATTATATTTATTTAATAAATTTGGAAAAAATATAATCGATAGGTAAAATGTATTTTTATGGAGAACATTAAAAAAATATTTTTTAAATAAAAATATATTTTTATGGAAAATATAAAAAAATATTTTTTAAAATGAATTCCCTTACATTTATTCTGACTTGTCACATACATTATTCATCATCCTGTATAATAAACTTATGTTAATAATTTACTTTATCAAAAATAATATATTATTATTCTTTTTAATTAAATTATTACCATGTTATAAAAATTACTTAATTATTTAAGTCCACGTCGAATGTTTTGATGACATTTGGTTCATAAGTCCATAATAACTTTTCTAATTTGACAATAGTCATATAAGAAATTATTCTATCATATCTTAAATAATAATAATGTAATAATTATCATTTTTATAAAAACATTATACTTTAAAATCCAACCAATTAATATGGTTATGAAATATGAACTATTTTACAATAATGGAAAGGGCAGGTCAAACGTACGTATGAGTAACAATTCCATTTTTCAACGATCATTATAGAAAGAAGGTATGTATTATTTTATATTTTCATAATGTTGAAAATACAATAAATATCATATTAAATATTCAAATATAATTATATATATCATCATTATGATGTGTCTATAAGAAAATGAATCACATCACTTTATGGTGGTGGTTATCCACACGTACGCATAAACGGTGTCATCATTTCTCTTATCAAGGATAGGTAAGGACATAAATGTTATATTATTTTTTCAGAATGAAAAATATGTCATTAATATAGTATATAATCCTTAATTCAATCACAATAACCATGCTTGATATATGGTGATGGAAAACGAATTACATCGATTCGTGAGGCTCTAGTCCTCTATACAAACTAATGATGAATTCATTGCCCATTTGATTGAAGTGGAGACGGATATATGTTATTAAATTAACATAAAAACCTAATTATATAGATAATAATATTAATAATATTTTCTCATGTTTGAATAATTTTTAGGGATGTGGAAGTAGAAAAAATCTAAAACATGCAGATGAAAACAATACCACTTTTTGGGAAAACCTCTTTTACTTAACACATTAAAACCTTTAATATGGGCATAATGCCTAAAAAATACCACTATAATGTCTTTAGTAATTCTAGGAAGGAATTTAGGATTGTCTTGGCCAAACCAAATGGGTTTTTATGTGTAAAAAATGATAATAATAGGTTCCCTTTTATAATATAGGGGAGGGCTACTCTTGCAATTTTTCAAACTATTAAATTAAAATAAATAAATTTTCAATTGCAAATTCAACCATATTTTCTTATCTATTATATAATATGAGTATGTTTTAAAATAGACTCATAAATAAAATAGGAATTTTCTATATTTTTATGCCATTATATTTTGTTTTTAACCCATATTTAACCTCTTTAACTCTTATCGTGACAATATGGATTTTTACAATTTAAGGGTCTATATAGTTACTATAAAATAAAAAAATACCCATAAATAGATCATAGATGAAATTTAAAACCTTATAATAATTACTTAGTAAAATTTAATATTTTTAGTAATTTATATCATTTAATAAAAATACTATTTTCTATAAAATATCCATAATGTCAATTTTAAGAACTGTTCATTACTTTGAATTTGTTAATATAACCATAATGCTTTAAATTTAAAAAAATAAAAAATCTACAACATATGTATGTATTATATAAATATTTTTTATTATGTTAATTATCTCATAACATAATTATGTTAATATTTTTAATATCTTTTATTTTATTATTCCATTAATTAATTAATTACTACATCCCTATTGTACAAGAATTTAAGGTAATTATTTATTTACTAAAAATAAAAAATAAATTACCATTATGAAGATAAATATATTACAATTTAAAAAATTATATAGATTCAAACATATTCTCTGGATAACACCACATAAAAAATAATACACTTATTAAAAACAAGACTGTGAAATGTTTTACATTTCTTTAAATAAAATACTATTGATGTCATAATCTCATACAAGTGGCCCCAAAAGGTTATATATTTGACTCTTGAATTTTTATGGTCGATATATAATCATAAGATAAGATATAGGTAAGATATTATGTCATTTGGAAGTTGTTGTCATTTTATTTTTAACCGAGATTATCTGATTTTCCAATTATTGTGGTAACAAAAATAACTAAGGTTACTATTCATATTTCCCAAAAATAAAAGATAAATATTTAATAAATTTATACCCACTAATTATAAATATAGAATCAATTTTCAAAATTAAAAACACGTAAGTTACATAGTTTAAATTAAAATTAAACTGTAAAAATGCAGGGAATAATTGTTTTTTCAAAAAAAAATATAAAATGGTTTTATACTAAATTCAAGAATACAATAACTTTAAAAAACTATAATTGAATTGTTTTTATAAAAATTAAATAATTCAAATTTAAAACTGATTATAATTTAAAAATAATCCAAAACATAATTTTATCTTGTAAATACTATAAAATAAAATACATTTTTCATTAAAAATAATTATTTTCACTCTTCCTTAAATGAAATATTTTCTTAAAAGTCTAAAAAATCCATCCTTAATTTTTTGGATATTTTGATTAAAAATGAAAAATATTTTTTAAAAAAAACTAAAACTTACATAAATTAATTATAACAATCACCCATAAAAATAAAAAAAATTAAAGAAATTGTATTTTTTATGAATAAAATGACTTTAATAAAAATAAAGTACTTATTTAAAAAGAACTAATACTTAAATTAAAAATGAGTAGTACCATAATATATTTCATTATGAGGTTATTAATTTCAATTCACTAAAATTTAACAACTATGTTATAATGGTCACATTTAAATAATAAGATATTATTTCATGTTTAACCTGGTTGTTTCATATCTTATACACTATAGAAAATAGTATTTCCTTTTAAAATATCAAGATGTTACAAATAGACAAGTAAATTAATAAAATTTTCATTACAACATCAAAAAAATTTCAAGGATATAAACTTTTTAGGATTTAGATTAGAAACCTCTGTCACAAAATTTCAAAAACACACAGACACCATCGTCATTAACTTGTGTCCTCAAGGAAAACATGATTCATCCTCTCTAACCTCAACACTAGCATTCTATAGGTATTACCCTATTCTAAAAATATCTCTAACTAAATAACATCCCCATTTGAAGAAATCCTAATAGGGTTGTCATCACCCATTTTCAAAATCTATCAATGAGCACATCAGTCACAAAAACCACCTTAGTTGACTAGTCAATGGCATGCCACTACTCTTCGGGTGAACCAATAAACCATTATCTAAAGTATATGATCCTGAAAATTCAGATAACCCTACTCTATCATCTCTAGGAATGAGTAAATTACCTTCTTGGGTGATAAAATTAATGAAAACTTGATGCAACATCATCCTCCTCACAAACTCAGTCTAGAGAGGAACAGGTATACCCAATCATCACCATTGGGCCCAATACACCAAGGACCACTCTTGACTGGTGAAATATTTATTCAAGATATCCACTAATATCCTAATCACATGCACTAGGGATTAATCACTATACAACTGAAGAAGTGGATTTAATGCTTCCTACCTTCAAGGAAAACCTTTTTGGACTGTCATTTTAGTATATCCAGTCACAAAGGAGCATTATTCAAAGTCATACCCATAACATCCTTCACCCAAAGGGAAGGTGTGGAGATTCCACAATTCCCTAAGGAAATCAATTTATCCCCCTTTTTTCTATAAAAAGAAACTATTATCCTGGAGAAAACATCCCAAAAACCTACATCATTTCTTTGACATTGATTCCTTTGATTATGAAGAACCAACCTTATCAAAATGGACTCGCTTCTCTAATCTGGACAAACTCCAAGCTCTTAGTTCATGAAATCCCAAGTCACTACATGAATATTAGTTTTATTCCACAAGAATTTGATGCACTAATAGGCTCCACCATGAATCATCTCAAGGAGTGATTTTGTTTAGTGCATCACTACTCTGCAAAGTCTCTCACTATCACAGTATATAGGTTGGTGAATACACCAGTTTCATGACAATAGTCGAAACTTGGTCACCACTATGGATAATTATACCATTATTAGATATTATTAGGTATGGAATTTCTTTTATACACAGATATCTTATGAATCCATGGTCAATGACCAAGGATAGTGTGTGTCGAAATCCAAAGTTTTGGCTTCACTTACCATATCTAAGGTGGTATTATAAACAAATACATAAATAATTCTCACTATTGCAGATAAAACCCAACCCATCCATAAAATTTAGAGTAACATAATGATTATCATATCAGCATCCAAAACACACAAATTTGGGTTCCATCACTCTTATTCTCTTCTACGAGGTCACTTTAGAAAATGCTACTTCCTTTAACAATTGTAAACTCACTCCACCAAAAGAATGAGTAGATAACTCTCAACATCAATGGATTCTTTATAGTTGAAAAAGAAATAGCATGAGGTTCCACTCGATTATCTAACTCTGGGAGATATAGGACTTGGTGAACTATCCATGCCTATAAAAAATATTGCAAGTGTCTATAGGGAAATAGGTACAGATTGTAATTTGGTTCATATCAGTTTCCCCCAAATAATATGCTTCCCTGAGGGAGTTATACTTCAAATCAAATAGTCAACCCTCTACACCGGTTAGAATCCAAACCATTGGTGGTGAATAAGGGAATTAATTAATGCATCATCTAACACAAATGACTTTGGTACAACTATTTCACTACTAACAACTTCATGAAAATATCTCTGTCTATAATAAAGAGATGACCAGATCTACCAACCACGATGTGGGGAGTCCATCCATAATACTATTGTGGCTATATTCATCTAAAATATAAACATATCCCACTTATATATTACACATATACTATTATTTCCAATCTACAAAGGCTTAATCGGGTGACTCTAGCATGGGTGGCATCATAAGAAAGCTCAACAACAACCCAAGGACTCATTAGCTAAATTTAACCCAAATCACTAGTCTCAAAAAAAATACTTCACAAAACATGATTATAAAAAACCTCATAAATCCCACATGATATGAATTTTACTTAAACATAGTTTTTTCACCTTATTAAAGGTTAAACATCCTTTGTTGACAACTCCATCCCAGATAAGAGCTCAAACTCCAACCATGGTAGATCAGTCTCATCATGAGTCTGAAGAATAATTATTTCAATAATAGCTTAAAATTCTATATAGGAGGTTCAATAAATTATCCAACATCTAGAAATGAATGTATGAAATAGATAAATAAGTGAGTCCTACAATCTAGATAATCTCCTATCACCAAAGGGGCGGGATCAACTCACAAACTCACAGAGCCTCTATCATCAAATGCATGTAGTGTAATAAATATATTAGTAGAATAGTCTAATCCAACAGAAATTATGATCCAATCTATGATAAAGATATTAATTAATTAAATGGGAAGATATTTCACCTCAAATCTCTGGGTGAGAACACCTCTCAACGAATTCTTAAGAAACAACACCCCATATCTCACTATTTGGTGTAAACATGACCCTAAAAAGGTGTTAGATCATTGTAGATCTACTATGACATACAATATAGATATTAACAGGTGGAATCATAAAATCAATAGGTTAGACCTAAAAGTTTTTGAGAATATCTGGATGATTTAACATAAAAAGGATATCAAATATTGTAATAGGCCACTATGTCTTGATTATATCAACCACTTGTAGATAGACCTACTCAGATACCACTCTGACAAGACATGATCTACTAGGGACCACGTGGACCATCACTTAGTTTATTTTGGAAACCTAGTACAACCCCCAATAGGTTAGGGGTTTTTTATTAGAATTGAGTTAGCATATCACACATATATCTTGACATAGCCTATCATAACTTGCAATAGATATATATCTACAATGAAAAATACTATCAAAATAAGTTGGATATACATAAATGATAAAATGAAATAAATTTTACTAATGCATGAGATATCTACTTAAATCCACAAGATAGCTCTTGTGAATAAAATAATGTAAACCCCCACATAATACACACCCACCAAGCAATAATGGAAAATTTACAACCATACAAGGAGAAAAGGCCCTCACTATAAGCTGGAACTATACATGATTGGATTTGAATACCATAATCTCTTGATACTACCAAATATCTTGAAATATTTAATCATCTATGATTTCTATGAATCATCTCTAAACTAGAAAAATTACCCTAACACACACAAATCCATATTTGACCCATGTGTCACCTATACCGATATAAAATGTGTGGGCTCAGTCCTCATATAGGGGTGAATATAAATATACTTAGTATGATTATATTAATACCATAAAGGGATACAGAAACAACACTCAAATTGGATCCAGGAATATGGAGTTATTTAGAAGAGAAAATTAAGGAAAAATAGAAAACAAAGTTAGCTCAAGATTCCCATCACTAAGGAGTATACAAAAGGGTTATGAGAAGAGGTCTAGAAATTCTCAAGAAATGGAGGAATCATGGACATTGATAATTCTTGGTCATCATAGCACCAAATCATTAGACCCACTATTCATGAGTATTTTGCAGTGCTCTAAAGACTGAATATTCCAATAAGTAATAGGTCGATAGCCTGTCACAACATAACATCTCAAAGGCAACCCCATGGATGTCAATGAATAAAAATATTTTTTGAATTTAGTACTGAATATGATTCTAGTGGGCACACTACCTCTAAAGGTCAAGAAGGGAAGTGTACATAGTCCTAAAGAAAACACCCCCACCATGGTAGTGTGTGATACCTGAGGTAAAGTAATATTCTTATATATATTTATAGGTTTTAATAAAATCTAATATTGTAGTATTCTTATTTATGCTAGTTGACCAACCTCTAAATTCCCACATCTCTATCTAGAAGTTGTATCATCCTTTTCAGTCATCCCTTAGATGATGTTGTAGGATCTATTTCACATTGTTATGTGTAAAATGAAAACACTTGTGGAGTCTCCCATTCCTTTAGGATATCTATGGAAAAGATAAATACCACTCTATTGATAGAGGATCCCCACCTTATAAATGTGAGTAAAATACTACCTCTATCTGATTCCTCAGGTAGAGGATCTCATCCATGTTCTCACACTGTTGAAATAATGACTCACCAAGGATTACTAGGCTTGATAACAACTCTAACTAGAAATAATGAGAGGAAATTTTATGCATTTTTAAAGTGTCAGTGGTCAAGGAAACATACATGTTGTTTCCTAAGGGTACACATCATCTTGTCTTAATTCAATCACATACTCATGCTCTTCCATTCCAAATTGAATTTACCATACTAACTAAACTGTGTGAAGAGGGTCACACAATATATCTTATCTTAATGGGTACTTGAAATGTACAATTTCTTCCTGATCCATATACCTATGAATTTTCACGGGGTATATATCATCGCTCATAGTGAGTGGTCCACATGCATCCCTATGAATGTACTCCTTATACATGTCAAAATGGCCTTCTATGGGTCACAAGAAATGTATCTCATTCACATAGACATTTTATATTTAACTCCAAATTTAAACCATAATGTTGTATCATGAGACACTTTGTCTGTGCTCTTCCAAAATATATGACATGTAGTTAAGAGTTTTCAAGAAGCTTTTCCTAGAAGATGTGTCTCAAGATTATACACCACCTCAATAAATCCCATCATGGTCACCACTCAAAATGATTGAAATTTACATTGAACGTTATCAAATACCTATTATATATTGTATTCCATTCATTCATCATATGAAAAATTTATCATCATCACCCCCGATTAAAGGTTTGTCTTCTGCACTCTGTGGCTTGTGAAACCCCCATCACTTGATCCTCCTTCAGATTCCTATTATTAGAATTAAACCCCCCAAATATCCAAAACCCATGATTATGAACTTTTAAAAATGACCTATGCAACCAAAATATAGTACAATAATGATCAGTTATATATATAATTTTTTCAAACCACTCGTTAAAATGAATACTAACCATGATCTCTCATAGAACAGTGGGAGAAAGGTACAAAGCACCAAAGTCAATAATCATCGATGGTCATAGGAACACCAATCATTGATTATAGATTATTAAATTAATATTAAATTTTGTAATATAACTGTTTAAAGGAAGATAATCATCATGTTCTTAATTCTGTTTTTAAACCATAATCTTCTAGTCTTAGAAATCATCAATTCCAGATTATATTATTAGGAATTAATTTGTAATTACATTGATATTGTAAGTGGGGATAAATAAACACACAAATTCCAACCTCAATGGTGAATTTTCAATGATTTGATCAATTTTTTAAATCATTAATTCATTCATTGTAGCAATAAAAATCTATCCATATATGTCTTCCTGGATCAAATCTTGCTCCTCAATCCATCATCCCTATTACCACGTTCATCCTCTCCTATTATCTCTCTAGTGTTTTTCAATGAGAAAATAATTTACTCATATAGTGGTTGTGCAATTAGATTTAAATAAACATATAATGGTATTCCTTCATAAATTAATACAATTAATTAAATTATTAAATTATTGAATTAATCCTCTTGTGGTAGAGAACACCTAACAATCCATATGCGAAGCTAACTCACATCACAACTAAGGTAAAAACCCCATTTCATAAAAAATAGAGGTCGTTATATTCCTATATAAGATCTCATTCAAAAGATAACAATGATTTATTATAAGGGGACATGAACACCTTAAAATAATGTAATATTTTTAATAATATTATATTCAAATCTCAGTAAATCTCTCCTTCACTTGCAATCATTACCCATGGGTAAAATTCATATTTTTTATCCAATAAAAAAGTCAAGAAAAAAAATATAGTATTTTAGAGTAAAATTATTATTTTACACATTGTAAAATATCCAGACATAAGAACCCAAATTTTTTTCCTAGACTAACTCGGGTAAAAACATAGAACATTAAACTAAAATGGTATTCTCTCATAAGAAATATTCCACTTTAAAAACACCACTTTAGGGAATAATACATAAAATGTATCAGGTATATACTTTATTAAAAATTAAATTTGAAACACATCAAGAGCCTAGTAAAAACTAATAGATTAGGATTGTTGGTAATAAATTAATCCCAATTTTCTAAAATTTCATACAGACCCATAAACCACATGCATAATTTTCCCTTTTTTCTATAACTCTTCACACCATTCCATAGTTATATTTTAAGAAAAAAATGGTCACATGCATGAAGTGAAAGATATTTCCTATGGTTATCTGCATATATATTTTTTAAGCTCAGTGATAACCTCATATGGTGTCAAATAATCTATACATTTTCATCTATATCTTCTTCCAATTCTGTTCTGACCAACTTTTTGTCCCTGAATTCTTATCAAAATATTGGATTCTAACATATCCTTCCATGTAATTTATCAAATTGTTTCTTATGAATAATTTATTGAAAATTTTTATTATAAAAATATTTCATTTATGAGAGGTGATTATACAATCCTCTATGATAATATAATGAGCAAGCTGGGAGAATATCCTCTAAAATGAAAATTTTTAACTCAAATTTTCCACTATATTGAGGAGAAAATGTCTACTAAAACCTAACTCAAAACTAAATTATTTATAAAATACCTTTAAAAAATTTTATGTAAACCTTAGAAAATAATTAGATACAATAGATAGAGTAAATACAAGTAACTTTATTTTTTATTTTAGATATAAATGATTGATTTTATCTAAATAAATATCATCTTAGATTGGAATAAAATGACAAGATTTAGTAAAATGGTCAGTAATAACCCACATTGAATTATTAACTTGAAACCTATTGGGTAGTCCACCAGGAAATCAATGAATATTTTCTCCCAATTCAATTCTATAATTAAAAATGGATAAATCATTCACTTCGATAGTTTTCATTTAGCTTTAACCTATTGAAAATTCAAACATATTAGGGTGTAATCAGAAATATATTTATGTATTCATTCCCACCAATAATATTCCTAATTATCATTATACATCTTAGAGGTATCTAGATGATAAAATATAGAGAACTTTGATCCTCACTCAATAGTTCATTTTTCAATTGAGAGTCTCCCAATACACATTACATATTTCAAAAAACTATATAAACTTATTTGTCAATATTAATCTTAGGAATATATTCTTCCTTAACGAGTTCAATATTTCATTGCAAACCAAAATATTCATTCTGACCATATTTAATTATTTTTAGCAAGGACGATTATATTAAAATTTGATCTTAATGAGAATAGCATTTCAGAAAAATAACTTCTATCAGATCATACATTAAATCACTAACTATTAGATGATTTTCAAAATGTAACATGGTTATAAATTTATTATACATTTGACTAAAGAAATATTTTAACTTGTTTTATCTACCTAGAGAATAGTGAATTGTACAATCATAATCATTTATCCATTCCAACTGTCTTATTTACCTCATGTTAAATTTTGTTAGTGAATATATAATTTAAACATTTATGATTCATATATATATCACATTTATACCTATATAAATGGCTCTTATAAACTTTTAAATCAAAAAAATACTGCTAAAAATTCAAAATGATATGTTGGATAATTTTTGTTATGGTTTTTCAATAATAATGACGAATATGATTTTATCTAAACTTTTTATATCAAAACACAAATAATCCCCATAAAAGAATAATCATTATAAAAAATATACCATATTTCATGGTGGAAATCCCAACACTAGAGCTTTAAAAATTATTATTATTATTTACTAAAAAAATTCATCACATTCCTTTATCCAAATGAATCTAACTCCATTTTGCGTAAACTTGGTTAGTGGGTTAACTAACCAAGAGAGGTTTTCCACAAACCATTAGTAATAACCCCCCCATTAAAAGAAAAAGTCTATTCTAAGTGACATTAATAGTTCCTAGAAATTATTACACCATTTTAGGTTTAATAGGATAAACTATTATTCAATGTTTTATTAAAATATTCTTAAGGAGATAATTAATAAAAAATTCAAATTTAGATCATTTACTATAAAACAAATTTATTTTTAGAATATGTAAAAAAATACATGTACATTAATCATTATCCTCATAAACATTAGAATATACCAGAATATTTTCAATGAATACCACTATAAATTTATCTAAATAATCATGAAATAATCTATTCATAAGATCTATAAATACAGTAGGTGTATTTGTTATCCTAGAGAGCAAAACCACAAACTCATAATTGACAAAACTAGTTCAAAACACTATACTTAGAGTGTATCTATCCTTTATCATTAGCTAATTATTTCTAGACATAATCTCAATCTATGAAGCATATACAACTCCCTGGAATTTTCAACACTTCCTTTGATGGACCAACATCAGTTGTAGTAGTAGAAAAAGAATTTTTACACCTTTTTTATAATGATATTTATGTTTCCCTACATTTATTTTTATCTTTAAACACACATTATAATAATGACCCAACTAATTAAAATTAAAACAATTACCATCCATTTTACCATTATTAATCGAACCATTTCTCATTTATTTATAGGCATGAGAAATATTTTTAATTTTACCATGCTTTTCACACTCTTGATCTCATGATACACTCCCAAAAATGCATATTTCCATATTTAGGGAAAGAAGTAAATTGAACTCTCTTACATTTAAATTTCCCTATTTATTATCCACATTACATTTCGCCATGACCGTTTCTTATCCTTACTATTAAGAGATCAATTAAATTCAACCAAATCTATATCAACCTTCTCATTTCATCAAACAATTTCCACAAAAAATTACATTAATGATTAAAAAAGTCCCTTTATAAACTTGGTTTAAATATTATGTAAATAGAATCAATTTTAATTTCATAGTATGTAATTAAATTTGATTCATTGCTAGTAAATCTTGTAAAATTGTCTTCATAATAAGTAACTGAGTCCTCATCATTCTTCATTAACTCCAAAATTTCCCTTCCATACTAATTATATGAACATTAGAGAAGTATTTTCCACCGTCTATTAAATAGTATAATTCTAGTTTTTCACCTTTGTATTCTTAATCAAATAACCCTAATTATTATATTCCACATCAACGTGATAAATATAAAGATTTACATTATGATTCTCTGAACAACTATAAAATTATAATATCCTCTCCCAAGAATGAATCTTTCCTTTAACTAAAACTAAAGTTGAGGTTCCACTAAATGGAAAAGTATATCTTTTATTGAAATGATCCATTGTTGACATATTCTTATATAGAGAAAATGGATACCTTCTTTCATACATACCACTATTTATATCATAGTTTAATTGATTTCACATGGCCAAAAATATTACAACACTAACTCCAAAAATTTCAAGTTACTCCTATGGAATTATACATTAACCTTTATTCCTTCCTACTTTATTTAGTTTGTTACCTCTATGAAATACCATTCTAAAATTAACATATATTAGATAAATTAGTATGGAAACCAATAGAGTAATTAAATACTCACTCATGACAATATAGTAACAACACTAAAATTATGTTCAAAATAATAATAATCTTGATATCTTTCTTAATAAAAAACATCGAGCGTTAAGAAAATTGACATATATAACAAAAATTTTATTATTTAAATATGATATAGTTATTAAATTTTTGGGAATGAATATGAGTAACACAATTATGATATATATTTATAATATTCTAACTCAATAAAAATTTATTGATTAATGCTAGGTAAATAAGAGCTCAGTTTTTAGTGAAGTTGTTTTAAGCTTCAGAAATTCATACTCTTCAAAAATGACTTTTATTTTATTTTTTCATGGAATTTATAATAAATCTATACCACTTTTAGAAATTTTATTTTAAAAAATAAACTTTATTTTTGAAATCATCGTGGAAAAATTATCCTTGATATGATTTTTCAGAATTTTACGAAAAGATTGATTTTTCTATGAATAGTGAAAACAATGATTTTTATGTAAAATTGACATTTCATTTGTGTAACACACCAAGCTTCCACGGTACACTTCTCTTTCAATAATGCAATATCTTGCATTGTACGCAAGTTCGAGATTCTAACACACTACGACCAATCAAAGTAGCTGTTATGAATAGTAATACCCACTTTTTGAAATTATATAAATTTTATATATCAAAATGGACTTCATTTTTGTATTCGGAATATCGAAATTATCCTAAGTTGAATTTTTTTTAATTTTCTAAGAACTTCCAATTTTCTATGAATAGAAAAAATACTTAAAAACAATTTTTTTAATCAAAATAATTTATAGTGATAAATTATACTATTTAGTGGTTTTAAAGTATAATTAGAATATATTTTTAACATTTTATCCAATGGTGGTCATTAGAATTAATTTCACTTCGAAATTGGACATAAACAATTGTCAATCTTTTGATATATATTGTTTCTTAAAAACATGCTATTTATTGTGACAACGGGAATTAATTATTAAATTAATTAATTCAAATTATATGTCTTTTATTTTTTAAAATAGACAGCATTTTTGAATTAGTAATATCAAATATAGCTTAGGGTTAATTTTTGGTTTTTTTCTGAAAAACTTCAATTTTTTGATGAATAGTGAAACCACTAAGTGGTAGTTAAAAAACTAATTTTTTGTTTAAAAGAAAATTTACCACTTCTTTGAATTGAATTTCAAAAATCTGAAATGCATGGTTGTCATTAGTAAGTAAAATTTGGTTCAATGGAATGAAAATAATTTTTGGTGAATAGTAACTTTTAAGTTTTATTAATCGCGATTAAAGGTAATTAGTGTAATTTAAGGGAAATATAATGTTATAATAATATGAAATTGCCTTTACACTTTGACTACCCTTATTGGATTAGTCATGGCTGACCAAGTCAATCCATGGGTCAACTTGGGGACCTCATGGAGCCACTTGTGTAAGAAAATGACATTAATAACGTTTTATTTAAAGTAAAAAAAATTGTCACAAACATGTGTAGTTTTACTAAAACAATTATTACATGGGGTTATATAAGTTATATTTTCTACTATAAATATTTATTGGAAAGATAAAAAATTTCATACATCATGGTAATTTTTTTAATTTTTAGACATTAAATAAATAAATTTCTTTATGACACCATGATGATGCATCGATTACCTCATTAATGAACGATTTAAATAAAATGAATAGATAAGGTAAAATCTAAGACTTACACTTGTCTAAAGCCTATTGTATGGGTTGATTTCAAACCCTTATCACCTTATCCTCTAAATATATCATTATGGGACCTTTAAAATCCGAAAATCATTTCATAATAAAGTAACATTTCAATCTTTCCAAAATAGCCCCTCCTCTCCTATTATAAAAGGACCCCACCTCTTCCACCTTATTCACACCATTAAAGCAATTTGGCTATACCAAAATCTTCCCAAATACTCTCTCTACTTCCTTCTCTTACTCCTAGAATCCTCACTTTGGGAATAAGTCTTCCCAAGGAAGCCTTTGGCTCAAATCAAAAAGAGTTACATGATTTTAAGGTAATGTCTTCTCTTATGTTCTTTTGTTTTATTTTACTTCTCCAACCCCTTAAACTCTTTTTATTCCATTATTTTGTAACAACACCAGTATCATAAATATACTAGGAAGTTTTTATGAGAATTATTTGATGTACACTTACACACACCTTCGTCTAATGGTTAAAGAACATATTGTTTCTGTGGGTGGTGAATTACTGCCTCATGAAATGATGATTGTTCAATCTTCTTTTAACACCTCTCGTGGTGGCCATTAATATGTCACTATATTGATATATGATATATATTATGTTTATTCTTTCCTTATGCTTCTGTATTTTTCATTTATTTCATACCTCTATGATTTCCATTATGGGTAAACGCGATAATTTCATTTTAGGAAGTGCGGACTACCGCCCCCTCAAAGTGATTTGAATCGTTAATTCCATATGTGGGATTTATAAAGGATGGAGTAAATAATATTATATATGATATTATACTGGAATTATAATATACCTTTATATCATAATGATTTCATTCCATTAAATACGAAATAGAAATGAAACTAGTGTTCATGCGTACGTACGTCTTACCTTCTCCATGAACGGTGCATTTCATTTCTTACCTCTAAAGGTTATGTAATATTATAAATGTATTTATATATTGGATATATATGATATATATGATATCTACATAATGAATATAATTCTGGATATAATGGATATTTTACCAGATGAACAACTTGTAATTATAAGTAGTTTATTTTTTACTCAAGTACCAATGATTGACAAAACGGCCGTTATTAACTTAAATAATTACATAATGTTCATAACATGGAAATAAGTGATAGAAAAGGAATAATGAACTTGAAAAAGGTTCTTAAGAAAGTATAAATTAACTCTATTTTTATATTCAGGATATTAAAGAACGATCGAGTCAAGTCGGACATGAGGTAAGAGACTTCATCAAAATCTCCTTTCATTGAGGCATATTTTGTTTTATACACAACTTTCTTTTATACGTTGTATAAACCCCTTTGACTTTTAATTTTATTCAAAATGAATCTTTTTATACGAATCATTTTTACTAAATGAAAAAAGGAATGTTTTGTCTTACGTATGCGGTGACAACGACTTCTCCGCCGAACTGACCATTATTTTAGTTTCGGCTTCCTCTACAAGCCATAACTTTTTTTAAAATGAAAAATAAATACCAAGTTTTAATTTTCTTTTATTTAGGTATGGAAAATTGTTTTGATAATATTTTTATTATATCAATTTTTTGTATTGATATCTTTTTATTGAAATGTGGAAATGTTATGTTTACTTTATGCATGTTTTATGTGATACGATTATCTTATGGTTTATGATATGTTTAAACCTGTTCATATGAGGAATGCATTGGACTTAATAAGTCACGGGTGGAGCCCTCTATAGCTCCTAGATGCATCGGTAGGTCTCATGAGTCAAACTAATCTCTTGGCACAAGGCCTTGAGAAAATATTATTTGTAGTCTGGGAACAAGGCATTGACTATGTGGTTATGATAGTCTGGCATTATGCATTCCATCATTATGAAAGTGGTTATTGATATTACATGTGATTATTCGACTAGTAGAATATCCATGTGAATAAGTAAATGGAATTAATTCATTTTATTTTTTCCATATTATGTTGAAACTCAAGTTAAAAAGGCTTTTGTTTAGTTATACATTGTCTTATATGTTTGTGTTTATTTATGAATGTTTCCGCTATATTGTTATCCTTACAGAGCATCTGAGCTCACCCCTTTTATGTTTTTTTCCTATGATGTGAAGAAATATTTTATGACTGACCTATAGGGATAGTCTGAAGGGGATATGAGTGTGGACTATAGAGACTACGTTATTGTGATTTTTCACTTTATGATGTAATGTAACTTTTATGAATGTATCTAGTGTTTCCAAGGCTACTAAACTAATCGGTCTTTCGAGACATGATCTTTTGTGATCATGCCAAAGTTACGTAATAACGCACCGACTCTGGGTAGCTAGGGTCGAGGCGTTATAGTTGGTATTAGAGACAGTTTAGTACTAACATGGAAAGATAGATTTAGATAAACTCTGATTAGAGTACATATCCCTAAGATAGGCTTTGAGGATTATTATAAAAGAACTTCCTAGAATTTTGGTATTATATAGATTTTTTGAGTTTTCCGAGCAATAAATCCCTGTCTGGATACGAGCAGGTAGAGGCGGCTCTGGAACAGATGTACTTAGGGGTAAAACCTGAAAGCACCGCTTTGATCTAGACTCGAATGGGTACTTGTGCATGACAAAGGGCTTTGTTGCACTCTTGGTTACGACACTCCCAGGGTATATGCTTAGGATAATTCACAATTTCTTTATAAACCATTATGAATGGTTTATGAGTATATAGTTCCTCAAAGAAAACATTTTTAGGATTATGGATTATATCCATAAACTATTCAATTTATGTTAGGTGTTTTGCATGTTTGTTATTTTGTATTTTGATTCATAAACTAATCGAGTTTATTCCATTGTTTAGAAATGGAACCGAGTGGAAGGAATGGAAACTGTATCAATGCACGCACTCCATGTAGGGATTTCCCTCCTGCTCAAGATAATTATAATGGAGCTGGTGATACAAGTGTTGCTGATCAGCTTATCACCATACTGGGACAACTCACTCAGGTTATGAATAATAACCTTACTCGTATGGAGCACCTTGATCCGCAATGTGGAGGATCAAGGTTAGATCTCTTAATGATGCAACAACCACCAACATTCAATGGGATTAAAAATCCCTTAGTATATAAGCAATGGATAAATTCCTTAGAGAAAATATTACATGCCTTGGGGAGTAGTAAAAGGGAAAAGGTTATCATGGCGGTTTACCGCCTCACTGAGATGATGATCAATGGTGGTCATTGATTCAAAACACAAAGGAAGATGATGAAGTATCAAATATGGAATAGAGGGAGTTCAAAGAGCTTTTCTTAGAAAAATACTTTCCTCATGACCATCGAGCAGATATGGAAAGGCAATTTCTTAGTCTGAGATAAAAGGAGGATGAGAATGTCGCAAAGTATGAGGCCAACATTAAAAGGTTAGCGAGGTATGCTGCAGATTATATATCTTACCCAAGAATTAATATTGATCTTTTATTTGATGGGTTAAAACCATTTCTCCATTGAGCTTTAGTATCACAATCTTTCTCAACGTACGAAGATATAGTCTCGTGTTCTATCAAGACAGAAAAGGAATTCTCTAAATCTTATGATAATAAAGTAAAGCAAGAGAAGAATAGAATGGTGGAACAAGAGATGGATAATGGGAAAAAGGGAAAGAAGGATTTTCTATTTATGCGATAATTGTGGGAAGAATTATCCTGGTACTTTCTTAAAAGGAATGGGAGTTTGTTATAAATGTGGATAAAAAGGTCACCAGGCTCGTGATTGCAAGGGAAAGAAAGAGGCTATCAATGTTGAATGCTATAATTTTAGAGAAATGGGGAATTATGCAAATGAATTCCCTAAGCATCATGGAAACGTACCACAAAAAAGACCAAGGTATCAAGTCCAAGCTTATGTTGTTACAACAGATGAAGTTGAATAATTATTGTGTTTGTGTTTTTGGACTCAGGAACTATATTATGGTTATTAGAATAATGTGATATATATAAGGATTGTACTCCAGTACTTGTTGTTTTCATTGAGGTTTTAATATAATGAAGGTAATCATATTTTTAGTATGTGACAATAAGAGAAACTTTTCTTTATTGGGGAATCTGATGTTACAATTGATTTTGGAATTTAGAGACCTTTTAGAGAAAGTCAGGACAGAGGTATTTTGGATAACTATAAAGGTTGGAATGGATTAATTTGAACTTTGGAAAGTATTGTTTATGGATAAAACATTTTTGAAGATTATTTTTGGAATATTATAATACTATAGTTTTAGGAAAAGGACAACTTACTGGTCGGGGGATAACCTATCGCGTCGGACAAAGCTGCAGGAATCGTACCCACAACCATAGTGAGACAAGCCTTTATTACCTACCACTAGCCTATAAGAAGTCCCTGGTTATTAAAAAATAGTTTTCCTAATCTAAATGGTATGTTTTAATATTTGTAACCTTGTAAGATTAGGATAAATATAATATTTTTGAGTTCTATTATATTTTTGAGTGAAAGATGAGTTTGTGGTAGAAATTAGTTTAAGGTTGAAACTCTACTTGTCAAGTATATATATATATATATATACCTCTCTCTTATTCTATGAATAAATTAATTCTTAAACATTAGTAAATGGATATTAAAAAAATGTGTTATCCTAATAAATTAAGTTTTGTTGAACTGATGATATTTTAAATCACCATAGATTGAAGGCTTTGAGGCCCTCAATTTTACACTTGTTTGTGATTGATGACCTCAATCAATCCCAACAAATATTTATGTTTTTCCTCCAATTATTTTTGTCTAATTTCCACCAATGTTCTCCTAATCGAGATCATAATTTGGTGGTGACTTTTTCATTTTCCTTTCCCTCTTATTAAGGCTAAATTTTATTAACCTTATTTCTGATGTGGGTTTTCCACAAATTCATTTGCTACTTTCAACCTTTTATTTTCGAAAAACAATTTCAAATTGCAAGGACGCAATTTATTGAAGGAGGCAAGAATGTAACACCCCAAACTTCCACGGTACACTTCTCTTTCAATAATGCAATAGCTTGCATTGTACGCAAGTTCGAGATTCTAACACACCGCGACCAATCAAAGTAGTTGTTATGAATAGTAATACCCACTTTTTCAAATTATATAAATTTTATATTTCAAAATGGACTTAATTTTTGTATTCGGAATATCGAAATTATCCTAAGTTGAATTTTTGGTAATTTTCTGAGAACTTCTAGATTTTTATGAATAGAAAAAATATTTAAAAATAAATTTTTTAATAAAAATGATTTATAGTGATAAATTATACTATTGATTTGTTTAAAAGTATAAATAGAATAAATTTTTACCATTTTATCCAATGTTGGTCATTCGAATTAATTTCACTTTGAAATTGGACATAAAAATTGGATAAATTATACTATTGATTGGTTTAAAAGTATAAATAGAATAAATTTTTACCATTTTATCCAATGGTGGTCATTCGAATTAATTTCCTTTATACGGTGTACAAACCCCTTTGAATTTCACTTTTATTCAAAAGAAATCTTTTTATACGAAGCGTTTTTACTAAACGACAAAAGTAATGTTTTGTCTTATGTATGCGGCGACAACGACTTGTCTGCCGCTGTGACCATTATTTGAGTTTCAGCTTCCTCTACAAGCCATAACTTTTTTTAAAATGAAAAATAAATAAAAAAATTTAATATTCTTTTATTTTGGTATTTAAAATGGTTTTGATAATGTTTTTCTTATATCAATGTTTTGTATTGATATCTTGTGATTGAAATGTGGAAATGTTATGTTTCCTTTATGCATGTTTTATGTGATACGATTATGTTATGGTTTATGATATGTTTAAACATGTTCATATGAGGAATAAATTTGAATTAATAAGTGAAGGGTGGAGCACGCTATGTCTCCTCGATGCATCGGTAGGTATCATGAGACAAACTAGTGTCTTGGCATAAGGCCTTGACAAAATCTTATTTGTAGTCTTGGCACATGGCCTTGACTATGTGGTTATGATAGTCTGGTATTATGCATTCCATCATTATGAAAGTGGTTATTGATATTACATATGATTATTCGACTAGTAGAATATCCATGTGAATAATTAAATGGAATTACTTCATTTTATTTTTTCCATATTATGCTGAAGTTCATGTTTAAAATGCTTTTTTTAGTTGTACATTGCCTCAAATGTTTATGTTAATTTATGAATATATCCGCTATATTGTTATCCTTACAGAGCATCTGATCTCACCCGTTTCTATGTTTTATTTTCCCAGGATGTGAAGAAATATTTTATGACTGGACTACAGGGATTGTCTGATGGGGATATGAGTGTGGACTATGGAGACTATGTTATTGTGATTTTTCACATTATAATGTAATGTAACACTTATGAATGTATCTAGTGATTCCAAGGCTAATAAACTAATCGGACTTTCGAGACATGATCTTTTGTGATCATGCCAAAGTTTCGTAATAATGCACCGACTCTGGGTAGCTGGGGTCAGGGCGTTACAATTTGAAACATCAAAAAAGTTACATATCTTTTTAAATGGTTTTCAAATTAAAATTTGTCCATTTATATTAATAAAATTACAATTATAATCATCATAATTAATTTTATTGTTGTATTTTGTTATAAAAACTTTTAATACTTCATGATACATTTTTTCTGGGAAACAAATTTCATCATGTTTTTCAGGTTTAATTTTAAATTAAATTCCTCTACTCCTATTCATTGAATACTGAAAAATCGATGTAATATTTTTAATTTGGAAAATAAAATTTGGTAAATATTTATATTTTATTATTTCCCATTATAAATGGTAATCTCAGTAAATATTTTTCACTATTGTATGGGTAAAATGGAAAAGACAAGGCTACAACATTGGGAAAAGGATTCAAAAAATTTCTAAACCATTCCTATATCCTATTTTAAGATTTTATTTCAATAATATCCATCCATGTTTTAAAAATAATGAAAACTATTTAAATTTTTCTTCGATTATGAGCCTTATATGATTTTAAGAAAAGTATAAATACAAAATGTAATTATCTGAATTTTAATATCTCTACAATTATTAAAAATTAAAAAAAGGGGATAATTTTGGTTACAAAAGTTTATTAAAATAATGAATTAATTGTTTCTATTATAGTAATTTATTTTTTTAAATTTTCTTGACGTAAAAATTACTTTAAATTCTTATGTAACCCCGAAATAATATTTATTCAACTTGTAAATATAAAAAATAAATGATTTTAAAAATATTCAAAGTAATACGATTTGTGTGAATTATTTTATTCTAAAAATTTTATAGATAAATATAAATAAATAAAACATATTAGTGATGTTTTAAAGTATTATATTTGAAAACATGAATGATATATCATTTTATATATCATTCAGGGTCAAATTATGGGTCACTTAACTTTTTATGGTGAAATTATTGACCCTTAATAGAAAAAACATTGATATTGTGGTAATTGTCAAAAGCGGTAATAGGGGTAAAACCAAAAAATAAGGGTGAAAAAATCACCTAAAATTACCTTAATTATATTTTATTAGAATATTTGGACTCATTTTCACTTTATATTATAAATATATCAATTCAAATCCAATTGAACCTAATAATTAATTTATATTAATTTAATACTTTATATAATTCTTAGAGTTCCCCTATCCTAACCTAAAAAAGAGAACCAATCCTCTACTATTAACCATACCCATTGAGCAATTAGATTAACCAAACCCTACCAAATTCTATTCTAAACTTCCCTATACATATAATTAGATGTTCTTTTCTCTGTAAAATATGATTCCAAGGGTCTTAGTGAAAGGATTTAGAGGAGGCCTATCAAATAATATATAATTGTCTTAACCGGCCAGTTTTAATTTATTTCCTCTTATAACTCCTTAAAATATTTTGTATTCATCATAAAATATTAAATTAATTATCTTAAATATAATAAAATTTTATTATGATTATGGAACCACCAATATCCACCAACTATTCCATCAAATTACAAGTGAAATTATTACTCATGTGTACGAGTGGACTACCATCTCTACTTAGTGTTACAATTTATTTTCTATCACTATATTTCAAGTATAGTTATTTTTATGTGTTTAATTTTTATAAATTATATTTATTACATAATATACTATCATATCTATATTTGTACCTTCCAATCCATTGGAAATGATAACATCGATCAGGCATACATGTAGACCACCACCTCCACAAAACTACGTGATTTGTCTTTTGGTTCTGCTTTACATGGATAGTAATAATGATAAATTTTATTAATATATATTAAATATATGATATAATAATTATTATATAAATTTTAATAATTATTTATCTTTATTTCATTCATCCATTGAAAAATAGAAGTAGCATTCATGTGTACGTATGACCTATTGTCTCCATAAATGGTGTAATTAATTTTTCTATCCCTACATATTATGGATGAATATAATATATATATATATATATATATATTGAATATATATATGATATATATATCATGAAATTTTTTTATATATTTTGGAACCTAGATCAAAGTAAAATTTTCGGAATTTAAAAACATAAATTCTCATGAAAAACAAATAGCTAACACCCATAAATAACGATTTTAATAAGGAATTGTTAATAAATTAGTGTTGAAATTTTATAATTGGATCATATATGATATTATAATTACCTGAATGACTCTTTTATAGAATTATAATAATTTTAAATTTGGTTTGTATGATGTTAACGGATCTTTCGAATCAATTTGAACTTGGGGTAAGGGGATTTCTCATATCACCTTTATTTCTATGTGACACATGTCATATTCACAACATATTTACTTTTTATACTTTATATAATACCCAATAATGTATTTAATCATTATTTTCATTATCATAAATGGTATTTACTAATCCAAATATGGAACTGTCTTTTTTATTCATAGATTACCAAAACGGTAACATTTTATCATCTCAAATTGTATTCTTTGAGACATATGTTATGATATGAAACCATGTACTATTTTAAGGTATCTATATAGAAATTTTGATATGATATGTAAAATACCAACCTTACTGGAGTTGTATTTCAATCATTTTCAAGTATTATTTTGACATTTTTTTATTATACCATGATTAGTTTTTTCTTTGGGGTTATTTCAGGAAAATTTGGAGAAATTTGGAAGCACATGGGGCTATGCACGATTGGTGAACATCTTGAGAAAATTGTGTGGTTTCACCCATAAAATTTCATACCCCTTTTTAGTGTTATAAGAGGGGGCGCACAATTTGACCAAACCATGAGGCCACCCTCTGCAAACAATGTACCTTGAGAAATTGGGTTTTTTCATGGATGACGCATGATTTTCCAAACTATTCTACACATTGTAGAAAATGTAAACCCCATTAGTAGGGACATATGGTTAAGGTGAATAGTTTTAAAAACCATGTCCCTCTACCCAGGAAACCATGCATGTTGAAATCATACCCATGAAAATTTTATAACAAATTCTCAAACCCCCCAGTGTTTATTCCCATTCCTCACCATTTGACCTAACCAAATTTCACAGGATTTTAGTGGCTCCTTAGAGGATTCTAAATATCCTTAATCCCCTTTATTATAAAATGAAATATCCAATGGAAGTAATTTTCCCTTCTTATCTATGTAACATATTCCACTTTTGGGTTCTTATCTCTCCCATATTTCCTTTCCTTTGAAAAGGAATGTTTTTAAACATTGTCTGTGGTATAAAATTTGGTCCTGATAGATATTATTTCACTAGATCTTGATCCTATTTTTTTCGGAGTTCTTCCTCACAGTTGTGAATTATAATATTCCACACAAAATTAAGGGTTATGATTTTTATATCATTCATCAATAAGTTTTAGGTATGTTGACTAATTGATTTCTTACAAAGGATTGGAAATGATTTTTGTATTTTATTTGTACCTTTTCTTTTCCACAATAGGAATATTCAATTTCAATTAAATAAATAAATTTATTTTCCAATTTTATAGTGAGACCTATCATGGATCATTTTATTGCCAATGGAGATTATGATACCATATTGACCATAACCCATGGGGTGTGGAAAATATCATTGAAAGAAACTTTGGAAATGGTTGATAAATGGGATTATTAATTTTTTTGAATAATGGGATTATGAAATTACATGAATAATGTATTATAGAAATTTTTTATAAATTTTTTATGAATTTTAAATCAATAAATGTGAAATTTCTTAATGATGTGAACACTGAGTTTTAGGTTAGGGATTGCTCCTCCAAATACACATGGGGTGCCATAATTCTGCTCTAGGCCCCGAAGTTATGTGTGTGTGTGTGTGTGTGTGTGTGTGTGTGTATGTATGTATGTATGTATGTATGTATGTATGTATGTATGTATGTATGTATGTATGTATGTATGTATGTATGTATGTATGTATGTATGTATGTATGTATGTATGTATGTATGTATGTATGTATGTATGTATGTATGTATGTATGCATGCATGCATGCATGTATGCATGCATGCATGTATGCATGTATGGATGTATTTATGTATGTATGTATGTATGTATGTATGTATGTATGTATGTATGTATGTATGTATGTATGTATGTATGTATGTATGTATGTATGTATGTATGTATGTATGTATGTATGTATGTATGTATGTATGTATGTATGTATGTATGTATGTATGTATGTATGTATGTATGTATGTATGTATGTATGTATGTATGTATGTATGTATGTATGTATGTATGTATGTATGTATGTATGTATGTATGTATGTATGTATGTATGTATGTATGTATGTATGTATGTATGTATGTATGTATGTATGTATGTATGTATGTATGTATGTATGTATGTATGTATGTATGTATGTATGTATGTATGTGATCACTGAGTTTTGGGATAGGGATTGCTGCTCCAAATACCCACGGGATGCCAAAATGCTTCTCCAATCCCCTAGGTTATATATATATATATATATCTTTGTTTCTATGTGTGTGTTTTTATGTGATCGTTGAATTATGGTAAAGGTACAACTACCTCAAATACCCATAGGGTTCCAGACTACTACTCAAGGCCCCTGATGTATGAATGCGAAATTGAAATTAAGTGAATTATGAAATCCCATGAGAGAGTGGATTGTGATAGTCTTATAGTATATCATGTATAATCCTTCATGATATGAAGCGAGGATGATTGCTTTAGGTTTCAATGTGAACCTAGGGACATAAATGGTTAATTAAATAATATTAAATGTGAAAATAGATTACATTATTTATTTTTATCTTTTATTTATACAAATGAACACACTGTTATAGAATGGATATTTTTTTAGACTTCGTTGGTGGGGGCCAACTCTGTTGTACTGACACCCTTCTTGGGCTTCCTAATCTCTACCTGAATGAAATTTATGTTTTCAATATAGGATAAGGGAAATATCCTTGTGTTAGATAGATGAGTTGGGATTTGTGATGGAGCATGGATGAGGGAACCAAATATGATTTCAGGACCTTCTTTTGATTTTTCAATGTATATCTATTTTGGGTGGTCTTTAGAAACTTAACACTAATATGACAAGATATTTCTTCTACTTCGGTTTTGGATATTGTATTCAGGTTTTGGATTCCCCGTGTGATTCTTTGTCTTATATTGATTTTGGTATTATCTTGGCTATTTCTTGTTATCATTAGGTTGTTTTAATTGATTTCCACTATTTTTCTACATTGATATAGAGGGTATTGTCACCCCATGTTACATATTAGACCCCCTTTGTTAGTCGATAGCCTCTATTGTATCATGAGACATGCCTGAGTTCATGCAGTGAACCATCTCAGGGAACCAATATGTGGCTCCTGGTTTGGGACATCAAAAGGTGGTATCATAGTAGTTTTTAATCTCTTTGTAGTTTTCTATTATTTGGGAATGTTATATTGGAGGCTAAGATGACTGTATCAATTTTTAGGATTTTTTTATTTGATTAGTTGTACCTTTTGATGGGTAAATCCCAATTAACCAATGTGGGATTTTTGTTTTTTATGGTTGTTGTTATAATTGAATGTTATTTCAACTTGGGTGATTCAATTTCTTTGGGATATTATTATTTCTATAATATTTTACTCATTACCTGGTATAGAATTAGAGTTAAATATGTATGCATCATTCTAGGAACTCAAAATTTTATGAGACGTGCATCATGATAGAAACACATAGAAAAAGATGTTATTTTTGGGTTTTGGGGAATGAAAATTCTTTCCCTTATTTGAGTAATTTAAAATGAAATTTTTCTTAATAAGGAATTTATAATTGAAAATGATTATAAATTTTTTAATTTGAAATGGTTAAAATATAATGCAATAAAAAAGGGTTACTAGTAGGAAACTTATTCTTTGGGATGTTCTCTAACTGGTGTTAGTCATGAACTAGGTGGTGGATAATGGAGGGTATTGACAGTGCTTCAGTTTTGACCATGTGGTGGAGTATGGGAGATGAATTATTATAGCCTTATGTGAATTCTTATTTTTTAAACATGATAATGATATATTATATGTCCAAAAATTTGTATTTTTTACTATAGAGACAAGTCTCCATGATGATTTATGTTGGTTGGATGATAGGAGGACATTACTAGAAATGTGCCTCTAGCAGTGGAACTAGGGGATCTGATAGTTCCATGATAAGGAATTGGAGAGCAATTCCATGAGAAATTTTCTTTCTTTATGCAGTTCTGGGATTGAGACATAGGGTGGTCTGTACAGAATATGTCTAACCTAACAAGATAAATCTATTTTCCAAAATCTATGAAATTCTCGGGAGAGGGTGAACCTATGGTAGTTGAGTTATAGATTGAGTCTACCCAGATGATCCTTAACCACTTAAAAACTCCTATGGGTAGGAGACTTAAAATTACTACATATATGTTGTGCGGATCAGTAAATAATGAGTGGGATATTCATATTTCGGTTGAGAAGTTGGAGAAAATTGTTTGGAAATACATTCACGAGAAGTTTCAGGAATACTTTTACCCAGATATTTTTAGGTAAGAGAGAGAACAATAGTTTATACGTTTGACTAAGGGGAGTATGTTTTTGATTGACTATGTGAGTCACTTCACTATTTTTCTACACTATATTCCAGCATTTTCAGGAGATAATGATTCTATGTCTAAATATTTTTAGGATGGACTTAGATGAGAGATTAAGTCCAAGGTTAACAAATTTTGACTGTAGAAAATTTATTCGATGGTGAATGAGGATCTCATTTCACAGGGAAACCTAACGGAAACATCTATTGGAATATAAGTTGCTTCATTTGGAAGTCCGGGAGGTATGTATTCTAAAAGTACAAACTATCTCTATAAGGAAACAAATGGGGGAAATGGGAAACATAGTATCCAAGGGGAATGATAAGTTACTTAAAGTGGAAAAAGAGCATATTTTCACTAGTTTATTAGGTAAATTCATATTCATTTCTAGTGTCCATGGCCACCAGTTCTGTCTTGATCCTGTGGAAGGATGGGTCACTTATAAATGTATTATAGAAACCATTAATTTAAGGGTAATTATAGAGAATCAATTCCAAATAAGAGTATTGGAAGGGGGTTTCTACACTATATCCTTCGAGAAACTGGAGATATTCCTGTCATGGCAGTCGAGGCATTTGATATGGTAGAATGGGAAAATATTGAACATATAAACATAGTCATACAACTAAGGGGACTTAGATAGTAGCATGGGGTAAAGGTATAGGACAGTTGCATGTAGTTCATCTTGTACTTGTGGATAGTGAGGCTGTAGAATCTACAATCAAATGTACTATTATTATATCTTCTATGACTTCTATTTCTTTATTTGATATATTATCCTCATATTATTTGATATCTACTTGACCTGTGAATGGTTTGAGTCTGATGAAAGAGTTTTTCAGGGGGGTTATGATGATCGACACACTGTTGGGAGTACGGCTGAGGTATATTTGTTTATGTAAGGGGTGTTTTCTTGACGTATAGGAGAATCGTTTCTTTTAGGTCTTTATATACTTGACAGGTTAGGATTTTACCTGATTTTGGGTATGGACTGGTAGGTCTCATACTGAGTTCACATATATTTTTACCATAGGATGGTGACCTTTACATCTCTTGATGGTGACAGTTTTATTCATCATGGATAAATTTAAATCTAGGATATACAAGCAAGGCCAGTTCATCAGCAACTAGGGGAACTCACCACCTAGGTTACAAGTCTTTTTATAGATGATGGGGGTGTGAAACCATATTCCTTTACACATATAGTGGACAGTTTTTGTACATTTCCATTGAGTACTTCTCAAGCCTTTCACTTGATAGGTATTTTGACTTTACAATTGAGATAATGCTGATAGATAAACTAGTTTCCATTCCATATTATATAATTTAACCAACAACACATCAATATCTTAAGAAAAAATTGGAATAATTCATGGATAATTGATTTATCTGTCTGAATATGTCATGTAGGGTCCACCAGTTTTGTTTTCTAAGAATTTTTATGGGATGTTGCGCTTATATGTTGATTAGAGGAAGTTTAACCAAATGACAGTAAAGAACTTGTATCCTCATTTATTAATCAATATCTCTTTATTCAATTGAGGGGAGATTATGTTTCTCTAATATTAACTCGTGTTTAGGGTATCATCAGTTGAGAGTTAGACCTATATATATACCATATAATAATTTTAGAATAATTTATGTCCTCTACAGGTTTATCATTTTACTATTCGAGCTGATGAATGCTCCGACTCTATTTATGGACTTGATGAATTGAATCTTCTTCACATACCTTGATCAATTTGTTGTTGTTTTGTGGATAACATATTGGTGTAATCCAATAATCATAAAAAACATTCCCAACATTTTGATATCATCATAAGAACACTGAGAGATCATTGAATATGAACCAAGATATTTTAGTGTTAATTCTATATAGAGAGGGTACATTTCATGGGCCACGTAGTCTATGAAGAAAGAGTTTAAGTGGACCCATAGAAGGTTTGGGTAGTGTTTTCTTAGGAGCACCTAAATGTGTTTTTGATATTTGAATATTTATGGGTTGGGTGGTTTATTATTGTAGTTTTATCTAGGACATTTCATATTTAGAAGTATTGATTTTGGTATTGATCAATAAGGGGATCAATTTTGAATGGTCTAGAGCATGTGATAATTCTTTAGAGGAGTTGAAGAAGTGTCTAAAAATTACATTCATAATGATCCTACCTAAGTTGTGTGAGAATTATACAATGTTTTTTTTTGAATCCAAGACTGTACATAGAGTATATTTGATGCAGGGAGATAAATTTGTGTCATATGATTCATTAAAATTGATTCCATGTGAATTAAATTACCCTACACATTTTCTGGAGATAGATTTGGTGGTTCTTGCCTTTAAGTGTTGGTGTTATTACCTATTGAGTGAAAATTTTACTATGTATACCAACCACAAAATTTTGAAAGACATCTTTTCATAGTGATATTTAAACCTTGGGAATTGAATGTGGGTGGAATATATTCATTAGTTTTATTTGAGATAGTTTATATATCGGGGATGGGAAATAGTGTTTTTGATGATTTGAGTTGGAATATATAGACTAATGAATTTTTGGAGTCTAGTTAAAAGTGAAATATAATGGGATTTCAAGATGAGATGAATATTTAGGTTTAGGAGGGATAGGAGTAAAAGACAATTGTATCAGTATATGTGGACTTCACACTTATGAACTGGATCTGGGAGAGGTAGCATGAGGATCCAAAGTGTTCTACCTTGAGGGAAAGCCTTGAAGGTACTGATTGGAATATATATTAGGATGATATCATCTATGTCTGGATCTATGTTTTTGTGCCTATGTTTATGCATGAGAAACTGATTCGTGAGTTCTATTCCTCGAACTAGGTGGTGCATCTTGGTTTGAAAAAATTTAGTGTGACCTATGTTGATAGTATTGGTGGTCAAGCATGAAAAGAGAGATTACAGGTTTCATGATTGAATGTTACACCAACTAGAAAGTGGATACCAAGCATCAATGACATCGTTTCTTACTACTGTCATTGCTCATTATTTAATGGACGAGTGAAAACATTACCAACTACTTTATAGTTGGTCTTCCAAGGATCGCTTCGAAGAATTATGCTAATTGGGAGATTGTGTACTGGTTGCAAATGGTATCCCATTTCTTTCCAATATGAGAGACTTCTACTAGGGATCAGTCAGAAGATATGTATGTTAAAAAATATAGTCTGATGTCACATGGTTCCATGGAGTACAATTTTAGAACATAACCCACACTTTATTCAATATTTTTGTGGTAATTATAGAGGGTGTTTAGAACCAATGTGTATCTGAGTACAAATTTACTCCCATAAATATATGGGAGATTATAGTGCCCTATAAAGGTGATATAGGAAATGTTTATAGCTTTCTTCCTTGATATTTTTTTGTCTTGGGAGAAGCAATTTTCACTTTTGGATTTCCCCAATAATAACTGTTATTAAGTGACTATTCTAATGAAACTATAAGAGGCACTTTATGGTGGTCCATGCAGATCATCTTTTCTAATGGAGGCTAGAGATTCTGAGTTATTAGGATTGAGTCTTGTGAAGGATACAAAGGATCAGGTTCAGGTGAATCAAAAATGTTTGTATATGGCTCAGAGTAGGAAGAATCCATAATATGATCAATATAATTAACCCCATGAGTTTATAGTGGGTGATCATGTGTTCCATCAAGAGTTTCAATGATTGTGTCACTATAGGATTCAGAGGATGGGAAATTTGGAAACCAGTTTTGTCAGAACTTTTGATATTTTTGAAAGAATTTGGCTGATGGGAATCTATTACATCTTTCTTAGAGTTATAGTGTTATGAACAATATTTTTCTTGTGTTAAACATTTGGAACTATAAACCGAACCATTCTCAATTGATCGATGTTTTCTATATCGAGTTACAGTCTTATGAGTCCTTTGAGAAGAAACTAATTCATGTTTTTGATCGCAATGAGAATGTTTTGTGTGAAAAGACCATGTCGATAGTCCAAGTGTTCTAGAAGAATGGTCGTGTTCAAGAGAAAATATGGGAGGGGGAAGTAGATATATAGGCTCACTTGACTAACATTTTCACCTCGAAGAATTAGTGATTCGTTGGAGTACAGCTCAAGGATAAGATGTTATAATGTGAGGAGATTGTAGGATTCCAAACTTTCTAGAGTTATCTTATACATGTTTTCAGGTATTCCTTTACCAAAATTTTGATTATACCTTGGTTGGGTTTTTATATGGGGATGTTTCAAGTGAATTTGTAGAAATTTTGAAGCCTATAGGGATATTAATGGTTGGATCATCGTTAAATAAAATCATGTAGTTTTCCACATAAAACAGTGAGACCCTTTTTTAGAGCCACAAGAGGTGGCACATTGTTTACCAAACTGTGAGGCCACCCTCATCAAATAGTGTGCCCTAAGAAAGTAAATGTTTTCATGGTTAGAAAATGTTTTTCAAACTGTTTTCCACTTACGAGAAGCCATCCAACCAAGGACTAGGGGTGTACAAATAAGGTGGATGGTTTGGAAAACTGTGTGTCTTTACCCATAAAACCATGCGTGTAGAAATTAAACCCTTGATAATTTTATAAAAAATTACTGAACCCCATATTTTTATTACCATTTTCCCCCACTGGACCAAACCTAATTTACAATAATTTTAGAGGCTCTGGAGAAGATTATAGGGCTCCTCAAACCCCACTCCTAGTGAATTGAATATCTAATAAAAGTAATTGGCACATATCGGTTATTTGAACTCTTCCACATTTGGGTTTCACTCTCTCTCATCTTTATTTACCTTTATAATGGAATATTTCTCCTATGTTGTCAATGGTATAGATCTAGGTTTTTATTGATCTTTTTTCATTGGATCTTAATCCTAGGTTTTGGTTCTAGATCTTCCTCACTATTATGAATTGGATTATTCCAAACTGAATTGAGGGTTGTGGTTTGGCGAGTATTCATGAACGATCATGTGTTAGGTGTTCTAATTTCTATTTCTAATAGTTTTGGTTATAATTCTCATGTTTTAGTTGAATTTTTTCCTTTCCACACAGGACATTTTAAATTTAAATTATATTATTTAATTAATGCCACCATGAGATTATAAGGCCCTTCACAGATCTCATTAGACCCATTGGAGATGATGAGACTAGATTGACAACAAGCTAGAGGGTGTTCTATATAAAATTGAATTCAAATTGGGAAGTGTTCGACAAATATGATTATGAATTTGGTTGAATAAAGGGATTATGAATTCGGTTGAATAATGGAGAATGGAAATTGTTGGTAAATGGGTTATGAAAGTGGAACCATGATATGTGAAATTTGTGAATTATGTGAACACTGGGATATGGGTCTTGTATTGCTTCTTTAAATACCTAATCTATTATGGACTACCTCTCTATGACATTGAGTGTGTGTGTGAGATAGAGAGAGAGATAGTGTGTGTGTGTGTGTGTGTCTATGATAACTAAGTTGTAGGATAGGTATTTCTTCTCTAACAACCCATGGGGTTCGAAGATACTGCATTGGGCCCCATAGTTATATATATTTATTTGTATGTGATCATTGAGTTATAAGACTGTGGAAGCTGCTCCAAATACATAGTGGTTTCAAGACTGTTTCTCTAATCCCTCAATGTCTGCATGTAAAATTTAAATTAAATTAATAATGGAATCCAATGAGATAATGGAATTTGATCTTCCAATGGGTATGGATTAAACTCCAGCATTGGCTGGTTGGTTTGGGCATCACCAGGAACCCGTGGGGATATATAGTTAATTAATGAATATTAAATTTATATACAGATTAACTTATATTTTGTTATTTCTTCTTCATATGAGTTTATACACTATTATAGATTGAATATTTATTTAGGTATCATTGGTTGTGATCTATTGATTTGTGCTTCTATTGTACTTAGGTTTCCATATTAGTACCCGAATAGAATTAATTTTTGTAGGATAGTATGAGGAAAATATCCCCATGATAGATGGTAGAGATGGGATTCAAGATAGATCATTGATGAGAGAACTAGAAATGATTTTAGGACCATCCTAGGTGTTTATAGTGTTTCTTTATGTTGGGTTTTCTTTAGAAACTTCACTCTAACATTACATAACTTATTTACTTCTTTGGTTTTGGATATTGTTTTCCTATATTGGATTCATCATGTGCTGGTTCGTCTTATATTGGTTTTGGTATTATCTTGGATATTACGTGTTATCACATTGATATTTTTATTGGTTTCAAATATTGTTATAATTTGATAAAGAGGGTATAGTCTCCCCATGTTACATATTCGACCCTCGCTGTTAATCAAAAGCCTCTAGTGTATGGGGAGTCACACCAGATGTCATATAACTAACTGTCTTGGGGTACCGACATGTGGTACCTAGTTCAATACATCACATGATATATCACATATCACCTAATTTTTATGATATCTAAATTTTAATTTTAATTAATTCTTGCATGGGGATTAGGATAAAAAAGTTACCAAAGTGGTAAGGGTTTTATGTTAAAATATCATTGTTTACTGGTATTGTTTATGATTAAGTTTATAATAATAAAATTTCGTGAATTACCTATCAAGAATATCATAAATTTTATTATACACTTGTTATTTATGAAAAATTAAATCAATAGTACCATTTTCTTCTCCTTGGTAATTAAAATGATTAAGAAAATGTTTTTAAGAAAAACAAGCTTTATTTCCCCATTAGTTAGGAATTGTTTTATAACGTATCCATGTTTTCCATAAAAAAATTTAAAAATATGTTAGTAAATTAATATTACTATTAAAATTAAATTTTACCCATGTTTTACTTTTAAAAATGTTTTAAAAAGGGATATTCTTTTCACTTTCTGAATTAGGTACTTTTGAATTTTTCCAAAAATGAGAAAGGAATATTTTCTTCAACGTACATGAAATTAAAAGAATATTCTATAATCATGAACACTAAATCATCTGAATATTACTTTTAATGTTTTTAAATTAATTTCCAAATTAAATTGTTTCCTTAATATTTAGATAAAAATAGTATTTAAAGATTTATTTTGAAAATGAAAATTGTATTTTCCTCAAGAAATGTTTCAAGTGATATTTTAAATTCATATTCATTTATGATGACATTCTTTGATATTACTTATGTTTCACTATAAATAAGATTCATGAATCAATGCATGGAAAAGACATCAAGCCCTGGTCAATATCCTACACCATTAAGAAATGTCAAGATCTCCTCAACAACAATATCACAGTTACCCACACCTAGAGAGTGGGGAATAAAGTTTCTGACCACTTGGATTCTCTGGTTGATCATGATCCAAGGTAACATGTATTTCAAACATTTTCACATTAAGCCTAATGGGGTGAATCTGATCCGAGGTGATGCCCTGGATCTTTAATATTTCATATCTTTTTAGGCCTTGCTCCTTTTTATCCCCTTGATACAATATTTTGAATAAAAATTTTAACATTGAATTAATATGGTTCTATGTTATCATCAATATTCCTACTATGGATGATTTATTATTATTATTATGAGTGATTATGAAACCTTTTTTCCACAAAATTAAGGTTATGATGAAATGTTAAATAATTTCATGATCTTGTGGAATATATATAAATGGATTATGATTATATGATGGGTGGGTATATTATATCCCAATTATTCATTGAGTAAAGATAGATAACTCAATAAATAAATATATTATTTATGAACCTTATTTAATATTAACAATTTTATGTATGGACCTAGTTATCATGTCCATGAGATTATGGATGGACATGGTTTTCATGTTTATAAAATTATATATAGACCTCGTTTTCATGTCCATAAAATTATGCAAGAACCTGGTTTCATGTCCATTTTATTATGAGTGTACATGGTTTCATGTTCATAATTTTATGTGAGAACATATTTTAATTTCCTTAACATAATCAGTGAACTAATTTCTATTTATACATGTTCACAATGTTATAAGCTTGTGTTTTTTACATATTCCTATGTCTATGTTATTCTCTCATGGATCATATTCATTTATTGCTATTTGACTCATATATTATGAAATTAAAAATCTGTATTCAATGACTCTAGATTATGATCTATGATATAGATGGTATGGTTTTCAAATGTCAATATCATGTTATTATAAAATTATACTCATGTTCTTATTAAGTGATCACTAATATCTCCTTGTTTATCCATATTTGGAATCTTATCTAACCCTTTATTATGTTAACTTTCCATGGGTTATTAACAATGGTTTATGTTGGGTATGTATATGAAGAGTATTATGGGGTATGATATTTTTTTATATTTTAATATCTTTTAAGAAATAATAATATTGCTTATCTAGTCTCCAAATAAAATAAACTGGTACGGTCCACAGAAATGTATTTATAAAATATATTTGATATTGATCTAATAAGTTATAATATCTATTTTCAATCAGTGTGTTTATCTATATTTTTTATTATAGGAAATTTTTATTCAATATTTAGATATTATTTATAGAAAAATTTATTAAAATATTAGGTGATAAATTAAAGAATAGGACATCATAATAAAGTTTTAGTAAGGTTGAGATTATTTTGTTTTGTTAAAAATACAAATTTGTATCGATACTACAAGTGGATGTGGTATTCACAAAGATGAATCTATTTTATGTTTAATCATTGAGGTGGAATAATTGATGTTTTTAGGAATTTGGATTTAAGAATTGTGATATTTAGGGTAAAATAAAGATAAAACATATAATGATTATTATGATGTAGATTTTCATTACGGATTTTAAACTTATGTTGAATGAGACTAATAATCAAGAAAATTGATTGTGTCATAAGGTGATATTTATAGAGATCATATAACTAAGTGAAATATAACCCTTAATTTGTTCTTGATGTTGAGTTAATATTTTTTAGTTGGGAAAAATTGATTATTGACATTGACTAATTAAATGGGATAGTATTAAAAACCTTGAAATTGATTATTGATTTAATGGAAAAAAAATTAGGTCATCTTCATTGAAGTTTATTTTATTTTTAGAATTATGGAATATATATATTTCTTGTGATTTCATTGAGGTTTTATGGTGATTTATGTTACTAGTTTTTATTAATATAATATATGATCTAGGTATTCATATGTTCATTATGTGACATTAAGAGCTACTTTAAAATGTCTTGGAAGAAATTTTTGATAAAATAATTCATATATTTGGATTTTTCATTTGGTCAAATATATTTTAGAGGAAGGTTAAGGCTAACTATTTATTAAATTGATTCTGTTAAAATTTGGATGTTATTATCTAGGGTTTTAGAAATTAATGTTTTTTATTTATATATATTAGATAACTTGTACTAACCGTTTTGGTTTTGTTAAATATTAAGAGAAACAATGTATGAATTTTAATTATTTTATAGATCTTAAACTCCATTAAAATTTAATTTTAGTTCTTTAGGTAGGAAAATTAGATATTTAATATTAATTTCTTTGACTAAGGGACAATGTTTAAATTCATTAAAGGGTAATCAAAGGATTAAATTGTGCTTATGAAATGGAAATAAATCAAGTATGTATATTTTTTATTTTCTATATATTCATAATAAAACAATACATAAAATTTTCGAAAATTATATTGAAATAAAAATATTTTTCTTTTACATTCATTTCCAAAGAATTAATGGTATTTTCACCCCTATTTGATTTATGGTTTTGTGGTCATTAAATTTCTCTTGACCATGTTCTTTGTCACTATCTATTATTAACTAGATGGTATTTTTATCCTACATTTATATATTTTTGCTTCCCACCAGTGTTCTTATTATTCAAGAACTTGATTATGCATTATTTTGGGTGACCTTTAACCTTCGCACTTTCCAGATTTAAAATAACTTTTATTATCCCTCTGTATGATGTGAGTTTTCAATAAAGGTATCTCTAAATATTGAATAATTAATGATCAAGATATAATTTATACAGAACATTTTAATTGGAAGGAGAATGTAACACCCAAAAAATTTTGTTTAAAATAACTACAATCCTGATAGATTTCTAAAAACGAAACATCAAACTTTATGTGAATTGAGATTTATTATAAAAATATTATTTTTAAAATGTGACATAGTCATTAAACTGGTTTATATTAATAAGAATAAATTAATTATCAAATATATGTATATTATTCCTATAAAATACAAATATATTTATTAAATCTTCAGAAATGATCACTCAATTTTCAGTAAAGCCATATTATGCGTAAAAATGTTTTTTATTTCATTTTGTTTGAGGAAATGATTTATAATTTATAGTCCCTTTAAAATTTTATTTTATAAAATTAAAATAAATTTAAAAATTACTATGTCAAAATTATCTTAGAGTTAAGTTTTTATAATTTTCTAAAATGATTGATATTTTTATGAATAGTGAAAAATGCTAAAAAATTAAAAATTGTCCTTTCATTTAAATAATTTAAAATGTTCAATTTGGGTAAATGGTTTTAAAAATAAAATCACTTCATTTATATTATTAATAATCCAAATAGGGTCATTATAATTATTTTTTTGTATTTTAGTATGAAAATGTTTTTTAATTTAGGAAATATTTTTTTTCTAAAAAATATTTATGTGTCCTGTTTTATTGGTATAATTTTAAAATAAATTCTACCAGTTAAGCTAATTAAATAATTAAAAGTGGATTTCATATTTTAAATTATGTGGATAGAATTTGGTAAATATATACCCTTTATTTTTTACCTCTCTAAATTGTAACCTTTGTGAAAAATTATCACCATGATAATGGTAAAAAGGGTAAAATAATGTTAAAACTTTGGGATAAAGATTTAAAAAATTTATAACACTTGAATTTAGCTTATTTTATGATTTTATTTCTTCCATAACCATCCAATTTTTTAAAATATTTGCACTTTGTTCCATTTTTCATTTATTATAACCATTAAATTATTTTTAGAAAACATTTAATACAAAATACCACTATCTTGACTTTAATTCCTCTAAAATTTTTACATAAGGATAAAACGAGAATAAATTTTGCTCTAAATGTTTATATGATTATTAATTAATTTTTTATGATAATAATTTATTGTTTTATTTTTATTTTAGGAATATTTACCTTAAATTCTTATGTAGTGTCGAAATAGAATTAATTCTTTTAATAGAAAAATTAAATAAATGATTTCAAAAATATTAAAATTAATAAAATTTGGGTGTATTATTTTTTATGTGAATTTAATAGATAATTATAATATAATATGAATTTTTTAATGGTTTATATTATTATTATATAACTATCATGGTCACTTTAAAGTCAAAGTAAATAAATATTTCCAAAAAATGATGTTGATGATATTTTGTAATAAACAATACTTTATTAAATAATTTAAAATTCATAAAAAATCATATTTTTGTCCAATTTAATATGATGTTGTTTAAAATATCATAAATGTTCCATTTATGGGTAACAGGGGGAAAAGGAAAGAGATAAGAATGAAAAAAATACTTAAACATTTCGAAATTTTATTAGATAACAATATATTGACTCATACTCACCATATTTTTTTTAATATATCAATTTTATCCACTTAAAATAGAAAATAATTTTACATTAATTTAATATTTTAAGTAATTCTAAAATTGCCTCATTATTCACTTATAAAAGGGAACCTCTTCTCCTCTCTTCATCCCACACTTTGAGCCATCTAGATAGAACAAATACTACACATTTATCTTCTAAAATCCCATGAACATGAAGTATAGGTTCTTTTATCCTCAAAATTACATTCCAATGGTCCTTTAGAATGGATCAAAATAAGGTCAACAAAAGAAGAGGTATTCATCTTACTCAACCTATTTCAATTTATTTTTTCTTCTACCTCCTTTAAATATGTATTATTAATTATAAAATCATAACTTTTTAACAAACTATACATAAATTTTATTATTATTATTATGGAACCAAATATATCCACCCATTATTCCATCAAATGAGAAGTCTCAATCATGGCTAAATGAAAACTACCACCTTTACGTAGAGATATAATTCATTTTACATAATCATATTTAAGGGACGGTTGTAATTATGGGTTTATTATTTATAAATAATGTTTATTACATAATTTTTATTTTCTAATTATAGTATAATATCAATGATCTTACCTTTCAATTCGTTGTAAAATGATAACGTTGCTTATGCATACGTGTGGACTACCACCTCCAGAAAGTGATGTGAATTGTTTTTTGATTTTGTTCGACATGGAGGGAAATAAGGGTATATTAAATGAATATATATGATATATGTAATATAAAAATAATTAAATGAAAATTTATAATTATATTACTTTCTATCATTTTGTCCATCAAAAAATGGAAACGGTGTTCATGCGTATGTACGTCCTTCCATCTCGGTGAACGGAGTAATTAATTTCTCTATCTCTTGATTTTATAGATGACTATAAAATATATATATAATTACAATATATGATATTTATATCATGATAAATATTTTTTATATTTTTAAACCATGATCAAAGGATATTTATCAACACTATTGAATAGAAATTCTCATGAAAAATGACCGATTTAACACCTAGGAATGACGATTTTAATAAGGAAGTATTAGTAAATGGGTGTTCAAATGTCATAAGTTGAGAATATATGATATTATCAGTATTTAAATTAATCTTTTATAAATTTAATAAATTTTTATTTGTTATACATAAGTTTAAAAGTGACTTTGAAGAAATTCAGACTTGAGGTAAAGAGATTTCACGTCTCACCTTTATTTTTGTGAGATACGTGTCACATTCACCACTCATTTATTTTGTGTGGTGTATATACTACACATGAATGTTTTTTTTGATATTCTTTATAAAATTATGGGGATATAAAAATATATATATTATCCTATCTCTTTTTTATTCAAATATTTCCAAAGAAGTACGGGTTTATCATCCCAAATTGTGTTCTTTAGGATATATGTTATGGTATGAGCTTATATTATTTTATGAGGTGATTATACTTCCTTTTTAACCTGATATATAATTTATATACTTATTTTAAAGATATTAAAAGTTTATTTTAATTAATTATTTCTTGGGTATTATGATTCCAAAGTTACCAATGTGGTCATGGTTTTATGTTACAATCTCATTTATTTAATGAGATTGTTCAGGATTAAGTTTCTGATGATGAAATTTCGTGATATACCTATCAAGTGACTCTTTTATTTTAGTATCTTATATCTATTCATGTAGTTTATGATTAATATTACTTATTTATTTTATTCAGTACTTAGAATGACTGAGAACATTTTATTTTTAAAAATACACTTTATTTCCCCTTTGATTGAAGGTTGTTATGGGTATGATTTTGAATAGTGCTCATGTGTGATAGGATATTGTCAAATGACAATTCAAAAAAGTTTTCCTTGAAGGTATAAATCATTCCATCCACTACCTCATATGAATAGTGATTACTCCCTATTGAATCTGATAAGGATCTTGGTAGATATCTGTAATAAATATTACACTAGTGAAGTGTGGTCCTTTATGTTTCATGCCTAATGGTTATGATTGGTTATACCAATCAATATATTGAACTAGTTTGAGAGGAAGAGGGGGTTCCCTCAAGGGTTTTTTAATTTTTATCACCCGGTAATTTAATTTAATTAGGCCTCGTGATGATAGAGTAGGTTTAGCTGAATTTTTAGGATCATCTACTTTAGATAATGGTTGATTTGGTCACTTGATGGGTAGTGGTGTGACATTGACTAGTCAACTAAGGTCATTGTTGTGACTGATGTACTCATTGATAGATTTTGAAAACAGGTGATGACAACCCTATTAAGATATCCTCAAATGAGGATTTCATAGAGTTGGATATCTTCATGTAATGTAGGAATACCTTCAGAATGACAGTTTTGAGGTTTGAGTGGAAGGCTCATGTTTCCCCTGTAGAAACAAGTTACTTATGGTGGAGCCACTGCTTTACAGAATTTTTTTGGATGAGGTTTTTTATCTAAATCAAAAAAAAATTAAATCCTTTAATCTTTTTTGATGTTGGGATGGAAATTTTATTAATTTCTCATTGTGTTTGTAACATCCTAATATTTTAAAAGGAAATATATTTTTTTGATAGTGTACAAGATATGCAACACCTAGGATAAATGAGCAACACAATTTTATTATTTAAATATGACTATAACTTAGGTGTTAAATTAAATGGAATTAATATTATTATCTAAATTATAAAATATATAATTGTACTACATATGTCTAATATATTAATTAACTATTTTTAAATAAATACTTGATTTTTAGTAGGGTCATTTTATTCATCAAAAATATACTTTCTTCAATAATGATTTTTATTTGTTTTTATGGCTGATTGTTATAATTAATTTATTGAAATTTTAGAAACATTTTTAAAAAAAATTAATTTAATTTTTTAATTCATCATATAAAAAATTTGGATTAACTTTTTAGAATTTTCTAAAAATATTTATTTTTCAAGGAAAAATGAAAAATAAAAATTATTATTTAAAAAAAATTCATTTATATTATTTAGAGGGTAAAATTAGATTTTGTATTAGTTTTCAATTGGTATTATTTAATTTCTTTTCAAATAATTAAATAATGTGTTTTTAAATGGATTTTATTCTTGAATTTAGTATAAAAACATTTTATATTTTGAAGGGTATTTTAATGAAAAAAACAATTTTTTATTGCCTTTTGATAGTTTAATTTTAAATTAAACTTTACAAATATGTGTTTTTAATTTTCAAAAATTGATTCTATATTTTTAATAAGTGGGTATAAAATTATTAAATATTTCCCTTATATTTTTTACAATATTAATATTAACCTTAGTAACTTTTGTTACCATAATAAATGGTAAATCAGAGAATCTAGGATACATATAAAATGATTAGAACTATGAAATGCCCTAAAACATACCTATATCTTATTATATGATTATATATCAACCATAATCATTTAATAGTCAAATTTATAACCATTTGAGGCTACTTGTATGGGATAATTTCTTTTATAGTATTTTACTTAAAGAAATGTCAAACATGTCACTCTCTTTTTTTTAATAAGTGTAATATTTTTTATATGGTGTTATCTAGAGGATATATTTGAATATAAATAGTGTTTTTAAATAGAAGATATTTATATTCATCATATTAATTTTTTTATTTTTTCTGAAAAAAAAATAATTATTGTAAATACTTGCACAACATTGATGTAGTAATTATTTAATTAATTGAAAAAAAAGATATTAAAAATATTAACATAAATATAACATGAAATAATTAATATAATAAAAAATATTTATAGAAGACCTCTATATTTTTTGTATTTTTAGAAATATATATTTTTAATTTAAGTGTTCTCTTTATAGTGATAAATTCAGAGTAATGAATAGTTCTTAAAATTGACATTATGGATATTTTATTAGAATTAATATTTTATTAAATGAGATAAAATTCATAATTATCTTAAATTATATCAATTAATTATAATAAGGTTTTAAATTACATCTATGATCCATTTTTTTGTATTTTTTAGTTTTATAGTAACTATATTGACCCTCAAATAGTAAAAATCCATATATTCACGGTAAGAGATAAAGAGGTTAAATATAGCTTAAAAACAAAATATAACGGTAAAAATATGTAAAAACTTTTATATTTTTTATTTTATGGGTTTATTTCTAATCGTACTCATATTATATTTGAAAAAACTCACACTGGTTTCATTTTTAATTGAAACTTAATTTATATCAATTTAATATTTTAAGAAATTCCAAGAGTCACATTCCCCTCTTCTATAAAAGGGAAAATTTTCTTACAATTTATTCACTAATCATAACCAATTTTTTTCCAATAACTTCAAAATACCTTCCTATAATCCCTAAAGACGTTCTACACAACCTTTTTAGTAATAATACCAATATTAAAGGTTTTAATGTGTTGATTAAAGAGGTTTTCCAGATAAGTGGTAGAGTTTTTATCTGCATGTTTTAGTTTTTTTCTACTTCCACATACCTAAAACCTTCTTCAACCATGATTATAAGGCCCCGGCCTTAAACCTTACTTAATATTGAATTAAATGAATAATTCACGTTGAGGATCTTTTCAGGTTTAGAGTTTTAGAGAATTAGAACATAACTATTACATCTCAAAAGATTACAAAGTAGTCACTTCTACTAAGTTTCGATAATAAAAAAACTCTTAAAAGAAACATGTCTAGTTCCATGTTTTATATAGAATGACATTCCCTTGATCCCATCCTTGACCTTATTCCACATTAAGTCCTATGAAAAAAATTTCAAAAAAACATGGGGTGAGCATAAAAAGCTCAGTAAGGGATACACAAAGAATGAAAACTGTTAGTTTTTCAAACATCAAGTAAACCATGTATACTCTATCAAAGTAATACCTTCACCTTCATGAAGTAGTAAAAACTCTTCACTGAATAAATTATCATTACTTACTTTTTTGTAACCAAAGGATTACCATAAAACCCATATAAAGAACACATAACATATATAAAGGTAACTTGGGACATAAACATACTTAAGTGGAATAACCATACAGTCAACTTCCACACATATCACTTAAATGGAATAGCCATACGGCCAATTTCCATACATACTTAATGGAATAGCCATACGGCTGACTTCCATACCCAATGCATGGGAGGTTATAACGTAACCACCCATCCTGGTATTCACGGCACCACCCGTCATATGGTTTATCACGTAACCACCCGTCAAATGTCCAAGTACCAATATAAAATCATAAAACATAAATCCAATATAAAGGAATGATAACATTTCTACATTTCAATCACAATATATCATAATATAATCCTTTATCAAAACCATTTTCAATACCAAAATACATAAAAGAGTATATGGTATTTATTTCATTTTAAAAACATAACGGCTTGTTGAGGAAGCCAAAGACCAAATAATACTCGTGGCGGCGGAAAAGGTCGTTGTCACCGCGTACGTAAAAAAACATTAATTTTTGTCATTTAGTAAAACGCTTCGTAGAAAAAGATTCCTTTTGTAAAAAAGTAAAATTCAAAGGGGTTTATACACCGTATAAAAGAAAGTTGTGTATAAAACGAAATATGCCTCAATGAAAGGAGATTGAGACGGAGTCCCTTACCTCGGGTCCGACTTGACTTGATCGTTCTTTAACGTCCTGAATAATAAACTTGAGTTAATTTATACTTGATTAAGAACCTTTTTAAAGTTCATTATTCCTTTTATATCACTTATTGCCATGTTATAAACATTATGTAACCATTTAAGTTAATAATGTTTGTTTTGTCAATATTTGGTTCTTAAGTAGAAAGTGGACTTCTTACAATTACATGTTGTTCATGTGGTCAAAGGTTCTTTATATCCAGAATGACATTCCTGATTTGGATATCATATATTTCATATATATCCATCATATACATGTATTTATAATATTACATAATCATTTAGAGGTAAGAAATGAAATGCACCGTTCATGGAGACGGTAAGCCGTACGTACGCATGAACGCTACTTTCATTTCTATTTAGTATCTTATAGAATGGAATCATAATGATATAAGAGTATATTATAATTCTAGTATAATAACATATATAATATCATTAACTTTATACTTTACACATCCCACATATGGTATTAATGAATCAAATCACTATCAGGGGGCGGTAGTCCGCACTTTCTAAAATGAAGATATCGTGTTTACCCATAATGGAAACAATAATGGTATGTTTTAAATGAAAAATAAATAAGCTTAAGGAAAGCATAAACATATTATATATCATATATAAAAATAGTTACATCATAATGGCCACCTTTGAAGGTGGTAAATGAGTATTGAACAATCATCGTTTCGGGAGGCAGAATTTCGCCATCCACGGAAACCGTATGTTCTTTAACCATTTGATGTAGTTGTGTGAGAGTGTAGCTCGAATAAATATTATAACAACATCCTAGTATATTGAAGATACTGGTGTTGTTACAAAATAAGTAAATAAAAATAGTTTAGGGGGTTGGAGAAGCAAAATAAAACAAATGAACAAGAGAGAATGAATTACCTTTAAAAGTGTAACTCCTTTTGATTTGAGCCTAAAGGCTTACTTTGAAAGGGTTCTGCACAAAGGGAATCCTCTAGGATGAGTAGAGGGATGTTTAAAGGGTAAATGGGCAGAGGTTGGCCGAGCCAAAGGCTTTAGGAGTGTGTGTAAGTTGGTAGAGGTGGGGGCCTTTTATAAGAGGAGAGGAGAGGCACTTTTGGAAAGTAAAGAAATATTACTTTATTTGAAAATGTTTTTCGGTTTTAAAAGGTCCCACATTGATATAATTCGTGTCTAAGGTGATAAGGTTTCGAAATCCACCCATCCAATAAGTTTTGGACATGTGTAGTTCATAGATTTTACATTATCTTTCCATTTTATTTAAATCATCAAATAATGATTTCATCGCTGCATCATTATTATGTCATTAATAATTTAATTTATTTAATGTCTAAAAATTATAAAACAAATACTATGATTTAGGAAATCTTTTTATCTTTCCAATGACTATTTATAATCAAAAATCTGACTTGTATAACCCCATTTAAAAATTGTTTTAGTAAAACATATCATGTTTGTGCCATTTTTTACATTAACATTAAATAAAAGGTATTTATGTCATTTTCCAACCAAAGTGGCTCCATGGGGTCCCCAAGTTCACCCATGGCTTTTCTTTGTCGGCCATGACACATCCAATGAGGGTAGGACATGTGTCTAGGTCATCTCATACTATTAAAATATTATTTTTACCTTAAACTACACTAATTACCACTAATCGCGATTAAAAACTTAATAAGTTACTATTCACCAAAAAATTATTTTAATCTCATTGAACCACATTTTAATTCTTAATGACAACCATGTATATCGGATTTTTGAAAATCAAAACACAATGATGGAAAAATTTCATTTAAACGGAAAAATCAGTTTTTATAAGTACCACTTAGTGGTTTCACTATTCATCAAAAATTGAAGTTTTTAAGAAAATTACCAAAAATTCACCCTAATCTATATTTGATATTACGAATTCAAAAATGAATTCTATTTTACAAAATTAAAAATATATAAGTCAAATTAATTAATTTAATAATTAATTCCCGCTGTCAGAGCAAATAGCGTGTTTTTATGAAACAATAAGTATCAAAAGATTGACACTAGTTTAAGTCTGATTTCAAAGTGAAATTAATTCCAACGACCACTATTGGATATAATGGTAAAAATATTTTCTAATTTCACTTTAAAACCAATTCAAAATATAATCTAATCATATAAATAAATTAGATTAAAAAGAGGTTTTGAATTAAAATACAACATTTTACACTATTCATTAAAAAAATGAACTTTATCGGAAAGGTACCAAAAATTTACACAAGGTAAATTTTGATGTCCCGGTTCGAAATAAGAGTTATTTTTGGTCCAATAGAATTTATAAGATTGATCAAAACTATATTTAATGACGATTCGCTGTCAAAAGGTGATAAGTGAACCCTTAGTAAAAATTAGGGTATAAATGCCTAAAATTGAACTCTTTCCGTATTTTAAGCCTTTATCTTTTATTGGGTAAATGTAAAAACATTTAAAAACATATATAATCATATTTTAGTTATTTCTATCCATTCCTTCCAGTACAACGGCTACTTGTCAACTAACATTTAAAATAATATTATTTTATTACTTGTGTGCAACGTAAGTTTTCAAAGAAAATCATCGTTGCGTATCGAGTACGCTATCGAACGTAGAAACCCCTTTTAATTAATATTTAATTCGTAAATATTAATAAATATGAAAATTCTTTATTCTTTAATTACCTGGGATGTTACAATGATAAAATAATAAAAATATTATTATCCCTATAATTAGGTTTTTTTTAATTTTACAACCTATTTCCATCTTCTCTTCCATCAAATGCGAAATGAAATTGTCATTCGTGTGTACGGTGAATTACAACCTCATGAATCAATGTAATTTGTTTTCCATCACCATATTTCAAGATTGGTTATGATTATGAAATTAATTTTTATATATTATATTAATTACATATTTATAATTCTTAAATGGTAATATATCGTCTATGTTCTTACCTTTCCTTACACAGAAAAATGATAGTGTTGTCTATGCCTACGTGTGGACTACCACCTCCACTGAGTGATCTGATTCATTTTTCATAACAACGTCACATGGATGATATATATAATTATATTTTTATAGTTAATATGATATTTATGATTTTATAATAATTATGGAAGTATAAAATAATACTTACTATATTTCAATATTGATCGTTGAAAGATGGAAACGCTACTCATGCGGGCATACATCCTGTCCTCTCCATTATTATAATATACTTCATTTTTCATAACCAAATTCAATGCATGGACTGAAAAGTATGATTTTTAATAAAAATATTAATTATTTCATGATTATTTTTTATTATATGATAGAATAATTACCTCTATGCCAATAGTCAAATTACCAAAGTCATTTTGGACTAATAAACCGAATATCATTAAAACATAAGATGTAAACATAAATAATTTAGTATTTTTTATAACACGGTAATAATTTAAATAAAAGGAATAATAAAAATGAATTTTTTTTGAAATAAATTAAATATTTAAAATATTTTTATTTTTCAGGATGAAGAATAATGTACGTAACAATTTAGACTCAAGGTGAGATAATTTCTTTAAAAAAAATTTAATGTTTTCCTTAAAACTATCTTTTTCTTCAATATCCAAATGATTTCATTCTAAAAATTATTTAAATAAGTTTTTTATTATTATCATATTTTTATTTAAATTAAATTTTTCCCACATTTTAATTATCAAAAAATGGTTTAAAATTTAATATTCTCTCCATTTTTCAAATAAGTTATATTTTAATTTTACTAAAAATGTGAAAGGAATTTTGTTTTAACATAAAATTAATAGCATGAAGAGAATATCCCACCATCATTACCACTCAATGTTTTTAATCTACCTTTACATTTTTTCAAGGTTATTTTCAATGTAAATTCTTTCCATAATATTTAGGAAATTTTATCTTTATAATAAGTGATTTCAAAGTGAAAAGGTTATTTTCATCAACAAATGTTATAGGTGATATTTTAATCTTATTTTCATGTATATTGGGTCACTAGGGATATATAACTCTACATATTACTTTAAATCAAGCCAGCATTCACCCTACTTTTATTCATGTGATTATGAATGTTTCCTAGCAAGATACCTATAGGAGAATTCAAAATGGGGATGTCCCTGATGTGTGAATTTTTGCAGGATCTTTATATAGACCCTTCACCACAAGGGATTAAAAAGAGGAAAAATTCCTAATTCAAGGTAGATATTAGTGGGGTAATATTCTCTAGTAAAACTTTATCACTAAAAAATACAAATTTTTGATCAGGAGTATTTGGAATAACGAAATTTCATTTGATGTTGCAGTTATGTGAAAGAGAATCCAATTGGATTCCAAATTATCTTATTGTGTGGCGAATAAGGAGGATACATCTATGTACCTATTTTTCATAGTGAATGGTAAAGGATGTTGTGGGAGGGTTTTGGTGAATTCTCTATATTTTTTATGGTGTAGATGGAACTATTGGTTTTCTGCATCCAAAGATGTTTCACTAGAACAGACACCAATAAAAAAGAGGAAATGGATTTTGAAATTCTTATGGCAGCTGGTCATTGGTGCATCTGGGAGGCTAGGAATCACTCCCAAGACAATGAATTTCATAGTTCTGGTTTAACCTTTGTTTCTAAAGTGAGATGGTACATCATGGAATTTACTCACATTCCTAAACTAGAAGATATCACACCCTCTATTAGGCATTATATGGGTACCGGCCACCACCGTAATACAACCTCTCCTTGATCAGACAGACATTGGGAGAAGTGGACTCCCCTATCTAGGGGACTCAAACTCAACATTGATGGATCTTTTAGAAAATACTACATGCGGGGGTGTTTTTTGAGATTCCTTAGGTTTGGTACTCTTTGATTTCATTGAATTTTATGGAAATGGTGAGGCTCTCATAGAGGAATGCAAGGCAATGCTGCAAGGTATTGACCAGTGTCACACCAAAAAATATCCCCTTATATTCGTTGGAGACTGATTCCCAGATAATTTAAAATTCCTTCAAAGGATACCCTCATTCCCACTAGTAGATCACTTATCAGATCTGAAGCTACAAGGACCTCGTGTCCAATGACCTTGGAATTCTCCACAAGTGGCATGATCATAACCGGTTGACAAACTTCTTGGATTCCAATGCATCTCAAAATGATCCCCACATGTAATTCTCAAGTATTTGGTATCATCCTCCAAATAGTGATGTCATTGTTCTTGGATATGCTCTTGGTATCCACTTTTATAGACCTCCTTAATTGATTGTTCAACATTCTCTCTATAAATAAAATACATATTTTAGGGTTATGATGATATTTTTTCAAATCACATTTTCTTTTCCATTGGTTATGTTGTTATGAAATATTAAATTCTTTCATAATTTTCTAGATGGATGTGATTTTTATATCTATAATATTATGTATGGGAAAAGTTTTCATGATTGTTTTTTAATGTTTTTAATTTTTTTTCATGAACATAATATTATTCATTTACCTGCTATTATTTCCACAAGATTATGGGTGCACGTGGTTTCACTTCCATAAGTTTATGGTAGGGCCTGGTTTCATGTCCTTTACATAATGAGGGAACCAGTTTCTATTTAAGCATGTTTGCAATTTTAAAATCTTCTTCTAATCTATATTTCTAAATATATGTTATTATATCATGACTCACATTATTTTATTTCTGTATGATTCATATCTTAAAAAACTATTAAGCTTTATTCCATGACTAGGGATTATGGTCTATGATATGACGGATATGGTTTTCAAATATTAAGCTCTTGTTCACAAACCCTTATGCTCATTTTTTGGGTAAGTGATCGTTAATATATCCCTTGTTTACCATTATTAAGAACATGGCCTCACCCTTTACTATGTTTCCTTTGCTCAGATTGTCAAGAAAGGTTTAAGGTGGTGTATGAAAAAGAATATTAATATGTGGGAATATTGTTTTGGAATATTTATATGAACTTTCAATAAAGAAGAATATATTGTATCTAGTATCCAATGAAACAAAATATTTATAGTCCTCGGGCTTGTATTTTTAAAATATTTTGTATATTCACTTATTATGATATAATATCTATGAACAAATAGTATGTGTCCCAATATATATTATATTTGTTTATTAATATTGTAAAATATAAATTTATCAAAACATTATTGTGATACCAACTATTATAGCCTAAACATAATCAACCCCTAATTAAAATATTTCCAACAAGTATTTCATTCTCAAACATTCCCATGACTATTTTATTTTATATTTTTAAATAATTAGGAAAAATATTACATAAAAAACTATAACACTTCTGTATAGTGTACATTGTTACCCAAAAAACAGTTTATTAAATTGACACTCCAATTTCATTAATGACACACCTTATTCATTAAGTATGAATCTCCATAACTAAAATATTGACTTTTTTATAGTTCATATACATCCTTAAAACATGTAAAATCATTTCAAAACATGGGATGAGAAAATAAATATTAGTAAGGTATATGAAAATAAAGGAAATTCATTATTCCATTAAAAAACATGAAAAACAGTTAGAAATTATTGTTCTATATATAATCAAATTTAAGATAATATAATAGCTTAAAAATGAAATAAATATCATTGAACAAATATTTTCATAAAAAATTACTAAAAAGGTAAAGTAAAAAACATAATCATAAAGGTAACTTTGAGACAACATATTTTTGTTAATATTATAGTCATAATTACAATGGAATAACATCATTAGTTAATTCCAACATAATTTATCCAATGAATAAATTGATACCTAATTCATTGGAGGGATATAAATGCACCACCAATCATTATATATAATTCACATGATCCATAATATGAATAAAATTTATATGGGCCTGAAATTGCATCATAAAACTCATAAATATATTCATTTGAACCCATAATAATAAGAACAAATAGTTAACACATAAAAATAAGAATAAGTATCCTATTCATTGATAAATATTTAAAAAAGTCATAGAAAAATGGGATTTAAATTATCTTTTTAAACCCATGAAAACTTGAAAGGGAATATTCATAATGAAAAAATTACATAACATTAGGACAATTCAATCGAGTAAGAAATGTAAAAAGACATTATTTTCACACCATCATAAAGTAATTTGAAAATAACCCATATACATACTATTAAAAAATTATTTCAAAATTATTTTAAATAAATTCAAAAGTAATTTAAAATTACTTAAATAAATCAATGAGGTGTGGAGAATAAAATTTATGAATGAATATAGATGTGAAAAAAAATAGTTAAAATAAAAACTTCAAAACATTTAAAAATAAAAATCTATTACATCAAGTCTTGACTCACTTCATATGTCCTACAGCCACATAATTAATAAAATATTATTATTTATTTATTTAATTATGTAAATTTTCCATTTTTATTTCCTTATTAATAGTCCTTTTATTTCATTTTTATCATACTTCATTTACTTACCAAATCGACACCAGTCATTTTTGGATTGTTCGCTTAATTCCTATAAAACATATTCAATGATATGAATATGATCATAAAGGTAATAAAATAGTTTTATCATATCAAAAATTGTAGAGATATATGTTTTATATCATTATTTTAGTACAAAATTTAACAGTTCGGTAGGTTTCCCAAAGTAGATTCAAATAAAGAAAAATGTATATATATTCATTTTTTGTTCAGCTAAATTTTATGATGACCTATTATTGTTACTATTATTAATAGAGTGGAAAAAATAAATATATCAATTTCTTAATTGTGTTAAAAATATCATAATTATTCATTAAATTTGTTTCATGAACTATCCAAGTAAAGCAATGATGAAAAACGGAATATGTTATCCATGGAGACAATAGTTTTCACGTAACATGGAAGAATTTTTTATTTTCTATGTGATGGAAGGGGTAAATAATGGTTTATATATAAAAATAATAACATTTTAATATACTAATTATTATAATTTCATTATATTAGTTTTCTTAAAACATTCTTATAGTAATTGGAAGAAAAATAAATATAAAAAAAGGTCAAGAAAATTACCTCTTCCTTTGATATTATCTATTAAGAGTCTCCTTAAGCCTTCTTAGATTGATCTTTTACTGGTAGAAAATCATATATGATGTTAAAAATAAGACTTTTAAAATATTTTTTTTTAATTCTCAGTGAAGTTAAATTACTTGATATGTGTGGATAAGGGAGTTGGTGAAAGGGTCCTTTTTATAAATGATAGGGGTGAAATTTTTTTATTATTAATTTCTTAAAATCAAAAAGAGTAATTTATTCTGAAGGAAAGGGGATCCAATGTGAATAATAATTTACAAGAGATAATGGGGGTAAATAAATCCTTTATCTTCTCATTTAATGATAATGTTTTGTCATGTTTTTTTCCCTTATCCCTTAATTTCAGCATTTTACTTCATCTTTATCCAGGTGACTAAATTTTACTAGGGTGACATATTTTTATGAATAAAAAAGAAATAGAAACTAATTGTAACATTATAATTCCAAATTTTAAAACCATTTACATGATCTAAATTATAAAGGTAGAAAAATTGAATTTTAATAAATGTATTCTTCGTTAAATAAAAAACAGTTTTTAAAAATATGTATTTTAAGCATAAAAAATAATCAACACTAAAATAATGTATATTATTGATTATCATAAAATTTTTTATTTTTATTTAAATAAATAATATATTCTTGACTTTAAATTAATCTAAAAAATAATGTATCATTGTGAATACTAAATTAACAGAAAATGAGAAAAATTGTTTTTTATTAGAATTAAATATAACCTTGGATCCAAAATTTTATAGACTTATAAATTCAACATATTAATTTTATATACATTATTTTACTACATAAATAAAATTTTGGTCAAAAAAAATATATTCATATATTTTTTAATTCAATCTTATAAAAGAATAAGGTTTTAAAAGTTATGGAATTTCTAAAATATATATTTTCACTATTCACCCAAAAAATAAACCTTTTTAGAAAAATTCAAGAAATAAATCCTAAGATAATTTTTATTTTATGAAATAAATTTTTTATTTAATTTCTATCAAATTAAAATCTATAAATTTATAAATTTTATTTTCTTAAAAGTTTTATAACACATGGTAAACAATTTAGTTAGAATAAAAACAACTTCCTTCTCCAATAAAAAGTCATTCAATTGTTTCATAAAATAAAAAAAATATTTATCAAGTTATAATAATAAAAATTGATATGAATCAATTGAATTAATATGAATAAAAAATAAAAAAAATCATTAGAAAAATACATAGGACATCAAATTTCCTCCAATAAATAATTTCAAACTATAGAAATTCAACTGGAACAAATTTTCAAAGGAATTTTTTTATTATTAAATAATAAGAGTATTATAAGGATGATTATGAAGGGCCCTAGAACACCCTGAGATGAGAGGGGTGAATCAGGGTGTCAACTTTTTCTTTTTAAAGTTGTGGATCTTGTTCCAACGTTGGAAGGAACATGTTAAATCTGTCAAACAAATAAAAGCAGGGAGATGACACAATACTTTTACTTGGTTCACCACAAACTGATACATTCAAGGAGAATACTCCAAAAATGTGTCATTTTTACCTCAATCCACTAATCTTTACTGGTTTGAGTTTTATAAGATTCAGTCATAATCACTTTGTGCCAGGCACACAACCTTTACAAAGGTTCAGGGATAGCTCACTACCTCTCTCAGATCACTTCCACCGACTCCCCCTAACTCACTACCTTGAGAGAAGTCAAACAAAGTTTATTGACTATAATTTCACTTTAATATATTTTCATTGAAGTCTTTTTCACTCTTTAGCATGACACACTACATTCATCGATGTCCTGAATTGAATCTCTTGTAAGCACTGAACCACATAACCAGATATTCAGAACATGTATTCAGCCTACACTGAAAATTGTTTGCAACCCCTACCAAGTGCGCACAAGATCTTACATTTGTGTGCAATATATTATTTTCTCATGGAAAATATTTCACGCAACTACACCCTATATGTGAAACATTTAACTTTTATACATAGCTTCAACGTTTACGTACAATTTCTACTTTTCCGCTTAACTTGAACTTTTCTGTACAACTCCCTTTTTGCGAAACTTTTACGTACATAATAAGATGGATCTTCTCTAAGTCTTTAGTTGTACCAAATGTGGGGGGTAACCTATAATTTATAGGTGTCATTGACCCCCGTGCGAAAAACCTACTGTGTCACGCAAAAACATTCATTTTGCACGCAAGGATTTTCATGCAAGAACTATTTTTCACGCACATCTCTAGATTTTTCTCACAACTCATGCCTTTTACATTTTTCAACGTTCTGATCCCAAAGCATGAATTGCATTAAAGTTTCCAAAACACCTACAATCTTGCGTGTAACTTTGTTTTCCAAACACACATTTCTCCATTTTCCGATTTTTTTAGACCCAAAAATTTGGAAAACACTAGAAAATGACGCCACCTTCAATATTATCTTCTGCTTCAACTGTATAATCCCTTTGTTGGAAAACAATTTTAAAGTACAAAGGTTATTGAAAAAAACACAAATATAACTCCATTTCTTTCATAAAAAAATTGTGGTTCCAACAATATCCCCCTTTGGGTTTTCTGGAAATCACAAGATAAATTCAATAAAGCACCAACAATAAGAGAACCCTAAAACACAAGTTTCAAATCATCCAACATGCTAAGTCTACGTGATCAATTCCTAGTGTAGATAAAAAATTGGGGAATCTTGAATAGGGTTCCCGTGGTTTAGAATTCTTAAATACACCCAAGCTATTCTCATACTGTGTCACAAAAGCATTACATTTCCATTGTATTCCTTCTCCTCCTGACACCGAATTATCATCATTTCATAGAAGCATTACATGTCTATCACATGTCCTGAATTTATTCCCTATCCCCCATTAAAAAACATCCCAAAGATCGTTATTTATTCATTGTACATCTCAAAACACCCATGGATAGTATCTCCCACATAAACCTACATCACATCCACAAACAGTTTAAAATAGTTAATATAACTGGGGATTGGGGAATTTCTGATCCTCCTTATGCACTGGGAGGTGGATGAACACCGAGGTTTAACAGATATTTCACAAACATAGCTAGTGAAACTGGATTGGTCAGGATATCATCCACTTTTTCATTAGTTCCCACACGATCCATTTTAATGTCTTGTTCAACTTTTTCCTTGATAGAGCGATATATGATTTAAATATGTTTTGTAGGAGAATGTTGAATAGGATTCTTTATAAGATCAATTTTTCATTTTTTATCACAGTAGATCACCATAGTTTGTTTCACCTCATAACCAATATCTTCCAGTTTTTTCTTCATCCATAGTAGTTGGTTTAATGCCTTTGTAGAGGAGATATACTCAGCTTCAACAACACTAGGATAAGTAATTTATTATTTCTTCCTCATCCTACCAAAACATTTCTTCTCAATGTAGAATACTCCACCACTGGTGGAATTTCCATCAACTACATCTCTATAACAATCAGCATTAGAAAATGAAGATAATTCACTATCCCTTCCCATATCAATGTATAACCCATAATCATGAGTACCTTGAATGTACCTCAAAAATTATTTGTACTGTTTTCATATATTCTTCCTTCCGATTACTCTGAAAGTGGGATGCTAAGCATGTTGCACTATAAATTTCTAGTTGTATTACTGTCTGGTGCTACAATATCCCAATGATCCTTCTATACATTGTGGGATCTACAGATGTCTCATCCTCATGCTTTCCAATTTTCTTTCCAACTACAATTATAGTCGACATTGGTTTGGATTCATGCATATTAAATTCTTTCAATCACTCCCTTGCATACTTTTCCTAATAAATGAATGTATAATTCTTCTTATAAATCAATTGTAGCCCTATAAAATATGTGATTTCACCAATCATGGACATTTAAAATTGTAATTTCATGTGATTAGTGAATTCATCCCCTGATCCTTACCTGTTTCCACCAAAAATTATATCATCCATTTATACCAAAACCATTAATTTAACTTTCTAAGAATTATTCATATAGAAGTTTTGATATACTCTTCCACTTTTTAATTCCAACTTCTTATGAAAATAATCTATCCAATAATACCATGCTCATGTTGTCTGATTCAATCCCTAAGGTGCCATCTTTAGTATAGAAAAAACCAATCCATCAATACCAATAAGAAACCCTACTAGTTGTTCAATGTAGACTTCTTATTTGAGAACACCATTCAAGAATGTTGTCTTAACATCCATTTGAGTTACTCTATATCCTCTTTATATTTCCATGGAAATTAAAAGCCTGATTAACTCCAATCTTGCTACTAGAGAAAATGTTTCCTCAATATCAACACCTTCAATCTATGAATATCCCTTGCACACCAGTCACACCTTATTTAAAATCACCTAACCATGTTCATCATATTTTTTTCTAAAAGATCCACTTTGTACCAATCACATTATGACCTCCAGGCCTCTTAACCAGATCCCATGTCTGATTTTTGTCAATTTGATCTAACTCTTCATTCTTTGCCTTCACCCCTGATTCATCCTTTGTAGCTTCTTCATATGAGGATGGTTCCACATGTTGAGTCAATAAGGTTTTCCTTATGACTTTTCCATTCCTTCTTGTTTTGAAAATCACAAACACCTTATACTTAAGAAAATCTATATTTTACTTCTATAAGGAAAATTTCCTTCCTTAAGAAATTTTACCCTAACTAAGATTTTTTTATACATATCAATATTTTTCTTAAGTGTAAAAATGGGATTCATACCCAAAACCTCAGAATCATATAATTCTAATATATGAAGCATTCTGTTTTAGGATCCGAATTCTGGAAATGAGTTGTAATAAAGTTCCACTCCGAATTCTAGACATGAATAGTAATGAAGTTCCACTCCGAATTCTAGATGTGAAATGTAATGAAGTTCCACTCCGAATTCTGGATAATAACTCTCATATAGTTCCATTCTGAATTCTAGATACGAACTCTCACATTGTTCCATTCCGAATTCTGGATACGAACTCTAACAAAGTTCGACTCCAAACTTTTACTAGTTAGACTCCGAACTTTTACTAGTTCGACTCCGAACTTTTAGGAGTTCGACTCCGAACTTTTATAAGTTCGACTCTGAACTTTTACTAGTTCGACTTTGAACTTTTAAAAGTTAGACTCCGAAATTTTACTAGTTTGACACCAAACTTTCATGAGTTCGACTATGAACTTTTAGAAGTTCGACTCTGAACTTTTACTAGTTCGAATCTGAACTTTTATAAGTTCGACTCCGAACTTTTACTAGTTCGACTCCGAACTTTTATGAGTTCGACTCCGAACTTTTACTAGTTCGACTCTGAAATTTTATAAGTTTGACTCCGAAATTTTACTAGTTCCACTCCAAACTTTTATGAGTTTGACTCCGAACTTTTACTAGTTCGACTCCAAAATTTTATGAGTTCCACTCCGAAATTTTACAAGTTCGACTCTGAACTCTGTAAGTTCAGATTCTGAACACTAATGAAACTATACTCTGAATTTCCTTAGAAATCTAGACTCCGGATTTCCATAGAATTCAGGTTCTGAATTCCTATAAAACAGAATCTGAATATCCTTTTATTATAGACTCTGAATTCTTTTTTGGTTAGACTCCTAATTCCTTTTTGGTTAGACTCCGAACATTTTTTTGCTTACAAAAAGAACTACAGTTTTTCTTATGCTTACACTCGTTTCATTACAAAATGATGAAGTGCATTCAGCTCCACATGTTTTGTTATAAAACGATGTTGTCCATTCTGTTTCTAACTAACCGTTTGTTTAGTGACACGTGAACTTATCCCTCTGAAATTTAAGTAAAATATGACTGTTGGAGGAGGGAGTCGACCGTTCCAACCAAGCCTATAAATAGGACCTCATTTGAAAGAGCTCAGAATAAGAATTGATACTGAAGTTGATCACTCTAGAAATCACGCGTTGTTAAGGTGATTTCTAGAGAGAGAATCTTTTCATGCCTTGTGCGTACTGAATTGCTCGTTCAGATTTCTTCGTGCGACTCCGAATGTTGGTGATTACATTCGAGGTCTTCCGAGGATAGGAAGACAGAGGTGCCGACTACCTTGAAGTTTGAGGGCTTCCTTGCTGAGGAAGACAGAGGTTCCAACTACCTTGAAGTTGAGGGCTTGCAGGGAAAGCAAGAAAGAGACTCTGATATTCGTATTAAGGGCTTATCCTGGTGTGGGTAAGACAAACTTGCTTGAAAGTATAAATCAAGGGACCTTTATCCATGGTTGTTGGATACCCTACTCTTTGGGTTAAAAGATTTATATCTTGTTACTTGTAGTTTTACTACTTTTTTTCCAATGTATATTGTATTGCAATGAAAGTGTAATATTTTTATATTTCCTTACACTTTAACTCTTATTATTTTAGATTCTATACGCTATAAGGTAGAATCTCATATTGTAAACATTGGTTAAGTTTCATTTTCTGGATCCATATTTCCAGAACCTGTTTTCGGAATCACTTTCCAGATTTAATCAAGTGCATAGAACTAGAAGTTTGTGACTTCATTATTTGTCCCAATCTTTCAATGGTGTTAGAGGTGTTTTGAATTTACTTAGTTTAACTTTTTTAAACTTAGATCTTTCCTTATTTAATGAAATTTTTAAAGTGTACAATTAACCCCCCCCCCCCCCCCTCTTGTATATTGAGCATCTACATTGTTATTTCGATACTACAATCGGTATCAGAGGTTCAAAACCCCATACTCTATACCAATCTCACATTTGGTATCAGATCAGGTTACTGAAATACTTATATTCACATATAAGTTTTTCTTGCTCAGTTTTTCCTTTGTTCTATATTTTCCTTGCTTAGGAATATTTTCCTTGAATTTGAACTTTTGTTATTAACAAGTCTTTGTGTAGAAAAATTTTTTTAAATATGGCAGGTTTAAATGTTGGTTACATCGACAACCTAAATCCTACAAGACCACTAATTTTTTATGGAAATGATTATGAGTACTGGAGAGATCGAATGAAGACTTTCGTTATCAATACTGGAGCAGACAACTTTGTTATGCTTACTGGAGGTTATAAAATTCCTGACAAGGAAGTGAGTGCTTTCACAAACTAAGAGAAGCATGAATATCAATTAAACTATAAGGTACGCAATACTCTACTATGTTCAATGACTAGGAACATATATAACCAAATTTATTCTTGTGATATAGCTAACTGTATATGGAAGAAACTTGAAGTTACTCATTTTGGTACATCTAAAGTGATTGAGACTAGAAGATCTATGTTGAGAGCATAATATCATGGTTTCAATTTTCCTTATGGAGAACCTATTTGAAAAGTACAATAAAGATTTATGACTATTGTGAATATCTTACAATCCAATGGAGAGAATGGTTCGGATGATGAATCTCTAGTTAATAAAATTATTGATATTATGCCTAATGAGTGGGAATCAAAGAGAACAGCTATTGATGAGAACAGGAAGGTAACTATAATATCTCTTGATGAACTATTTTTAACTCTTCTCCAACATGAAACAAGAATGAAGAGATATGCTGACAACATCAAAAAGAAGAATGGGAATGGTACTGTTTATTTTACGACAACGTTAAATCACATGAAAGCAAAGACTCCTGAGAGAGTAACTAGATCCAAGTATAAGAAGGTTACTATCCAATCTGAATCTAGTGAGAGTGAAGTCACAGAGAATGAGTTAGCTAATCTTACTCAATGGATGAATAAGATAGATAGTCAGATAAATATCCAATCCAGGTATAAGAAGAAGGATAGGAAAGATAAGAAAGATTCATAGGTCGCATGCTATGAATGAAAAAGAAGTGGACACATACGACCTGATTGCCCTATTCTTAAAAAGAAATAAAGAAAAGAGAGTCATTATAAAAGGAATAGAAAGAAGAATTACAATTCCAATGCTAAGAAAGTTCTAAAATCTAATGAAACCTAGAGTGTCAGTGGTGGTGACTCATCAGAAGAATCTTAAGATTATGAATCTTCTGGACAGAAGAATCTTGGTCTTATAGTCAGGATACCTATTAACAATCATTTCTTTATGGCTAAGTTACACAATGATGAATCATTGACCAATGTTTCTTTAAATTCTAATGATAGTAAATATTATAACTCTTCTGATGAAGAATCTTCTTCTGATGAAAAAAATATTTTACCGACCTATGAAGAAGTTTTCAGGTTTGCTAAACTTCTTGAGACTGAGAATTCAAAACTCAATAAAAAAATTTATAAGAAAACTCTAGGAATACTATTCTTACTAAAGAAATATTAGATCTTTATGAAGATATTAATAAGAAAAATGTTGATTTTGAAAGTATTTCAAAAAGTCTTGAGGAAGTAAATTCTGAGAAGAATAAACTTTCTAAAGATCTTGAAAAAGTAATTTCTATGAAAATTATTTTCGAGCCTAGCTCTAGTTCTAAATATAATGATTATAAAGATAAAAACTTGGTTATAAAACTCAAGTTTGAAATATTTTCCTTAAAGAAGTGTTTTTCAAACTTTACCTTAGGTCAAGAAAATTTTGATAAGATGTATTCACAAATACGACCTTTAAGAAACAAATCAGGATTTAGTTATACCCATGAAAAACCAACTTTTAGTAACAACTATTTTGTTTCCCAAAGTGCCCCATTTTTTACTAAGTGTCAATGTGGTGGTCACTGGGCAAAGAATTTTTCTTTAAACAAAACCCAATATTTAGGTTTTCATAAGGCTTATTTCTCTAAGAAAATGTGGGTACCCAAAATTTTGTTATCTAAAAATCTCGGATCCAAACAAGTTTGGATTTCGAAAGTCTAATTCTTTTCTCATTTTCAATAAATTAAAGAAAGTACCGAAAAAAATATTTGGTACATCGATATTGGATGTTCCTGGCACATGACTGGTAAAAAAAGATATTTTGAAAAGATTATCAATACGAGAGGAGGAAAAGTAACCTTCAAAGATAATGCTTAGGGTGAAATTTTTGGTATAGGTAATATTATTCTTCTTGGTAAAACATTGATTTCAAATGTTTTGTTTGTAAAGGGTATTAATCACAACCTCATTACCATAAGTAAATTATGTGATGAAGGATACCTTGTGAACTTTAGGAATGATAAGTGCTTAGTACACAATTCTAAGGAAGAGTTTATTCTCTCTGCCCACAGGCAAGAGAATGTTTACAATTTGAACTTAGAAGAACTTAGGAGCCAAGACTTACCTTGCCTTAGTGCAATGGAAGATCATTCTTGTTTATGGCATAGAAGACTAGGTCACTGTAACCTTAGGAACTTATGCAAACTCTCTAAGAAGAAACTAGTTAAGGATCTACCGAAGCTTATATTTGATTCTTCTAAAGTTTGTAATCCTTGTCAATATGGAAACCAACATAAATCTAGTTTTAAATCAATCAGTGAAGTCTCCACAACTGATGCATTACAGTTAGTGCACATGGATCTTTTTGGTCCAACACAAACTGGAAGCATTGGATGCAAATACTGTGTGTTTGTTCTAGTTGATGATTAAACTAGATTTACATGGGTCTATTTTCTAGCCAAGAAGTCTGAAGATTTTTCCTATTTCAAATGTTTTAAATCCCATGTTAAAAATGAGAAAAACTTTCCACTGAAAACTATTCCTAGTGATCATGGAGGAGAATATCAAAATTCTATTTTTGAAACTTTTTGTATTAGAAAAGGTATTACTCACAACTTTTCAGCACCTATAACTCCTCAAAAATATGGTATAGTTGAAAGAAGAAATAGAATTCATCAAGAGATAACTAGAACCATGTTGAGTGAATATTCTATAGCGAGACATTTCTGGGATGAAGCTGTAAGTACTTCTTGTTACACTAAATCGATTTTTGATTAGACCTTTTCTTAATAAAACTCCATATGAGTAAGGGAATAGTAGAAAACCTAGACTTTCCTACTTTAAGGTTTTTGGTTGAAAAGTATTCATCTTTAATACTAAAGAAAATCTACACAAATTCGCACCAAAATATGATGAAGGAATTTTCTTAGGCTACTCCACAACTTCTAAGGCCTATAGATTTTTTAGCAAAAACACTTGTACTGTTGAGGAAACAGCGCATGTAAAATTTAATGAAAATGATCCTTTTTTTTAAACCATCCCAACCAACATCTTCAGATGTGTTTTCAAAAACTTATTATCAACCTTTGATAGAAGATCCTTCTGATAAGGAAAATGTTCAAGAATATGCTTCTGAAACATTTACCCCGGAACACTTTCTACCCTATGTTGATGAACAAGTTTTACAAAACCCAAGTCAGGTGTTTCTAAGGAATCATCCCAGTGATAGTATTATTGGTGATTTCAATCAACCTGTAAGGACTAGAAGTTCCTTCAGGAATGAAATAGAGCATCTAGCATTCCTTTCCCAATTAGAACCAAAAATCACTGATGAAGCTTTAGGTGATGATGATTGGATTAAAGCCATGTAAGATGAACTAAATGAATTCAAAAGGAATAAAGTATGGACCTTGGTTGAAAGACCTAAGGAAAATTCTATTATTGGAGTAAAGTGGGTCTTCAGAAATAAGTGTGATGAGAATGGATTCATTGTTAGAAATAAAGCTAGACTAGTTCCTAAAGGGTTATAATTGTCAAGAAGGAATAGACTATGAAGAAACGTATTCTCATGTAGCTAGACTTGAATCTATTAGTATATTACTTGCCTTTGCAGGATTCTTCAATTTTAAACTTTTTCAAATGGATGTAAAATATGCTTTTCTTAACGATTTTGTTCAAGAGGAAGTTTTTGTTGAACAACCTCCTGGATTTGAAGATACAAAAAATCCTAATCATGTTTTTAGACTTACCAAAGCTTTGTATGGACTTAAACAAGCCCCACGATCTTGGTATTATAGACTTATAGGATTTTTGGTTCAAAATAACTATGTTAAGGGAAATGAAGATCCAACCCATTTTATAAATAAAGATAAGAAAAAAAATTGATTGTTGAAATTTATGTTGATGTCATTATATTTGGTTCAACTCAGCAATCTTTAACTGATTCTTTTGCAGATCTATTGAAATCTGAGTTTGAAATTAGTATAATGGGTGAGTTAACATTTTTCCTTGGATTTCCAATTTCTCAAAAACTAGAAGGAATCTAAATATCCCAACATAAGTATATTAAATATCTTCTTAAAAAGTATGGTTATGACAACACTAAGAGTATAAGTACTCCTATTGGTACCTCAAACACACTTGATCTTGATGAACCTGGGAAATGAGTAGATCAAACATCTTTTAGAGGTATGATAGGAAGTCTACTTTACCAAATAGCTAGTCGACCATACTTAATGTTTTCAGTATGCTTATGTGCCAGATATCATTCCAATCCTATGGAATCTCATTTAAAGGAGGTGAAAAGAATTTTTCGCTGCTTAAAGGGAACCATGGATCTAAGATTATTTTATACTTCTAGAAATGATTTTATCATAAAAATCTTTTTAGATGCTGACTTTGGTGGATGTAAAATGGATAGAAAAAGTACATCCGGGACTTGTCATTTACTAGGAGATTCAGTAGTTTCTTGGTCTTGTAAAAAGCAACATTCGGTAGCACTCTCCACTGTTGAAGTTGAATATGTAGCAGCTGGAAGTTGTTGTGCTCAAGTGTTGTGGATGCAACACACACTCACAGACTATGGCTTAAGTTTTACTAAGACTCAAATTTTGTGTGATAACACAAGTGCCATTGCCCTTAGTAAAAACCCTGCACATCACTCTCGTGCAAAGCACATAGATATTAGACATCACTTTCTTAGGTATCACACACTAAAAGGAGATATCATTCTTCAGTTTATCGGAACGCAAGATCATCTTGCTGGCATTTTCACAAAACTTTTACCCTCTGATAGACTTGAATACATTAAATAGAAGTTAGGAATGATAACTATAAAGTAATATTCCTTCATTAAGTTCTTGTTGAAAAATTATCCTTACATTAATAAACTTCTTTTTAAAGGGAGAGTATATTTTCTTGATAAGTGTAACCAAATTTTTTCGTTTTTTTAACCTTTCGTAACCAAAATTTTCGTAATAGAAATTTTCAGAACTGAAATTTCTTTACGTAATGGAAATTTTCAGAACTAAAATTTTCGTAATGAAGTTTTCGAAACTGTAATTTTCATAATGAAAATTTTCAGAACTGAAACTTTTGTAATAGGAATTTTTCATACTCAAACTTTTCGTAATGATTTTTTTCCGTACTCAATTTTCTTAATGAGAACTTTTGTAATGAGAATTTCTGTTCTCATTTTTTTTGTAACGTGTTTTTTCGTAGTTATTTTTTTAGTCTAATTATTCTTCAAGAAGAATATCACCTATTATGAACAAACTTCCTGGCCAATCCGAAAGGTATGATTTCTGGTCTTCGCTTGTCATTGGTTGAAGTTATATGCATCCCAAATTAATTACCCGTTCTTAGAACTTTAGTATAGCATAATTTTGGGGTCGATCCACAGGGAACAATGGCGTGCATAAATTTAATTGAGTTAATAATTAATTAGGTGAAGTATGCAGAATTTAAAGTTGATTGATTTGATTTTTGGTTTTTAATTGGAACTAAATTGTCTTACTTTGAGGAAATGATTAAAAGTTTTTAAATAAAAAAATCGGTAAATTTAAAGAGTGTAAAATAGGAAGGAAAAGATGTGTCAGGTCTATGGTGATTAAGGAGTACTTTTTCAGGTTGTTTAAATGGTTGTTTTGTTCATAATAATTCAATCATTCTGGATTTCGTTTTGTTACAAGATTTCCTTGATCTGGTTCCTCTTGTTTGGAATTAGAGCAGTTGACTCCTTGGTCCGGTGGTCAGTGTTCTTCATTCTTTATTAAGTTCGGTCCATTATTTGAATCGTTGAAATCCTTCCAATGGTCATGGATGATTTTACTGTTACATTTCTTTTGTACCACTAAGAATCCTTCCCTTGGTTTGGCTCAGAATTCTCAGTTATATTAGACAGTGGTTTAAGAAAAGTAAGATGAATTACAACAATTCAAACACAACTATATAAAACAATATAATAATTATGATCCCATCTTCCACAACCCCAACACGAAGGGTTTAGTTACACATAGAAAGTGGGAGAGAAACGACACACGTGATACCTGACAGATTCACCGTGTAGGCGTTGAGGTAGGGTGTCGGAAGGTGGAATGGCGGAATGATGGCACCACCGTGGCTTGGGAATGGTAACAACAGAGCTTCTTCTCTCCTCCAAATGGTTCTTCCCCTCTATATCCGTAGGCCAAGGCCTCTTTTTATAGAAAAATAAAGTACATGACATGTATAGAATGTTCACGCCGTGTACTTTTCATCAACGCATTTTGGCACCAATTTCTCTGCTGGCAGGTGGCCTAACACGCCATCTTTGACTTTTGAACATGGCGGCACCTCCAATTTGAGTGTACACGGTGTGTAGGGCCGCCATAAACGGCGTGTAGTATCAAAATTTTGGTTTCCAGCCCCTTCTAGAACAGCAGACACGGTGTGTAGAAATTTAAACATGTTGTGTCCGCTTTCAACGGCCACATGAGTGTGTGGACTTTTCTCATCAACCACTGCTTCTAGAAAGTGGTACACGGTGTGTAACGCCACCCCACATAGTTTTTATCACTTCCTGGTGACATGGTCGTTTACTCCCTGCTTTGGTCCGTGTCCTTGTCTGGATGTACAAGGCGTGTATAAAAGTACACGCCATGTAGTTTCAAAATTTTCACAAACTTCCCTTGATCCGTGTATTTAGCCAGAAAGCTCCTGAAAGTAAACAGATTCACCAAAATCAAAGAATATGTTCACAAAACAACAGATATTTTCTGAAAACATGTTTTTATTGTCAATTATATATATGGAAATGTATACAAAAATCGGGTGCATCAAATTCCCCCACACTTAGTCATTTTCTTGCCCTCAAGAAAAATCTCAACATCTAATTAAGAGAACCTATACTTTAAAAGGAAGACGTTTAATTAATCAAATGAATAACTAATAAAGTTACTGAGGAAAATTACTAAAAGTCACAAACAAATTAAATTCATAAGATATTAAAATCATGACTCTTATATAATGCAATTAACTACTCTCATCTTCTTTCAACACATTTTTCAACATTTCAAAAATAAGCATGTCATTTGATGATTTACCTTACCGGTCAAAATCACACTCCACACTCAAGATAGTTTTATTCATATTTATCCTCAATCTAAGGTATATACACTCTATCCATAGGTTTTCAAGATATCTTGTTCTCTACTTTAGAAAAATTGAATTAAAAAATCATTAGGGCTTTATCAATAAGGTTCAGATGTTTCTGTGGCTAAGGGTTGGTAGGTTCAGATGTGAAAATAAATCCTAAGGCATGAAAAAGTAAGGCTAATTCCTTTAAACAACATTGCATGATATTCAAAGTAAAGATCACTTAAAATACATCCTTCAAAAGCTCAGTAAAATGTTGTTCTAATCATCACCATCTTCCTTAGGCAAGTAGGGTACATGGGAAAATAAGCATAAGGTTCCCTTGTTGTTTGTTCGGGTTTTTATTATAATTATAAATAAACACAAGGTAAAGACTTATGAATACAATGAGTAGATGGTTGTGACCCATTATTCCCCAAATAATCAAGAGGTACTCCCCCACACTTTATTTCGTGGTTGTGCACAAAATATACCATGTATTTCCAACTCCCTCTTTAAATCTCAAATGAATAATCATGCAATGATTAAAAAGAAATAGGGTAGGAAGGGAAATAGGCTTGTAATGTGGCTTCTTATAAAGGTTGTTCATGGATTCTATGGGCTTAACTAAGATTAAATGTATGGTAGGTATCAAGATAAAGGGGTTGAAACAATCTAATGACTCAATCATTTTAATGTATTTCAAGATATTTCTTCATGTTTTGAAAAGAAAATTTTCAAATTCTGCTAGTGATGCATATCCTAAGAATCTCTCAAGAAAGAGGGTATTAGAAAAGAAATATGAAAAAGGGTTTAGAATACCTCTCAAGAGTGGAAAAATAATAAAGGGAAAATCAGGTCATGACATGCATATAAATGATTATCCTAATCAATGTAATTTAATCAAGGATGAAAAGTTGCAATGGAAACTATATCAGCAATAATTTTAAAATACTTAATAACCAAAATAAGCATGCAACATTTCCAAAAGATCCTACTGATAAATCTATCATTTATAAGAATGATTAACCAAAATTTCTTTACATTTTCAAATATAGAGTCTAATAATAATGCCTCCTAGATTAGTTTAATGGAAAAGACTAAGGGGAAAGATATAGATGCTCCCTCACGCTTAATACTGCACATGGTCCACCAAGTGCAATATTAAGGTAAAGGGTGGGCAACGGGGAGAAATGGGGTACAAAATGAGGGAAAGCAGTGGAAGAAGTAAATCCAAAAAGAAGGAAAATAGAAATACAAAAATACTCCCCTCATGAAAAAGTGATGCCCAAGGTGCTCCATGACACCTGTGACTGGAGAGGAAAAAGAAAACTGCAAACATGAACAACATCACAGTGCAGAAAATGACATAAGAGATATATAAGATAAAGAAAAATGTCACTATCATGGGGTCACCTCCGGGGAGGCATCATCCTGTATAGAATCAGCCGGTAAAGACGGCTCAGAAGGTGTGGAAGTGGGAGGCCCAGACTCTGCATCGGGAAGGGGAGCTGAAGAAGTAGGAGCTGGAGGTGCTGGACTCAGTGAAGATAGCTCAGCAGCAGGCCCTGTCCCGGCAGAAGTGGTAGCAGCAGGGCTCACCATAGTCAGTAGAATGGAATTAGTGGCCGGCACAGGAGATGGTGGAGCAGCAGTAGAAGGGCCAGGAACGGAGGCAGATGCTGGTGGCTGAGGCAGTGGAACACCAAGATGCTGAGAAATATGCACCAACAGATGCTCCATCCGGTCCTGGAGACAATCCAAATGAATAAAATAGCATGCAATGGTGTCCTGGAGGCTGATGATATGAACTAACTTCTGATCCATCGTGGATAGGCGAAGGAAAAGGGCCAGATCATCCAAGGGTGCGGGGGTAGGTGGTATGGGGGATGAGATAGAAGAAGGAAGGGCAGAAGAAGTGGGGTCAGTAGGCGGTGGGTGAGGTGGAGAACCTGGAGGGGTGGGGAGGGAGGAGCGGGGTCAATAGTAGGGGCAGGGGGGTCAGCAGGTGGCAGAGCTCGAGCCTGAGCAAGGATGTAGGCACCCCCTGCTTCCGGACCAATCCCATGCGAATGAGCAAGAGGAAGTCCATCTGCTGGGGTGAACCTATCAAATCATGAGGAAATGAGGGCTTGAATACCCCTAAGTGGTGGGAAAGACGGGTGGTGTAAAACCCACCATTCAGGTTTCCCTGACGACTGGTAAACATGGAGTGGAAATAGGAGGCGGCAAGATAGGGGAGGTCTGGGTAGTCATGTCGGATGACACAGGTAAGAACCTCCATTTCACGGCCAGTCACAACCCCCGTATCCTCATGGCGGGGGAAGAGGATGGCGCTGAAGCACCGGTGGGTGAAGCGAAGGATGGGGTCGGCTATAAGAGTGCTCTTCTGAGAAGTGGAGGAGTACCGGTGGTTAGGCCCAGTGATATCCCGCCACATGGCAACGAGGTCAGAGCGCTCGGGCCGGGTCAAGTCAGAAACTGGGGGTGGGGTAATAGGATGGGGGTAGAAGCCGCACCCTCGGCCAAACTCTGTCATCGTCTGAGAAAAACGACGGCCACCTAGCCGGAATTGATCTACTGGCACCGCATCGCCAGTTGTCTCTCGGTACTCCGCTCTGTCAAACTCAAATGAAGCCGAAAACTCTAAAAATAAATCACGGAACATAGGAGTGCTGACCTGGAAAATATCGAGGAGTGCGGTGTGCCCGAGAAGAACCTCCAACTCCTCCCAAATACCGAGCCGTTTTGGAATGTTGTTGTCGAGGTACTGGCCACTCAATGGTATCGGCCGACGAGAGAAGTGTTGAAACCTGTCGTATGCGAGGTCAGTGACAAGGAAAACCGTGCAGCGATAGGGAGCACCTTCAGTTCCCAGCCCAGGTGTCGGTGGACCAGCAACGTCTGGCTCTGAAGGTGGATATTCCAAAGTAGAAGGTGGCTCGGTGGAAGGTGTGCTCGAAGAGGGACCAGCTGTTGAGGATGATAGTACAGGGAAAGTGGCATCTGGTGCAGCAGAAGTAGGTCCAGCCTCATCTGAGGGAGTGAGTGGCAGCAGAATGACCAATGGATGGAGCTCAAAGACTGGAGGGTCGGGGTCTGGCTGCATAGGTGGTCGGAGTCGGATCCGAAGATAATTGTACTCCTCGCCCTTAGTAGTGGAGGCTGGCTGCTTCCCGTGCAAATGATCATGATCTGGCATATCCTGAAATAGAAAGAAATAGAAAACAAAACAAAAGAAAAAGAAAAAGGAAAGAAAACAAAAGAAAGAAAATGTGAGAAAACTAAAAAAGAAAAGTACACGGCATGTACGCCAGAGTACACGGCGTGTAGTCAAAAATGGAGAGTATCTCGTGTTCTCTGGAAAGACACGCCGAGGGTGGAAAATAGACCATGGAAAAGTACACGGCATGTACCGAACATACACGTTGTGTTCACTAAAAGTGTTGGTGGTCGTGTGGAACAAATGACACGGCCATGTTTTTATCAGATCATAGAAGAAAATACACTTCATGTAGGTACTGGACACGGTGTGGAATACACACGAAGAACATGGCCGTGTAGAGGGTGAGACACGGGCTGGTCAAACGTCCCACAAACATGGTGTGTACCGAACACACACGCTGTGTAAAGTAATATATGGTGATAGATTGTGTAAATGGAAAACATGGGCTGGCTACAGATATAAAGGACATGGCGTGTGCCGAAGACACACACCGTGTACTGGGCATACACGCCGTATCTGAAAATGGTGGGTGAGGTCATGTGCAAAGGTTTACTCGGGCACGATGAAAAGGACACGGTGTGTACCGTACAGACACACCGTGTATATTAAAATTTCAAAATATTTTGTGTGTGTCCATGTACAGAAGTACACGGCGTGTGTTCTTCATTTCGTGGTCATGTACCACCGGAAGCCGAACGATCAACCGATCCAGAAAACATCCTAAACGAGTCTAAAAATTTTAAACAGAGGGTGTAGAATGGTGTACCTAGATCGAAGATCACAATGTGAGAAGAATCAGAACTTGAAACGCCCCAAATCGATGGATCTAGAGAAGGGGGTTCAGGTGGTGTTCGAGAGAAGAAACAGGAAGAAAGGAGAAAAATGGGGCGGTCGTGTGACACGACCTCAAGCCGGGTGGACCACGGCTTATATAGCCGAGGTACACAGCGTGTATGTATGGTACACGTCGTGTATCCTGAGTTTTTTTTAACATATAAATAAATATAACTATTATAGTAAACTATATAAAAATTATTATAATAAAATAGATATATCTACAAATTCTATTATAAATAAATCGATACACGACTTATATCGGGAAATACATGCCGTGTATTTTAAAATGATAAAAAGAGTAGTACAACCTTTGGTTCGGTGCTTGGGGCGGGATTCGAACCGGCAATCGGCCGATTCGAACGGACGCCCTCACCCACTGGAGCAAAGGTTGTTTTGCTGTCCATGTTTATTTTATATATATATATATTTATTCTATACAGCCTATACACATGGAAAGAAAGAAAAGCACAGAGTGTGGTTTTTATTTAGGAAAGGATGGGGGTGAAGCGGGGAGATCAGCGCGATTCGAAACTGGGTCTTTTGAACCTGGTTCCGAGACTCTGCCAATCTGCCAACTTCACCAACATGATATTTCTTATTTTTAAAACGTTTTTAATTTATATTTGAAAAATTATGGCGCACATGGCATATATTGGGATACATGTTGTGTGGTTTTGTTAAAATAACAAATGATGAAAATGGGACGGTTGTCTGGATTTGAACCCGGGTCTTGTGAAACCGGATTACGATTCTAGCCAACCGGTCCATCCCCATCATGGGTTTTATTAAACACATTTATATAGATACATATATGTAAAATACCACACATGTCGTGTATATAAAAGGAGGAACCCCATTCCGAAGGTAGGTCAGGAGGATTCGAATCGAGGACGGCTTGAATAAACTCCAGTGACTTTGCCATCGGCACCGGCATCATCCCTGGTTATTTATTTTTTATTCTAGAGATTTATATTATTAAGATTACAAATTAAAAAAAATTACATGTCGTGTATAAAAGTGGGACACGGTGTGTAACCTCTGGGTTGCCTCCTAGGAAGCGCCTTTGTTTTAGGTCGTTGGCGCAACCTACTTACCTTGCTTACCTGAGGAGTATGGTGGACAACATTCCCACCATGTTGTCTGTAGGATGGTAAGATTTCAACCACTGCCCGTTTACTGTGAATGGTTGACCATATTCTCCAGAAATTTCTACCGCTCCATGATGGAATATGCGTACAACGTGGAATGGTCCCGACCATCGTGACTTTAACTTCTCTGCGAATAAGCGAAGATGAGAATTAAATAGAAGTACCTGATCACTGGGTTGGAAAGATTTTCGTGAAATCATTCGGTCGTGAATGACTCTTGTCTTCTCCTTGTACAACTTGGCGTTCCCGTATGCCTCTAATCGGATCTCAACTAGTTTCGAAAGTTGGAACTTCCTTTTTTCTTCAGCTGCCTTCAGATCATAATTTAGGGCGTTGACGGCCCTGTAGGCTTTGTGTTCCAATTCTACTGGCAAATGGTAGGGTTTTCGATAGATGAGGTGGAACAGGGAGATTCCCAGTGGTGTTTTGAAAGTAGTCTGATAGGCCCACAAGGCATCATCTAACTTCTTAGAGTAGTCCTTCCGTAATGTGTTCACTATTTTCTCCAGGATCTTCTTGAGCTCACGATTGGAGAGCTCTACCTATCCACTGGACTGGGGATGATTTGGTCTCCCCATCTAATGCTTTACTCCATACTTCGACAGTATTCCTCTCATCAGGGTGTTGTCAAAGTGGGTCCCTCTATCGCTGATCAGTACTCATGGAACTCCAAACCTTCTAAAAATACTTTTCTTTAAGAAATTTATGACTAACTTGGCTATGTCGTGAGTTGTAGCAGTGGCTTCCACCCATTTGGAGATGTAGTCGACGTAGACCAGGATGTAAATGTTCCCAAAAGATGGGAGAAAGGGACTCATGAAATCTATGCCCCAGACGTCGAAAATCTCGACCTCCAGGATGGGGTGCTGGGGAATCTTGGCTCTACGTCCCATATTACTGGTCCTCAGGCACCGATCGCAACATGAAACAAAGGCGCAAGTATCTTTTGTGCATGGTGGGCCAGAAAAATCTAGACTGCATGATCTTAGCTATGGTATGGTCTGGCCAATGATGTCCTCCTACTGGTGAGGCGTGACAGAACTCCAGAACACTGTGAACTTCATTCTCCGGGATGCAACGGTAGATCACTCCATCTGCACAGGATCGGAATAGCATAGGATCCTCCTAGAAGTACCTTTTCACATCAGAGAAAAATCTTTTCCTTTGTTGGAAGGAGAGGTCGGGGTGAACAACACTGGTAACCATAAAATTAGCAATATCATCATACCATGGACTAGGTGTTTCATTGATCGAAAATAGGTGCTCATCAGGGAAATCCTCCCTGATCTCCAAATCTTCTTCCTTCTCCAAATGAGGAAACTCGAGGCAGGTGAGATGGTCAGAAATGAAGTTATCACTCCCTTTCTTATCTCAGATCTCAAGATCGAATTCTTGTAAGAGGAGTACTCAGTGGATCAGTCGGGGCTTTGCATCCTTCTTGTTGATTAGGTACTTTAGTGCTGCATGGTCAGTATAAACAATAATCTTAGACAACACTAAGTAAGAATGAAACCTGTCAAATGCGAAAACCACTGCAAGCATCTCCTTTTCTATGGTGGTGTAGTTGATCTCTGCCTCATTGAGCGTCCTGCTGTCATAATAGATAGGTCGTAAAATCTGGTCATGTCGCTGGCCCAAGACTTCTCCCACGGCATAGTCGCTCGCATCGCACATCACCTCAAATTGTTCCTCCTAGTTGGGAAAAATCATAACTAGAGCTTCCACCAGGCGCTGCTTTAGATGCTAAAAAGATCTGACACATGTCTCATCGAACTCAAATATGGCATCCTTGGTTAGAAGATTATTGAGGGGCTGGGCTATTTTGGAGAAGTCGCGGACAAACCGCCTGTAAAAACCTGGAGGCCCGAGGAAACTGCGGATGGCTCAGACGGAAGTCGGTATAGGTATTCGTGAAATGACCTCAATCTTCGCCGGGTCCACCTCTATCCCCTTCGCTAAAATTCTGTGGCCAAGGACTATACCACTTTTCACCATGAAATGACACTTTTCCAATTTCAAGACTAGGTTAGTGTTCTTATATCATTCCAAAACAAGCTCTGGGTGTCATAAACAAATGGTGAATGATTTTCCGTAAACGGAAAAATCATCCATGAATACCTCCATGATTCGTTCCGCCATGTCATGGAAGATGACCAGCATACAGTGCTGGAAGGTGGCGGGGGGTTACACATACCAAAAGACATCCTTCGATAAGAAAATGTGACATAGGGTCAAGTGAATGTGCTCTTTTCCTGATCCTCTGGAGTAATGGAGATTTGGTTGTAACCAGAAAAACCGTTGAGGAAGAAATAGAAGTTGTTCCCTGGTAGTCACTCTATCATTTGATCCATGAATGGAAAGGGGAAGTGATCCTTTCTGGTGGCATCGTTTAACTTCCGGTAATCCACACAGACTCACCAGCCCGTGATAGTGCGTGTAGGGATGAGCTCGTTCTTTTCATTTGAAATCACAGTGATACCTCCCTTTTTGGGTACCACTTGGAGAGGGCTCACCCACGGACTATCTGAGATGGGATAGATGATGCATGCATCCAATAATTTGATTACCTCCTTTTTGACAACTTCCTTCATGGGAGGATTCAAGCGCCATTGTGGTTGCTGAGATTTCTAGGCATCTTCTTCAAGTAACAACTTGTGAGTGAAAATGGTAGGGTTGATGCCCTTCAGATCAGCGAATGTCCACCCAATAGAATGCTTCCACTGTTTGAGAACCTGTAGAATTTCATCTTCCTTCTCCTGTGAAAGTTCTACATTAAGTATAATCGGAAAAGTTTGATTGGGTCCTAGATACCCATACTTGAGAGAAGATGGAAGAGGATTCAGTTCAATTTCAGGCGCCTTTAAAATAGAAGGCACAAGTGGCTACACCTCATTCCATTCCAAACTATCAGGAACAAATGAACGCTGCCAATAGTGGCCGCCCTGGTCTTCTATGAATTGCATTTCTTCTGGCGCGTCTTCTCATAAAATATCTGGAATAGTTAGATTATTCGAAATAAAAGAACATCCCAGATCATCCCCTTGTTCTCTAAAATGATTAACTATGGTGGAGACTGCATAACAGTCCTCATGCTCTGATAAGGAAGCATGTTTGACGGATTTGAGGACGTTATAGGAAACTCTTTCATCACCTACCCAAAAAATAAGGTCCCCTTGGTGCACATCGATCAGTACCTTCCCAGTTGCCAAGAAAGGTCTTTCAAGTATAAGAGGTGCTTCCTGGTCATCCCCCATGTCGAGGATGATGAAATCAGTAGGGAAAATCAGCCTACCCACTTTGACCAGTACGTCCTCTAGTAGTCCCTTCAGGTGTTTGATGGATCGATCAGCAAGTTGAAGGGCTACGTGTGTAGGCTTGAGCTCGTTGAGTCCCAGCTTCTTGAAAACTCCTAGGGGCATGAGGTTCAAGCTGGCCCCTAAGTTGCAGAGGGCCTTCCCAAACTCACAAGATCCAATAGTACAAGGAATGGTGAAACTACCTAGATCTTGTATTTTGGGAGGAATAGAATGTTGAACCACCGCGGAGCACTCCTTTGTTAGTGCAATAACGCCCAAATCCTCTATCTTCCTCTTATTCGAGAGGACTTACTTCATGAATTTGGCATAGGTGGGCATCTGAGTCAGGGCCTCTGCAAATGGGATGTTGATATGTAGCTTCTTGAACACATCCATGAATTTGTTGAACTGGTGGTCCAGCTTCCTCTGCTTCAATCTTTCCAGAAAAGGTAAGGCATGATTGAATGGTTGGATTACTTCCTTTTCTTTATTCTCTAAAGCCTCCTTCTGCAAGATTTTGGATGAGGAGGGGTCAGTATTGGTACCTTTTTCATCAACAGTGGGTGTAGATGCACTTTGTTGTGCTGATTGGTTCTGTTGGAGATATTTTCCACTCCTGAGCATTGTCACATTAGCCTCCTCCCTTGGGTTCTTTTTGGTGTTCCCCGGTAGTGTACCGGGATATCTCCCTGAAAGTTTGTTTTCCAGCTGGCCAATCTGATTCCCCAAGCCTCGAATCGATGCTTCTTGATTTTGAAACCGAGTCTTAGTAGTAGATATGAATTTATTCATCAGATCCTCTAACCTTGAGGTGTTCTCCTACTGAGGTGGTTGTTGAGCCGGTGGAGGAGGTGGCTGGCGTGGCTACTGTGGACGAGGGTGTTGATACCCTTGTTGCTGATAAGGACCATGTTGGGGTTGTTGCAGCATTTGGTATTAGTTCCGGTATGGAGGTTGGTTGTAGTTGGGTGGTCATTGGGGTAGAGGATTCTTCTATTATTGTCCCCAGCCTCTTTTCTGTTGATCTCTCCATACCGGGTTCTGGTACTGCTGGTACTGGTTAGGCCCTCAATTTTGGGAAACATAACTTACTTCACTCGTCGAAGGGCCTCCAGTCAAACCAGGGCATTCTCCCATGATTTGGTTATCACCACAATCGCCGCCTGCTGGATGGTGCGCCGCAAGAACTTCAGATACTCTTTTTAGGTTCAATGCATTGATTTTCTTGGACACAACATCCAACTGGGCAGCTAACATAGTGGTAGCATCAATATTGTGCATACCTTGCTTTTGAGTCCCCCGCTCGGAGTGCCACTGGAAGCTGTTGGAAGACATGTCTTCTAGTAGTTCTAATAGGTCTTCGGAGGATTTTCGCATCACCGTGCCTCCAGCAGCAGCGTCCACCACGGACTTGGTATTCGTGGTAAGTCCTCCGTAGAAGGTCTGGACTTGCATCCAGAGTGGGATTCCGTGGTGGGGGCATTTGCGTAACATTTCTTTCAAGCATTCCCAGGACTCATACAACGACTCGGAGTCGTGCTGCTGGAAATTATGGATCTCATTCCCGAGTGCCACCTTCTTTGATGGTGGAAAGTACTTGGACAGGAACGCATGGGCTAGCTCCTCCCAGGTGAGGATAGGTCGTTGTGGTATCCCCGTGATCCAGTCTTTCACCTTTTCCCGTAGAGAAAAGGAGAATAGGCGAAGATGGATGGCGTCTTCGGACACGTCGGTGTACCGAAAGGTGTCGCAGATCTCCAAAAATTTGTTGAGATGAGCGTCCGGGTCCTCGCTAGCCAGACCTCCAAATTGAACTATGTTCTGGATCAGCTGCATGATAGCAGGCTTGATTTCGAAGTGTAGAGCCTAGATCGAGGGACGAATGATGCCCATATCAGCTCCACGGATCGAAGGAAGACCGTACTCCATAAGGGTACGTCTTGGAGGTTGCTGCTGAAGGGGTGGACCTTGCATGAACTACTCCTGAGAGGCGAAGTATGGCTGTGGGAAGAGTTGTTGCGGTGGTCATTGGTAATCCCGTGGGAGGAATTCTATGAATGCTCCAGGAGGTTGCTCCGGTAGACCAGCAGTGGGAGGCTGATGATTCTGGTACTGATGCTCAGTCGCAGCATCTACGGCTGGTGCTCCCTCTTCCTTGTTTGCCATGGGTTGTGGTTGATGGTTGTGAGTTTCTGTCCGTGTACACCGATGATGAAGCAAGGTCCGTTTGATTTCCATGTCAAGCGGAACTAATTCCGAAGATTCGGCACTTCTTGATCGTGTAAGACATCTAAACATACACATTAAGCTCTACACAACACAAAAATGAAAACCAGGCGTAAAAGGGAAAAACGAAAGAGAAAATTTAAAATGGGATTAGATAAGAGATTTTTTATAATTTTTGATTTTTATTTTCACTTAAATAAATTATTAACACAATTAAAATATTAGCACTAAAACCAAAGAGTTCCCCGGCAATGGCGCCAAAATTTGTTCTTCGCTTGTTGTTGGTTGAAATTATATGTGTCCCAAATTAATTACCCATTCTTAGAACTTTAGTATAGCATAAGTTCGGGGTCGATCCACAGGGAACAATGTCATGCATAAATTTAATTGAGTTAATACTTAATTAGGTGAAGTATGCAGAATTTAAAGTTGATTGAGTTGATTTTGGGTTTTTAATTGAAACTAAATTGTCTTACTTTGAGGAAATGATTAACAGTTTTTAAATAAAACAACGGGTAAATTTAAAGAGTGTAAAATAGGAAGGAAAAGACGTGTCAGGGTTGTGGTGATTAAGGAGTACTTTTTCAGGTTGTTTAAATGGTTGTGTTGTTCATAATAATTCAATCATTCCAGATTTCATTTTTTTACAAGATTTCCTTGATCTGGTTCCTCTTATTTGGAATTAGAGCAGTTGACTCCTTGGTCTGGTGGTCAGTGTTCTTAATTATTTATTAAGTTCTGTCCATTATTTGAGTCGGTGAAATCCTTCCAATGGTCATGGATGATTTTACCGTTACTTTTCTTTTGTATCGCTGAGAATCCTTCCCTTGGTCCGGCTTAGAATTCTCAGTTATATTAGACAGAGATTTAAGAAAATTAAGATGAATTACAATGATTAAAACACAACTATATAAAACAACATACTAATTATGATCCCATATTCCACAGCCACAACACGAGGGTTTTAGTTACACATAGAAAGTGGGAGAGAAATGACACACGTGATACCTGACAGATTTATCGTGTAGGCATTGAGGTAGGGTGTCGAAATGTGGAATGCGGAATGATGGCACCACGGTGGCTTAGGAATGGTAATAACAGAGCTTCTTCTCTCCTCCAAATGGTTCTTACTCTCTAAATCTAGAGGCCAAGGCCTCTTTTTATAGAAAAATAAAGTACACGGCGTGTATAGAAAGTACACGCCTTGTACTTTTCGTCAATGCGTTTTGGCGCCAATTTCTCCACTGGCAGGTGGCCTAACACGCCGTCTTTGACTTTTGAGCATAGATCCTCCTGTAAGTTGAGTGTACATGGCATGTAGCGCCGTCATACACGGCGTGTAGTATCAAAATTTTGGCCGCCAGCCCTTTCTAGAACAGCAGACACGGCGTGTAGAAATTTAAACACGCCGTGTCCGCTTTCAACGGCCACATGACCATGTAGACTTTTCTCAGCAACCACTGCTTCTAGAAAGTGGTACATGGTGTATAACGCCGCCCCACATGGAATGTATCACTGATTGGTGACATGGTCGTGTACTCCCTTCTTTGGTCTGTGTCCTTGTCTGGATGTACACGACGTGTATAAAAGTACATGCCATGTAGTTTCAAAATTTTCACAAACTTCCCTTGATCCTTGTATTTCGCCAGAAATCTCCTGAAAGTAAACAGATTAACCAAAATCAAAGAATATGTTCATAAAACAACAGAAATTTTCTGAAAACTTGTTTTTATTTTCAATTATATATATGAAAATGTATACACAAATTGGGTGCATCAATTTCCTTACTTAAGTTTTTGTAATCATATTTTTCTTGCTGGTATTTTCTTATGTGTTTTAAAAAAAATTGGATTCTAGTTTTCTAAAATCCAAATGTTTTTCTTAAAACCACAAAATATCGAATTCAAGTTTTCCTTGCAGTTTGTATCTCAATCGCCAGATCAAATCTCAATGTATCTCAATCGTTCGATCAACCGTGGAAACTAAATCGTCGTCTCAACGCCTATATAAAGGGGACCCCTGAAGGTCATTCTGCATCATTTTTTCAAAGATTTTGCATCTCTAAGCCCTAACTCTCTTCTTAAGGACCGTTCCGGTCTTTTTGAAGCCTGTTTCGAATCCTTCAGAACTCTCCATTTCAAATGTCTGTTAAAGCCACATCTCAAGATATGTCTACCTCAAAACCAATCTCAAAATGGTTAGTTTTTAAGGATAGGTTAGTGTATCCAAGTTTCTTCAAGTATGATTCTCTTATATCCAATAATATCAAATTGAATGGCTGGGAGGAGGTTTTCTTATCGAAGCCAGAGAAATAGGATCTGGTTTATACAGAGTTTCTCTTTGAGTTCTACGAGTTTGTTTCCTTCCTTGAGGAAGATGGAAGAGAGTTCTTTTCTTTCAAGTATTATAGGAAGACTTACAAATTATCTTACACTAAGGCTGCAAGCTTGGTGGGTTTGTTGTATGAATTTGAAGCTGATTTTGGTTCACATAATCTTCCAGATGATCCAAGAAGTTTCAATAATGTGAAGGCATTGAAATGTCTTGGACTTAAAGATTCCAAGACTGCTAAGATTTCTCATCTCACTCCGAATAATTGGATTCTATAGCTATGGGTACAAGGTTTTCTTGTACAAAGAAGGCATGACAAAGATAATTTCAAGAAGTGTGATATTTACATCCTAGATTTTTTGGTAAATCTAAGGAAGATAAATCTGATGAGGCATGTTTTGATTACAGATAAGAATATCAAAGAAGGGAATCTGAAAGATCAGATCATAATGTATCTGGCCCTTATTTCTAAACTTATCATCAGATGTCTTGATTCATTCAAATTTTCTTTCACTTCCAAGCAATGAAATTTCAAGGTAATTCCAGTAAGTGTTGATACATTAAAAAGGATGAAAATGGGTTTTTCTAATGAATCCAGAGAATTCTATCCTTTACCAGAGGAAGAGGCTGAGACCATTCCTGAAAATGTGGAGAAGGCTGAACCAGTGAACAAAGTTACTAAAAAGAGGAAGCTTAAGGAAGTTGTGGCTGAAGACAAAACCCCCAAAGCTAAGGAAACCCAGTCTGTACCACCCAAGCCGGAGAAACAAAAAGCATACCCAGATGAAGTGGCTACTAAGTGGAGGGAAGACAAAGAGAATAGAAAATAAGGGGATCCCCAGTTCAGATTAGACCCTGCTGAGGCTAAGGCCTTAAAATAGAGAGCTATTGATGAATTAGAAAAGCAATCAAAAGAGAACAAGATGAAGAAGAAAATGTTAGAAGAAGAGATTGTTCAATCTCTTTTGAAAGAAACTGAAATAGCCTCTGAGAAGATTCCCATTCTGGAAACCTTTGATGTCCAATCTTTACCAGAAACTCCTGGCAAGAAATACCCCACTCTGAAAACATCCAAAGCGAAAGAAGTTGTTGAGAGAACAGAAGAAGAAGTTGTTGAGAGAGTAGAGGAATAATAAGAAGAAGAAGAAAGTGATAATCTGAATGACTTGACCAAGCAAGTAGAAGATTATCAAGAAAAGGCTAAATCTGAAAAATTAGTCACTCCGGGAAAGGGAGTTGAGAAAGATAGTAGGAAAGATGATGATAAGGAAGAAGAAGTGAAGGAAAATGTTTCGTATGATGAGGAAGAATCTTATGAATAGAATTTTCTTGAAGAAGGAAGAGAAAAGGAGAAAATAGATGAAGACCAGATTGTTCAACTATCAGAAAGTGAGGAAGAATCTCCAGATGATCAACCCATTCTGAAAACTGATAAAGTAAAGTAAGTGCTCATGGATACACCAATAAAAGATTTAATCAGGAAGGAATAGGTCGGTGGTTCTTCTAGAAGAAAGCTAGTGCAGGTTGAGGAAGATAAATCTCCAAGCAAGATATCTGATTCTGAGTCATCAGCACATGGTCATGACTTTGTTGTCGTATCTTTGAAAAAGTTGGTGGACACCATTCTGTTTTTACCCACCATAGGCTCCAGATGCCAAATGATGCAACACAGTCTGAATCAGAAATCAGATTCCTTATCCATGGTGATGGATAATTGTGTGAAGATTGAGGTCGACCATAAAAATTTCCTTATCAATTATGATGTACACAAGAAATAATGCAGTAAAATCACTTTATGGTCTAAAAATGTTGAAGAAGACTTGGCTCAGTTTGAGAATTTTCAGAATGAGGTAAAAGATTCCTTTGACACTGAGGATAACAAGATTAAAATCTTCAAGATGAGCTGATCATTGAGCAAAGTTCTCGGAGTCAACAATTGAAGGAACAGAATGATAAGGCTAACTCTCTTGCTCAAAATATTAAAAGGGATAGAGATATCTGGATAGAGCTCAAAGGAATGCTTGTAAAGCAAGATGAGTTAGTGAAGATGCAGGAAGAGGCCATGAAGGCTCAGGCAGAGGCTTTGAAAGCCCAAAATGAAAGGATAAAAGCTTTGGAGAGGCAAGTTGAGGAGGATCAAAGAGATTTTAAGAAACTGAAAACCTTGTTAAAGAAGCTGATCCCAAAGGAAAAGGAAGACAAATAAATTCACTCCGATCTTTTGTTGCATTTTTCTTTACTTGTAAAAATTTTCTCAACTCTAATGAAATTTTGGTGGTTCTATCTTGTCTTGTTATATACTAATGTTTTAGGTACCATATGTATTTTCCATTTTCTTAAATTCTTTTTGAAAATCACAAAGGAGAGAAGGAAAAATAATTACTCCAAAGGGGAGAAAGAAAAATTTAAAATTGAGAAGGAAAATTTTCTAAGTGAAATATCCTTATATTAAGGGGGAGCTTCTCATCATTAAGTTTTTCATTCCCATGATAATGAAAACTCCACTCCGGAAATTCAGAATACAATCCTTAGAGTTTCAATGCCTAAGGGGGAGTTAGTTGTATTCACTATCATCCATGAAAAAAGGGAGATAAGTTTTAATTTCAAAGTCTAATGAAATTTTTCAAATTCCTTATATTCTTTTTCGTAAGTATGTTTGTGCCTTCCAAAAAGGGGGAGATTTTTGAGTTAATAAGGGTTTCCTTATGAATTTCCCATTCCTTCTTGTTTTCAAAATCATAAACACCCTATACTTAAGAAAATCTATATTTTACTTCTATAAGGAAAATTTCCTTCCTTAAGGAATTTTACCTTAACTTAGATTTTCTTATACATATCAATATTTTTCTTAAGTGTAAAAAGAGTATTCATACCCAAAACCTCAGAATCATATAATGATAAGATATGAAGCATTCTATTTTAGGATCCAAATTCTAGACATGAATTGTAATGAAGTTCCACTCCGAATTCTGGATATGAACTGTAATGAAGTTCCACTCCGAATTTTGGATGTGAAATGCAATGAAGTTCCACTCCGAATTATGGATACGAACTCTCATATTGTTCCATTTCGAATTCTGGATACGAACTCTCATATAGTTCCATTCTGAATTCTAGATACAAACTCTCATATAGTTCCATTCCGAAATCTGGATATGAACTCTAACAAAGTATGACTTCAAACTTTTACTAGTTCGACTCCAAACTTTTATGAGTTAGACTCCGAACTTTTATAAGTTTGACTCTGAACTTTTACTAGTTTGACTCTGAACTTTTATAAGTTCGAATCCGAACCTTTACTAGTTCGACTCTGAACTTTTACTAGTTCGACTCCGAACTTTTATGAGTTTGAATCCGAACATTTATAAGTTCGACTTCGAACTTTTACTAGTTCGAATTCAAACATTTATAAATTCTACTCCGAACTTTTACTAGTTCGACTCAGAAATTTTATGAGTTCGACTCTGAACTTTTATAAGTTTGACTCTGAACTTTTACTAGTTCGACTCCAATCTTTTATAAGTTGAACTCCGAAATTTTACTAGTTTGACTCTGAACTTTTCTGAGTTCAACTCCGAAATTTTACTAGTTTGACTATGAACTTTTATGAGATTGACTCCGAACTCTGTAAGTTCAGATTCTGAACTCTAATGAAACCAGAATCTGAATTTCCTTAGAAATTCAGACTCGGGATTTCCATAGAATTCAGGTTACAAATTCCTATAAAACAGAATCCGAATATCTTTTTATTATAGACTCTTAATTCCTTTTTGGTTAGACTCTAAATTCCTTTTTGGTTAGACTCTGAACATTCATTTTCTTACATAACAAACTACAGTTTCGCTTATGCTTACACTCGTTTCATTACAAAACGATGTCGTGCATTCAGTTACACATGTTTTGTTATAAAACGATTTCATCCATTCTGTTTCTAAATAACAGTTGGTTTAGTGAAACATGTATAGGTCCCTCCGAAATTTAAGGAAAACATAACCATTGTAGGAGGGAGTCGACTATTTCAATTGAGCCTATAAATAGAAGCTCATTTGAAAGAGCTCAGAATAATAATTGATACTGAAGATAATCACTATAGAGACCACACACTGTTAATTTGATTTATAGAGAGAGAATCTTTTCATTCCTTGTGCGTACTGAACTGCTCGTTCAGATTTCTTCGTGCGACTCCGAATGTTGGTGATTACATTCGAGGGCTTCCGGGGATAGGAAGAAAGAGGTTCCGACTACCTTGAAGTTCGAGGGATTCCTTGTTGAGGAAGACAGAGGTTCCAACTACCTTAAAGTTGAGGGCTTACGGGGATAGCAAGACAGAGACTCTGATCTTCGTATCGAGGGATTATCCTAGTGTGGGTAAGACAGACTTGATTGAAAGTATAAATCAAGGTACCTTTATCCAAAGTTGTTGTATACCCTACTCTTTGGGTTAAAAGATTTATATCCTGTTACTTGTAGTTTTACTACTTTTTTCCGCTACATATTGTATTGTAAGGAAAGTGTAATATTCTTATATTTCCTTACACTTGTACTCTGATTCTTTTAGATTCTATACGCTATAAGGTAGAATCTCATATTGTAAACTTTGGTTAAGTTTCATTTTCCGGATCCATATTTTCGGAACCTGTTTTCATAATCACTTTCCACATATAAGCAAGTGCATAGAACTAGAAGTTTGTAACTTAATTATTTTTCCCATTCTTTCATTGGTGTTATAGGTGTTGTGAATTTACTTAGTTTAACTTTGTTAAACTTAGATCTTTCCTTGTTTAAGGAAATTTTTAAAGTGTACAATTTACCCCCCCCCCCCCTCTTGTATATTGAGCATCTACATTGTTATTTCGATCCTAAAATTGGTATCAGAGGTTGGAAACCTCAAACTCTATACCAATCTCACACCAAAAATAATAGAAATGTAGATTGTGCATTACTCCTCATTCTCCTTGTTTGTGTGGGTGCAGTCCAATCCCCAATGATGTTGGATTCATCAATTTCTTCTCTTCGATTCCTCCTCTAAGATTAATCTAAATTCTCTCCAGCTATGGTTTCGTCTTAAAATTATTCTTTTGAGTCTACATCCTGATGTGACGCCATAGATTTGTTTACACCTTACACTATTTTTGTGTTTACATTTACTCCATGTTCACATTCTTCCTCATCTTCTATCTCATCAGCATAGGAATTATTTGAAGCATTTGGGGTTTTGTCTTCAATGATATTAACATCAGTAATTTCCACAATTCTCCCCAAGAACTTATTGAAAAACTTGTAAGCTTTACTATTAATTATATATTCAAGAAATATTTCATCATCTACATTTTCACCAAACGTACCATGATTTCCTTCTGTATTTCAGATGAAGATTTTACTTTTGAAAACATGAAAGTATTTCAAGGAAGGATTCCTTCCATGGCTCAATTTATATGGTGTCTTCTTTTATCCTATATAAATCCATGTTCTATTTTGAATGTGCACTGCAACTTCAAGAGATTCTTTATAGTAATGGTGAGAGATAAGACTCTAAAATAGAATAGTCATGGCGATGTTGTTGACCTATCTATTATAGCACTCAATAACTCCATTTTTCTACGGATTTCTCATATCATCTACCTCGCGTCGTATTCCATGTTTTTCTAGGTAATTCTCAAACTCAATGGATATGTATTCTACCCCATTATTAGATCTATGGAGTTTGATTATTCGTCTAGTATCTTTCTTGGCAATTTAACGATAATTTTTCATGCAATCAAGTACTTTCTGATTCATGTGAATAATAATTACACAATCCATTCTACTATAATTATCAATCAAAATGATGAATTACCTCTCTCTGTGAGTTCTTACAATTTTTATCGGGCCACATACGTCTGTATGGATGAGATCTAGAAGGTGTGATTCCCTTTTCTTATTTAGTCGATATGAACTATAGAATATATTCACCCATATGCAATCATCACAAGTATTTTCGCATTCGCATTTTAGAATAGAGATATCCATATCTATCTATATCTTAGATATCTTTTCCATGTCTTTTTGGTTAATGTACCCAAGCCTTCGATGCCACCAGGTTGTTTTCTTCTTCAACAGACATATTGAAAGAGTTATTTTTATTCTAAACCTCATACTAGTTTACATCTGTTTTGTAGCCTTTCATGAGAGAATTCCCTATTTTTCCCTTTATAGTGTATCCTTTTTTATTGAAATTTACTATGATCCCTGAGTCATAGAGTTGACTCACACTAAGGATATTATGATGTAGACCATCTACATAAAGAACTTTAGTCTTCTTAAACTCTCCATTGGCCGGAGTAGTATCTCCACTAACTTTAATCTTCAAAGAACCATCATTACCAAACCACATTGTTCCATCAAACTTCTTGTTAATGTTATTTAAAAGGAAAACATTTCCTATCATATGGGATGATAATCTACTATCAATAATCCAAGTGTTTTTTCTTTTTGTAGATTTGAGGGCTAGTTCTGCAAGATTTGATTTCTCGATTTTATTCTTCTCTTTCCATGAGATATTGGATTGAGCATAGCACACTGATGGTCTTCCAATTATTTTTACACCTAATCAGATACTTCATACCCATAATATTCTTCTAGAGAAGAAAACCTATTCATGATAACAACACTATCATGAGGGTGAGAATTGACCCATCTCTGAGAGTCATATGAATTTCTCCTATCATACCTCTCCCTGCAAAACATAGCTTTATTTCAAAAGTTAGAATAGTGAAAACAATATCTATAGAAACTAGTTCTTCTATAATATGTAGGATAGGAAATTGGTCTCCTTTATTGACTTCCCAGATCTTTACCATTCAAATAGATCCTTTCCTTTTCACAATATGACATGGTATGACCCCGATAGCTACGAAACTGAAACTTCATGAGAGAAATTTTCTTCTCACTTATATTTCTCTTCATTACTTCATCCTTGGGAAAATGGTTAGACTACCTGTAGTTTCTGAAAGTTTTAGGATATTATTCAATTATTCTTTTAGTTTGGATTGAGGGTTTCTTTTTCAGCACTTTAGGAAACTTTTCAACATGTCCAATTTTCATCCAATATTTCTTTTGGATCTCTTTACTTACTATAGTGGATGTATTATCCTCATAACTGATTCCACTATTTCCTATTCAAGTGGGTCTTTTACCACTCATGATTTTTTCAACCCCATATAAATCATGCTTGGATCTTACCCGTAATTATTCATCTGAGAGTCTCCAAAAATGAATTTTCTTCTTTTCCTGTTTTATGGTTGATTGACACTCAAGTTTACTCCTAAGAGTAACAACTTCTTCCTCAAGACCCTGAATATTTTTTACTTCTCTTTAATTCTAAATGTAATTTCATTTATGAACTTTTCTTATTCTTTAATTCTAAGCTTTAGTTACACAACATCATTTGTGCTTTCAAGGATTAAATATTTTACTCTCACTCGTTCTTCTAGTCATTCAATTTCACCTTCAAGATCATCAACATATTGTGATTAATCTTCCACCATTTCTTTCCACTTATTTCATACTTACATTTATTATCAATCTTGGAAAAAGAATCCTTAATTAGAAACTTGGGATCACCATTTGGATTCATCTTATTATCTCTGTCTTTATCGATCGAGGGTTCTAACTTTTTAATGGTATCCATCATGGAAGAATGGATTCTAGTTTTAAATTCTAGTTCTTCTTCATCATAGAATTCAAAATCATAATATTCTTCTTCATTGGAAAAACTCTTCTTATATAATTTATTTCCAGATTTGAAGTCTCCCTTTTTGAAAAAACTTTTCTGAGGCTTTCCATTTTCTTTCACTTCGCTCTCTTCATCATTAAACTTTCTTTGGAACTGAGAGGCAATGTTCCCAACTCTTCTACATTGAAAACATGCCAGAGGTAACTTACCTTTAAATTTACCTTTTCTCTTATTAAGATTATTAGAAATAAGAGAAAGAATTTATTTTTCTTTATCATCTTCACCACCACTATCTCCTGAAAGTTTTAGTATTTTCATGGCTTTGAACTCTATTTCCATGCTAACACAAGTCATAGCATCATTTGGCTTGACTCCCATATCATATGCCACAAGACTACTTAGCAGACAACTAGAGATAGTTTAGAGAGATCTATTTTGTGAAGGTATGGAACATTAGAATTGTATATTGGTAAAAGTATTATCAATATTTTCTTTACAAGATTAATGTCTTTGATTTACTCTCCAAGATCTCAAATTTCTCCCTCTACTTCAATAATTCGATTGAACAATAAATCTTCATTGTCATCAGGATTCAACTAAAGATCATCAAACCTATAGTGCATGACTTGAATTTTTTCCTCCTTCACTTTGTTATCTCCTTCATAAATATTTTCATCTTTATCCCATATAGACTTTGCTGAGGTGAAACTCGTCACCTTTAGATAGATCTGATCAAAAAGAGACATAGTGATATCATTCTAATCTTTAGAATTTGCATCAATAACTTTCATGTCTGTATCATTCATAGAAAGCCTTGTCAATTTAGTAACTGGTATTCCTTTCATAGTAGAAAAGAGGACTTCCATTCCAAGGGATCTTATATAAGATCTCATTTTTTTCTTCCAAATTTGAAAATTACTTCCATCAAATATAGGGATTCCTCTGGCATTGGTTGTATTCTACATGATTGTAAAGGACATAACTAACACCAGTAAACATTACCCTCTAATACCAATTGAATGACCCTAGAACACTGTAAGAGGGGAGGGGTGAATTAGAGGGTTAATGTTTTCTTTCTGATGTTGTTGATATTTTTCCCACGTTGGTAGGAACCTGTTAAATTTCTCAAACAAAAGAGAGCAGTGATATGACATAGTACATTTACTTGGTTCAACGTAAAGGGAGAAGTCCAAGTATAATATGCCGATAGTGTGTCATTCGTACCTAAATCCACTACTATTTTAAAGTTTTAGGATTATAAGATTCAGTCACAGTCACTCTGTGCCAGGAACATTACCTTTACAAAGGTTTAAGGATAGCTCACTGCGTCCCCCAGATCACATCCCTTGACTCCCCCTAGCTCACTACCTTGAGAGATGTTAAACTCAGTTTATCGAGTTAAAGGTTGATTCAATATATTTGAATTGAAGTCTTTGTCTATGTTCAACATGAGACACTTCTTGCATCTAAGTCCTAAATTGATGCACTTGAAAGCACTGAACCACTGAACCAGATATTCAGAACATGTATTCAGTATACACTGACAATTGTGTGCAACACCTACCTATACACACAAGATCTTACTTTTGAATAAAATATTTTCTTTTTTCACGAAAAATATTCTGCTCAACTACACCCTTTACATGCAAATTTTAACTTTTATGTGTAGATTCAAATTTTATACAAAATTTCTACTTTTCCACACAACTTAAGCTTTTCCGAGCAACTCCCTTTTCATGAAACTTCTTTGTGCATAAAAATATAGATCTTCTCAAAGTCTTTAGTTGTACCGAATGAGGGGGGAACCACTTATTTATAGGCTTTGCTAACCCCACGCGAAAAACCCACTGTGTTGCGCAAAAACTCTCATTATGTATGTAATGCTTTCAGCACAGGAACCATTTTTCGAGCACATCTCTAGATTTCTCGCGCACCTCATGCCTTTTCCATTTTTTGAAATTCTGATCCCGAAACATGCCTTGCACGCAGGTTTCCAAAACACCTAAAATCTTGCGCGCAACATAATTTTCCAAACACACATTTCTCTATTTTCCAATTTTTCAAGCCCAAATTTTTGAAAAAACTATAAAAGGACAGCACCTTCAATATTATTGTCCGCTTGAACTGTATGATCCCTTTCCTGGAAAACATTCTGAACAAATAATAAGTATAGAAAACAAACACAAACCAAACTTCATTTCTTCTATAAAATGTTCATTGTTCCAATAGATTCAGTATTAGGTATTAAAACTAATTTTAACTTAGAAATAGAGAATACAATGATGTATTTTGTGGGGAATTCTGAAAATAATTTAAAATACAATGAGTAACCAAATGGAGTTATTGACCTCCAAGTGGAATTAGAAGAAAATTTTGAAGTGCTTGATTTATAAAAAAATAAAAATAGACAATTAGAGGTTTCATAAAGTAATTTTCAAGTTATATTGATTAAATTGTATTTAATCTAACTATATTGAGAAATTGTGGAAGATTATTAAAAGAATCAAGTAATACATAAATAAGTTGTGAGTTATAAATTTTAGATTTAATAAAAGATTAAGACCATTGATGATATTAATATATTTGTAAAATAGAAAGATAATATGATTGAATCTCTTGAATAAGAGGTTGATTATTTATGAAATAAGGTCAAATATGAAATCTAAAAATATGGTTCAATGAAAATGATTCATTTTGAGAAGTCTATAAATTATGTTTTGAAAGTGAGGGATGAAGAAGGCTTAAGAAATTTGGAAGAAATGTAGAGTTCACAAAGGATAAATATTGTGGATAAAACTATAATTAGATTTAATTTTGAAACATCAATTAATAATTCTTAAACATGAATATCATAAGAAAATATTATAAGGGAAAAGGTTCTCAATGTAAAGAGAAATTATAAACAACCAAGCAATTATACCAAAGAAGTAGATATTTGGACAGGTGAAACAATAGTATATTTCCATTTCAAAAATTTCAATTTTGGGGCTTATTAAGACAAAAAATTTATTATTTTAAAGAAGATGAATGTTCTATAAGATATAAAGTAATTGGAAGTTAAGAAATATGAATGGGAGTATATTATTTGTATTTGTTCAAAAATTACTTCTATGTCTACTATTTTAATTGTTAAAATTTTGGACATATAAAAATATATTGTAGGTGAAGAAGATGAATATATTCTTATTTAATAAATAATAAAGTAGATGAAAATAAATTTAATTCCTTCCCATTGAAGTAAAAGTTTTATCCTCTTGAAGAAGAAGAATTTGACTCAACAGATTTTTTTAAAATAATGGGAAGAGACCAAAAAATTCTCAAATCATCTTGGATTACCTTATAAGAAATAAATATTATTAAAAAGAAAAACTTGGATGGAATTACCTTAAAATAAATTAAGAATTGTAGAACCTGGATTCATAACAATGGGTATTTATCTCATATAATAGGTATTATGAGTTTGTTAAAAAATATTAAGTGTATTGTAGATGGAATAATATTATTTCGAAATGATTTAATGTTCGATATTAAAGGTTTTGGAAACACACAATTAAATGATAATGGATAGAAAAATACTGATATAAATTTTATTTATAGAATTATTTATAATCCATTAAGTGTTAATCAGTTTTTTGACTCATTTTTGGAAGTTGCATTCAGTGAGAAAGGGTGAACCATCAAAGTCATGTCTATAAATTCTCAGATAAAGAAACATAATAAAAATTACAATCAATATCAGGTTGATACTAGATATAATACATGTCTTATAATAGTTTAAGAAGAAAAAAATTATGGCACTAGAGGATAGCCTGTGTTAATAAAAAAATCATAGAGAACTTATAAAAATTTATATATATTTATATAACAGATATTCATAATTTAAATTTATACCAACAAAAAAATTATTCTTGTATAAGAGTGAATATTTTTTCAAATTTATATCCTAAAAATAAAAAGAGATAATTGGGTTTTCTAGTTTACTCTAATGTATGTGGTCCAATTATTTTGGAAGTAACCTATATTCAGAGGTATTTCATCCTATTTTTGGGTGATTATAGTGGGATGGGGTGTTCAATATTTATAAATTAAAAAAAGAAGTTTCAGAATACATTAAAAGGTTTTCAAGAAGAATTGAAATTGAAACCATAAGAACTATGAAAATTTTGAGATTGTATAATGGACTAGAATACACATCCAATAATGTTGAAAATTATATTATAAAGTATTCTATTAAATAAGAAGTTTATTTTGAAAGAACCACTAAATAAAATAGGGTTTTTTAAAAAATAAATCACATGGTCAACAATAATGAAAATTGGTTGTTGATTGATAATAGAATCTTATGAAACTACTGGAAAGAAGTAGTTTAAGTTATTGTCTATACTCAATATATTTTATTACTCATTTTGAGACTAGAAAAGATTCTATATTAAATGTTTCAAATAATAAAACACTCTTTAAATAATATAATGGAATTTGGAAGAAAGTATTTTATATGAAATAAATATATTAATCAATGAAAATTTGGTAATACGGCATATTAAGGCATATTTCTTGGATAATTGACAAATATTAAGTAATATAAGTGTTTAAATAAGAGTATTAATAATATTTTTAATATTAGTGATGTAAAATTGGATTATAATGAATCCAAAATAGATTCTTTAAAAAAAATCAAATTAAATGTTTGGTGAAAATGAAGAAGAAAATACAGATTTGGGAGAAACTCAATATTTTTAGTCTGATGATGATTCTGAGATTTAAACTATAGAATAAATAAGTGTATATATGTATCAACATGAGAATAATTTAAGAATTTAAAGGGAGAAATTTTATCCAAGTAATATAATTAGGGAAATATCTACTCCGACATAGGCTCAAAGAATGAATAAATCAGAGCATGTAGCTCAATTTTTTTGAGATTGAACTCAGTTTTTTCGAAGTTTCTACGATGAAATAATCATAGTTGAATGCTACAAATTAAGAAAGGATAAAATTTAGTAAACTATTAACCTGAAATTTTTAACCTTCATTTCACAAAATGGTAACTCAAGAATTATCTAGATAAAAATGGAAATGTGATTCGAAATAAATCAAGATCGGTTTATAAGGGATATGTTCACGTTAAAGGTGTCAATGATAAAGAGACTTCAGAATAAGTGGAATTGATGTATTATATTTTAATCTTCATATAAATGGTTATCATGAAAATTTTAATGTGTTTCAAAAGGCTATTAATATAAAATTTCTAAATACATTCCTAAATGTAGTGGTATATATCAAACAACTAGTTGGTTTTGTTCAAGAAAAAGTTGATTCAAAAGTGTATAGGTTGAGAGAAGAATTAAATGGACTAAATAAATTACATATTTCTTTTTATATAAGGTTGGATACTTTACTATGGTAAATTAAGTTTAAAATATAATTATTTGATCATATCTTATATGTGAAAATTTCTAAAGAGAAGTAATTCAAGGAATTAACATACATAAATGGCAATATATTTAGTGGTAGAAAGTATAATTCTATTCATAAGTTTGAAAAATTGATTATTTTTTTGTTTGAAAAGTCAATGATCAGAGAGATGATACGTTTTCATGTTATTTAGGTTTATAAAGAAAAATGTAAAACATTAACATTATAAGTAATGTCTATGAAATAAGTTTTAAAGAAATTGTGAATGAATGAGTGAAGCCTATTTTGAATCTAATAGTAGTTAGTACTAGGCTGGGAAATCATGAAAACATCATTGGAGTAGACTCTAATATGTTTATAAAAATTATGTAGAGATTAATTTATCTTACTACTATAAGGCCTGGCATATTTGATGATACATGTTTTGATTAATGTTTCTAGATTTATCCAAGGAAATAACATCTTTAATCTATGATGAGAATAATAACATGTTTTTAAGGAACTATAAATTGTGGTTTATTGTTCGAAATAAGATAAAACATGAATTTATTATCATAATTATATTTCAATCATACGAGTGAAATTGTTGATGAAAAATCCAAAAGTGGTTTAACCTTTTATATCTGAATCAATTTTGTGGCTTAGCTAAGTGAAAAATAAGATTTTTTTTAAGCATAGAGGAGGTGGAGTATATCTCAATCACAAAATCTTATACATAGCTTATATAGATTTCATAGTAGTTAGAAGACATTAAGGAATTATTCAAATAGTCAATGATGATTCAATGTGACAACAAAAGTTCCATTGAACTAAAAAAATGTGGATCAACACTCACAAACGTGGAATATAGAGATCTAGTAACATTTTATAAAGGACAAGGATGAGAACAATTTTTTAAGCTATAATTTTTTAAGCAAGAATTTTTTGGAGCATAAAAACAAGTGGATCGTATTCTTAAAAATTCATTTGTGAATCATGTGTTTGAGAGGAAGAGTTTGAACCATAGAGTTTAATTATTCTCACCATACTAAATATGTTCGAGATTTATACTCTCTCTGTTGAACATAATGTTATATTTAGTTATTGTTTGTGTATATGGGTTTATATCTATTCTTGGAATAGAAAAATATTGGGGGGAAAATTTTCATTGGGTGTGGAATATAGGTGGATCTAATTAGAGTAAATATAATAGAAAATTAGTGTCTCACTAATTCTATTGTTTCTTACAATGAAGTTTAACCCATATAAGATTAGATATTATTTCTATGCTCCTTCATTAATTTTTCAACTCAATTATTGTTTTTGATTAATTGGGAATATTTTTTTCATAATAATTTCCACTATAATTTAATTGTTAAAGGTAAATAAATGCATATAGTAATATAAAGTATAAAAGGAGAGAAAATAATGAAAAGGAAACTAGGGAAAGACTGTATATAAAATTTAGGAGAGATTGTGTAACACCCTAACCCATAACCCATACGATAAGGGGCACCTCATGTCATAAAGTATGCCTCCCAATATACAAAAGGCTTCTATCAAGTAGTGAGGGACTAAACCATGCAATCGGGAGATTATTCCCTTGAATTATAGTCATACATAATTGGAGAAATAACCAAAACATCCACATTAGATACTAAGTGTCGGTGTAAATAAATAAACAAAATTCTACAACAAATGAAATTTTTTCATACTGGAATACATCAATGATTTCCATTATGTCATTCCTAACTAAAAATAAACCTAAATTACATCATACAGGCCTTGGCCTTACTACCATCCCCAGGATACACACCCTATCACCAATCCCATAAAACATCCTAGATAAATACACTACACATCCGGTGTTAAACAATAAATTAGACATATGGTATTCATATTCACTATGATTATGATGCAGAGTATGATAAATACTTTTAAATAGGTAATAAAAAAGCTCCTCCAGTATAAATCCACATATATGTGAATGTATAATTAATAAATTACATATGTCACACAAGTGATTTTAACATTGTGTTCTAACCTAGCCACCATGACTCCATGCACATTACGTCACCTTATTCTAACTAGTCCCCCAAGGTACTTGATCAAACCTAATTTGTTCCCCTTACAAAATATCTTCATCACATATCGTGACATTATACCAATACTTGGCCCATACCCAAATACTTGGGGTGGGTCTGTTTCAAAAACCCTTAATTGATACCCATAGACACTAGGCATGGTCATGAATCTAAAAACCCTAACACATCCTTTATAACTCAATGGGGGTGCATTATTCTTATGTTTTATCATCCCAAAACCAAACCCCTAGGTAGTTCCATGACCCAAGATGCTCATAGAAAGGTCTAACACATGCACACCAACCCAAGATACATCTGGAAAGGTCCTAGAACTAATACCCAAGTGTTGGGGAATGGTTATCCACTGACCTGTTACCCAAATAAAGAAGGGATAGTCATACACAAACCCAAGCCACAAATGTAAGTTTCATAAACCTAATTACCAATGGAACAGGGTATGATCATCACATTGACCCATCCCTGTAAACTCTATGGAGGTCAACTCAAGCACACTAACCCCAGACTCTTTAAGAAAAGTTATATCATTCACCCTGACCCAAGCATCATAGTCAAGGTCTCTCAGTATCTATAGTATCACTCTGGGTCATATTCTATCATATAAGCTTACTATATGATCCTAGGTAACTAGTCACTGGGTACTTATCCCCTATTCTTAGACAAGTCATGCCTCATCGGCCAAGGAAACCACTAGGTCCTTCAAACCTATCTCACTCCCACCTAGATGATACCTTCTCATGATTTTCACACAATGATGATGCCACCTCCCAAAGGCTCCCCCTGACACATACACCAAGGTCTATAACATATTCATCAAGAACCCCAATCATTATTAGTCTCACTACTCAGTTACTATCCAAAGGTAACCCACTCTAATCCCCCTTGGCAACCTCGTTCCAAGTTGTTGATCAATTGGGAAAAACTACCACAGGTTCTAGTATTGCATCTCCCTAAGAAGATACCTTGTATAACACTTAGAGGAAACCCTCAATTCATAGGCCACCCAGTCCCTGAGGACTCCATCTTCTCACATCACTCACCAATACTCCACTACACAATTAAGGTATGTTTCCCAACTCACACAACATGTGTGACCATCTCATATTTCAGCACAGGACTAAGCTGTCTCTACCCAACCAACTAGATCTAAGGTACCAATCGTAGGGTACCCACATAACATCCATAACACAAAAACCATATGAAATCCTCATTCCTTTTCAATGTCTCTCTCTACTTGGATACACAACATTCTAGTGTTTTTTATCCAAAGTGCTCAAAAGTAGTTGACCCAAGAATAAGTGGTCAAAATTCATCTTATATCTCATTCCAAAAGCATGTATATCCCCCATCCATCTACCTAAACCCATGAAACATGCATGTAATAAGTAAATAATAAAGAACGGGAATATAATATTGTATCAAAATATCCCACATACCACCATAAATAATTTTCCACCAATTTCAAGCTCTATAAAACCCTTTCCCAGCCTTTGTATTCCACTGCCAAGCCCTGTCAAGCCACTCCCTCACTCTCAACCATCAAAAATAATCTTCAACCTAGATCATAAACCAATAAAACATGTAGGATCTGAAAAATTCCACCATCACTATCCCAAATGAAATCTCAATCATTTTACACCCAGGAAATCAAAAAAATCTTTCTAATTTCATCAAAAACTATAAATAAAATTCGTTCATTCGATTATCTCCACTGAAATGATAACTAATAGCAACCGGATATAATTTCTGGTATGTCCTCTACAAAATCCATATAAAAATCCAAAATCAATTGAAAATTATATCAAAATGATCCAATAATATCATCACTAAAACCCATCCCATTTCAAACAAAAATTAAAGGAATAGAAGGGGCTCAACAAAAATAAAGATATAATGTAATAAAATTACAAAAATCAGCACCCAAAAGCATCTGGATAAATCAAAATTATTTGGGGAATAAATAAATGATGAGAGGGGGAGTAGCTAACCAAAAATACCCTCTCCTATCACCCCTCCCATATTCCAATACTAGAGTCACCCTGATAGGGAAAATATGTGGATTCCACCCACTCCCTTTAAAAAGACCCTCCAAGATACCCACCAACTAAATGATATCTCACTAGATAGTTGGGCATAGCCTATCAGATAACTGGTGGGTGCTATAAATTTGAATCACCCATTTGGAAACCACCATAATTACACTATTCCGCACTTGAGAATCTCATATTCCCATCCAAGCTACACCCTACCCAAAAATATTGATTTGAGTCTTTCATGCTCTCTAAACTCAATTCTAAAATCCCATTATCAAAGAAAACAATCGATTATACTAAAAATACAAATTCCCTAGAAAAATTAATTTCTTAAAATCCATGGGGCACTATAAACTCCCCACCATAACTCTTATCATCCTTGAAAATTCATGGTAAACTTCAAGCTATATTTTCTAAAATACATGGGGTGTTACCAAACTCACAAGTACAGCACTTCTTATACTCATGAAGTTATGGTAAACAATGATCCACCCACTCGGCACCAACATGAAAACTGAGATGGATCTCATCACACATATCTTTCCTAACACACCATAGTTTATCCATCTAGTTTTCCCCAAAGATTATGGTTCTTCCCACCATATGAATGGGTGACTGAAAACACACCTCTCAGTTTTCTAGTAACCCATCAACTACATCCCAAACATCTCCCCTAAATTGGTTCCCATCATAATGAATCTAGTCTCACATGAACCACTAGTCATACCACCTTTCGACAACCTACCCAAAACTCTTGTCCTTAAATATCATTGAATCCTTAAAGGGAACACCTTATCATAATGCCTTAGAACCTATAGGCAATGTAATATTAACCCAACACTGACACCAAAATCAGGTTCTTGGATACTAGTGTATTTCCAATGTTGGATCACCAACCACCTACCCCTCCATCCATACACCTAAATCGATAACTGATTCACATCTAACTTTAATTTTTCTCATACTATTCCATAGAACCCCAATCCTGATGCCAACACATCAAATTCAATATTCTTCACACTTGAACTCCAAGGATGATATTTACCAAGGGATAAGTCTTACTTGGATTCCTCTACACATCATCATTATGATGTAACCTTAACCATCCACGATCCGCACAACCTCATATATGAACATTCTCATATGTAGGTCATTCACCCTATATAGATAAAATTCTCCCAAAAATAAGAGTATTGTTATCATTATTTCTAAAACAAAAAAAAACAAATCTCAATTAATCATTTTCTATGAGTCACCATGTGTAGTGACTAGATATGGGTAACTAGCTTTTGCCTAAGTGCCAACCTAAAAAACCAACAATTTCCTGTCCTTATATCCCCAAGAACATCATTATAATCAGGAACTAACAATTAATGGTTCACTTACCACTATATGGATTCCCTTAAACGACACCAAAATCACCATCCCCATATGGTTCCCAACCCGCAAAAATGTAACTTCGTCTGATCTATGTTATCCTATTCCTAAATTCTCTTGTAAAGGAACAAGACATGACACATGCATCCTATGATAGGTTCCCTTGGGATGGTTGGATAGGTTGAGAGGGATTAATATTATTTTTAAAATTTATGTACTGAAAAATATAATGTGAGATGGGAAATTCCGATTATGATTGTAGTGGGATATTGATGAGTTATGTGAGTGGAATGAGTCCTCAGGGACTGGATAGGCTGTGATGGGAGGGTTTCTCTCTCAGTGTAATTTGGGATATATCCTTGGAGGTAAGTGATATGGGACCTATGGATAGGTCATGGGAATTTCTCAAGTACTTTTAATGAGGGTTCCAATGGGGATTAGAGTGGGTTACCTTGGTATAGAACTAGGTTAGTTGGACTAGGAACAATAAGGTTTTCAATAAGGATAAACCAGAACTTGGGGTATAGTTTAGGGTGAATCTTTGTGAAGTGGAATAGCCAGTAGGTGATAAAAATTAGATGGTGTTGATAAGGTGAGACCAATAAAAGTATATAGGACCTATTTGATTACCTAAGTGTTGAGGTTAGACTTATCTGATAAGATAGAATAGATCCCATGTTATTATAACCTTGGTATTAACATGTGATCTAGAATGATGGATCTCATCCCAAATTGATACTAGGAATACTAATGAACCATTCTTCTGCGTCTCAGATTGGGGTGACTGATGGACCTTTCCTTTTCAAGGCTTGGGTTAATGTTCTTGAGGTGACATCCACATATTCTATGGGGATGGGTCGATGTGATGACCATGCCTTGTTCCTTCAGTAATTGGTTCGTGCTCGTTTATATGTGTTTCTTGAGTTAGTGGATGATTATTCCCTATTTTTGGGTAATTGTTTGTTGGATGAAAATTCACTAATCCTCAAGTATCAGGTCAAGGACCTTTCCATACATGGATTTATTTGGTTTTCATGTTTTATATCTTTCTATGAGCATATTAGGTTAAGGAACACACTATAAACTAGGTCATGGGATGATAGAATATTAGAATAATAAACCCCACCCCACCACCACCCCACCCTAGGTGAGAGGGGATAGGTCGTGTTTTTTTCTGCATGGCCATGCCAAGTGTCTGTAGGTATCGAGTTGAGATATTAGACAATGCCCTACCCTGAGTCTTTGGGTATAGGTTGAGAAATGATACGATGTCATGAGATAAAAGGATGATATTTTGGTAGGGTGAAAAGGTAGGTTTGATCAACTATCTTGGTGGCTTGGTAAGCACATGGTAACCAAATGTGTAGGGAGTTTTGGTGGCCTAGTTAGCACACTATGTCTAAAGATCTTGTGTGAAATGTTTATTTTATTCATCATGTATACATGTATATGATGGAATATATTAGGGGAATCTGGTGAAACCAAATTGAGATATATCAATCAAACACTAAAAAGGAACCATAATATTACTGAAAATCATATATCTTCTTTTAGGTTCATTATAGGATGTGTATTGGATAGGTAGGTAATCTCAATGGGTTTGGAGACAGGGTGTGTGACCTCAAGGATAAAAATAGGGATAGGGTGTGTGTGTTGTACTTTTGGTTTATTTTATACTTGGAATCAGAACGGTGGGTGGTCAGGGATGTATTCTTGTATGATTTCATTTCATTTGTTATAGAATTGTTTTTGTTTAATTATTTATATATTTTTTATGTGATTTGGATGTTTTGGTTGTTATTAAATTGTTTTATGACTCTTATTCAATGTCATAGTCTCCACATTTTATGGATTAAACCCTAGCCACTAGTTGGTAGAATCTAATATACGGGGAGGCATGCTTGAGTCCATGTGGAGCCTAGGATATGATGGGTTATGGGTTAGTATATTATCGATTGATTGATTATGATTAATGATGTAACTGATAAGTTTGTTTAAAATATGGTTGAAAATTTTTTTGACAAAAAAATCAAAGGGGTATTATTGAAACTAAAGGTTGTTTTACTTAATGTGCAATCAAGGATTAATTTTTTTTAACAATATTGATGTCTGTAAGTATTAAATTTTGACACCCATGGATTTTCAAGGTATATTATGGATTAAATGTTTCTTAATCATGCATATATTGGTTAGTTTTAGGTGTTTTATGGTGTTAGTAGTGGCTAAGGGGTTTTGTTTTGAAAATGACTCAAAACAACAAGAAAAATGTTTCAATAGGTAGCATTATTGGTAGGAACATAGTGGTTCACACTATTAATTACTCTCAAAGAACTATATGCATTCTAGCTGTAGTATTTAATTTCATGAAACATATGGTTTAGACTATAAAGTGGATCCTAGAAAAAAAATAAATAGTTAAAATTATAAATATCCCCTTGGCCTTTATTTTAGTTCTCTCGCACATCCCTCGACCCTCACATGTTATTTTTTATATCTATGGTATTCACCATAATGATATGGGGACCATCCTTCACATATATTACCTAATTGATGTTTCATTCATTATTATGGTTTTTTGGATAGTTTTAACATCATTTATTCCTTAGATGCCTCTTTTTTCCTCTATTTATTTCCTTCTCATTCTAAAACCCTATTATGAGAATATTGGGGCATGTTTTAGGGTTTTTACATGTTGGGGTTATTTATAGTGAAAATTAAAATAGATTAACCTTTTTTAGTATTTATGTAGGATGTTTTTACCATGATACAACACTTTTATAAAATTATAGGCCTTAATTTTCAAGAGGGTGTGTGTGTAGCACAATAGGACCTCTTCTTTTAACTATAAAGTGATTGGTAGATGTATGTATCTAGGTAGTTAGTTCCTCATAGGAATAGTATGAGTTTTGTTAAATGAAATTTATGAATTTGATCCTTGTACCTTAGATGAAGGTTAGGCAATTTGAATGGGTAATTAGTTTGGGAAAGTGTCATTTATACTCAAAAAAATGGTATAATGGTGTGGTATTGTGATGTTCGGGTCCAGATACTAATGTGGGATAATAATGAGTGATATGGTTCATATTTCCATGGTAAAAGTGGATTTCCATGAGTGAGATGATCGTGTCTAAAATGAATGTGGGATAGTAACGAAAGATATGGAATAACTTGAAATGTGATGTGAGGATGACCATGAGTGAGATAGTTAGGTCCTATTATAATGAATATGGACACCATGAGTGAGACGTCTGAGCTGGGATATAGTTTTGTGAGTTCTAATAAGTGATAATAAAGTGGTTTATCATAGAATTATGGTATATGGTATGATTTTTATTTTTGGAATAAAGAGGAATCAGATAGGTTTGGGGTTCATGGCTACCTAGTTAGTGCATGATAACCCAATTAGTTATGTGTTTATTTATATATTTATTTTTTATCACTGCATACACTATTATATGGTTTTACATCTTATATTAATACATGTTTATGGTGTTCTATAGAGTGTAACTCACACAAAACATCTAAATCTTGGTGCGCATGTATATTTTACTCTCATGGATCTTGGTAAGATTAAGGGCCCTACTTCAACTAGTTGAGCTAGAGGAGTGGGATGGACTGAGGTGACGCCATGAAAGATTTCAAGACCTTTTTTTCTTACCTCATTATTATATTTTGTTGGATTATTTTTTTTATCTATGATATGTGGGGGTACCTTTTTATAGCATTGTATGAATTTGATATGCCATATTCTTTTTACATGGATATTATTACTAATAGTTTCAATCGTGACACTTCTTTATAATTATTATTTTATTTATTCCATTATGTATGTGATGGTTGGAGATATTATATTTAATTCATTATCTCTTAATAATTTCACTTAATCCATTTCAAGTAGTAGGTATCCCCTTTCATATAGGGAGGTATACATGATTTCATATAGCCCTCTTGCTTAGACTTGGTTATTCTAATTGGGGTGTTACAGGAAATTCAATCAGGGAAGTTGAATATCACTAGAATGAGTTTTCTAAAATTCTAGAAGTTTTGTAGGTCACATTACAAATATATAGTTCATTTAATGACTAAATTTTGAAATTGATAGAAATTAGAAAATTCTTGAGGTCAATATAAGGCATATCTTCTTATAAAAATTATAAAAACTTCATATGAATGGTTTGTTCCATTAATATAAAGTTTATTATTTGAATCTCATATGTGTAAGAATAACACACATAGGGACTATAAGGATCACACCATAAAGTAAGTTTGATAAGATGACATAATATTTATCTACTGATGTGTTGAGCTATGAAACCATTAATGAACCATGAAAGATATCTAAGAAAATGATGGTATCTATATCTACAGAATTGATGCATCATGACAAAAAATGTTATATCGTGAAGAAATCTGGGAATATTTGATTATTACAGAAGTTAAAGTTCTCACATCATGAAAATAATTTTACACCATTTTAGTTAAAAGATATAAACTGTGACATCATACTATGTAAGTCTTATAATTTTTGTGATTTTAAAGTCCTGAAGCATATGCGCCGTGATGATATGGGTTATACTATGTACTATCTAGAACTTAATTGAAGTTATATAGAAAAAAACCCTCATTACCCAATGTTTCATATAGTTTTGGGGTCATGGGTAACTATAAAATTCAATTTAATAATTTTTTGTGGAAAAAAGAAGAAATTTAGGAAGTTATTTCCATAATTAATACATACCTATTTGAAATTCAATGGAGGAGACCATCTGAAATTTTAATATAAGGGGAGGATTTGAATGGAATGTTAATATGATTTAGAAATTCAAATTTTACCTTAAAACAACCTATATTACAAGAATATATATTTTGTATAATAAAACGGAGTCATACACAATATAAGGAAGAGACTTGACAGTCAGAAAGAAAAATAGATATAAATTTAATGATTATTGAATATATGGTTTTGTGGTTTGATGTGTTTGAGGTTAATTTTTATTAAAGATCTCGACTAGGATTATAATAAGTAGTGGATGTCATTAAATAACTATAATTAAATAATTTTATCATCATTGGGAACAACCTTATTTTTTGGTGTCATGTGATTTATTAATATCTTATAAAACCAACATATTTGTTGATTCCAACTTTGTATCCATCCTAAAAGGAGTTTGTAGATTATAGGAAGAGGTGATAGACCTTGGTGGAGTAATAATATCTTTTGAATGTTGTAATTTCATACCAGTGAAGTTGTGGTTAATCGGAATATTAAACGTTGTTCATATGTGATTCTTAGAGTATCCTTTTATAGGACAACCAAGTAAAATCAAGGTGTTCATGATATTTATTTGGTTTTTATTTGATTGTGAAAAAAAATCATTATTTCTATTCCAATGTGAGAAGATGATCTAGTTAATTTAGAATAGAATTAATAATTTTAATTTATTATAATTCACCCCCTCCCCATCTTGGTATGTTTTAGTCAAAATAAATGTTACAACAAAAATATTCAAAACAAATAAAACACAACTCCCCTATGCTGATTAACAAACAAATATTAAATAAAATAAACAAAGGGTCACAACCTGAAAGTGATAACATCTATGAAGATAAACTAAGGTTTCTATTATACTATATTTTTAATATTATAATGATATATATTTCTAAAAAACCACTATAACAATTTGCAATCATTCAGTTTTTATGTTTCAAACATCTATCAAACAATCAAAATCAATAAAACAAATTTTTTTGTTAAATTTTATTAAAAAAATAAAAAAAGTTATTTTTTATGATTACGAACAAACCACACATGTATCCATTATTAGAGTCGGTTGAAATGATTTAAATATTAAAAATAACAATGAAATATAAATTTAATGTGATTATAATGATCATAAGTTAATTTTTAGAATTAAAATTGTTTTTTATGAATCAAAGTTTTTCCCAATGGTTAAAAATGATAAAATAATATTAGATTTCCAATTAAATTAAGGAAAACATTCCTCATGTTAGTTGTGACATAATTTAATTATCCCCAAATTAATTAAACATTTTTTATTTTTAGGATTATTGAAATTATTGTTGAATAATTAAAATCCATTTTTATCTTGAGAACGAGCATAAAGTGTTTTAAAGTGAGTAAATAGATTATGTTTTCATAAAAATTTAGGAAAACAATGATAATTTAATTTATTATTTTATGAATAACTCTTTTATTAATTTAAAATATTTTTGTGCTCAAACTAATCAAATGTTTTTTCCCTAATTAAAAAACTAATCTATGTTAAAATTGTGTGATAAATAAACAAAAAGGAGAAAAAAAGTTCAATTTTTCATTAAAATTTATTAAAATTATCCTTAGATTTTTTAAGGACATTATGAGTGAATCATTCATGAATTTAACATTCAACATGCTCGAAATAATTTAAATTTTACTATAATAATTTGAAAACTTAACTTGGAAAATATCTTATAACATCCAATATTGAAAAATTAATCTTAGTTTATCATGAAAATTTAGAAACACAACCACTTATTCATTTTAGACTTGTATAAAATATTTCATGTAAATTTTTTTTATAATGTACTTATGACTGGGAAAAGTGAGTTTTAAAAAGTGAAATTGTTTTTTAAGTGTCAAATGTTTATCAAATGATAAAAATAATAAAAAAATAATCATATTTTTATTCAACACTACTAAAAAAATCCAAGTAATTTCTGACTTATTGGGACAATAATCATTATAATTGTACATTTGAGATTCTAAAAATAGTTGAAATTATGTTTCAATAATTTTAATTTGTATTTAATATTGAAATGGGCATATAATATTCAAAACAAAAGAAACATGTTTAGTTTTTTTATAAATATTTAGATAAAAAATCATTTACTAATTTTTTATCTATAAAATAAAATCATAAAAAAATATGAAATTATATGTTCTCATAATGATAAAAAGGTAATTATAAAAATTAAATTATTTTTTATGTTTCAAACATAAAATGAATGATGAAAAAATGATAAATAATATCGATTTCACATTAAAATTTAGGAAAACATTTCCTGGTTCATTTTAATCATTATAAAAACCCATGTGTGTATAGGAAATACAAAGTATATAGAATGATTGTAATTTAATTTTCATAATTAAAATTCATTTTTAAATTAAAATTTTCCATAAAACATTCAAAAGTGTGAAAACATGATCAATTTATCATGAAAATTAAGAATAATAATTTTTTATTTATTTATTATCCTAAAAACTGACATCAATTAAAACTCAAGTGTTCTCGAAATGATTGAAATTTTATTTTTAGAATTATAAATATTTTGAAGTGTTGAAATTTATTTAAATAAACAAAAATGAGAAAATAAATTTTTTTATTATTAAAATTTATTATAATGTTCCTTAATTTATTTGTGACCATTGGTAATAAACTGCATGTTAATCAGATGTTCAAAATTTGATCAAAAGTTTTCTTTAGTGGTTATAATTATTTTTTCTATTGAAAATAAATATAAAATATTAAAAACTGAAAATTTGAGGCTTATCTTGGTGTCAGAACAATTTTTTTGCTAAGACCCAAAATTTTTGTAATGTGAAATTCTCAAAGTCAAGAATAGAATTAGATAGAAATTATGATGCAGTCATGAAAATGACCAAAAGCTTGGAATTTGTAATATTAATGGTAGTGGAATGTAACTTGACTCCCAAAGTTGGATTCTCTATAAGAGTAAACTAACACTTATCTAAGAGTACCTAGGAAAATCTGAAGTATATGTAAGATTAATTTGATAAGCCGTGTAATATTATTTTGGTGAAATAATTCTAATCCCACACTATTCACTAGAAGGAAGGGTGAAGTCAGTGGATTACATTGACTATGTAAAGGGCGGAGAGTGAAGATCATACCCCAAAGGTGTCCATGAAGATCGTAAGGTGGTGAATGTTTTCTAACAAGATGGTCATTATGGTACCTCCTATATTGATACATGGGTGTTGGTCATTTAAGTGTGACTCTTCTTGATTATAATCATCTTTCATTCCTTTATAAATGTTTATAGTGTTACCCCATAGATTATAACTAATTATGAACCATTTAAATCAACTTAACATTATTAATTGATTTGTTTTTCATTTCCATTTGGAAGTTCTTATCCAATGTACAGTTGTGTTGTGAAGCATGGATAGTTTTCAATTTTTCTCAATACTATATATATCGCACATGCTAGTTCATTATGATTTCAGGAGTTCTGTAACTTATTTTTATATTTTAAGTATTATTAGGGTTGTAATTCCCTGATATTTTATAATATATTTTCCCTTTAAATAAATATAATTGGTTTTATACCTTTCTTTACATGCTACACCTAACTAAAATAATATTGTGATATTTCAAAATACAATCATTAATTTTCATAATAATAATATAGTAAATTAATTGGTACATATATATTGATTAACCACATTAATAATATATATATTTATATAAATAAAAAGAAAGGTCACTTTTAATACTAACACACTGATAAAATACATTTAGTAGAGCTAAATGACAAATAATATCATTTTATACTTAAAAATATATTTTCCAAGAAATTTCATATTTAGGCGCTATGAATTTTTATTTTAAGAAAATAAATATATAATGGTTTAATTATTATAAACTATATTTCTAAAAAGAATAATATATTATCACTGAGTCAATTAGTAATTAATAGAAAATGATAATAAGAATATTAAATATTTTAAAAAAATTATTTCTCTATAAAAGAAGTATTTTCTTTAAAATTTATATTTTCATTTTAAATATTAATTTTTTAATTTTTTAATTTTAATTGACTAAAATAAAATAAAATTTTTTTCTCAGTATAACAATATTATAATAGGATGAATTCATGTGACTTTTAAAAAAATATTAATTTTTAGGTGGATGGTACAAAATACTAATTTTACAAATACCGTGACTTTTATGACATCATTAGGATATAACAATCAAATAAAAAATTAAGAAATATTTTTCCTAATAAAATATGTATATGATAAGTAAATTTATGTATTCCAAATTTTTAATTATAATTTTCAAACCTATATTCAACATTTTCGAACTTAATGTTATATTTTTATAAAATTGTTTCTATACAAAAAAAAATAATTATTTTAGAATTAATTTTTATCAATTTCATCGATTAAATATTATGAAATATTTTTCATAATTATAATTAAAATATAATAATTTTAAACGAAAATAACTTATCAGGATTAAAAAAATAGTTACTACGATAGAAATAAATAATGTTATAGAGATAAATTAAAGTAAAAATGATAAAATACCTCAAAATATTATACCTTATATGTATGAATAAAATATGGAAAGAAAAATACTATCCAATATATATTATTTTTTTGTTTTTGTTCCATATTCTATTGAAAATGACCAAACGTTATTATAATGTTACAAATATTTAAATAAAATGTCATTCTCCTCGCTAATAAAAGGGGACTTCCACCACCCCTTTACACGCACTCTAAAATTTTAATTCATATTGAAACAAAACCCATTTGATTATTCTATATCACTCTATCCATTTTCTAATCCCATTTATCCGAGAAAAATCACTATTTCTTCCATTTTAGAGAATACCTCCAATGGGAAACTCAAGTTCTCAACATGTGAATTAAAATTTTTATAACCTATTTTCATCTTAATTTTATCTTCAAAATATAAATTTGAAGTTATTTTATAATTAAAGCAAAAAAATTTCTAATTAATTTTATTAAGTTTAGGGAATAATTAGTATCAACATTTCCCCATTTCTTTAGAAAAATGTAAATGTCACCTTGCTTATGTGTGAAATACCACCCCCATGAATGGCATGTTTGATTTATCATCACCACCTTTAATGTATGTTTAAAAATAGGTATTTAATATATTAATATTAGATTTATAATATTATTAGGATTTATATATTATAAAACATTTCAAATATCCCTTATATATTAAGTAAACGAATGTGTCGCTCGTACGTACGTGCGGACTACCGCCTCCACAAAAGTTTTTTATGTCATTTTTCATCTAGTAATTATTTATTTATCAAGACCCATAAAAATATTATTAACTACCTTAAAACATATAAATAATAATTTTATTCTTATATAACAATTAAATTATTCCAAAATAATCACTTCCTTAACCACACTCGCCCATAGATTATGGATTGTTTCTATCTGGGTCAGTCTAACCAACTACATGAACAATGATATAAATTTCTATCATATAATAATATTGAAAATTAAATATTTATGTTATTATACATTAATAATAAAATAATTTTTTTTATTTTACTTTAAAATATATATTAATATTTTACGTATTATTAGTGTATCTACCTTTTTTGTAATAAATGGTTGTAAATGAAGTTTATAAAAGTTTATAGATGTGGATATAGTTCTAAAATATGATATTAATAATGTAATTTTTGTCATATAAGAATTTATAATTTGTTCATAAAAGTTGGATTTAATTTATGGGGGTTTATTAACTCAATACTCTTTCATTGAGTTATAATTATTCTTCTTTAACTTCATTATTATAATTTGGGTACATTCTACCCTATGATTTTATTATGATCAATTCATTATTTTTTAAAATAATTTACATTTACCTCTGAGAAAAACCATTTAAAATGATTCTTACTTCAAAATATAATGTTTGTAAGGGTGTTCCTTAACTCAATAACCTTTAATTGTGTAACAATGCTTCATCTTGGACATCATTCTTATATGTTGGGTACATTCTTACCTATGATTATAGTATAATTTATTCCTTTTTATTATTTGTATATTGGAATGTCTCTCTAATTAAATACCTTTAAAATTGTTCTTATAAAAAAATATAATTTTTTCTAATGGTTTTTCATCTCAATTTCCTTTCTTTGAGATGTGTTTTTTTCATGAACCAAATTTCTTTAAAATGAGTTTATATTGAGAATTTGATATATAAAATCAGGAATTGACTTTTATTTTCTTTATTTGAAGTACAACTTCAAGCTCTCTCTTTTAAGGGATTTTTATTAAAATGTTTCTTTAAGACATAAGGGGTTTTATTGACTCAAATAATTTTCCTGAGATATAATGATTTATTTTGACTATGGTTTTAGAAGATAGTTTTCTTTTATTATATGATGATAATATAATGCATTATCACTCTAGTGGAGTATAAATTGGGGATTCAAATCTTTTACCTTGATGAATTTCTTTCTTAAAAAGTATATCTTTGTTGATAATAAATATTATCCTCTATAAAGTTGGTTTCTCTTCTTATCTGTATTTTATTTTTCCTCTAATATTCTACTTTATATTTAGAAACTAAATTATGTGTTACCACATATTTCATTTATATTTCCCTTTATAACTTTTCTAATTGATGTTTTATTTAACTTTTTATGATGGGTATTTTCAAAAAATATCTTTTAAAATAATAAGAAAATTTACTTCTATGATAGTATGTTATATTTTTTGCCCCACATTTCCACTAGATAACCTTTATGAATTTTTAGGTATCTATTATTAAGGATTATTTTTAAAAGGAAAAGCTTTCAAAATATTGTTCGTCACCATTTTAAAAATAAATTTTTAATATGGCCTATAACATCATCTTTTTATAATGATGTTAAAAATGTTTTTTCATGTATATTATTAACATTTTTTCAATTGAACAAATTCTTTAATTATTATGACTTTTCATACCTATTAAAATTACTTTATTTGTTTTAAAATGGTCTTATAAATAAAATTAATTATTAATTATTTTAAAAATAAAAGGGGTATTTCTTCTTATTTTTCAAGTGATTTATCCAATTATCTTAAAGTGGTATTTTTTGGAAATTAAAACACACTTAATACAACTTATATTACCATGGGGATATTTTTAAGCTGTCATCCATCTTCACTCTCTCGATTTAATGTTAGAATTTTTTGGAAATTTTTTCATGAAACCCATCTCTTTTAAATGGGTTAATTAAGTTATTTTTTAAGTATGAATGTTTTAATATTCTAATGGAACCCATAAGTACAGGTAATTATTATTTTGAATTTTATGGGCCTTTATTTTCCTCCAATTAAATAATTAAGGATTTAAATCTCATCACATAATTAATTTTGGTTTGACTATAAGATTAGTTATCTATACTCAAAATGATTTTGTGTGTGCGTAATTGTGGTCTACTATGCTCAAAAATGTTGTTCACTAGTATAAGTTTGGTTTTAGAAGATCATAACAATTTCTTGAGTATAAATATAGTAAGTTATTCTCACAATAATTTTGTGTCTGTGTATAAGGGTGGTAGGTTATGCTCATTAATACTATGTGTCGGTATAATTGTGGTTAATTTTTCTCACAATGATTGTTCATCAATATAATTTTGAATGGCCATATCCATAATGTTATAATTTCTAATGCTATTTTTGTATGTTGTATTTTTGTATTATGTTCCTTTATAATACCCCATGTCTCATGCTTATCACCCAATTTACATTTTATCACACTCTAATACCATGGTGCATGTTTTTTCATTTAATATTACATATCCATCTATCATTTATTATGAAAAATTAATATTATTTCATATTATTTTTAATATAATTCTTCTCCCATATTCTTTTTTCCTCATATGCTTGTGATTTAACCCTTTTATGAAATATCGATGAGTTTTCCCCTTATTAAGAATTTGATTTCACCCCTTTGTTATGTTTCCATTCCCCAGGTTATCAAGATGAGTATAAATTACGATAAATCTAGAAGGGATTATAGTGTGGTTTAATTGTGGATAAATTTCCTCAAGTATTATAAAATAAGTTACTTATGTGGATGATCCAAGGTGAAACTAATACTTATGTTCTCAGGATTATGTGATGTAATAATCAACTTATGAAATGATGTAAACTAAAGATATGTTTATATTGGACCATATCACTTGGAATCAAAACATATGTGTAAATTATGTATTTTAAGCATCAGATCATGGATTTTGTGTCTGGGTCACTATAAGGATGATTCCATTTCAGAGTTTCCAGACTCAACAAGTGGTACTAAATATCAGTTACATATTTTGTTATAATAATATCCAAGAAAATTTGTTTTAGATCTTTTTTCATTAGTGTAATTCTACCCTTAACCTATTGGGGGAATCCCAGTAATCAATTTCTAAACCCTAGTATGTTTTTTTCAAATTTAGTGGGACTTAATTGATTTTGTAAGGAATTAATGAGGGTAATGTATATATTTAGAAGTTAATAGGAATGTAATTTATTTTTTGGAAGATATGGATAGAGTATTGTCTAATTAATAATAGTCTAGATCCTCTATTAAGGTGTATTAAACCAAAAGTTATGAAAAAAGGCAAAATGGTAAAGGTAAGATAAGAAATAAATGGGGTTGATATGGATATACCAAGACCCAAATATAGTGACCCAAGATTAACATACATTGATATTACATCATTTTAGATGAATATATAGTACATTAAAAAATTACCTAAGTACCATAATATTTTAGTGTCTTTTGAAACTTGGAAACAAAATCTTTTATCCTGGGGAAAGATCTTAAACATCTCCTATAAAGATTTCCACCTTAATTATTTCTACCTAAAACCTTCCTTCATAACCTAGGGAAAGGAAAAATAATAAAGTTGTGAGATTAAATGCTCAGTAAAGGAAAATAAATGAAATTTATAATCCTAACATGAACGAGGGGTATGGAAATTGATCATGACATTTGAAGATCATACCATTTATTTTAGATATCATAATAAATATTGGAAGTTCATAAGACATGGATCATTAAGGAATTAGGATTATAAGTGATGAAATCATAACATATGAATAAAATTTTGAATTTTGGAAAACACATAAGAATCTATAACCCCCATGTCAAGGCATCTTACAAAGTCCTTTATAACATGTTAGGCATGGGTTAATCACATATGTACCAACTTTGGTCTTGGGATGCACTCACAGGTACTCTCTTATTTTGGGATAGGGATGTACTTTAGTGTAGCCTATTGTTTGGGGCTTGGGATTCCCTCCTTTGTACCCTCTTGTTTCAGGGTTATGTTGTCGTCTCATGCACCCTCTTGTTTTAGGCATGGGAATACCTCTCATATACCCTTTAATCTCATAAAATATTTATCATTACCCAATGCATTGTAGGGAGATATAGTTCCCACCCATATCATAATGAAATCATACATACATGTCCCAAAAAATCATAAACAATCATATCATAACCCATGAAATGAAATGGGTTTCATAAAAATGTAATCATATCTTAACCTATAGAAAAAAATAGGTTTAATAATCATTTCATCAAAAGAATAACCAATGAAAAAAAGCATGTTTCCAAATCATAAAATCCATTGGAGATAAATAGGGGTCATAAGAATCATTCCATCAAAACATGAACAATTCAAGATGGAATGTGAATGGAAACTATGGATCATTTTTTATAAGGACATGAGTAACATCAACAGATGTCATCTTAGATGTAAAAAAACTTGGAAAGATATTTTGAAAATGTTTCTTGAGGAAAATATCCTTTATTCTTTGAAAAAGTAACTTTAACACATAAAAAAATGCTTGAAAACCATTTTATTGAATATAATCTTAAAATATTATATATAAATATTTTAAAACCTTTATCTTTGAAAACATGTAAATAGGTATTGAAAAAATTTGAAAAAAAATTTCCTTGAAAACTTATAAAATAATATTGAAATCATTTTAAGAACAATTTTCTTTGAAAATTTATAAAAGAAGATTAAAAACATTTTAAAACCTATTTCTGTAAAATATATTTTAAAAAAAATCCTAAAAATTAACCTATTAAACATGAAAATAAATCTTCAAATAATTTACAGTCGATAAATCCATACATGTTGTATGAGGTAAAAAGAACATTCCTTTCACACGGTAACAAGGATAGAAAAATGCCTCATTCAGAAATTAAAAATAATATTACTTTGAAAAAATTAGAAAAATAAAAAAAGGATAAAAATTTATTTTATGTATCATATGATATTTGTATAATACTATTGAAAACCCTTTCTAGAAAATGTATTTTATATGGAAAATAGATTTTCGATTAAAGAGAGGGTAAATTCATGCATTCTTAAAAGAAACTATTATCTATATTATGTAACAAAGAGTATAAAATGGAAAAGATACATGAATATGTAATAAATAAATAAAGGATAACAAAATTCAGGATATTAATTATAAAATGGATCTGAATATTTTATCAAAGGAAGCATAAAAATAAACAATCTCAAAAATCGATGAGATTGTTTCAATAAACTCTTAGCATTTGTATATTTGAACTACACTCCAAATTAATAAAATTTAATTGAATTAATATTAAAATATCATAAAAATAATTATATTCATGATATAACATTTCATAGGCATTATATACACCTCATGGAAAAATATATGTGCTTAACATGGCATTGTCCCAAAGAAGACAAATTGAGAAAAACCTATCTTATCAATTTGGTAAATTTTGAATCATAAACCCCATAGAAGTATGATAATATAATTGATATTTATTTAAACATAAATTTAATAATTATAACCATATAATACATTCATTGGCAATATATACACCACACAAAAATGAAAGAGTTGTGAATGTGGCATTGATCTCACGGAAATAAAAAGTGAGATGAAATCACATTACCTTAATTTCATTTTGTTGTGTGGTATTTATCCCACTATATAGTGGTATAAAATAGGTAAAAAAATTATTATATAACTATATTCACATATATAATTGAATATATCATCTTTTTATAACCTCTTATTACTCGTTTGTGAACAATATTTCATTATTTTTACTATTTTACGTGCTAATTGCATAGTTTTCTCAAGTATATTTTGACTTGTTACCTTCTTAACCTATTAATTAGATCATGATTTAATCATATATATAATTTAAACTATGACTTAATTTTCTTATATATTCAGTACATATTTATATATAATAATCTATAATGTTTGACGACAAGAAATTAAATGCATCATTCATGGAGATAGTAGGTCATACGTACACATTAACACAAATTTCATTTCTTTATTGTATTAAAAGAATAAAATGTTAATTACATATTTATATTATAATTATATTGTCATATCTATTTTATATTTATTACACAGGTTTAATAATTCTATCCTTTTTAAGTTCCATGTAGGGAATTAATGAGTCATATCGCTTTGAGGGGGTGGTAGTCCACACTTCCTCAAAGGAAATTATCGTATTTAGGTTAGATGGAAAGCATAAAGGAATGTTATCAATAAAAATTACATGAATATAAATATATCTTATATATCTTATATATCATTTATGAAAATACTTTTTATCATAATGGCCACAATGAGACGTTGTAAAGGAAAAATGAACAATCATCGTTTCGTGAAGCAGTAGTTTGTTGTACAGAGAAACAGTATGTTCGTTAACCATTAGATGGAGACATGTGTAATTTTAGGTGGAAATAATAAAATAAAAACATCCTCTTATATTTATTATACTGTATTTTTATGTAATCTTGTAATAATAATAATATAGGTAGTAGCGAACCAAATGAAAAAAAAGATATTGTTGGAAAATATTACCTTAAAATCGGGTAATACATTTTCGTTTATAACAAAGGAATTCCTTGGAAGGATATATACCCAAAGGGGAGATTAAATTTTGAGGTTTGGTATTTTTTTAATCTCCTTTAGAAGATATTTTCTGAACCTTGGTGGTTTGAAATGTGTGAGGAAGTGGGATAATTGGTGGCCTTCTATAGTGGTGGAGGAGTGGCACTCTTGTAATATTTTGACAAAGGAATTCCATACACATTTTTCACATTGAAATTGGCACCAATAATGTACCCAATTCTATACAAGGTAATATAGGGTCCACATATGTCCATAAAATAGCTCTTAGAGAAGTTTATAGGTTGTTTTGGGCCTTAAGGTTAAGGTTTAGTCACTTATTATGATTAATTTAACCTTAACTATTGTAATTAATTTTAATCCCTTTAACTAATATTTAGGGTAAAAAAATTGACCTTATTGAACATTATAAAATATTATTATTCCAAATATGGATTATATTTTTTAAAATTCCAATCCCAGAATAGGTATAAATTAATTTAAATTCCATCCCACGGGGGGGATAATAATTCGGGTTTTAAAGTAAAATCATTCAAAAGTTTTATATCTTTTTATAGTCAATTTCAAATTGAAAAGAATAAAATGAACTAAATTGGATTAATTTATAAAAATATGATCCAATTAATCTTTAAAACTAATATAAAACATAATTTAATTTTATAAATAAATTTGATTAAAAAATAGTTTTGAACTAAAATTCAGTATTTTTCACTATTCATTAAAAAATGAATCTTCACAAAAAAACAAATAATTCAAACTAAGATAATTTTTATTTTTATATTCAAAATATGAAGTTTATTATTTCTTATTAAATTTATAAAATGTTCAAAATTTATATTTCAGATGCGTTTTCCACTAAAAATCACTGAATTTGCCTTTATAAAAAATTTGGTTTTTATGTGTGAAATTGGGTTTGTTGTTATATTATGTATATTAAAACTAATGAATGACTATAAAAAATATTTTATTGAATATTTAACATATATATTTCATTAAAATAACTTAATAATTGTTATTAATTTAATTTATCTAGACAAAACTCTTATGGAATCCTGAAAATAATAATAATATTTCTTTTTATATTCATCTGGTTCTTAGTTTCATTTATAATTAATCGGTAACCAATTAATTAATTTTTTATTTATATAAACCAAACATTTCATTAAGTTAGTTATTATTACTCATAAATATTCATTTAATGGATAGGTTATAACTTTTTAAGTTAAAAATTAATTTTTTAATAATATATCATTATCTCGTAGTATTCAACTTGTGTGTAGTGTAATCTATCAAAGAAAGTCTCTCTTGTGTGTAACGTAAGCTAACAAGGTGTGTATTTAATTAAAATAAATATAATATATTATATTTATTTAATATAGTAAATATATTGTAAAGTATATGGTTATTATATTCCCTTTTACACTTGGTACTACATGTAATGGAGGCCAAGTCGGTGTTGCGTTTAATGCAAGCCAAGTTGGTTTCATGTAGTGCATGCCAAGTTGGTGTCAAGTGAATGGATTTTTATTCTTAGTGAAATAAAATAAATAAATTAAAATTAATTTCTTTGAGAAATAGTTCACAAAAACTTGGTTGGTTACACATAATTTTCCCTATAACATCCATGAAGTGAATACAACTTCATAACTTATAAATATTCTTACTAATATGTATGAGAAGCTAACTACAATGAAAAAAGTTTTTATATTATGGAAGTTATTATACATGATAATATCAAAGGTTATGTTATATTATGATCATATCAATGGCTTAAACTTTATTCAAAGTTAAATAGAACCAGTGAAAATAAATTTCATGGATCCTGAGTGGGCATTGGTCATGTTTTCAACACTCCTTGAATCATGGCATGGAATGGTTATCATAGTGAAGAAATAAAGAAATAATATTGACTTGGTATTTTTAGTTATTATATATATAATACTAAATTAGGATATTTGAAGGATATAGATTCAGTGTTTTATCAGAAATTATTACAGTTCAAAAGGTATAGAGTGTCTAGTTTCATGTACAGGTTACAGGAAAGGGTAAGGAAGAAGAAGTAGAAGCCCAAGCAGTTTGAATGAAGGTAGTATCATATTATAGAACTATGAGTAAAAGGTTATAAAAATAATTATTTTAATGAGTAAAGATTCATCTCTGAAATATATTCTTTTGTAAGTACATCCAAAAATCTCATTTTGAAAGATATATGTGGTAATTTTTTATGTGTTTCCATCCTTCTTGAGACTTGGATCATAGAATCTGGGGATTCATTCCAATACATATATATAAGATAAAGTGTATGAAGAACTATATTTCCATAAGTTTCATCATCTGAAATATTATTGATGGTCAAACTCTCAAGATAATAGTCATGTGTGATGTTAATGTTTAGATACAACTCAAAAACTTGTTGGAATTATAAAGTGTGTGGAAATATCAAGGTTAAGTAAAAATATAATTTCATAACTATATCTAAATGATGCATATTCTTTATAATATTTACTTGTGGAGAGTGGAAAATATAATGTATTTCCATGGTAGTGGATAAAGAAGTGAAAGAATAAACATTGAACCTAATTGGAGTTTTGGGAGGAGTAATGCATTTTGGGCAAAAAAACATCTAGATCCAATAAGTTATTGAATGAATTTCATGGTCACTTAAGTGAGAAAGGGATGAACATAAATATTGTTAAATACATACTAAATTTAGAAATAAATTAGTACGAACCATGGGAAGAGTGTATTCTTGATAAGTAGTGGAGGGTATTTTTAAAAATGGAAGAAAAAACACCCAAGGATTGAAAGTTAAAGCTTGTTCATATGTATATATGGGGTATGAATCTGGTTAATTCTCATAAAGGTTCATTATACTATGTTACTTCATCGAAAATTCAAAACAAAATTTGTGCAATGTCTCGGATCTAGATTCCACTCAACTGGGCCTCATACCCGGTTGGCCACATGGCCTTAAGCACATTTCCCCAAATGCCAGAGGCTACCGGCTAGTAGTGAGGGACTAGGGTGTGGTAGTGTGGAAACTATTCCTTAATTGGAATAGTGTAACACAACAGAATCAATAATAATATAATATAAGAAATATTAAATAGCATACAACTATAATTAACAATGGAAGAATGATAAGAAACCAAACATCATTCCATACAAAAGATGATGCAGCATGTTATGTTCTAAGAAAACAACCGAAATAGGTACACTGTAGAAATACAAAATATATGTTTCAAAATAAAAAACAAACAAAGGAATCTAAGAATAATTGCAAGTGTTATCTCAGTCCCATGCTCCTCTTCTCCTAAAAAGAAAATCAAGTACCAGTAGAAAGGTGCTTTCCTTGATCAACACATACAAACATATAATCTGTTTGGCCCAAAATCATGACCCAAAAAGGGTGTTAGACTAAATAACAGAATGAAACCACCAAATATCTATTCTAATCTGTTAGTGAATATATATATATATATAATAGGAATTGTACAAAATTAAAAGTAGTAAATAGGAGGTACTCAATAGTAAGCAAAGCAAATGTCTCAGAAGACAATGCAATCAAGTATGGATGAAGACTAAACCCGAGCTTATTTATTAGCTTGGCATACACGTCATTAGTCATTTCATTTCATTATTCAATTTATAAATGAGTATTTTCTTGACATCCTAAATTGGAATTCAAGTATCACCATTGGTTTGTTTAACCCAAACCATATAGTTGTGGTATAACATAACACCAAACTAGATCAAAACTAGCTATATAAGCATTTCATAAGTCAATCAGGGTCAAAACATGGTATATAATCATTTCAGTATGTGCTAGGGTCAAAAACTGGTATATAATATTTTCAGCATGTATCAGGGCCATGCCCGATGTATAATCATTTCATCATGAAAACATCACATGTAACTTACACTATTAAATGGTTAACAACATAATAACTCACATGGGTAACTCATATCGCAAGCCTAACATGTGAATTAAACTATCACAAGTTATAACCATTTATTATATCACATGGTCAAAACATTAAATTAACCAATTCTATTTTAAACCACACCATATAGAGAATAAAAGAGATGCTAATAGGCATCCTAGGCCAAATGGCTAAATGTTGGTCATCCAAGGGAAAATGTACCCACGGGGTGGCCCTCAATCTAGACTAATAATCTCAAACATGCATTATAATCCTTTAATAAATTACTTAATCAACATTAGGTAACAACATAGGTAAATATTCAATTTAGCGAAAGGCATGAGTACACATGCCTCACACTCATACAACTCTCCCCATCCAGTATCAGAATTTAATTCGACCTAGAAATAGAGTAGATTTGAAAAAAAACACTCAACCTTTGATAAATAAATTGAGAAAAAAGTTCAAGAAGGGAGGCTCAAAAGGATTTGGTAACTCTTTTAGGGGATTTCAACAGATTTTATTGTGTTTGAATCGGGTGTCAGATGAAGAAACATGAGGAAAATTCAAATTCGGATATCCTAGGCATGTTGATTGTCAAAAGGGGTTCGTTTATGTCTGTCTAGAAAAAGGATGCTACTTTCCAGCTTAATAATAAAAAAAAGTACATGTCTCGTACTTGATACTACATGTTGAGTCCGTAAAAATTTGGGCCAGGTCGTTACATGGCTGTGTACTGGGATTATACGGTGTGTAACATTAATTATAAGGCGTGTACCTAGAAATAAATGGTGTTTAACTTACATCCACATCATGCAATAGGGCTGCAGCCAGCCTTTGATCTATTTTCTCCCATTTTCTAAAGTAAAATAAAATTAAAGGAAAGGTCTGTACCTCAAGGGAAGAATTGAGTTCTTACAAACTTCCACTTTAAAGAAATTCAACCTTGAATTTCACTTTCAAGGGTGATGAAAAAATATCAGAGAGCAACTTTATCCACTGTGATCGTATGTCGAACTCTGCAGTAGTCATTCACTTTTGAATCAACTGAACCTACTCAGTGGTCTCTAGAAAAAGATGAAGTCCCAGCATCGTTGCCTTTCCTACCTCCAGCCAACACAAGGGTGATCTGCATGACCAGCCGTAAAAAATCTCATATGGCGTCATCTAAATAGTATCTTGGAAGCTATTGTTGTAACTCAACATGGGGTATGTTTGTCTCCTATGAACCCCTAAAATCTTGGATGCATGCCTGAAACATGTCCTCCAGCACCTGAATTGTGCACTCTAACTATTTATCTGTATGGGGGTGGTAATCTATTCTCAGAAGCACCTATATACCCAAACCACTCTATAGCCCTTTCTAGAAATGAGAAGTAAAATGGTCATCTATATAAGAAATGATAGAATGAGGAACTTCGTGTATTCCAAAAATATCATGAATGTACAACCTCCTAAGCTCATCAACATTGAAGGTTTCCTTGATTGGCAGGAAATGTGAAACCTTCATAAGTATTTGAACCACAACCCATATTGCATTATTACAATGGGGAGACCTCGGTAAACCTGTCATTAAATTGATCACCAAGTCATTCCATTTCCACTAATTTTTGGGTAGATATGGAAAAATTCCTAATGGTCTTGGGTGTTCCCCCTTTACCTGCTGAAAGGTGGAACATCTCATCATAAAACTAGCTACATATCCCTTCATACAAGGCCACCAGTACGGATGATATAAATCCCAAAATATCATGGTGACACCAGGATGCACTGCCCAAACTAAAGTATAAAAATTCTACATTATCTCCTCATGCATGTCTATCAAAACCCATACGCGACCCTGTAACAACAGAACCTCATCCTTACCTCTGGTCCGACCAGGGGGAGGGTCCTCACCTGACATACTCTCACATAGAACTTGGCCTTCATAATCCAATAACTGCCTCATCCTTAATCTATTTAATAATATTGAGTTAACCGCTAAGGATACAAGGAAAGTCTATCTCGGATATTTGTGCACATCCAAGCGCATCTCAGAGAACAACACCATAAGCTTCCAGTTATTATTGGTCTACTACACTGCATAAAAATGAGTCCTTCTGCTTAGTGCATCAGCCACTGCATTTCCATTTCCAGACATGTAGGCAAGCTTGAAGTATAAAGACTGAAGGTATTCTACCCACCTTCAATGCCTCAGATTTACATCACATTATTTAAAGATGTAATTGAGACTTTTTTTCTGTGTACATCAAAAAACTCTCCCCCAATAAGTAATGTCTCCAACAACATAAGGCATGAACAACCATGGCTATCTCAAGATCATGTTTTGGGTAGTTCCTATCATGTGGTCTTAACTATTGAGACTCATACGCAAAAACTCAATCCCCATGCATAAGAATTACTCCAAGCCTGATGCCTGATGGGTCATAGTACACAGTTTAACATCTTATTAGCTTTAGAAAAATCAGTATTAGTGCTGATGTTAATCTCCCTTTCAGCTCCTAAAACTCTTTCTCATAAGAATATTACCATACATACTTCACACCCTTCTTTGTCAAGCCCTTCATCAGGCATGAGAATTCTGGTATGAAATGTATGTATAACCAGCCCTAGAAAACTACATACCTCAAATATGTTCTTGGGATTCTCCCAGGTAATTACTACTCTCACCTTATCTGGTTCCACTGTTACTCATATCTCTAAGATGACTTGAACTGGGAAATGAATTTGATCCATCCAGAAGTAGAACTTTGTAAGCTTATCATATAACTATTTCTCTTTTAGTCTATTCATAATGATCTCAAGACGGTTATCATGGTCGTGTTGATTATGGGAATACACCAAGATATCGTCCATGAAAACCACCAAAAAAGAATCCAAGGATGAAACACTTGGTTCATCAATTCCATGAAAATCATTGGCGCATTTATGAGATCAAATGGAATAACCAGATACTCATATAGTCCATACCTACTAAAAAATGATAAAAGAGGTATGTCTACAGGTCGAACATGTACCAGGTGATAACAAGATATCAAATCAATTTTAGAGAATACTCGATCTCTTCAGACCTGATTGAAGAGATCATCAATTCACGGTAGAGGATACAAGTTCTTAACTATCAACTCATTGAATTTTAGATAATCCATGCATAACATGTGGGTACCATCTGACATCTTAACAAAAAGGACCAGAAAACCCCAAGGTGAAGTACAAGGTCATATGAAACCCTTAGCCTCCAAATCTTCTAGTTTCCAGTTGATCTCTTGAAACTCCATCATTACCATCCTATAAGGAGGAATAGATTCCGATTTAGCTCTTGTTACTGGATCTATAGAGAACTCTCCCTATCTTACGAATGTTAAACCTAAAATTTTTGTCTAGAAAGACATCCAAAAAATGATCAACCATGGTAGGAAGATACATCTGATGTGTCCCCTAGTCATCTAGATATAAACTGGAAATCTGTGATGTCATCCCAATCAACCCACTATATGTGTGTCCATCTCGACTTGCCTAGACATCTCATTCACACTTTTGTAGTAACTATTTTCCCTCTCGTGATGGAAAACTCACACTACAGTTATATAAATAAATAATGTCCTAAAAGGAAACTAGCCTATAAATTACTAGGATGACATCAAAGCCTTCCACATCTAATAAATAGATATCTCAAACAAAGTGACACCCACCAATCTCAAGGGGGCACTACTTGCACTATCGCACACCTATTGTTCTAAACCCTAACAGAGTTTCTAGTTTCATGTCATCATCAGAAGTAACAACATGGAGCCCAAGGATCTCTAAAACATGAACATATATGAAACTATGTAAATCCCATGTATTAAAAAGTGCAGAACCTAAAATAGAGGTGACTAGAATAGTACCTCTAACAGTAAAAGGTTCGGGATCCTGTTACTACAGGGTTTACTGCACTACAAAATTCTGTCTTGTACCACAACCTTATGACATGGCATGGCTGCCCAGAGTAGATCCATAATGTTGTCTCTAAAAACCAGGAGTTTGGATACCTTGTCAACAAACCACCACCTTGACCTGAGTGTCCTGGTGTATTCTAGTTCCCCGACTGGTGAAAATTTGTTATCCCTACTACATAATATATCCTCTTTCACTAGCCACCTGTGTAAATTTCCATTATAAGTGTTGTATATGGCCCATATTACTACAAGATCAGCATTCAAATAGGTCTATTAGGCAATGAATTTTCATCTGCCCAGCTTTTCTGCACTGGTAGCACCTCGCCTAGCAACCTAAAGAAACATTTTGACTAATAGATTCACCGCGAATAACCTCCAGATGATGCTTTTTTCTACGTGTTGAGACAGTACCAGATCTTGGTGTCAAACCGCCCTAGCTCGCACGTCCATATTCCCTATGATTATACTCGGTAATTAGTGTCTGGTTCACTATTTTAGATATAGTATTCAGAAGAAAGATATTAACCTATGATTGGATGTCATACCTGAGACCATCATCAAATCACCTAGCCTATAGAAGATCATCACCCATCAGAATAGGTGTGAAGCACTAGAGCTCATTTAAACAAGATAAGTAGTCCATAATTGATAGAGTGCCTTAATAAAGATTAATGAACTATGATATTTATCATCCTTCAATATATCAGGATAGAAATAGTCATAGAAGACTCTCTGGAAGTCTTCCCATGGCATATCTCAAGAATTCCACATTTGAGTAACCACATCCTACCATCTCTTAGTGAAATCTCATATCATATAAGACACGAGCTTAACCCTCTACTCAAGAGGTGTATCTAGATTCTCAAAGATAGATAACATGGCCTCTAGATGTAACTATGCAGCCTATTATCCCCCATCCCATGAAAATGTATGAGGATGTTTCTGTTGGAATACTCTAGTCAGCTTATCCATAGAAGTGGTTAGTTGAGGTACACCCTAGAAAATCTGCACAAAGCATGCGAAGTTATCCTAGAACTATGCATCATCACCTACATTCGAAGAAAACATTAATTCTTTAGTAGTCATGACTAGACGACCCACTAGTAGCCCATGTCCTACCACCTCTAAGGTATGCTCATCGCCACCCTCCTAGAATACTACTAGAGTTCATTGTGGTAGTATTGATCTGGAAAGTCTATCACATACACCTCAGTATTCACTTATTCATCAAGGTATGTAATTCAAGAGTGTAAGAACTCAACAAGAGAAGAAAATCCTCAAAAATTCACAAAATTCGGTACACGACGTGTAGAAATTAAACACAGTGTTTCCCTTTAAACTATCGCATGGGCGTGTAAGTCTGCCTACCTTGTTCGTGTAAAAATCCTAGATAAATGGAATGTCATACTGACACATGGTGTATACTCATGTTTCCCCTCTTTTTCAGGTACTTCTACATGTCCAGACTCATATGGGTTCTGCCTACGTAAAACTACATGGTGTGTACCTAACACACACATCATGTTCTACTCATAACCCAACATCCTATGTTCGGTCCCACACGGTCGGACACACAGTCTTCTTCCACATGGTGTGTTCTCAAAGTACATATAATGTACTTAAAAAAAGTTCATTTCCTCCCGAATAAAAGAACACAAGGCATATGTTTCTGAACCCACACACCATGTTACTTAGGTTTCTAGATAGTAAGCCTCTGAAACTTTACTAGAAAACCTGTTTTTGAAAATTAAAGAAACGTTGTGAGAAATTTCAACCTATGGGGGCCATACTCCACATGAATCAATGTTTGTAATAACATATAGCACAGAACTACACAATCTATATCTCATTGTCGTAACATGATCCACTAAATTCCAATCTTGGTGGGCTCATACTCCTTAGGTACAAAAGTTTGGTGTCCATCCAATACAACCATAACATATACCAATACACCTATCACAATAGTAGTCATGTCTATCACAATACCTATCACTATAACATGTATATATAGCATGAAGTATATCACAACAACATGTAATTAGTAATTTTATCTTAATGGCATGGAAAAATGCATGGAATATGATTTCTAACCAGTGCCTATATAATGTTTGATATGGAATACCCTTATCTCATCAGGTTGCAACAAAATAGAACCACAATGATATCAATAATAATAGCACAAAACAAGTGTGTAACCCAACTACGAAATAGAATCAATTGTAGTAGCTCAAAATCCAAAAATTATAATTTCATTCAAGGCAATTTGGCTTTCCCCATTATGCGGGGTAGCTACTCTCAGGAATAGCTTAGTACAAAATACCTTAAATTCCATTTAAGTCTATCGTTTCCAAACAATAAATAAAAATATAAAATAAAAATACCATGATACCACTTTTTAACATCTCAGATCTGAATTCCACTCAATTATTTCCCCATTCTAGGTTTCCCTTATGGCCTCAACTGCATTTCCCCAAATGCCAGAGGTTTCCGACTAGCAGAAAGGGCCTTGGCAGTGAGAGTGGGAAAACTATTACCTCATTTCCAGAGTGTAACATAACGAAATCAATAATAATACAATAGCATAAACAATAAAAAACATAAAACTAAAATTAATATCAGAAGATTGATAAGAAACCAAATATCATTCCATGAAAAAGATGATGCAGCATGTTATTTTCTAAGAAAATAGCCAAAACATGTACACTGCAGAAATCAACAATATATTTTCCAAAATAACAAAATAACAAATGAATCTAAGAATAATCTAAATCCTCATCTCAGTCTCATGCTCTCTTTCTCGTAAAAAGAAAATCATGTACCAGTAGAAGGGTTCTTTCCTAATCAACATCTACAATCATATAATTTTTTGGGCCTGAAATCATGACCTAAACAGGGTGTGAGACAAAATCTCAGCTGGAAACCACCAAAGATATGTGACTATCTATCAGTGAATATATATATATATATAATAGGAAATTTACTATGGTGAAACAAGTAAATAGTAGGTACTCAAAAGTAATCACAATAGATGTCTCAGAAGATAATGCAATCAATTATAGAGCTTGAAAGACATGTTATTAGTAATTTCATTTCATTATTCAATTTAAAAACTGAGTCTGGTCCTGACATCCTAATGTGAAATTCAAGTATCACCCTTGGTGTGTTTAACCCAAACCATATAATCATGTTATAACATAATACCAAACTAGATCAAAACTACCTATATGATCATTTCTGTAGTCAATCTAGGTCGAAACCTGGAATATAAGCATTTCAGCATGTGATAGGATCAAAACTCGGAACATGAGCATTTCAGCATGTATCTGGGCCAAGACCAATGTATAATCATTTCAGTTTGAAAACAATACAAGTAACTTACACTATTACATGGCTAAAAACAAAATCACTCACATGGGAAACTCATATCACAAGCCTAACATGTAAATTAAACTATCACAATGCATAACTATCTATTATCTCACATGGGAAAACCATTAAATTAAAAAATTCCATTTTAAACCACCCCAAATAGGGAATCAAAGTCATGTAAATAGGCATCCTAGGTTATAAAGAAAAACATTGGTCAGAATGGCCTGAAGGCCATCATTTTTTTTTTGATAATACACCTTTCAAGGGGTGATGTGGAACCCTTACAAGGCCTAAAGGCTTAGAGAAAATTATATGACCCAAAGGTCTTAGAGCGAATCACCCAGACAAGATAACTTGGAACTGCTTCTCCCCAGTATATGTCATAATATCAGTACTCCACCTTCGCAGGGCTGGTCGACTAGCTGTCCTATGCAAGGTTTCATAATCCTGGATCTGATGGAAAATCCATACCCTATCGTTCTTCCAATTCCGGTCAGCTCTGCTCTAGTGAAAGTGTCTTCCCTAATCCTCCTCTAAAGCCTAGTCCCTTGTAGTCAGACTGGTACATCTACATCATGTGGCCTGAAGGCCTTGGGGTGGCCCAGAGGCCTTAAGGTGGTACGAAGGCCTTGAGAAACAACTGGCCCGAAGGCCTTGGGTGGCCCGAAATCCTTGCAGGACTTGAGGAACAAACTGGTGGCCAAGAGGCCCAGATAGATGAATATTTCTCGCTTCTATAGTACAGAATAATGCCTACTAAAGTGCCTACTATAGTACAACGACAATACCCCAGGAAATATGTCTCTAAGGGAAAATTCACCCATGGGGTGGCCCTTAATCTAGACTAAAAATCTCAAACATTCCTTATAATCATCAAAAAAATTACCCAATCAACATTATGTAATAACATAGGTCAATATTCAATTTAGGCAACAGTGAAAAATGGGTGTGCATCACTCTGGAACATTTAATCAACTTGAAAATTAGCTAAATGCATGAAACCACCTCCCTCATTTGCGTACAACCCTCCTCATCTAGCATTGGGATTTTTTTCAACCTAGAACGAAGTAGATCTAATAAATGAAAAAAAGGATAAACCTTTGATATCTCAATAGAGATAAAAAATCATGAAGAAAGGTTTAAAAGTAATCGAGCACTCACCAAAAGGATTTCAACTGATCTAAAAGTGTTATAATTGGGTGTTGGATGATGAAACAGGAGGAAAATTCCCATTTGTATTTATTGTGAGTGTTTCTTGTTGTAGGGGGTTCGTTTCTATTAATTTGAAAAAATGACACTAATTCCCAACTTAATAATTAAAAAAATTACACGGTGTGTACTTTAGACTACACATCATGTCCGTACATATTCTTTATAGGTCATTACATGGTTGTGTGTTGGGATTATGAGGCATATAACTCTAATTAAATGATGTGTACCTGAAAATACACAGTGTTTAACTTTTAGTCACATCATGTAACAGTCCTACAGCTAGACTTTGATCTCTTTTTCCAACATTTTCTTAAGTAAAAACTGAAAATGAAAGGTCTATGCCTCAATAGAAGAACCAGGTTCTCATAGTTTGTGGGTGATATTTCTTAAGAACAATCCTGACATTTTTTAAATCTTAATCTGATTGAAATTCATAGTTAAAAATGAGATCATATGTGAACATAAATGTTTAAGGTTTGAAAAGGTAAGAAATATATAAGAAGTGAATTCCAAAGGCTCTTCTATTGGAAAGGCATGTGGTTTGGTAAGATCATAACTAGAACTCAAAAAAATGGATTCATTGATAATATAAATCAGACATTGGTGGAGAATGAAATAAGCATGAGGATTCATGTTATATTTTTCATGGAATTTAGGGCGTATTGTGAAAATTATATTACTTACTTGGTGAAGAAAAATCATTTCACTCCATTGGGGTATGAAATTTTAGAGGATTTTTAACCTAAATTTAAGGATGATATTTCCTATATCAAAGTTATTAGATTACTTAAATGTGAGCATATTAATTTTAGTAAAAGGGATAAGTTAGAGGATAATTCATGAGCTTGTTTATTTGTAGAGTATAGTAAAGTAGAATGTTTATTTTGATTTTGGTGAAACAAATCCCAAAATTTCATTAGAACTTATATTCTATTTAATGAGGATATATTGTTTAAATATAAGAACCAATTAAAAATTATTGATGATATCAAAGTATCATTTAAAGTTTAGGTTCATCTCATAAAATGTTAAAAAGTTCCCGAGAGTTCATGGAATATTCCAATTCTGAAAACACTTGACTTCCCAAAAGAAGTAATGGGTGGAATTAAAGTTCTAGTGATGATTTAAATAATAGAAAGGTTTGACCCCTTAGGGACTACTGAATATTGGGGTATAGTTTTAGAAGAAGATATACTAGAAGCAGTGGTTTGAAAGGATCTAAACTATAAATTCAGTTATATGGGTCAACTAGAATTCAATTCAATTGTAGCGATAGAGAAGTGATATGCACTGATTTCTTCTCACAGGTAATAGAGAACATAAAATTTGGAATGAGGATAAAATTTTGAGTGAATAAAATCTGTGATAGTTTTCCACAATATAATAAATTGATTACTCACATGTTTATAGGACATGTGAACTAAGGAAAATATCTATTTAGGGGATAGGAAATTAGAACAAGTGGGTTTACTAGTTGAAGGAGGAATTGAATGGTAGAAAGAAATAGAAGGAGAGAATTTTAAAAAGGTATTTCAATAAATGAAAGGTATATATTTTGAAAAAAACCTTTCTTTAGTAGTTAAGCATTCTACAATTTTTATAGTACTAAAAATCATTACAAAGGAAGGGTTATATCTTGATAACTTAGATGTTAAAAACCCTTTACTTCTTATATATTTGTAAGAGGAGATCTACATTGATTTCCCAAAGGATTTTATGGAGTTAAATTATTAGAATCTTATATATATTCATAAATGGAGTTTGTATGGGTTAAAATAGGAACCCATAAATTGGATCCAAATGTTCAATGCCTTTGTTGAAGAATGAAAGTTTATAAAAAGAAATGTGGATTGTTTTTGTTATCATAAGGTGTTTAATAATGGGAGCTTCATCATTTTACATATCTATGTGAGTGAAAAAAAATTAGGTTAGTAAAGGAAGTTCTTGTGGATATTGAGATTAATTGTTTAAAATTTTCAATATGATATATATATATCGGTCTGGAAAAATTGATTTTCTGGATATAGATTATAAGGGATTTAAATTCAAAAAAATTATTTCTAAATCAGAGAGAAAAAATATGGAAGGTGGTGGAACATTTCATAATGGGTTATGTAAATCTTGTCATCAATACTCTTGTTGGATACTTCAAGTTGAGAAAAAATAAGAAACCTAGAATGGAATAAGAGGATAAGTATATGGTGAAGAATTTTTTTCCATCAGCTATCGAAAGTAAAATGTATTATGTGGCTTGATATGTTTGGACATTGTTCAGGTAGATATAGTAGTTAGTAGATCCATGGATACTCTATAAAGGTAAAATTGTAAAGTAATTATGTGGATAATAAGGTATCTCAAATATTTTGAACATTTTTTACTTAGTTTTAGAATAGATGAATTGTTATGGAATTTTTTTTTATTCATACATTATGGGAGATATGGACACTCTAAGGAGAACCAATGGATATTTTTTCACTTATAAAGGAATATAAATGAGTTATACATAATTGACTAATTCAATAGTTTCACTTTCAGCAATAGAAGTTGAGTACATTTCACTTATGGAAGCTAGGAAGCAGCTAACTTGGCTGAAGTGGCTACTAGAGGATCTTAGAAGAATGTAGGAAGTTAGGATGTTTTTATTTTATTTAAAAAGTGAAATCCACATATCCAACAGTCTGTTACTTAGGTAAAAGAGAATATTTAGTTTAAGAATCACCTCATTTAGAATTTTTTGGATGATAATGTACTATATTTATAGAAGGTGGATGGAGTTTGGAATCACTACTATAGATAAAGACTTTATAAGCGCTAGAAAATGCATTTGTTAGTTAAAAGAGAATGGATATGTTAAGTTACTTCAAAAGTACATAGCCTTTATCATTTCTAGAAAAAAGTAATGATAAAGGCCCCCTTTATTAGCACTAAAAGAAATAGTTCATAAAGAAACAATTTACCAACCCATCTTTTTAGAGCTGATAATGGGGGAATCTATCAATACTTGTTTAGCACTTATAAAGGGGTCCTTTATCTGCACTTTTCTTGCACTGATAATAGTCTCCTTTATCATTTATTTTATTAACACCGATGAAGGAAATAATAACTGATATAAAGATATATCCCTACAGTATATCTATAACAACAAACCAAATTAGAAAAAAAATGATAGGAAATTAAACACACAACAAACCAGATTGGAATAAAAATATTACATTATAACATAACATCAATTAAAAAATTACATTCAAAATATTTACATTTACATAGTATTTAAAGTTAATAAAAAATTATAAATCGTACAAAAAATAAAATCTATTATAACGGGATTTTTCAAACGATCTACTTCAGTACAAAATCTTGTCCCTCTAATAAAACTAATTTTTATTTTAGTCACAATACATCAAAGAATAATAAAATTGCGATTTTAATGTTATAGAATCCACATATGATAAATTATATTGTTAATTACTAAATATAATAATGATATTATCCATTATACTATTAATTATATTATTAATCATTTTTTTCATTTTATATTTATTTTTAATTATTAATTATACTATTAATTAATAATTATATTATGAATTATTAATTACATTGTTAAATAATAATCTATATAAATTATATTGTTAATTACTAAATATATTAATGATATTATCTATTAATAATTAGAATAATTACATAAATATTGGGTAATAATTATATCATTAAACTAAAAAGACATATTTATAATGAAAGCACACACTTTGAGTCGTACCGACCATATCATGTGTTGGATTTCCAAACAGTCGATTTTTACACATCATAAATGAATTATGGATCATATTCCAAAAGTTTTAAATCAATCTCAGATTATTTTATCAGTTTTTTTTATGTGACATGTGCTTTAAACTAAAATGACATGTTTATATTTAAAGTAAACACTTTGAGTCATACCGAACATATCATGTGTTGGATATATGTGTAGTTGATTATTACACATCAAAATGAATTGTGAATCATTTTCTAATTTTTTAAAATAATCATGGATCAGTTACTCATTTTTGGCTTTGTGATGCATGTTTTAAACCAAAATGAAAGTTTTATATTAAAAACATGAACTTTGATTCATACCACCCACATCATGTGTTGGATTGACATGCAGTAAATTATTACATGTAAAAAAATGAATTATGGATTATTTTCATAATTTTAGAAAATAATCTAAACTCTTTTTCTAGATTTTAGCTAGGTGACATGAGTTTGAAACTAAACTGATTATTTTATATTGAAAACATTCCCTTTGAGTCATATTAACCACATCATTTGTCAGTTTAATGTTCATTCAATTTTTTTCATAAAAAATGAATTATTTATCATTTTCATATATTTTAAAAGTGATCCAACTTTTTTATCAGTTTGTGCTATGTGATGTCCCTTTTAGACTAAAATGACAAATTTAAAATGTAATCATGCACTTTGAGTCATACCAACCACATTGTATATCATATTGATGTGAAGTTGATTCCTACCTGTCACAAATGAATTATGAATAATTTTATTTTATTTTGAAAACAATACAAGCTTTTTTTCTAGGTTTTGAAAATGTGATGTTTGTTTTAAACTAAAATAATACTTTTATATTGAAAATACACACTTTGAGTAATACTGACCATATCATGTGTCATATTTATGTGTGGTCAATCCATTCCATCAAAAATGAATTATGTATCAATATTATAAAGTTTTAAAATAATAAAATCTTATTTCATTGGTTTTGGATATGTGACACGCATTATAAACTAAAAGGGAATTTTTATATTAAAAACATGTACTATAAAAAATATTGAACAGGTCATGTGATAGATTAATGTTCGGTCAATTCATAGACATAAAAAAAATAATTATTGAAATTTTTCTAATTTTTAAAAGAAAACTGAGCTCATTTTCTTAGTTTATACTATGTGATGTATCTTTTAAACTAAAATGGCACTGTTGAATTGAAAACATGAACTCTGATTCATATTAACTGTATCATGAATCAGATTGATGTGTGGTCAATTCCTATATATCCAAAATTAAATATCGATCATTATATTAAATTTAAAAAAAATGAAATCATTTTCTTAGTTTTTGCTATGTGATGTGCTTTTTAAACTCGAATGATAATTTTATATAGAAAACACACACTTAGATTCATACCAAACACATTGTGTGTTAGATTGATGTTAAGTTAATTACAATAAAAATAAATAGATTATACACCATTTTCTAATGTTTCAAAACAATATCATCTTATTTCATCAGTTTCGACTATGTGAAATACATTTCAAACTAAAATAAAACAATTATAATTAAAATATAGACTTCAAATCATACCAACCAAATCATGTTTCTAATTGATGTTTGCTCAATTCATAAATGTCAAAAATTAATTATAGATCATTTTTATTAATTTCGAAAACAATATGATCTTGTTTTCTCGGTTGTACCTATGTGATGCATTTTCTAAACTAAAATGACATTTTTATAATGAAAATATACACTTTTATCCATAACAACCACAAGATGTGTCAGATTTATTTATGGTTGATTCCTACATATCATAAATAAATTATGGATCATTTTTATAAAGTTTAAAAATAGTTTGCTCTCATTTACTTAGTTTTAGCTATGTTAAATGAGTTTTGAACTAAAATGACACTTTCATTTTGAAAACACACACTTTGAGTCATACTGACCACATCATATGTATAATGGATATGTGGTCAATTCCTACATATCAAAAAATGAATTATAGACCATTTTCAAAAAAATTGAAAAAAAATCGAGTTTATTTTCTCATTTTTGATAATGTAACACTTATTAAAAAGACACTTTTAAAATGAAAACTCCCACTTTGAGTAATATCAACCACAATATGTGTTGGATTTACAGGAGGTCAATAACTACACACCAAAAATTAATTTTTTATCATTTTCCTAATGTTTGAAAATAATCCTGGCTATTTTTCTTATTTTGGGAAATGTGACACACGTTATAAACTTAAATGACCCTTTTATATTAAAAACAGACACTTCTAGCCATACTAACCACATCATGTTTTATATTAATGTTTGCTAAAATAATACTTTTCATAAATGAATCATTGATCATTTTTATAAAAATTAAAAATAATCTGAGGTTGGTTTCCCAGTTTTGGCCTTGTGAAGTGAGTTTTAAACTATCATTACACTTTTATATTGAAATCACACACATCAATTCAAACAGACCACATCATGTTTTAGATTATTTTGTGAATAATTATTATATATCACAAATTAATTATGGAAATTTTTCAAATGTTTGAAAATAATATGATCTTATCTTATCAGTTTTGACAATGTTAGATGTATTTTAAACTAAATTTACTTGAAGTAATCAATGGACCTCTCAAAATTTTTAACTTACAACCCTTGTTCAACTTCTTTCATAGATAATACATCATTTATAATTTGATAATTTTATTTGGATATAGGTGAGTCATCTACATTACTATTTACAGTATATATAATAGTCATGTCTATAGTGAAATAAAACCTGAAAAATAAAGGAGTTCATATTTCTTCTCCATTGTGAAGGTAGAACTGATTATAATTGGGCCCAAACTATTTCTACAAACTCTCAAAATATATAAAGACAAAAAATGAAGATGTTGATGTTGGTATCATGGAATAACCTTACCCAATTTTTGGTAGTATGCCTTCCAATTTGTAGGTAGAAGGATCCTTGACTCATTTTCCTCTCACAATTATCTCAGTTGTAGCCTCAAAGTCTAATATGTTATGAGCATGATCATATTTGGACATATTACTAGTTTTTATATAATCCATAGTGAATAAACCTATAGGATACTTAAACTTGAGAATTAGGTAAAATATTTCTTTATTTACAGGTTCTTCACTAAAGCATTTTATAGTTTCAAATAATTCATCCTTAACACAAGAGGAAAGAAATTATTCCAATGTTGAAAATAAATTCATGGTTAATTGTAGAATTATAACATACCATTTAAAATAATTTATAAATTACAACAAAATAGTAATACTGAATTAATCACATGAGATGTAGGTTTATAAATTGTTTTTGAAAGGTTAAATTTAACATTTACTAAATCCGTATATATAAGTAGATTTGAATTTATTTGAAATGGTTTACCAAAATATTGTGTCTTTTTATATAGATTCTTTTTCTATTACTCCCATATGTAACTAACTCAATAAAAATATTCTATGGTTTTTTAAGAGGTGAAACCTCATGTGGGGGAGGATCATCAACTTTATAGCCTTGCACAATAAGGGAAAAATCAATAGTGGGATTCAAATTAATTTTGAATGATAGGGAAAAAATATAAAAACAATATTTGGATGGTAATTGAAAATGTAAGATTAGAATGAAAATAAAACTAATTTTTATACAAATGTATCTTTATGTTCATAGTCTATACCATATCATAACCATAATAGGTAATCACCTCAACTTGATGTCTGTGAATATTTTAACACCTTTCACTCTTCCCATTCATCTATAAATAAATTTACTTCTTATTTTAAGAATTTATATTTTTTAAAATCCTATTTGTACTTGGAATATATTGAAAAATAAATAATTATGAAATATTTTAAGTGAAGTTGTAATTAACTTCAGAAATTACATGTTCAGGAATAATAGTTTACTGATGTTCTATGATATCTTTCAGAAATTTGAAAACATAATATTCATAATCATTGTCATTATTTTGTTTTCCAAACTATATAAATATTGACCAAAATTAGTAAATTATTTTAAAATATGTTTTCAAATATAAATATTACTATATATACCTTAATAATTTTCCATTTTAAGAAATCCTTAGGCTTCTTCTGTTTAGAAACCGACCTCATACCATGATTTATCCAATATTTATATATTGTTCTATCATAAAAAAGTCTCGTTAAAATAAAAATTAAAATATTTAATTCAAGGTTTATCTATAAAATTTTTAATTCAGTGCATTATAAATTCACAATGGACATTATGTTTGGTCGAATTTCTAGAAATTATTTATTTGGATCCAAACAATTAGACATACAGGGTGTCTAAATTGATTGTGATGAGCATATAGTGCTTCTAAGAAAACAAAAACAAATATATTATGAAGAAAAGAAAAATATATTTAATATAATTACATTGTAGAGTTTTAGCCTAGGATTATAGGAATTAAGTGGATTCTTCCATATTTTGTTTTCTTTTCAAACAACTCCCTTAGTTCATCTTTTTTCCTTTTTAATTTCTCCAATTCAAAAAGAAATATTTTCCATTGAAATGAAAGATGGATTAAGGAGTCCAAATCTTGATTCTAATGATTTTCCATTTATATAGTAGTAATATATACTCTTATCGAAAATATGAATATTTATTGAAAATAATGATCATAGTATAATATTTTTTAGAAAATGAATTATAAAAATGTACTTTATGTATATATTCAGAAATGACACTCCCATCCATTAAAACTTAGTAATTTCATTTATACCTTCAAGACCAATAACATCTGTAATAAACTCTCTAAATATTTATTCTTCATATTCAATATAGGACATATTTTCATATTTTAATATTGTATTGTCATTCACTTTTAATATCAATATAAGTTATACTAGAACTAGTGGGGTTATGGTACTCTTGTAATGTACTTTTCAATTCTTGGTTGATCGGTTGTACTGTATTGATCCGCGTATCTGTTTCCCCTTTGTTATGTCTATTTGTAATACTATAGCTAATTTTATACATTTTTCATCAACTAATAATGTTTTACATTTGAAAAAAATCCTAAGGATATAACACAAGTATATTAACAAGATTAAATTTCCATGATATAAAGGTTTCAATATAATTATCAAATTTAGTAACATCCAAATCATCATGAGGAATAGTAAACTCGGTTCCCGACTCAAGATTTACTTCAATATAGATTATCATATGATTTTTTAGGATTTTATTTATTTTTCAGCATGCCTCCTATGAAATTTTACACTATACCCCTCACAATAAGGAGAAAAATGGGTTTTTATAGATATAAATAACATACAATTTCACCCTAAAAAAATTTAGTAATATAAAGTTATCGGAAGATGTTTGATTCACATTTAGGATAAAGAGTTATTAAAAATTGATAACCTCTATTTATGTAGTCGGTTGAATAGAATGGATAGCCTCATAGCTCATGGGGTCATGTGGCTCTTCATGTACTAATAATTGTTCCACTATTACTTCTCTTTGATCCCGTAGCATATAATAGTTGGCTAAAATATGCCAAAAAAATATTATCATTTAAAGAATATATTTATTCCTAAATGATTTTAATCATCTCATATGTATCTCCTTGTGCCTTTTTCTTCTAGAAATATGTTTAAGATGACACTCCAAAACATGCACCTCTAATTCGGTAATATTGTTCTGACATATTCAAAGATATTGAAATTAATTTTTCTTAGGTACAGTTGATGAAAATTCTTATGACTTTTCTATATAAAAAAAATATGATCCTAAATACATATTTTTAGGTAATAATGTTACAAAGGAAAAAATTACTATTATTTCACACTTACACATGATTCTCATAATTCATGTGTGTTTTCATCAACTAGTTTTCCTACTTTATCAACACAATACTCCTTCTATATAACATAATGTGGGATAACAATGGATTTGGATTATAATTCATCAATATTTATATAATCCATTGAACAAATATTGCATCAATTCCCAAAAAAAATACTATATATTTAAAATAAAAACAATTTTATTCTAAAGTGAAGCACACCCCATCCTAGATTTATTATAGGGGTAAATTGGTTTTGATGCATGTTTCTTATTTTCAACACACAATTTTTTCATAAATTAAAATTTTTGAATCAAATTGGATAAATAAAATATTTTCAAATAAAATATTTTCTATTACAATTCAACTAAAATTATTCCTCATCATGGTGACTCATGAATTATTTTCATGTTACTTGGTTTATAAGGTGTTTATACATAGCTTATAAGTGGGTGTTTACTTTACCCTCATTATCATTAAGATATTGCTTTATCAAAAGTTTCTAGAATGATCTGTGAGATTTTCTATGGACCATTAATAAAAATTTCTTATGACAATAATCTAAAATAAAAAAACTCTATAAGCGATAATGAAACCTAAATCAGTGTTTCGTTATATAAGATTTTAGTAAAATGGATAAAGTATATCATATCGTTTCCCTAATATCATCTCAAATGGTTTTCTGAAATTCAGGCATGAAATTGGGTCACATATCTATAGCAATTGTTATATGAATTTGAGTCATGGCCCAAATGTAACTAATAATACTTGACTTGTAAGGGTCAATAGTTTAGAAATAATGATACCAGCTAACCTTATATTTTATAAATTGTCTTCTTTCCTTGATAACTTTATTTGACATAGTGAAGCTATGTCGCTCCTATTTTGTTCCATAAACATGTTGTTCTTCCTCTAATAACTCTATAGTTTCTGTATCGATGTTGTGTTCTTCCCTAAGATTAGTAGAATTAGTGTCTACAGAATTAATTATCTTTATAAGTAGTAAAAAATTTAATTTATATAATATAAATATAGTATATAAAACATAATATTATGAGGATAATCATAGTATATTAGAAAAACTTTAACCCGTTCATTGAAAAAAAAATCTTTAAAGGTTGAAAGGATTTGGACCATCTATCGAGTATCTAAATCCCCTCCTTATATTCCCCAATAAGGAACAACAGAATGTATACATTAAGACTACATTTAAATGATTTTGATCTCTCAATGAAAGGATTATAATCAATTGAATATTCATAAGGCCATGTATTTGTTTTAGTCACTAAAATAAAAATTAACCAATTCTTATATACTCGTTTTGATACATAAAATACTAACACTGATTGAGATTATCTTATGAATGGTTCTTCCTTATACCCTTCTACATTTAAATTCTCCTTAATGAATCCCAATTCATTGACTTTAGTTACACTTATGTTTTCATCCATTTTACAGTATAAAATATATACTTGAAATTTTGTATAATCCAACTCATATATTTATTTGAGGATAAAAATGTATAAAATATTAATATAAATTAGATTTATATCCTTAAAACCCGATATGTGCACCACTTATACTACAAGTGTAACTCTATTATTTTTCATCATATTATGTTCTTCTTGTTACTTATTTTGGAATATATAACCACTAATTAAAAAACAGTTTAATAGATAATATTTATATTTGTTCCCCTTAATAGAAATCAATGTGGTTTAGCAATTTAATTTGGATTTCCAGATAACTTATTATAAATATGATCTTATAAAAATCCTATAAACTATTGATTATATGTATGTTATATCCATTTTTCATCACTTGATGGATTAAAATGTCAAATAATTATATAATGGGCTTCATTGTATGGAGTAAATTATGCACTATTATGTAAAAAGTAAAGTTGAGTATTCTCCATCTCTATAATAATAATTGTAATGAAATATATTCCATAAATCCTTAGACCCATACGAGTTATGATGTGACAAGATTTTGGGAGACTAATGTTATCATTATTTTTTAGGTAATCGGTAAAGAATTCAATGTCTTATTTAACAATATATCTCTCTACAATAAAAACTTCTTACTGACATCGATTCTTAACATACCCTTTCAAAAATCTCCATATTTTATTCAATGGGGTACATCCATATTTAATGGATAGGAATACATAATACAATCTCTCTAACCAAGTAAATCAACACGTGGAACATTAAATAAAATAATTATAGTGGTAAGAACATTCACATAATATGATTGTAATCTTCTTATTCATGATATGAAAAATCATCACGTCTATAACATTACTAAATATGGTTTTGAAAAATATGTAAAGTTTGTTAATATATTTCATTCATTTTAAGGAAGAATATAATGCCTATCAATATTTACTAAATATGCAATAAAAACATGATATTAGTGTTATTTTAAACCATGTAACTTCAAATTATTCAATGAAATGAAATTATTTTTATTTTATAAATACCCCTTTGTAAATTCTATACCATTATGAATGTTGAAAATTTGAAAATTTTCTTTTCTGGGAAGATTCTATGCTTCTAGAGGATGAAAAGTTCATCTTTAAATGCTCACTAGTTGAAAACCTTCACTTAATTCCATATTTTTTCTTTGGTAAATTTACTAATGTGTCAATAACACTATCCCATATGTTTTTTTCTATAATCATGAAATTAAGAAAACATTTTACATATAAAAAAAATTACATATAAGTAATTTAAAGAAAAAATTTCTCTTTACCCAGTTTGGTTTTATAAGCTCTTTTGCAAAAGGAATACCAAAAATAGTTTCAATATATTTTCATTTCATGAATAGATTATCACCACTTAATGAAGATATTGTTGTACCGTATTCTATGTTTCCATCGAATGATGTCATGTAGGATCAGTATTTATATTGTAGGGTTAAAAAATTGATGTCATAAAAACACAGTCTTCAATGAATGTTTCGACCAAATTGTGTGTGTACATTCTTCACAAATAGTACACCCCAACATTCCTTCAATGTTATAGCCAAAAAAGTTTACATAAGTATGAAATTAATTGAGCATCTTTCACAACATGGTACTCAATGTAAACTCTTCACTTCTATGAGAATCATAAAATGTAACACACGTATCCCACATCAATTTCAAATATTCTTTCAATGAAACTAAATAGAAATAAATATAATTAACAGGTTTCATTCAGATATAAATAGATTAAAGAAAACATATGTTAACTTTATGCATAACCAATTTTGAAAGTTATAATTTACCAACATAAAAGACCATGTACTATGAGTAATACTTTTTACACCAAAAGGATTTATTTCATCTATAGATAACATTAGATGGACATTTCTCATCACAATACCAAATTCAGAATACTCATAATCAATATTAATTCATTGAGGAGAGTATTTTGTGTAATTTAGTTTCCCATCATCAATTCTTGTATATGCATTCCATTTTAATTTTCTAGCGGTTTCATGATATCCATATAGTCATCTAAACCTTGGAAGGGTAGCAATGTTCCATACAACTTTTGAAGGACATGAATCATATAAACTATATTGATCTATGAAACACATATTGAATTTTATGATTGATTCATAGTCCTTTAGAAATAATATAGAATCATTGTAATGGGAATTTATTTTTCTTATAACATTCCAATAGAATATATCATTATTTTAGCATTATATGTTCGATAAATAATATCATTTTCTTCTAGAATCATATCATTCATGATACTATGTTGTTTTCTAAATACATTGTCACTCCATCCACTTACAAATTACATATTATATAACGTTAATATAGCAGAAAATGTTGTATATTTAGAACAACTAGTATACAATAGTCTCTTTAAAAATCTAATTAATTTCTTTAAAAAAAACAAAAAATATGAAGGTAAAATTCAATTTTCATTTTTATTTCTTCTATATGATAACCATAACCATTTACACTAGTATTCAAATAAAATGATCCATAAAATATAGTATCATCCTAGTCAATATGTATATTGAGTTTTTTCTATGTTTATTCTTCCATTTATTACTTCAATTTATTCTGTGATAAATCAAATGTTCTTCCAAATATTTTGGGTGAAGTTTTCATGAATAAAAATGATGTAAGCATGGATAAAAGATTCGATAGGGGTCATATGCATGCTCTATTAAAAACTTTATGAACTATTTAACTCATTACTCATACACTTTTATTATATAATTATCATAAATTTATTTTTTATTCATATTCATCCTATTAGGTACAAAAATATTTATTTTGAGTAAAAAATAATTAAACACTCATATCTTTTTAATAATAAAAGGAGACAGTTATTGACACTTCAAATAAATTTTATTATTTTCCAAAGAAAAACTTTATACTCACTTTGAAAACTCAAAGAAGAAATAAAAAATTGTAATAACCAAAAACGATAAAATTTATTGAAATTGAAATGTTAGACTACTTCTTATGAAAGGGTTCCACACTGATAACCACCTCATATAATAAAAATTTTGAGTTTCTGAATGAACGTAGGATTGTGTGTGATAGAATTAATATAGGAAATTAATGATGGATAAAATCCTTGAAGTATATAGATCGATGATGAATCTAAATTCCATTAAGGGGAACTCACATGTGATGACATACACTATTATGTTTATTTTCCCCTTGGGTAGATTATAATATTAATTTAATAATAATGATCATATCGGACTACTAAATTTGAAGGAATCTCAATATATAATCATTATTGATGATAATTCTGAACAAGTTATCATTTTACACAAAGTTAACATAAAAATAAATAACCCATGGTGGTTGATAGGTTATACACTCCCCAAAAGAGTGAATAAGTATTGGAATCGGGGTCGAGAACATCATCATTTTTAAAAAGATCATTGCGCTTTACGTAATGTATGGAAGTGAAAATTTTAAGGAGATATTAAAACTAAATAATTCATTCATGGTCTATTTTTATTATTTGAAGACTTTGGGAAACAAAAAATAACCATTGAAATGTATTAGAAATAAATAATGTACACTTATTTAATGAAGGAAAAGTGGAAATTCCGATAAATAAAAAAATTCCTTTTGGTAGTATACTTACATATATCCTGATCCTTTTATTCAAAAAAATCCTTTCATAAAAAAGTTTTCAATTATAAATTAACATGATAACAATCATGAGTATTTAAATCCTTAAGGGAGAAATTTGTAAAGAAAAAAAAACATCCACTTCAAAAATTGAACAATTAAAAACACCCAAACATGAGTATCCAAACCCTTTATAAATAATGTCAAAACAAAGAACCATGAAGGAAATAGTTGCATCAAAAACCTGGGTAATCTCAAACCTCATGGTCTTTATAATTTAGCCACTATGTTAGGGGAATGGAGGTGGCATAGTACACTAGAAGATTAGAACAAAAAATGTTGAAGTAATGAAAATCAACTAAAGAGAAGTATAAATAATCACATACTATAGGTTTTTAGAGGTTCTATTTATCTGATAAGCTTGTGGGGGATTAGTAGTAAAGGTTTATTTTAATGAGAGCTTAAATGGAATGAAGGATTTGGGTTCTATTAGGGTTGAATTTTTAAGATTATCAGGGTTTTATTAATTCTTTCCAAAAAGTGATGATAAATATAGGTTTTATAAGTGTTAAACTAATTTTCATTGATAAAACATATATTTTTAAATTATAATACTGATAAAGATGGGTTTTATCGGTGCATATTATTTCAGAACTAATAAAAGCTATATTTATCAATGCTTTCTTCAAGCGCCCATAAAAATGTCTTAAATAAAATAAAATAAATAAAAATATATATATATCAAAAAATGAATAAATTATACACTAATAAAACAATAATTAGCATTATTAATGATTATATAATATTAAATTCATGAATCCTAAACATGAGTGACATAGAATAATTAAAAATGAATTAACTTCAAATATATTTATAAAGGATAAGTTTTATTAATTATATAAATTATTTAAAAACATAAAAATGAATATATATTAAAATCAAAATGAATGCATATTAAATATATACATTAAAAAATATATTAAAGACATTAAATGTTAATTAATAAATATATATAAATAAATATTAAAAATGAATAAATTATAAAAAATGTATATGAAATTAACACTACAAGTGAAAAAATAATATTAAATGATTGAGTGTCAAAAAAATAAAATTTAATAATTAAAAAATAAATATATTGAAAGAAATAAAAAATGTGATTAATTATATAGATTATTAGATAATTAAAAGTAAATTTATATTAAAATGAAAACGAATTAATATTAATTATATAAATTTCACATACCATATTAAAAACATTAAATAGTAATGAATAAACATATATAAATAAATTTTGAAATTGAATAAAATTAAAAAATATATATTAAACATAAAAAAAATATTAATTACTTAAAAAATATTAAAAAATAATAAACATTATTGATGAAAAAATAATATTAAAAATGAAGAATTTATAAAAAAGATATTAAAAAATAACAAATACTCTATATGAAAAAAAAAATACAAAAAAAATAAAGAAAAATTACAAATTAAAACTTGATATATTAAAGATATTATGTTAGTAAATAAAATTTAAAACTAAATACTAAAAAATTAATAAATTGCATAAAAATTAAGTGTGTATGTGCGTGTTTCTATATAGAATTTCATTAATTACTCAACATTAATTTACCATTACTTGACTTCAGTTAACTACTACAAAACTATAGTGCAGCCCTACTTAACAATTTTTTACCCTTATATAATTGTAGTTTACACTTAATAACTATAATTTACACTAGCTTAAATTTTTTTACCACAACATAACTATAGTTTACCCTTCTTTAACATGTGTTTTCACTTACTTAACTTTAGTTTGCGCTTACATAACTTTGATTTTTCCTTTCATAACTTTATTTTCTCCCTTCCTTAACTTAGTTTTACACTTAATTAACTTTCTTTTTCCCTTAATTAACTTTGTTTTACCGTTACCTAACATTGTTTAACCCTTACTTAACTTTAGTTTACCCTTACCTGAGTTTCGTTTACCCTTACATTCATTACTTTACCCTTTCTTAATTATGTTTTAACCTTAATTGAATTTTTTTACACTTAATTAACTTTATTTTTCCCTTAATTAACTCTATTTTCTCTTAATTAACTTTAATTTACCCCTAATTAAATTTAGTTTACCATTAATTAACTTTGTTTTACCCTTAATTATCTTTAGTTTACCCTTAACTTTAGTTTTTCCCCAACTTAACTCAATTTTAACCTTACTTAACTTTATTTTACCCATACTTAACTTTTTTTTACCATTATATAACTTGTTTTACCCTTATTAACCTTAGTTTCCCATTCTATTACATTATTTTACCCTTATAAAAATTTGTTTTACACTTATTTATCATTGGTTTACCCTTACTTAACTATGTTTTAGCAGTATTTAAATTAGTTATACCCTTACTTAAATTTATTTTAAACATAATTAACATTATTTTACCGCTAATTAACTTTGTTTTACCCCAAATTAACATTATTTTACCCTTACTTAACTTTAGTTTACCCTTTCTTAACTTATGTTTACCCATATTTAACTTTGTTTCAAACTTACTTAACTTTGGTTTTACACTTAATTAACTTTTTTAAAACTTAATTAGATGTATTCTACTCTTATATAACTTTAGTTTACCATTACTTAACTTTTTTTACACTTTCTTTACTTTGTTTTACCCTTAATTAACTTTAGTTTTTACCTTAAATAACTTCATTTTACAATTAATTATCTTTACTTTACCCTTAATTTACTTTTTTACACTTATATAACTTCATTTTACCTTTACTTAAATTTACTTTACTTTAATTAACTTTCTTTTACCCTTACATAACTTTTGGTTACCCTTACTTAACTATCATTTACCCATACTTAACATTATTTTACCCTTACCTAAATTTATTTTATTCTTACTTAACTTTTGTTTACCCTTTCTTAAATTTATTTTACCATTACTTTACATTATGTTACCCTTAATTAACTTGTGTTTACCCTTATTTAACTTTTATTACTCTTAGTTAACTTTAGTTTTACCATTAATTAATTCTGGTTTACCCTTACTTTAGTTTACCATTAACTTTTTTTACCATTAATTAACTTTTACCCTTTAATAACTTTATATTACTGTTACATAACACTGGTATACACTTAATTAATTGTTTTTTGAAATTACTTAACTTTAGTTTACATTTACTTAACTTTTTTCCACTTACTTAACTTTAGTTTTATTGAGTATTAATATTTTTTATCCTTAATTAACATTATTTTACCCTTTATTAAATTTTTTAACACTTACTTGACTTTGTTTTATCCTTAATTAAATTAAATTTACCCTTACTCAACTTTGTTTTACCCATAATTAACTTTTATTAACCCTTACTTAACATTAGATTTACCCTTACTTAAATTTTTTGTACCCTTACTTGACTTTGTTTTACACTTACATAACTTTTGTTTAGCCTTAATTAACTTTATTTTATGCTTTCATAACATTAGTGTACCGTTACTTAACTTTAGTTTACCTTTACTTAACTTTCTTTACCCATTAATTAACTTTAAATTTTTCTCATACTTAACATGTAAAATTTTCTATTTACTCTTACTTGACATGTAGAAACTCCATCTTACCTTTACTTGACTTATATAAAATTCAAATTACCATTCCCTGAAAAAATAAATTTTTATAACACAAATCTACTTATAAATAAAAAATAAATGACATTATATAATATGTAACATCTATTACTCAATACTAATAAGTAAATATTTTTTATTAAATTTAATTTTTAATTGAAGGCCATTCTTTATTAGGTATAATACTTATTAAATGTAAATATATATTTTGTATGTAAAACATATTTAAGGAAACATTATTTAATGAAATGTATTTATATATATCAATATGAGTATATTTCTATAAAAAAATATTAAATATATTGATGAATAATTTTGTATAAAAGTCATCAAAATGAATACATTATAAAATTGTTAAATTAATGAAAAATAAAAATGAATATATTATAAAAAACAAGTAAACAAGAACTTAATATTTTTAATGAATAAATTATATTAAATGAGTAAATTTTAAAATTTAGATAATTTTAATTAAAAGATGAATAGATCAGAAAAAATATAAAAAAAAATGCATAAGTGTTATTAATTATATATAAATTTTAAAAAAAATAAAAATGAATAATAAAAATAAATATTAATGAGTATATTAGTTGTGAAAATTAAAAATGTATTAAAAATAGAATATGTTAATTAATAAATATTTATAAATAAATCTTAAAAATAAATAAAATTTAAAAAAATATTGAACAAATAAAATTATAAAATGAATTAATTGAAAAGTATTCAATAAAATTATTAATAATATAAATGAAGAAATTATATATATATATATATATATATTGAAAGGTAATCAATAGTGTATATATATATTAAATGAAAATATAAAAAATAAAAAATAATAATAATTAAAGACATGATATATTAAATATTTAATATCAACAAATAATAATATAAAAGGATAATAATAACAATTTGTTATTAGTGGGTGTTTAACTCTATAAAATTTAATTGATTTATTACATATAGGATGAAATAATTATATGACATATTAAGTGTCAATACGTATTTATTCAATTCTTTTAATAAATAATCAAATATTTATTATTTGATATATATGTAAAATTGAAGAAACAAATGAATTATTGATATAATAAAATGTTATTAAATTTTCAACACTTTTAATTAGAAAATATTTTTAATAAGTATTAATTTTAAATTAATTTAAAAACCAATTTTCACTAATTATATGAATTGTAAATGAATTTTTATATTTAAATCATATATATATATATAAATTACATACATATATATCAAAATAAAATATTATATTTAATATGTTTTTTAATAATATATAGTTTTTTCTAATTAATTTATATTTTATTAGTTTCTAAATATCTAATATAACATTCATTAATGTATATTTAGTTATAAATAAGTCATATTTAATAAAAATTATTATATTTATGTCAATATAAATATATTTATGTATTTATATATGATTTTGAAGGATATAATTTTATATAATAAATATACCTTTATTAGTGCTTTTTAGCATGGATATAGGTAACCCTTTATCAGTGCAAAAGTGCGGAGGCAAATGTTCCTTTTATCAGTAATAAATAACAATTTATAAAGGGGTTCTTTATTATGGATCTTAACTAGTACTGATGAAGGGTAGCGCTAACTATCATAGGTTCTGTAGTAGTGAATCCAGAACATATGTTAACAAACTCTATAATTTTGGTTATGATTGGGAAGTTATGTGCCACGTTAGGGATGGGTGACTAAAATCATGATGGGGGAACCATATAGTTATAAAGAAAAACCGATAATAGAGGGGATTGGAATATAATGGTGAAGAGATTTGTGTTGTATCCTTAAAATATTCTTCAAGTGGAAGATTATTAGTCTTGGTTGGGTGTGAGAACCATTTTCCAATGAAGACCTAAAATTTTTGGAAGTGGTTGTTCTAGAAGTCCAAAATGAAACTTGATGGTAATGGAGATATAGTAGTGATAATTTCCTGAATTATAGAATTTGGTAGAATATTAGTAGTAAAATTGAACAATACTATGAAAGGTGGATTATGTGTAAGATAATACCAACTCTCATGTAAGAGCAACCAAAAAAATCAAAAGATTCAAAAGATTAATCCGATGAGCCAAGTAAGATTAATCTAGAGAAGAGAATTCAGTTTTCATGTTGTTTTTGGGAATGAATGGTTAAGTTGGTGGATTCTATAACCAAGTAAATGTAAAACTATAAATATTGGGTATATAAGGAAATAGAAATTGGATAACCAGATAGTTGTAGAACCTTGCTAATAAATTCATGGGCATCAGTCATTTGAGTGATACTTTTCTCCCTGTAATCATCTTATGCTCCTTAATAAAAAAATTAATTTTCCCCCATAGATTATGACTATGTTTGAACCATGTAAATCTACTTGGGTTGTTCTTTTATTTCCTTTTTTTATCATTGTCTTTTAAAAGTTATTTTTTATTGTATGGTTGATATAACGCCCTATAACATAAAAAACCAATAATTACCTTGTTTATAATAATCTTTTCACATTCTTACATTATTAGGGTATATTTAGTTTATAGTTTTGTATAATTAATAAAAACTCTTACATATCAAACCCTTACAACACATAGTGGACACATCCACTCAATATCCATTTTATTTCACACAAATGGGATTCATAAAGTTAAACTTTTTTGTCATCCAAAGTATTAGTTATAGTGAGAAATTTATTATTAATTCTATTATATCCATTAAATCATAGATCCATTCTTGGTATCATGAATATAGTAAAACATTAAATAGGGTGATCTCAGATGCTTGGTAAGGGAAATTTTATAATAGAATATATATTAGAATAAATAAATGATGAATAATAAGGAAGAGATAAAAAAATATTCCATATGAATAATATCATAAAGGGGGAATATATTCACAAATAACATAAAAATATAAATAATAACATTGATAAATTTAATTTATTTCATAATTTTAGAATTTATATTTCAAGAAATCAAAATTATACCATCAATTCCTTATCCCAAGGAATCATACCATCAATGTCTCATGCCAAGATATAATAAAAAATTAGGCAGGCATACACTAATTACCCAAGCTAGTTTGTCTCATTATACCAACCAATGTATCTAGGATTTATAATAGGCCATGTCTATCACTTAACAAATCCAATGCATTTATCACAAGAAAGGGTTTAATAATTAACAGAATACATAATGAACACATATATCTGTATAGGAAAACTAACATATAAAATTTCAATATTTTTCCATAATCAAAAATAGAAACTCATTATCATAGGCCATATAGAGTAATATGGTGGATGGTAACATTATATTATATACCCAATAAATCATAACATACCTAATGGTGTATTTAAATAGAGTAAAATGATTTTAAAAGAACATTCTTACCTTTCTTTGAAAATATGGGATTTAATATCCTATTATTATATTATTTTAAATAAAAAATTCTAAAATATTAATAAAAATAATTTCTTTGAAAATAAACATTGAAAATTTTAATGTAATATTTAATGTAAATAATGTTTTATGTTAGTTGAAATATTTTGTGTAGTAAATATTAAAACAAAGATTCCATTTACACTTTTAATAAAAAAATGTCAAGAGTCCTTCATTAAGAAAAAAATAAAAAGATTCCTTTTAAAACATTGAAAATAACATAAAATATTATTTAAGATTAATTTAAATAATCATTTTATCATAGAAAATAACATTCTTGAAAACATTTTAGGTAAAATTTACATGGAAGATAATGTTTGTTAACCAAAGAGGAAATAATGTCGACTATTTTAAAGGATACTCTATTATTATTACTAAATACCAAAGATAGTAAAATGAAATGAAAACATGAACAATAAAAAGATAAACATAGGTTAATAAAAATTTGGGGTTTAATATATAAGGATCATATTATTTTCCTCGTTGAAAATTCAATTATAGATAATCTCGATTAAAATGATATTAAAAAATAAATCCCTTAACTTGAGTTCGACTCTCCATATAGATACCTTATCTAATAAATAATAAATTTACATTTATTATTCATATATAATATAACCATATTAATTATTATAATATCATTCATGGTTTATTTATAACAACTTATTCCTTCTTCGTTAAAAATATTTCATTAACATCATCAATTAGGATGTTAACTGATTCATTTTTTATGTTTTGGATCAGTGGTTACAGTCCTTGCTTACTAATTATGGTATGTTCTGCCCCATTAAGTTAATATATTCATGTATAAATTATTATTAAATAATATAACCATTATTAAAAATTACTTAATCATTCATTTCATAAACATTTTAACATCATTCGTGTATGTGGTAAAACTTTCCTTGAATAGGGTATGTTATAAACATTGATTGACTAAGAACATGATAAATTATAATCTTAATATAAAATTTAATAAATATTATTTATGTCCAAATTATTATATATAATTATTTTATAAAATTTTATAACCCTTTATAATTTTAATACATTGGAAAAGAAATATATCGCTAATAAAGATGGATGCTTGTATGTATGAATGAACGGTACTTCTATTTATAATGATAAAAAGGAAAATAAATAAAATAAGATTTTTCATTAAAGAATTATTATTAAATAGTTATTATGATATTATTCAATAAATTCATCATTATAACGAACCATGAGAGGCGGTGTTGGAAAATGAATCATATCACTATGTGGAGGCGTCTGTTCAATCGTATGTATCAGTGGTACTTTCATTTCCCATTTGTTTGAAAGGAGGTGGAAATGGTTGTCCCATGATCATAATAATAACTTGGTACATTAAAGATACTATATTTTTTTTTTTTTTGATTCAATAGATTGATATGATGTTAAATATGAAATAAAATTTGAAAGATTCAGGTAAGAAATTTGTCTCTTCTTTGAGAGACCTCCATTGGCATACACCTTAAGAATTCCAAGGATGGTCTTAGGAGAATACCAAATTTTCAATAACTAATGAAAGGAATATATTATTTCTTTTGGTCAGGTATTTTCTTAGATATCGGACTCAAATTTTATGAATGTGGAAGGATAAGTGGTTACCTTTTATAAGTGAGATAAATTACACACATTAAATTACTTAAAGATTTAAATAATCTAAATTAGTATTCTTGTAAATGTGTAACTAAATGGAAAATAATTTTAAGTTAAGATAAGATAAGTTATAAATAACGTAAAATTTTATTTAAAGCAGATTAATTGGAATTTTTACCCATGTATCTTAGTTTACCCCCAGGTAAACTCGTTTTCACCCGAAGTGTGGTAACAAATTTTTCATGTTTTTAACATTCATTATGACAAAAAATTATGTTTACATTATTAACTAATATTAATTATGGTTTTTAAAAATAAGTAATCGATTTTAAAATATTCAATTTACCTTAGAGTTAAATTTTTCATTTAAAATATGTTCATAAAATACAACAAAACCTGTTTTTTTTTTAATGTTTACTATAAGCATAAAAATGATTTTGCAACAAAATAAAGGAATATGATGATTCAAATGAAATTAAGGAGATTATTTTAAATAAAATTGGTATTATCTTTCTTTCAAATTAAGAAAAAACTAAAATTAACAATATAAATACTTAATTAATATAGAAGAAACAAAAAACATTTTTTTATTTAAAGAAAAAGAAATTTTTGTTTTCTAAAATGTTAAGTACATATTTCTAAGTTCAAATTTAAATTTTTCTATACATTTTACTATAATTTAGATATATATTTATTCTAGAAAAAAATTTATATAAAATTTTAATTTATTCTTATAGCATGATAATGTCATAAAATTAACATTAATTTAAAATATGTATTATTCACAAATCATCCAAAAGTCAACTATCTTTGAAAAATCACAACAATTCACCCTAAGTTAATTTTGATATGATAAAATAAATAATTAAATCCGTTTTAAAAAAATAAATTTCTAAAAATTATTAATATTTCATTTTTAAAATATACAGAAAACCCATTATAGAAAAATAAACTTTGAAAACATTACGTAATCTTAATCTATTTCATATAAATAAATAATTATATGAGTGTTGTGAATTATAATATTTTTACTTTTTTATCAGAATTTTATATACCAATTAGATTTAAATATACCCAACATCTGTAAATATAATGGTTTTATATATATATATATAATGGCTATGTGTCATATGACCATATATATAACAGTTATATTATATTCCTAAATATAGCCTTACATTTTTCACTAAAATTTCTTTATTTACTTCTCTCTCATCATGCCTATTATATTCCTAATTCTTTTCCTTGTTTAAATAGTCACAGTTGTGGTTAAAATATTTATGGAGAACCACAAGGATAAAGATTTTAATTTTGTGGTATTTTAATAGATAGATATATATATATTTGTGTTTGTGTGTGTGTTCATTTACTCCACTTGAACGTTTCTTCATATTGTTTCATATTTCTACCTCATAATTTATTATTGTTAATCTTTTTTTATAATATTTTATCTCAATAAAATAATTGTGGTTCATTTTAGTTTGATGTTGTGTATATCACAAGATATCTATCATAATATTGATTTAAAGGAGAAAAACATATTTAAAAATCAAGGGGTTACAAAATTACCCTCTTGCAAAAATTATATCCCCATAATTTTAGTTTGTTCTCTTCAAAATAAATTTATCATTTAAATAAAATCAAATATTTGTTTTATCTTAAAAGTTAATTATTTTAGGTCGGTATTAATAAACTTATTATATCCTTAAACAATATACCTCTATATAAATCATACTTTCATATGACATTCTAAAAGTGTACCATGATAGTTAAGTGTTTCCTTCCACAAAAAAATTGATAGATTGGATAAATTATTTTACCATTGAGGTAGATATTTTAAAATAATATATGTAATTTATTAATTTCAACCACATAAGTATAATTTAATCCTTTATTTGTGATTTTATTAGTTTACACTCTCATATTTTATTCCATGAAAAGAATATTCAAGATTAATTTTTCATGTCTAGAGTAATAAATTCAACTTTTAAAAAAATATAAGAATAATAAAATAATAAAAAGTTATTACCCTTTTCTAAAACCAAAATGGTTAGGACATGAAAAAATAGTAACCTATATGAATAAACATTCATATAAGGAAATACCGTATTAATATTAAAAAATAAATAAATAAAGTTAAACATAAATAATTTCATAAATAACTTACCTCAAAACTCTTAGAAATATTCCTAACCAAATTAAAAACCCAAAAAAGGAAATATTTGATCACATAATCTTCCAATATCATTTTAAATTTTATCTCAAAATAACATTAAACACTCATCAAGCTTAAAACTAAAAATAAATAATCCTTAATCATATTTTCTCAAAAATATACAAATATTACACATAAATAACCTGAATTCACATAAATCCATAATAAAATCATATATTCTTCAAAAAGATAACTCGACCTTTATACTTGAAAACAAATCTCATCTTAAATAATATATATCCATTTACCATATACATTTGATGTTCCCAAAATATAATTACTATTTTTCCCAATTATCCATAATTATATCTACATTAAAGATTATATTAACCTAAAATTTTATCAATAAATATCATCTTATGTCCAAAAAATATAAATTCTACCTTCCTCAAATAACCTTTTTACTAAAACAAAAGTTATAATTATGGGTAAAATATTCCTAAAACATTTAATAAAACTCAATAAATTTCTCTTAAATTATTTCCATAAAATAAAACTTCCAACGAGTATTAATTCCTTTAAACATATGATTATCCTTAAACTTATCAACCCTTAAATAAAATAGAACCACATTATAACTCTTAAAATCCTATATGTAGACACATTAATCATTAAAATTTATTTATAATTCATTAACCAAGAATTTACATTTTATTAATTAACACTTCCTTCTTATAACAAAAGTATGAATCAATTATTAAGAATCATATATCTTAATCTAATCATGTTTCCTCCTTTAAACCTAAACAAAATTGTTAAAATAACACATATTGTTTATAATTTATTTGAAGTTTATTCATCGTCATCATATAACGTCGTTAATCCTTTACTCATATGATTATTGATGGTATCCTTCACAAGATTCTCTATAAGTAAATTGATTTATATTATTCATATACTCTCCACATTTGAAACATCTTCTTTCCCCTTTGAGGTATTTCCTTATATTTTTATTCCCACATTTTTGAGATGTTGATAGTTTTATCTTTATATATTTATAATCTTTATCACCTAAATTTCTATGAAACACAATTTTTATCTTATTTTGTAACTTAGAAAACTCACCTAGGTTCTGGTTTTTTATTGTAACCACCCCAAACTATAATAAATAAAATTCCCTTTTGTGTTTGAATTAAATGTATTATTATGTGTTATGGTTATAGAAAACTGATACACTTATTTGGTTTTATTATATACTATCATATTTAAAAGACCATTAACCATTATTACTACGGATAATATATTTATTTAACACTGATCATATTATTAGTGTAAATATAGGGTTCTAACAAATCCAACTGACATAAATAAAGGAAGTGATGGCCTCAACTAGTAGGATTGTTCCCTATTAAGCCAGTTTATTGGATATATCCCAAATGGTATTTTACCTTTACCAACCCTAATATGATATCTTATATCTTAAGAATAAGTGAAACAATTTATGGGAGAATTTCAAGCTCATCGATATCACAGCCCAAACAATATACGTCGAACCATCACATCAAAGGCTCACCATATTTGACCTCACCATTTGGAAATTTTCTAATGTAATAAATGGATATGTATAGATACCATAATAATATAAAAATGTATATTATTTTCTCAATATAATAATTCTTATATTCTTATCTTATTATTGTTATATTATAGATGATTTTGATTTTGATATAATAAAACACAAATTCTAGTTTTGGGTAATATTCAATTAGAATTATGGATTTTATGAAATAATGGATTTTTCAAATAAATAATATTTTATTAAAATATTACTATTACATAATTCTTATTAAATATAAATGATCATATAATTTTTATGAAGTCAAATGTATTTTTTTAAGAGATTAAAAATAATTATTGTCAAAAAAACACACCATTTCTCAATAAATGACAAATATTATTTTAAAAGGGAAAATTAATATATTTAGAAAATTATTTGGATAAAATAAATATTTTTTGTAATAATAATCTAAAAATTATCCAATAGTGAATTTTTTATAGTTTTCTGAGAGAGATGAATTTAAGGGTAAATTTTAAATATAGTATAAATATATGCTGTGTATTATGACATCATATTGACACAAAAGATAATATAATAAATAATAAAATGGTATACGAGACCAAATATATGTTTAAAATTTAAAATAATGTGATTTTAATTTTATTTTATTAGTTTTATAAAACCTTTATGAATCCTCCAAAACCTATAACATATTTTAAGGTTTTAAAATCATTTCTTTAAGGAGATGACTCACTTCCACATCACCATGAATGATATTTTAATAATTTAGGCTCTTAGAAATATAAAATATTTAAATATCCCCTATTTTTCAGAAACCATGGGAAAAACCATGGGATGTTTTTTTTATTACTTTATTATATAGAGTACAAAACCTAAGTTTGAGAAATAATAAAAAAAACCTCCTCCCTTTTCCAATATAAACCCATCCAATATCAGATTTATATTCACTAAAAAACATATATAACATCCTTATTCTTTCATCCCCTCTCTAAAATTCTTCTCAATTTTCCCTAATCTCTCAAGAAGGTTCATCAAATCATTTGGAATCACCCTCTCAAGGTACGAGATCCTCTCTTTCTCATCTTTATTCAAGCATCTCTATTTTCCAATGTCTTTTTTCTCAATTTCCTAATGTTGGTATATAGTATCCCATATTTCCCTTACTTAACTATGATTTATAAATGATTATATACCGCCTTTTATCTCATTTAATTCCTCCCATTAACATTTATATTCCCCTATTATGCTGCTGAAATTTCACCATGATTTCTCATGCAAAACAATTGTATAGTGAATACCCATACACATTTACTATCAATGGTGTTAAAATTTATAAACTTATAATAATTTAATTTTATAATTAAATTTATTTATTCCACAATCCTTGATCGTGGAAAAAATGTGAGGATAAAAGATTCCATGTTGTATGACCTATGTGACACACTTATGCATGTGAGTGAAAACAAAGTGACAAGTGAACCCGAAATTATATAGCGCTCTAATACATTGGGTAATGTTTTAGTCTCATGATAATTCATGAAAGGTATTATGGATTTAACCTAATCCAAAATGGTACTTATTCCATTATAATTTCATGTAATTTATCCTTAACATATGTTTATGATTCTGCGTTTAAAGTTGTTACATCATATCCCATGTTGCCTTTATGTTATCATTCTATATCATGCCTAATTGTTCATTTTTATGATTATCACCCCTTTTATACCCCATTGATATGCTTTTTTTCTAACATGTATTAATTTATTAATGTTATGACATATTTATTCCCTTTTGGGGCTTTATTGCACACTCCTTTCTTATATATGTCACCATATCATCCCATGCAGTTTTATGTACAAAGAAATAATATGAGAATGTTAAGAAATTTTTCAATAAAGATAATGTAATCCTTTATTTAATTTTTTAGTTAATTTACCTAATTCCTAAATATAATATAATTCTAGATCTTCTGAGTTGTGTTTTCTGTAATCTTGTGTAACAAATTAGGAATTAAAGTATATTAAATACAAGGGTTGTTATATTAATGACATAACTTGATAGATGGTTCATTATAACCATAATATTTTATACTCCATATAATTTATTTTTTGGTTTTTGATTTATAAAACCACTACATTTTCATTCACATCCATTGTTAACTTAGTTCCTAATAATTCCATCCATTTACTAAAACTAAAGAAGTGAGTGTGGGTATTTCAAATAAAATCATAATAAATTATCATATGAGGATGATAAATACTAAGATATACTTAAACATATCATTTTTTATTTGACAACCATAATTGTATATAATTTATTAACATGTAAGTTACTTATTCTATAATAATATCCTAACATCAAAATTTATTTAAACATTTCCTTTGATACTAATTATAATTCCCCATAATTTAAACAACACATAATTAACTGATTTGTAAAAAAGTTTTCACTTTATTATATTTCATGAATTTTATTGGGTTTTGAGTTTTATATAATTAGGATGAAATTATACAATAAAAAGAAGACACATCCACTCAATGTCCATTATATTCCAAAAAAATGTATACTTTTTTTGAACTCGTGATAATTTGAAAACAAAAATTCTTGTGATAAACATTTAATTTTTTAAAGTATATCCCTGAAATCACTCATAGATACCCTCTTAGTATCCTGAGGAAAGAAAAACATAAAAAAGGGTGAGATCATATTCTCAGTAAGAGAAATCATACGCCAAATACAATTATAAAATAATCCATGAATAATATGGAAGAGATAAAAAATAATAAAATACTTCACATAACTAATATCATAAAATGGGAATATATCCATAGATGAAATTGTAACATAAAAAATCACCTATATAATAAAGATTAATTTCATAATGATGTAATGTATAATTTTAGAAATCATAATCATATCATTAATGGTTTATTCCAAGATTTCATATCATCAAGGCCTCGTGCCAAGACATCATAAAAAATTGGGAATAAATACACTAAATGCATAGGCTACTTTGTCTCTAGATTATTACTGAGGAATATAATAGATATAAAAATACTTTCCCATCGCTTTATAATTCAAATTAATTCATTATATTAAAGGTTTGTAAAATCAATACAAAATATAATCAATAAAAATATATTTACTTGAAAACTATCATAAAAGATGTTAAAATTTTCCCCTATTAAAAAATTGAACGTCGTGATCATTAGAAATATAGAGTAATATGGTTGACGTTATCAATAGATTATATATCTATTAAAGAATAATATTCATCAAAGGATGTTAACATAGACAAAAATACATTTAAAAACATTTGAAATGTCATTTGAAAATGTGAAAAAAAAGATTTTTTATTCTGATAATATTATAAAAAATAATTTCTAGAATATTGATAAATATTATTTCATTTAAAATAACCATGTAAAATTTAATTTTATCTTCAAATAAAAAAATTGGTTACGACAGAGGTAAAATCAATTCATGTAATAGGCACTAAAATTATTTCATTCACACTTTTAATAAAAGATTAAATATACCTCATTCATAAAAATGATTATTTTTAAAATTTCAAATAAAGTAAAAAATAATAAAAATGACATTAAATGATCATTTTATCACATAAAATAACATTCTTGAAAATAATTTTATGAAAAATGGACATGAAAGAAACATTTCATCCACCAAAGAGAAAATAAGGTCAGATTTTGTAAAAAAAATGTTTTTCCAATCATATTACTTACCAAAGAGAGGAAAATAAAAGAAAAACATATAAAATCCACATATAATCATTTGATAATAAAATAAATTAGTTTTACAATACTTTTATCTTATAATTTCCCTATATAGAAATTCAAGCATAAATAATCTCTATTAAAATGAGATTGAATTAGAAATCCCTTACCATGAGTCCGACTCACCATGTATGTAATTTATCTCCAGTACAGTAAATTAAATTTATAATGATTATATACAAAAATCATATTCATACTTATAATATTATTCATGTATTTCCAATAACATATTTTCATTAACATCAACAATTATGGTGTTAATTTCATCATTTTAATACAAGTTTTGGTTCAATAGTTATGATCATGGCATTTTAATCAGGATTTATATTCAATATAATGTTAATAATTTCATTTATATCTTATTATTAAATAATTTATAGTAATTCAACATTCCTTAGTCATTTATCTCATAAACATTATGGCATCACTCATGTAGGTGGTAAAATTGACCTAAACAATAGAGTGTTATAAAGACCGAATAAGTAAGATCATGATAACGTATAATCATAACATAAAATTTAAATAATATTATTAATGTAAAAAATTATTATATATGTTTATTTTATAAGATTTACTAATCTTCTATAAAATATGGGCACTGAAATTGAAATATATCTCTCACAGAGATAATAGTATGTACTTACACATGAACGATACTTCGACTTTTTAATGAGAAAAATGAAAAGAAATAAATGATATTTTAACATTAAAAACCACTATAAAAACATAAATATCATATATATTTAATAGACAAATCATTTTAACAAAACATGAGATCAGGTGTTGGAAAATGAGTCGCATGGCAACATAGAGGTGGTAGTATGCACGTACATACGAGTTATACCTTCAATTTCCATTTGAAGGAATGGAGGTGGAAAGTGGTTGTCCTTGATCAAAATAAAATATCAGTACATTTATTATATTATATTTATTATTTTATAAGATACAAAATATGTTTATATATACATATATTTTATGTTTAATAATAAATAATAATTGAAATATTCTAGTAAGATGCTTACCTCTTATTTTAGAGTACCTCATTTGGACTACAACTTAATCCATCATAAGATGCTCATAAAAGAATACCAAAAGATCAATAACAAATGGAATGATTCCAAGAAGATTTTTAGATAGGTTTTTATGAATCTAAAGGGCATAGTTTTTGTGAATAATGGATGATAAGAGGTAACTTTTAATTACTCAGGGGAATGCCACATATAAAATTGCATAAATGATTTAAATAATATAAAGTCATTTTCTAGAGAAATTGGAAAAATGGACAATAAATTTTATTAAAGATATGATAATTTTGAAATATATTCAATCAATAATTTTTATATCATTTTAAATTCCATTATAACTTAGTTTAAACCCCCCCCCCCCAACACACACACATGGTAAACATGTTTTAACCCTAACTGTGCTAACAACTTTTTCAGTTTTTACTATTCATTATAACAAAAAATTAAGTTAAAATTTTTAACTAATATTAACTGTGATTACTTAAAATATTTAATCCATTTTTCATGATTCAATTTCAATATGTGTTAAAAATTACTTTTTAACAATTTTCATAAAACAAAATGAATATTTTTTCTGAAAAATGTTTGTTTTAGAATAAAAATGATTTCAAAAAAATCAAGTATATTTTCTATAAAATGAAATTAATTGGATTATTATAAATCATAGAAGTATTTTTTTATTTTAAAATAAATAAAAACTAAATTTACCTTTTAAACACTTGATAAATGGGAATTACCAAAAATAGTTTTTATTTGAAGAAAAACATTGTACAGATTTACAAAATGTTAAGCATAGATTTCTAGGTTAAACGTTATATTTTTATATAAATTATATTATATATTATATATCTACTTTGTATATAAAATTAGTTTCATAAATTTTCATGTTATTCTTATATCATGACAATGTCATAAAAGTGAGATTATTTTAAAATTTGTATTTTCACTATTCACCTAGAACTCAATTATTTCTAAAAATCTCAAAAAATCACCCCATGAGATTTTTTACATGATGAGACCAAATGAAATAGTTTTTATAAAATTTATTTGATAAAATTTACATATTTATCTTTTTAAAAAAAATATACACCAAAAAAACTTTTCTTTAAAAATGACCATTTAATACTTTAAATACTCTTAAATAATTTCATATAAATTAATAATTATATTAGTGTTATGAATTATATTTTTTAAAAAATTATCAGAAAATTCTATACCAATTGTATTTAAAGATATATAATGAATATATATATATATATACAGTGGTTAAGTGTCCAGTGGAAATTTATATAATCATCATATTACATTCCTATATAGAGCCTCACTTACTACACTAAAATTTTTTCTTATAATTACATCTCTTCATGTTTATTATACTTTTAATTCTTTAAATTTATTCTATAGTTGTAGTTGGGGTCAAAATTTCATGTTGAACCTCCATGATAAGGGATTTTACATTTGTGGTATTTATGTGTGTGTGTGTGTGTGTGAATTTATGTAACTTGTACTTTTCTTTATACTGTTTCATACTCCAACCTTATAATATATTAGAGGTTATCTTTCATTATAATATTTTATCTCAATAAAATTATCATCATTCATTTTAGTTTAATTTTTCATGTGTCGAAAGATATCAAAAAAATATTAATTTAAATAAGAAGTACATATTGAAATATTAAGGTGTTAAATTCTCTCCCTCTTTTAAAGATTGTGTCCCCGTAATTTGATTTTTTTCTCTTTAAAATGAATATATCATAGTTAAAAATCATATAATTTTTTTCCCTGAAATTTACTTTTTTTAGTTCAAGATCATAAAACTTGTTATTTTATAATATAATGTTCCTCTATAAGGCTCAAAATTACATATGAGATTCAAAACATTTACCATGATGGTTGGGAATTATTTTCCACATAAAACTTGATAGAATTGAGAAATTATTTTTCCATCAAGATAGATATTTCAATAAAATATACAAACTTGATTTCTTCCCACTATAAAAGTGGAATTTAATGCATTGTTTTTTATTCAATCATTTTACACTCTCATATCATACTTCAATAAATGGATATTCAATATCAACTAATTATTTATAGATAAATAAATTCAACTTTTAAAAGACTATGAGGTCAAAAAATAATGAAATTTTTCCCGTGTCTAAAACTTAAATGGTTAGTCCAAGATAAAATAATAACCAATAAGAATAACCCTCCATAAGAGGAAAAAAACCTTAATCCTTAAATCATCAAAAATTAAAATCAAATTTAAAATTAAATCATTCAAAAAATAAATAGTATTAAAAATCTTCAAAATATTTCTAACCAAGTTCAATACACAATAATAAGAAATATTTGACCACATATTCTTCTGAGATCAATTTAACGTTTATCATCTAAAAACATTAATCACTCATAAAGACAAATACCAAAAATCTGTATGCCTTAATCATATAATCTCTAAAATATATTCATTTATTCCACAAATATCATGAATCACCACAGAGATACAATAAAATCATATATTCTTCCAAAAGGAAACTCAACCTTCATACTTCAAATAAAATTACATCTTAGCTAAAAATACTTCAACTTATATTAATCATATAATGTTACCCATATGTAATAACCCTTTTAACACAATTATCTATATTTATCTCATTATCAAATATGATATTAACCTTAAATTATATCAATATATTTCAAATTAAATCTAAAAAATATAAAAACATTATTTCTTAAATAAACTTTTTACTATAACAAAAGTTAAGCATAAGGGTTATATATACCTAAAAAATCTATTAAGAATCATTAAATATAAAAAAACTACTCTAATAAAATAAAAAATTTGAAAATTATTATTTCCTTTAAAACTTGTGATTCTTCTTAAATTTATAAACCCTTAAATAAAATACCACTATATCATTACTCTTGAAATCAAATATTCAGACACATCAATCAATCAAATTTATTCATATTTCTATAACCAAGAATTTTTGTCTGATTACTTATAACATCCTTCCTACCATAAAAATACGAATAATTTCTTAATATATATCAATTTTAATCTTTTCATATTGCCTAATTTAAAAATAAATAACTGTTAAGATAAAAAAAATATTGTAACATCTCGAATCTGGGTGCCGCACAAAGGTGACCTAAACCCAGTTGGTCACATAACCTCAAGAACATTTCCACATACACTAGAGGCTACCAACTAGAAGTGAGAGCCAAGGTAAGACATTGGTGAAATTATTCCCACATTGGTATGGTTTACATAGTGGAATAACAAATAGTAAATAAAAGTCAAAGTAGTAATACCTTAAAGCGAGAGTAAATTATGGAAGACAAATAGTGATACATCAACTAGAGAATATAAAATGATACATGTCACATGTGTCTAAAAAAGAATCCAAACAAGTCACAATGCTAGAAATATAATACTAAAACCAAGTATTGAAAAGCAGTAAACTCCAACAGCATCACAAGCCTCATCTTAGTCCCACTCTTTCCAGCTCCAACAACAATCAAGTACCTGACGAGGAAGGGTGCTTGCCCTTATCTATACCTGCAATCATATAATCTGTTTGGGTCCCAAAGCCTGACCCAAACAGGGTGTGAGACAAATTCCAATAGGCAACTACCAAAATATATGTGCCTAACTATCAGTGAATATATATAAATATACATATATAGTAATATTAAGAAATGAAGAAATAAACTAAGAAGTACACAAAAGTAAACAATCCTACAGTTTTCAATTACATTCATTCACATTTATTAAATATTCAAATTATTGAATAATGTAATCTTGGGATATAGCCAAATCTCAGTATCAACCTGTATAAAATTAAAACAGATGTCTCAAAAGACCATCTAAAAAACAATTAAGACTGAGTCCAAGCTTGTGCTTTGTCTTGGATGACTCTTCTTAATAATTCAATTATTTAAAATCAACCTTCTAGAAAAGTACTCATAGTCGATTCCATTTTTTTAACATATCATCAATTAAGTAAAATAATGACCCTCTAGGAAATCTCACATAGTCTAACTCCTTTGGTCTCACATGGAACTAATTTGTTACAAATGACCTCCTGGGTAGCTCTCATGGTCAATACCCCCTTGGTTTGCATAGCAGTAATAAAATATAATGACCCCTTTTCATCTCTCACAGTCAATTCCCTGTGGTCTAACATTAATTTAATAATGAACCTCTAGGTAGCTCTCACGGTCTAACCCCTCTGTTCTATGACCTCCCTGTAGCTCTCACAATCAGTACCTCTGGGAAAACATAACTATCATTTATAAATAAATGACCATGCCTTGGGATTCTCTCATATTCAAACTCCAATTTTTTATTCTTTCACAGTGCAAACCACATGAATCTAAAATAAATACTAACTCCATCCTAACAATATGAGGCATGGAAAACAAAGCATGCCAAATAGGAATTGTAGACCAAATGGTCATTATCAATCAAACATGAAAAAAAGTACCCTATAATCAATTTATTAAACCTTATACCTATGCAATAACCCTTTCTTAATCAAAAAAACCATAACATGTATTAACAGGGTCAAATTCCAAAACACTCAATGCCCCAAACATGGGTATTCAGAATATTAATAATATATAATCCAAATACAATCAAAGAAAAGAACAAAACACCAACCTTGATGTTTTATGATGAACACTCTTGAACATAGGCCCTTGAATTGGCCTAGAATGACATAGATCTACAAAAAGGGTAAAAATCATCAACCCTCAGTAACTCATAAGAGAGGAGAAATCAGGAAGAGAGGCTCTAGGGGAAAAGAGAACTCACTAGTGGGAATCTAACACGCCTAGCAGCATCTCAATCAAAGATCAGATGGAGGAATAAGAGGAGCTCTAATTTCTTCAGTCGTACGTCGCTCTCATGTACGAAACACAGGGAGAATAATTGTTTTTTGGAGATGAGACACAACCCCTCTCTAACATATCAAATAAAAATAAAGGTACATGATGTGTTCATTTAATTTACACATCATATACTAGCCTCAACCGGATCCTGCTTTAGGCAGTCATCCAAGTCACTAACACAGCCTTGTACTCGATCGTTACAGGGCTAGTACACGGCTCCACATGGTAACTGAGTACACGGAGTGAACTCCAAAGTACATGGCGTGTGCATATAAAATTTCCCAAATCTTCCATTTTTCCTCAATAACAACCCGAATTCAAGATCCATAACTAAAAATAGATATCTGGTTTCTTACAAACTTCACCCCTTAAATAAATTCATCCCTGAGTTTCCCTTCCAAGGGTGGAGAAGAGAAAACTTCAAACAACTCTAGCCACTATGATTTTATGTTGGCCTCACTTTCCCAAGTCTCATCATGTACTGACATGTGTTCCCATAGAACCCATACAAAAGGAACAGACTGGCCATGGAGAACCTTCGTGTTGCAATCCACAATCCAAATATGGTGCTCCTAGAAGGATACATCCACATCTAACTCAACCTCCTCAAGTTGAAAAACATTAGACGGGTCTGAAAAGTAACATCGTAGCTGAGAAACATGAAAGGAATCATGCATAGGCCGGTACCTCTGAGATAACTGCAACTGATAGGCAACCAACCCGACTCTCTTCAAAACCTCAAATGACCCGACGTATCTCGGTGAAATCTTCCCCTATCTCCTAATCCTCCCATGTACCAACCTCGGTGTGACATGTAAGAAAACATAATCTCCAACCTCAAATTATAGAGGTCTTCTCTATCGATTAGCATAATATTTCTGGAAAAACTGTGCATTATTCATCCTCTTCTGAATCAACTCCACCTGCTCAGTGGTATCCTGGACAAGACAAGTTCCTGACATATCTACCGCTCCTGCCTCTAGCTAACATAGGGTTATCAGCATGGTCTATCGTACAAAGCCTCATAATATTCAATCTGAATCATTGCCTAAAAACATTTGTTGCAGGAAATCTACACTAGGGGTATATAGATCTCCCAAGAACCCCTGAAATATAGCACGCATGCTCGGACAATGTCCTCCAAAACCTAAATCATGTAATCATATTGGCCATGTATCTAGGGATGGTAAGTTTTACTCAAAATTACTTGTATACTGAAATCCATTTGTAGTTCCTTCCAGACACGGGAAGTAAAATGGATGTCCATGTCTGAAATGATAGATTGTAAAACCCCTTGAAAACGTATAATCTCTCAGATGTACAAACTTCCAAGATTATCAACATTGAAGGTTTCCTTGACTAGTAAAAAATGTGAAACCTTTCTGATTCTGTCAACAAAAACCCAAACTGCATCATTTCCTCGAGGTGACCTCAGTAAACCCATGACGAAATCCATCCCGACATCATTCCACTTTCACTTAGGAATAGGAAACTGTTGTAAAAGCCCAGCCGGATGTTGATGATATGCCTTCACCTACTAATAGGTGGAACATCTCATAACAAAAAAAACAACTTCTCTCTGCATACCTGGCCACCAATACTAATGGTGTAGATCTCGATACATCTTGGTGACACCAGGATAAACTGTCCAACTGACGAATGAAAATCTTGCATCAACTCCTCATGTATTCCTGATGACACCAATACACATCCATGAAAACATAAGAACTCATCATCACCTACAGTCCACCCAAAAGTAGGTTCATATCCTAACACACTCTCCCATAGGACTAGTCCTTCAGAATCTGATAGTTGCCTCATTTTTACTCAATCTAGTATAGTATAGGTAACAAATATAGAAGAATTAAATGCCTACCCAAGTCTGTTGTGAACCTCCAAATACATCTCAGAGAACATATCCATAAGCTCCCACTCACTTCTGACCTCCTAAAATACATGTATCTGAGTCTTCCTTCTCAATGACACAACCAATCTGTTTCCTTTCCCTGGCATGTAGACAAGCTCAAAGTCAAAATAATGAGGTACTCAACACACCTTCGATGTCTCAAATTTAGATCTCATTGAATAAATATATACTTGAGACTTTTTTGGACAGTGAATACCACAAAATTACCTCACAAAATATAATGTCTCCAATAGCGTAAATTATTCACAACTATAGCTAAATTGAGATCGTGCATCGGGTAATTCCTTTCATGTGGCCTCAACTGCCGATACTCATACACAATGACTCCTTCCCCCTTCATAAGCACTACTCCCAACCCGAAACTTGATGCATCATAGTAAATAGTGTAACTCTTTCCAGAATCTGGAAAAATCAGTATGAATGCTGAATTCAATCTCTCTTTCATCTCCTAAAAGGTTGAATCGCTAGAATCTGTCCATAAGTACTTTGCAACCCTCTTAGTCAGGCCCATCAGGGGTGTTTCTAAAAATGAAAAGTCCTGTATAAAGCATCTGTAGTAACCAGTCAGCCCCGAAAAATTTCGTACCTCAAATACATTCTTTGGATGCTCCCAAGAGACTATTTCTCTCCCTTTATCTAGGTCTACTAATACTATTGTCTCTAAGATAACATGACCTAAGAAATGAATTTGGTCTATCCAAATGTTGAATTTTTAGAGCTTATCATATAACTAATGCTCACTTAGTGTACTCAATACGATCTCAATATGGGTGGAATGGTTGTTTCGAGGGTGAGATTACACCAAGATATCATCCATGAAGACTACCACAAAAGAATCAAGTAAAGATGGAAAACTCGGTTCATCAGTTCCATTAAAACTTTCGGTGTTTTCGTGATACCAAACGGCATAACCCAATACTCTTATAGACCATATATACTCCGAAAGGCTGTAAGAGTTATATCAGATGTTCCAACATGAAACTGATGATAACCGGATCTCAAGTCAATTTTTGAGAACACCTGGGCTCCTCGAAACTGATCAAAGAGATCATCAATCCTCAGTAAGGGATATCGATTCATGACTTTCAACTGGTTCATCTTCTAATAATCAGCACAATGTCAGAGGGTACTATCTTCCTTCTTTGCAAATAGGACAAGTGAACATCAAGGAGAAGAACTTGGTCAGATGAAACCATTTTCCTGCAACTCCTCTAACTACTTCTTGAACTCATGTAACTCAGGTGTAGCCATCTTATAAGGATGAATATAAACTAGTGCGGCTCTTGCCACAAGCTGAAGGACACATACTTTTTTAATCATCTAGGAAGAATTTTATAGCCCCTTCAAAAAAGAAAAACTTAAAGAGGGTGAAAATAATATACTCCAAGGGAATCCTTCTATGAAAAGACCTGGAACTCTAGATAAAGTTACCCCAAACCGTCAAAAATGATCAAACCCTTTCTTAATCTTCCAAATCTTGAAAGCGTGTCAGCAATAAAATTAGAATCCCTCCAACTGTGATGGATTTTTTTACCTAAGGGAGCTTCCATAACACACCTTCGTATAATGTAGGTCAGATCCCATGGAGTCTCATACTTCCACTGGACCATCTTCACTAGAACATCAGATTTTGACTCCACTTTCGACACCTGAAAACCATGCTCCCTGTAAAGTTGAATTCCAATATGTAGTGTCCATGCCTCCACCCCCAAGGAACTACCCAGTCCATAGAATGTGTAGAAATCTACAAGGAATAAATTTCACGAGTCGTGTAGGAAACCTCCACCTCTCATGACTTTGTTTTTGAGGGAACCATCCACGTTGAGCTTCCGCCCACTAGTAGGAGGATTCCAAAAAATCCATCATTCTCCAGAACCTCCATGCATGGTGGGTCTATTGAGAATATTGCACACTAGAGCCGAGTGCTGACACCCTTATAGCAATGATATCATCTCACAAATTAAGGACATATCCCTCATATTAGGAAATGAAACAAATAACTGAGATCCCAACTGGGATTGATTCCTTGCCTACCAGATGGTCGAATAGATTGAACCAAGGATGATGGCCCAAAATTTACATTCCATGCTCTTGTTCCCCACACCTTGATGCCATGAGGACATGATACCCTGGAAAGAGGGATGTTGCAGACCGGTACATGGCTGGGGGGAACAAAGAAACCACTGTTCTGTATCCCAGTCACTCTTCGTGAAGAGTTGGTCAGTTGATTCCCTCCTCGAGATCCCATAAAAATCATTAAGAAGATAAATGAATACCCCTCCTCTAAATTCTTTCATCCATTGGTAAATACTTTTTTTAATATTCCAAACAACAAAGATCATTTTTTGGGTATTTATTTACACCAAGATTTTTCATCCCACTCCTCTAAATCAATCTTTGCATGCCTTCTCCTTCTAAACTCCCAGATAGATAAGTTTCCCAAGATTTAACTCCTGTAACAGCATCTATCTGCCTCATCTATCAAGCTAATATTATCAAACACTATCTTCTACTCCATGTTAAGTATTGCCTCAATAATCATAGTGTACTTTCTTGCTTCTTTGAAGTCAATTTTGAGTGAAGGACAACCCAGGAAAAAGAGTCTCTCCCCCACCCAGTTATCCTTCCAAAAACTGATATCCTCTCTTCCTATGATCCACTAAGTAGATTCGTTAAGTTTTCCAAGATGATCAAACATACACCATTCCAAACTAGTATAACCTGTTCTTAGACCTTATACATAATGTCGATGATCCATGTACATATCCTTTAAGAATGAATCCCACAATTATTTCCTTTTAATGATATCCCAAGAAATACTCTCTTTCATACCCTCCATGCCTTCAACAATATCATGTAACCCCACACCACCCTCCTCTATTGTTTGTTCCAAATGCTCCCATGCCTCCCATTGAGGTGATAACACTATTAATTAGAGTGACAGGTCCCCATAAGGATAAAAATTATTTATTCTAGTTCAGGATCCTCCCCAAAATTTGATTCGTCAAGTCTTCAAAGTTTATTTTTTTAATATGTCTTCGAGAGAGTAGAACCCCAAGGTACATCATAGGAAGCTGCCTACTTTGATAACCCAAAATCTCTTGAATACCCCTACAGTGTCTCCCCGGTAACCTATTGGAAATAAAGACATGGATCTTCCCTGAGTTGATATTCTACCCACTCAAACATGTATAAGCCGAGAGAATACCCATGAGACTGACCAAGGACCTTCACCTATTGTTTGAGAAAATCAGAATATCATCTCCAAACATTAAGTGTGATATTACCTCCCTTTCTTTCGGTCGGAAGAATGGTTAAAGTCTCCCATTATCCATGCCTATGTGAAGATTCCAAGAGAGGGTATATTGTTTCAATATAAAGAAGACATATGATAAAGGGTCCCCTTGTCGAAAACCCCGCACCTCTTTGAAGAAGCCGAAACATTTCCCATTGAGAGATATTGATATCCACGGGGATGAGTAGCACTGAAAGAAAAGGTCACAAACCCATTCCTGAAACCCAAACTTGTGTATCACTTGAATAATAAATATCTATCCCACCTTGTAATAAAACTTATCTATATCCACTTGTAAGGTGAAATTATAACCAACAACCATTCTATTAATATCATCCAAAAGTTCGCTAGCAATTCCGACCACCCCCTCTATACTTCTACCCTTGATAAACCCATGTTTCTTGCCAGAAACTAACCTCAAAATAATCCTACTTATACACCTTTCCAGAAAACTTTTCAGTATTTTATAAGACACATTTAAAAGGAATATGGGTCTATACTTTCTAATGGAAGTGGGGTATTTGATCTTTGGAATGGGTACCACCCTGGAATCACTAATTGATCTCTTGATTGCACCACCCAGAAAGAAATTGTGTATGGCCTCCACCACCTATTTTCTTACCACCTCCTTTTCAGCCACCTAAAACTCTCTAGGATGTCATCCCTGCTGGGGGGAACTTACATTCGGTATACCAAAGACTGATCTCTTAATCTCTTCTTCATTAGGCATATAAGACATATGTTCATTATCAACATTTCTCAAAATCTGGAGAACTCCTTCCCAGAACTCCTCCTCCTCTACAGCACCTTGTTTAACCCCATAACTTGTGTTCACCACCCCGGCCCAGAGTCCTTTAAAGTGTTCCAAAGCCAAGCGGCCAGCAACCTCCACATCCGACGTACAGACCCCGTTAACTATAAAAATATTGAGCTTCAGGTTACTTTATCCTTCATAAATGCATGAAAGTATGTGATATTTAGATCTCCCTCCTTCATCCATCATACATGAGATATCGATTTGTATTCTTTCTCAATGTCAAGCTATTTATCCGCAAGAAAAATACAATTATCATAGAGCATAGAAAAATTTTTGTCATCCCAGTCATTCTGAAACACTCATTATAACCTTTCAATTTCTTCCAGAATGATTTCCACTCTGGAACCAAAGTTGGGTCTGTGAGCCATCCATTCAAGAATATCCTTCTTAAGTATCTTAATTCTATTTGTGAGTCCTTGCTAGACTCTCCCACTCTCCTCACAACACCACTAATTTCTTACCATTTTTAGGAAATCGCACTCCTGGTGATATTTAATGGAATAGTGGAAAGCACAGTTACTAGACACATCCCAATTCAGTTCCATAAGTATTAAAGCATGATCGAATAAGGAGCAAGAGAGGTGAGTGACTGATGTCTGTTTGAAGGAGTCGAGACCTTGTAGGTTTGTAAAGCATCTGTCTAGGAGGATCCATATTCGACTAGTTCCCCGGCGATTATTACACCAGGTGAAGCAGTTACCTTTGAAATCCAAGTCAAATAAAACTACCGAGGAGATAAATTCACCAAATACCTACATCCCACCATTCAGAACTAAATAACACCCTTTCTTTTATGAAGGATCGATGATCGCATTGATGTCACCGCCCACAAACCATGGGAGAGAGCTCGGTTAAAAGGATCCTAAGAAATTCCACAATTTTAGTTTTTCATGTACCTCATTGCTGGCATAAACAAATAAAAACAGCACCTCACCCCCTACAAAGGAGATTTTGGTATTGATACACTGTGACATAAGAATAACAAGTTTAGACTAAGTAGGTTGTTTCCAATATATCGAAACATATGAGTTATCAAAAATCCCATGCATGCATGATTGAAATCTCATATTCCTCATCATATTATGTAGTTTATAAGCACCCTATTTTGGATCAAGAATAGCCACAATAGATGCCTTGAATTTCTTATATTCTTATGCTAGTAAGGTTATCTTTTCTAGATCCACCATCCCTTTGAAATTCCAAATTATTAGAGACACCATTAAAATTTGACACTCTTGGTCTTAAGACTAGCTTCTTCAGTTGGGGAAAAGGAAATGTCCATACCAGCCTCCTTTGATTTAGATTGTGTTTCTGGGCCAACAAGTCTCTCAACCCTATCATATCTCTTGGGAAGAAGTATCTTCTTCTTTACCCCTTCTATATCCTTGAGTAGGAAGATCCTAGACATCAATGAGGTAGGGGGAGAGAATGACTCTGAGTCCCAATTGAGAATGGAAACTAGAAGGAAGCATAGAGGTTACCCTTGTAAATACTTCATCTCTTTCAATACACCTACCAATAATAGATCCATTCGAGGGAACCTATTGGGGAATTAGAGGTAGAGGAAGGGAGTAGTCCTAGGTGTCACACCCCCAAAAGTATACTAATCAAAATGAGTTGAGTTGAAAATTTCATAGGTACCTTATATCATAGGCGACAGAGAGATCAAATTTTTTTAAGGATAGACTATCACTAGTGGCTCTGAAACATGCCAAAATGAAGTATCTGACAGTGTCACATGTTCATAGGGACCACCATTTAAATTTTAAATATTTTTCGTAAAGATAAGAATCTATATCATCCCTGTCATCGTGCCCAGAAACTCTTACTCCACTAGGCCATCACGCCGAGCACTTTGATAACTCATGCTAGAACTAGCACCAGACCTCCTATTTTTAGAGACCGCCACTGAATTCCCTTGAAGACCGGACACTGAGTAGAACCTCATAAGAGCTCTGAAAAGAATACTTTTCCATCAATAAAGACCATCCTTGGATCTTAAAATAATATGCTCTGTATGTTTCATCTATAAGTACATCTCCATATAGATTCTAACGCAAGCCATGGACTGATTGCAAGCTATGTCATCATCAAATCAAGAAAACAAACCCAAGCTATCACCCATTAATTTCAGAATTTTTGGATTATGGAAGGGTAGCGGGAGGCTATGCATACTAACCCAAATGGCCTCTAAGGAGGATTCCCTACCATAATGGTGGTCCCAAAACTAGCGGGACTAGTAAAAGTGCCACGATCCAAACTGGCGTTCCTCCCTGGCCCAAGCACTCGTAAAATCTTCAAAGGAGGAATAATGGATGCTAAACTCAACCCTAGAGAATTCAAGGACACACACCAGAATCCTTAGACCCCAGAATCTGAAAAACTCTCTAAACACTCTCAATTGAGGTTTGTTGAAGCTGAAACAAGCCACCAAGGTGAGATCGTGAAAAGTCAAAGCATCCTGAAGTTCTTTCTCCTTCATCTCCACCATAGTGATAGAAGTCAATAAAGGCCTAAAAGGAGACCAACCTATCCATTCCATGAATGACATCGAAGCCTTTCATCTCTAAGACATATAGTTCTCATAATAAGTGACTCCCACAAACCTCAAGAGGGATCTCCTTGCACATGATGTACACTAGCCGTCCTAATCCCCAATGGAGTTTCTATCTTCAAAACATCCTAAAAAGTAAAGATAAAAAGCCTAAGGATCTCCACAACAGCAACAAATATGAAACTATGGGAAGGCCCGGTATCAAAAAGAGAAGAAGATAAAACTGAGGAAACTAGAATCATACCTATAATTATAGAGGGTCCATGACCCTACTCATCTTGGGTATGATCCACTACAAAAGTCTGACCTGTGTCGTAGCCCCATGACCCTTCCTGACTACCCTGATCCAATCAACACTACTATCACTGAAATCCTTTCATCTAGTTACCACATCCACAACCTCCTCTTTAGCCGGAACGGACAGACGAACTCCAGTTCCCTAACAGATGAGGAACTTGTGTCCCTTCTCCTTTATGTGGAGTCATAACATATCCCCTCTCACTCACATCTGGAAAGAAAAAACAACAAAAACCCTGAAGATGACCCATCTTTCCACAAGATCGGTACTCAACTGGGTCCCTTGGGCACTAAGGTCTCATGTTCTCACTCTTTTTGCATTGGAACCACCTCAACTGGCAACATGAAGAAACATACTTACTACTAGAATCATCATGTGAAGGATCCCTAGAGGGATTCCTACTATTAAATGGAGGAGTACCAGTCCTGGATATTGAACTGCACTGGCTCGTAGCTCCCAAATCCCTTATATTGCACTTAGTAATCAGCACCTCATTTACTATAGAAATAACCAAAGTCAGCTTGAAAACATTCACCTGTGATCAGATGTCATTTCTGAGACCATCCTCAAACCGCCTAGAAAATGATAGCTCGCCACCAAATAGAACAAGTGTAAAGCAATGAAGCTAGGTAAAATGAGAAGAGTAATCCATTACTAAAAGAGATTCCTGCTCCAAGAGCATGAACTCTCGGGCTCGATCGGCCCTCAATGTCTCAGGATATAAGTAATCATAGAAGGTCCTATGGAAATCTTCCCAATCCATATCCCGATGATGTCCCTCCTATGAGATAACATTCCACCATCTCTTGGCGGAATCATGTATGATGTATGGAGAAAGATTCACCCTCCTCTCTAGAGGTGTCTCTAGAAGCTCAAAGATAGAAATCATGGCCTCTAACCATGATTATATAGCATGTGTTCCTCCATCCCCTGAGAAAGAAAGAAGATGCTGCTGCTGGAACACCCTCATCAACTCTTCCATAAATAGGGTAGGATGTGGTGCTCTCAAAAAAGCCTGTAACATCCACAAAAAAACATTTACAGAACTATGCATCAGCACCTGTGTCTAGTATAACAGCTGGTGACAAGATGGGAAGGACTAGAGAATCTACTAGTGGCCTTTAATCTACCATTTTCTGGTCTCTGATGGTCACCCTACACCTAGAGTACAACTGTAGGATGTATAGGTGGCATGACTCTTCAAGGTCATGCACACACTCAGTTCAATATTATCAGGGACAACAACTTATAATTGCAAAAAAGGAAAAGGATAAAAATATTCATGTTTTACAAAACAGGGTTACATGATGAGTATAACTCCTACACAGTTTGTTCCCTAAAGCTTTTTAACATGGCGTGTAACTTTAACAAACATGTTCATTGAACACCCATACACATGAAATGTTCTTCCTAAGACACAGTGTGTATATGAGTTTCCCAACCCTCCCAAGTACTTCTACATGGCTAGAACTACACGGTTCTCTCCTGGGTAACACTACATGGCATGTTCACCCTGAACATGGTGTGTTCCACTTATTTCCCTTCCACCCGTCTCTTTGGTCACACGGTCGGATACACGGTTGATAACTACATGGAATGTATAAACTAAACATGGCATGTACAGCCTAAGTTTCATCCACATGTCTCGTTAGTCATATGGTCGGACCCCTGGTTCTTTACAACACAGCATGTACAATCTAGATACAGCATGTTACACCAAAATTTTTCCAACCCCATGTCAACTCACACAGTCAGTCACACAGTCAAGAACTATATGGCATTTACTCCCAGAACACGGCACGTACTTATGAAAAGTTGTTTCTTCCAGAACATAATAGCACATGGTAAGTGTTCATAACATCACACATCATGTTATATTGGTTTATAGATATTAAGCCTCTGAAACTTCTCCATAACCCATAAAATACTTAGAATTTTGTCCAAGGAATGACAAATTCCAACCTGTGAGAGCCCATACTCCCGCGAATCAATGTTTGGAATCCTTTTCCACGTCATAACTTGAAAACATTCAGCTAAAGTTCATACATGATCAACCAAATTTCAATCCAAGAGGGCCCATAACACCTTTGTGGACAAAGTATGACATCCATATAAATGAAACTTTACATACTATGATACCCTATCAAAATAGCATGTATTCTATCATGCATATTTCACAACAGCATGCATATATAGCACAACATCTTTCGCAATAGCATGCAATCAATAATGCACCCTAAATGGCATGACAATAATGCATGGTATATGATATCTATCTAGAGCCTCACTTACTTCACTAAAATTTATTCATTTAATTACATATCTTCACGTTTATTATATTCCTAATTCTTTGAATTTTTTCTATAGTTGTAGTTTGGGTCAAAATTTTCATGGTGAACCTCTAAAATAATGGATTTTACATTTTTTGTATTGTTATATATATTTTCATTTACTTCACTTGTACTTTTCTTCATGTTGTTTCATAATCCAGCCTCATAATATATTAGTGTTTATCTTTCATTATAATACTTTATCTCAATAAAATTACCATCATTCATTTTAGTTTTATCTATCATGTGCCACAAGATATTAAAAAAATTTCATTTAAAGAAGAAATATATAATGAAATATTGAGGTGTTACATTCCCTCCCTCTTATAAAAATTTCATCCTCACAACTGGATTTGTTCTCTTTAAAATGAATACATCATAGTAAAAAATCTAGTAAATTGTTTTTCATAAACATTAGTTTTTTTAGGTCAAGATCAGGAAAATTATAATTTTATAAGATAATGTTCCTCTATAAGACACAAAAATTCATATGAGTTTCAAAAAATTTACCTTGATAGTTAGGTGTCATTTTCCACATAAAACCTGATATAATTAAGAAATTATTTTACCATTAAGATAGATATTTTAATAAAATATACATAGTTGATTTATTTTTACTATATAAGTGGAATTTAATCCATTGTTTTTTATTTGATCATTTTACACTCTCATGTCTTACTACAATAAATGGATATTCCAGATCAACTTATTATTCCTAGAGAACTAAATTCAACTTTTAACCCACCCTAAAGTCAAAAAATAGTGAAATTTTTCCCATGTATAAAACCGAAATGGTTAGCCCAAACTAAAATAACAACCAATATGAATAACCCTCAATAATAGGAAATACTTAATTAATCTCTAAATCATTAATAATTATAACTAAATTTTAAATTAAATCATTTTATAAATAAATAAGATTAAAAATATTCAAAATATTCCTAACCAATTTCAATACACAGTCTCAAATAAATTTAGCATTTATCATCAATCAACATTAATCACTAATAAAGACACATACCAAAAATGAATATTCCTAATCATATAATCTCTAAAATATATTCATTTATTCCAAAATGTTCATGAATCACCAAAAAGATACAATAAAATCATATATTATTCCAAAAGGTAACTCAACCTTTGTACTTCAAATAAAATTTCATCTTAGCTAAAAATACTTCCACTTAATTTAATCATATATTGTTACCCATATGTAATAACAATTTTATTACAATTATCTATAATTATCTCAACATAAAATATGATATTTACTCTAAATTATATCAATATCTTTCAAAATACATCCAAAAAATATAAAAACATTATTCCTTAAATAAATTTTTACTATAACAGAAGTTAAACTTAATGGTTATACATACCTCAAACATCTATTAAGACTCAAAAAATGTCTAAAAAACTACTCACATCAAATAACAATTTAGACAATTATTATTTCCTTTTACCTTTATATTCTCCTTAAATTTATAATCCCTTAAATATAATACCACTATATCATAACTCTTGAAATCATATACTAAGACACATCAATCAATCAACTTTATTCATAATTCTATAACCAATAATTTTTGTCTTATTCCTTAACACATCCTTCCATCCATAAAATATAAAACATTTTCTAATATATATTAATTTGAATCTATGCATATTCCCTACTTTAACCATAAATAATTGTTAATATAAAAAATATTGAAACGTCCCAGATCCGGGTCCCGCCCAATGGTGCCCCAAACCTGGTTGGTCACATACCCTCAAGCTCATTTCCCCAAAAGCCAGAGGCTGCCAACTAGAAGCAAGGACCAAGGTAAGACATTGGGGAAACAATGGCCTCATTGAAAGAGTATACACCGTGGAATAAGAAATTGTAAATAAAATCAGAAGTTGTAATACCATACAACAAGAGTAAACATTAGAAGACTGATAGGGATAAAAAAAGCTAGAGCATATACAAATGATGAATGTCAGATGGGTCTATAAAAGCATCCAAACAATTTACAATGCTAGAAATACAATACTAAAACCAACTAAAAAAAGGAGTAAACACCAACTGCATTGTAAGCCTCATCTTGGTCCCATGCTCTCTAGCTCCAACAACAATCAAGTACCAAACGATGAAGGGGATTGCCATTATCTATACCTAAAACCATATAATTTCTTTGGGTCCAAAAGCATGACCCAAATAGGGTGTGAGAAGAATCCCAGTAGGCAACTACCAAAATATTTGTGCCCAACTCTCAGTGCATATATATATATATATATATATATATAATTTAATATGTAGAAATGAAGAAATAAACTAGGAAGTAATCAAATGTAAACAGTCCTATAGTTTTCAATTACATTCATTTACATTTATTTAATATTCAAACTTTAGAATAATATAACCTTAGGATCTAGCCAAAGCTATGCATCCCACCGTATAAAAGTAAAATAGATGTCTCAAAAGATCATCTGAAAAACAATTAAGACCGAGTCCAAGATTGTTCTTTGTCCTGGATGACTCATCACAATAATTCAATTATTTGAAAGAAACCCTTTGGGAATGTTCACAAAGTCTAACCCCTTTGTTTAAACATATCATCAATTCAGTAAAATAATGACCCTCTCAGAAGGCTCACGCAGTCCAACCCCTTTGGTCCCACGTGTCACTAATCAGTTACAAACGACCTCCTAGGTAGCTCTTATGTTAATTACCCCCTTGGTCTACATAGAAACAAGAAAATATAATTCCCCCCTAGTATCTCTCACAGTCAATGCCCAGTGGTACAACTTTCATTTAATAACGACTCTCTGGGTAGCTCTCACGGTCTAACCCCTCTGGTCTATTTTTTTTTAAGGTTGGGGCCGAAGCCTCATTTTTATTATTAAATCAAAGTAAAGACCTCTTTAAACTGGGTAGAGGGAAACCCATTACATAGCTCGAAGGCCCAGTGGGCATGTAGCCCATTACATTGCCCGTAGGCCCAAATTCAAAGGCCAATTCACATTCTGTGAATAGTAACCTGCTGCTACAGTACCGCACAGTATCGTCGCCGCTACAGTGCCCTGCCGCCACTACAGTACCCACTGATGAACTGTGTCGCCGCTACTATAGTGCCGCTACAGTACTGCTACAGTAACCTGCACCCCATGGGTTTTGAACCCCCATTTTCTATGTAGTATTACGGGGTGCTTACCACTAAGCCCTCTGGTCTATGACCACCCGGCAACTCTCACGGTCAATACATCTGGGTCAACTTAACTACCATTTATACATAAATGAACTTACCTCAGGATTCTCCCATAGTCAAATTCCCATTGCTCGTACTTTCACAATTCGAATCACATGCATCTCAAATAAATACTAACTCCATCCTAACAACACGAGGCATGGAAAATAAAGAAAGACTAATATTCATTCTATACCAAACAACCATTATCAATCAAATATGAAAAAACATACCCATGATCAAGTTATTAAAACATACACCTTGGAAATAACCTGTTCTCAATCAAACAAATCATAACAGGTTTTAACATGGTCAAATTCCAAAATACGCAATACCCCAAACATTGGTATTCAGAACTTTAAGCATATATAATCCAAATACAATCAATTAAAGGAACAAAACACCTACCTCAATGTTGTATAATTAACACTCTTGAACTTAGGCCTTTGAATCAGCTTGGAATTATGTAGTTCTTAAAAAAGGGTAAAAACCATCAACTCTCGATTACTCATGAGATAGGAGAAATAAAGAAGAGAGGCTCTAGGGGAAATGAAAACTCACCAGTGGGAATAACACACACCTAAAATTGTCTCAATAAGAGAAAAGATAGAGGATTGAGAGGATTTAGAAGTTCTTTAGTTTTTTGTCACTCTCCTGCATGAAAATTTGAGAGAAGAAGTGCTTTCTGGAGATGAGATGTGACCCCACTCCGAATTATCAAATAAAAATAAAAGTACATAGTGTGTTCCTTGAATGTACATTTAGTGTACTATCCTTAACCATAACCCACTTTAAGCGGTCTTCTGGGTCACCTACATACCCTTGTACTCTGCCATTACATGGCCAATACATGGATATATGTGGCCATGGACTAGTTGGTTTCCTTTCAGGCCTTGTGTAGAAAAGACCTACCCTCTAGTGATGTGATACTCACCCTACAGCGATAGAAATAAATATAGGAATAAAAGGATACCAACTAGTCCATTCTGAGAATGAGATCAAAGCTTATCATCTCTAAGACATAGAGGTCACATAAGAAGTAACACCCACCAACATCAATATGGCACTCTTTCTACTGATGTACACTAGCCATTCTAACCCCCAACAGAGTTTCTAGCTTCATAACATCCTCATAAGTAAAGATGAAGATTATAAGGCTCTCCATAATGGAAACAGATAAGAAACTATGGGAATCCCTAGTATCAAAAAGTGAATAATCTAAAACTGAGGCAAATAGAATCGTACATATAACTATAGAGGGTATGGGATCCTTCTCTGGCTGGGTCTACACCACTGCATACTTATGACACGTACCACTGCCCTGTGACCCTTCCTGTCTACCCTGAGCTAATTCACCCATCTATTTCTAAAATCATGTAGTCTTGTTACCATGGCCATGACCTCCTCCTCGGCCAGAACAGCCGGACGAACTCAAGTTCCGTAACTGATGAGGAACCGGCGGCCCCGCTCCTGTACATGGAGTCATAACAGATCCCCTCTCACTAGCTTCTGGTGAGAAAACCTAGAAACAATGCTGAATATGACCCATCTTGACGTAAGATCGGCACTCAACTGGGTCTCTCGGGCACTGAGGTCTCCTGTTACCACTCTTCCCGCACTGGTTTCACCTCATATAGCTACCCAAAGATACATTCTTACTACTGGAATCATTATGCAAAGGCTCCATGTGGTGCTTCTTACATTCAAAATGAGGAGTACCTATCTTGGATGCAGAACCGCACTGGCTCACTGCTCCCAACTCCCTCAAATTGCACTGGGTAATCTGGGCCTGATTTAATATAAATTTCACCATAGTCAGCCTGAAAACATTCACATGTGATCATATTTCATACCTGATACAATCCTCAATCCTCCTAGCCAATGATAACTCATCACCTCCTAGAACAGGTGTGAAGTGCTGAAGCTCTGTAAATTGATAAGAGTAATCCATCACTGAAAGAGTGACCTACTCCAAGTGCATGAACTCTCAGGCTTGATCGGCTCTCAATGTATCAAGATAGAAGTAATAATAGAAGATCATATAGGACTCTTACCAAACCATATCCTAATGACATCTTACCTCTAACATAACATCCCACCATCTCTGGGAGGAATCACTTAGCATGTACGTACAAAGATTCACCCTCCTCTCTAGAGGTGTCTTCAGATGCTCAAAGATACCAAGCATATCCTCCAACCATAACTTTGTATCATGTGGTCCTCCATCCCAAGAGAAAGTGGGAGGATGATGCTGTCGGAACACCCTAGTCAACTCTTCCATAGATGGGGAAAGATGCAGTGCTCCCTAAAAAGTCTATAACACTATTATAAATCCATCACAGAACATTTCATTAGCACTTTCGTCTGGTATAAAATCCAGTGCCAAGATAGTAAAGACAGGAGGATTTGCAGGTATTCCCTGATCAACCATTTCTAGGGTCTGATTGTTGCCCTGCACCTGGCGTACAAACGAAGGACGTCTCGGTGGCCATGACTCTGCAAGGTTATGCACACACCTTAGTTCAAGATTATCAAGGACAAAAACTTATATGTTCAAGAAAAGAACAGGAGAAGAAACATTCAAGTTTTAAAAATTAGGGTTACATGTTTTGTGTAACACCTATGCGGCATGTTCCCCTTATTTTCTTAACATAGACTGTACCTCTGCCAAACCTGGTCATGTAACACCCATACACATAGCATGATCTTCCTAATACATGGCGTGTACTTGAATTTACCAACATTCCCAAGTACCTATACATGTCTAAAACTACATGGTTCTCTCTTGAGTAACACTACATGGTGTGTTCACCCCGGACATGGCATGTACCACTTAAGTCTCATCCACCCATGTTGTTGGTCACACGGTCAGATAAACGGCTGATAACTACATGGAATGTACAAACTAAACACAGAATGTAGAACCTATGTTTCATCCACCCATTTTGTTAGTCACACATCCAGATACACAATTCTTTACAACACGATGTGTATAATCTAGACACGGAATGTTCTACCAAAAGTTTTTCAATCCTGTGTCTCTGATCACACAGTCAGTCACACGGTCAAGAACTACATGGCATGTACTCCCATACACGGTATGTACTTATGAAAAGTTGTTTTTATTGAGAACATAAGAACACATGTTGTGTTTTCATAACACCACATGCCATGTTGTCTAGGTTTCCTGGTAGTAATCCTCTGAAACCTCTCCAGAACCATTAAAAACTTATAAATTTTTCCAAGTTATGATAAATTATAACCCATAAGATCCCATAATCCCACAAGTCAAAGTTTTTAATCCTTTTCCACATCATAACTTCACAAAATTCAATAAATATTCATACATGATCGACCAAATTCCAACCCAAGAGGGACCAAAATACCTCTGAGACCAAAGTCTTGCATCCATCCAAATTAAACTTTTCAAATTTTGATACCCTATCAAAATAAAAGGTATTCTATCATTCATTTATTACAACAGCATGCATATCTAGCACAATATCTATGAAAATAGCATGAAATCAACAATGCACCCTGAATGGCTTGACAAGAATGCATGGCATGTGATCTCTATCAAGTGCCTATATGATTCATGAGATATCATACCCTTATCTCATCGGGTTGGACTAGAAATATAATCTCAATAATATCAATAATAATAGTATAATACATGTGTATCACCCTATGTTGAAATCAAATCAGCTCTAAAAATTGAAAAATCAAAAAAAAAACTTGCAATATTTGAGGTAAATTGGCTTTTCCTTATACATAAGTTAGATACTCCCAGGAACAGCTTATTACCAACTACCCATTTCCTCTTATCCCAGTCTATAGGCTCCAAAAGTAAGGAAAAGTAGAAAAGAAAATCCTCTGATGCAAATTTGCAATGTCTTGGATCTAGGTGTTGCCCAATGGTGCCCCGAACCCGGTTGGTCAGATAATCTCAGTGCATTTCCCTAAACTCTAGATGCTACAGACTAGCAGTGAGGTCCAAGGTAAGACATTGGGAAAAATATGCCCTTATTTGAAGAGTATACACAACAGAATAAAAAATAGTAAATAAAAGTGGAAGCATTAATACCATACAACATGAGTAAATAGTGGAAGACTGATAGTGATATAACAACTGGAGAATATACAAATGATGCATGTTACATATGTCTAGGAAAGTATCCAAACAAGTCACAATGATGGAATTACAATACTAAAACCATGTAAAGAAAAGAAGTAAACTCCAACAGCATATTAAGCCTTTGTTGGGTCCCATGCTTTCCATCTCCAACAACAATCAAGTACCTCATGAGGATGGGCGCTTGGACTTATCTATACCTACAACCATATAATCTGTTTGGGTACAAAATCATGACCCAAATAGGATGTGAGATGAATCCCATTATGCAACCACAAAAATATTTGTGCCTAAATATTAGTGAATATATATATATAGCACGTAATATGCAGAAAAGAAGCAATAAATTAGGAAGCACTCAAAAGTAAACAATCCTGCAATTTCCAATTACATACATTTTCATTTATTAAATATTAAAACTGTTGAATAATGTAATCTTGAGATCTAGCCTAAGATTTGTATCCTCTTGTATAAAAGTAAAATAGATGTTTCAAAAGAGCATCTAAAAAAAGTAATATTGAATCCAAGTTTGTGCTTTATATTGGCAGACTCATCACAATAATTTAATTATTCAAAAAAAACCCACTGGGAAAGTTCTCATAGTCTAACCCCTTTGGATTAACATATCATCAATTTAGTAAAATAATGACCCTCTAGAAAACCTCACACAGTCTAACCCCTTTGGTACCACATGGTACTAATCAGTTACAAACGACCTCCTGGGTAGTTCTCACGGTCAATACCACATTGGTCAACATAGAAAAAATAAAATATAATGACCCCATGATAGCTCTCACAGTCAATTCCATGTGGTCTAATATTCTTTTAATAGCAACCCTCTGGGTAGCTCTCATAGTCTAACCCCTCTAGTCTTTGACCACCCAGAAGCTCTCATAGTCAACACCTCTAGGTCAACATAACTACCATTTATACATAAATGACCTTACATCAGGAATCTCTCACAGAAAATTCCCCTTGTTCATACATTCATAATGAAAACCACATGAATCTAATATAAAGAGTAACTCCATTCTAACAACTCAAGGCATAGAAAAAAAAGAAATCATAATAGGAATTCTAGACCAAACAACCATTATCAATCAAACATGGTAAAGATGCCCATAATCAAGGTATTAAACCTTATGCCTAGGAAAAAACCCTTTCTCGGTCAAATAAACCATAACAGGTATTAACATTATCAAATTACAAAACATGCAATACCCTAAACATGGGTATTCGGCACTTTAATCATATATAATCCAAATAAAATAAAAAAAGGCACAAACCACCTACCTCGATGTTTCATGATGAACACTCTTGAATGTTGGACCTTTAATAGGCCTAGAATGATGTAGATCTACAAAAAGGTTAAAAACAATCAACCCTCAATAACTCATGGGAGAGGAGAAACTAGGAAGAGAAGTTTTAAGGGAAATGAGAACTCACCTATGGGAATCCAATTCAATTATTGGCATCTCAATCAGAGCTAAGATAGAGGAACGGGAGGAGCTTGAAGTTCTTCAGTCGTATGTCACTCTCCTATATGAAACACGCTGAGAAGAAGTGTTTTTGAGAGATGAAATGTGACCCCGCTCTGACTTATCAAATAAAAAAAGAAAAGTACATGACTTGTTCATTTAATGTAAACATCATGTACTATCATCGATTGGATCCCGCATTAGGTGATTTTCCAGGTCACCTACTGGCCATGTACTCGGCCATTACAAATACAGTACACGACTACACGTGGAAACCTAATATAGAGTGTTTACTCCAAATTACATGGTGTGTACTTAGAAAATTTCATAAATATTCATTTTTCCTCAAAAACAAAATGAATTCAATATCTATACCTAAAAATGGAGATATGGGTTCTTAGAAATACTATTTAAATATTATTTAAAGTTTCTTCCTCTTCTGCATATAACCATGATAGTTCTATATTCATACAATCTCTATGGTATCCTTCATATTATTCTCTCAAAGAAAATTGAGTTTTATAATTTCTATTCTCTCTAAATTTATATCATTTTCTTATTACTTTTAGGAATTTCCTCAGGTACTTCTTCCCATATTCTTAACATACAGGAAGTTCTATCTTTTTACCTTTATTATCTTTATCACCAGAACTTATATGAACACTATTTCTCTCTTATTTTTTTCATTATAAATATCACCAAGGTTCTGGTTCTTAATCATATATCTAGATATATATTTAGGGACAACCATAATAATTTTTACAGAAAATCCTATCTTATTTGGTTTCTTATTCAAAAAAACACCACATTGTACTTCACATACATTATTAACTTGGTTCCTTCTAATTCTAGTCATTTACTAAAACTAGAATAGTTAGTGTGAGTAAAAAATAATAAACTACTTTATGAGGAGCATAATTATTAATATATCCTTAACTGTGTAGTTTTTTATTAAATAATCAAAATTTTATATAGTATATTAACCTTTAATGTTGTAGAATGATTCATACTTATACTCAAATAGCATACTAACCTCTAAAATTTTCTAGACCTTTATTTTAATACCAATTGTAGTGCCATGTAACTTAAACATTCCATAATTACCTGATTTATAACATGGGTTGGGATATCTTAAATTTCAATGATATTTTTTGTTTAGAGTTTTACATAATTATAAAAAACTATTAACTATCAAACCCTTACAATACATAGTGATCACTTCTAATCAATGTCTGTTTTATTCCAAAAAAATAGGATTCTTAATTTTAAACTCATGTTTCATTCACAATAAAAATTCTAGTGAGAACACTATTATTTATTATAGTATATCCCTGAAATCATTAAAATATCGCTTCTTAGTATCCTGGGGAATGGAAAACAATATAAAGGGTGATTGTACATACTTATTAGGGGAAATCGTACAATGGATGATATCATATAATAAATAAATTATCAATAATATGGTAGATATAAACAATAATCAAGTATTTTATATAAATAATATACTAAAAGGGGAGTATATCCATTGATGACATAAAAATTTAAATTATAACATAGATAAAAATAACTGATTTAATTATTATGGAATGAATAATTTTAGACATCATAATCATATCATCAAAGTCTCGTATGAAGACATCCTAACATTAAGGCCTTGTCCCAATATACAATGAATAATTGCATTTGAATAAACCAAATACTCAAAATAGTTTGTCTCATGAGACCTATCGATGCATCCATAAGATATAATGGGACTCACTCATCACTTACTAAGTTCAATCCATTCATCATATCAAAGGTCTGAATAATCAATATAAATATTCATGTGTGAAAACAATTATATGGAATGTCTGTTTCCAATGCTTTCTCTAGGGTACATGCATCCATCTGTGGAGGACACATAGTTATGGACCCACAATGCCACTTTCCAAAGACGGGTGACATCCATTCCTTATTCAGGAAAGTTTTCTCCTTGATCGAAACGGGATGATGGGATGTTGGTTCTTCCTTCCGTGGATTCCTCCACGGAACTCGTCACCTAGTCTGGGTCTCCTTTAATGATTAAGTCATGGTTCTTGAATCACATTCCCAGTGCTATATCTTCATGGACGCCAGTTAATAACACTACTTCTCTAGGGACATTCCAAGGGTATCATTCAGGGTAGCAACCTTTGGTCGGAGTAGATGAAAACATCAGACATGTCGGGGCATCTCTGAATGTGTGGACATTTGGGAACCTGTATTCTTCCTCATAAGTGGGCATCTCAAGGGGGAATAACTCGAGGCACCCCATGTCAGTCGTGGGGTATCTTATGTCGGAGGCATGTCTTTGAGGTTTTCCTCATCTTCTCATGTTTAACATAGGGTACACTGTGAGTTTAACATCTTGCAGAGATGGTTACACCAAAGGCATGTATTCTGAGGTTTTCCTCAGGCATCTCATGTTTAGAATGAGTTAGACTATGAGTTTAACGTCTGGTGAAGATAGAATAAGGGTGATCATAAAATCCCATAGAGAGATATTATATTGGTAAATCCCTAGGAGGGAGCTCTAGGAGTGTTTACTGGGTAGATGAATCAGAACACTCAATAAGAGTAGTCCCAGGATGGTGTGTTCCATAAAGGGAATATGTCACACCGTGAAGGATGATTTGGACACCACTAAGGGCGGATTAGGGAGTGTACACCCCAGAATGGGGAAGCACGATGGTTTACCATTGGCTGAGATTAAAGCTCATGGAGGTTTCCTATGTACCGTATGTAAATGACAGGGATCAAAACCCACGTAGTTCGAAGGGTTGATGAATCTGGATGTACACAAAGGAAAAAGACCCGGATACATGTTGGGGATTATTCATGGAAATAATCCCATCGCAAGATGGATACTCTTGGGTGGATGGTTATGGATGTTGTGGGGGCTTATAAATGGTTATTTTCTCGGGTGCCACTAAGGAGTGGAACTGGGATGAAATGAATGATCTCACCAGGAGATGTGGCGTCCTAGTTAAGAATCAAGATAGATGATGGAGAGTTGAATGAAGTCGAGAGGGGATGAGATGGAACTTTCATGAAGGTGAAAGTAGTTTTGGGCTTGAGCCTCAAAGAGACTTCCTACGTATTCTCATGGCAGGGAATCAAAGTCCTCATAGTTCGATGGGATGATGGGACACCTGAGGAGGCAACCCGTGAGAATGGATTCATAGATGGGATCTGGAGGAAATAGAACCACTAGTTTGGGGTGTGATCTTTCTAGAACACATGTGATTAAGGGATAGATCAGGATGAAACATGGGTGATGGAATTTACCCTCATGGAGGCTTACTACGTATCCTAGTGGCAGGGAATAAAAGTTCACATATTTCATCAGACAATGGATTACCGTCGATTGTGGACTTCATTGGATTACCACCAAATGATGTTTACAATGGCTTACCGCTGAATGGGGTTGACAATGGCTTAACGCTGGATGGGATTGAAAATGGATTACCGCTAGATAGGGGATTGACAATAGATTACCACTGGATAGGGGACCGTTTAGTGACATGTGTGACAAAAGGCACGTATAGTTTAACGCCATGGAGGACGGGGGTGAACTGTTGTGAAGTGGTCGGGACCAATGGGTGTTGGGATTGAACCTCAGGGTGGCTTCCAACGTACTGTACCTTGGAAAGGATAAAATTCCACGTAGTTCAAGAGTGGTGATCGATGTGAAAGTTGGTCAGAACCAATGGTTATTGGGCTTGAACCTCAGGGAGGCTTCCTACATACCTTGCCTTGGAAAGGATCAAAGACCACGTAGTTTAGGATGGGTTTTGGTGAGCCGAAGTGAAGATGGTCATAACTGATAGGTTTTGGGTTTGAACCTCAGGGAGGCTTCTTATGTACCTTGCCTTGGAAAGGATCAAAGAACATGTAGTTCAGAATGGTGTAGGAACCGATGCGAAGGGGGTCATAACCAATGGATGGTGGGATTTAACCTTAGGGAGGCTTCCTACATACCTTTCCTTAGAAAGGAATAAATACCATGTAGTTCAGAATGGTGTTTGGGGCTTACACTCTAGGCTTCCTAGAGAGGATTCTATGGTCGAAGCTTACTCTAAGCCCACGTGAGTCATACTTGGTGTGAGAAACAAGAGGCAGTAAGGACCTGATGATCACTGGTCAAAGGTGCATCCATGATGGGTGGTGAATGGGGCATACACATGAAAGCTGCATGGGTGCCTCTATGGAGTGGCAATGGTGAATGGGTCTTACTTAAGGAAGTTGCCCGGGTGCTGCTATGGAGCGGCAATGGTGAAAGGGGCTTACACAAGGTAGCTGCTCGGGTGCTGTTATGAAGTGACAATGGTGGATGGGACTTACACAAGGAAGCTTCTTGTGTGCTGTTATAGAGCGGAAATAGTGAATGGGGCTTATGCAAGGAAGCTACCCAGGTGTCGCTATGGAACTGCAATGGTAGATGGGGATTATGCAAGGAAGCTTCTTGGGTGCCGCTATAGAGCAGAAATGGGAATGGGGCTTACGCAAGGGAGCTTCCCAAGTGTCGTTATGGCACGACAATGGTGGATGGGGCTTACACAAGCTGTAGGGGTGTCACTATGGAGCAGAAATGGGGAATGGGGCTTATGCAAGGAAGTTTCCCATAATGTCTCCCTCGTGTCTAGCCATGAGGGCATCCCAACTCACTGGTGAGTTGATGCATATGATTGAGGCATGCACCTATGCGATAGTGCACAAGTGGGATAACGCAAAGGGCGATGGAATCAGTCTGAAAAAAATGGTTTGAAAAGTGTGAATCACATGCCTCACATACGAAACACGGTGAGGGTGGCATGATGATGGAGGATAATTTTTTACCGTGTTTGAAACACATAATCCATATCGTGTTATCCTGGAATGGGGACAAAAAAGTGAGGATCGACTTTTGACTGTGTTTGAAACACAGGACCTGACTCAATGTGTTGTCCAAAGTCTTTAGGGGCGTTCACCCAGGGTGGTAAGTGAGCCAAGGTGGCATGGGACCAGGTCGTTAGGGGGTCCCTTCAGACATGAAATAGGATGAATATTCAAATGAAGGACATGCAAAGCATGAGGTGGAGTGATAGAATGTTTGAATGGATTCAAACACTCTAGAAATTATGCTACTGTAATCATGGCATGAGGTACCTTATGATTGGAGCATAATCCATCTCTTACATGGAATAAGAGGCATCTTATTATTTAAATATAAGGAATGCTACATTTTATAATCATGCAGAGAAGACTGTTGGAATCTTATGCTTGGTACATAAGGAATCTCTTATTTAGAACAAGAGGCAACCTATATATGTCATATAGGGTGTAATACAGTATATAGTCATATAGATAGGACTGTTTAGCATAAGGTGACTAGCAATGGATGGTGTTGGGACTTACACAAGGATGCCCTTTCTTGATCAACCTGGCATAGGATCCAAGTGATAGGGTTTGCATGAGTTTCTTGAGGAATGGTTCGACTCAAGATTCTCAGGGAATTGATAATGAGAATCTCAAATCACGACATGGGAATAGAACCAAGAGGAATATGTCAACTCAAGGTGTTTTATTGGGTGTTGAGGATTATCTCAAATCATGGTATTCTATAGGTGGGAGTTGGATGTGCATAAGGGCGCAATGGAAAATTCCGACGTCCCAGCCCGAAAAGATCATGGTGAGACTCTCCATTTTTCATGGGGGTCAGTGACGGTAGTGAAAGGACCATCCCGGAAGGCCGGGACCACAACCGGGCACTGACCCCGAGTGGGGGGGCGTATCCCCTATGGTATGGACCAGCGGGCATAGGTATGGGCGTTGTTGTGTGTAAGATGGCCTATGCACAGGATGGGCTACATGCAAGATTGGATTCTGTGGTATAGGTGCACGCAAGATTCAGCGCCTTGGTACTGTTGTGCGCAAGATTGAATACTTGCATGCAATATTGGATGTTTTTCATGCAATCATGGAATCTTTAGCGCACATGACTTAGGTAGAAAATTTCTCAGGTTAGGATCAAAACATTATGGGCTCGCGCTAAAGCGGACACATATGGGACCTATTGCGAATGATCTAACGTATAGGGTTCCATTTTTCTGTGTGGGCATAGAAGAGTCGGTCTTACGTGCAGTATAGTGGCATCCGTCCTCTAGATAGCTCCTATGAGGGGTGGGGGCTGCACTTGTATTTATCGGAGAACCTGGGAGCGGTTACGTGTAAGATTTCAGGTGCGAAAGTGATCTTATGCGCACCTTACGGTGGGTGTGCACGCAAAGGGATTTTTAACATAGTATTGGGCATATAAGAATATTTTTCATGGATGTTAATCTTGCGTGCACCTCTCAAAACTTGTGCGCACCTTCCCTAGAAATTTTTTGGGCAACCTGGGCAGAATATGACATCTCATTGGTCACGTAAAAGGTTTGCACGACATGTTGCGTGAAATATTTTACCGTTTCACACAATATTCCATTCTTGCACACAAAACAACCATTCATTCACGCAAAATTTCAATTCTTTCAGGAAAAAAATTCATTCTTTCATGAAGTATTTTAATTCTTACGCGCAAAACCATAATTTTCCCCCAAAATCATCTCAGATGGCCATTTCCTGTAGCCTGACTTCGAATGGCCATAGCTTTTGATCCATAACTCCATTCGGGCTCCACGGCTAGTCAAATTGAAGCCTGTGGAATGAGATATGCTCCAAGATCATGCATGGAAGCATTCGTTGAATTACATGGACGCGTTTTCCAGTGCCAACAACGTCGATATTTTTTTCCCCAAAAAAATAGAACATCGCATTAATAATACATCTAGAGTAATATTGCAACACCCCAAAATAATAAAATAATAAAATTGTATTTGATAGAATATACGACCCACAACACTAATCTTAAACAACCAATGAACGATATTTCTTTAAATTTAATCTCTTTGATAGCTTGTGAAACACACAACCCATAGTCTAAAGGAACCGAAATATAGTATATCATTATAACCTACCCTTTATGTTGATGGGTAAGAATATTATGTACTAAATTATGAAAATTATGATTTTATATTTATGAAAAATAAAATAACAATCATTTAAAACAAAATAAATGTTTTTTAAAAACTATATTTCTTTTAAAGATGGTTTAGTAATACTTTGCGCACATAATTTAAAATTAGTTTTTACCACTTCTAGAAAATTTAATTAAGAAAATTAACTACCTAACATGTTCTAGGGAGGACTAGTTACAAATTGTATTTTTGGGGTTATTTACTCTAAGACCTACGGGCCATGTAATTGTCTCTAAGCTTTCGGGCCTTGTAAGGGTTCCACCTCGCCCCTTAAAAGGTGGATTATCAGAAATAATAAAAAATGAAGGTCTTTGGGACATTCAAATAGAAAATTAACTATAGTTGTTATATCATCATATAAAAATACATTTTATTAAATTTTTTGGTTTTTTCAAAAATGTTTCATTTTTCAATGAAAAGTGAAAAATAATGATTTTTTATATTAAAATTTCCTTTAATTTAAAAAAATTTTAAGAATAAATTATATTTTAATTTTTTAAAAAGTAAAATTATTTCAATTTTATTAAAATTTAACTATTTAATTCATTTTAATCTATTATATATTGAATTTTGATATTAAAACCTTTTGTACTAATGATAATTTTCTCTTTCAAAACCCTCTTTTCATCGTGTTTGCGAGTATAATTTTAAGTAGGATTCTGTAACTTATATAAATTGAATTTATAAAAATATATTGTATAATTGGAATCATAAACTTTCTTACCTAATAATTTCAAAATATTTTTTTACCATAATTAATAGTAAAAAAAGTAAAAATCATTTACCATGGTTAAGGTAGAAATGGGTTTACAGGGTGTTAAACTAAAAAGATAAAGGTTAAAAATGACCCATAACTAGTGAAAATTCCATTTTGCAGCATTATTTCCACAATAAAACCTATAAGGGTTGATAATTACCCATTTTTATTGGATTTTTATAGGATAAAAACATGCTTGTAATTGATTCTTTTCAAAAATTTCATTTTTGTCATCTTTCCCACTTATAAAAGGAATCTCCCTCTCCTCCCATATTTAAACTACTAAAGTCATTTTTTTTAATCAAATACTCACCCAAATCACATCCTTACTCATGTAAAAATTCCATATATCACTTGGTTATATCATAAAACCATCCTAGGAAAAAGTTTGGTACAAACAAAAATTAGTTCCCTCAAGAAGTGGCAATGTTCTTAAATGAGTGCTTTCATATTATTTCTTCTTCTACCTCCATAAAATTTTATTTATTTAGAATGGTATAATAAAACCAGTATATAAAATATAATTATATTTTATTATGATAATTTCAAAACCTATGTCCATCTCCTCTTCTATAAAATGGGAAATGAAATTGTTGATCCTGGGAACGGAGGACTACTATCTAACGAACTGATGCAATTCAATTTCCATCACCACATTTCAAGATTATATATAATGATCAATTTAAGACATTTATATGATATTTATAATATTATTATACTTATGTGATTATAATATCACAAATAACTTCTTACTTTCAATTTCTTTTAAAATATGATAATGTCTCTCATGTATACGGTGGACTACCACCTCACTAAACAGTGTGATTTTTTTTAGATATGATTTACATGGAAAGTTATAAGGGTATATTTAATAAATATATGTTTTATATATTAAATTATAATTATTATTTAAGATTTATATATCACCCACTTTTTACCCTTTCACCTGTTAAGGGAAGGATAATGTAGATTGTGCGTATGTATGACCTACCATCTCCATGAAATGATGTGATCCATTCTCCATGTTCAAATTTCAATAATGATTCTAAAAATTTATAGAATGAAAAAATGATATTTATAACCTTAATATAATTATTTATATAATGAATCTATAACCTATACCTAAGAACTGGAACTTCCATTCCAAAACATGCAAGAGAAAACATGGAAATTAATACTCAAAACAATGAAAATAATTAAATAATAATAACATACAGGTGATAAGAAGTTTTAAGATGGAACTATATAATATTATAAAAATAAATATAGTTCATTTATAAATTACTAACATTATTAAAACCATTATAATGAATTTTAAATCATGTTAAACCAAAAGGAAGTATGAGGTAAGGGAATTCATCTCAATTCATCTTAATTGTGGAATATTATAATGTCATTAACCTAATTTATTTTATGTGGTGTATATACTTACCTGAGGAAATATAATATCATCATTACTTAATAATTCATGGAATTTTAAGTTTAATTTTTAATTAATTCATTCAAACATATTTTGACTTAAAAGTTACTGAGTGCTAAAAAATTTCATAACTCTATTTATTTTCATTGGGTTATATTACTTCTTCATTGTATTTGACATTATAAGATTATATGTGTAAATAATGTTGAATATATTATGATGTATTTCACCTTGTTTTATGTGGATTTACATATTATACAAAAACATTATTCATTAATTAATCTTCACTTCCACATTGTGATCTTTGTGTGGGTACATTTCACAATTTCATTTAAATTAGAATTGTTTATACTTGAATTTACATTAAAGGAAATTATTTATTAACTATCTAATAAACCCATTAAATTTTCAAATAATCTAGTTATTCAAGATTTTTTCAATTAATAGTACCATCTTTTATACAATTTGTTACCTAAAATGATTGAGAAAATGTTTTTTGTAAAATATGTCTTCATTTCTCTCTTCAGTTGAAAATCCTTATTCTTCAAAAATCATGTTTTCTGAAAATGGTTTAAAATATGTTTTTAAAATTATTTAAATGATTTATTAAAGTCATTTTTACCCATGTTTCAATTTTTATAAAAAATTAATGTTATCTATATGTTTTTTCCAAACAATGATCATTTGGGATTTATTGAAAAAGTTAAAGTAATGTTTGTTTTAATTTTTAGGACATATACATAATTTCCTTCTACCATGAACACTCAATGTTTTAAAGAATAAATTATAAGTTTCAAAACTTATTTTCAAATAAAAGTGGTTTTTAAAATGAAAAAGATATTTTTCTCAAGAAGTTTTCTAAAGATATTTTTATGGTATTTTTTTCATCAACGATAAGAGCCCTTTATTTTACATATAATCCACTGATGATATGTTGTATTAATACCATCCTTATTTTTCCTATGTATGGTTTATGATTATTTTGACCATGGAAATTGTGTACATTAATGTTCTTGATTCATTTTTAGAGACACTAAATTTAAATGGAATTATTCATTTTCCTGTGATAATTGAAAAATTAAATTTCTCCAAAATATCCATATTATTTATCAGGGATATGATTTTTAATTAAATCTTATATCATTTATATATACATTGTTTCACTTTCAAAGTTATTTGATCAAATGGTGAAATATTGAAAATCGGTATTTTTTATTCAATTTGCATATTTAAGGGAAAGGATTATTATTCATGAATTAAATTGATTATTCGATATACGAGGAGTGATTTGGACATACAGATATTATTGGGTCCTAGTTATAGATAGTCCCTTGATGAATCAGTGGTCTCATTAGATGAATCAGTTTGGTAAAATTGTTTAAATGGTGTCCAGTGTATATCTACCCATCATTTTTAAATAGTATTGAGGATGGTCTTGAGAATAGAGGTTTTTGTGATGCTTGAGATAATGGAATCCAACAATTAATAATTTCCTTCATTGAGAATTTAGTTATTATTATCCATCATATTTTTTGAATGATATTATCTCTAAATTAATTTCTTTCTTAGTTTATTAAATAAATGGAATGTGTTTTCAGTTATTTAGCTTTCTATATTGATTATACCTTATCAAATTATGATAGTAATTATATTGAATAAATGTAATGTGTCTTAAATTATTTACCTTGTCATATTTTTTATGATATTCAAGTTAATTAAATGGCATGTGTGCTCATTTATTTACCTTTCCTTATTGATTGTTCCTTATCTGGTTAGGATAGTCATCATATTAACATAATGGAATGTATCTTCAGTTGTTTACCATGTCATATTTTTTATGATAGTCGAGTTATTTAAATGGAATGTGTGTTCAGTTATTTACCTTTCTATGTTGATTATGCTTATTAATTCATGATATCTTCCATTTAACTTAACCCTTACTCAAAAGTTGATACCACCCTTACTTTGTTTCCTTTCCACAAGAATCCATGACTTATACTATGATTTATATGAAAGGATGTTCTAGAGGGAATATTGTTATTCTAGAAAAAAATTATGTTGTAATTTTTGTTTTCAAATGTAGTATGGGAATCATGTCTATATCTAGTTTACTAAGACTATTAAACTATTCAGTCCAATGGGATGTAATTCTTTTTATCTTATTACGATGTAATAAAGTAGACATCAGATCTAGGTTACTAGTCCAGGTTTACTATAGTTTGTATTAGATAATGTTTAGTATAAACATTGGGAATTAGATTTAGAAAAATATATACTATGAAACATATCCCTATGATAAAAATATAGGATAATTATATAAGAACACACTAATGTTTTTGTAAGGAAGATAATATGTGGTATTTATAGAAATCCATTCCTATATAGATACTATAAATTGAGGTTATTCAAGAATAATTATACCTAGGAGTGATAACTCTGAAAAGAGTATATTGGGATTGACCTAATCATTACCCAATGCATGATAATGAGCCTTTCAGCATACCTGGATTGACACTCCTGGATTATATTCTTAAGATAGTTCATATTTTCTTTACAACCCATTATGAATGATTTGAGTAGAGGATGATAATTAATTACCTAGGTTGAACCAAAGGTTTCTTAGATTTAAAAAAAACATGATTCAAATATACTATGAATGATTATTGGGATTTCCCACTATGATTATTGTTCCTAACAATATTCTTTTTTTTAGTTAATGTTTATAACCCAAAGGAATCCTTTTAACATTGAAAATAAATGAAAACATTGTGACTATGAGAAAACAAATAGGATGATGATAGGAGGTAATGATATCATTATTGTTAATAATAATTTATGTTGAAATTTCACTAATAAATTATAACTTAACCAACTCTTAGACTCACTAAAGAAGAAAAGAATGGATTTTTCTAAGTTCTCGAGTGGTAGAGACCATGGATGAAATAAGGATAGATTTACATCATTTGATAAATGTATAAAGAGACACCTAGGAAAGTGTCTAGAAGTAATAGTAAAATTATTCATGTTTAGAAAAGAAGAAAATAAAGAAAATAAATTTTGAGTAAAAATGAAGAGTATGATGGAAGAAAATAAATCTCATACAAGGGATCCATTTATAGTTTTTTGTCCTAAATGTGGGGAAACTAATCATTATCTGAGTCAATTACCTCTTCTAAAGGTTAACCCATATACCAAGGAAGAACTATATAGAAATAAAATGGATGAAGTATTTATGTATTGGGATTCAAGAATAAATTATAAAAAAATTATTTACCTATGGTATTTTGGTTATAAGAATTTTCAGTTGTTGAAGGATTGTGTAAAAATTAAGAAGAACATATGTATTCATTAACATATGAGTTATGGAACCCATCGTAGGTTAATGATTTTCAAGTTTATAATATGTTCAAAGTCATAAAAACCCCTTTTAAAAAAATTTGTGGTAATGATAAAACATGATTAAAGAGATTTTTAGGAAACAGATTATGGGAATACAACCTATTGGGTAACTATATGAAAGAGTTATTTGGGGTAGAATACATTTAAAATTTTTTAGACATAAGATTAGAGGTATTGTAACATTTAATGTTTATCTTATCTTTTATATTGTATTTATTATGGGTTACCACAATTTTAAAAAAAATATATAGGAATTATATATATAGAGTTTCAGAAAAGGGACAACCTGCATGTCGGGTTACAACCCATCGAGTCCGACAAGGCCGTAAGGCTAGAACCCACAACCGAAGGATGATAAGGGATTAGCACTTACCACTGGCCTATATGATTTCTTGTTTAATATGTCATTTTTTTTAGTTAAACTATTTGATAAATAAATATTATTGATGAACAAATAGTGTTACTGTTGTGGTTTAGAGATTAATGTATTATATTGGATTACTTGTTCTAACCATATTGGTTTTGGAAAATATTTACAAACAGGAAGAAAGAATTGTTAGACTTTTATGGATCTCATGACCTGTAAAAAGTTAATTTTAGTGATTTAGTCATAGAAAATAATTTTGGATATTAATTCCTTAGAGTAAGATACAAAGTCAAAATTGATTGAAGTACAACAAAATGATTAAATTTCTCTTATGAAATTGAAATATATCAAGTGACTGTATTTCATTATATTCTTAGATGGTAAAAGAATTAATTAACATTATGAAAAGGATCCTAAAACAAATAATTATCCTATTACATTCATATCTAATGAATCAAATGGTTTTCTAAATCATCATAGATTTATGATACTGTCATCCTTAACTTTCTATTTATCATTCTCTTTCTTTTAATCTATGACCTCTATCACTCTCTATAATTATTTATGTTTTTCTTATATTTCTATATATTCATTTGCCAAAAATTGTCTCATAATTATAAATCTTGTTAAGTTTTATTCCATATTACCTTTTTACTTACCTTTCTCTATTATTAAGAGGATGTTTTGTTAACCCTTTTTATGATGTGGGTTTTCAAAAAAATTAATACTCAAATATCAAACCATTGATTTATCAGTGTAAGATCAAATTGTGAGGATGAAATATATATAATATAAGGATAATATAATACCCAAAAATTATAAAAAAATAACATTATATTTTATAGATTATTCAACCCGAAACATCGGTCTTAAGAAGCCCACAAATATATATTTCTTTAAATTTAATCTCTTAAATAGCTTGTTGAACATGCAACACTGAGTCTAAATGAACCGTAATATCGTATACCATTATAACATATCCATTAAATTAGAAGGTATGAATATTTCTAAATAAATTTTAAAACCTATAGTTTTCTATTGATTATAAATAAAATAAGAATCATTTTAAAGAAAGAAATTTTTTCTGAAAAAAAAACATATTTGTTTAAAAAATGGCTTAGTGGTGCTTTGCACACAGAATTAAAAATTAATATTTAAAAATTCTAGAACCATTATTTGATTAAATTATATTAATTTTTTAAATAATCATATCAAAATTTTCTAAGGGTTAATTTTTAGAATTTTTCTAAAAAAATCAGTGTTTATGAATAGTGAAAAATACTGTTTTTTTATTTAAAACTGTCTTTTCGTTTAAATAATTTATAATATTAAATATTATTTTAATATTATTTTAAATTAAATTTAGCTAAATTATATTAAAATTTAACTCATTTAATTCATTGGAATCGTTTTCATAATGATTTTTTTTACTAAAACCTTGTATACTTATGAGAATTTTCTCTTTGAAAACCCGCTTTTTCATCACGTGTGGGGGTATATTTTAAAGTTGGATCTTCCAATTATGTGAATTAAATTTAGAAAACGGATTTAATATTATGAAACATGATAATTTATATTATATAATAATATCAACTTATTTTTTTACCATAATTAATAGTAAACATAGAAAAATTATTTGTCGCGGTTAAGATAAAAATTGGTCCATCGAAGGGTTAAACTAAAAATATATGGGTTAAAAATGACCAAACTTCTTAAAAAAACATTTTATGGAAATATTAATACATTGTCACATATAAGGGTCTACAATTAATTATTTTTTATTACTTTATCATGATAAAAAAAATTGATTCCTTTCAAAAATTTCATTTGTGTCCTCTCCTCCACTTATAAAAGGCCACCCCCTCTCCACCCCTATTGACACTCAGAAATCCATTTGTTTTGGAAAATACCTACCCAAATAACTTAATTACTCCCATAAAAACAACCTATAGATATGTTTTTGTCATAAATACATCCTAGTAAATATTTTCATAAAAACCAAAATAAGTTCCACACAGAAGAGGTAACATTCTTAAACATGCATTTACATATTATTTCTTCCTCAAAATATATCAAATATTGTTTAATAATGATAAAAAATGACCAAAGTATCTCCCATATACTATTATTTTATTTTGTTATTTTCATAACCTATAAAAATCCCCTCTTCCATCAAATGGGAAATGATTTCATCAATCATGTGTACGAAGCACTACTTCCTTATGAACCTATGTAATTTTTTTCCATCACCACATTTCAAGGATAGATATAAAGATGGATTTAATAAATTTATATTAAATTAATTAAATTATTATAATTTTTAAATTATAATATCACATATAACTTCATACTTTACATACCATTCAAAATAATATAATGTCACTCGTGTGTACGGTGGACTACCACCTCACGATGGGAAGTGATTCATTTTTCACTTACACTTTACTTGGGAAGTAATAAAGGTAAATTTAATGAATATATGTGACATATATGATATTATAATGATTATTTAATATAAATATATCTCCCAATTCTTTACCCTTTCACCCATTAAGATAATGATAATGTTGTGAGTCCATACGTATGCCCTACTGTCACCATGAAGTCATGTGATCCATTATCAATGTTCAAATTTCAATAATGATTCCAAAAATATATATAATGAAAAAAAATTATGGTTACAACATTAATATAATTCTAGATATTATGTCACGACTCGTCCCCTAGAACCAGTGTTGTGACTACCCCAAGCCCACCTATCAAAGGCTAGGGGCTGGCGACTAGCACCGAAGGAATTATCCTGCAAGTGGGAGGCATTTTCCAAGTACATGTACACACGCACACTAACAACCCCATCCCACAAAGCTAAAAATAAGAAAACATGCATGTTACTAAGACAACCACTGAGAGTAAACAGTACAAAGCTGTAAGTAAAAGGGGTCAGAATACAAACCCAACATAAGATAAGCTGTAAACAAGAGGGTATAAAATTCTCTAGAAACTTGTATGTAGAAAAACCCTACCTGAATTGTAGGTAAAGATTAGAAGCCTGAAGCTGTAGGAGTATGCATCACCTATCTGTCCTCATTGGTCACCGTCTGGTCCTGGATGGCCAAGGTCTCTGTCAAAATGTTGGAATTATGTACAATACATGATATGTGTGGGTGGAGCCCATGCAGGGGTGAGTAAAACAATACATAGTATGAAACCAAAACCATTAATAAAAGTACCCACAAAGTAGTGGATATCTCACATAGGTATAACCTATAGTATAGAAAGCAAAACTATCAGTCGTTATGTTGAACATCTTGTACTCTTGAGGGACTCATCCCTGATGATTCACTATAGCCTGCTGGGCCACTGAGGTCCGCTCATCGCTAAGGTCTATTGGGCCACAGAAGTTCTCTCATAACTCAGTTATACTAGACCACTAAGTTCTAATCTTCACTGAGGTCCTTTGAGCCACTGAGGTATGCTCGTCTACTAGGCCATTGAGTTCCACTCGTCTGCTGGGCCATTGAGGTCCACTAGTCATTGAGCTCTGTTAGGCCAATGAGGTCCGCCCGTCTCCTGAGGTCTACTAGTCCACTGAGGCCCCCTAGTTTCTAAGGTATTTTGGGCCACTAATGTCCACTCATATTTTGGTCCACTGAGATCCACTTGTCATTTCCTCCTCATCACATCCCACCACCGTATTCTAGCACGCAGCACATTGGATTCCAGGAGAATCTATTACTCAAGACATCATTTGTATCTCAAATTCCATTAAAACTCACTACGATTATGTCAAAAGTATTGTATTTTCGTGAGGGTACCAATACAAAAACATCTTGTAAATCAGACATACAGTTTCAAAATTATGTGCATTTTAATAAAAAGGGGTCAGTTTGGTCTGAGCCAGGTCTGACCCGGTCGGACCGACCCGATCCAGCTGGTTGGTCCATGGGTCCAGCCGGCAGGGCCACCCAACAGCCCAGTACTCCTCCAGCTCGGACTACACTTTCTGTCCGCTTTTCTTTCGATTGGGCTGCCAAGTGACCCGGTTCCCCTGGACCGGACTGTGATGGTGGCCTAGTTCACCTAGACCGACCCGCGATAGCGGGATGACTCTTCCCAACCTGAGACGCAGTACTCGCTGTTTCTATTCAGACCACATAGACCTCTACGTAAAATCCCCATAGCTTTGCCTCGAGGTCCCTACCATGTTCCAGCTCGACCGTGGTTTTCTGCAACGGGATGCAGCTCCCAACCACGTCTCACCAAGCCACTGCCGACCACCTACCGGTAGCCCCAATCCAACACCTGTGGTGGTTGTCACAGGTTCCACCACTGTAACCCTCTTGGTTGTATCCCTCCTTCACAATTGTGGCCCTCCATGCCAAGGCACCCCCCTCCACCAACTACCAAGTTGATGGTCGCCTGATACGGCCATCTCTCATGGCCTCCTGTCACAGGAAATCATGTTGTCATGGTCCCTCTTGGACTACGAATTATCGTCGCAATGAAGTACTGGAAGAATGCTGCAAAGAAGAATTCACCAAGAACACATGGACTTACCATGACCTTTATTCTTGTTGGCTTGGTTCATCATTTTTAGTAGTTTAGTTGAAGAATAGAAAACATTATGTGAATCCAACTCCCTTAAATTCACACTAGTTATATCCCATCCTGCAAAATAAGAGATTGATTTTTGGGTCAACCTATTTTTGGGTTGATCCATATTCATCGCTCAAACCAAATAACAGAGAAGGAATAAATTTACTTAGAATTAAACCCCTTACCTCAAGGTTATATCATTCGATGTAGAAGATCAAAGTTGCACCGTCGTTATCCGTCATTCCTTAATCCTCAATTCTTCTTAGGTGTCAATTCATCATTCATTGTTTGCCAATGAAAATCCTCTAAAGGTTCAGAGATATTCAAAGATTATTCCAAAGATCATGTATCTCTGTTAGACTATTAAAAGTGTGAAACTTGTTTCAGCATTTTCAATTATGTTGAGTCACTACATCATTATGCCATTTCATTTATTAAATGAAACATCCACCTCGACATTGCGTTGTAGTGAAACAAATTTGAATAAAATAAACTTTCTTAATTTTATTTTATTTTTCTTTAAAACTCTCAAAAAATAACTTTTACCCTTGACCCATGTTGGTTGATGTTAGGTCCTTTCTTAGGGAATGTTGTCCTTAAGGATGCAACGGTGCCCTTAGATTTTCAATCTAGGCACCCATTTACAAGCTTCCAAATCCTCACATGCATGCTATTTAAAATAACTTAAAAAAGTTCAAACATTTATTTTGGGCTAATTGGGCCTCAGAATCACATGTCATATCAATGTATGATCTCAAAATAATCCCATAAAATTTTCAAAAAAAATTACAAGGAATTTTTTGGGCATTATAGATTTTGTATCTATATCATATACCTGTGAACTAGAACTTCCCTGATGAAACATGCATGATGAAACATAGAAATTAACACTTGAAACAATGAAAATAATGAAATATTAATAACAACCAAGTGATAAGATGTTATAAAAGGAATATATATCATATTATAAATATGAATATGGTTTTTTTTTAATTATAAAAAATCTTTAAACCATTATACTTTATTTTAAATCATGTCCAACTAAAAGGAAGTGTGAGGTAAGGGACTGCATCTCAATTTCTCTTCATTGAGACAAATTGTAATGTTATGCATGTAATTTATTTTATATGGTGCATATAATGAACATTTGACAAGTAATATAATTATTAAATAATAATTCATGATATTTTTAGTTACAATTTTAATTATCTCATCTAAATGTATTTTGACTTAAAAGTCACCAAGTTGTAAAGAATTTAATAACTAAAATTCTTTTCATTCAGTTACATTACTTCTTTATTATCTTTGACATTCTAAGATTATGTGTGTAAATACAACTGACTATATAATGTTTTATTTCCACTTTTTTATGTGGATTTACATTTGATACACATAATCCATTAATTGATTAATCCTCACTTCAACATTATGATCGTTGTAGGGGTTCATTTCACAATATCATTTTAATTTGGATTTTTTATACTTGAACTTACATTAAAGGAAATTATTTCATAATTTTCCAATAAAACCCATAAATTTTATTCTCATATAGTCATTTTTTGTTTTTTCAAGTAATCTTACCATTTCCCACTCTTTCATACTTAAAATGAGTGATAAAATGGTTTTAGTGAAATATGATTTCATTTATCTCTTCGATCAAAAATTATTTTTCTACAAAAAAAATGTTTTCAAAAAAAGTTTTCAAGTTTTTTTAACATTCTTCAAAAAAAATATTATAGACATTTTTACCCCTGTTTTACTTTTTACAAAAAAAATTAAAGTAATCATCATGTTTTTTTCAAATAATTCTCATTTGGATTTTACTGATAAAGTGAAATGAACTTTTCTAACATGTATATCATGTATGGAATTTACTTCCATCAAAACCACTCAATTTTTCAAAGATTCATTTATAGGTTTCAGTGTATTTTTTTAAGAAATTTTATTTTCAAAATGAAAATATATTTTCCTCAAGATTGTTTTTAAAGATATTTTTATGGTATTTATATTCCTCGATGACAACAAACCTTTATTTGATGTATACTCCATTTGAGATATCTTGTATTCATACCATACTTATTCTTCCTATGGATGGTCTATGATCATTTTTAAAAAGGAAATTATTGAAATTAAATTTCTTGATTTATTTTTTTAGTCACTAAATTTCCATTGAATTATTCGCTTTACTATGATCATTGGACAATAAAATTTACCCTAAATATACATATTATTTATCATTTATATTATTGTTGATTAAAACCAATATTATTTTTACATATGGTGTTTTACTTTGAATGTTATTTTATTTGGTCAGGAAATATTGATAATCTGTATTTTTTATTCAATATGTATACTTAATGGTAATGAATATTGATCATGAATTAAACAAATTATTCCATATAAGGGTAATGATTTGGACATAAAGATATATGTGGGGACTAATTATATATATCCCCTTAATGAATCAGTTTTCTCATGAGAATAATTATTTGGATTGACTTAGTTTAAGGGGTTTATACTGTATACCTACCCATCAGTTTTAAACTCTCTTGAGGAAGGTCTTGACAGAAGAGTTTTTCATGATTTATAAGATAATAAAGTCCAATTATTATGAATTTTCTTCATTGAAATTCATTTAATATCATCCATGATATTTTCCTAATGATATCATCTTTGGATTCATTTCATTCTTAGTTTATTGATTAAATATCTTGTGTTTTCAGGTATTTACCTTTCCATATTGATTATGCATTCTCTAGTTATAATAGTAATTAAATTAATTAAATTTCTTATGTCTCAAGTTATTTACCTTTACATATTGATTATACTTATATATTCATAATAGCTTCCACTGTGTTTCACCCTTACTGAGCATTTAAACTCACCCTTATTTTTTTCCATATCTTCAATAATCTGTGAAGTGTACTATGATTGATATTCAAGTATATTATATAAGGATTAAAATTATTCTCAAAAAAATGTTGTGATTTGGGTTTTTAAAGGTAATATGTGAATCATGCATGTATCTAGTTTACCAAGACTACTAAAATATTCAATCCTTTATAATGTAATTCTTTGTCTCTTATTCCAGTATAATAAAGGATACACCATCTTTGAGTTACTAGGTTCAGGTTCAATAAAAAAATATTGGATAGTATCATTTGATTATATCCCCAATAATGAAACAGATTCATCAAAGGATGTTTACATAGATTAAACTAATTTTAAAATAACATTAGAACCTTTCTTTGAAAACATGATAAAAATATACTTTTTTCACAATATTGTAAATAAAAAATTTAGAATATAGAAAAAATATTATTTCTTAAAAAACAACCATAGAAAGTTTTAAAGTAAACATCAATGAAAAAAATGGTATAAATGGTGTAAAAATCAGTCCATGTTATAAATGTTAAAATAATGATTCCTTTCACACTTTTGTCAAAAAGTCCAAAGTACCTCATTCAAATAAATAATTAGAATATTTATCTTAAAATTTTGAAAAGATAGAAAAATATTGTTTCAAATTAATTAAAGTAATTTTTTCATCATATAAAAGAACATTCTTGAAAAAAAATATATGAATCATGGACATGGAAGAAAAGGTTCATTGAACAAAGAGGAAATAAGGGCATTTTTTCCTAAAAATATGTTTTATCAATCATATTAAGAACTAAAGAGAGAAAAATTAAGGGAAAACTTGAAAAATAAATTCATAACCATATTAAAATAAAATATATTTGGTTTAAATTATAAGGATTATATAATTTCTCTTGATGGAAATTCAAGCATAAAAACTTGATTAAAATGAGATTGAAGTATAAATTTCTTACCCTGATTCCAAATCATTACATGCATAATTTATCTCATATATAAGAAATTTAAATTTATTATACTTCTATAATAGAACCATTTTAATACTTATAATACCATACATGTTTTACTTATAACATCTTATCACAAATTAATTAACAAAATTTCATTAACATTGTTATTTCGGGTGTTAGCTCCATTTTTATGCATGTTTCAGTTTGGAAGTGATGGTCATTGCATCTTGATCATGGTTCCATATTATCCAGAATGTTAATCATGTCATGTATATCTTATTATTATAAAAGAATTCCATTATTCAATATTTCTTAATCATTCATGTCATAAACATTATAACATCACTAATGTAGGTTGTAAAATTGACCTAAACATGGTCATATAATCAAGACTAAATTTGTATGAACATGATAAGGAATAATCTTCATATAAAATTTAAAGAATAATATTAATTTAATAATTATTATATATATATATATTCATAATATGTAATTTTAGAACCATCTATAAAAGGTAGACATTGAAAATGAAATATATCGCTCACGAATATGGTAGTCTATACGTAAGCATGAACGATACTTCCATTTTATAATGATAAAATGGAAAACAAATATTATTATTTTTTATAATTATATAAAAATTATTAAATCAAAAATAATTTATATATTTATTAAATTTACTATTATAACCAACCATGAGAGGCAGTGTTAGAAAATGAATCACATCTTTATATGGAAGAGGTAGCATATATGTACGCACAAGTGATACTTTCATTTCACATTTAATATAAAGGGGGTGGAAATGTTTTTATAATAATAATAAAAAAATGTAAGTATATTTATGATACTTGAGTCATTTTATTAGTATGGATATAAAATATTTATGGGAAGTAGATAAATAAATAAATTTTTAATGGGGCAGGTGAGATGATTACCTCTTCTTTGAGAGACCTCATTTTCCTTACACCATAATACTTAAGATTATAAATATTGAATCAATTTTATAAGATTAGATTTATAAAATAGGTAAAAATTACTTTTAATATATGTTTGAAAAACACAATTAAAACCATTTTTAGAGAAATGTTTTTTATGGAGTAAAATTATTTCCCAATAAATTCATATATAATGCTGATTATAATAGAATTTTTTGAACTATTTTAAATTAAATAGGAATTGTTTACTTTTAAAATAAATCAAAAAAATGTATTCTTGTGAATACCCAATTAAGTGAGAAGAGCCAAAAAAATATTTCATTAAAAACAATAATTATATTTACAACATGTTAAGAATAGAATTATAAGTTCAACATTATATTTTTATATGAACTATATTGAATAATAAATATATATTTAGTCTATAAGAAATGATTCATAAACTTTTATATTATTCCTATATCATGATAAAGTCATAAAAGTGACATTATTTTTAAATCGGTATTTTTCACAATTCACCCAAAAACCAACAATTTAAAAAAACAAAAATTAATGGTGGATCCTAAAAATTGAAAAAAAAATATTCTCATTTATTCAACCCCATGGAAATGAGTGTACCAGTTTTAGGGATGGTGGAATCAGTTCATGAAGAAACATTCATTCCCTACAAATTACCCAAAATGAGAAGTGAATCAGGCCTTATCTACATGTTCAGAAGATGTGTAAGCCCCAATCCTGGGTTTAGAAACATTCAGGAAGATGTTAATGGGAAATACCCGTATTTTTTATTGACTAACCAATATTTCCCCACCCTCATCCACTAGAAAACATAGAGTAATTATACTCCATGGGAAACCCTCCTAGAGTAAGCCCCTAGCATTTATGGTAACATATCTCGAACTTTCCATATACTCTCCCCCATCCACCATTATACAAAGAAGAAAATTTTATCATGGACTTACAATTTAGGTGTAATTCCCCTCCCACATTTGATTTCCTAACATGAAGATCTCATATTGTCTCTTGTTTCACACACTAAGCATGACTCATATGGGCGTATAGATCAGTGGTAATCATATCCTTATTAGGGCCAAAATATCATAGTTGGTCCTCCCACATATGTATAAGCCCCATCATTTCTAAACACCATGGGATTAGATTGTCGCCTCAATGGGATATGTTAGAAAACTCACAAATGTTCAAACCCAACAACTTCAATCCACTACCATCATTACTAGTCCATATTCCTGGTAAGATCATTTCCCAACCTGGGAGCCCAAATTCCTCCCCATTTGTATTTTGAATCATCCTCATCACCCTAAATTAATGGTGAGGGATGTCTCACAAGGATATATTCTATGTGGTATCCACTAAAGGTCCAATTATGTGTAAGCTCTAAATCAACCTTTTCTAGATACCTTTTATCTAGATGTATTCATTGCATGTTGTTAAAAAGTATGGTTTGGTCCTTTTTGTATGACCTCAAAAGGTACGAATTGTCTTGTTAAGTGGAACTGAACTATGTGGGTTCTGATTCCTTTTCAAAAGAATATATAGGAATCTATTCTCATGGGCCTAATCCCAACATCAAAAAAAAACATCCATCTCTCTAGATGATGGTAAATTCTATAGTTACCCATTGTGTGTCCTAAAACCAGAACCACAATATATTGAAACAAGATGGAGAACCCATAATACATAGAGATGGTTCCATAGATTGAGAACCTCGGATACAAGAAGCTGGTTTTATGCCAACACATATCAATAATCTATTCCTAACATAAGGGGAACTAGTCTTGCATTTGGGATTTTGTAAGGATTCATGAATATATCTAAGATATATAAGAGGGTCATGGAGTAGGAAATAATTCCCCCAAAAAAAGGTGTAAGGAGTTCGACCACACATCCTCTTGGCCAATGTAAGTTCCTAATAGTCATTGGAAATATAATTTGTGATCACTTTCCTTTGGAAATTAGGCATTTGGCCCATCATGGATGTGGTACCATTGGGTGTTTCTAGTTCCAAAAATAAAATCCAATTGGAAATCGCCTAAAAAAGGACACAAAACGGGACCCCCATTCAGGAATGAAACCTCTCACAAATAAATACCCCTTATAGAATAACCCCTTCAAAATAACCCCATCGTTCAAAGAAGAAATAGTACATATAATGGGATATCTTTATGGTATTTTCCTTTTCACCCTCACCTCCCTCCTTCCACATTGCAATCAGATTCATCTTATCCCTTCCAAAAACATTGAAAATAGTTCCCTCTCCTCCATACCAAACCCTAAGAATTCCATCATTGAGACCACCCATGTGGTCACTAGATCTATTTGTACAGAGAATGAGGAACATTGATGTTTACCTCTAACAATCATGTACTCCCTTGGTAAAGGAAGTCGGGTATGTAAGCTACTTAATAAATGGGATCCTTAGAGTCTTCCTAATCATTAATTCCAATGGTAACAAGGATCCCAGCTTTAGGGATGGTGGTATAAGTTTAGTCAATAGAATTCATTCCCCATATATTACTTGAAATACAAAGGGAACTAGGTATTATCTTCATGTTTAGTGGATGCATAATCCCCAATCAAGGATTTAGAAACATTAAAGAAGATGAGAATTGGATATCCTTATATTTATTTCTAACTACCTAGTTGTAGCCTCACCCTCATCCACCAGTGAAAAAAGAATAATTATCCACTGTAATCATTCCTCCTAGATCAATCCCCTGACCTTTCAAATATGATACCTTCAGCCTTATTTATCCCTACCCTCGTCTACCATTAGATGAGGAATAAAGTCTCCCCATGGGATTAAAATTTAGGTGCAATTCCTTTCCCTTATATGATTTTTCACATGAAAAAACTATTTTTGTCTCTTGTTTCTCTCACCGAACATAACGCGTGTGGGATTAGAGATTACTGTTGATCATACCATTAGTATAGTGAAAATATCCAAGTTGTGTTGCACCCATATGTGTAAGACACAACCTTTCTAGACTAAGTGGGATTTGATTCCAATCCCAACATGATATGTAAGAAACATCCTTATGGTTCAAATCAAAAAACCTTAAATCCACCACTATCCTCACTAGTTCATATTACTAGTAAGAACATTCCCACCGCTTGGAGGGCCATTTTTATCCTAGATCATTTTTTACCTCATCCTCATTGGCCCAAATTCTAGGTGAAGACTATCCCATTAGGATATATTCCTTGTGGGATCAAATATATGATTTTTTATATTTAAACCCCACATCAACATTTTATGGGTACCTTTCACCTATATTTCCTCACCATGTGAAATTATATTTCATGGTCTAGTCCTTTTCACATGACCTAAAAATTTATGACATGTCCCATTAAGTGGCATGAAATTACATGGTTTTTTATCTCTTTTCATGATGATACATAGAACTCCCTCTTCATGGGCCCAGTCCCAACATCAAAAGAACATCCATCTCCTAGGATAACAATAAATTCTAGAGTTCCCCACTATGTGGATTAAAACCAGTACCACAAAATAGTTAAATAATATAGAAAACCATTGATATTTATAGATGGTACCATTGATGGAAAACCATGAATACATTTAGATGGTTTTATGCTAATAAGTTCCAATAATTGATTGATGATATAAGAGTGGACATCCCCCTATTTGGGAATTGGGAAGTATTCATGAGTATGTATTAACTCTATAAGAGATTCCCAAATTGTGCAATAATCCCCCCCCCAATGTTGTGATGAGACCGACATCCTATACACTTGTCCAATAAAAGTTATTAATCATAATTGGAAAAATAATTTATGATCACCTAGCCAAAATAAGGTATCTAACACACATCGATGTGGTAAATATTGGGTGTTTATGGTTCCATGAATAAAACCCCATTGGAAACCACCCAAAAAGGGGAAATAAAACATTCCACAGAATAAAATTTTGATACTATGAAATAAAAAATGAATTTTTTTTATCAAATCCACTTTATAAAATTTATAAATTTATCTTCTTAAAAAATATATAGAAAAAATACTTTTATAAAAAATTAACCATTTAAAATTTTATGCTCTCCTAATATATTTCATTGAAATTAACAATTATATGAGTTTACTGAATTATATCATTTTTAATTTGTTATCATAAAATTATAGACCAACTAGATTTAGATATACATAACGAATATATATATACAAAATTTATGTGTCCCACATCCATATATATAACAGTCATATTACAATCCAAAATATATACTCATATGCTTCACAAAAATTTATTTATTTATTTATCTCTAATAATTTCTATTGTATTACTAATTCTTTGACTTGTTTTCATAGTTAAAGTTTGGGTCACAATATTCATGGAAAACCATGAGGTTATAGATTTTATGTTTGTGGTATTTTTATATATATTTTCATTTTTTCTAATTATACTTTCTGTTATGTTGTTTCATATTGAAACCTAAATATGTTTTAGTGTTTATATTTCATTGAAATATTATATCTCAATAAAATCAACATTGTTCATTTCATATTCATGTTTCTTGTATAACAAGCTGTCAAATATAGTATAAATTTAAAGGAGAAATATATATATTGAAATAGCGGGGTGATACAGTTTCATTACAGTGTGTGGATGGGGTGTTGTTTCTTATTAGTTATAAATATATTATATATATGGTTCCATTCTAATTTCAGAAGTTCTGGGAATTTATTCTATGTTTTAAATTTTTAGAGGGTTCTCCTATTTTGGGGGTTCTAAAATAGACAAAAAAAGATCATATCATCAAAAAAAATTATATTATTATCATTGATTCATGTTTTACTTATAGAAACAAAATACATATCAATCTATAATTTTGGTGTACTTATAACAATTTAAATTGAATTTTTAATTTTAAAACACTTTTTTAATTATAAACCATATATTAAAGGATAAAAAATGAGTAAATGAGCATAATTTTGATTTAAAATTTAAGAAAAAGTTCTTAGATACAATTTTTTCTTATAGGAATAAATTTAATATAAAATATATTTCTAAAATTATTGTAATTATTCAAAGTGTTTTAAAAAATAAAAATTCATTTTTCACTCGAAAATGTGTGTCAAAAAATTAAAACAGAAAAAAAGATCTCACTTTTCAGGAAATTATAGAAAGAATATATTTCATTAATTTTTTACCTTTATAAGATAATCAAATTTCAATCTAAAATCTTATGTGGTCAAAACATTAAAGTACAATTTTAGAATTAAAAAAATTATAAGATTGAAACATGTGTAAAATGGTAGAAATGAAATTGAAACTTTTATATTTCATTAAGATTTTGCAAAACATTCATCGGGAAATTTATGATCTATAAAAAATAATTTCTCATGAATAATATATTCTACATTCTTAAAAAGACATTTTTATAAATTAAAATGGATTTTTTCTATAAAAATGAGCCTATAATGTTCAAAATTGAGAAAATGATTTTAGTTTATCATACAGAAATAGGACAGTAGTCATCAATTCAATTATTATAAATAGAAAAGAAATATTTAGAGAAGTATAAGGGTTGATGTTACTAAAGTTATTAAGTGTGAAATTTTAGAATTAAAATTGTTTCTAAGGGTTAAATATGCATCAAACTCTAAAAATTAAAGAAAAACTCAGTTTTCTATTAAAATGACTAAGTGAATATTTTATTCATGGTTTATATATAAAAATAAACATCACATAAATCAAATATCTAAATTTGATATAATGAACCAATTTTCTTTTTAACAATTGTAATTCATTTTTAACATGCTATTGAGAATATAGCATTAAAAACCAAGAAAGTTAGCTCGTTTTGTCTAGAAAATTTGAAAACATCATTATTGATTCATTAATTAAGTGTTGGAACAAATTGTATGAGAATACATTTTTCATTCTCAAAATTATCAAAATTACATGTAAAAAATTAGAATTATTTTCTAAATAACATGTTTCAATGATTAAAATGAATAAAATTTTATCATTTTGTTGTGTAAATTTAAGGAAAATTTTCTCAATTCATTTATGAGCAATAATAACATTCCTCTCATAATTTCAAGGTGTAATGTGTTTTGAATTATAAAAATTTCTTTTTTATAATTAAAAAATATACTCTTAAATGAGTAATAAACAAACAAAAATTTAAAAAAAGATCATCTATCCATGAAAATTTAGTATAATAATCCTCAAGTCATTTGTGACTTGTAAAAATAATTCATGTGTGAATATTAAATATAATGTTATTTTAATGATATAAGGTATATTTTAAGAATTAAAAATCATTTCTAAGTGTAAAATATATTTTAAATTATTAAAACTAAGAAAACGAGATCAATTTGTATTCAAAAATTCAGAAAACAATTCTTGAGTCATTTATGACATGTAAAAATGAATTTCATATCAATATAACATGTGTTATTCCCATATTATTAAAAGTATCATTTTCAAAATAAATGTATTACTTTTTTAATATTATTTATTTATATAAAGTTAAAAATCAGTTATCAATTTCATGTTTGAAATTTTTCATTTTTTTGTATTGTAATTGAATTATAATTATAATTATATTTCAAATTACTTGACATAGAAAATATAAAAATTTAGTTCTTTTGATATTAGTAAACTTTATTTTTAAAAATTTATGAAATATTTTTAAAAATTATGATAATTTAATAAAAATTTAATGTTATCAAATTCTTAATGAAATTCAAGAGTTTTTTATTTTTTTCCCTATAGTTGGGGAGGTACTACTTTGTATATAATAAAAAACTACACTTTCACTACTAAACAATTCAACTTCTGTGGTTGTAACAGTAGGGGGAATCACTTAGAAATATCTAATCAAAGCATTATTGACTATTGAATATTTATTACTAAGTCAATCTATTTATAACTAGCTGAAAACCCTTGAAATTTTACTCTAATAATCCTTTAATAATTGAATCTAATAAATCAATATCATGAAAAAATAATTGACCCAACATTTTTAAAAGTTAATTCTCAAAAACTTTTTTGAGGAAAAAACATATCCACTGGGATTAACTTAGATAACTATTATAATTTTAATATTTAAATTATAAATTAATTCTATTTCATTATTTTTAATGAGTTTTTTAGAGAATTTGAAATGTTTTTTGAATTTTTTATTTCCATTTCAATTTTCAAGAATTTTTTTGAATGATTTTTTATTTTTTTTATAATTATATAGTTATTATTAATGATTTTTAACATTATATTTTCATTTAAAAAGGAGAATTTGTTAAATTATTTACTTCTAAATTTATTAAATAATTATTTATCTATTGTTTATGGTTTTAGTTGTTTAGTGTATATTTGTTTGGTTTTGTAAATTTCTTAATGTTTTTTTTGAATCGATGCATTTTATTATGAAGTTTTTATATATTTTTTAAAAAATTATTATTTTAAAGTGATAGTTTTTTAATAGAACAAAATTTATGTTTATTTTTCTTTTTCTTTTTGAATTTTATTTTATATTCATTGAGTAAATTTAATATTTTTTTCATATATTTACATTTTCACCATTTTACTTGTCATGTTTTTTATTTTTATTAGTTTAATTTATGTTTTTTTTCAATATATTATACTATGTTACTCAACATGTTCTTTTATTTGATGATATATTACCAAATAAAACAATATAGTTAAATTATTTTAGATCGTTATGCTCTAATTATTTTCTTAGATTAATCAAATTATATTAGATGATTTATTAACATGTGTCGTATTCATTGATTATTGTGCTTAAAATTTTTAAATTTTATATTATAAATTTTTATTTTATTTTATAGATTTTACACATTAAAACCTAATGAGTACTTATAAGTAGTGGTAAATCATTAAATTTACACTCTAAATAAATTTATAACTACACTTTAAGTTCCCATGTATAAAATTCACATTATTTTTTATTTACATTCAAATTAGTCAATGTAGATTATATTTTAAATTTTTCTTTTATTTTAATTATTTGATCATACACTCAACATTATATCTATTATTCCTTATATCAATCTTTTTTTTATTATAAATATATAGATATAGATAAGAGTTTTATTTTTATATTGAATAGACTATGTGGATAATATTTTGGTGGGATTATTTCAACAGTAGATTTACAAGTGATAATATCAAATTTCAGTGATGTCAACAACAACAAACCTATGCAGATGGAGAGATCTCACTTTCTCATGGTGGGTTGTTGTTGTATCTGGGGTGAAAATAATAAGTCTCTCTATAATGGTGCACCCTCTTATAGCACTACTTTGGTGGTGAAATACAAGTGCCTTATTGTTGATCTATCGCATCTCTGGACTAACTGATATGATGAACCCTCTTTAAGGAAATTTATTACTATGATCTATAATCCTTCCAAGCAAGTTTTATCGAGTCAATGGGTGTGTTTGACTCCCCACTTTATTGGTCTTAAATTTAAATTTTATGGCTCTTATAGTCATGTGTACATGAGAGGGAGTGCATTTTTTCATGATCCTCAAGGATCGGTTATTTTTTTCCTTCAAAGAATTCTATATACAAGGTGATTCTCTGTGTGTGGAGGCTAATTCCATCCTCAATAGCCCAGACATTTTCATAACCATGGTTTTGTGTTGACATCAGTAGATGATGACTCAAATATCATTTGTACTGCCTAGAATGGTTTAATCTCTACTGCATGAGAAATATTGTATTTGATTAAAATATCAACCCCTTCATCAATAATAATATTTACCTTCTTTACATTTGGCGTAAAGGTAACTATGTGGATTACTTTCTTGAAGAAAGGGCTTCTCAGGGGCTCTCTCTAATGATATTTTATAGCATTTCTTCATTCCCCTATGATGTATTGACATTATGATTGGGGATGCTCTTAGAATTCACTTTTATAGGCCCCCCTAATAGTTGTATTTTTCATGTTTCCCCTAAATTTAATAGAATTAATTTTTATTGATAAATATATTAAACCATGAAGAAAAAGTTCTACACAATAAGATAGCTCACCAAGTACAAGTATTATGTAGGAACCATACGTACGTGGAGGTAGCATGGGAATAGGAGGAATCAATGAAGTAGAAGTAACCTTTCCAGTTTTCACCTTAGTATGTAAAACGAAATTTTGAGGATTAAATTTCTTAATGGGGGAGAATGTAACAACCAAGAATTTTATCAATGGAATTTCCCATTCTGGTTATATAAATTTTTCATATTTCGTAATGTGGTATTATATAAATCACATGCAACACGTAATTAAAGTTACAAACATTTTACTATTTTGACTTGGAAATTAAATTTAGAGAATAAATACCACTATAAGAATTGAAAGTATTAAAATGGGAAAAAAATAGAAAATAATATAACTATAATATGAAAATTTGGATATGCTTTGTCACCCAGATTGATCGCACTCATGAACAACACTATAGAAATTTAAGATAATATTAGTAAAAAAATATTCATTTTGAAATCAAAAATAAATATATCTTTGAGAGAAAATAAAAGTATGTCAAGCATGAATTAAATATGAGGTATTTATAGAAATTAGAGAACCCATACTATCATTGGAATAGTAATATGACCATTTACATAATAATCTTACTATTATAAATAGTAGCATTCCCATTATAATAGTATCCTCACATATGGATTTGTAAAAGAAAATTTAGGTATATTATAACATGAAAATATGATGTATTTATATCATGATAAAAGTAAATAAATGTTAAAAAAGTGATAAAATAAGGATTTGTATTTTTTAAAAACATACATGTCTTATTTTCATTTTTATAAAAAATATAAAGTTTGGAATTAAAATTTATTTTCCTAAAATGTCTATAAAAATAAGATTAGGTAACATCATAATAATAATTTAATTTTATGATACAATAATAATTTTTCAAAGGGTCATAAAAAAGATTATAATATTAAAATTGGTATTTATTTAAATAAATGAGAAATTTTTTAAAAATTAAATTTATCATATTTAAAAATTATTTTGAAAAAATATATTTCATATTTATAATTTAAATATTAAAAAAATTTAGGGTTATTTTTTTATATTTTTATAAAATAGTTGAATTTTTGTGAATAGTGAAATACGACAAAATATGATATTCAACATTATAAGTAAAATGCGTGATTAATTTTATAAGGGGTGATGTAATAAATCATTATTTTGAACTCAAATCCACAATTTATTATATATAGTCACAATATTAGTCACTCTTGGTAGTATTGATCCAAAATAATAAAATCAAGAATATAATATTCAAAAAACACTCATCTCCTCCACTTATAATTATTACCCCTCACAACCCCTTATCCTCACACATTATAACTTCTTTACCTAACCAAAATTCTACCAAATTCTCTCTAAATGTCTACCCAAATTCCTAAAAAGATTTTATCTAATCAAAATAAAAATCAAAGGTTCATAAGGGGAGCCTAAGGGGAGACAATCAAAGGATAAGGTAACACCCTTAACCGAGCCTTTAAATTTTTCTTCCTCTTCATCCTCGATAAAAATTTCATCTAAAATGACATAATAACTCATTTATTATAAATATATTTTAAATTTGTTTATTTAAAGGGAATATATATCATCCATTCTCTTCTCTTTTCTTCTCATTCTAAAAACAAAAATGTTGTTCACAATATGGATGTTTCACCACCTCTATAAATAACGTGCTTCGTTTTTCTCTACTGCATTCAAGAATGGAAATAGAAATAATATTATAATTAAATATGATTATAATAATAATTTTATAACCAAATTTTTTTCTATAATGTATTAATAATATTTTAATTAAATAAAACTAATCTAGTTCATAATGGCCTTTAAAACTACCAAAATTAACTAACCGTATAATGAGAACATTTATTATAATTAATTATACCTATATTAGAACATGTAGGGAAATTTGGGACCATTTAAATTTATATAAATAAATTTATATCAATTAATTTCACTTTTGGAGTTTTTTTCCCATTTTACAAGAACTTCCAAAATTATACACAAGTGATTTTACCTTGGAATCATGAAACACACGACCTTGGAATGATATAAACTAAAATGGTATCTCAATTAAATTAATATAAACTAAGATAAAATCTTGATAATAAATAAAATATATTAAAATAATGTTCTCATTAATATATTTAATAAATCAAATTTGATTATTCAGGATGTTAAGTGTATGTGCATAACTATTTTGGACCTAAGGTAAGGGATCTCTCTGAACCAACCTATTTTCTTTAGCTTATGATGTCTCTATTTTTACCAAGATTTATCTCTTTATTCTTATTATTTACTTATTATATATTCTATATATATGTTTCTCATATATATTCCTATTTAATTCACTTTTCCATGATGGGGATATACATGCTTAAATCTCACCTTCTCAATTTCTTTCGTTAAACAGAACCAGTTAAAGGGAACTTCTCTATCTTCTTACCTCATTTTAACTACCGCTCAATGAAATGTTTGTATGCTTAAATTTTTTCTAAAAATACTCATTTTATTATTCAATACCATGATTGTTTGTTTCTATTTTATGTAAATTATTATTCCTTTACCCTTTTTAATGGTTATTTATCCCTTTTTCCTAAAACCCCACTTATAAGGAATATTTCCAAAATTATTTCTTCACTCTTTTTTATGTCTTCATTTCACTTGGACTTTATTTTAATGTCCTATAATTATTTATTTATCAAAAATAATCAAAGAATTAATTAATCCCTTCTTTCCTAGAATTCATTATGATATATTATTTATCTATGTTACAAGATATGATTTTGTAATCCATTTCCCTTCCATGTGTTTCTCTAATTCTTATACATTATGTATGATTTCATTATTTGGAACACATATGAATGTACATATTATGATGGGTGTGAATAGATAGTGATCCAATTTATTGGGTAATATTTTTTTCTCATGATATGATATGCATTGGACTAGGGAGTAAACTTAATCCATAATGGGAATTTTTCAACCATGTTATGATGTCTTAGTGGATATCCTTGAATTATTCATATATAATGTTTTATATTGTTTCTAAATTCATATGTTGTCATGATATTATGACTTCATATTCTTATGTCATCCTATCATATGATTATTCATGAAAATCATCTATTATGACATCATGTTATGCATTGTGATTGATATATTAGGATTCATTGTCAAGTTTATGCCCTTATTGGGCTTTATAGATTACCCTATTTTCTTCATGAATTACTCGGGTTATCCTATATAGTTTTAAGATCTTATATGGATTTATGATATCCTTATAGAGATTAAAATAAAGAAGTTTATTTTAATTTTATTTCAATGTTTTCTAGCCTACCAAAGACACTAGGTCTCTTAATCCTTATGTTTTTTTAAATTGATATTTATGTTAAAAATCATTTTATGGTGTGTGTAAAAGACTTGGGTATATATATGTCTATATTATGGTTTATTGTGGATATATTTATATACTCTAAGTTTAAATAGGAACATGTTGAACACCTTAGAGTTTTATTGCAAGTTCCTCAACACCATTAGCTATATAGGATGCTCTCCAAGTGTATATTTTGGATGTGTGTGGTGCACCTCATTGGACATGTGTCACCTTGTCACAATTTGGTCCTGGCCCTATCTAAGATTAAGTTGGTAGTTTCTTGGGATACACCCAATAATGTAACATATATTCAAATTTTTCTTGGTCTTGTTGTCTATTAATGGAGTTTTATATCAAAATTCTCCTAGATTGTATCCCCATTAACAAATTTGACAAATAAAGACCATTACTTTATCTATAATGATCAACATCAGGAATCCTTCAACTTCATAAAGGAGAATTTGATCAGTTCCCCCAATGCTTCAACTGCCTAAATAAGGGGTGATATTTGAGGCTCTTTTTTTATTCTCGTTAGGGATTGGGATGTATATTGATGCAGAAGATGAAAATAGTCTCTTATGGGTCTAGGTAGTTATGTCACTATTAGAATAGAAATGCCACCCATGATCTGAAGTTGGAACCATTGGTTTTTTCCATAAATTTTTGGTGTAATTACCTTATTGGGGAAAACTTTGTGGTCTTTATAGAAAAAAAAGTCTCAAGTATGTTTTCTATCATTGGGATATGAACCTATATAAAAAAAGATGGATATATTTTCTTTAGAATTATGATTTTGAGATCTCTTATACCACATAAATGGGGGATGTTGTGGCCAATCCGATGATCATAAATTCATGAGGAACTATTTTAGAGTTTTAGAATTCTTGGATAGAAATTCTACTATTCATAACAATTACTCCTTCATCCATAATGCAGTTAAGATGTGGATTCTCAAATCCATATGTGAAGTTGCATCAATGAAAAAGGGCCATTGAAACAAAACTGTCGATGACTTTGGAATTCTATGATGTCTTCAGATTGATGGAATTTTTTTCCAACCTCATCACACTTTTGAAGTGTTTTGGAGATCTCCATTTCATATTTGGATAAAAGTAAATGTGGATTGTGCCTCTAAATGCAATCTGGGTCCCACAGGTTGTGGATCTATCTTCATAATTCACCTTGTTTATATCCTCATATATTTCTTGGTAACTGTTGCATTGCCTCTTCTTTAGAGATTGAAATGATGAGTATGATACATGTTATTTCTTTCTCAAATAACTATGGTTCGAAAAATATCTATATTGAAAGTGATTCGACTAACATTGGGAAAGCAATTTGGAATGGTGAAAAACATCTTGTGTGGCTGATTACTACCCTTAGAATGGATTGTTCCCACTCTCTTCTCAACATCAACTTCATTATCACTCATATTTACCGTGAAGAAGATATAGTTGTAGATGGTCTAGCTAACAAGGGAGTAAACCAAGACATTACTTAGATTAATGATCTCCCCACTAATATACTCCCTCTTCATGACAAATATTGTAATATGATTCCATCTTTTAGACTCACGTAACCTATTTATTTTATAATAATTATGCTTTTGTTTTTTGGAAAAGGCATCATCCTTCAAAAAAATAGAAGTGGGATCTTCCTTATTATGATAGGTGGAGGAGTCTTAGTGGGGGGACTCAAAGGAAGTTGTGATGAGGGACCATGTCAGTTATGTTGATTCTCCATAGTGGTATTCAGAGGAAGGTCGACATCTAATGTTGTTTTGAGGTAGGTTTTATTCTCCATTGGCCATGTGTGAGAGAGTTATTCATGAGTTTCATAGCTCACCCTTGTATGTGAATATAGGCATCTCTAAAATGTTCCATAGCTTGAGGAGGCAGTTGTGGTGGACTGGGATAATGTGGTCAGTGGTAGAGTTTGCGGTGCATTGTTTGTCTCTCCGGCTGGAGAAGGTGGAGCACCATGTCCACAGAGGGTTATTGCATCTTTTAGATTTCCCCGAGTATAAGTGGGGGACATCTTGATGGAATTCATCACTAGTTTACCCTATACCCAAGGAGGATATGATGTTGTTTGGGTGATCAAGGACCAATTGACAAAGTCATCCCTTTTCTGGCGATTTGAGGGCCGAGTATCGTGGATGTTCTAGCAATATGGAATATAGATGAAGTGATGAGACTTCATGGGGTACCAAGCACCATCATCTCTAATTGGAATCTTCGATTCACCACCTGAGTCTGGAGAGTGTTTCAATATGATTTTGGCTCCCAACTATGTTTTAGCACTTCTTTTCATCCCCAACTAAACAGGAAAATAGAGCAGACAAGCCAGATGTTAGAGGATAAGCTTTGGGCTTGCGTTCTGGATTCACTACTGCAAAACATCCAATATACAATGCCAGTCTTTATCCACGATAAGGAAAAGTGCTGATAAAGGCTACCTTTATTATTGCTTTTTTTAATGATGATAAATGACACCTTTATCAATGCTTTATTTTTAGCATTTCTAAAGGGTAACTTTATCAGTGTATTTTTTAGTGCTGATAAAGTTCCTGATCTTGTATGCAAGTCCCACATTGGAATTTCGCAAGTTAGGCCACTCCTTTATAAATCATTATGCAACATCATAAGCTCAGCATCCTACTATAGGGATAAGCTCCTACATACACATTACACACACTTCCATACGGGCCCCTTCACAGGTTTTCACAGGCTGAAGCCCACTTTATCCTCCACTCGAGCCTTGGCCCACCCTTATACACATGGTCAGGTCCTACACAACCCGACCCACCAACTCGATAGCACTATACATGGCCAACCCCCCATTTTTTACTCATAAAAAAATTCAAGTATTAAAAATATTAAAAAAAATGAAATAATTAAAAAATTAAAATTTAAAAATGAATAAATTAAAAAAATATTAAAAACATTATCAATTTAAAAATTATTAAAAAATTTAATATTTATATATATATTATAAATATTAATAAATAGTATATATTAAATATAGATATATAAAATGAATAAATAGCAATGAATAAATAAATATAAATTAAAAATTGGTAAATTAAAAAAATATTAATTTTTATAATTAAATGGTTATTAATAAAAATGATTAAATTCAATATACATTTATATAAATTATAAATATTAATAAATATTATATTGTAAATAATTATATATAAAAAGAATAAATTGTAATAATTAAATAGATAAATTAAAAATGAATAAGTTGCATTAAACAAAAAAATTAAAATTAATAAATTACAAAATTATTAATGAAATAATTATTGATAAAAATGAATAAATTTAATATATATATATATATCAATTAATTATAAATAATAATAACTAATATATATTAAATATAAATATAAAAATTGTAATAATTGAAAACATATTAATTTCTTATTCATTTTAAAAGGTTTTTGTACATAATTATCCATTGATATATTTAATATAGAAATATATTCATATATATTTCTATATATATACATATATATATATAATATTTCCTAAAATATGATTTATATAATACATAATACTTATGCTTACATTAAATAAGTCAAATATCTAGTGAAGAATAGTTTAAAATAAAAATTTAATATAAATTAAAAATATTGACTAATTGTATCGTGTAATGGACATTAATTGAATGTCATTTTATTTTCAACTTAAATATATAAAACATGTGTTAAATTGATTTCAAACATACATATATTCAATTAATTCATTTTTATATACAATTTACAAACACAAGTATTTATTTAATTAACGAAATCTTATATAGAAAACATACACCTAATATTTTTGTAATATATTCAAATTTAAATATTTATTTTAGAATTTAATTTAGAAAAATGATTCATTTAATAAATAATGTTTTTAATTGGTAAATTTTATTTATTTTTTAAATATAATTATAGTCAAGTATTATTTTTACAATTTTATTTTTTTTTTATTTTTTTTTTATTTTTTTGGAATTTAATCATTTTTTAATATTTAAATATACAAATTTATTTACTATGTTTTAATATTGTCAACATGTATTCATTTTCATTTCAATATATATTCTAATTTTTTTAATTATTTATATTTAATTAATAAAACTTATCAATTTTCTCAATATTTTTAAAGTTTGCTCATTTTTAATTATTCAATTTCACTCATTTTAAGCATGCATGCATTTAAGATTAAATATTAATTAATAATTTCAAAAATAGATTTGTAAATAAAGATTTATATATATATATATATATATATATATTAACAAATCTAAATCTATAGTATTTATAAAATTATATATGTATAATTATAAATAAATTAATATTTTTTTAAAAGTGTTTATATGATTATAAATAAATAAATAAATATTTAAATAATTATAAAATTATAACAAATATATTAAAATAATGAATATATTAAGTATATTTATCTTTTTATTTATATTTATTTATTAAATTATATATATATAATTTTATAAATATATATAAAGATAAAAAAAATCAATATTTATATATATATAAATTATTTTTATAATTATAAATAAATAATTATATCATTAAATAATTATAATTTTATAATAAATATGTTTAATTAATGAAAATATTTACTATATTTATATTTATTTATTACATATATATATAATTATATAAATATATATAATGATATAAATATATTTATAATTATAAAATTATAATAACTATATTTAAATAATGAATATAATTACTATATTTACATTTATATTTATATATATTTATTATATATATATATAATGATTTAAATATATTTATAATTATAAGTAAATAATTATAAATATATTTCTAAATATATTTATATATAAATATATTTATTTCAAATATATTTATATATGTATATTTATTGTATTCAAAAAATTATATTTTTTAAAATATAAATAAATAAATATAATTTTTTAAAAGTATTTATATAATTATAAATAAATAATTATATATTTAAATAATTAGTAAATTTTAATAAATATATTTAAATAATGAATATATATAATATATCTATTAAATATATTTATATATACACAATTATATAAATATATAAAATAATATAAATACATTTATAATCATATACAAAAATAATAAATATATTTACAAAAAAATTATTTATAATTATAATTATAATTATAAATCCTTTATGGGTGTAAAAAATTTAACACCGACAAAGATGGTTTTTATGAGAACTTCTTTAGCACTAATAAAGATATAACTTTATCAACGCTTATTATTTTAGCACTAATAAAAGTTATCTTTTTCTATACTTTTTTAGAAGCACTAATAAAAACCTCCTTGATCTATTTAAAATAACCCTAACATAACCTATTTTAGCTAAACCTCTCAAACTCTCATGAAACTCCACTACAACCATCGCTCCCCTGTGACTTTCTCTCAGATAAATCAAGCCTGGAATCTAAGTTATGTTACTTTTCTCTACTCCTCTCTTGTTCCTTTCTTGTTCGGGTTCTATGGCGTGTGCTAGTGCGGTGTATTCTTAGCTTGGTGCTATCATGGGTTCCATATTTAGGGTTATACACCTTATCAGTCGACTCTTTTTTATCTCAAAAACTTGGATGATCAAAACCTCACCCTTCGAGTTCAATGATCCCACTGTAATTGCTTCGGGTTCCTTCCTTAGGCCAGTAACTGGTTTCTTCCTCTTCTTTTTTATGTCCATGTATAGCGAGTTGTGCCATAAAATCTCCCTTATAAATGGAACATGTTCCCTGCTGTATAGAATGAGTATCATTTCACTTAGTAGAATGTTAAGTCTCATTATGACTAAGATTTTGTGGGAGTTACAAAAAAATATAACAGTATTATGCAAAAAATATTATAATTACCATTTTTTTATTTTTATTAGAGATGTTAAAGGAATATTATGATTATTATGTTAAATATTTATACAAAATTTAAATATAATTTTTTAAGTTTATAGAATCCATTGAATTTTGAAAACTCATAGGTAAATCTGGTCTTTTCCTATGATAGTGGATTATTTATTTGTTGTTTTTTTCTTCTAATTTTATATAAATGATAACATTATATAAAATTCAGGATTTGGTTATTGATAATTTTTATATTAATTGATGAAAATGGTCTTTTGAATATTTTTTTAAACATCATAATTGTTTTCCTCTAAATTTTATTTTTTAATGATAAAAGTCTATCAGAATTTTTGAAAGTGTTATTTGTGAAAATCATTTCATTGTTTATTTTACTTTGATAAATCAATTCCATTATAAAATAATGATATAGTTTTTTATTATGAAAAAGTATTTAAATTTAAAAAGATAAAATGTTTTGAAATTATTTTATGAACCAAAAGAATAATGGATGTGTTGGACATGAAAATATTTAATATAATGTTTCTGGTTTTTTAAGACAAATTTGAAAATTGATTTCAAAATTATATCTTGAGAAATAATCTTAACCTGAGTCTAGTATATTTTTATTTGGAATGAGGTACAAAGGCCCCACCCAAAGGTTGGTTGAATCTATGTTATATGGAGGGTCTAAAACTTTAATTCTCCCTTGAGTTTTATAGATTCTATGTTTATATTGATGGCTTAGAGTAAATCTTCAATTTTGATTATAATACCTTTTATATAGGACTTTATTTATTTAAAAAAAATTCTTTATTTGAGTTTTTATTGTTTTTATAATGGAAATTATTGTGAAACATGGTTATGGAATGAAGGGATCCTCACCAAACAGCCAACTCTTCCACATTCCTTTTCCAATATAGGACAATTACTCCTTTGCATGTCCAATTATTTCCAACTTAATCTTAATTCTTCTTTAAAACACATTGAATTTATTTTATATTGATAACCAATTCACAAAAAATATAACACCAACCCATGGGCACTTCACTGATCAATTTAATTTATTATGTTAAAAATTCCCAATAATTAAGAAAAATAGTTCTTTGGCATTCAGTCCAAAAATGATGACATTCTCTCGCAGTCTGTATAGTACCTTCATAAAAGAGTAGTACCTCTCATGGGAGTATTTTTTAGTCTTTTTGAATAATGTCAAAAATGAAACAATGATAATTTCCAAGTAATTTTTATTCTTAATACATGTTTATTATAGATCGATTACAAAGAAGCTGTCAATAGAAAAATTAATTCAAAAAAATATTTATTTAAAACCGCTAAAATTAGAATCTGATTTCATGATTAATCAGGTATGTTGAAAACAAACTTTTCATCTCCAAATAAAGTATCGTACCTATTGGAATCGGTATCTATATTATGAAATAAAGTAGTGTATCTAGAACAATAGTCCATATATCGATACTTTCCCCATCATTTAAGGTAGTTTTTCATCCTTCTACATTCATCAATCAGATAATAATTTCTATTTCACTTGATCAGACAACATGTATATCACATTAAATCCTGATATAATAGAACACAAATTATTTCCTTCACCTCTATGTGAAAGTCTATAAATAATCTCATTAACATCCACTTCTCACAATATTCCTTCGCTACTTTAGTTAGAGTTTTTATACTCAATGCATCTTCCACCGGATTGAATCCCCTCAGCGTATACAAAACCTAAAAAACAAAAGTTTAAAGAAAATACACCCATCTTTATAATATGAGGAAAAAATCGTGTAGTGTAGAAATATAATTCAAACTATCATGATCTTTATACACTAAAAATCTATTAAAAAAGATAATGTACCCAAAATTTTAAAGAAAGAACATCCATAAAAAAACTAGGTTCTGTATAGGATAGTTCTTCTCATGCATTCTTAGTACCCTAAACCCATACACTATGTTATTTCTTCCTTGTATCAAAAAAATACTATGATAAATCCATATGTGTTAAATTTCACTTCATAATCATCTCTCGTCTTAGGGAAAATAAAAATTTAATATAAAGTATGACACTTCTATGATTCCTAAAATAATTTTTCGCACTTGATATTCTAATTAAATTTTGATCCTTTCTAAGTCAGGGTTATCATTGATGAATCCTTCTTCAATAAGTCTAGAATAAATTTCTATTAATACCCTTTCAGTATCAAAAAAAATCTTATTCTTTTCCCAAGACATCATATCCTTCATCTTTTCAAGATCTATAAAACATATTTTTTCCGATATATCATGTCCTAGAAACTTCCCATACTAAATCTTAAAGATACATTTAGATAATGTTGTGTACAACTTATTCTCACAAAAAATGTTTAAAAAACTATATATATCTCTCAAAATAAAAATTTTACCTTGATTAAACCAAGATATCATCTATAAAAACTACCACAATGGTGTCTAAATAGATGTGGAATATGAAAAAAATGTATCAAATAATTGGACCACCTCTAAATGTATTAACATATCACTCTCATAAAAAATAATTAATGACTTTACCAAGTGATAAAAAGAGATATATTCAATTATAATAATTTATTTCAATATTTCACTTAATAAACTAATAAATTCTGATAATTAGATTATAATTTTTCATCTTAAGGACTATAAAATATCCAGTTTTTATAGAATTTGAAAAATATTATTTATCTTCTCCAATCATTATTTATCTTGATGGGGTCCTGTATCACCTCAAATTATTATTGGATTCTTCCTTATAAAATCTAATTCTCATTCCATATCTCATGGATTGTCTCAATTATCTTCCATATTAATTGACTTGAAAATATTCATAATAGTTCTCAACAACTGAGGACTACAGAATAAATCTACATGGCTCCCCATACCTATATATTGGGAACCATTCTAAGAGACATAGATCTATAATTTATAAATGAATTTATATAAAATCATATAATTTCTCAATCAACCATCATCAAAATTCTACTCAAAAAATCCAGATATATTTTTATCCATTTTGTTTAGTTAATCTCATTTTTAATTGTTTGTTATTACAATTCAAAAAAATCATAACATTATTTTGAAATTCACCTTGAAAATATAAAAAACATTAAGTCATTAAAAATTTATTTTAATACAAGAAAATGTTTTCTTTAAAACCATACTCATGTAATGTTATTTTTATTATTCCTAATATAATTTAGGAACTATTACCAAATTTGACCCATCATGGGTAAACTTGAGATAAAAAACAACATCCTATGAAATCATCATTAAGCTATCATTTTACTCAGACTTCTTAATAGTTTTATGTCTTCTATAAAAATTTATTTTTTTTATGATTTCATCTTGAGTTTCAAGAACTCATTTCATATTTAGGAAACCAAAGAAGAAATTTTTTATCATGCTATGCGAACTCCTAACTTGGGAATATTTAGATTTAAGGATATAACTTTCATCTTCATGAAATTCATCTCCCAAATAGTTATTATTGTATTTTGTTACTTGATACGCATCCCCCATATCTTTTGTGCATGAACCTATGTTTCTTGAACTACTATGAGTAGTATTCATCCCATACCGAGCACTGATGATAATTTTGTATGAATTCATAGGATAACACCTACCATAGTAGAGTAATTCTTTTTTTAAATTCAATTACCTTGTTCCATCAAATCATCCTAAAATTATTTGAAAAAAATCAAATGTTGTTTTCACCTTATTATAATTGTCTATAACTTCCACCTTTTATAATGAATATGTTATGTGTATTTATTTATTTTTTAAACAAAATGAATATGTCACAGACCTAATAAGATGTATATTAATCGAAAATGGATGCACACTAATCATATAACAAAAGAGTATGAAGATGGAGTTAAAATGTTCATCAATTTTTTAATAGATCATGGATATAAACCTTCTCAAATCACATTTCCATGTTTACATAGTTTTTATTCAAGAAAAATTATTCTGGAAGAGTTGAATGAACATATTCTTTATCACAGAATAGATCAAAGCTATAATGGTTGGACTAAACATAGGGAAAGCTAAATACTCACACTGACTGGGATGATAATGAAGTTTATGGATTATTTTACATGAATATAAATGTAAATGGTGATATATATCACATGGAAGAAATGAAAATAGAAATTGAATATGACCTTTGTGATTTTACAAAGCTTTTTAATAAGTTAAATAGTTGTGATAAGATACCATTGTATACTAGTTTTACAAAATACGAAGAATTTTCTACTGTATTGAAGTTATATAATTTAAAAGATAGTTGCAGATAAATAAATGCCATCTTTATAGAACTATGTGGTCTCCTAAATGATATGATGTAAGAATAAAATAAACTTCCTTGTCTAATTTATGATTAAAAACAAATAAAACATTCAATGCAAATGATCTCTAAAAAATGCATTCTTGATCTAAATATTTCATATTATTTCACAAGGACCATGAATCACTCATAAAACACCCTAAGTGTGGCATAGATTAATACAATAAAGATGAATCAAGTCCTTCAAAAGATGTATAGTACTTTCCTATCATTCCTTGGTTATAATACTATATGGATTTTAGGTAACCTCAAGATAATTGAAATGGAATGAAGATACAATAATTAAATATGAAAACCTAAGTCATCTAATAGAATCTCCTTAGGTGAATAAAATTCATTATGATTATCTTGAATTTGAAAATGAATTAAGAAAATTATATATTACATTATTTATATATTGAATAAATCCTTTTGGAATACATATTATTAGTCATAGTATATGGCCCATCATGTTTGTAAATTATAACTTTCCACCATGGTTATAAAAGAAGCGCAAATACAATATGTTGTCTCTTCTTATATCTGGATCAAAGAAACTCAGTAATGATATTGATGTCTATTTAGGTCCATTTTTTTAGCATGGTGTAAATATCCGAGATCTATGAGGTGATGGTGCTTTAAATTATCCCACTAAATGATGGAGATCCACTATGGCTAGGGGTCCTCTCGAGCGGCGGTGTGGATCAACCCCCAGGCTCCCTCTTCTATTTCAGAATTCCTCCTCTCTAGGAGCCATCGATGATTATATTTTAGGTTTTCTATATATGGATGAGTGTACCCTTTGTATTAAAGAATCCTTGGTTTCCCAAATCTATTTTTAGTTATACATATCATAGAATTCCCTGAATAAGATCCGTTATTGAGTGTAGAAATCGTTCGATTAGTGCCAAAATCTCATCTATCCATCACCCCTAGGTTCTTCTATTTTTGAAATTTTAAATGGAATTCCTTACCCACATGTAGGATATACCAGTAGAATGTGTTGGGTGTTTTCATTAAGGTTTCATAAAAACATTTACATGCCCCCTGTTCACTTGGTTTTGAAGTGGAAATCCCAGATTTGATGGAAAGGGTAGCTACCTAGATGGATTTGGCTCGGTTGTTTCCTTTTAGGAAGGTTTGAGGGATCAAAATCCATTTATTTTTTCAAGTACCTTGGGTGGTGTAGCTCCTCTTTGTCTAGCCTTGGTCCCTTATAATCCTCCAGTCTCCCTCTCTTTCAAAGGGGGTGTACCTCACATTTCTATCTGTAATATAATATCCCTAAGTAAGGTAATTTCTTGTAGTTACCCATCACATGTTCTTCCTTCACGTGATCTAGGTTCCTCAAATCATTCCCCTCCAATCTCTTCATCCCTATACAGTGTATTATCACATGTCCAAGAGGCCCAGACTCACTCAGTTTATTTCTTTCCAGTCCTCTCAAGAAGATTCCCTTAAAATGGAATCTCCCCTTATCCCCACGATAGCAGGTATGTGTACCATATCTCTATCTATGTATGTGCCACATATCCTTTCTCCACAATCCATATCTTGGGTACCAAGGGGGTCTAAATACTGCAATTAATATCCAATTTTTTCTCCAATAATTATATCTTCACCTATTCCTAATGGAGTGTTCAAAATATCTCAATCCAAAATCATACGAGAATATTCTCCTTCTCTTTCTCAACTGAAAATTGCCAACCTATCAGGGGATAAAAACAGATGCCAAGTAGATCAATGATCTCATTAATTATTTGTAATACTTGAGTCATGGGGGCTTGGGTAAAAATAAATTTCATTTCTATTATACTCCCGAATAATAAATCCTATCTTGTTGTAGTTATTGAATCCAAACAATGTTCCTCTAAAATTTTTGAGTTTGTACATAGAATTAAAATGCATGAATCTTTACATGCCAACCCTCAAAAGATAAACATATGGATATTTTTTAATTATAATATCTTAGTGAAACTAATTGATGAATCAAACTATTTTATTACTATTAAGGTTACTTCAGGCATTAATTGTTCATTCATCTCACTTGTTTGTGGTAGTTATGATGCCCAAATAAAGGAATCACTATGGAATGGCCTAGGAGCCTTTGATCCAAGTGATATGGCATGGCTCATGGATAGTGATTTTAATGTTTTTTTTATTTTATAGAAAATAAAGGGAGAGGTACATTCCCCTGTAAGGCGGGTGGGGAGTTTTTAAGTTCATGTCTCATAGTGGGGTTATCGACATGGGATTCATTTGGAACTACTTTACTTTGAACAATAAAAGGAAAGGGGGTCTTCTTTCTTGGTTCCTATTGGATTGAGTGCTTGAAAATGACCATGAAATATCCACCTACACAAAAACTAAGGTAAATCAACTCATCTATAGTCTATTGGATCATTCTCCTCTGCTAGTCTCTTTAACCTACAGACATGAGAGAGGTGGATTCTTCTCTTTCTCTCATTTGTGGACCGAGTATCCAGGATATTACTAAGTGGTGGAAGAGACGTGGAATAAGCCTAACCAGGGAAGTGCTTAGATAAAGTTTTATAATAAACTAATACAACTCAAATATGATCTCTAGTTATGGATTAATAACCAACCTCCATGATTTCAGAAGATAGATGTGGTGAAGATGGATATCAAGTGCCTGAAATTGAGTTTGGAAGAGGACTAGAATAATGAATTGTTTGGTGAAGTCACTAAAAAAAAGATAATTTGGATGAAATGATCCTTGAGGATGAATTAATGGTTCACAAATAGTAGAGAATAAAATATCTATGTGAAGGTGATTGAAATACTACATTATTCCATGCTTATATTAAGGAGAAAAGGTGTACCATTATCCCGAACATACTCCTAGAGGATGGCTCTTATATTGATGATAGGTAAGTGGTGGATGGAATCAATGAATCCCACTTTAAGGCACTCCTTATAGGACCCAACACATTCATTCCTAATTGTTATCTGAGGGGGTATGGTGAAATTCTGAATGTGGTCCCTCACTCTCTCACCAGTCTTGATAATGAATCCTTTGAAGCTAGTTTAGATGAGAAAGATATGTATGAGGTGATTCTCAATCTCAATTCATAGAGTTCACTGATCCTAGATTGATTCTTGTATTCTTTCTAGAGGGTGTCCTGGAAAATGGCTAAGAGTGGGATGGTGAGAGTTTTGTAAAACTTCTTCTAGGGTGGTAGTATTTCTCAGGTATCTTGCACCACTACACTAGTTATCATTCCAAAAATCAAGGACCCCTCTTATATCCATCATTATAGGCTTGTAAGCATGTTCAGTTATCCATAAAAGGTGTTATCCAGTGTAATTAAAATAAGGCTCTCTATTCACCTTCCATTATGGATATATGATTACCAGCATAGGTTCTTTAAGATATGTTTGATCCTAGGATAGAAATCATTGACCCAAGAAGTGGGCAGTGACATTAATCTCAATTATTTTGTATATAATAAGGAAATTAAGGTTTATATGCATAAGGTTTTGGATAGAGTCAAGTGGAATTTCATTATAAAGGTGTTATTAAGAATGGGTTTCTCCTCCTCGGCCTCAGATCTCATCTTTAAGTGTGTCAGTTATTTGTGGATTTCAATATATTTTAAGGGGAAAATCATGGATTCTTCAAATGTTTTCAAGGGTTAATGCAGGGATACCCTCTATCCCCTAGAATCTTCTTCCTTACCCAAATATATTATTTGTCACCTCATTAATAGTATAATTAAAATTGGTAATATTCTACCTTTCAGTTTAAATTAAACTCTTATTTCATCTCCCATATTATTTTTTCATATGATACTATTATACTTATGAATTTTAGTAAGAGATAGTTTTGTGGTATTAATATGGTTCTTGATTATTACTTTAACTGGAGTGGTTAAATTATTAAAATAGGGAAGATAATCTATTATATCTCAACTAGGTGCTCAGACAGGTGGGTGAGATCCCTAAGTAACATCTTGTACATGCATAGAAGGGACTTCCCAATGGATTGCCAAGGTTCTCTTATATTCTCAAGAATGCTACAAATACATCATATTTATTAGATTAATGGAAGGATCACATGCCACATTTTGAATTGGAAAAATCACTATCTATATTTTGGTGGAAGAATTGATTTGGTTAAAAGTGTACTTTCATCCATCATGATCCATTCTATTTTAGCAATCAAGGTATCAAAATGAGTTATCTCTAATATTGACATAATCAAGGCATCATTCATTTGGTATGGACACTTTGATGGAATGAACTACTAGGCATTGTGGCTAAGGATGTCCAGGACTTCGAGGGAGGGTGGCATTAACATGAAAAATATCTTATACACATTGTATGGAATTCATGAAAATTTGGAATGGGATACTATTAATAAATTAACCCTATAGAGGAGGTCTATGGATAGAAAATATAGAAGTGAAATGGGTGTGGAAAGAGGAAATATTTATTCTATTTGGTCCATGATTTATCCTTATATCCAAATTCTTCAGAATCACACTTGATTCATAGTGTGGAGGGGTGAAATTTAATTTGGGTGCCACAACTGGGTTGGCTCTAAGCTTAGATTCCCTAGGTGCCTCGCTCTATATATTCATTTCAGCCATTCTATCTTGAACTTGAGCTTTATCAATGCTATTATGGACTCAAGATAGCAAGATATTTTTTATCTTATTGAAATGAACACATAACCAGATAAATGTGTTTTCAATGAAACTTCAATGGGAACCTTTTCTTAAAATTATTTTTTTAGGGTGAAAACTTTTATGGGAAACATTGATAACTTGGGGGAGGTCCTATGGTGTAAGGAGGTCCTTGGGAAATATAATTTTCTTATTTTTGGAATAAGGAATCTGGTTTTCTCCAATAATGAGAACATTAAACAAATAAGAGTCAACTTGTTATATAGATTCTTTTGTTTCAAGAACCGTTGAGAGGAGACCTTGGATCACCTATTCTTTGAAATAATATGGTCTCATATGGTTTTGAGCTCCTTCGGTGATTTTTCTAGATTTTCATCCCAAGATTTAATCGGCCTCCCATTTATCGAGTTCTAGTTCCAGGGTGTGGGTGTCACGACCCGTCCTTGAGGCCCGTGTCGTGAATACCCCAAGCCCGCCTTCCATAGGCCAGGGGCTGGCAACTAGCACCAAAGGCGTAAATCCCGATAAAAGGGAAGTCATATGCTTTATAAAAGTAAACAAACACAGTAGAGTACACAACTGAAGTAAGCACTAAGTAAACTGAGTACAAAAGTAAGTGTTGAAAAGTAAATAGGCTAGTATAAAAACCCAACTGAAAGTACAGTACAACTGAAAATAAAGTACAACAGTAGTAAAGTAAAGCAGCAACCACCGAGTTGTCTTCCGGATATCCCACCTAAAGGGTGGGTAAAGATGGTCTCCTCAGCTCCTCGGGTCTGGACTTCCGCTCAGTGTATGTCCTGTCTAGTGGTCCACCACCAGGTACCGTCCATCTCCACAAGCCTCCACCTCGATCAGTGTTGTCCGTCATCTGCATCCAACACAATGTAGTCCAGGCATAGCCCGTGCAGGGGTGAGTATATGATACACATTAGGGACCTTGAGACCCCCGAATATCTCCTAGAATCCACAAAGGATAAACCACAAAGTAAATATACAATAACTAAGTATCAACCGACTCAACTTAGGTATATGCCCATACATATACCTAAGTCATCAATTCCAGTTTGGCTCCAACTCTCGATCCCATGCAAAACCGAGTCCACACAGGAAAGAAGTCAATCACACCAATGGTAATGATTGAATAGTCAAGACTCAGCTCACACAGGTATACTAATCATGAAGAAGGGTGGAGATGATTAGATGTAGCCTCTGAATCATCTCCTCTGCCAAACCCATGTAGGATTCAAGCATAGAAGTCGTCACTGTCAAACCCCCCTAGGATCCAAGTACAGAAATCCTCAATGTCGAACCCACAGAGGATCCAAGTACAGTCGTCATCGCTGCCGAACCCACGGAGGATCCTAGTACAGTCATCATCGCTGCCAACCCATAGAGGATCCTAGTACAGTAGTCATTGATGTTGAACCCATGTAGGATCCAAGTACAGTTTCCATCATCATCGAACCCACGGAGGATCCCAGCACGATAGTCGTCGCAGTCGCATCCAGCTCTAGGGTTCCCGCACACAGCACGCTCGATTCCAGGAGGGTCCGCTCCTCGAGTCAAGGGGGGTCAATACATCAACTATCACAAAGTCAGGATTTGATGTATCCCAATGATCCGTCTTGTCAATAGGAACTCAACGTGACAGACAGCGCGTCAATCGGATGCCTGGTCTGTGAGATATTGGCATTTCCATACTAGGGGCCAAGTTCGAAAAATACTCGTCCAAACTTGGTTGTTTTCCAAATATGCCCAAAACTCACTTAGAGTATCAAAAAAGGACCGCCTCATCGATAGGGTCTCAGTTCCGCAGATGTCACGTCGATCAGATGCACAGCCTTTGAATTATTCACCTTTAAGTGAATAAGGGTCCGACCCGTTAAGCCCAGTGGGTCGATGGGTCGGGTTAACCCAGTTTTAGCGGGTCCGACCCAGCAGGGGTGTTGGACGGCCCAACGAAACGTGTGGCCCGGCCTGAAGGGACGTGGCCTATCATGAATGGGTTCGACCTAACCCGAAGGGGCGCAGCCCGGCCCGAGGGGACGCGGACCAGCCCGAGGGGGCCCGGCCCAGCGCAGTCCGGTTCGGCCGGGCACGGCCCGGCTGGGTGCTGCCCCATTGGCTCGGTCAGCTGGCCGAATGGCTCGGCTCGGAGGCCGAGTGGTCTGAGGGGGCGCGACCCCTCGGCTGCCCGAACTGGCGGCACCTTCTAGCACAAGCGGCCCGCCATGCGGGCTGTCGGTTCTCCAGTGCAGTGCCCTTCTGGCGCCACGTATTTGCTACGCCCGGTCGGCCGATGGGCCAGCCGGTCCATCCGCTGAAGCGGCCCGCTTAGAGGGTCGTGGTTCCGTCCGCACATCCGGCGTGATGGTGCCGGCTTCCTCCGCTGCGGCCTACCCTGGCCACGGCTTCGCGTTCCCGGCACAGCACAACGGGGACGTTCTTCCTCCACCGCGGTCCGCTTTTCCACGTCTTTCTTTGCATGTGTGATGGCGGCCCTTATACCGTCGGCCTCTTCTGTGTTCTGCTTTCGGTCGTCAATTCCAAAAAGATCAAGTTCTAGTGGAGGGTTGTTGGGCCGTTTTCATTCGGCCTGCTCCCTCCACGTTAGGCGGTAACACATGACCAAATTCGTTTCAGAGAAAACAACGAGGAACAAGTACAATTTTAATCAACTAAAATTGTATAAAATCCCCCTACCTCGAATAATTGACGTCACACATCAGGCGTCACAGAAGACGGCGTCATGGGGAAAGGATTCGTAGGCGACGTTGTAGTGTGTCCAAGGAGGAAGTGGCATCTCCTCACTTGTCACGGAGAAAAGAAAGGAAGGCGTGAAGATCGTTCTTCATGGAACCGGCATTCTTCGTTGAAGAAGACTCTGTTCTTCTTCAGAGGGTTGATGTTCTTCAAAAAAGGAGAAACTCCCTTCTTCTTTCACAAGATCTCTCTCTCCAATATTTCCCCCAACACAACATGTGCCAACCAAATTAAAATATGGCTACCCCTTATTTTAATTAAACTTTCCAAGCATTCAAAATTCAAATCCCTTAATTAAATAATTGAAGAGTTTGATTGCATTGATTAGCATGTGTTGGCAAGTAATAAAGAGGGAGAGAGGGAGAGGAAGAGTTTACACTATTAAAGAGGAGTTTAAAAATTAAATAAGGAGTTTAGGGGAAGGTTAATGGTTGGGGATCGTGTGGGACCCACCTTTCAAATATCCACACATACGAAGTTGGATGGTTGTGGACCCCACCAATAACTTCCCATGGGAGGGATTAACTTCCAAAGTTATAAAATAATATTGTTCTAACAATTTTATTTAATTTAAACTAATTTCCCAAATAAAAAATTCTCAACCCGCTTAAAACACAACTACGGTAAAGGTCCCCTTAAGCATTTACTGGCACTGCGAGTTCATTGGTGCCCTCAGATTTCAATTCCAAGCACCGGTTCAAAAGATAAAAAACCCCGCTTGTTCGTTTACTGAATGTACCCGAGCTAAACTTCGAAAATTGATTTCGGGCACACCGGGCCTCAGAATCAAGTCTCGTCAGAAGCCACAGACTCATAAAATTCCAAAGTATTTAAGAAAAAAAATTCCTTGAAATTTCTGGGTCTTTACATTAATCCCACCTCAGGTCTTTACGTCCTCATAAAACTACAACATAAACTAAGAAAATAAATAAGGGTATTGTGCACGCATCTCATCCTCCTGCTCTCATGTGCTCTCCTAAAGGTTCTCGTGATGCCAACGAATGTGCACCAGAGGAATTGACCATCCACTTAGGACCCACTCATGTCGATCCTCGATCTCCACTAAGACATCTGTGAAAGTATCCCTGTCATCCATGTCCAGCTCCCCATGATCTATGATGTGGGTCGGGTCGTGCACCTATCTCCTCAGCTGAGATACGTGGAAGACGTCATGAACCCAGTGCAAATAAGGTGGAAGGGATATGCGGTAATCCACCTCACCTAACCTGCCGAGGACTTGGAAAGGCCCGATGAAGTGCGGAGATAACTTGCTGCCCTGGCCAAATCTCCGAAATCCATGTCGAGGTGATACCCGTAAGAAAATTTGGTCGCCATCATCGAACTCCAGTGGTCTCCGTCTCTTATCAGCATAGGACTTCTGTTTTCTCTATGTAGTCCTCATCCTTGTAACACCCTAAGCTTCCATGGTATGCTTCTCTTTGAATAATACAATAGCGTGTGTTGTACGCAACATTCAGTTCAAATGCACCACGACTCACCAAACTAGCCGCTCAAAAGCAGTTATGAATAGTATTAACTAAATTTTAAATTTTATATTATCCTTATAATTTTAGATTCCATATAATGAGTTTCTAAGACATAATTTAAGAAAAAAATCATTTTTTCAGATAAAATAAGTATTTTTCAAAAAATGCAATTTTACCGCCTTTTAATGGTGAAGCCTTTTTAAATCCAATATTTGAAACTTTTATATATTAAATTTGAGAAAATGAAATTCTTCTTTAGAATCGGGACATAAGAATTTAGTTTCAATAAAGTTTTGGTGTTTTTCTGATAACTTTCAAATTTGGGTGAATAGTGAAAAATACAATATTTTAACTGAAAACAACTTTTTTAATCAAAATAATTTATATTGTTAAATTATAAATTTTAATGATTTGTAAGTATAAATAGATTAAATTTTTACCATTTAATCTAATTATGGTTATTGTAAGTAATTTCACTTTGAAATTGACATAAACAAGTGTTAAACTTTTGATAGTTATTATTTCTTAAAAATACGCCTTTTGGTTTTTATAGCGGAAATTAATTTAATAAATGAAACTTTTATGTTTTTAATTTTGTAAAATAGATTTCATTTTTGGATTTGGAATATTGAAATTATCTTAGGGTGAAATTTTGGTACTTTTCTGATAACTTTCATATTTTGATGAATAGTGAAAATTACTAAATTTTAATTAAAAACAACTTTTTTAATCAAAATAATTAATGGTGATAAATTATGAATTTCAGGGATTTTAAATTATAATTAGATTATAATTTTATCATGTAATCCAATGTTGGTCATTGTACATAATTTCATATTTAAACTGAATATAAGAAAGTATCAATCTTTTGATAGTTATTATTTGTTAAAAACACGCTTTTTGTTTCAACAATGGGAATTAATTTTAAATTAATTTCTTCCAATTGTATGTTTTGAATTTGTAAAAATGGATTCCATATTTGGAATCATGATTTCCAAATTTTTTAAATAGATAACTTTCACTTTTAGACATTTTTGAATAATTACTTCGGTAAATATTTTATTTACCATGGTTAAAGGTTAAATCTGGTAAATAATGGTAATGAAATAATATTATAATAATAATAAATTACCATAAAACGTGTCCTAACCTTATTTTTGGAAACATGTTCTACCATGGGAATCTTTGGGTTGATTTTGGGACTCCATGGATCCACTTGTAGGGGATAGGGACACTTAATATTAATTAAGTTAAAGTAAATACAAAAATAACATAAGCATATATCTTTTAGAAAAACAATTTTTACATAGGGTTATATATGTTGTATTTTCTACTATAAAGATTAATTAGAAATATAAAAAGATTTCATACATAATTTTATTTTATTTATAATTTTTAGACATTAAATAATATAATTTATTAATGACGCAATGATGAGGCAGTAATTACTGTATTAATGAAATATTAAGATAATTGACATTATAAATACCCAAATAAATGTAATTTGAGACTTTTTATAAATTAAAATAATTTTATAGGTTACTATTACATATTAGGAATGTTTATATAAATTTTTTTCGAAGTAATAATGTTGTTATGAATTTATCAAAAACAAAATACCCAATAGTGTCAAAATTGACATAAAAGAGTTTTTAAAACAAATATTATATTATAAATTTATATTCAATTCCTAAAAATATATGGTTCGGAAAAGGGACTTATATCATGATAGGTGTATTATTAATAGACCACTTGGGGTCACTTGGAGGTATATAGTAAGTTTATTAGCTATATAATATAAAAATACAAAGTGACATGGTAAGTGTCAAACTAATTAACTAAGAGTTAAAACTAAAAGATAAGGTTAATATAATGACCCAAACCTGTCTAAATTCTATTGGTTGAGTGATTTTAGACCCATACCCACCTTAACCTTTAAATAATCCACTTTGGATCCATTAGAAACCGAATATGAATTTATTATAAAATAATGTTTCTAGATTTTCCTAAGGTGCCCCTCCTCCCCCTTATAAAAGGACACCACTTCAAACCAATTCTTCACACTTTAAAAGCCTTTTGTTTCGGCCAAAACCTACCCAAATACTCTCTAAACTTCCCTAAATTCAACCTAGAGTCCCTAGTTGGATCATAAAGCCAACCTAAGGATCCCTTTTGATCAAATCAAAAGGAAGAATCCGAAGAAGAGGTAATGTTTTCACCACCCTTTTTCAAGTTCATTTCTTCTTCAACTTCTTCTTTATTTGTTATTCCCATTATAAAATAATAACTCCAGTATCTTATATATAATGTGATGTTTTTATAAATATGGTACAACCATATTCATTATTCTATCCATCCTTTTAATGACATGTCACTATACATGCATACATACGGCTTACCGTCTCCACGTCGTGGTGTAATTGTTATTTAATAACTTATTATTTGGATGGGTATAATAATGATGTTTAATTCATGTCAATAATAAATCTAAAATGATAATTATTCTGTATATATGATATACCATCCAATTATATATTATTTTAATATCAAAAGAATGATATTGTCACTCGTGCGTACGTACGGACTACTATCTCCACGAACGCGATGAGATTCATTCCTCATCGTATCCATTCAAGACTAATTCTTATTTAATGATTAAAATAATTTTTAAGGACCTGATATCATTCTGTATATGAATAAGATACAACCTATCCATGACAAACACGGCTTACGTAACAAAACATATAAAAGAAAACGAGTAAGTTAACACCCGAAACAACGATAATACTAAGATATTATTAACAAATAAATATTAAAAGATCATATATGATATCATATTAATGTATATGATTCTTGTATAATTTAATAACAATTATTTAACCATTATATAGGAGTTTAACCTACCCTCAGCCAAGGAAAAGTACAAGGTAAGGTTTTATTTCACAATCTCTTTATTATCTGAGGTTGTTTATACGTAATTATCTACGGGGACCTCTTTTTCATCGACATCCATGTTTCTTAAAAATGTATTTCAAAACATTATTACTATTTTACATAATATGGTTTAATGTAATTTATACCCTTTTTTGACTTTTTTATAATAAGTTTACAAATGATTCTTTCCGTCGTTTTCCAAACAAGGTCATTTTTAACCTTTTCGACAGAATTAAGGTAAGAATGTCTTTTTTTAACTTATAGGGCGGGTGCAGCTATTTTTTGCCGTTATAAAATCTTCAAAGCTTCCCTTACAAGATTATAAGAATATTTTCAAAATAAATGTTTTATTTTATAATTATGTGACTTTTAAATGATTTCAAAAAAAAGAGATATTTCTCTCAAATATTTTTGATTTCATCTATGTCAACATCCTTTGATGGATTTTAAGCTTATTTGAAGTTTATTTATTATAATACAAAACTTCCATATTGTATTGAAGGTTTTGTGATATGTTTGACTATGGATTTATTATTTTTATACCATTCATGGTTTATGGATAAATTATTGACATTTTGTATTCTAGTTTTAATATGAATGTTTATGTTATGTTTAAAACCTGTCCATTCATATGAGGAATGCATTGGACTTAATATGTGATGGGTGGAGCCCGATATAGCTCCTCGATGCATCAGTAGGTCTCATGAGACAAACTAGTGTCTTGGCACAAGTCCTTGACAAAATATTATTTGTAGTCTTGGCAAGAGGCCTTGGCTACGTGGTTATGATAATCTGGCATTATGCATTCTATCATTATGAAAGTGGTTATTGATATTGCCTGTGATTATTCGACTAGTAGAATATCCATGTGAATAATTAAATGACATTATTTCATTTTATCTTTTCCATATTATGTTGAAGTTCAAGTTTAAAAGGCTTTTGTTTTGGCTATACATTTCCTTAAATGTTTATGCTTATTTATGAATGTTTCCGCTATATTGTTATCTTTACTGAGCATCTGATCTCACCCCTTTCAATGTTTTATTTTTCCCAGGATGTGAAGAAGTAATTTATGAATGACCTACAGATATAATATGAGGGGATATGAAGATAAGATGTTGTAGTGGTAGTTTTCACTTTATGATGTAATGTAAACTTTATAAATGTATCTAGTTATTCAAAGGCTACTAAACTAATCGGTCTTTTGAGACTTGATCTTTCTTGTGATCATGCCAATGTTATGTAATAACGCACTGACTCTGGGAAACTAGGGTTGGGGCGTTACAATTGGTATCAGAGTAAGTTTAGTACAAACCTTGGAAGCTAAATTTAGATAAACTTTGATTAGAGCACATAGACCTAAGATGGACTTTGAGGATTAGTATAGAAGAACTTCCTAGAATTTTGGTATTGTAGATATTTTGTGAGTTTTCTGAGCAATACGTCCATGTCTGGATACGAGTAGGTAGAGGCAGATCTGGAACAGATGTACCTAGGGGTAAAACCTAAAAACACAGCTTTGAGCTAGACTCGAACGGGAACTGGTGCATGACAATGGGCCTTGCTACACTCTTGGTTACGACACTCTTGGGGGATATGCTTAGGATAATTCTCATTTTCTTTATGAACCATTATGAAGGGTTTATGAGTATATACTTCCTCAAAGAAAACATTTTTATGATTATGGATTATATCCATAAAATGTTCAATTTATGTTAAGTGTTTTACAAGTATGGAATTATGTATTTTGATTCATAAACTGGTCTAGTTTATGACATTGTTTAGAAATGGCGCCCAATAGAAGGAATGAGAACTCCAACAATACGCATGATCCAAAGAGTAAGAAGGATCATATCTTTCATGGTCTTAAGCCAAAATTTATAAGGGAAATAGTCTCCCACATATTATCATCATATGAATAAATAGTATCATGTGTTGATAAGATAAGTAAATAATTATCGGATTCCTATGGCTTTGAAGGGAAGTAAGAGAAGGAAAGGATAGTAGAGAAAAGGATAGATAAAAGGAAGAAGGTAAAGAGGGATTTTCCCATATGTGATAACTGTGGAAAGAATCACCTTGGAAAATGCTTGAAGGGAATGACAGTATATTATAAGTGTGGAGAAAAAGGACACCAAGTACGTGACTGCAAGGGTAAGAAAAAGGTTTCAAATGTACAATGCTTCATCTGAAAGGAGTTTGGACACTATGTGAACCAATGTCCCAGTCATCGGACTATGCCACAAATGATGCTATTGGATAATAATCAAGTTATGATACTACCACAGATGAAGAGGAATGACTAGTGTTATTATGTTGTTATTTTGGAATTATTTCATTGAAGTATTGTATCAACGATGTACTGGAAATAAATAAGGATTATACTGCAGTAATATTTCATTGAGGATTTGAGATTTTATGGTACTAAGAAAAGTGACTCTACAGCAAGTCAAACTTATTGGAAACTACATGGTTGAAGGAAAGATAAACCTTAATGTGGTCTTAATATTAAGGTACGGATTTTGGAATAAGATATGGTTGATTTGGTAAATTATATTGGATATTCTTGACTGCCTTGGAACTGATTAAAGATCTGTATATTCCATCATTGTTGGAGTTTACAACATTTTTGGATGGATTAAGTATATCCAGTATTCTATATGGAATTAGGGAGCATGAATGTAATCAATAAGTTTTTATGGTAATTCAGGATGTTTCAGTGTTTTAAAAGAATACATGATGAAGGTATTCATATGATATTACGGGGTAAAAAGGATCTTTATTGTGTTTACCTTCCTTGTAAATTTTTGATTGTGAGTTTTGACAGAAGTATTTTGGATAATTATAGTTTGAGATTATTTTTGGATTGTCATAAAAGGACAACCCGGAGGTCGGGCGGCAACCCGTCGCTTCCGGCAAGGCCGCGAGACTTGAACCTACAACCGAAGGGCAACAAGGGTGTATCATCTACCACTGGCCCACGTGATGTCCTAGATAGAATAATGTAGTCTTTTTAAAAAAAATCTGGTAGATGAATTATAAATTCATTTTTTTAACCCTAAATGAATAGGATAAATAGAATATTATTTTTAAGTTCTATTATCTTTTATAGTGAAAGTTGAGTTTGTGCTTGAAATTAGTTATAGGATTGAACTCTACTTGTCAAGTATATATTTTTCTTCTTCTCTTATTCAACGAAGAAATTAATTCTTATAATTTAGTGAAGGGATCTTAAAACAAAAAAATGTGTTATCCTAATACCATATGTTTTGTTGAACCGATGGTATTTTAAATCATCATAGATTGATGAATTTAAGGCCCTCAATTTTACACTTGTTTATGATTGATGACCTCAATCACTGCCTATAAATATTTACGTTTTTCCTCCAATTATATGTCTCTAATTTCCTCCAATGTTCTCCTAATAGAGATCATGATTTGGTGGTGACCCTTTAATTTCCCTTTCCTCTCATTAAGACTAAATTTTATTAACCCAATTTCCGATGTGGGTTTTCCCACAAAGATATTTTCGATTTTCTAACTTTTATATTCAAAAAATAATTTCAAATTGCGAGGACACAATTTATTGAAGGAGGGGAGAATGTAACACCCCAAGCTTACACGGTACGCTTCTCTTTGAATAATACAATAGCGTGTGTTGTACGCAACATTGAGTTCAAATGCACCATGACTCACCAAACTAGCCATTCAAAAGTAGTTATGAATAGTATTAACTAAATTTTAAATTTTATATTGTCATTATAATTTATAATCCATATTATGAGTTTCTAAGACATAATTTAGGAACAAATTCATTTTTTTTAGATAAAAGAAGTATTTTTTTTTAAATGCAATTTTGCCGCCTTTTAATGGCGAAGCCTTTTTAAATCCAATATTTGAAACTTTTATATATTCAATTTGACAAAATTAACTTCTTCTTCAGAATAGAGACATAATAATTTAGTTTCAATAAATTTTTGGTGTTTTTCTGATAACTTTCAAATTTGGGTGAATAGTGAAAAATACTATATTTTAACTGAAAACAACTTTTTTAATCAAAATAATTTATATTGTTAAATTATAAATTTTAATGGTTTTGAAGTAGAAATAGATTAAATTTTTACCATTTAATCTAATGATGGTTATTGTAAATAATTTCACTTTGAAATTGACATAAACAAGTGTCAAACTTTTGATAGTTATTATTTCTTAAAAATACGCCATTTGGTTTTGACAGTGGAAATTAATTTAATAAATGAAACTTTTATGTTTTTAATTTGGTAAAATAGACTTCATTTTTGGATTTGGAATATCTAAATTAGCTTAGGGTAAAATTTTGGTACTTTTCTGATAGCTTTCATATTTTGATGAATAGTGAAAATTACTAAATTTTAATTAAAAACAACTTTTTTAATAAAAATAATTAATGGTGATAAATTATGAATTTGAGTGATTTTAAAGTATAATTAGATTATAATTTTACCATTTAATCCAATGATGGTCATTGGGCATAATTTCATATTTAAACTGGACATAAGAAAGTGTCAATCTTTTGATAGTTATTATTTGTTAAAAACACGCTTTTTGTTTCAACAACGGGAATTAATTTTAAATTAATTTCTGCCACTTCTGTGTTTTGAATTTAGAAAAATGGATTCCATATTTTGAATCAAGATTTCCAATTTTTTTTAAATATGTAACTTTCATTTTTAGACATTTTTAATAATTACTTCGGTAAATATTTTATTTACCATGGTTAAAGGGTAAATCCGGTAAATAAGGGTTAAAAAATAATATTATAATAATACTAAATTACCCTAAACGTGTCATAACCTTATTGGTGGATACATGTCCGACCATGGGCATCTTTGGGTCGATTTTGGGACCCCATGGAGCCACTTGTAGGTGATAGGGACACTTTATATTAATTAAGTTAAAGTAAATACAAAAATGACATAAGCATATATCTTTTAAAAAAAACAATTTTTACATAGGGTTATATATGTTGGATTTTGGAATATAAATATTCATTAAAAAGATAAAAATATTTCCTATATAATGGTATTTTATTTATAATTTTTAGACATTAAATAAGTTAATTTATTTATGACACAATGATGATGCATTAAATACCGTATTAATGAAAGATTAAGATAATTGATATTATAAATAGCCAAATAAATATAATTTGAGACTTTTTATAAATTCCAATAATTTTATTGGTTAATATGACATATTATTATTGTTTATATAAATTTTTTTTGGAGTAATAATTCTGTTATGAATTTATCAAATACAAAATACCCAATAGTGTCAAAATTCACATAAAAGAGTTTTTAAAACAAATGTTATATTATTAATTTATATTCAATTCCTAAAAATCTAAGGGTCGGCAAAGAGACTTATATCATGATATTTGTATCATTAATGGACCACTTGGGTGTCTCTTGGAGGTATATATTAAGTTTATTAACTATATAATATAAAAATACAAAGTGACATGGTAAGTTCAAACTAATTAACTAAGAGTTAAAGCTAAAAGATAAGGTTAATATAATGACCCAAACCTGTATAAATTCTATTGGTTGAGTGTTTTAGACCCATCCCCACCTTAACCTTTAAATAATCCACTTTTTAGCCGTTATAAATGGAATATGAAGTTATTATAAAATAATATTTCTAGATTTTCCTAAGGTGCCCCTCCTCCCCCTTATAAAAGGACACAATTTCTAAACAATTATTCACACTTTAAAAGCCTTTTGGTTCGGGCAAAACCAACCCAAATACTCTATAAACTTATCTCACTTCAACCTAGAGGCCTTAGTTTGATCATAAATCCAACCTAAGGATCCCTTTTGATCAAATTAAAAAGAATAACCCGAAGAAGAGGTAATGTTTTCACCACCCTTTTTCAAGTTCATTTCTTCTTCAACTTCTTCTTTCTTTGTTATTCCCATTATAAAATAATAACTCCAGTATTTTATATATACTATGATGTTATTATAAATATGTTACAACCATATTTAGTATTCTATCCATCCTTTGAATGACATGTCACCATACGTGCGTACGTACGGCCTACCGTCTCCACGTGGTGGTGTAATTGTTATTTAATAAATTATTATTTGTATGGGTATAATAATGATGTGTAATTCATGTAAATAATAAATATAACATGATAATTATTATTTATATATGATATACCATCCAATTATATATTATTTTAATATCAAAAGAATGATATTGTCGCACGTGCGTACGTACGGACTACCGTCTCCACGAACGCGATGAGATTCATTCCCCATCGTATCCATTCAAGAATAATTCTCATTTAATGATTAAAATAATATTTGAGGACTTTATATCATTCTACATATGAATAAGATACAACCTATCCATGAAAACACAGCTTAAGTAACAAAACATATAAAAGAAAACGAGTATGTTAACACCCGAAACAACGATAATACTAAGATATTATTAACAAATCAATGTTAAAAGATCACATATTATATCATATTAATGTATATAATTCTTGTATAATTCAATAAAAATTATTTCACCATTATATATGAGGTTAAACTACCCTAAACCAAGGAAAAGTACAAGGTAAGGGTTTATTTCACAATCTCTCCATTATTTGTGGTTGTTTATACGTAATTATCTACTGGGACCCCTTTATCATCCACATCCATCTTTCTTAAAAATGTATTTCAAAACATTCTTACTATTTTACATAATATGGTTTAAATTCATTTATACCCTTGTTTGAATTTTTATAAGAAGTTTACAAAGGAATCTTTCTATCATTTTCCAAACAAGGTCCTTTTTAACCTTTTTGACAGAATTAAGGTAAGAATGTCTTTTTTTAACTTATACGGCGGGTGAAAATATTTTCTGCCGTTATAAAATCATCGAAGCTTCCCTTATAAGATTATAAGAATATTTTCAAAATAAATGTTTTATTTTATAAATATCTGACTTTTAAATGATTTCAAAAAAAGAGATATTTCTCTCAAATAGTTTTTATTTTATCTATGTCAACATCCTTTGATGGATTTTAGGCTTATTTGAAGTTTATTTATTATGATACAAAACTGACATACTGTATTGAAGGTTTTGTGATATGTTTGACTATGGATGTATTATTTTTATACCATTCATGGTTTATAGAGAAATTATTGACATTTCTTATGCTAGTTTTAATACGAATGTTTATGTTATGTTTAAAACCTGTTCATATGAGGAATGCATTGGACTTAATATGTGACGGGTGGAGCCCACTCTAGCTTCTCGATGCATCAGTAGGTCTCATGAGACAAACTAGTGTCTTGGAAAAAGGCCTTGACAAAATCTTATTTGTATTCTTGGCATGAGGCCTTGGCTACGCGGTTATGATAGTCTATAATTATGCATTCCATCATTATGAAAGTGGTTATTGATATTGCATGTGATTATTTGACTAGTAGAATATCCATGTGAATAAGTAAATGGAATTATTTCATTTTATCTTTTCCATATTATGCTAAAGTTAAAGTTTAAAAGGCTTTTGTTTTAGTTATACATCGCCTTAAATGTTTATGCTTATTTATGAATGTTTCTGCTATATTGTTATCTTTACTGAGCATCTGAGTTCACCCCTTTCAATGTTTTATTTTTCCCAGGATGTGAAAAATTAATTTATGAATGACCTATAGGGATAATAAGAGGGGATATGAAGACAAGATGTTGTAGTAGTATTTTTCACTTTATGATGTAATGTAAACTTTATGAATATATCTATTTATTCGAAGGCTACTAAACTAATCGGTCTTTTGAGACTTGATATTTCTTGTGATCATGCCAATGTTTTGTAATAATGCACCGACTCTGGGAAATTGGGGTCGAGGCGTTACATTTGCTTCTGGCTGATCTGCACCTGCTCCGTCGTAGCATGAACCATCTCCGGTCCTACATGTGCTGACTCCCCAGGGTCAGTCCAGCATATAGGTGATCTGCAAGGTCGGTCGTACAGTGCCTCGTATGGTGCCATCCTGATGGTGGAGTGGTAGATGTTGTTGTACGCAAACTCCACCAGGGGTAGGTGATCCTCCCGGCTGCGACCAAAGTCAAGGAAACATGCACGGAGCATGTCCTCAAGAGTCTGAATGGTCCTCTCCGTCTGGCCATCCTTTTGAGGATGAAAGGCGGTGCTCAGGCGTAGCTGCGTCCTAAATACCTCCTGCGACCCCTTCCAATGCCGGGAAGTAAAGCGAGCATCTTGATAAGAGATTATAGATGATGGCAAAACATGAAGACATATGATCTCCTGAACGTATACGCGTACCAAGATCTCTACTGAGCACTTATCTCTGATTGGAAGGAAGTGGGCCTACTTGGTGAGTTGGTTGACGATCACTCAGATAGAGTCATGGCCCCTGGAAGTACGTGGAAGCCCCATCACGAAATCCATGGATAACCCATCCCACTTCCACTCTGTAACCTCTAAGGGTTGTACCAAGCCTGGTGGTACCTGGTTGTCCGCCTTCACTTGCTGGCAAGCAAGGCATTGTGAAACGAACTCTGCTACAGCCTTCTTTATACCCGGACACTAGTGCTGTCTTCTGAAGTCCTGGTACATCTTCGACACTCCAGGATGTACCGCTAGAGGGGAAGTGTGAAACTCCCTCAGAACTTCCTCCTACAGTGCAAATGGTACCATGGTACCTCCCTTGAAGAGTATAACATGCTCTCCTCCCTCAGAAAATCCATCAGGCGCCTGCCCTGTGGAAATTTGAGCACATCATGTCTCACACTCAACGTCCCCACATTGTGCCTCTCTGACCCACTGAAGTGGTGGAGGAGTAACTGTGAGGGACTGTAGAAAAGCTTCCCCATCTCTATCCACGAAGGATATCTACAAAGCGGCTAACAGCTCTGTCACCTCTCCATGTAGCTGAATGCCCGATCTCCTGCTGAGAGCATCAGCCACAACATTCCCTTTCCCAGGAGTATATACTATCTCAAATTCATAGTCCTGTAGGAACTAGGGTAATTTCCGATGTCTCAGGTTCAGGTCCTTCTGCGAGAAAATGTACCCGAGACTTTGGTGGTCAGAGTAGACTGTAAAAGCGCTCGCCCATCAGATAGTGTCGCCACATCTTCAGGGTGAAGATCACTACTGCTAACTCCTAGTCATGGGTAGCGTATTTCTACTCATGCTACCTCAACTATCGTGAACCATAGGTGATCATTTCCCGCTCCTGCATCAGGACACACCCGAGTCCGGTCCCTGATGCGTCGCAGTAAACCACGTACCCAACGCCCTCCTCCGGTAGCCTCAAGATGGGCGCACTGGTCAATCTCTGTCTCAACTCCTGGAAGCTCTGCTGGTATCTATCTGACCACACAAAGGGTTTCCCTTTCATTGTCAAAGCTAAAATCGGTGCTGCAACTCTGGAGAAATCTGGCACAAATCTCCGATAGTACCCAGCCAGACCTAGGAAACTCCGCACCTCCGTCATGCTCATGGGTAGCTCCCAAGAAAGTACTGCCTCGATCTTCATAGGATCCACAGCAAATCCTGCCTCCAAGATGACATGCCCCATGAAGTGAACCTCTCAAATCCAGAACTGGCACTTTGAGAGCTTACCATAAAGCTGGTGATCTCGAAGTGTGTCTAGTACAACCCACAAGTGGTAGGCATGCTCCTCCTAAGTAGTCAAGTAAATCAGTATGTCGTCGATGAAGAGTACGATAAAAAATCGAGGTAAGGCTGGAAGATCTTGTTCATGAGACTCATGAACACTGTTGGTGTGTTGGTTACACCAAAGGGAATAACCAAGAACTTGTAGTGGCCATACCAACACCTGAAGGTCGTCTTCTACACATCCTCGTCTCAAACTCTAAGATGATGATAGCTTGACCTGAGGTTTATCTTCGAGAACCATCGTGCTCCCTTGAGCTAATCAAAGAGGTCATTAATCCTCAGGAGTGGGTACTTGTTCTTTACAGTCACCTAATTCAGGCGACGGTAGTCAATACACAGTCGTAAGCTCCCATATGCCTTCTTGGCGAATAAAATTGGAGAAGCCCAGGGTGAAACACTAGGTCAGATGAATCCCTTTCTCTGCAAGTCCTCCAACTGTACCTGTAGCTCACGAAGCTCTACGAGAGCCATCCGATATGCTGGAGTAGATATCAGTGTTGTCTCAGGGTACAGGTCAATGTATAAATCTAACTCTCTACGAGGAGGTAGTCCTGTAATGTCGTCAGGAAAAACATCCGCATACTGATCCACCCTAATAGGAAAACTTGGACTCCTCACATCAACCACTCCTAGGATGATACTAGCCAACTGATGTGTGATCGGCTGCCCTATCCTTTGTTTAAGTCCATCCTGCACTGCAAAGGCTCCCTTCTCACTAGTGAAGGTGAACCTACTCCCATCTCTGTGGACACACCGCACTTTGTACCTAATACAGTCGATCTGGGCATGGTCTGTAGATAACCAGTCCATACCCAAGATGATGTCGTAAGGCCTCGATGCTGCTTTAAAAAGATCACAGCCGAAGACCTTGACTCCTAGAGTAAGCTCACACTGTCGGCACCTGTGCGTAATCGTCAAGTCTGCTCCCGTAGGAGTCTCTAACCGTAATAATCGAGCCAACGGCTCCGTCAGAATCTCCGAGCTCTGAACAAGGGCAGCAGCAATGAAAGAATGACTTTCTCCTGTGTCTATAAGAACTATAGCAAGGGTAGAGTAGACACAGATAGTACCTCGAATCATCTCAGGCGCTCTGTGGTCATAGGCCTCGACTTCTTGGAGCTGAGCCTGCCCCTGTATGCCAGCTCACTATGGTCGGGGTGGTCCCCCTGGGGGTGGTGGTGGTAGAGCCTCGAAGCATCATCCACCACCCGCTGCTCGGCCAGCTCCTCTGCCCCGTCTGCCTGCTCCTTGAGAACCACCATGGTCGAACGTCTGCCTCTACCTGGGAGGTCCCCCTACTATCTGATGCTCATCTGCATGGCGGTTCGGGCAGTCCTGATCCATGTGGCCCTACCTGCCGCATGCATAGCACTGCATGCCCCACGTATTACTGGCTTTTCTCGGTTTTACCCACACATCTAAATCAGTATCCTAAGGTCGCCCACCTGATGGCCTGGTCCGCTTGGACCTCTGCGACATCTGTCTACTGCCGGCTGCAGAAGACTCCGCTATGTGTCGCCCTGCAGTGGGTCTCGCTTCTTGCATCAGCTCATCAAGAAATCTCTCCACAAGAAGGGCTCACTCCAGTACTCCTGCCTACGTCGAAATGCTGAGGGAGATCATCAAAGCCCTGATCTCATGCCTCAGTCCTTACTTGAAGGTTTGGGCCTGGAATAATGGGTCTCCTACCATGTCTGTTGAGTAGCACGAGAGGTCGGTAAATCTCACCGAGTACAGGGCTACTGTTATACTACCCTGCCGCAGCTGTAGTAACTCCTGAATGCGCACCGCACGGAGGGTGGATGGAACAAACTACAAGCGGAAGAGGCTCTAGAAGTCCATCCAAAGTAGTGGTGCCTTGTCATGCACCTAGAGCATCAGACTCCACCATCTACCTACTACTGCGTGTAGGAGACTCGCGGCAAGGATCGCCATAAGGTCTGTCAGTGTCCCTACCAATCTGAAGACTCTGACGATAGCCTCCATCCAATCCTCGGCTACCTGAGGGTCTGTCTCTCCACAGAACCTGGGCAGCCTCTGTCACTAAAACTCGTGCAATGCACTCAGGTGGTGTGCACTCTCTACTGCTAGTCTAGTGGCATCAGTGGCTCAGCGGGTAATGGTACCGTTGGCGCCTCCGCTGTAATGGGGCCCTGCACTGAGGCCTCATCGCTCGGTGGGCTGCCACCTCGCACGTAGCTCAGACCCCTAGTTGGCTACCTTCGTGGGTCCATCCTGAAAAGAAAAAGGTGTTCCACAGTTAATACAGTATACCTAGTGAGCTCACATAAAGTAATCACAAAGAAAACTTTTGAAACACACATGCAGTCAATTTTTTCGTACTCTGAGTCAGAAATCCGGATTCAAGGTCCTGGTCTATGGATACGTCGGCCGCCACACCAAAACTGGACTCCAGGGACTGAAAACCACACTCAATACTCTTAACATTATTTCTTCACGGAGAAGAATGATCAGAGTCCTGAGTTCTGCGGTAGAACCAACTCCTCTGATACCAATTTGTCATGACCCATCCTTGGGGCCCGTGTCGTGACTACCCCAAGCCCACCATCCATAGGTCAGGGGCTGGAGATTAGCACCAAAGGTGTAAATCCCGATAAAAGGGAAGGCGTTTCCTTTATAAAAGTAAACAAACACAACAGAGTACACAACTGAAGTAAGCACTAAGTAAACTTAGTACAAAAGTAGGTGCTGAAAAGTAAATGGGCCAGCATACAAACCCAACTGAAAGTACAGTACAACTGAAAAGAAAGTACAATAGCAGTAAATTAAAGCAAAAACCACTGAGTCATCCTCCGGATATCCCACCTGAAGGGTGGGTACATATGGTCTCCTCAACTCCTCGGGTCCGGCCATCTTCTCAGTGTACATCCCATCTAGTGGTCCACCCCCGGGTACCGTCCAGCTCCACAAGCCTCCACCTCGACCAGTGTTGTTCGTCATCTGCATCCAAAACAACATAGTGCGAGCATAGCCCGTGAAGGGGTGAGTATACGATACTCAGTAGGGACCCCGAGACCCCCGACGGTCTCCCAGAATCCACAAAGGATAAACCACAAAGGAAATATACAATCACGAAGTATCAACCGACTCTACTTAGGTATATTCCCATACATATACCTAAGTCATAAAATCTTGTTCAGCTCCAACTCTCGAGCCCATGCACAACCCATTCCACATAGGAAACAAGTCAATCACACCAATGGTAATGATTGAATAGTCAAGACTCAACTCACACAGGTATACTACTCACAAAGAAGGGTGGAGATGATTAGATGTAGCCTATGAATAATCTCCTCTGCCAAACCCACATAGGATCCAAGTACATAATTCATCGTTGCCAAACCCATGTAGGATCCAAGTATAGTAACCATCGCTTCCGAACCCACGGAGGATCCAAGTACAGTCGTCAACGCTGTCGAACCCATGGAGGATCCTAGTACAGTCGCCATTGCTGCCGAACCCATGGAGGATCCTAGTACATTCGTCATCGCTGATGAACCCACATAGTATCCAAGTACAGTCGTCATCATCATCGAACCCACAGAGGATCCCAACACGATAGTCGTCGCAGTCGCAACGAGCTCCAGGGTTCCCGCACACAGCACGCTCGATTCCGGGAGGGTCCGCTCCTCGAGTCAAGGGGGTCGATAGATTAACTATCACAAATTATGGATTTTATGTATCTCAAAGTTCTGTCTCATCAATAAGAACTCAACACAACAAACAGCGCATCAATCGGACACCTGGTCTGTGAGATATTGGCATTTCCTTCCTAGGGGCCTGGTTGGAAATATACTCATCCAAACCCGGCCATTTTCCAAAGATGCCCAAAAATCACTGAGATTATCGCAAAAGGACCACCTCATCGATAGGGTCTCAGTTCCGTAGATGGCACGTCAATCGGACACGCGGTCTTTGAATTATTCACCTTTAAGTGAATACGGGTCTGGCCCGTTAAGCCCAGTGGGCCGACGAGTCAGGTTAACCCAGTTTTAGCGGGTCTAACCTGGTACGGGTGTTGGACCTGCCCAAAGAAATGTGTGGACTATCCCGAAGGGATGTGGCCTATCCTGAAGGGGTTCGGCCTGGCCCGAAGGGGCGCGGCCCGGCCCAAGGGGACGCGGCCCGGCTCGGCCCGGCAGAGTCTGGTTCGGCTGGGTGTGGCCCGGCTGGGCGCGATCTGGCTGAGCGCAGCCTGACTGGGCACTGCCCCGCTGGCTCATCCCGGAGTCTGAGTGGTCTGAGGGGGCGTGGCCCCTCAGCTGCCCGAACCAGCGGCGCTGCCCTCCCTAACCGGTCGGCACCTTCTGGTGAAAGCGGCCCATCGTGCAGACCACAGATTCTCCAGCGCTGTGACCTCCTGGCGCTGCGGCTTTGCTCTGCCCGGCCGGCCGACAGGTCGGCCGGTCCTTTTGCCGAAGCGGCCCGGGTAGCGGGCCACGGTTCCATCCGCACAGTTGACACGACGGCGCTGGATTCCTCCGCCGTGGGCTGCCCTGGCCGCGGATCTGCGTTCCCGGAACGGCGCGACGGCGCCCTTCTTCCTCTGCTACAGCCCACTTGGTCGCGGCTTTCTTTGCGTGTGTGAGGGCGGCCCTTGAGTCGTCGGCCTCTTCCGTGTTCCGCTTCCAGTCGTAGATTCAAAAAAGATCAAGTTATAGCATAGGGTCGTCGGGTCGTGTTCATTCAATCCACACCCTCTGTGTTAGGCGGTAACACATGACCAAATTCGTTTTAGAGAAAACAACGATGAACAGGTATAATTTTAATTAACTAAAATTGTATAAAATCCCCCTACCTCGAATAATTGACATCGCACATCAGGCGTCGCGGGGAAAGGATTCGTAGGTGACGTTTGAGTGCGTCCGAGGAGGAAGAGGCATCTCCTCACTTGTCTCAGAGAAAATAATGGAAGGCACGAAGATCATTCTTCGTGGAACCGGTGTTCTTCGTCGAAGAAGACATCGTTCTTCGTTGGAGGGTTGATGTTCTTCAACAAAGGTGAAACTCCCTTCTTCTTTCACAAGAGCTTTCTCTCCAATATTTTCCCCAACACAACATGTGGCAACCCAATTAAAATAAGGCTATCCCTTATTTTAATTAAACTTTCCAAGAATTCAAAATTCAAATCCCTTAATTAAGTAATTGAAGAGTTTGATTGCATTGATTAGAATGTGCTGGCAAGTAATAAAGAGGGAGAGAGGGAGAGGAAGAGTTTACACAATTAAAAAGGAGTTTACGAATTAAAGAAGGGGGTTTAAAGAGTTTAAGGGAAGGTGAAAGGTTGGGGCTTGTGTGGTCCCCACCTTTCAAATATCCACACATGGGAAGTTGGACGGTTGTGGGCCCCACCAACAACTTCTCATGGGAGGGATTAACTTCCAAAGTTATAAAATAAAATTGTTCTAACAATTTTATTTATTTTAAACTAATTTCCCAAATAAAAAATTCTCAACCCGTTTAAAACGAAACTATATTAAAGTTCCCCTTAATCAATTACCGGCGCTGCAAGTTCATCGGTGCCCTCAGATTTCAATTCCGAGCACCAGTTCAAAAGATAGAAAAACCCGCTCATTTGTTTACTGAATGTACCCGAGCTAAACTTTGGAAATTGATTCTGGACACACCAGGCCTCGGAATCAAGGTCCATCAGAAGACACAGACTCATAAAATTCCAAAGTATTTAAGAAAAAAAATTCCTTGAAATTTCCAGGTCTTTACAGTGGGTGTTTATATTCTAGGCAAGAATTCTAGAAACATGGTAATGTTAGTAGGGTTTTGGTGCATATCAGAGGGATGGAACTCATCATGGTTTGAAGTGATTGTTTTCAAGGGTAATTATCTAGATATAAAAACCAAGAACCTTTTGGTTGACATGATTATGATCTTTGATAACTAATATAAATCCCCCAGCCTCATACCCTCCTGGTTAGTAATTCTCTCAATTTTTTCAATCTTAGAGGCAATCAAGTTTATTGGCTTTCCATGTAACCCCACCCCTTGGGCCATAAAATAAACAATGGAGGCTCATGTAGTGGGATCCATCATGGAGGAGGTGTGGTTCATGATATCAGGGGTTTGGTTAACCTTTCTTTTACTGCCTACTTTGGCTATGGACACTCCCTCCAGGTTTAATATTGGGATACGATCATAGGTCTCTGCAAATGTAATGAAAATGATTATTAGCTTAGTATCGATGGAAACTGACTCATCTACCCTTTATGATTCACTGCATAGTACAAGTATCACTCCTTGTTCTATTTATTATATCATTATAATGTGAAAAGGCCATATCAACAATCAAATTAATGTCCTACATACTTGGAGAGAGGGTAAAAAGGTTGTGTATTATATTGAATCCATGGTGATTCCAGGGGAAAGTATTAATCACTTCTCATGTGTGGATTCTCTACCTCTTGAGGGGAAGAACAAAGGGAAAGGGGATGAACTCATGCTTCACTATTTGAGACCTCCTTAAATATTTGGCCCCTGATGGATCTTTATTGTTTATATTCTATAATTTATTATAAAATAAATAAAATAAAATATGATAATGATTTTGATTGAAGAATTTCTTGAATATTGAGTTTTTAGTGCATCAAGAAATTTTACCTCGGTCACATAAATATCGATCTTGGATGACAGCATTTGATGGAAGTACGCAAGGTACAACACCATCTCCACTAATAGTTGATCAACTATTTGATAAAGTAAAAGGTATTAAAACTGTTTTCAGTAAACCATTTTCAAAAAACTATACAAAATTATGTATTAAAAAATAATCAATTTTAATGGAATTACCATATCAGAATTTTTTATATATCAGAAATTTTCTAGATGTCATGCATGTAGAAAAAAAATGTGTTTGATAGTGTTGTTCGAATATTACTAAATTTTTCTGGAAAAACAAAATATGGAATCAAGGCAAGGTTGTACATGATTGACATGGGGATAAAGGAAGATTCAGTACTGGTGAAAGGTAAATGGCGGACTTTTCCTCCTCTAGCAGCTTACACTCTACCCCAATAAGAAAAATTTTAAATTTTTATTTTCATTAATAGTGAAAAATATTCTGAGTGGTATTCATCAAATATCAATAGTTTCATTTCAAAGAATAATTTTATGTTACACGGACAAAAATAACACGATTTTTATGTTTTCATACAAGATTTGATACCTAATTATTTATATTGTATTCTTCCAAAAAAATTGACATAAATTAACCAGACTCTACTTATTTTTCAAATCCATATTTAGTAAAGTTATAGACCCGATGAATTTTCCAATCATTAATAATGAGGTTGAAGTCATATTATGTGAATTAGACATTTTCTTCCCATCATCATTCTTTGATATAATGATCTAATTGATGGATTAGTTAGTTAGAGAGTTTCAACTATGTGTTCCTATATATTTTATATGGATGTACCCCATTGAATGGTATATGAATATTTTGAAAGGGTATGTCAGGAATTGAAGTCATCCAGAATATTGTATTACAGAAATATGTATTGTTAAAGAAGTGGTTTAATTCTATGAAGATTACCTATAGGATGTTGATAGCATCGGTCTCCCAAAGTTTCGTCATAGTGGGTGCCTTATGGGAAAAGGTATTTCTAGAAGATATTTTATTATAATTACCATCATAGAGATAGAGAAAGTTCACATTTACTTTTTACAAAATAGTGAAGTTGTCGATCCATATGTTAAATCCCATAAAGAAATTATTAGATATTTTAATCCATCAAGGGGTGAAGGATGGATATCGAACACACATAATAAATAGTTTATAAGATGGTTTTGAAATCATATTTATAAGGATTTATCTAAAAATATGAATTTAATTGTTGAATGAATTTGATGGAAATCCATGGGACCAAATACAAATGTTATATCTTACTTGATTTTTGTAATCAATAGTTATCCATTCAATACAAAAGAACACGACAACTAAAATACAATGAAAAATAGTGGAGTTGCACTTATGGAGGAAGTGATGCATGTATCCAGTTACAAGGATATAAATCCAATTTATGAAAATATTTCATATTTTAGCATTATTGAATATATATATATGAGTTGGATTATACAACATTTCAAGTGTCAATTTTATATTTTAAATGAGTTGAAAATAGGATTTCCGTGAAAGTTAATGAAATGGGATTCTTAATTTGAATTTAAGTTTAGAAGGGGAAAGGGATGAGTTGTTAATAATGGAATCGCATGTTGTGCAAGTATTTTATGTCTTGGATTAAATAAACAAGAATTGTTCGATTATCCTACTAGTGACTAAAATAATTATAGGGTGTGATAAAAATTCAATCAACGATGACCCTTTAGTTGGGAGATCTTAATCAGTTCATGGTGGTCCAAATGTGGAAAAAATTATGTTAGAGGGGACCACATAGATGGGATTTGGATTCTCAAAAGAGGATCCAAATCCCTTCAACCCTTAAAAAATAGAGTTCAACGAGAAGTTTAAAGTTTTTTTAATATACTATGATTTTCCTCATAATATTATGTGTTCTTTACTATATTAACATAATATAAATTAAAGGTTTGGATACTCATGTATACCATGTATTCTTCATGTGATGATTTTACCAATTTTAAGGAAGAACATTAGATTGATGTTAAAACTGTAAAATTATTTGGGGATAAATATTATGTTGATGAAAAAAACAATAATGGCACAATATCATGGTGTTGCCTAATATTATCAAGGAAATAAGTAAGGGTATAAAATTTGAGGCTGGCTGGAATCAATGTGGCCAACCTACTGACCACAAGAATTCAATGTTCATTAGTTATGTTGGGGTCACAATAAGGATGAATATTCAAATTGATATACATTCATGGCTCCATGTTCAACCTGTAATAAAGGAAACCCTTTGGGAAAATATAAAGGTAATTTTACGATAACCTTTATCTATTTTACCGAAAAATTATATAATGAAACATTGATTTAATTTTCATTATTCCTTAAAGATATCATTTATTTTAGAATATTTTCATAATAAATATCTCTTAATGGGCACTGGAAAAGACCATATACGTTTCCAGACTCTTCTTACCAAATTTCACATGACAGATTCTGAGGGGAATGTAAATCCCCACCCACAATTTACTTATGCACACATTATAAAATAAGAAACATGGAATGATTTCATCAGTATTCGTGATGAGACATAATTTTAGGTGCATTTAATTGGATAATATATTATTTTACATTATTTATTTTATCCAATATGATTCAAATATTTTAATTTTTGAAATATAAAAGGGGTGATAAAAATAAATAACATGCATCAAAACCAATGTACCCCCATCACAAAGCAAGGATGGGGTATGCTTCACTAATGAAGAAATTAGTATGTATTTTTAATAAAAAAAATAAAATTTTTATGTGATATGAAACAATATATGTTCCTTTTTTTATAAGTAGATTGATGAATCAAAAACTGAAAACAAATCCATCCCACATCATGTGTTATGGAAGGAGACTCATATAAATAAAGAGGGTAAACTATTTGATGTAAATACAAAATCAGTATGGGAAACATGTGTAAGTATGAAATAATAGTAATTAATTATTATTCATAGAATTGTTAAATAAAATATATATTTATGCATGTATATTTCTTATACAGTTTAGACACAATATTCTATAGTGACCATACTAGAAGAAAAACTACGTTCAGTATCTTTGAAGTGGCTGAAACAATATGGTCTTGTTATAGGAGTAGTTTTTGAAGTGTCTCCTACAGTGTATTTTGAGAAGAAAAAATGACAAGAATATTAATATAGTATGATGAAAATATTGCAAACATAAATAAATTATTTTTAGGAAATTATTTTCTAGTCTGGTTTGGCAGACCAATATGTGAGAAAGGATCAAAGAGAAACAGCGGTGGAACCAATATCATTACATGAACAACCAAATGAACCTTCCATCTTTGAGGCTATTAATTCCCCTAAATATCATACCTTACCCAAGGTAATCAATTTTTCTATTACTCTTTCTCTTAAATATGAATCAAAAAACATATGAAAACTTTATATTTATAAAAGTTGGCAGGTAAAGTTGTATGTGATTTCTATCTGTCAACACCCACACACCAGCTTTTTATAAGGGGTATGGTATATAATATCCTAGTATAGAAGCTAAGTGATAAATAAATACCAAAATATCACATGATAGAGGATATTGAGATATATCAAGATACAACTACTTAGTTTCTTATTCCAATTAATGATCTAGATATTAAAGTCGTCAATGATGTTATTAGAACTATCATAGCATGGTTGTATAATCTTATAAAGATGCTTGAGGTATGTATTTAATAAATTTTTTCGTATGAAAAACCTATAACAGTTTATGAAAAAAAAAATTGAAGTAGGTTATGGTATTACATATGGATAAATTTATGGGGAAATGGAAGGTTGGATCAAGAAAATCTAGGGAATCGACCAAAAAATCAAAAGGACCTTCCAAGAGTACCTTAACCCTACCAGTTCCACTAAAAATTTTATTATAATTAAAACTTCATGAAGAGACCACATTTAAAGATAGAGATATATATTACATTACATGTGAAGAAGAAATAGTTGGAACTTTTATTACAGATGTAGTTGATCTTGAGAGTATAAATAAGATTCTCAAGTTTGAATGTTTGGGAGTCACAATTATAAATATGTGCATATAGTACATTTTCATAATATATCTATTAAAAAAGATATAATATGTTCATTAAAGTTGATAACATTTCATATTTTCTATAAGTGATTATATTAATATAATATAAAGGTAAAATTATGTGAATCATGATTTGGATTCATTAATCCCAATACCATTTATATGCAAGAAACTTATTTGGAGAAGGAAGAAATTAATAAGAAAAGATTGGATAAATTATGCATTTGAAAAAAAAACATAAGATAGGCTCTTTTTTATGCCTACAATGTAGGGGTAAAACCTACATTCTAATCACATAAAATTTAGTTTTATTCCTTTCATTACATATTTATTTTTTTATAAAGCACAGGATACTAATCTCACTCAATCTAAATACCCCAAATATTTATTTTTTGGATCTAATACATGGATACCCAAAAAACCAACCACACATGATGTGTATTATTAATTTTTAATACACTTAAATCAAAATTTTAATGATAAACTATGAATTCTATGTTTTAGTCTGTGTTTTAATAATAGTTTTTTTATGATAGGGTGGTCGCTAAATACAGGGTAATCATGGAATGAATTCATATCTGAATATAAAAAGCCTACGGATTACTTAAAATGGAAAAAGATTAAGGTATATATAGAAATATTTCACTATTAAAACATATTTCAAAATAATTTACTAATTTTGGTCAATGTTTCTGCAGTGTCTGAAGCAAGATAATAGCAACAATTGTGGATATTATGTTTTGAAATTTATGAGAGAGTTCATAAGCCATGAAAAAAATAGCATCCATAGACAGGTAATTTCAAAAACAAAATTACAATTTCATTAAAAATGTTTCTTAATCATTTGTTTGTATATATTTTCTCATTACTACCAAGGTCATTGGAAACCTTCATACTCAAAAGCATAAGTAAATTGGTTTAAAGGTGATTGAGCATCATACATGTTGTTGTAATGTTTTCCAATATCAGATTTAGGTGATTACAGACTATGTTTGTGATCTAGTACAGGATATAACCCTAGAAATATATTTTGGGTTCTGAAGAATTAGTATCATAATTCTTAGATATTAAATTTGATCTACTTCTTAAGGAGAAGTTTAATGGAGGAAATCAATTTATTTAAAAACGAATGGGTAGAATACATTGTGTCAAAATGTATATAGGCATCATGAAGAGGTGACTTCCTTCTACTTATTTATTATATATTCTCATCATTTTATCTTCTATTTTTATTTAATTTTCTTATTTTTTTTATGTGATAATTATTTTTTAAAATTTACACATTAGTTCAAAACACATCTCACATACTCAAAACTGAGTAAAAAATCTCAGATTATTTTTAAAATTTAGAGTAAAGATCCGTAAGTCATTTTTTGAATTGTAGGGATTTACCACACATCAATATGACACACAATGTGGTTGGTATGACTCTAAGTATGTGTATTCAATACAAAATTGTCATTTAAGTTTAAAACATATGTCAAATAGTCAAAACCAATAAAACAAACTTGGATTGTTTTCAAACATTTGTAAAATGATCCATGATTTATTTTTCATGTGTATGAACTGACTAAACATCAATATGACACCCGATGTGGTCGATATGACTCGAAGTATGTGTTTTCAATATAAAATTGTCATTATAGTTTAAAACATACATAAAATAGTCAAAGCCAATAAAATGGCCTCATAATGTTTTCAAACTTTATGACAACAATACATAATTATTGTTTAACATTTATAAATTTATTGCAAAAAAATATGACACAAGATGTGGTCAATATTACCTTAAGTAAGTGTTTTTAATATAAATGTCTCACTTTGGTTTAAAACTCATGTTAAAATAGAAAAAAATAAAAAAATGAGCTCATATTTTTTTCAAACTTCATGAAAATGATCCATAATAAATTTTTCACATGTAGGAATTGACCACACATAAATCGCACACATGGTGTGACTGATATTACTCAAATTGTGTAGTTTGAGTTTAAAATTTACATTTTAGTAAAAAAGATAAGCAATATACTCACAACTAAGAAAACAAAATTGTATTGCTTTAATAATTTATGAAAAAGATGCATCAATAATTTTGGATATATTGGAATCAATTATACCTCTATATAATACAAAATTTTCCCAATATAACTCAAATTTTGTGGTTTTAGTTTAAAAATGACATTTTATAAATGTTTTATTCCATATTTATTTTTAATTTATTTCTATATAGTATTAATAACATAAGAATTGTTTTCTTATATAGGGAGATTATTTTTCTCGAGTTAGGGTGGTTTGTTTGAAGCTGCTTTTGTTCATGAGAGATTGGACTTTGATGTTGCAACTGAGATAATAAAACCAAGGAAATACTTTAAGAATGTATTTACGCATCATGTAGAGGTTAATTCTTACTACTTATTTAATTAATTTTTTCACTATTTTTTTTACTATTTTTAAATCAATTTTTTCATCATTTATCTCTAATAATTATTATTTTTTTCAAAAATACTTTGGTAAGTCACATTTTTTTCCACTTTCTGCAACAATATTGAAAAGAGATAACATGTTACCTTCGGATGGGGTGTTTTAATCTTTGTAAATTTTCTTTTTCTATCCTAATGGATCATGTTCATTATTTTCTAACTTGTTGCAAATAGTTAAAATCGAAACACACATCACATACACAATCATCCACACCTCAATTTGATACACAGTGTTCTTGGTATAACTCTAACTTTATGTTTCTATTTTATAATTTACATTTCAGTTCAAAACACACATCACATACTCAAAAACTAATAAAACAGATTCATATTTTTTTGACAATTTTAGAAAACATCCCATAAGTAATTTTTGATGTGTTACGAAGCATTCATACCTTAATTAGATATACAGTGTGACCGGTATGACTCTAAGTGTGTATTTTTATTTAAAATTAAAATTAATTTTAGTAAAAAACAAAATTTATATACACATAACCAATAAAAATAATTCATATTATTTTGATACTTTATAAAAAAATACATAATTCCTTTTTTACATATAGAAATCATCTTCACCTCAATATGATACATGGTGTTCCCGATATGACTCCAAGTGTGTATTTATATTTTAAATTGACATTTATTTTAGTAAATAAGAAATGTAACATAATAAAGAGTGATAAAATGCATTCATATTATTTTTATACTTAATGAAAACAATCCATAAGTCATTTTTGACATGTCAGAATCAGCCTCGTCTTTATCTGATACATGATGTGGCTAATATAACCCAAAGTGTCCGTTATTAGTTTAAAATTGGAATTTTAGTTCAAAAAATGTTTCACTCATGGAAAACCAATAAAACACACTTATATTATACTGATAATTATAGAAAACGATTTTTAAGTCATTTTTATGCGTAGGAATTAGTCTCATGTCAAACAAACATATAATGTTACCGATAGGACTCAAAGTGTTTGTTTCCATTTTAAAATTACATTTTAGTAAAATACAAAAGTGACATACTCAAAACTAAAAAAATGAATTCATATTGTTTTGATACTTTAATAAAATTATCCATAAGTAATTTTGAAATTAGAAATTATATGAACATCAATATGTTTCACGGTGTTATTAGTATTACTCCAAGTGTGTATTTTTATTTAAAATTTACATTAATTTTAGTAAAAAAGATAGGTGACATGCTCAAAATATATATAATGCATTAGTATTGTTTTTTTAATTTATTAAAATGATCCATACTTCATATTTGACATATAAATATCATTCTTACCTAAACCTAATACACGATGTTCCCAGTATGACTCCAAGTGTGTCCTTCAATTTAAAATTGACATTAATTTTAGTAAAAAAGATAAGTGAAATACTCAAAACCAATCAAACGCATTTATATTGTTTTGATACTTTATAAAAATGATCCAGGATTCATTTGTCACGTTTAGAAATTAGCTACACCTTAATATGGTGTATGATGTGCCCATTATAACTCAAAGTGTATGTTGTTAGTTTAAAATTGACATTTTAGTTTGAAAATTATGTCACTCACTAAAAACTAAGAAAAATAATTTGGATAATCTTGATAATTTATAAAAACTATTCATAATTCATTTTTGACATGTGTTTTTATTCTAATGTAAAATTGAAATATGATGTGACCAATATGACTCAAAGTGTGTGTTTCTAATTTAAAATGACATTTTAGTCAAAAAAGACAAGTGACATACTCAAAACAAAGAAAACACATTCTAATAATTTTAATACCTTATGAAAATTATAAATAATTTAATTGTGACATGTATGAATTAACCACACCTCAATCAGATTTATAGTGTGCCCGATATAACTCAAAGTATCCACTATCAGTTTAAAATTGAAATTTTAGTTCAAAAAGTGTTTCACTCAGTGAAAAATGAATAAATGCACTTGGATTGTCTCATTAATTTAGGGGAAAATCATAATTAATTTTTACGTGCAGGAAATAGACTCACATCAAACTGAGACATGATGTGACCGGTATGACTCAAAGTGTGTGTTTTCAATTTAAAATGGAATTTTAGTAAAAAAGACAAGTGACATACACAAAACTGAGAAAAACTCATTTGTATTGTAAAGATACTTTTTAAAAATGGTCCTTAGGTCATTTTTGATGCATAAGAATTAGCCTCAACTCAATCTGATGCATAGTGTAATCAGTGTGACTTCAAGTGTGTCTTTTTATTTAAAATTAACATTAATTTTAGTGAAAAAGGCAAGTGTCATACTCAAAACTAAGAAAATGAATTCATATTGTTTTTATACTTCAGTAAAATGATCCATAAGTCATTTTTTATGTATAGGAATCATATTCACCTCATTATAGTACATGATGTACCGAGTGTGACTCAAAGTATCTGTTATCATTTTAAAATTTACATTTTAGAACAAAAAGTGTGTCACTCCCTAAAAACATAGAAAACACACTTGGTTCGTCTTGATAATTTGAGAAAATGATTCATAAGTCATTTTTTATGCTTAGTAATAAGTATCTTGTCAAACTGAAATAGGATGTGACCGGTATGAATCAAAGTGCATGTTTATTGATTAAAATGAAATTTTAATAAAAAACACAAGTGACATAATCAAAAATGAACAAATGTATTCATATAGTTTTGATACTTTATGAAAATGCTTCAAAATTAATGTATGACATAGAAATTTACCTCTTATCAATATGACACACAATGTGGGTGGTATGACTCGAAGTTTTTGTTTTAAATATATAATCCCCATTTTAGTTTAAAACACGCATCACATATCCAAAACCAATAAAACAAGATCAGATTTTTTCTCATAATTTTACCCTCATTTACTTAATTAATTTCATTATCATTTTTATCTTATACTTATTTAGTTAATTTTCACATAGATAATGGTTCAAGAGGAATAAGAAATGGTGTGATGTGTAAGAATCAATAGAAACTCAATATGATACATAGTGTTCCTGATATGACTTAAATATTAGTTTAAATTCTACACTTTCTATTTAAATTATTTATTTATATTATTACTAACATAAAAAAAATATTATAAAGTTGTATTTTTTTTCTCGATATGGAGTGGTTTTTTCAGCAATATCATGACTGGGGTGTCAGGGGATAAAGACAATGAAACATTGATTTTTTTTTAATTTTTTTGGTAATTTGTACTTACTCATTTAATTTTACAAACCAATGATTTAAATTTCTATAATATAGTGTATTTTTCTATTATTATTTTTGTAAATTTTATTTCATTTAAATTCTGTATTTATAAACTTTTTTTGCCATTATTTTTTCTATTACAGTATAGTAAATTTAATATCACATTGTAGATACCCCTTTATCAGCACTTTTGAAAGCTCCGATAAAGGGTCCCTTTATTAGTGCTACTAAAATCACTAATAAAGGGTTCCTTTATCAATGCTAAAAAACACTAATCAAGGGACCCTTCATCGATACTAAAAAAAGAATTGATCAAGGGTACTTTAATCAATGTTGTTTTTAGTGTTGGTAAAGGGTACCTTTATCATTATTTGTAATAACGCTGATAAATTGTTCCTTTATTAGTGATTTTATAGAAGTTATAAAATCTAATGGATTTTAATCACACTCCAGTAGTCATCACTTTTTTTTTGCTGGCAATGTATAGTTTTAGTGTTGTTAAAGGCTTGTTTTGTAGTAGTGATTTTTGTTAGTCGTGGGTGGAATGCCTACCATTGGTTGATTTTTCCTGTAAAAAAATATTTATATCTCATATATTGGAACATATCTATTCAATTCATTATACGTATGGATATGTCGATCTCATTTTTACTATACTAATATTACGGAGTCAGCTATCCTTGGTCTAAATGGGGTGTAGAGTATGATAGAGAAGATCCAATTAGTTTGTGAGTGTATAAACGCAGTGTAGGATTGAAAAAAGTAATATTTTTATCATAGCAAAATACCCATAGAGTTTGATATTGGATACCATTTTTCTTGTTTATTTTCCTTCTTTGAGGATATAAAAGTCTTAGTTATGGGTGTAAGTCCCCTTCCTGTTTCATCGGGCCTTTTAAGGTGTTAGAGAACATTGGTAAGGTGGTGTATTGGTTGTGCTTCCTCCATGGTTGGAAAATATCCACAACATCTTCCACATTTCCCATCATAATTTGTACCTTTTTAATAAATCTCATTTCATTGAAGGTGGAGAGTTAGAAATTAAGGATGATGTGATATATGTGGAGCATCTGATGGATATTCAGGATTTCTGATATAAGGTTTTTTGGGGGAAATTTATTTCCTTGGATTGTGTGATTTGGAAGAATGTAAGTCTTGAATAGAGTACTTGGGATCATGAGATGTATATATAAGCCCAATAACCCAAGTTTTTTTGAGATTTATTTGTTTTTATTTGATTTGATTTGGTGATTTAATTCTTGATTTTATGGTGGTTTATGAAATTTTTGTGTTTCCCCTAGCTATTTTGTTCTGTTGAGGGTTGTTTTTTCGATATAATGAGTTTACTTAGAGATATATCATAGGATGGTTTTCAGGAATTTACCTTTCTCATTTAATTTTATGGTATAGTATTGATTATTCAGGAAAATAATAATTTGAGAAGAATCTAATGTAATGGTATTGATCTTTTGGCCCATTACTTTGAGTGGTTTTGGGTGTTGGGGTTCCTGGAGAAGTCATGGGGGAAAACTGGTGGAGTTAGGATGAGTATTTAGCTAAAAGATGAGGTTGTATCATGTAGTTGTAGGTTTTGGTGTAGTGGATTACCTTTCATATTATAGAAGGTCTTGTTTTTTAGGTATATTGAGATTATGGGTTTTGGTGGCTTTAAAAATATTTTTTGGGTATGGCATGGAGTTGAGTTTTGAGGTGGAGACCTGGAGTGGTCAGTTCGTATGGTTTTCTTGATTTGAGTGGAGTTTTTATGTGGTCTAATGTTATAGCATAGTGGGGTTTTATATGGAACTACTTCATTAAATTACCTTGGATTGCGGTGTGGATGCTTTGTTTGTGGGGCTTTGATGTCTATAGATTTTTGGGGGTTGTTATGGCAGGGTGCATTTGTTTCATCTTAGCCTTCCCTGGGTAAATAGGATATGGGCATAGACTATGCATGGAATCTAGTGTCCAATTGGACTGGTGGAAATTGAAGTATAGCTCTCTATGTTGCTTCATATTATTAAGTGAAAACCTAATGGTTACAACATATCAAGGGTTTTTACTCTTTGTTCTTTTAATTTATATGTAGGGTAAATATTGGAAAATCCCTTTTAAACTCTTCATTTTCTCTGACTTTTCCATCAACTATTGGGAAGCCTAAGTGTTTTAATGATGTATCTTGATCCTCTCAGATGAAGTTGGATGAAATTATATCATCCTCATCAATAAGGAATGATATATCACTTTTGTTCATAAGCGAAAAAAATTAACTTGATTATTCAATCAGTTTCATACCACTAATGATGCACTAAACATAAGATACCTTGCTATAATATTAATTCCACAATATTAAAATTTCATCAAATTACATAATCAAATAGTATACATTTACAATAATCTAAAGTCATGAGACCATTACATGTGTTTGTAGATAGAAACTAGAAATAAAACTTGAAACGTGTGGTGTTCTTATTGGAGGGACAGTGCTCATGATCTCATCTACTCGATGTCACCAAGTGTAAACTTCATTAGTAGAAGTATCAATACTTATGGGCCCCCAACACTTGATAGTATTACATCATATGTGTCCTATCAGTATGATGTATATGTAATATAGGATATTCTTTCAAGATTACTATCATGGTATCTTTAGGTTCTCATTATGGCCTGGTAACTACTATAATCATTTGTTAACACATTTAATCTAAGGAAATTGCCATAAACATAGTGTACATAGATGGATCAACACTATTATGGTTAGTTAAACACATGTATATATATATATATCAAACTATATAAATGTAATGATAATCAAAGTACATACATAAGTTGGGTCTAGGAAACCCACTTGCACCTAATCCAATTGCTAACAAGTCTCAAACTGCTAGATCTCACATGACAATCAATCTTATAATCAGATATGTATTTAGTTAGGGGGTCTTCCATGTTATACTTTGTGAATAATATACTAACTATGATTTTACCTCTCTAAGTAAAATCCCTTAATAGATGAAACTTCCAAATTATATGTTTTATCTTTTGGTGTAGCAAGGGATCCTTGGAAAGAAATAATGTTGTGGTATTATCATAGTAAACTAAAATAGGTTCTGCACTTCTAAGAACATAACCAATATCTAATAAAAATATTCACATATAAACTAGCTCCTTAGCTACATCATGAGTTTAGATATACTCGAATTATGTTGTATAATCATTGACCACAGGCTACTTTAATCTTCTCCATCTCACTGCACCATCATTCATAAAAAAGACATATCAGGACTGTGATTTTAGATCATCGTGATATTTATGAAAACTAACATCATTTTATCCCCAAACTATTATTTCCTTATCTCCTCCATGCACTAGGGACATATCCTTTGAATGTCTAAAGTACTTCAGGATAGTTTTTACAGCTACCCAATGCAATTCTCCTAGATTTTATTGATATCTTCCCACCATTATTAAAGAAAAGGAATCATCAAACTTTGTACATAGTATGGAATACATGATAGATATCACTGATGAAGCATAAGTGATTCTATATTCTTTCAATATTTACCAATGTTTGTTATAAATTTTTCATAGAGAGATTGATACCATAAAAATTTTGCAACAACCCCCTCTTCGATTATTCCACATTATACCTTTTGAGTACCTTTTCAATATATGTACATTTACCTAGTTCAAGAAACCTCTGAGATCTATCTAGATAGATCTTGATGCCTAGGATGTAGGATGCTCCACCTAATTATTTTATAGATAATCATTAATTTAACTAATTACTAACCAAATTTAAAACTTATTTTCCCATAATTTATAATCGATAAACTAATAATATTAAGAAAATGATAGAATTTTTTTGAACCTTATTATATACATATGTATAACTTTCATTGTTGAAAAAAAATCTCTAATAGACTTAAAAAATCAAATATTCCATGATTGTGAAGCTTTCTTCAACACATAAATGTATCTCTCCATCTTGAATACATTATTTTCACTCTTTAACTTAATAAACCATTCAGTTTTAACCAACTTCCTATTTATAGAAGTAATTTTTACATCCATTTTCAAAATTTCATAATCATGGAATGCTTTTATTTCAAGTAATATTCTGATAGATTTCAGCATCGCTGCTGGTGAGAAGGTTTCATTATATTTTATGCCTTAAGGTTTCCTAAAACACTTCACAACAAGTCACTTTTTATAGGTATTTATTTATCATTCATGTACCAACTTTTTGTTAAATAATCATTTTCACCCAATGGATTTTACATCATATGGATATTTTACCATAATCCAAACTTGATTTTGATATATGGATTCCATCATAGAATGCATGGAATAATTCTATTTAGTAGCATCCTTACCTTATATTGCCTTATTTCAGGTTATAGGTTTATAATTTTATAATTTTAATGTGTAACCTAAATCAGTGATAAGAAAAAACATATTGTTCTAGTTCTCTAACCTCTAAGTTATACCTATATAGTAATTGTGTTTCAGGAACATCTACATCTATCACTATTTTTGTGGAGATTTTTTCCCATAACAAATATTGTACATTTATAGCATCAACTTCATCAACGTCAATATTTCTCCCACTATTTCCATTAGAAATGTGTTCCCTTTCTAGAAACATAACATGCATTTCTGTAATCACTTTTCTATATAAAGGAATATATAGGTAATATCCTTTAATTCTTTTAGGATAACCTATAATGATGCACTTTGAGCTTCGGGATGCTAGTTTTTCACTAGGTATAGTCTTGAAAAATCCTTGCATCTACACACATGTATATGTGAAATAATGGGTTTCTTTTCATACCAAAACTCACATTTAATATCATATTTTTCATTATTTGATACTCAATTAAGGGTATATGTCATTTTCTACAATGTGTATCCCCAAAAGGATAATGGAAGATTTTCCTAACTCGTCATTGATCTAGTCATGTTAAGAAATATCTCATTCCTCCTTACACTAACACCATCCCAAATAGGTATATAAAGAGGGGAGAGTTTGGATACTATCCCACACTCCTTCAAGTGATCAATGAAAGCTTGGTTAAGATACTCTCTACCTTGTCATGAGCTTATTACCTTAATCTTCTTACAAAGTTTTTTTTCTAATTCATGATGGTATTTTTTAAGAATCAAAGAGAAATCTTACATATACATCATTAAGAAGATATAGTCACACCTACTATAGTCATCAATAAAAGTAATGAAGAATTAAATCCCAACACTTTCCTCTACTTGAAACAAACCACATAAGTCATTAATATTCAATTCCAATAATTTAGTAGATCTTATTCCTTTTTAAGTGAAGGGCTCTTTAGTCATTTTCCCTTGTAAATAAGCATAGCATACATCCATAGGTTTTAAATCAGTTGAGTCAAAAAACCTCCTTGATGTAATTTTTATAAACACTTATTATTTACATTACAATGCCCAAAGTTCTATAGGCAGGTGTTATATAAGTTATTTTCTCTAGTTTTTCATTGATTTCCATTACAGGTTTTTTGAGTTAAATTATATACAATCCATAGTTGAATTGCTCCATAACATAACATGTGTTATTATTATAAAAGAGACAACATTGATTTCCAAACATAAAATAAAATCTCTTGGTTTCGAAACTCAACACTAAGATTATGTTTCTAGTAAGTGAAGAATCATAATAAAAATTATTTAATACAAGAAACAATCCACTAGTTTAAGTCAAATAATAATCTCCTACTACAAAGGCTGCTAGTCTCATACTATTTGAAACTTGGAAATCAATCTCACCCTTTTCAATCATATGGAACCCACTTCATTCCATTATATGAATACAAATTTATGATCCACATGTTGTATCCAATACCCAACATGTAGATAAATACATATCACATTCAATGAAAAAAATACCTCGGGCAGAAGCATCACCTTGCTTATTTTTCTGAAACATTCAATTCTTATTCAGCTGTATTTTCTTCTCACATGAAAAGTAGATAGCCTCCTTATCATTTCCTTCTCTCTGTATATTTGGATTTTGGAAGGATATTTCATCAGTTTATTCTTCTTGGGTTTAGCCTTAACCCCTTAGCCTTGCTCTTCCTCCTCTTGTTCACCCTAAAAACTGAATAAATTTATATTCTTAATATCCTTATATTCTTAGAAAACTAAATTCAAAATGTTTTAGAGATACTTTTTCATGTAATTCATTGAGTAATAAATAATGAAATTTCATAATCTTAGTGTTAAAGTGGTAATAATGAGATCAGTCACTAGTTCTTGGTTCAATTTGAACCCAAGGTGTTCAACTCTCTTAATATACCTACTCATGTGGAGTGAATGAGATCCTACTTTATTCCCTTCTTCTAGATTTCACCTATATAGTGTTCTTTATTTATCAAAAAATTCTTTCCTTACTCACTCCTGATATAACTCTTCGAGATGAGTTAGTATCTTGTAGTAATATTTTCCCCCAAGTATTTTCTACAGCTAACTATACATTGATGAAAACATGATTTAATTTAAAGCCACGACATCATCTAAATTATTCTTATATTTATCTTTATCGTCATTATTTTCTCTTGAAGGGGTTCATTATGAAGTGAGGACTCTATCACATAAAGCTTCCTCTCTTACCTAAGTATTATGCATAAACACTTGTACCATTACGAGAAGTTATGGTCGATATGGATATTTTCTTTTTCCAGAATTGTTCACAGTGATAGTATACCAGTGGTGGTGATTTTCATTTAATCTATAATAAATAAACTTATCATTTGGTAGTTTATCTTTATTACCTTTTATAAATTACGGATTAAATCATTAAATATCTTCCAATATTTTATTGAATCCTAGTATCCATCACTACTTCATATAAAATAATCTATATCTTGAGTATTATAATGGAAAGTATCCTAGAAAATTATCCTCATAGTCCAAGATATGGCTATGACGCTACTTGAAGAGTTTCAAGGTAGCCACTAGACTGGACAATAGAATTAACTCATGGTTCCTTGGACTATTAAGTAAAAGTCTCAACTTCTTATAATTATAAAATTGATTCCATCAACACTTTTCCTCTAAATCGGTATTAAGCTAGCTATGGCTATACATTTTCTACTGGATTTAGTTATTTTGACCCACCACTCTTATAATAACTCCTCATTAATATGAGTCATACTTTATTATGACTAATGATGACCCCGTACACATGGTATTATTCAAATTCATGCAACGGAAGATGTCAAAACCAAATATTACTCTGAGGGTTTTTTATTATTTCTTGATAAATGTAATCCTTTTATATTAAATATGTTAATATTATGTGATCATTATCATAATTTAACAATGAATTAATGTAAATATTCATCATGTCTTTATGAATTATTTGTTTATTATTTTATGTGTTCCCAAAAACATTCATATTACTAAAAATAATAAACAATGCATAAATTAAATTAAATACATGAATATTGTTGAGAATTTAGTATTATTGATTCATTTATACTCAATGGATCAACTTTGGCCCTAGGGGTAAAATATATGAGTTGAATTTGACTCATATCATAGCTTATTCCCTGGTTCAATGTTTCCACAACTCTTCTAGAATACTTCCTCATCTCATAATGGTGGACATTTTATAACTTCATCATAATAATACATAAATACTCATACATGGAAGATGGGTTATTAATAAGTAAAAAATATATACATAATTATACTGATGGATGTGATTCCCTTGTAAATATTAAGAGAAAAAACATGATACATGGGTCATTAGAAATAAATTAAATATTATATTCATCACATGCAGTTTTAATAATTACTAAATTAATTTTAAATCTAGACAAACATTGGTTGTTCAATTCACAAGACCAGTCTACGGATAAATTAAATGTGTAATAAAAATTAAACTTATGAGGAATTTATTTCTAAGGTATTTTAATGATTTAAAGGAATTATTTTAATTCAAATATTTTTTTTTGTCCGAATAAAAATTATCACAGTTTTTTTAATAAAAAAAGTTAAATAATTTTTTAATTACATTAATTTATTCCCTAAGACCCACGTGACATGAAAACCCATTAAAGAAATTTTGGGATTTTCCAAACCCATATGGGGCTAGTGAAGTTAGGAAAACCTACTCAGGCCCATTCCAGATCATGTAGAACATGCCCCATTAATTCTAGGTCAATCAGAATCATTTGGTCAGGGGATGGATGTTCTGAAGGAGGTCTTATAGAGAGAATCTGCAAAGTGTGGCTCACGTACAGTGGTACCCTATAGGAGGGGATGATGGGAGAGGAATTCAGTCATCATGGAGTTCATGTGAGGTGGATTTCTAGCACTAGGGAGGTCGATATAGAGGTGGAAAGTGTTAAGGGAGGCATGAATGTTTGGGGAGTGTGTGATGACAGCATGCTACAAAGGGGTGACCAGAGGAGGTGGAGATGGTGTTTAAGTAGGGGATAAAGAGGCATTGGCTAGGGAAACTACTATGCGGTGAGGATGAGGCAAAGTTTCACTATTAGTAGGAAGGTGGGGGATCTGACTAGGAGGTCTAGTGGTGGTGGGGGGAATTTTATTAAAAATATTTTTTAAAACACTAGCTTTCATCAGAAGACACCTGAACTTTAAAAAAATTAAAAAAAATATTTTTTTAAAATTTTCTCCCACAACTAGTGAAATACCACACCATTTTTTATTTCATTTTTTTCAAAAAACTAGAAAATATGCCTTTTGAATTATTTTTTTTAATTCCAAATTTGGTGGAATTTAATCTCATTCAATGAAACAATTCCATCCACCAAAATTTAGTCATAACTAGATAAAAATGGAGGTTTTCCATAATTATAATTGTAAAAACAACCCAAGAATTTAATTAACACGTATATAAATATATGTTATTCATATTTTAAACCCATTTTTTTATATGAATTAAAATTTTAGATGGTTGTAACTTGGTCGTCTGAGAAAAAATTGACACACAGTATTTTTCTTTGGTATTGTAACAATTACCTCTACTTAATTTAAGTAAATTTTAATTTTTCTAAGCTTATAAAATTTTAATGATTGCACTGATTCCAATTTTTTTGTGTTGGTGCATGCAGTGTAAGTAAATGGGTTTGGGACATTAAAAAATAAGCACTAGATCAACATAAATATGTCATCTCTGGCGATCCAAACCTTGGTAAAGTTCAGGGATCTCATTTGAGTTTATTTAATAACAAAAATTAAAATTAACTACTACCATGTTCAAATTGATGGAGGGTTTGACAATAGCTCATCCCTGGTGGCCATTTCATGATGTATCCAAGGTTAAATCACTCTAGATTGTCCACACACACTTCAAGAGTTCACTAGAAGATTGATCTAGCATAGAGCTTTGATGAAGCCTTTAACATTATGATGATCACCACAATATTGTTCCTTTGATCCGTGAAGGAGATATTGCATTGAACGTTTAGAACAAGGACTTCTATATCTAGGATGTGAGAAGGAGAAGGTAGGAGATCTCAAATTATAGTGGATTAATAGTCCCTCATAAATGAGCTCCCTTTTCCTTCTATAATAGAGGTTAAACACTCAAAAAGGATTCCCCATCCCTCGTATAAATAATTCCCACTAAATAGGCCATAATTGAAAAATTGTAGCCAATTAACTATTTCATAAATATCATCATTATTTTATCGCCTGCTTTTAAAATATAATAATTACACTATATTTTAAATTCTATTCTTTAACTCAACTCGTAATTACCATATATATTAAACAAACATTGAATATTAAAAAATTATGTGTATAATATTTTTCCATTTATTCAGTTAATATATTTTGAATAATTTTAATAAATAAATTCAAAACCAATTATTCTTTACTTGAATAATAATTAATTTATTCATTCATTGGAGATAGTTTATTCTTGAATATCTCTCAAACCCTAAGGTGGTTCCCGCCATGTCTTGTATTTCTATTCATCAAAATAGGAAAATCTTTTGAATATACTTAGTGTGGGACTCTCTAGTCATTTATCTCAATAGTAGTGAATACTATTCAAAAACTAGTATTTGATTCTAGCGACACATCAAGAACCCTAAAGCGATAAAGAAAATTTATAACAACAACAACCTTTCCTATGAACATGTTCCATGTAATATAATCTCTTTTTCATAGGATATCTCATAAAGTAGGATGCACACCTTGTGTCACTATGCTCTCTTTCATTATTATATGTTGTCCTTACTATATGGGATTACATTCTTCTACCATGGTCATGGATTTGGTGAAGGTAATACTATCTTAATCAACAAGGCTCATGATATCACTTCCTTTCAAATGAAAAAAATTATATCTTGATTATTCAATCAATTCCATACCACTAATAATGCACCCAATGCAAGATACCTCATTATGAAATCAATTCCATGGTTTTTATATTACATTAAAGTACGTAATAAAATAGTATACATTAATAATAATCTCACTTCAAGATATGACTAAACATATTCCTAGATATGAACTACCAATGACCGGTGAAACATGTGTTTTTACTATTATCAGGTTGGTCCTCATGATCTCATCTATCCATGATCATCAGGTGAGAACTTAATGAGAATAAATCTTAATTCTTATGAGCCCCCAGCACTTGATTATTGCACATCATATGTTTCTTATTAGTATGATGTATTTGAACCATATGAAATACCTTTAATATTACTATCATGGTATCTCTAGGTTCTCATTATATCCTGGTAACTGTTATAACATTTTTATGTGACATGTAATTTAAGGACAATACCATAAACATTGTTGATGCATAAGTATCAACAATGTTATGGAAAGGTAAACACATGTATAAATATAAAACTATATACATCTAATGGTAACAAAATTGAATACATAATATGGGTCTAGGTCACCCACTTACATCAATTTAATCCAACTGTATAACATGGTTTAAGATTATTTCCATATCATTTCAAGGTTCTCATCTTAGTGGGGAACTACTATGCCATTTTCAATGTGATAGAAACTTCGGGACATTATTACATTAAATTCATGTAGAACATTGAATGATATGTAATAAGATATTAAAAATAATATTCATTTTATTAAATATATCTTAATCTAAAGTACAAATAGTTGTTTCTAGGACACCAACTCTAACACATTCTAACTTATGTAAAATTGATTTTATATATGCATAAACATTATTCTAGGTTATGTAAGAATGAATCTGTCTACAAAGGCATAAGAACCATAAGGATCATTTTCGGTTCTATATAAGTATCATTGGATTTTTATAAACATCAATGTGTTTCATAAGAATAAATTCTTAAAATAATTCAAGAGTGCTCTAAACAGAAATATAGAGTTTCTAAATTTAACATATAAAGGAGAAAACAAAACCAAGCAATCAAGGAGAGAATTTTTATTCAGGGGATAAAACCTAACAAGCCAATTTTTATTCAAGTTATAATAATTTTCCTTGACCCTCTCATTATGGTGAATAATATCAAAGCCAAGAATAATTAAACATTATATAACCCAAATGTTTTTATTTATTTTCAAGAATAATTCATATGTATAAGATGGGATGATGCTTCACTGGTCATCAAGGCCGTAATCATTGGAAAATACTGTAGTGATTCAAGTTGAGTTTTTTTTAAATTATAATATATTTGAAGTTGAGTTCATAAAATAATCTGATTTGTGAGAGTGCATGTTTGTTGGGTTATTGTGCATGTACAAAGATAGATGATATATATTGAACTTTGTGGAGTTTTTGAAGGTTTCATGCATAGAAGAAGTTTCGAGAGGGCTATAAACAACTTGGTTTTTTCATAATCTACAAATAATTTATGATATTAATGATGAAGAATTGAAATGGAAAATGAAATTAATAAGAAGATTAATTGAAAATAAATCAAAACCAAAAACATATTATCTTTCTACATATAGTTTATAATTTATTTATATAATTAAAGAATTACCTTTCATTGAATTATTTCATATTTTTTGATGATCAGGTGAATACCTCTTGTCATGATGTTGTTGTCTCATAGGAATCAATGGAAAATTCCCTTTATCAATGATGCACACATGCACCATGAACCTCCAAACATAACCATAGAATCCCATGGGTTCTAGAATGGGTGGTTCTAATGAATGTGTTGATTGATGTTGATCCCAACCAAATCCTTAAAGGGATAAGGGATTCTCTCTAACATAGGAGGATAAATGATATGTATTCTTAAAAGTATTATAGGGGTGTGCTCTCTAGGGAATAATATAATCCTCTCTATATTTTTTTGTGAACATTGAAAGAATGTGACTCTCATATTTGGAGAATGTCATAACTGGGTTTATGTAGTTCTAAGGTTAGAAAATAAATAATTGCATAAGGACCCTTATTATTTTATTAATTATTAGAAAACCTCATGTTAAAATAATATTATTATTATTATTATTTACTTCATATGTTCTAAACTCATAGATAAAATAAATATTATTTTCTTTAATAAATAAATTACAATTTATACAAAATAATATTTAATACAATATTTTTCATTATAAAATATAATTTGGTTTGAAAATCCTCTTCAAAATTTATCATTCCTTGAATAATAACTATTTATTTAATTAAATAAATTCTACTACATTATTTTCCAATAAATATAAAGAAAATTATATTCGTTAAAATATTTATTAAATATTTATTAAATATTTTCATAAATAAAAAATAACTATTTTTCTTCCTTATGAATAAACCAAAATAGATAAATATTATGTATTCACGTAATTAAATAAAAATTTACCTGGTGAATAAATATTTTCAATCAAACTAACATGAATAATTATTAAACCAAATGTTTGAATAATATTTATCCAACATGTTAAATTCATAATGAATTTAACTGAGGTTCTAAATATACTTAATGTGTGACCATCTAGGCCTCTTTCTTAGTGGCATTAGGTCACACTACCTATAGTCCAAGGTTATCATATATCAACACGTCAAGGCTCTTGTAGAGAAATAAGTTATGGTTTTACTAACATGTAACCTCCTAAGAATTTATATTATGTAATATAATCTATTTATCTTAATATGTCCAATCAATCAGGTTGTATGCTAGTTTCATCAACCCATGTGCTCGATATCTCTTTTTTGAATTTCTATAAATGAAAATTCCAAAAACACTGCCATTACCATAAATTTAATCATCCAATTCAATTCTTTTCAAAGTTATTGAGATATCTACATGCAGTAAAAACAGAATAAATAAATCAATTCTCACGTTTTTCATTAATATAACATCACTCATGACACACCCAACACATCTTACCTCACCGTGAGCATATGTCATCATAGTTTTTATCAATGCATTAAAGTACATGACTCATGACATGTATTAATAATAATCTTAAATTTTAAAAATTATTACACATTTCCATAGAAAATAATATCTCATGGAAAATTTAAATATGGATTTCCTATAGGTGGGTCATGTTCTAATAATCTATTTTACTGAACATTACCAAGGGCGTACACCATGAGAAATATCTAAAAGTCCTATGAGTATCTACCCTTGATAACATGTATCATTGTGTCTCATAAAATGATATCATCAGACTATAGAACTCATATTTAAGAATATTTATGTGGCACTTCTAGGTTCTCTTAAGAGTAGGGAACTACTATGAACATTCAGTGTGAAAAATATACTCAGTATATTAACACATATTAGGTTACAAAAAAGAACAAACATGATGTGAGAAGATATTTTATCAATATTAAAATACACGAATAAAAGTAACCACAGAGTAATTAGAAGTTATTTATAGATCATTAACTCCAATATATTACCTGTTACACTAGAGTCAACTACTAACAACCTTTATTTTTCTATCTCTCACATGATGTTCATTCCACTATAGAGATACATATTTTTTCAAGGGTACCACCACTTTTTCTTCTATAGAAACACTGCTCACAAAAAATTCACCCCTTTGAGAAAAATTCCTCAAGAAGTGATATTTGTAGAGTATGTTCTTCCTCCATTGATGTGACTTTGGATCCTTTTTGAGAGCCATTACTAAAGTATTATCACAAAAATATGTGATATTATCTCTACTATTAGGCACCACATCGTGACCCTAGAATGTTTTTTGAATCCAAAAATATTTTTTGGTTGCATCAGAAGCTTAGATATAATCAAACTCCACTATATAATCAGTGGCAACTTGATTAATTGAACTCTTATAGCTCACAGATCCTCCATAGAGACTAAATACATATCATGAATTCGACTTCATATCATTCTAATCTATTTTGGAAACTAGAATCAGTATATCCTCTATTGACTAGTTCCTCTTATACTCTATATACTAGGAATATATCCTTAATATACATAATATAATAAAGTATATCCTTAACAATAGACCAATGTTTTCACCTAGATCAGATTGATATCTACCTACCATGATAATTTTAGGCATCATCACGCCTATTACATAACATTATATACATGATAGATCATATCGCATATTCATATAGGATCTTATGAATTCTCTCTCTCTCATTGTGTTTGATACAAAAAATCTTGGAGAGATCCATACTATGTGCACTAGAATCAATCCCATCTTGTATTTTTACATAATAAATATATTTAGTATCAGGTCACTGTATATACTTTGACATAGTCCAAGAAGCCATTTGGTTTTATTATGAATGATCTTGATTTCAAGGATATGTGTTGTTTCATTTAGGCATATCATAGAGAATCACTTATCTACCCATTCCTTAACTGATTGTAACACTGGTATTTCATTTATAATAAGTAATATTCCATCAATATACACTAATAGAAATATTCCCACACTCTAACTAAAATTATTATAAACACTTCACTCACATTAATTCTTTATGAAACCTAATTCTCTTATGGCTTTATTAAACTGAAAGTTCCATGACCTAGATGATTTATTTAACACATAAATGGATCTCTAAAACTTTTATATCTTATTGTGATTTCCTTTTTTTTAAACTCAATAAGTTATATTAAAAGAATGGTTTGAATATGAAGAAAAATATTAAAAAAATAATGTGAATAAGATCACATGGGACACAAAGATTTATGTGGTTTGGGGAATGATCTTTATGTCCAAGGAGAGGTATAAAATTCACTATGATTGGGATTAGAATTATAGGTTACAATCAAAGTTTTAGGAATACATTATCCCTAGCTTGAATGATCTCACAAAGAGGAAGAAGAAACTATTCTACTAACCACATAGTAAGTCCACTATGCTATAGTACCACAGCCACCCAAGTCCTAATTGTTATAATGTCAAGGGAAAAAGTATGTGAAACTACATTATTGTTGTCACATACTGCTATAGTAATTTTTCAAATCTATAGTTCCATTTTGTTGTCTTTGGTTATCTCTACCATAGTGATTTAGCATTTCTAAAGTTTACCAAAAACAATTACAAGGTCCTTTGAACCCTAGACCCCCCGAACTAGGGTGCACTACCCCCTACAACCCCTAATGACCTCTCTATAGAGGTTTAACCATGATATTTATGGTATGTTGTGTAATATTTCTTGGTTACAATATTCCCAACTTCATCCAAATAGATCGAGCTACACTTTTCCAAAAATTTATCACTTAGAACCTCATATACTAAGTTAGCCTACTTCGATGCTACTAACTTAGACAACTTAATTAATCTAATATCCTCCTATTCTTCACCCAAAAGTGCATGCTTCAATTTTGTACCTACAATATATGAAATACTAGATATTTTACATTTTGTTATCCTATAGTGTTCTCCCATATTCAGACTCTCATTATTCATTCATCAAGGAATAACAAAACAGGCACAACAGTTCCTTATCTTATCTATAAACATCATCTTTGTCAATATGTATTCTAGATTTCGGTTCCACAAATCTCATGAAATGATAGTAACCCATCATGTATCAAGACTCAAATAAAATGGTAATTAAACTAAATATGCTTCATTTGGACCACAAATAAGAGATTCTTTGAAGGATTTAGGCTATTATGGCTGTCACAGTGCAATATATTTTCCTCTTGCTTTCTACCCAAATCGTACAAGAATTTCATCAGTCAAACCAAGACCTTACCAACTTATGTTACTGAAATGTATTCTTCCTTTGTGGTGGATAATGACAACACCTTATAAAACTGAGATATATAGATTATTTAAGTTCCTCCATAAGTAAATACATAACCTTTGGTACTTTTACTACCAACATCACCTCTAACGTCAGCATCTACATACCCCTGCAATGACTTTCCTTTACCAAAGCATTGATATTTTCTTCACCTTATTTATCTTATTATCCAATTCATCAATTCCCAATGTTTCTTTCCAGGGTTAGACATATACCTGCTCACAACTCCCAGTGTATGGGAAATATTAGTTTGGGTGCAAACCATGGAATACATCAAGCTTCCAATCACCGATGTGAATCAAACCTTTTCCATGTACTCAACCTCTTCTGTTATCTTTGGTGATTTCTACTATAATAATTTGAAATATACTTATAGGGAAATAGAGATAGTATTTTCTTCCAGGATACTAAATATTCTCAAAACCATTCCAGTGTACTCAGTCTATGATAGAATCAAGGTTCCAAATGTGTGGTCTCTCTTGATCTTTATCTCCAAAATCTTCCTAGCTTCTCCAAGATCTTTTATCTCAAGATCCTCAGATAGCTACCATTTCAGCTCATCAATACTATGCATGCATGATCCTAAAATAACTATGTCATCTAAATATAGAATAAGTAAAATGTATAAATCACTAAAAGACTTTAAGTAGAATAATGGATCTATGTCACAATATTTTTATGACTTTGTAGTCATGAATGCATCAAAAAAATTGGTCCACTTCTTGGATGCCTGCTTTAACCCATATAATATCATCTGGAGTTTTTATACTAGATATCCATTTCCTAAATCAATGTATCCCTATGACTATTTCATATAAATATCCTCCTATAGATCTCTATGAGAGAAATTCATCTTCATATCAAGTTTCTAAAGATGTAAGTCTTTTGATGCAATAATACTAAGAACCACTCAGATGGTGGTAATCTTTACTATAGCTGAATAAATTTTACTAAATTCCAATCCTTTATTATCTGGAAATCATTTCACTGCTAGTATTTTCATGTACCTCCTATTACCATCATTTTATTCCTTAACACGGTACACCCATTTTTTCTATAATTATTTCTTTCCTTGTGGAAAAGGTTTCAAATCCGAAGTATCATTATCATGCAATGAATAAATCTCCACCTTCATTGCCATCTCCCACTTGATTGATTATATCAACTGTATTGATTCTTTAAAAAATTATGTTTATCCACCAAAATTCAATGAAAAATATTTTAAGGATAGTAAATACCTTTTCATAGGCTTTAGCACCCTTATTTATCTCTTAAACTCTACTTTAGGAGTAGGCTCCACTAGTTTCAGTGTCATATGCTCATGTATATCTTCAAGATCCACTTTATCATGGAACTCTAGTTTTTTATTCCCAATGTCAACTTTAGTAATATGATAGTACTTTTACATGACACCTTCCTTAAATCGCATGTCTTGCATTCTAATGATTGTCATTTTCTTATTATCCAAAAAATGATAACCAAACTCGTCAACACCATATCTATGAAAACAAATATGATTTGGACTTATCATCAAGTTTGTACCTTATACCAACATCTATATATACATGTTCCAAATAAAAAAATTCTCATAAATATGAGAGTCTTGCCTCCTTTCCAGAATAGTTTTCCTTGGGTTTACACTCTTATAATAGTACAGATGGTGTAACGACCCGAAATTTTGAATAAATATTGTTTCCTAATTTTTTGTGTTATTTTATTTTTTTATACTCAAAAAAACTGTTTCATTTGATAACATGAGTATAATTAAAATGAGACCGTTGGGTTTTGACTGTTATATGACCATTGGTCAATATGACCGCTGGAAACTAAACGTTTCTATTATTGTCTCTAAATAAAAGTGATATTGGTTAATTAATATAGAAGGAAGATTTGATGGCTTCACCCAGTAGTCTTGGACCGATCGAAGCCCATATAACAGAACATGGGAAGGAGGTAGCACCATTGAGCTTTTCTCTGGACCAAACCCAAGCCGAACTTCATTTTGTGAAGCTAGAGTGGAATCACCTTCACGAGAAGTTCAAACTGATAGAAATTACTACTCATGCGATGTTGGTCGAGACTCCCTCGTATTCTCTCACCTTGGCACACCTTACACTTAGGTCCCATGCTAGTGTGATAAGGGGATATGTAAGGAGACCGTAACTGCCTTGTGTAATCCTTTGTTTTAAATAAAAAATTTGATTTCTTCTTATTATGAAGTTTATGAATTTTCAAATGTTCAGATAAATATAGTATATATATTTTTGGTGAATTTTAGAGAAAGGATATTTTAAAAAATGTTTATGTAAACCTTAAATAATTAAAATATGTAATGATTTTCAAAAAAATGGTCTTCTACAATTATGTTCAGTATGAAATTTAGAGTCTAATAAGATCAACTTCATTTTTGATGAATAGTAAATTATGAATAGTGATTTTATTCTTAGGATTAGTAATGTGACCAAATGGATTAGTAATCTCACTTAAATAAAGTATTAATATAATCTAGGCGCCTTGATTAAGTAATGTGATTCAATAAAATGGTTAAATAACGGTTTCATAAATTATTAGTCAAGTATTAGTTTTTTCAGGTGAATAGTGTTTTTTAATTAAAAATTAAATTTAAAATATTTAGAAAATTATTTTTATAAAATGGATTTCATTTTTGAACTCAGAGCATTGATATTATGTTAAGGTAATTTTTAGGAATTTTTCTGAAAAAAATGAATTTTCGGTGAATAGTGTATTTATTTAAAAATTAAATTAAAAATATTTAGAAAATTATTTTTATAAAATGGAGTTCATTTTTGAAATCAGAGCATCGATATTTGGTTAAGGTGAAATTTTGGGATTTTTCTGAGAAAGTTGAATTTTCAATGAATAGTGAAAATACAGTTTTTAAGTTACGGGTGTTTAATGACATCATTAAATGATGTATTAAGTATTTAATCAATATGGTCGACTTATGAATAGTAAGATAAGGTATGAGGTGTCCCAAGTGGAAAATACCATGGGCAAATACCATGGGCAAGCCCATGGTTTTTCCAAAACCACCAATAAGGTATCCCTTGGCCATTAATGTCGTGTCCCCTCACTTTCCCTATAAATACCAAGCCATCCTATCATCCATTCGACTCCCAACTCTGCCCCAACGAAGATCTGGTCTCATTACCTCCAAAGGAGTCCTCCCAAGGTTCCCCCAAGCCCTCAAGGTCCCAACCTTTGAGTTTTAGGAGTTACGTTTTAAGGTAAGGGATCCAAACTCTCTCTTTCTTTTCAAATACTCTCTTTTAAGTCATTTCTTTTATGATCCATGTTCTTATGTTGGAGGATGTTCTTTTATATTCCTATTAATTCCATTTTAATGTTCATATGAAGAGAGATCCCCTATTACTCTCATCATTTCGTTTTATGAATGTTTAAGTGGCGTCATTAGGCTGCCGAAATTTTTGTAACGGATTCTTTCACCCTTCTCATTTTCAAGTTCTATTTTCTTGTCAAGTATTTCAAGTTCATTTTTATGTTGGGTTATGATCTCTAAATCTATCATACTGATATTTTATTTTCATATGATGAGAGACCCTATTTTATCTCTTCAATTGATTTTTTCTTGTTTAAGTGACGTCGTTAGGCTGCCGAATTTTTAAGGGATTCTTTCACCCTTCTCATTTTCAAGATCTATTTTCATGTCAAGTCTTTCAAGTTCCTTTTTATTATGTTGGGGTATGATCTCTATATCTATCATACTGATATTTTATGTTTATATGATGAGATACCCAATTTGATCTCGTCAATTCAATTTTTTTAAGTTTAAGTGAAGCCGTTAGGCTGCTGAATTTTTAAGGGATTCATTCACCCTTCTCATTTTCAAGTTCTATTTTCTGGTAAAGTATTTCAAGTTTCTTTTTATTATGTTGGGGTATGATCTCTATATCTATCATAATGATCATTTATATTCATATGATGAGAGTCCCTATTTTATCTCATCAATCCATTTTTGGAAGTTTTAAGTGACGTCGTTAGGCTGCCGAATTCTCATAATAGAAATCTTATTTTTTTTGTCTTCCTTTCAAGTTCTTCGATTCATATGTTATATCATTAAAATTTCATTACCATGTTCTTAAATTCTTTATATTCGGTTCCCCTACTATTTTATGTATCATTTATGAGTGGGTGACCCATGTCCCCTCTCTTTTCAATGTTTTCTAAAACCATGTATCATAGTCGTTATGCTGCAGAATTTTCGTCCCAAAATGTCTTTCTATTTTTTCAAATTATTTTATTTTATTAAGTGAATACTCAAAGATATTTCTTATATAGGGATATTCACATATATATCAAAATTTTATATTTTAATTCTGGGATTTACATACATGAGACCCACTTTTCTTTTTCCGTGGGTTTAAAGTGACATAAGGATCACCTCTTTAAAGCAGTTTTTTTAAAATGTGATGACTATGAAATGAAAACCATTTCTTTTATGCTATATGGGTTGTTTATGAAATTTTTGATGATGATATATGTGGCTCACATGATAATAAATAAAAATTTAAGGGTGCGCCCTGATAGCACTCCAATGCATTGGGTAAAGACTTAATCTCTAGATATGACCATTTTTAACGACGCCTTGGTGAATAACCTTGGTAATTTTTAATGACACCTTGGGGATGGACCTTGGTGAAATGGAAATGATTGTCAATATTAAATGTTGTACCCACATATTAAAGTTATGAAATACGTTATTTTTATTATGATATGCCTCATTATTTCTTTCTCATGCCTTAAAGTTCTTTTTCATGACATTGTTGATGTATCTCAAGTTCACATGTTAAATGTTTCCCCTTATTTCCCTTACTGGGCCTTCTGCTCACCCTTTCTTTTGATGTTTTTCCCCAGGTTATGAGATGCAGTAATGAACCTAGGATTAACATAAGGATAATCCTTTCAAGTGTTTAATAAGAATGTTTTATGTTTTCATGTTTTAAGTTCCTGGTTTCCAAGACACAAAACCTTAAAGATCCTTAGTTTTGTAAAATATAATGAAATTTTATGTGATAAAAAGAAGGGATGCTATAGATGGACTCCTATTAATGAGATATATTTCCATGTTTACTACATCTACCCAAAATTATTGGGAAAACTCAAGTGTATCCTTATTCTCTTGGAACATTAATTTAGTGTCTTATTAATCCTTTTAGCTACACCATTCTATTGTGGTGTACCCAGAAGAGTCTTCTCTCACTGAATCCCATTATTTTCATAGAATTCCTTGAACTCCTGACTGTTAAACTCTCCACCATTGTTAGGCCTCAAGCATTTCAGCTTTGATCCGGACTCATTTTCTACCATGGTCTTCCACTTCTGAAACACCTTAAATATTTCATATTTTATTTTTAGAAAGTAAAATCATACTTTCCGCATTTATTATTAAATAAATGTTATAGAATATAGTGATCCTTCAATGAAATGTAATGTTGAAGGCCCCCAGACATCAGTTTTCACCAGGTCCAGTTTTTTTGAAATTTAGTGTCATGCCTCCTTTTGAAAAATAAATCTACTTCTACATTCTAAGGATACAATATTCAGATGATCCATCTTCTACCAAAATCAACTCTTCTAGAATTCCTTTTATTGGGAGAACCTTCATCTCCTTATCACTCATGTGGATAAGTTTGTAGTTCCACAGTTTTGAATCCCCGATAGAATTTTTTTTGTAAGAATTTCCATTAAATTCTATTACATATTTTATAGGTTTTTATTATTTACTCCATAAGGTATGACCATATCTCCATTAGTAATAATTCATGCACCACCAGTGAATGTGGTACTAAAGCCTACATCATCAAGATTCTAGAAAAAAATAACACTTATTCTAATTCTATGGATATACCTTACATTATTCAGAACTAGAAAGCTCTCAATATTAGTCTTGATCCATGAATCAACCTTCCCCACAATCTGAAAGAGTTCATCATCAGCAAGATATACCTTTCCGGAATTTCTAGGAACATTATTATTTAAGAAACCCTTATATGAAGTTTAATGAAAAGGTGACCTTGAGTCTAAAATCTATGAATTTATAGGGAAATACACACAATAGAATCAACACATCATTAGTTCTTTTTCTCTCTGTGTTTGTTGTGTTGGTTTTAGATTCCTTATATTTTCTCTACATTCTTTCTTGACGTGCCCTTTCTTCCTAAAAATACAGTAAGTAAGACCAGTCCACTTTTCCTTATCTCATCTATTTCCTTTTGATTTTTATGTTCCTATATGATTATATTATTGTGCGTATCTTCCTATTCCTTACACTATTAGAATATAACCAGATAATATGCCTAATTATTTTCTTAAAATATGATCATTGAGTATTAGGTCCCACACATCCTTCATAACTAGTTTTATATTCCTCAAAGTACTTCTCACAACTGCTATATTCATTTTCCAACTATCAGGTAATGAGGACAGTAAAACCATTTCACATAACTCATCATCGATTGTAATTACCACTTATGTCAACTGACTTGTGATGGTGTTGAATTCATTGAAATGGCTAGTAATAATCTTCCCCTCAATTATTTTCATATTTAACAATCATCACATCATGTACACTTTTTTGTCATAGATGGCTTCTCGTATATATTCATGATAAATTTTATCAACATAGTCATCATATTCTTCTATTTGATGTAAAATTCCATATTTTTGTCCAATATAAGGTACACAACACCTAGAACCTATTAATCCAGCATCTCCTATTCCATCATCTCCATCTCTATTGGTTTTACACCAAGAAGCAGTAATTGATTTTATTTTTTTAGAGGTAGTATTTGATTTTTATTCTCCAGTAATTGAATTTAGTTCCATCAAATAGATCAATATTCACATTTCCTTCTTCTATAACCATCCTTCGGTTCAAGAAAATCGAACTTGATCTTATGGACTTCGGATATGATACCGGTTGTTATGGAAATTTAGAGAGTCTCAGTGACATAATGGTTTACAGATTAAGAAAAAAAATATCAAATGATACATTGTAATTTATATAGTTTGGAAAATGGTACCCACATTCACTTAGATGTAGAAAATTTACTATGATCGGGAGAATAATTATAGGGTGAAATCAGAGTTTCATGAACACATAAACCCTAGATCAAATTATATCCTAATTAGAAAGATGAAATTATGCCACCAACTGCACAATAAGTCCATTATGCCATAATGCAGTAACCACCAATGTCTAAGTTTCTATAGTGTTGGTGGAAATAAGTCCACATAGGTATAATACCATTTTGACATGATGCTAAAGTAAGTCCAAACTACTATAGTTTCTATCAGTGTCATTAGTTAGCTCTTCTATAGTGATTCATCATTTCCACAATTCCCTAAAATTTGGGCCAAGGTCCTTCAAACCCTATAGCAAGGGTGCACTTCCCCCTAGAACCCCCAACGACCTAACCATATAGGTTGAACCATGATATTTTTTTTCTACTGTGCAGTCTGGGTTGCTATAATTTAACCTAGCTTTATCCAAATAGATTGGGGTACATTATTCAAATATTTCTTAGAGTCACAAACCCTTTAGGTTGGGTCATATAGAGATCTTCCAAAAGGATTTCATTAAGGAAATATATTTTTAAATCCATCTATCAAATTTCATAGTCATAGAAATATGATATCGCAAGTAGAATGATAATGGATTTAAATATAGAAAAAGAGAAAAGGTTTCATTACAGTCACTACCTTTATAATGTTTAAACCCTTTAGCCACTAGAATTTATTTGTACACAGTCAATTTACTTCCAAAAACTATAAAATGGGCCTATGACCATAGTTTTATAGCCTCTATTTTAACAATTGTGGCCATAGGTAAGACTAATACCATGATTAGTGTTAAACTATGGTCATAGGTCTCCCTAGGCTGGCCTATAACCAAGATTTAAACAAAAATTGGCTATAAGATCACCTAAAGCCATGGTTATGTGAAACTGTGGTGGTAAAGGGATATGTGAACAACCAAAATTACAAGGGAACCACTAAAATCACATTGGAAATTAGTAGGAAATTCCTATTTCCACTATTTTGTAAAAATGTGCTGGTAGATCTAGGTATTACCATTGTTTTGGAAAATCATTGTAATATACCTCCCTAGAATCACCTATGATAATATATTTACAAAACCATGGAAAATAGGCCATCCTAGAATCCCCTATAGATATAGTTTCTAAAAAATATTCTAATAGGCCTCCCTAGAATCTTATATGGCTACAATTTTATAAAAATATGGAAATAAGTGTTCATGAAATCCCCTATGGTCATAGTTTCTAAAATTGGTGGCAATGGGCATTCCATCCTAATATAATTTTTTATTTTTTAAAATGAATAAAAACTATAATTATATATATGTGTGTGTGTGTGTGTGTATTTAAATATAAAATATATATATATACATATATTAGGGTGTAGTGTAGTGGTAAAGTCATGAGAGTATTCAGGAATAGGTGACAGGATCAAAACGTAGTAGTTTATTTAAGTTTTCAAAGGCTATGGCCATATTTTAGAAAACTATTAAAATAGGTTTCATTTTCATATGGTTTGTAGATTATGGCAATATTTATCATGGACTATGTAAATAGATCACTTAAGGAAATTATTTAGTAAACCATGGAAATATATTCCATTGGATTATGGTGTTTATCCTATGGTCACAATCCACATGGACCATGGCCATTAAACAACTAAGGCTATGGTTTGGACCCATGGATATAGCCCAGATCCTATTACAGTGGTGATAGGTTCCACGATCCATGTAAATTATAGTTGTAATCTATGACCATGGTTTTTGGGCACATTACCATGGTTTAACACCATGTCCATAGGCATATTTTCAAGTTGTGTCCCATGTCCAGTTTTCTATTGACAGCCCATTTACACCCAATGGTCATTACAAAAACTGGTGGATGGACCAGAACCCAAACATAGTTTTGATACATGGAATTCATCTCAGAATTCATGGTTTCTCTAAATCGTATAGATTTTGATCTCACTAATACCTCCTTGTAAGAAAGGATATCATTATTATCAACCAATAACAAGTCACAATCTTCACTGAATATAAACCCATATCTTTCTAGTTTGGTAAAATCTCTGGTGCTTCTACATAGCACTTGTGTTCTAGTAAAAACATCTTACATGGGGACTTGTGGAAATTGTTCTTATACAAAATCTTTTGTATATTGAGCATGAACTTCATCAAAGTAAATATTAATTCCGTTATAATTATTGATGATGTTCTCTCTCCCATCAAAAATGGATTGTTTTGTGAAAATTGACTTCTTTCTGAAAGGTTATGTATATATATATATATAATCCTCTTATTTCCTTATGATATCTTGTAAAGACACACTTCATTCCTCCAAGTGTTATTTTGTTTTTTGAGTTATCATTAACAAAAACCTCACAACCCTATGCATGAGTATGTGAAAAAAATAGATTTATTTCAACACTTTAAATCATATGGTATACTAATTTCTTCTTTAGCTAGTATACAATGCATAAGCCTAAAAGGATAATAGAAGACTTTCATGTCTCATCATAGAACTTTCCATATCAATAAAGGTATGGTTTCTTATTTTATTAACACCATTCCACTGTGATATATAATGAGGAGTGAGTTGGGATAGGATCTCAATCTCTCATATAAATTCATTAAATTCTTGGCTAAGATACTCACTGTATCCATTATATTGACGTTTCTCTATTTTCATACCAAGTTGATTCTATACATCATTCTAGAACTCCTTAAAATTATTAAATTATTCAAAATTATACCTCAATAAAAATAAATATCCATATCTATTCAAGTAAAAAATAAAAGTAATGAAATAATAATAATCACCTTTATCTTCTACTAGAAGAGTTCTATACACATCTGTGTGTACCAATTCTAGAATCATCTAATAGCTCTTTCAAATTTTTCAAAAAAAAGGATGCTTGGTAATTTTGATTTATAAAAAAGAATGAAATTTTTTCAATGGTTTTATCTCAATAGTTTCTAAGTAACCATCTTGATAGAGCTTTTTGAAATTCTTCTCGTTTACAAGACCAAGATAGTGATGCCAAAATTGAGTGTGAAATGAGACATGCAAAATTGATTTGTTATTAATTTTCAATACTTTTTATTCATAGTTTAATATATAAATACCATTACTTAACTGGATTATACCATAATATATATTTTATTTATTAAATAAACAACGTTTATTTTTTATTAAAAACAAAACCATCCTATTTGGAAATAGAATTTGGTAGTCTCTAATGGCTAGAGTAGCCAACCTCACACCATTAGAAGCCCATAAATCTACCCCTCCTCTAGAAATATTTCAAAATATACTTGGTTCATACAATTAAATATATATTTGAGAACTATAATTTGTATATAATATCCAATGTGTGGATATAAAAATATTTCACTCAATAAAAAGATCACATGAAGCCTCTCCTTACTTCTTTAACTGGTTGTAGTTCTTATTCCAGGGGCCCATATTTCTAAATGAAAAATATACTATATCATTTTGATTTTCCTATCTTTGGATCTTCCTTTTCTTGGAAGGATATTTCTTGGGATCCTTGCACTTATAATGATTCTTGGGACCCTTCATCTTGTTCTTCCAATTATTCACCATAAGGAATATAGGTTTTCCACACCCTATATCCTTGTCAACTTGGATAATCAATGTAAGGAGTTATAATAGATAACTCTAACTATTTATCATATTATAATTAAAAAATTTGAGAAAACATTAGGCAGGGAGGATAAAATGAGATATGTGTATAGCTCATAAGGGATTTTAAATCCCCAGATGTCCAAGTAGTCAATGTAGTTAATCATCATGACTACATGAGGCCCATTTGGCACTAACTCTCTAAGGTTTCACATAAAAAATGCATTGAATATCTCATATATCTCTTATCTCACCTTCTCTTGATAAATATCCTAAAGGTTAGACATGATACTATACATATCCATACCTATATTTTTCTTTAAAAGAATATTGGATATGGATTATAGGATAGAACATTGGAAATATGTGGCATAATCCAAATGTTTCAAGTAGAAAGATAGTTCTTCATCACTTGTCTCTTTATGGTGTAGTATAATGCATAAATACTTATACCATTTTTGGAAATTTTATCCATGGATAATGTTATCCTTATCTAGAATGGATTGTAGTTATATAGATGAAGTTATATGGGTTAAAATTTCTATAATAAATAAAATAATTTTAATACTTTGTATGGATTACTAATTTATATAATAAATTTTAAATTTATTAAAATAACTCTATTTTTTTGAAATACAATATCCCCCACCATTAGTTTTGGAATATCTTATCACAAAAATATCCTAGTGGTAAGGATCCATATGTCCCTTATTATAACCCAGACAGAGGTTTAAAAAGATTCTTTAATGTATTTAAGTAGTCATAACTTTCCAACATCATTAACTCACAACTCCATGATTCATTGAGTGGAATCCTAGATCCTAAAATCCTAGATTATGATTTCCTAAACATTTTTCCTACTAGTTGCACTAAGTCTCACAGAGGTGGTCGATCCTTAATTCAAATTAGGTAAAGTTAACCCAAAACTCAAGATAGAGATTCCTTGGTGATTTAAAGAACCCCAATGGGGGTTTCTCAAGAAATTTGACTATGGTTTGATTTTTATCCAAGTAGTGTAAGGTTATACCGAATTAATATTTTATTTGAGTGGTTTTTATTTTTATGTGTAAACTTATCATTTTCTATTATCACATACTTGTTAATATTAAGTGTACTTTACTTTAAGTTATTAACAATTTTAACAGAAATTTTACACATAATATAATATTGATTTTACTTTCATATTTTATGATTTTTAATTTATTTATTTAATTATTTAAACATCCATAAATAATTAACCATGCAATAAATATAAATAAAATAAATAAAGTGGTATGACCATGAGCTTCTCTAATGGTTTCCTTATCTCGTGGATGATAAACCAACCCTTTAACTTTGGAAAATTAACTCTTATAAATAAGTGTGTTTCAAGTTGTAGTATTTCACCTATGCACTTATGTACCTCTTGGATTAGTTTAACCTCAGCTCCAAACATGAACCACCACCACCCACCTAGGAGATCCATCCATTACATAATTTTACTCACATGTGGGTGAGGGGAACCAAAGGATTAGTTAAGAGGTGTAATATTTTTAGTAATGTGGTTGTTGTGTACTGGGTGCTGGAGAGGCTATTTGAGAGTAGTGGGATGGCTAGGAATGTGTTGGAAATCATATCTAGAGGGTTATGTGTTGGATGTAATGTAAAAGAGAATAATTTACTAAGGTAGGTCTTTTAATTTCACTAGGATAGGTTTTTTTTCATATATAACTGGTGAGATTTGTTGTTGGGTTTGTTGTGGGTATTAAATAAGGGGGAGGGTTTCATGTGGAGATTATGTTTTGGATTTGGGGTGCTAACAACAGGATATTGTGGGGCTTGAACCTATGGAGGATTCTTACAGGCTCATAGAAGTGGTCTTTCGTGGAGAGATCTATTTATCTTATCTATTTCCACTTCTTCTCATCCATATTCTTCTCCTACATACTATAATTACTTCCAAAGGAAATATATATGGAATACATTAAAACAATTCTATATATTGTTTCTTATACATTTAGTGCCAATTCTATATCCATAATTCATAGTCTTAACATTTTTTGTGAATCTGATGGGGAGATATGGTCATAGAAGTTTGTTTTTCCTATAGTTGTAGAAGTGGATGTTGCTAAGTAAAGATATTGTATCTATAAAACTCAATCATTGTTGGGGAAGATACGATCATTTCTTGAAAAAATGAATATTGTTGTGTAGTTTATTTCTCTATATCTTATCAGATTTATTCTATGTGACTATTATTGAGAGGACTTCAATCATTGAGTGTATAAATAGAACTCGATGGTCGTCGGGGTTAATAATGGTGAAACCACTCTCTATTTTTGAATCATCCAAGGAAAATATTTTTCAAAAGATAATATCTATACATGATAGTATGGATGAGTTGGAATGTGAACAGAAAGAGTACATGTTCTTGATAGATGTATGGTTATAGAAAACTGAATAATGATCATCACTCGGGATTCATTAAATAGAGTAGTGGATAGTGGGTACAATTAAGGACCTTGAGCTACAAGTGGAATGTGATTCAGAATCAAAAAAATAGAGGATGGTTGTTGTTGATTTACTGAGCAGTAATGGGAGAAAAAATGGGGAAGTAGTACTATTTGGAATAGCTTAAAGTGGTAGTTTCTGGTCTAAATTCTAATTTTTCTAATCACATTATAATAATTCTATAGATTGAGTCGAGAGATAAGACAAAGTATTCATATATGCTGAGTGAACACATCAAAATGGGAGCTGAAAAAGGTGAAATAGGAAGCAATGAGTCACGAGTAGCTCATATGGCAATTATAGGTAGCAAAAAAAGATATCAGAAGAAGCTACAGATGAGGATCATTATATTCCTAGTATTATATGGTATCCTCTTACTAGAGAATTTCTTCTAGATTCATAGTTTCAAGGAGTTATAGGCATGGTGGAGGTAGCTTTTGATACGTATAGTGCGAGTGGTGGAGCTTCTATATACATATTGGAGCTTGACAATATAGATTTTCATCCCAAGCCTATATGAGTGAAATAATACCCACATCCATAGGCAATGTGATCACTCATTAATAATCCAATGAATACTAAGGATAGCTACAATAAAGGCTTTAAAGTATTCAATAATGAGTCAAAATTGGAAATCATAACATGTATAGAAGGTTCACTAAATTTTTGAGATTATTTATAAGGAGGCATGGGTGTGAAAACTATATTTAAGTTGTCAAATGTAGAGAAAACAATTAGTGTTGTAGCAAGAAATTTGGAATATATAGTGGAACATCTTCTGAAAGATGCATTATGGGAACATTTTACTAGTAAAAATCTAGGAACTATAACAACTATCTTATCAAAGAAGTATACATTACTTAAGGGTTCATTGTTCAACATGAAAATCAGATATAAACATACTCTAAACAGGGTAGAATCCTTCCCCATAGACAGTCTAAAGCTATGGAATTTTTCACAGTTCAGAGTTGATAAAAACCTAAGGATGAGTTTCATACTATTTCACTTTCAGAATATGACATTAATGATGTGACATACCTTCACTGTGAAGTTACTGGTTTTTTCTTATGGTTCCAAGCTAGTTCTAGAGGGTTGAATTCAGTTTTGGTGATGGAATGACCTGTTGTAATAGTTGTGAAAAAACTGAATGGACTAGTTGACTATGCCTTTATTAAATTTGTTACATTTTCCATAGTTTCAAAAATGGGATATACATATAGGATCTGAGTATGGTATTAGATGGCATACATGTAGGGTGATCAAAAGAGGATGGTGAATCCTCATCCTAAAGGAGGTAACAGTGCACCCATGATTTCTGTGCATAGAAAGAACGTTCCACAAGATTTTTCTAGTAAATGAGATATCCCATAATGATAGAAGAGGGCTTTTATAGCTGTGTTTGGTTATTTCTACATTGTTAATATAGAGGAAGTGAAGCATATTATAGTGGAAGAGATGATTTTTATCATTTAAAATTTTTGTAAAACTCGAGTGATCAATTGACATCTCCATCATTAGAAGAAATGAAACATAGGTTGACTGCAATTTATGATGAATATAACTAGCATTGGTTTCTAAGAAAGGGGTTTCCTAGAGTGTCTCTTTGAGTACAACACCTTTCCATTTTTTACATTTTCCTATGTTTTTACCTTGAGTACAAGGTGTCTTTTTAGCATGGACAAATTTTAGTAATGTCTATATTCTATTCTAGGTGATGGAGAGGTTATATGAGTGCAGTCAGTTGGTAGGTCATGTTCTATAGAGTCATGGATGGAGTGAAATGTGCTAGAGGGTAGGTAAAAGGGAATAACTGCATTGGGTAAATATTTTACATTGACTGAGATGGTTTTTTTCAGTCATAGTAGGTGGGAGTTGTTTGTAGGTTTTCTATGGGTATTAAATAAGGGGGTGTTACATTTGGAGATTATTTTCTAGATTTAGGGTGTTTATAGTATGTTGTTTTGGGGATCAAACCTATGTAGGATTTGGCCATGCTCATAGAAGTGGTCTCCCATAGAGAGATTTATTTCTCTCATCTCTATCTGCTTCTTTACCTCCGTAATCTTTTTCTACCTACTATAATTCATTCTATAGGAAAGTTGTATAGCCTACATCAATACAGTTATATGGATTATTTATTTAACATTTAGTTCCAATTATATATATAGCACTCATATCCCTAAAAAGATACTTCCCTAACCCATTATGTTGGGTCAGGTCAAAGGTTATACTAACATTAAGTGACATCCCAAAGACACCAAAGGCCAATAATAATTTCCAAGGGATTAGTAAAATATTGGGGGATGATTTTACATACAGAATAAAGAAAACCTAATAATATAAAATATAAAACATCCAAACCAACTTTATAATGCATGAGTAATAATGATACAGCTCAAATGTAATTCAAATAAACAATAACATCGTATTAATAGTGAAAATGTAATAAAAGATGACACAGAGAAACCAAAACACAACCCAATATAGTAATATTGATTTTTCATCACTCCAAATACTCTAAGAGAGAACTCCAAGATCCAAACATCAACCATAGGTATAAGAATAATGAGTTCCACTTAATAAATGTGAGATCTTTCCTTCACCTGTATCCTTATAGACAACATATACAAACCCACCAAAGTGACCAAGATTGGGGCGAGTATAAAACTCATTACCCAATCCTCAAAGACTTCCCAACACATTACACAAGGAAAAGAACATGTTATCACATTTTATATAAAATCTTGAGAATAAAATAATAATATTATAAAAGGTAATACAAAGTTGCATGAAAGAAGACATTAGTCCAAGAATATTACAACTTCTTACCACTTGACATAACCATACCAAGTCAACCCACACACACATATGTCATGGACCAACCTATACTCATGAGTTTTGATCCATCCTATCACCAAGACATCTCTTGGTGACCCACATCGAAGATATCACTTACGACCATGATTCATCCAATGTTTCCCTTATTTGATAGTGGAACCTCAATCCATGATTCATCCCACATGATCATGAACACTTGGAAAACCAATTATGCTACATTCTCATGTCAAACCATTCCTTATAAAACATTCCTTCCCTTTAAAACATTCCATAAAGCATATTTATTATTTCAAACCAAACCTATTATTTTAAAATCGCAATTTAAAATTATAAATAAAGGGGTTTCCGGAATGTCGTTCAAATTCCCATGTCCCCAAAACCATAATTTAAAAAAATCCTTAATTTTAAATTTATAAACCAAAAGGATTCCATTTATTAAATCATTCAACATTTATTTTTAAAATCCAGAAAAAAACATTCAATAAAAACTAATCATTCATGTTCTAAAACAATTAGAGAAGGGAGATAATCCACATACCTCACAATGGTTAAAGAAAATTAAGAAAGCCACAAGAAACCTCTAGATATGACCTTGAAAATAATTCCCATCAATATATACTAGTAAGATCTAATCAAAATATAAATCATTATACCTAAAACTATCTATAACATATTATATATATGGATTCGAGAGGAGATGAGTATATCTACAGAGAACAAGAAAGAACAAGGAATTACCATCAATTCTGAAGATCCAACACACATTGATTTTCCAAAACATGCTTATATATCAAAAGGAATTAGTAAATTTTCCTACAAAGGGATAGGATTTTGAGAGTTTAGGAGAATCATTTACCAATTGTGTGCACTCTACTATTCATTACCTAGAGAGCCACATGGCTGTGCTTCATGATTTGGAAAATCATTTACCAACTGTGTGATGCTATTGTCCAAAAACTCCCATTTCATATGGTTTACCATGGGCATCCATATGGAATGGAAAAACCATGAATCTTCTTAATGACTCTCATAATATCCTAACTTTTTTTCCCAGATATAGTGCATGGTTTCCACTAACCATTCTCAAATAGTGACCCTTAAAAACCCTTCCAAAACATTTCAAAACCATCTAAAATTTTCCAAAACTCAACTTAAGTATTATATTACTTTAAAATACATAATGAAAGATGAATTACATGAAACTATGGGGTATTAAATTATACCATCCATTGGTCTCTCCATCCTTGAAAGGTTGGATATTTTTGGTGCTTTAGAAAATTTTCAGGAAATGGATACAGCATAAAGTCTTCCATTCCCATGTCTCCTCTTGAATTTAGTCATAATGACTCATACTAAACTGATAATTTTTCCACAAAACAACTTCTTTTATATATCCACAATATGTATTAGCATGTGAATAAATATATTATCAAGATCAATATCAATATGGTCCCATTGAATAACATGGTCGGAATTATGTTGTTACTTCTTCAATTGAGATACATGAAATACATCGTCCATAGATCTGAACTTTGGTGGTAAATCCATCTGATACACCACATCTTGAATTAATTAAAATAACTCAAAAGTTCTAATTTACCAAGGAAAAAATTAACCTTCTTCCCAAATGAGGATTCCCCAACTTGGAAGAGACTGTTAAGAAAACACGATCACTTGAACTAAATAATAACAAGCAATGATGATGATCCACATACAATTTATGATGACTCTAAGATGTTTTCATTATCTTCATGATCATTTAAATATTTTCCATCATATCATGTATAAGTATAGTTCTAATATGTTAAGTATCACCCATTTCCAAAAAAGTGGAGAATGATAAGGTTAACTATACAATACATAAAAAGGAGACATATATATCAAGTATTGATAACTATTATTGTATGAGAAATCCTCTAATAGTATTTGATCCTCCAATGAACCTCCAAAATCCATAACATAATATCTAAGAATTTATTCCAATGTTGGGATCATTCATTCATATTTCCCTTATATTTGAGTAGGATAATTTGTGCTCATAGTTAACTAGGTTCTAAGGGATTGTTATAAGGTTTTAAAATATTGATATGTAAACCCAGGTTCTTGGTCATACAATTGAAACTGGAAAACCATGAAACTTTAAAACATCCTAAATATGTATTTTTGAAAATTCTTACACCATATTGGATTCATTAATATGAATTAAGTGATCTTAATTTTTGATCTAATCCATAATCTCCCATATAAAGTCATGTTTTTTGAACCATTCTTGGTAGAACTATGATAAAATCCATAGTTATATTCTCTCATTTACACAAGAGTATAGGTAAATATTGCAGTATATGAGTTGTTAGTTGGTGCACCACATTAACCTACTAATAGTTAATTCATCTCAAGACATAGTCCTCTACTTTACTTTTCATTTCATTCCACCAAAACTATTCTCTCATCACCTTATACATCTTCTGAATTCTAGGATAAATAGACCATACTAAATGGTGGTAGGAATAAAGGAGATGTTCTTGAGAAGTTTTAGAAACCACAATCTAATATCTAAAATTCAACATTGATATCCCATCTAGAATTTATCCCTCAGTGGTATCTCAACCATTGAGTTTGGACCTCATGGGTAAACATTTAGGATTAGATGTCGGAGAAACTTTAACCTAGTCAATCAAATCAAGAATAATAGAAATAGGAGGAAAAATAATATCACCTTATTCAGCACTATCAAAATTTATATCTATAACACCCCTATATTTTGTGAATTATTTTTTTTAAAATTAATTTATATTTTTGATATTTTTCATTTCACGTGACACTAGAAATAGTACTTTATATATATATATATATATATATATTAAAACACTAAGTCAAAAATCTCATTAACATGAAACTAGCTTGGATTGTGTTATATGAAATTCCTACTTGGCTTTCACTGAACTGAATACCAACTTGGCTTGCACTACACACAATACCGACTAGGTTTGCACTACATGCAAAACCTAGTTTTTGTGAAGCATCATTTTAATATTATTTTTTAAATGATATAAGTATAACATAGCCATTAAACTTAGTTATATGAATATTAATAACTACTTATAAAATATTTTTTATAATGGTTTGATATAAATAAAACATATTGATAATGAAAGATATATTTTTTGGAAATGTCCTTTTAATGTTTAAAAACATTATTTTCTCAAATGAACCGTTTTTAATAATAAAATTAATTTTAGACACATTTATAAATTTACTTTTATAAAATAAAATTAATTTTTGAACTTATAATGTCTAAATTATCTTAGGGTAAATTTTTGTGATTTTTTTAAGAAATTTCATTTTTTGATAAATAGTAAAAAATGATGCCTTTTAGTTAAAAATTTCCTTTTTGTTTAAATAATTATAAATTTTAAATTATATTATAAATTTTTTTAACGTAAAATTATATAAATTATACATATATTAATACAATGAAGTTAATTATAATCAATTTCACTTTGAAATTGAATATAAAAACTTAATAAACTTTGGAACTTATTTCTACTTTAAAAACTCGTAATTTCGTCCCGTCTATGGGGTTAGCATTAATCTTAATTTTTCTGATTTGGTGAATTTAATTTAAAAAAAATGATATACATAATTTTAATCAGTATAATATTTATATTATAATTAGAAAATATTTATTTTTAACAAAAATTATTAGTAAAAGTAATTCAAATTAGTTATAAAGATTAAGGTCAAATTAAGATTAATTAGGGACTGAACCATAATCTTAGGATCCCAAATGACCTATAAACTTGTAAAAAAGCCATGAAATGTCCATATCTCTGCCATAAACCTTAAAAAATTGATTTATGTTGGTTTTTATGACTTCTGTTTGGTAAGAACATGTGTACACCAAACTTGTTTTCAAAAATTACAAGTGAGTCATTTTCCTTCTCTATAAAAGGCCACCAACTATCCCACATCCTCACACCTCTTAAACTTAATAATTTTGGACAATATATAACCAATAAAATTAAAAAACATACCACCCTTCATACTATAATCCTTCACTTGGATAAAAGGCAATCCAAGTAATCCTTTCAGCATAAACCAAAAGGAGTTACCCGATTAAGAGGTAGCATCTTCTCTCAAGTCATTTGTTCTATTTTCCTTATACACCCCTTCCAAATATCTTTATTATATGATTTTATAACAAAAATAGTATCCTAAATATACTATGATGTTGTTATGTAAATTTTTCAAACTACACATACACACACCTTCATCTAATGGGTAACGAACATACTATTTCTCTGTACGGAGAACTACTGCCTCATGAAATGATGATTGTTCATTTTTCCATTACCACCAATCATGGAGGACATAATTATGGAAAATCTAGTTATATATAATATATATTATATTTATAATTTCTTTATGATTGTTTAATTTTGTATTTATAACATACATTTATGCTTTCCATCCTATGTTAATACGATAATTTCGTTTGAGGAAGTGTGGACTATCGCCCACCCAAAGTGAAATGATTCCTTCATATATTACAAAGATTGTATTAAGGATTGTTTTAGTTAATATATATGATATATATGATATAATAAAGATAATTTAATAATTATATATATATATATATATATTTCTTTACTTTCATTCTCTCAACAGGACAATTAAACAAAAATAGCGTTCATGCTTATGTATGGCCTATCGTCTCCATGAACGGTGTATTACATTTCATACTTATATATTCAATAGAATATTATAATAAAAATATACTATATATAAAAGATATTTATTTCATGTTTTACTTTCTAGAATCATGATATAAGTATAAGGACCAATAATAAAAATAATTAAGACACATACGAAAAACAAAGAGAATATTACCCCAAGTGGAACCTTAACTTAGGATGGTTAAGAAGAAGGTAATATAAGGTTTTAATAAAACCATATATGGTATTATATATAATAATATGGTTATATAAAATATTTATAATAAATTTATATTTATTATACAGGAATTTTGAATGAGAACTACGAGAGAAAAGACACGAGGTAAGGGGATTTTATCTCACTTTTATTTCCCAAAGATACATGCTTTGTTTTCCACTCTTTCCTTTTGTGTGTTTTATGTACTTACCATGAATTTATTCCATGTATATTATACATAAATTTATGGGTATTCACATATCCATTTTATTATATTTCTTTCATGGGGTATAAGTTTAAAAAGTTACTAAATCTGTGAAATAGTTATATTTCAATTTTCCTTCTTTGAGACTCATGCTTTGTCATGCACCTAAATTCTATTTGATGTGTCTATACTTAAATTTTACATGTTATATCATGAATATAATAATTTTAATGATATTTTAAGATTCATTTAATTTCATTTTCTTTCAAGGAGAGTATGATCCAATGTTACCAAGTTATAAGAATTTACTGAGACAATCTCCTCGATTTTCGAGATTGTTTATCTTTATGCTTCCTTTGATTCAATATTATGATCCATATCACATGAAAATTCATTAAATTTATTATTCTTAGGTTTTTCATTATATATTCATTTATTTTTACCATATTTCTATTGTTGGTACATAATATAGTTAATAAATTATTTTTAAGAAATCTTGACTTTACCCTTTCTTCAGTTGGAAATCTATGTTTTATAAAAAAGGTTTCCCAGAATATTATACTATTATCCTATGATAATTAAAATAAATTTTTACCCTTTTTGTCTTATTTCAATGTTTTCAAGCGAATATTATTTTCTCTTTCCAAACGATTCATTTTTCTAACCTTTTTATCGTGCAAAAGGAATATTCTTTTTACCTCCTACAAAATTTAAGAATTTATTCATTGTCAATCCTTTGAATCTTTATTTTCATGTTTAAAGGTTGATTTTTAAGAAAAAAAATTTAAAAGAGATTTTCAAAGAAATTGTTTTCAAAAAAATCAAGATTATTTTATAAATTTTCAAGTAAAATGATCTTTAAAATGATTTCAAGCCTCATTTATAGGTTTTCAAAGTATTTTAAAAGTAATGGTTTTCAAAACATATTCAATATTCATTAATATGTTTTCAATTAAAAAGGATTTAAAAAATTTTAAATCATATTTTATAATTTTTCAAGGAAAATGGTTTTTTAAATGATTTCAAGTATTCTTTATAAGTTTTAAAGGTATTTTATAAGAAACTGATTTTCAAATGTTTTTATGTATTAAAAAGTATTTTTCAAAGAACAAAGGGTATTTTCCTCCTGAAACATTTTTTTTTATATTTCAAAATTATTTTCTATCTAAGATGAAATTTGTTGATGTTATTCATTCCCTTCTATGAAATGATCTAAAGGTTCCATTCATATTCTTTCTATGAATGGTTTATCCTTAATATTATGGTCTTTATGAAATCGATTTCTCTTTCATGGGTTATAATTTTATTAAAAAAAATTATCTTTCATGGGTTATATGTTTATGAAATTTTTTTCTATTTCATGGGTTATATGTTTATGAAATTAGTTTCTCTTTAATGGTTTATATTTTTATGAAATCCATTTCTCTTTCATGAGTTATATGTTTATGAAATCCTATTCAATTTCATGGGTTGTTATTTTGATGAAATGATTATGAAACTTATATATTTTCCACAGGTTATGATATGATTACATGTTTATGATACCCATTTCATTTCATGGGTTATGATATGATTATTTATGATTTTGTGGAACATGTATGTATGATTTAATTATGAGATGGTTGGGACCTATATCTCCCTTCAATGCATTGGGTAATTATTTATATCTCATGCGATAGACATATATGGAATGAGAAATGAACTCAGTTCAATATTATAGGTTTGGAATAGGAAATGAACTAGGTTTGGTAATATAGGGCTTGAATAAGGGGTGAACTCAGTTTAGTAATACAGAATTGGAATGAGGGGTGAAGTCGGTTCAATAATACAAGGCCAAAATGGAGTGTGAACCCGATTTAGTAAAGGACTTTTTCCACTAAGATAATCTTGGTGGTAATGCCTTGAATACTATGGAAATCATTATATATGAATATGTGTCTGCCACAATTCAATGTTTTATTCCTATATTATGCTTTCATGGAATATGTTTTTTATTTCCTTAAGATTTATTCCTTATAAATGGATAAACTTTATGTGATGATTCATGTATATGATATTTGATATATAGGGTATGATATTCTATTTTCATGATCATGTTATCATACCCTTACGCTCATAATTATAATTACATATCTCCCTTGTTTACCCTTACTAAGTATTTGAACTCACCCCTTTCTTATGTTTTCTTTCCCTAGGTTATGAAGAAAGGTTTTAGGTAGAAGTGATAAAGTTTGATATGTTTAAGGGAGATGTTGTATATATTTCACCAGGTTAGAATATTTTTCTTCCATGTTTCTAAATACATTAAACTATTAATGTCCTCGAGCTTGTATTTTTTTAATATAATGAATATTTATGTAAAATGATGCAATGTTCATGTATGTCAAGCCTAGGTCACCATAGTTGGTATGAAAGAAAATGTTTAGTCCAACTTTTGATACTAGGATGAGAAAACTTTAGTGATATACCTAGGTATATTTATAATTATATGTCTAGGGATGTCCCTAAGGATAAGTATAAGGATGAATTAACATTTAGGAAAATATCCTGAAATTTTGGTAAAGGATAGAGTTAGTGGTTTCCTAGAAATACATCATGATCTAGATACTACAAGTGGATGTTGTTCTGGCACACATGTACCTATGGGTAACAACTCTGAAAAGATACAATGTTGTAAATATATGATATACCAATGGTTTAAAACCATTGGTATAGGATGTACAACCATTGGTATAATATATACTAATGGTTTTCCAAACCATTAGCTAATAAGTCGTGGGGATATACATATCCCGATGGTTATTCATAAAACATTGGGGTATTTAATATTATAGCACATTATACCAACGGTTTACCATAACCATTGGTATAAATTTTTACCAATACTTTTACATCGTTGCAATATAACTCACTTTATATGTATACCAATGATTTTCTGAATTGTTGGTAAATACGTTTACCAATGGTTTATAGAAACCATTGGTAACAATTTAGTAAAAAAATTATACCAACGGTTTGAAAAACATGGGTATAGACTTTTACCAATATTTTGATGAAACCATTGGTATAGATACGATTTTCACATCTATACCAACGATTTTTGAAACCATTGGCGTAGATTTGTTGCAACTCCAGTAGCAGGCAGTACCAGCCTCTCCCCTTGTGCAATTACCTACAATAATAACAAACCTATACATAATTCAGAATTAATTACCTCCAATTACTTGTTCAATTACGTTCAATTGAAATACTCTATACATAATTCAAAATAACACCAATGAAGACAAATATGATCCAAATAGTATTCCATCAGAATAACACCAATGCAATTGCAGTACAATATATAGAATTCAGAATAACACCAATACACCCAACAAAATACACCACTGAAAACCAGAAAACCCAAAAAACAAACATCTCCATAAACATAACACTTGAAAATTTGATCCAGGGGGGACTATCTAAGCGGGTGGGGTGGGGTGTCCAGGGGATGGGGGCTGTCTAGGTGGTGGGGGTTTTCCAAGTGGGTGGAGGTGTCCGGGGGGTGGGGTTGTCCAAGGGATGGGGGTGGGGTGTCCAGGGGTGGGTGTTGTCCAGGGGGTAGGGGTGTTTAGGGGGTGGGGGTTGTCTAAGAGGGTGGGGGTGTCTAGGGGGTGGTGGTTGTCCAGGGGGGTGGGGGATGTCCAGGGGTGGGGTGTCCATGGGGTAGGGTGATATCTGGGGGGTTGTTTAAGGGGGAGGGGTGTCTAGGGGTGGGGGCTATACAGGGGGGTGGGGGATGTCCAAGGGGGTAGGGTGTCCATGGGTGGGGGTGGGGTGGGGGTGTCTAGGGGGTATGTCCATGGGGGTGGGCGTGTTTAGGGGATGGGGGTCTGTCCAGGGGGTGGGGTATCCAGGGTGGATGGGGGTTGTTCAGGGGGTGGGGGAGTCTAGGGGGGTGTCTAATGGGGTAGGGTGTCTAGGGGGTGGGGGTTTTCTAGGGGTGGGGGCTGTCCAAGGGGTTAGGGGTGTCTAGGGGGTGGGAAGGGCGGGTTATCCATGGGGGGGGTTGTCCATGGGGGTGGGGGTTGTCCATGGAGGGTGTACAGGGGTGGGGTGTCCAGGGGGTGGTGGTTTCCAGAGGGTGGGGGGCTATCCATGGGGGGGTTGTCCAGGGGGTGGGGGTGGGGGTGTCCAGGGGGTGGGGGTTGTCTAAGAGGGTGGGGTGTCCAGGGGGCTGTCTAGGGGGTGGGGTGTCCAGGGGGTGGGGATGGGGTTAGTCCATGGTGGGGGATATCCAAGGGGTGGGGGTGTCTAGGCGGTTGGGTTGTCCAGGGGTTTGGGGATTTCCAAGGGGGTGGGGTGTCCAGGGGTGGGGGCTATCCAGGGGGTGGGTGTCTAGGTTGTGGGTTAGTGTTCAGGGGGGATTTCCAGGGGCAAGGGTGTCTAGGGGTGGGGGCTGTCCAGGGGGTTGGGGGATATCCAAGGGGGTAGGGGTATCTAGGGGTGGGGGTGTCCAGGGGGTGGGGGTTGTCCCAGGGGTTGGGGATGTCCAGGTGGTGGAGTTTTCCATGGGGGGGCTATCTAGGTGTGGGGTGTCTAGGGGGTGTGGGTTTCCAGGGGTGGGGGTTTTCCAAGAGGGTGGGGGTGTCTAGGGGGTATTTAGGGGTGTGGGGGTTTCCAAGGGGGTGTGGGTGTCTAGGGGTTGGGGGTGTCCCAGGGGTGGGGGCTGTCCAAGGGGGTGGGGTGTCCAGGTGGTGTGGGGGGTTTCCAAGGGGGTGGGGGTTGTTCAAGGGGGTGAGGTTGTCCATGGGGTGGGGGTATCCGGGGGGTGGGGGATGTCCAAGTGGGTAGTGGTTTCTAGGGGATGGGGGTTGTCTAAGGGGGTGGGGGATCTTCAGGGGGCGGGGGTTGTCCAAGGGGGTGAGGGTGTCCATGGGGGGGTGATGTCCATGGGGGGTTGTCCAGGGGTGGGGTTTCTAGGGGGTGGGGGTGGGGGTGTCCATGGGGTAGGGGATGTCGGGGGGGTTAGGGGGTTCTAGGGGGTGTCTAGGGGGTGTGGGGGCTGTCTAAGGGGGTGGCGGTTTCCAGGGTGTGGGGGTGTCCAGGGGGTGGGGGCTGTCAAAGGGGGTGGGGGTGTTCAGGGGGGTGGGGGAGGGGATATCCTTGGGGGGTTGTCCAGGGGTTGGGGGCTTTCCAAGTGGGTTTTCCCTGGGGTGGGGGAGGGTTGGGGGCTGTCCAGGGGGTAGGGTGTCCAGGGGGTGGGGGTCTCTAGGGTTGGTGGTGTCTAGGGTGGTGGGGGCTGTCTAAGGGGGTGTGGGTGTCCAGGGGAGGGGTGAATAAGTCACACATATATTCAGTCACAACAAATCATTGAGTAAAGTTTTATTATTTATAGATAAATAAATAAAGATAATGTGACCTACCTAATCACAATTATATTCATTCATGAAAAATCATCACATGTCAAATGTCAGTAATATCAATCAAAAATGTAATGGATCAATCTTTCCCTCATCACCATCACTATCATCACCATCATCATCAGCTTTATCCACATCCTCATCATTGTCCCTATCATCTCCCTTCCCTCCTCCTAACCCTTGTAATTTTACTTGGCCTCCTCCTCACCCTCCTCCTTTCCCTCTTCCTCCACCTCAGAATCCTCCTTGCCCTCTGCCGCCGCCTCGGCCTCATCCTTTCCCTCCTCCTCCACCTCAGCCTCCTCCTCGCCATCATCTCGACCACCACTAAAACTTTCACATGGTGCACCATATATATAACTCAAAGATGAATTATATTCATCACAATTTGTGCTGGACTTTGGTGGAACTATTAGACGTAAAATTTCCATCAGTTTCATAAATGTAGTGTTTTCCCTAATAGATTATTTCGGTTTCTCTGTGGCCCTTTTTCAGCATGTTCTTCTTGTGCCTTAACCTTCTGGAACTCGGTGGCACTAGAACTCATATCTAAGGAGTTCCAATGCCTTGTCAGGACTATACTCTTCCCAGATCGGAAGCATACTCTTCCAGGGTTCTCATCTCCCAACACCTGATGTAAGTGATCATTTGGACCAAAATTGTCAGGTTCCTGGGCATCAAGGGCCTCTAAAGAATACTGTTACAAATATAAATAGATTATTAAGTTAAAAATAGATATTAAAATTTTAAATCAATAAAGAAAAACCTAAAATCTTCTACTGATTTGGTTCGTTAACCACACTTCTATCTTTCTTCCTTCTACTCGAGAAAAACAGTTTTGCTCGACGCACATGTCCTTCAATATTCAATGTTTGCCTCTATAATGACATTGAATGTAGGAGACCATAATTAAAAATAGTTTAATAGTAATTAATTTCATAACTAAAATTATATGAAAACATTATAAATCTAATAAATTATGGAGTAAACAATAAAGAGTGCAAGTCATAAAGCAAAATTAGAAAAAAAATTCGATACCTGCTTCCACTCATGATCTGACATCGTAGTATGTCCCAATCTGTGGAGGTATTTTTTAGCATCAATGTTTTTTTTATTTATTCTGAATTATTCCTAAATAAAATTTAACAATAAAAAAGATATTATTAATTCAAAACAAAAAAATTTCCATTTAAATACCTCAAATGTGATTAATACCTTGAACTGGATAGTTGTCCAATGAGTAATCATCTATCGATATTTTTCTACTAGAAAATCATCCATGATAGGTACTACCTCTAACTATGTGCCAATTCTAGAATTCCAGCCAATATACAACTCATATTTTGAGGGTCTCTAAAGCTCACCTAAATCCTTTAAACGTGCTGGTCGTGCACCCTCACCATCGGGGAAATTAAACCGAAGCTGACACCAAAATATTAATTCATATAAATACAAAAATAATATATTTCATTAAATAAAACATATTTTTTTACCTATATCTCTACCCAAGAATTATCCTTGACTTCATTTGGAAACTATCTCCATGAGAGCGGGCTGACAGGAATGGTGTTAGAGTATTTGGAAATCATCGCCAAAAAACTCTGACATTGCTACCCTATTTTCTCAATAATTTGATTGTCTTCATTAAAGTCAACCATAAACTATGTGTGGAGTTTCCACACCACATACATGTGTGTACACCCCTGACCCTGCCTCCTATCAGTAGATGTATCTGTTATAGAAGAAAAACAAATATTTTATTAATACATGTTATAATGAAAATAAATAATGGTATAAAAATTTGTTAGGGTTCTATAAATATACATATGACAGTCTGATCAATGGGCACTGCTAGATCTAAAGAAACTGAAGGAACACCCTGTACAGGTGGTGTGGGTCCCAATGTATGCTCTGCAGGGATAGAATTTGGTAGAACAGAAGTTGAAGAATATGGAATATAAAATCTCAGAGAGAAGAAAGTAGAAGTAAAAGAAGATGGCACGGATGGATGGCCGAATGTTGGATGGGGAGTGGGAATCATCATTGTATATGGTAAAGATAGGTGAGGTGACTCATATTTAAAGGGTGGTGAAAACATGGGAGGCCTAAATATCCTGTGTTTCCCTAACGACACATTGAGATCAGAATGTGGGATATATGGTATGTTAGTGGGAGGGGTAGGGTCTAATCAGGTACTCTGACCAGATCGCTCAACTCTCATACCACCCCCCCCCCCCCTGCTCGTACGAACATCCTGAGTAATGTGACCACTACTAGGATGATCATCAAATAATTTTCACCTAAGAGGTATATCCATTAAAAAAAAGTAAAACAAAATTAATCACATGACATTATATATTATTTAAATATATATATATTTGAAATAAAAGACTCACTACTAGTATTAGTGGTGGAACACCCATCTCAACCATGTAACGATTGTTTTCCATCATCTTTTTCATCACCTCTCTTCAATTGGTTTCATTTTCTTCTTTTGAAAACAAATATGGAAGTAATTTGAAAAGGATAACTGATGTGTAACCCAAAAAACAAAATATATGAGAGGGAATAGGGGGATTCATGGATAATTTTATTATCCATTGTTTTAGGTTAGCTTGAATGGGTTTATAATGAATTCAATAAATCGTACAAGATATAATAAATAAATTTAATTTTGAGTTGAACGGATATTTATTAAGTTTTATCGGTCTATTAAAATCATGTAACATTGATTATGAGGCTTTATTTCACTCAATAACCAAGAGAGAGAGCATACTGAATTATGCCTCTAGAAAATTTAGAAAGGTATATATTAGGAATGATTAAACCCTTAATATAGTTGGAAATGATGATATAAACATATGAAAAAGGATAAGATATCTACCAAATTCATAAGGGGTAAATAACGTCACGAAATTAAGGGAAATTTTAATTTCTTTAGCCCAGGTAGATGATGCAAGTTTCTATACATGTTTTTCAGAAGAAGACAAACCATCATGTTCATTATCTGGTGAAATTTTAAATGGAGGTCTTTGAGTTATACTAATTTTATACATGGTCAATAAATCATTTAAATGTTTACCAAGTTAGAAATTTTGTCTTCATAAGTTTGAATATAGTTCAATTCCAAATTAGAAAATTCAATTCAAATAAAATTGCAACCAATAAACATTGAAAATTCACATAACAGTCAATTCAGATACAACATATTTGTAATAAATATTAAATCAATTTGAATAGTATCAACCTTAACAACCCAAGTCTAGCTAAACCAAAAAAAATGTGAACATGAATGGATGATTCTATATATTTCCCACCACAACTTCAAGTTCACGGTTAACTATGAAAATTGAGCTATTGGAGTCATTAAAATTAATAGACAGATCATTTCTTATATTAGTAGGGATGTTTTAAATTCCATCATCACCATCATCAAAAATATTTCATGGAATTACTTCAATAATGACACCAAATTCAGGTCGAAGATGGTATTTGACATAAAAAAACTTGTTTTTACATTGATGCTAAAACATATGGTTCATTGGTAGAAAGAGTGTGATTCATATAAATTACTCAAAATCCATAATCATCAATAAATTTTTCCTACCTTGTCATCGAATCAAACCATTGGAATTTCATCATTGTGACTTATCCATAAGAGTATTAATCCAATATTATTATTTTTTCAATGAATCCACAATAACCTACATTTTAAAATCACAGTCTACTATCTGATGCATTGGCATAAAAATCTATTGTGGCAGTAACCATAACACCATCAAGTTTTTTTCTCATGTTCTTTACTCGTTTAGTGATAATAAATCTTTACCCATTGATAACAATTGATTTACATTCATGAACCTCTATATTAGGACCAAAAGCCAAAGCTCTTATTTTCTCAGAGACAGAGTCAATAGGAAAACTCAATACCTGAAATATAAATGAATATTAAACTTATTTATATATTTATATAATTATTTTAAACAGTAATATTTTCACCTTAAATTTTAACCAAGCAAAAAACTCTTTGTTATGGAAAGTCTCCCTCCTCAAAGATAAAGAACAATGGTTTATATTCAACATTGATTTATGTTCCCTGTAGATAAAAATAAGAATATTTTAACATATATATATATATATATATGTAATATATACATATTCAATTTACTTACCATATGTTGTCATCAAAAAATCACATTTGAACAAAATAGTGTGATGTACCATCTCCCGCTCTTCAAGGCATAATGTCGTTAATGTATATAATCTAGGAATTCAGCCCTTTTGAGGAAGTGATGGAAAACTGAGTTCAATTTTATCATACTATTCTTCTTCATTTCTCATTAGTCTGTTTATTCTTGTATTAAGATCAGACAAATACATAGAGAAAAAATCCATAAATTCTTGAGCCAAGTAATCGTTCACGATAAAACCTTCAGGATGATTCCTCTTTCGAACATAAGACTATAATTTGTAAATATTTATTTTATTTGGATACATCCAATGAAAATAAATAGGTCTTCCAAGAATTATTTCAGTCAGAATATGGACAGTCAGATGTAATATGCATGTGAAAAATGATGGAGGAAATATTTTCTCTAACTCACACAAAATTAATGGGGAATATTCCAACATTTATTTCAAGAAAGACTTGGACAACTTCTTAGCACAAACATCTCTAAATAGATGGCACAATTGAATAACATCCACCCTTACATTGTTGGAAAAAAGATGATGGGTTGCTATTGGAATCAACTCATGCATAAGGATGTGATAATCATGAGTCTTCAAATATTTTAGCCTCAAATATCTTCTGTTGACCTATTTAGATATGTTTCTTGAATAGTCATAAAAAACATTAATAGTCTCTAGTACTTCTAGAAATTGATTTTTTTGTTGGTTTCATCACATAAGAATCACACAGAAATTGAAAAAAAAATCACCGATACTCATAGGATGCAATTTTGGTCTGATTCCCCAATCCACCAAGTCACATCGAGACTGTAAATCATCTTTTTTCTTTCCATTAACATTTAGAATAATTAAAATCAATATTTTATATATATTTTTTTCAATGTTCATTAAATATAAGAAATGATGTAACAAATTGGTTAACCAATAAGGAAAATAAAATAAGATACACATCTTCTTCCAATTGTAATAGGTTTTAGTGGAAACATTCTTCATCTTTCCAGATTTCATTTGACCCTTACTGATTGAAAACCTGAAATCTTTCAATTCAATAAGAACATTAATTTCAGACATACGTTGAGCTGGATCATCGTTCGCCATAGTATTTTCAAATCTTCGATGATTATTTCTATATGAATGTTCCATTGGAAAGAATCTTCTATGTCCCATAAAACTAAAACTACAGTGATGTTTCATTTTCTTGGATCGTGTATTCTTCATAAAAATAGGACATGAAATTTTTTCCTTCATGCTCCATCCAGATATCATTTCATAGGAAGGAAAATCATTGATCTCCCACATAAGCACAGCAATCATCTAAAATATGTATTTTGAATATCCATCGTATATTCACACACCCACATACCAAATAAGTTTCAACTATTTGTTTAAAGTTTACATGTATATTTCTATATCATTGTCAGGATCAGAAGGGCCAGATATGATTATACTCATTAAAGTGAAAGGATTTTTCATACACAACCATGGGGGGTTATAAATGTGTATAAAAATAGTCATGTGTTGTGCAAAGTAAGCATCTGGACAAACATATTAAAACTGTCACATGAAAGACCCAGCCTTATATTATGCACGTCAGATACAAAATCAGGATATCGAGCATCAAATCTCTACCATAAAAATCCATCTGCAGGGTGAACCAAATGATCATTAGTCTTCTTTCTATTATTATCATTCCATTACATTTTTATTGATATTTAATCAGACATAAAAAATATTCTCGAGTTTTGGGATCAATGGAAAGTTCCACGTCACTTTTTGTGGTATACGGGATGGTGTTCCGTCATCTTTTGTCTTCTAGCGGTATGTGCCACATTTTATAAAATCATTTCATTAAGTAGTTTCCTCCCAGAATAAACTGAAATATTTTGGAAAAGCATGATTTTTTTTTCTTGAAAATCCGAGTTCCTCAACTAAATTTCATGCCATATAGTGGTTTGAGGGAATATATGCATCATCTGTAAGTAAGTCCTTCAAGAATGTAAGAATGTAATCGATGAAATTATTAGAAATCTCATACACAGTTTTCCCATGAAACAATCAGATTAAAAATTCTAGCTTTTTCATTTTACCACATTGTCGATATACTAGAGTTGTGGAAACATCATTCAATTTTTTCACCCTGACAGCATCATCATTTTCATTAGACGCATCATGTGTGCTCATATCGAAGTCTTATTGGATCGGAATCCTTTATTTTTCATGATGATGAATAAATGGAAACCGATCATATAACAAATTCTCAAATCCAATCCTCTCATTTGTATCATCACCAATTTGAGATTTCATTTTCTCTCCATTGTGATACCACACATAGTAGTTTTATTGAAAACCATATTTGGTTATGTGGTCGCTAACTTCTTCACGGGTCAACCAAGGTCTTCCAACACAATTGTAATGTGGGCAGTGTATGAGACCACTATCTGAATCATTGTGAAATGAAAAATCTAAAAATATCTCCAAATTGTTTTGAAAATAACTTGAGATCCCATCGACTTCATACATCCAACTTATATCCATTTTTTAAAAAAAATGTTATAAGTCATTTAGTCAAAATCAATTCAATAAGTTTGAAGTTTCATCGAAAATATATAGTAAATGAGAATTTTTCACTTTATATGAAACCATAACTGACACACTACTAAATATGCTAATCATAATATAAAATACAACAAAATAATATATTTATAACAAAATAATATAAATTAATATAAATCTATGATATTGACTTCGATTAAAAATATAATACCATGAAATTTGTGCATATTGAGAGGACATATTTAATATATGGGAAAATTTTGAGAGTCGTATACATCTTGTGTCAAATAAAAAGAGGGATTTCGAATCCATGGGCCTTTGAAGCAGAAGAATCCCATTATTCTCAAGTATTCAATGAACTAAGTAATAACTTGATCACGTGAGATCTAGAGAATGTTTTGAGACCAAAAAAATGTTCAAGGAAGGTTTTGAATATATTTTAAGAACTATACATGAGTTTACAAGATCAAGTACACTTTTGGAGGAGAATTATTCAGGAGTTGAGTAAATTTTAGATCGAAGAAATTTTATATTTTAGTAGATTATTTGAGTGATATTCATAATATTTTTTCTGAATAAATGGGAAATATAATCTAAAAATGATGGTAAAAAGTTCATTAGGGATTGAAACATCATGGTCATACATGCGTATCATGATCCAAGAAAGATTAAATGAAACTAAGAGAAGTTTGATTTCATAAGATGAAGGTTCCATGGGGAAAAGAAGCATGATTCCATGTACATGGATATTTTGAATGATGAGATTGAATTTTTTTCAAAATGGGATAATCTATCCCCATTTTAGATATCAATAAAATAATGAGTTTCTAGTTGATGTGGGGGGTGTCCAAAGGGGTGGGGTGTCCAGGGGGGTTGTCCAGGGGGTGGGGGTTGTCCAGGGGGTGGGGGTGTCTAGGGGGTGTCTAGGGGGTGGGGTGTCTAGGGGTGGGGGTGTCCAGGGGGTGGGGGTTGTCCAGTGGGTGGGGGGTTGTTCAAGGGGATGGTGGTGTCCAAGGGGTGGGGGTGTCTAGGGGGTGGGTTGGTGTCCAGGGGGGTTGTCCAAGGGGTGGGGTGTCCAGTGGTGGGGGGTTATCCAAGGGGTGGGGTGCCCAAGGGGGTTGTCCAGGGGTGGGGGCTGTACAGAGGGGTGGGGTGTCTAGGGTGTGGGGGTGTCCAAGGGGATGTGGGGTGGTTTTAGGGGGGATTTCCAAGGGGGTGGGGGTGTCAATGGGGGTGGTGGTGTCTAGGGGTTGGGGTGTCCAGGGGGTGGGGGATATCCATGGGGTGGGGGATGTCCTAGGTGTGGGGTGTCCAGGGGGTGGGTGGTGTCTAGTGGGTTGTCCAGGGGTGGGGGTTATCCAAGGGGTTGTGGGTGTCTAGGGGGTGGGGTGTCTAGGGTGTGGGGTGGTGTCTAGGGGGGTTGTCCAGGGTGTTGGGGGTTGTCCAGGGGGGTGGGTGTCCAGGGGGTGGGGTGTTTAGGGTGTGGGGGTGGTGTCCATGGGGGGTTTTCCAAGGCGGTGGGGTGTTTAGGGGGTGGGGGCTGTTCAGGGGTTGTGGGGGGCTGTCCATGGGGGTGGGGGTGTCTGGGGGTGGGGGTGTCCGGGGGGTGGGGGTGTCCAGGGGAGTAGGGGTGTCGAGGGGTGGGTGTGTCCAGGGGGTCGAGGTTATCAGGGGGTGGGGTGTTGTCTAGGGGGTGGGGGTGTCCAGGGGGTGGGGTGTCCAGTGGGGGTGGGAGGCTGTCCAGGGGGGTGGGGGCTATCCAAGGGGCTGGGGGTCTTTAGGGGGTGGGGGTGTCTAGGGGGTGGGGTGGTGTCTGGGGGGGCTTTATAGAGCCGGGTGATGTCTAAGGGGGTGCGGTGTCCAGGGGGTGGGGGGTTGTCTAAGGGGGTGGGGGTTTCTCGGGGGGGCTATCAAGGGGGGTGGGGGCTATCCAAGGGGGGTGGGGTGTCCGGGGGTGGGGGTGTCTAGGGGGTGGGTTGGTGTCCAGGGGGTTGTCCAAGGGGGTGGGAGTGTTTAGGAAGTGAGGGTGTCCAGGGGGTGGGGGTGTCCAGGGAGGTGGGGGTGTCCAGGGAGGTGGGGGTGTCTAGGGGGTGGGGGTGTCCAGGGGGTGGGGTGGTATCCAGGGGGGCTGTCAAGGGGGTGGGGGTTGTCCAAGGGGGTGGGGGTGTCCAGGGGGTGGGGTGGTGTCTAGGGGGGTTGTCCACGGGTGGGGTGGGCTGTCTAGGGGTGGGGTTTTGTCTAGGGGGTTTTCCAAGGGGTGGGGTGTCTAGGGTGGGGGGATATCCCGGGGGTGGGGGATTTCCATGGGGGTGAGGGTCTGAGGGGTGGGGGTGTTTAGGGGGTGGGTTGTCTAGGGGGTGGGGAGTGTCCAGGGGGTGGGGGTGGGGTGGGGTGTGGGTGGGGGATGTCCAAGGGGGTGGGGTGTCTAAGGGATCAGGGGGTTGTCTGGGGGGTGGGGGTGTTCAGGGGTGTGGGGTTGTCCAGGGTGTGGGGGTTTACATGGGGTGAGGGGGTTGTCCATGGGGGGTGGGGTGTCCAGGGGGTGGGTTGGGGTGGAGCTGTCCATGGGGTGAGGGGTGTCCAAGGGGGTGGGGGTGTACAGGGGGTTGGGGGTTGTCCATTGGGGGATGTCCATGGGGTTTCCAGGGTGGTGGGGGGATGTCCAGGGGGTGGGGGTGTCCAGGGGGTGGGGGTGTCCAGAAGGGGTGGGTTTTGGGTTGTTCAGGGGAGGCAATACCCATATAATACCTTGAAAATTACATATTCCCAATACAACCAACATCACCATTCTAATCTATCACCCAACCAATAGCCAATTCATCCTCAATATCACTACCCTTCCCATTATTCCTTGAACAAAAACTATAAATACAAAATCCAAAACCAATTTTCAACTAAACTAAAGTCCATAGAAACTACCATATCACCCCAATAAGAAATGGAAAACCACCTACACCACTACCCCAACCATCCCCAATCACTTCACATGGACTATCCTTATATCCATTACCTACCTCGAGACCATATGACTAAACAAACCCTTTACCATCCTTGAGTGGGGATACATCTCACCATCACCTCCATTAGTTCATATGGTTCACAAACTCTACCTAGAAGGAGTGGCTACAAAGACTTAAAATGAAGGTAATTCATACAATCATGACACTTGAAGTGTAGAACAAAAATAGAAAACAAGTCAAAGTTTTGGTATACCATGCCATAGACCACTTGAACCTATAGTTTAGGCCAAATCAAAACACAAAACAAAAAAAATATATGGATAACATTAAAACTAAGGTAGTACTTACATATTTGAAGTGTAAGACTAAAAAAAATTTTGAATGAAGATGGATCTATCGGTTGGAAGTAGTTTCACAGCCTAGGGTAAAGATAGAGATTTGGGATAGCTTTGGTTTAGGGCTAGAATCGCAGAGATGGGGGAATTGGATCTACTATGTATTTTGTGGGGAAAATTTCCCAATGGTTTTTAAAAACTATTAGGAAATATAATATTTACCTACAATTTTAAAAAAACCATTAGTATACATTAGAAAAAATAAATATTTACCAATGGTTTGAGTAAACTATTGGGAAAGCTTCATTCTAAAAATAGTATGCCAATGGTTTCAACAAACTGTTGGGAAAGGTTGTTGTACAAACAGTATACCAATGGTTTGTTAAAAATTTTGTCATAAAAGTGTTGGTAAAACCTCCATTTCCACTAGTGATATTCTCGGCCTGACTCAGGGTAATCTAGTATATTAAAGCAAGCCTTGTTGCACACCTGTTTTGACACTCCCGAGGGATATGCTTTGGGAATTCACAAACTCTTTAGAAACAATCATGAAGGATTTTAATATAATTTGGATATGAATAACCTAGGTTGAAACTATGTTTTTAGTATAATAGGGAATCTATCATGATTTAGAAATCCTATAAATAAATATTTTCATGACTATGTGGTTTTTCACTTTGATAAGTAATGCTCACATTGTGCTTCTAGTTTTAATCAATGGTTGGAACTAGAAGGAATAGGACTAAGTTTGAATGTGATGGAAGATTTGATGATGATAATTCAAGTGGGATGATCACTGGAGTGAAAGATGTAATGATCAGCCCTAATTACATTTCATAAAAAATGATTAACAGCATATACCTTAACCAACTCTCGAACACACCAAGGAAGAGAAAGAAGTAGTTTTCTAAGATTTTGAGTAATAGAGACCATGGAGGAATGAATATCTAGTTTCCTTTGTGCCTAGAATGTGGAAAAATCACCTAATTGAAAGTCTTATAAGAATAAGAAGATGTTTTGATTGTGGAAATGAAGGACATAAAGCAAGTGACTACAAGAGAAAAAGGAAGAGTTTGGTTAACAAAATGAATGAGAATGTTGGACTCCATAAGGTATCATCTAAGTTTAAATGTTTTAAGTGTGAAGTAAATGGTCATTATGAAACTCAATGTCCCAAGATGAAATATCCTAAATGGAACCAGCAAGGTGGTGTGAGTAATGGTTTCATTGTTGATGATGACGAGACTATAGATGAAATATAAAAGGAAATAGGTATTGTATAATAGGATTATGTATCCTTGTTAATGTCATAAAGATGAAGTGGAATAATAAAATCTTTTATGTATTTGTATTCAATAAGTATGTTATATGAAAGGTGAAATATATAAATATTGTTTAGTTCATGTTTTTCTCTACAGATTTACAAGGACATGTTGAATGGTTCTGATGGAACAGAAATGTGATATAATGGCAAGGTGATGTCCCTAGAAAACACATGATTAAGGGAATGATAAACCTTAATATGCTCCTTATGTTATGATAATTTTGTTTGGATAAAGATATGTGGGATATGAATAAGTAAGTTGTAAGGTATTGATTACCTTGGAACTAATTAAGGACTTGTTGACAAGTAGTTTATGCTATCATGGATAAAGTTAACAACTTCTTGGATTTATTTAATATATCTAATAATATATGGAATAAATAATAATTAATTTTTTACATAAGTATTTATGTTAATTAAGGTATTTATCATGTTCCAAAAGAATTTACCATGAGGGTATTCACATGTTGGGAATGTGAAACCCAAGTGCTAATTTGTGATATATGGGGGATCAAGGTTAAGATGATTTCATGACTCTCTTTCTAAATTTTTAGATTTTCATATTTATTAAGGTTTATAAGGTTAATCATTCATAAAAATTTTAAGTTAAACTTTAAAAGAAGTATTTATGCACAGATTTTTTATTGAAATCCATGGTTAAAATCATATTTAGTTATTAACCTTATTTGAAGGATGTTCATCATATTTTTTAAATCATATTAGTATGGTTTTATAAAAGGACACCATGTATGTAGGGTTACAACCAATAAAGTGTGTAAATTCCATGGGTCTTAAACACATGACTGAAGTACGATAAGGGTTTCAAGTAAATCACTGGCCTACGTAATGTCCTGGTTAATATATAATTATTTTTTATGAATAATTATTTATGAAGAAATATTAGTGTCACTTTTTATATTTAGAGAATAATTTATTAACCATGTCCATTTTTAAGAATAGTTATAGATAAATAGTTATACATTTCACTCTTTTATGAGTCTTAAATCTGCTAAAAGTGTATTTTAGCACTTTATACATAAAATTAATTTCTGGATGTCCATTACATGAATTAATGGATGAATTATAAAATGAAAAAAAATATGTCAAGTAAGTATATTTCCTTATATTATTGGTCAATAAAATAATTTCCTGATGTTAGGATAATGATCACAAGAAAATGTGTTTTCCTAATACATTAATTTTTTTGAACTAATGGCCTTTTAAATCATCACAGATTTATGACTTTGAGACCCTCAATTTTTCTTTGATCATTCACTTGTTTGTGATTGATGATATCAATCGCTACTTATAAATATTTACACTTTTCCTCCATGTCCAATATTCACTCCCAACCTATGTTCTGCTATGTGGAAACCTAGTTATATGTTACATTGGGTAGCCGTTATGATTTCAACTTTCCATTTTTAAGGGGAGTTTTAGTATTAATTTTTATAATGTGGGTTTATATGAATGAAACTTTCAAGTATTAAACCATGGATAACACTGAAGAATTTAGAGGGTGAAATTAATTTTAAAGGGGGTATAATGTAATGCCCCATGATTTTGTAATTTTTTTTTATTAATTTATCTTTTTGATATTTTTCATTTCATGTGAAACTAGAAATGGTTCTTTATATATATATATATATATATATATATATATATATTAAAACACTTAGTCAAACATTCCTTTCAAATGAACTGACTTGGATAGTGTTACATTAAATGCCGACTTGGCTTACGCTACATGTAATACTGATTTATCTTGTGCTATACGTAATACTGACTTGGCTTGCACTACACACAACACAGATTTTCTACAAAGAATCATTATATTGTTATTATTAAAATGATATAAGTATAACCTAGTTATTAAACTTAGTGATATGAATATTAATAACAACTTTTCAAATATTTTTTGTAATTTTTTTATAGAAATAAAACATATTGATAATGAAAGATATAATTTTTGGTAAAGTCCTTTTTATGTTTAAAAACATCATTTTCTTGAATGAACCACTTTTAATAATAAAATTAATTTTATACACATTTATAAATTTAATTTGATAAAATCAAATTAACTTTTGAATTTATAAATTCAAAATTATCTTAAGGTTAATTCTGGGGATTTTTCTAAGAAACTTCATTTTTTGATGAATAGTGAAAAATACAACTTTTTAGTTAAAAACTACCTATTCGTTTAAATAATTATTAATGTTAAATTATTTTATAAATTTGTTTTAATATCACATTATATCAATTATACATATATTAATACAATTTAGGTCATTATAATCAATTTCACTTTAAAATTGAATATAAAAACTTAATAAACGTTTGAACTTATTTCTACTTTAAAAACCCATAATTTCGTCCCGCCTGTGGGATTACCATTAATATTAATTTTACCTATTATGTGAATTTAATTTTAAAAAATAGACATAAAGAATTTTAATAAGTATAATATTTATATTCAAATTATATCAAATTTATTTTTGACCAAAATGATTAGTAAAAGTGATTAAAATTAATCAAAGCGATTAATGCCAAATTAAGCTTAATTAGGAACTAAAAATTAATATTAGGATCCAAAATGACCTATAAGCTATTAAAAAACCCATTTTATGGACATATTTATTTAATAAACCTTTCATTATTTATTTATGTTTGTTTGGTATGACTTTTTTAGGTAAGAACATGTGTACACCAAACTTGTTTTCAAAAAATCCAAGTGATTCCTTTTCCTTCCCTATAAAAGGCCACCACATCTCCCACATCCTCACACATCTCAAACCTCTTAGATTTAGAAAATATCAAAACAATACACTTTTAAAAATACCTCCCTTCCTCCTAGAATCCTTCCCTTGGGCTGAATGAAATCCAAGGAAGCCTTTTGGCACAAACAAAAAAGAGTTACCTGATTAAGAGGTAACGTCTTCTCTCAAGTACTTTCTTTTATTTTCCTTCTTAAACCCCTAAAAATATCTTTATTATATGATTATATAACAAAAGATTATCATAAATAAACTAGTATGTTTTTTTGTAAATTTTTTGACCTGAGATTACACACACTTCCATCTAATGGGTAACAAACATATTGTTTTTGTGTACAAAAAACTACTACATCACAAAATAATGATTGTTCATTTTTACATTATCACCTATCATGGTCTCAATTATGATAGAAACTATATTTATATATTATATATATTATATTTATAATTTATTTATGCTTCTATAATTTTTATTTAGAACATACCTTTATTCTTTCCATCGTGTGTTAATATGATAATTTCCTTTGAGGAAGCGTAGACTACCACCCCCTCAAAGCGATATGATTCGTTCATACACTATATGGATTTTATTATGGATGTTTTTAGTGAATATATATGATATATATGATATAATAAATCTAATTTAGTAGTGATATATATATATACATATACATCATTTAATTTCTTTCTCTCAACACAATAATTAAACAGAAATATCATTTGCGCGTATGTACGGCCTACCGTCTCCATGAATGGTGTATTATGTTTTACAATTATATATTATATAGATTATTATAATACATGTATAATATATATACATGATATTTATATCATTTTTTATATTATTAAATCATGATATAAGTATAAGGACCAACAACACAACAAATTAAGACATATACAAAAAACAAAGTGAATATTACCCGAAGTGAAACCTTAACAAAGGATGGTTAACAAGTAGGTATTATAACATCGTAATAAAACAATATATGGAATTATATATAATAATATGGTTATTTAAAATATTTATAATAAATTTATATTTATTATACATGTTTTTTGAATGAGTATGACAAGAGTCAAGACACAAGGTAGGGGGATTTTATCTCACTTTTTATTTCTGTGAGATACAAGCTATGTTCGCCACTCTTTCCTTTTGTGTGGTGTATATACTACCCATGATTGTATTCCATGTATCTTATAATTAAATTTTTTGGTATTTAAATATCAATTTTATGATATTTATTTCATGGGGTATAAGTTTAAATAGATACCAAATTAGGGAAATAGTTTTGTCTCAATTTTCCTTCTTTGAGACTCATGCTTTATTATGCACCTAAATTCTCTTGGAAGTGTATATACTTCCGTTTTACATGTTATATAATGAATTTCATAATTTTAATTATATTTCAAGATTTTTTTAGTTTCCCTTTCTTACATGGATAGTATTATCCCAATTTACTAAGTTATAAGAGTTTATTGAGACAATCTCCTCGCTTTTCGAGATAGTTTATGTTTATACTTCCATTGATTTAATATTATGATCCATATCTCAAGAACATTCCGGAAATTTATTATCCTTTTTTATTCATGATATATTCATGTATTGGTACTATATTTATACTCTTTGGTACATAATATAGTTAATAAATTATTTTTAATAAATCCTGACTTCACACTCTCTTCAGTCAAAAATCTATGTTTCTTAAAAAGGATTTCTAAGAATATTATACTATTCTCTTATGATCATTAAAATAAATTTTTATCCTTTTTTCTTATGCCAATGTTTTCAAAGGAATATTCTTTTCTCTTTCTAAAAGTGTAATTTTTTAACCTTTTTATCATGAAAAAGGAATGTTCTTTCTACCTCATACGACATGTGTGGAGTTATCCATTGTCAATAATTTGAAGATTTCTTTTCAAGTTTAAAGGTTAATTTTTAAGATTTTTTTTTTTAAACAGATCTTTAAAGAAATTATTTTCAAAAAAAAATCAATATTATTTTATAAATTTTCAAGTAAAATATTTTTCAAAATGATTTCAAGCCTAGTTTATAAGTTTTCAAAGTATTTTCAAAGAAATGGTTTTCAAAAAAACCAAGAATATTTCATATGATTTCAAGTAAAAAGGTTTTCAAAACATTTTCAATATTTATTTATAAGTTTTCAAAGTGTTTTCAAAGAAAATTTTTTTTAAAATGTTTTGAAGCATATTTTATAAGTTTTAAAGTAAAAAGTTTTTCAAAATGATTTCACGTATTATATACAAGTTTTCAAGATATTTTTTAAGAAAATTATTTTATGTATTAAAAAGTATTTTTCAAATAAGAAAGGATATTTTCCTTGAAAAACATTTTTGAAAGATATTTCAAAATTATTTTCCATCTAAGATGACATCTGTTGATGTTACTTATTCTCTTATAATAAATGATCTAAATGTTTCATTCCTATTCTTTTTATTAATGGGTTATGCTTAATGTCATGATCTTTATAAAATGTGTTTCTCATTCCTGGGTTATATGTTTATGAAATATTTTTATTTCATGGGTTATATGTTTATAAAATTCATTTCTTTCATAGGCTATATGTTTATGAAATCTATTTCTCTTTCATGGTCTATATGTTTATGAAATATGTTTCTCTTTCATGGGTTATATCTTTATAAATTTGTTTCAATTTCATGGGTTATATGTTTATCAAATACGATTATATTTTATAGGTTATTATTTTTAGGATATCATTATGAAACATGTATCTTTTCTATAGGTTATGATATGATTACATGTTTATGATACCCATTTAATTTCATTAATTATGATATGATTGTTTATTATTTTGTGGAACATGTATGTATGATTTCATTATGAGATGGGTGGGACCTATATCTCCCTAAAATGCATTGGGTAATGATTTATATCTCATGAGATAGACATCAATTGTCACGACCCGTCCTCGGGGCCCGTGCCGTGACTACCCCAAGCCCGCCTTCCATAGGCCAGGGGCTGGCGACTAGCACCAAAGGCGTAAATCCCGATAACAGGGAAGGCATTGCCTTTATAAGTAACAACCACCACAGAGTCAGCAAGCGGAAAGTAACTACAAGTGCAGAAAAGTAAAGGGGGCCGGAAATACAAGCCCAACTGTAAAGTACAACTCGAAAGGGAAAAACAGCAGCTGGAAGAACGAAGCGGCTCCTGGGTCGTCCGCCTCGATTCCTACCTGAAGGGTAGGTACAGATGGCTCAGCTCCTGGATCGTCCACCACGGATCCTACCTGAAGGGTAGGTACAGATAGCTCCTCTACTCCACAGGTCCTGTCGTCTACTCCGGGTACGTCCGCCCAGTGGTCCACCTCCGGGTACCGACCTGCTCCGCAAGTCTCAACTGCGATCTGCGCTGTCCGTCGTCTGCAACCAACACAACGAGGTGCGGGCATAGCCCGTGCAGGGGTGAGTATAAGCTACTCAGTAGGGACCCCGAGACCCTTAAGGTCTCACCAAATCCAACATGGATATCCACAAAGTAAAGGCAGCAATCACGAAGTAACATCAGACTCTACTTAGGTATACGCCCATACATATACCTAAGTCATCAAGTAACCCATCCAATCTCAAGGATACACAAAAATCATGAAATCAACGGATAACCATCACCCAGGTATATGCCCATACATGTACCTAAGTTATCAAGCGACCCATCTCAATCATGAGGAAACACAAAGGTCAAAGGTCTCAGCTCAAACCAGGATTTTCATTATCGAAACCGTAACTGCTGAAGAGCTCCGTCTCTAGAGTGTACAGTGGTCCTGTCACGACTCCGAGGCTGCCGCTCACTAACCTAGGACTGCTGAGGTACTCCTCCTGTCGAGTACTGCGGGTTTGCGGCCAACTACCGGGCGCTCCGTCCGCTGAGGGTCTGTCGCCAAATACCGGGCGCTACCCAGATAGCCTGCTGAGGTACTCCTCCTGTCGAGTACCGCGGGTCTGCTGCCAACTACCAGGCGCTCCGTCCGCCGTGGGTCTGCCGCCAAATACCGGGCGCTCCGTCCACTGGGCTAGTCGACTCACTCCAAGTCGAGTCGGTCAAGCAGTCGTCAGGTCTCAGCCGGCTACACGGTCTCCGTACTCTGCATGCTCGTCTCCACCGTCGCGGGTCTGTCGCTACAACCAAGCGCACACACTCCGTAGAGTATCGCGGGTCCGCCGCTACAACCAAGCTCTCCACCGCCAAGGGTCTGCTGCTGCATCCAAGCGCACCACCACTGTCAAGTACCACGGGTCCGCTCCACGAGCTACTGGTCGATACTCCAAGTATCACAAGGTCCCGCGAAGAAGTGTCTCTAAGGTCCGTCTCGGCACAGGGGTCTCAACGCAACAGACGGCGCGTCGATCGGACGCCCGGTCTGTGAGTTATTAGCCTTTTCGTCCCAGGGGCCCGGTTGGTTTCGTGAGCGAAACCAATCCCGGCCGTATCTCAACTGCACCCCGAACTCCCATAGGGTATACTCAAAGGGACCGTTACTCAACGTAACCACCAACGCCGCTGACGGCTCGTCAAGCGGACGTCCTGTCTGAAAGATATCAGCTTTTCCGTTCTAGGGGCCCGGTTGGATTTCGGGAACAATCCAACCCGGCCATACTCCGACTGCATCCAAAACTCGGGCGGAGTATGTCAAAAGTTCCGTCTCATCAAGAGGAAGTCAACGAAACAGACGGCGCGTCAATCGGACGCCCGGTCTGTGAGTTATTGGCTTTTTCGTCTCCGGGGCCCGGTTGGTTTTTAAGGCAAAACCAACCCGACCGTACTCCACCTGCGTCCAAACCTCGGGCGGAGTATGCCAAAAGATCCGTCTCACTAAGAGGAACATTACGCGACTGACGGCACGTCAATCGGACGTCCGTAGCTCAAGATATGAGCGTTTCCGCTCCGAAGGTCCGGTTGGTTTCGTGAACGAACCAACCCGTCCGAACTCAAAGTAACCCGAAACCTTGAGTGCGATATATCGAAACGACCGTCTCGATCCAAGGATCGCGTTGCCGCAGACGGTTCGTCATTCGGAGGTCCGAGGCTCAAGTTATGAGCCAAAAACCAGATCTGGTTCGAAAACGGGGGGTCCGGGTCCGGGCCGACCCGGCCCGACCCCCCCCCCGGGTGGCGCGGTGGCCGGCGGCGGCGGCCGGCGGCGGCGGACGGCGGCGGCACGGTGGCCGGCGGCGGCGCGCGGCGGCGGCGGGCGGCGGCGGGCGCCGCACGGGGTGGTCACGCGGGGGGCTTGATTGCCCCCGCGGATTGAACAGGGCGGCACGGCTTTGAGCCGTGCCTTTGCCAAAAAAACGGCCCCCCCACAAATGGGGGCCGGCTGGAACGAACCGGGGGGGGCTTTGCCCCCCCTCCTTTAATTGAACCGCCCCCCTCATTAAGAGGGGGGTTTGAAGATCCGGCCGGGGGTTTAATCCCCCGGTTTTATGACATCCGGCCGGCCCGCTGGCCGGCCGGTTTTTACCAACGGGACCGGAATTTCCGGTCCCGCCCTCGACTTCCGACGCCGGCGGCCCGGCCGCCGGTCTTTCCTTCCGCCGCGGCCCGGAACCGGCCGCGGTCTCCTCGTCCCGCCGCGGCCCGGAACCGGCCGCGGTCTTCGTCGTCCGGCGCGGTGCGACGGCACCGCGCCCCTTTCGCCGTGCCATGAATCCTTCCAACGCGGCGCGACGGCGTCGCGTTCTTGAAGACTCTCCTCGGCGAAGCGCGACGGTGTTGCGCAAAATAAATGAACGTTCGTCCGCGTGGTGCGACGGCACCACGCTACTTGTTTCCACCAGCATAAACAAACATGAACGATGGAGGGGGGATTCGGCCGTGTTCGTGCGGTCCGGCCCCCCCTCACGTTAAAGAAATAATAACGAGACTTAAATAAATAAGCCACACGTTAGACTTGCTAGATCCACGTTCAAGGAAAAGAATAAAGAAATAAAGAACCAACAACCCCTACCTTGGGTACAAGATCGAGGATTCGACTATGTCCGCGGAAGACGGCGTCGCGGAAGTCGGGCGTCGCGGTCGTCGTTCGTCAAATCCGTTGACGAAGAGGCGCGTCCGAAGAAGCACGTCGTTGGCGAATCCTTGTACGCCGACGAAGGTTTTTCCGAGGAAGGTGCGGTGTTCTCTCTCGTTGTCACCGAAGACGAAGAAGAGCGGAGCGGCGTTCTTCGTCGGAAAAAGAGCGTTCCTCGTCAAGTCTTGAGGAAAGTCAAATAATAAAGAGAACAACAAACTCAAGAATCTCTACCTCGATAGTCGCACGGTGACGGAGTCGTGGAATATCGGTGTCGATTCCTTGACGTCGGAGGAAGAGTCGTTATCGAAGGCGTTCGTCGCGGAAAACCGTCGCGGAAGAGATGATGCGGAAAAAGAACGTCACGTCGTGGATGGATCGTGTTCTTCGGCAGAGAAGTTCTTCGTTGAAGAACGACGTTCTTCGCGTTCTTCGTTCTTCGAAGGTTCTTCGTCAAGGTTGAAGAAGAAGAAGGAAATCTCCCAAAAGCTCTCAAGCGCATAAAAACCAGAGGTTAAGCGTTGGTCTTATTTTATTAATATGCCAACGAATTTGAAAAAAAGATTAAGAAACGATCCATCAATTCGTTGAATTAATTCAACGAAAGAAACGACCCATTTAATTCACGAAAGAAACAGCCCATTTAATTCACGAAATAAACCGCCCAATTAAATGGTCTGTTAAGAATTTAGAAAACGCGTCGGTTGACCTTCATTAAGACGGGTTTTCACGGGTGCGTTTCTTAGCGAAAGAAACGGCGGGGCTCGTGCGGGCCCCACCTCACAAATATCCTACCAAGGGGTAGGATATTTCTGGATAGCATCCTATCCAGTTCAACTCAGTTCAAGCCGCCTTTAAGTGGCTTCAAGTGGCTTCCAAGTGGCTTAAGCGAAATAAAATAAGGTTGTCGCAAAATTATTTTATTTCTTAACTTTAAGCCCGAAAATTAAAAACCACACCCGAGCAAACGCAACTCCGGAAGAGGCGTTTCTAAGCGAATACTGGCGCTGCGATTTCATCGGTGCCCTCAGAATTCGATTCCGGGCACCGGTTCAAAAGTTAGAAAAACCCGTTCGTCTGTTCACTGAACGTACCCGAGCCAAAACTTCGGAAAATGATTCCGGGCACACCGGGCCTCGGAATCAGGTGCCGTCAGAAACTGCGTTCTTGTAAAATTCCAAAGAAAATTAAGAAAAAAATTCCCTTGAAATTTACGGGTCTTTACATTACTCCCACCACAGGGCTTTACGTCCCCGTAAAGCTTCACCACAAACTTAGGGAAACAAAGCGGTACTGAGCACGCATCTGAGCCTTCCGCTCCCATGTGCTCACCTGGAGGTTCCCGCACTGCCAAAGAAAGTGCACAAGAGGAATCGACCATCCTCCTAGGATCCGCTCCTGTCGATCCTCGATCCCCACAGGAACCTCCGTATAAGACACTCATCGCCACCGTCAAGCTCCTCATGGTCGATGATATGCGAAGGGGGTCGAGCACGTATCTCCTCAGCTGGGATACGTGGAGGACGTCGTGCACCCGGTGCAACTGAGGTGGCAGAGCCAGGCGATAAGCCACCTCGCCAACCCTGCTGAGGACCTGGAAAGGCCCGATGAAGCGGGGAGACAACTTGCCGCCTCGGCCAAATCTCCGCAAACCACGTCGAGGTGAGACACGCAAGAAGACGTGGTCGCCATCCTCGAACTCTAGTGGCCTCCGCCTCCTGTCAGCATATGACTTCTGCCGGCTCTGTGTTTTCCTCATCCGCTCCTGGATGACATGGACCTCTTCTGACGTGGCCCGGACCATCTCTGGTCCCACAAGAGCTGCGAGATTTCATCCTTGCCGATAAGAGAAACCTGGTCTCATCCCCTGGATGAACCACATTCTTTGCCTAAAACAGTCAATCCTAACATGGATGATACTAATCCATACCAAGGATGACTTCGTAAGGCCTCGACGCTACTACTAAGAGATCCAACCGTTACTCTCGCCTCCAAGGGTTGAATCACACTGTCGGCATCAGTGTGTGGTAACCGGTCTCCTCCAGTAGATGTCTCACAAGTGAGGGTCAAGCCAACAGTCAACTGGAACCTCTTAGTAACATCACAAAAGAGGACAGGAATGAAAACATCACAAAAGGATGCGTCTTTTATTATTGCAGCTCATAATACAAGACGCTACACAAAAGCAACATCAACAAGGAACTAGAAGTACAAGAGACGTATCCACTAGTTCTGCTCCTGTCCACCTGCTCCAAGAGTTCTACTGTTGCTCAAGCCTTTGTCGTTGCCTCTATCTCGGTGGCTCCCCCAAAGCCTGCGGATCGGGAGTCGGACAGTCACGTGCCAGATGACCCTTTCCGCGACATGAGTAACACAACCTGCTCCTTGCACGGCTAGCTCTGTTCCCACTCCGGGTGCCCTGCACCACCGGTCGTAAAACCCGAGACCGTCTAACTGCTGGTCTGGTCTTTCTGGGCCTCAGCATCATCTGTCTACTGCCCACAGATGACTCGGCTTCTGATCGAGAAACACGTGGCAAAGGCAGCAGCTCCTGATCACGCTCAGGGTGTAGAGCTACTGGCACAAACTCCACCCTGAAGAAGGTCTCAAAGTCTTCCCATGTGAAGTCCATCTCATCGCAAAACTGAAACAAGTGGCTCCACCACCTACCTGCTGCTGCCTGAAGGAGGCTGGTAGCAAAGATCACCATGAAGTCTGCCGGCGTCCCCACTAGCCTGAAGACTCCCACCAAGGCCTCCAGCCAATCCTCAGCCGCCTGCGGGTCCATCTCTCCCCCGAACCTGGGTGGCCTCTGGCGCTGGAACTCATGCAGTGCGCGCAAGTAGCGGGCATCGCCTACTGCTGGGGCTGGTGGCATCGGTGGCCCAACGTATGGTAGTACCGCTGGTGCCTCCGCTGGTGCCTCAACTGCAAGAGGGCCCTGTACCGAAGCCTCGTCGCTCGACAGACTGTCAGCACGCTCATCCCTCCGGGCTCTAGCTGGTCGTCCGAGAAAAGACATCCTGAAAGAAACAACGTAACACGATCAAACGATTATACCTGGTGAGCTGACCTGGTTTGAGCTGTTTTAAGGGGGGAAACCTTTGAAAACACACACGCAATCAGTGTTTTCGCGCACAAAGTCGGAAATCAGTTGTCAGGGTCCTGGTGTATGGATACGTCGGCCGCCCGCACCAACACTGGACTCCCTGAACTGAAAACCACACTCGGTACCCTTAACACTATTGCTTCACATAGAAATAAAAGACGATCAGAGTCTGCGGTAGAACCGACCGCCTCTGATACCAATTTGTCACGACCCGTCCTCGGGGCCCGTGCCGTGACTACCCCAAGCCCGCCTTCCATAGGCCAGGGGCTGGCGACTAGCACCAAAGGCGTAAATCCCGATAACAGGGAAGGCATTGCCTTTATAAGTAACAACCACCACAGAGTCAGCAAGCGGAAAGTAACTACAAGTGCAGAAAAGTAAAGGGGGCCGGAAATACAAGCCCAACTGTAAAGTACAACTCGAAAGGGAAAAACAGCAGCTGGAAGAACGAAGCGGCTCCTGGGTCGTCCGCCTCGATTCCTACCTGAAGGGTAGGTACAGATGGCTCAGCTCCTGGATCGTCCACCACGGATCCTACCTGAAGGGTAGGTACAGATAGCTCCTCTACTCCACAGGTCCTGTCGTCTACTCCGGGTACGTCCGCCCAGTGGTCCACCTCCGGGTACCGACCTGCTCCGCAAGTCTCAACTGCGATCTGCGCTGTCCGTCGTCTGCAACCAACACAACGAGGTGCGGGCATAGCCCGTGCAGGGGTGAGTATAAGCTACTCAGTAGGGACCCCGAGACCCTTAAGGTCTCACCAAATCCAACATGGATATCCACAAAGTAAAGGCAGCAATCACGAAGTAACATCAGACTCTACTTAGGTATACGCCCATACATATACCTAAGTCATCAAGTAACCCATCCAATCTCAAGGATACACAAAAATCATGAAATCAACGGATAACCATCACCCAGGTATATGCCCATACATGTACCTAAGTTATCAAGCGACCCATCTCAATCATGAGGAAACACAAAGGTCAAAGGTCTCAGCTCAAACCAGGATTTTCATTATCGAAACCGTAACTGCTGAAGAGCTCCGTCTCTAGAGTGTACAGTGGTCCTGTCACGACTCCGAGGCTGCCGCTCACTAACCTAGGACTGCTGAGGTACTCCTCCTGTCGAGTACTGCGGGTTTGCGGCCAACTACCGGGCGCTCCGTCCGCTGAGGGTCTGTCGCCAAATACCGGGCGCTACCCAGATAGCCTGCTGAGGTACTCCTCCTGTCGAGTACCGCGGGTCTGCTGCCAACTACCAGGCGCTCCGTCCGCCGTGGGTCTGCCGCCAAATACCGGGCGCTCCGTCCACTGGGCTAGTCGACTCACTCCAAGTCGAGTCGGTCAAGCAGTCGTCAGGTCTCAGCCGGCTACACGGTCTCCGTACTCTGCACGCTCGTCTCCACCGTCGCGGGTCTGTCGCTACAACCAAGCGCACACACTCCGTAGAGTATCGCGGGTCCGCCGCTACAACCAAGCTCTCCACCGCCAAGGGTCTGCTGCTGCATCCAAGCGCACCACCACTGTCAAGTACCACGGGTCCGCTCCACGAGCTACTGGTCGATACTCCAAGTATCACAAGGTCCCGCGAAGAAGTGTCTCTAAGGTCCGTCTCGGCACAGGGGTCTCAACGCAACAGACGGCGCGTCGATCGGACGCCCGGTCTGTGAGTTATTAGCCTTTTCGTCCCAGGGGCCCGGTTGGTTTCGTGAGCGAAACCAATCCCGGCCGTATCTCAACTGCACCCCGAACTCCCATAGGGTATACTCAAAGGGACCGTTACTCAACGTAACCACCAACGCCGCTGACGGCTCGTCAAGCGGACGTCCTGTCTGAAAGATATCAGCTTTTCCGTTCCAGGGGCCCGGTTGGATTTCGGGAACAATCCAACCCGGCCATACTCCGACTGCATCCAAAACTCGGGCGGAGTATGTCAAAAGTTCCGTCTCATCAAGAGGAAGTCAACGAAACAGACGGCGCGTCAATCGGACGCCCGGTCTGTGAGTTATTGGCTTTTTCGTCTCCGGGGCCCGGTTGGTTTTTAAGGCAAAACCAACCCGACCGTACTCCACCTGCGTCCAAACCTCGGGCGGAGTATGCCAAAAGATCCGTCTCACTAAGAGGAACACTACGCGACTGACGGCACGTCAATCGGACGTCCGTAGCTCAAGATATGAGCGTTTCCGCTCCGAAGGTCCGGTTGGTTTCGTGAACGAACCAACCCGTCCGAACTCAAAGTAACCCGAAACCTTGAGTGCGATATATCGAAACGACCGTCTCGATCCAAGGATCGCGTTGCCGCAGACGGTTCGTCATTCGGAGGTCCGAGGCTCAAGTTATGAGCCAAAAACCAGATCTGGTTCGAAAACGGGGGGTCCGGGTCCGGGCCGACCCGGCCTGACCCCCCCCCCCCCCCCCCGGGTGGCGCGGTGGCCGGCGGCGGCGGCCGGCGGCGGCGGACGGCGGCGGCACGGTGGCCGGCGGCGGCGCGCGGCGGCGGCGGGCGGCGGCGCGCGGCGGCGGCGGGCGGCGGCGCGGCGGGCCGCGGCGGCGGCGGCGGCGGGCCGCGCTGGCGGCGGCAGCGGGCCGCGCTGGCGGCGGCGGCGGGCGCCGCACGGGGTGGTCACGCGGGGGGCTTGATTGCCCCCGCGGATTGAACAGGGCGGCACGGCTTTGAGCCGTGCCTTTGCCAAAAAAACGGCCCCCCCACAAATGGGGGCCGGCTGGAACGAACCGGGGGGGGCTTTGCCCCCCCTCCTTTAATTGAACTGCCCCCCTCATTAAGAGGGGGGTTTGAAGATCCGGCCGGGGGTTTAATCCCCCGGTTTTATGACATCCGGCCGGCCCGCTGGCCGGCCGGTTTTTACCAACGGGACCGGAATTTCCGGTCCCGCCCTCGACTTCCGACGCCGGCGGCCCGGCCGCCGGTCTTTCCTTCCGCCGCGGCCCGGAACCGGCCGCGGTCTCCTCGTCCCGCCGCGGCCCGGAACCGGCCGCGGTCTTCGTCGTCCGGCGCGGTGCGACGGCACCGCGCCCCTTTCGCCGTGCCATGAATCCTTCCAACGCGGCGCGACGGCGTCGCGTTCTTGAAGACTCTCCTCGGCGAAGCGCGACGGTGTTGCGCAAAATAAATGAACGTTCGTCCGCGTGGTGCGACGGCACCACGCTACTTGTTTCCACCAGCATAAACAAACATGAACGATGGAGGGGGGATTCGGCCGTGTTCGTGCGGTCCGGCCCCCCCTCACGTTAAAGAAATAATAACGAGACTTAAATAAATAAGTCACACGTTAGACTTGCTAGATCCACGTTCAAGGAAAAGAATAAAGAAATAAAGAACCAACAACCCCTACCTTGGGTACAAGATCGAGGATTCGACTATGTCCGCGGAAGATGGCGTCGCGGAAGTCGGGCGTCGCGGTCGTCGTTCGTCAAATCCGTTGACGAAGAGGCGCGTCCGAAGAAGCACGTCGTTGGCGAATCCTTGTATGCCGACGAAGGTTTTTCCGAGGAAGGTGCGGTGTTCTCTCTCGTTGTCACCGAAGACGAAGAAGAGCGGAGCGGCGTTCTTCGTCGGAAAAAGAGCGTTCCTCGTCAAGTCTTGAGGAAAGTCAAATAATAAAGAGAACAACAAACTCAAGAATCTCTACCTCGATAGTCGCACGGTGACGGAGTCGTGGAATATCGGTGTCGATTCCTTGACGTCGGAGGAAGAGTCGTTATCGAAGGCGTTCGTCGCGGAAAACCGTCGCGGAAGAGATGATGCGGAAAAAGAACGTCACGTCGTGGATGGATCGTGTTCTTCGGCGGAGAAGTTCTTCGTTGAAGAACGACGTTCTTCGCGTTCTTCGTTCTTCGAAGGTTCTTCGTCAAGGTTGAAGAAGAAGAAGGAAATCTCCCAAAAGCTCTCAAGCGCATAAAAACCAGAGGTTAAGCGTTGGTCTTATTTTATTAATATGCCAACGAATTTGAAAAAAAGATTAAGAAACGATCCATCAATTCGTTGAATTAATTCAACGAAAGAAACGACCCATTTAATTCACGAAAGAAACAGCCCATTTAATTCACGAAATAAACCGCCCAATTAAATGGTCTGTTAAGAATTTAGAAAACGCGTCGGTTGACCTTCATTAAGACGGGTTTTCACGGGTGCGTTTCTTAGCGAAAGAAACGGCGGGGCTCGTGCGGGCCCCACCTCACAAATATCCTACCAAGGGGTAGGATATTTCTGGATAGCATCCTATCCAGTTCAACTCAGTTCAAGCCGCCTTTAAGTGGCTTCAAGTGGCTTCCAAGTGGCTTAAGCGAAATAAAATAAGGTTGTCGCAAAATTATTTTATTTCTTAACTTTAAGCCCGAAAATTAAAAACCACACCCGAGCAAACGCAACTCCGGAAGAGGCGTTTCTAAGCGAATACCGGCGCTGCGATTTCATCGGTGCCCTCAGAATTCGATTCCGGGCACCGGTTCAAAAGTTAGAAAAACCCGTTCGTCTGTTCACTGAACGTACCCGAGCCAAAACTTCGGAAAATGATTCCGGGCACACCGGGCCTCGGAATCAGGTTCCGTCAGAAACTGCGTTCTTGTAAAATTCCAAAGAAAATTAAGAAAAAAATTTCCTTGAAATTTACGGGTCTTTACATCAATGGAATGTGAAATGAACTCAGTTTAGAATTACAGGGCTGGAATAGGAAATGAACCTAGTTTCATAATATAGGGTTGGAATGAGGGGTGAACATGGTTCAATAATACAAGGATAGAATGAGGGGTGAACTCAGTTTAGTAATACGAGGTTGAAATGGGGTGTGAACCCAATTTATTAAAATACTTTTTCCACTAATATGGTCTTGGAAGCACTGCCTTGAATAATATGGAAATAATTATATTTTTTTTTTGTCTGCCATAATTCCATTTTTGATTAATATGTTATGATTTCATGGATTATTTTATTTATTTCATTAAGTTTTATTCTTTATGAATGGCCAATATTTATGCCATGATTCATGTATTTGATCTTTTATATGCATTGTATGATCTTCTATTTTCATGATCATGTTATCATACCATTACGCTAATGATTATTCTTACATATCTTTCTTGTTTACCCTTACTGAGAATTTAAGCCCACTCATTTCTAATGTTTCCTTTCCCCAAGTTATGAAGAAAGGTTTTAGGTAGAAGTACTAAAGGTGGAGATATTTATGGGAGATGGTTAAGATCTTTCACCAGGATAAAATATTTTGTTTCTATGTTTCCAAAGACACTAAAATATTATGGTTCTTAGACATGTATTTCTGTAATGTACTAAATATTCATCTAAAATGATGTAATATTCATGTATGTCAAGATTGGGTCACTATAATATCATTTATGAGCATCATTGTCTACCAATGATCTAAATCCTATTTAGAGAACTGACTATATGAATTCCTACTGAATGAATCTTCCAAGGATTTCCCTTTACCCAATATATACATCAAGTTAAACTCAAACATTTGAAGGTATTCCATTCATATTAGTTTCCTTAGATTCAAATATCACTGTGAAAAAGATGTGTTTCAAGCTTTTATGATCTGTGAACATTGCAAATTTCTCACCAAAGAGATAATGACATCGAGTTTTCAAGGTATAGAATATAGAAACTATTTTCAAATCACATGTAGATTAATTCCTTTAATTCACTAGTAACTATCATGAGCCATAAGTTACAACATGATCTCCCTTCATGATAACACATCCCAAACTAGATCCAAATGAATCATAATGGACCACATCGCCTCGTCCTGGATCTAGAAATGTAAAAATAAGTGTGGATGTAATCCAAATATTAATCAATTTAAAATATTTCTGGAAAGAATCATTCCATTGGAAAGAAATGAATTTCCTTTTCAAATCTTTCAACAGAGATGAAATTCCTGAAATGTAACACCCCAATCTTCCACGGTATGCTTCATTTTTAAATAATTCAATAGCATTCAATGTACGCAACACCGAGTTCAATTACACCACGACCAATCAAACTATATTTTAAAAAGTGGTTATGAATAGTATTAACCATATTTTGAATTTTATGTATCCCATATAATTTTAACAGTCAAATTTTGTGTTTCTTGGTCATAATATAATGACAAATTCAATTTTTCAGATAAAAGAAGTATTTTTTTAAAAATGCATTTTTTCCGCCTTTTAATGGTGAACCCTTTTAAAATAAAATATTTGACACTTTTATATATTCAATTATTTGAAATTAAATTATTCTTTAGAATTAGGAAATAAAAATTTAGTTTGGATAAATTTTTGGTACTTTACAGATAACTTTCATATTTTGATGAATAATAAAAAAATACTAAATTTTAATTGAAAACAACTTTTTTAATCGAAAACATTTATAGTGTTACATTATACATTTGAGTGGTTTTAAAGTATAATTAGATTATATTTTTATACTTTAATATAATTTAGGTCATTGGAAGTAATTTTACATTTAAATTGAATATAAACACACGTCAATCTTTTAATATTTTTTACTTCTTAAAAACCCGTTTTCTAGTTTGGACAATGGGAATTAATTTTAAATTAATTTATACCAACTATGTGTTTTGAATTTAGAAAAATGGATTCCATATTTAGAATCATAAGTTCTAAATTTTTTAAATAGGTACCATTTATTTTTTGACATTATGAATAGTAACTTTAGTGATTATTTTTATTTACCATGGTTAAAGGGTAAATCGGGTAAATAAGGGTAACAAATAATATTATAATAATATTAAACCACCCTAACACATGTCCTAATACTATTTAATGAGATATTTCCAACCGTGGTCATCCTTATGGTTATTTTAGGTCCCCATGGGACCACTTGGGTGTGATAATGACATGTTGTAAGAATTAATTTAAGTAAAGATAATTATAACATAAACATATATCTTTTTCTAAAAAAAATTAATATAGTGTTATATAAATGAAATATATGACTATAAATATTAATCATAAATTTACAAATATTTCCTAAAAAATGTTATTTTATTTATAATTTTTAGACATTAGATAAATATATTTATTTATGACTTAGTGATGATGCAATGGTTACCTTATTAATGAATTATTCAAATAAATGAATTTATAAATATAAAGATAAATGTAATTTAAAAATTTTGATTACATCCAATTATTTTATAGATTATATTTACATATTAGGAATTATTTAATTCATTTTTTTTTAAGGAATCAAGTTCTTATGACTTTAAAAAAATCAATGACTAAATAGTGTCAAAATTGACATAAATTAGTTTTTAAAACAAATACTATTTTATTAAATGATATAAAAATAATAAAAAACTAAAGTTCATACAAATAAATTTTATATTGATAAAAATTTAATAAATAATCCACTTTATTTTCTCTTGTAATTTTATAGTAAATATATTAACCATGTAGTATAAAAATACAAGAGGGCATGGTAAGAGTTAACTTATTTTATGAAGGGTTAAATCTAAAAGATAAGGTTGATTTTATGACCTAAACATGTATAAAACCTATTGGTTATGAGTCTTCCGACCCATCCTCATATTATCCTAAAAATAAATCAATTTTTAGCTATTATAATCCGAAAATAGGTTTATAATAAATTAATATTTCATGATTTTTTCTAACATGTCCCCACCTCTCTTATAAAAGGGTATCTCCCTTTCTCTTTAACTCACACCTATAAAGACTTTTGGTTCAGCCAAAACTAGAATATTTATCCTCCCAACCTACCTCACTTTATCCTATAGTCATAAATTTGGGGATATATCAATCCTTCGTATCCCCTTTGTTCAAATCAAAAGGAAACACCAGAAGAAGAGGTAATCGTTTTATTCCTTCTTTCAAAGTTCTTTTCTTATTCTACTTATTATTTCTATATTTTTTCCACACCAAAGTAATAAATCCAGTATCATCCATATATTGAGATTGTAATATAATCATGAGACAATTATATTCATTATTTTATCCATCCTACGAATAATAATATCACCATGTGTGCGTGTGTATGGCTTACCGTCTCCACGCCATGGTGTAATTTGTTATTCCATATTAATTTGTTTGAATGGGTAAAATGATGATTATAATAGAAATAAATAATGAATATTACATTATTATTATTATTTATAATTAATATATCATCCAGTTCCATATCATTTAATCATTAAAGTAATGAAATCGTCGCTCATGCGTACGTATGGCCTACCGTCTCCACGACGCGATGAGATTCATTCTCCACTTTAACCATCCAATAATAATTATAAAAATATATATATTATTAATAATTATGAAATATACAACATAATAAGTCTGTTGGAATTCTATTTATATATATATATATATATATATACAAATATGTCATTCACTTACTTCTATTCAATACGATAAGAAAACAGAAACAACGTTCATGTGTATGTACGGACTACCGTCTCCATGAATGGTGTATTCAATTATATATATATATAATATATATTTATATTATGAATATATATGATATATAAATCATATTATACATTATTTAAGTAAGTAAATCATGATCAATAATAACAAGACAAAACATGTACGACAAACAAAGCGATATTACCTGAAATGTTGCATTAACTTGGAATTGTTAATAAATGGGTAATATAAAGTCAAAAAAGAATTATATATGATATCATAAATATTATTATGATTATTATATAAGTTAATAATATGTTTAGAAACATTATACAGGAGTTTTTGACATATATAGATAGTATTGGATCTAAGGTAAGGTTTAATTTCACATTCTTATTATTATTTGAGGTTGTTGATGTGTAAGTATCTACTGGGACATATTTATCATCCATGTCCATGTTTCTAATAATATTTTAATAAAATGTTTTAGTATAATAATATAGAGGTTTAAATTCATATTTACTGATGTTTTAATTTTTATAAAAAAAATTAAAAGGAATCTTTTAGTAGTTTTCCAAACGATGTACTTTATGACCTTTTCGACAAATTAAGGAAATAATGATTTTTTTAACTTATACGGCGCAAGTGACTATTTTACACCATTATGTTTCCCTACCATTTTTAATATTCCCTTTCAATATTACAAGGTTATTTTCAAAATAAATGTTTTATTTTAAAATTTAATGGCATTTAAATGTTTTAAAGTAAAAGTGATATTTTCCTAAAAGAGCTTTAATGGATTTATTAAATTATTTACATTTATGTCAATATCCTTTGGTGGATTTTATGCTTGTTTGAAGCTAATTTGTTGTGATACAATCTTCCATATTGTATTGAAGATTTTTTGATATGTTTGACTGTGTATGTACTATTTTTATACCATTCATGGTTTACGATTAAAGTATTAATATTTCATATGATAATTTTAATATGAATGTTTAGGTTATGTTTTAACATTTTCATATGAGGAATCAATTGGACATAGTAAGTGATAGGCGGGACCCCCTATATCCCCTTGATGCATCAATAGGTCTCAGGAAACAAACTAGTGTCTTTGAATAAGGCCTTGACAGAATATTTTTAAATGGTCTTGGAATAAGGTCTTGACGTAATAGTTATTATGTCCAGCATTATGAATTTCCTCGTTATTAAATTAGTTATTACATGTAATTATTAGACTAGTAGAAAATCCATTTTCATGTTTATATGGTAATTTTTTATTTATTTTTGCTATATTATGTTCAATTTTATGTTTAAAAGGATGTTATATTATTATATATCTTTCCTTAAAAGTTTAAAGCTTCCATTGAATTATTTACCCTTATTGAGCATCTGATCTCACCCTTTTTTATGATTTATTTTCCCAGGATGCCAAGAAGTGTATTATTATTGATATAAAGGATTAAACATGGGGAATAATGGTGTTTTCAAATTATTTTCTATGTTATATTTTATGTTATAAATTGTAGTGTAATGTTCATGTATGTAATCTGTTTTCCAAGACTGCTAAACATATAAGTTTTTCAGGACATGATTCCTTATAATCATTTCAATGTATTAAAATAATACACTGGCTTCAGGCTTCTGGTTTTGGATCATTACAATTAGTATTAGAGTAATTTTAGAAACAACAATATAAATATATTTAGAAAACTTAGATTAGGTATCCTAACCCTAAGATAGATTTTGAGGATAAGTATAGAAGAATCCCCTAGAATTTTTGTAAAATAAGTATTATGTGGATATTCAAAGAAGTACATACCTGCCTAGATACTATATGTGGATGTGGTTCTAGAATAGGTGTACCTTGGGGTGAAAACTCCGACAAGGTGTTCTGGGTTTGACTCGGGGTAACCTGGTACATGACAATGGGCCTTACTGCACACTTGGTTTGACACTCTCAGGCGATATGCTTATGATAATTCATATTTTATTTACAAACCACTATGAAGGATTTATGAGTAAATATGTCCTAAAAGGAACCATATTTATTATAATGAATTAGATATGCATAAAATTTTTAATTTATGTTAAGTATTTTACTATTTTGGATTTATGAATTATGATTCATAACCTAATATAGTGTATACCATTGTTTAGAAATGGAACCTAGATGAAGGAATAGAAATTGTATCAATGCACAAAATCCATGTAGGGATTTCCCTCCTATGAAAGATAATGATAGTGGAGCTGGTGACACAACTAGTGTTGAATAGATTATAACCATACTGGGACAACTGACTCAGGTAATGAATAATAACCTTACTTGTATGGAGTATCCTAATCCACAATGTGGAGGATCAATGTTAGAACTCTTCGTGATATAAAAACTTCCAAAATTCAATGGGACTATAATTCTATTTGTGGATGATCAATGGATAAGTTCCTTAGATAAAATATTTCTTGCTTTGGGAAGTAATGAAAGGGAAAGGTTATTATGGTAGTTTATTGTCTCTAGGGAGATTCAGATCAATGGTGTAAATTCATTCAAAACATGAAGGATGATGAAGAGGTCAAAAATTCAGAATAGAGGGAATTTAAAGAAAACTTCCTAGAAAAATACTTTCCTCGTGATCTATGAGCAGATATGGAAAGGAAATTTCTGAGTCTGAGGAAAAAAGAGGATGAGAATGTTGAAAAGTATGAGGCTAACTTCATGAGGTTATCAAGGCATGTTGCAGACTATATACGTAACCTAAGAAGTAATATTGATCGATTATTTAATGGTTTAAAACCTTTTATTCAACGGGCATTGGTCGCAAAATATTTCTCATTTTCTGAAGATATAGTCTCGTGTGCTATCAAGACGGAAAATGAATTCTCTAAGTCTTGTGACATTAAAGTAAAAAAATGGAATAAGAGAACAGTGTAGAAAGAGACGGATAAAGGGTGAAATGGAAAGAAGGATTTTACCTTATGTGATAATTGTGGGAAGAAACACACCGATAATTTCCTAAAAGTAATGGTAATCTGTTACAAATATGGAGAAAAATGTTACTAGGATTGTGATTTTAAGGGAAAGAAAGAATATATGCAATGTTATAATTTTAAAGAAATAGGAAATTATGCAAATTATTTTCCAAAGCGTCAAGAAAATATAGCTCAGAAGAATAAAATGGATCAAGGCCAAGCTTATGTTGTTACTACGGTCAAAGTGGAGTAATTAATGTATTTGTGTTTTTTTAGATTCAAGAATTATATTCTGGTTATAAGAATAATGTGATATATATAAGGATTGTACTGCAATACTTTTTGTTTTCATTAAGGTTTTAATATGATTAAGGTAATCATATATTCGGTATGTGATAATAAGAGAAACATTATGTTTCTTGGATTATCTGATGTTACAATTGATTTTGTAAATTTACAGACCTTTTAGAGAGAATTTGGACAGAAGTATTTTGGATAACTCTAAATGTTGGAATGGATTAAGTTTAACTTTGGATAGTATTATTTAAGGTTAAAACATTTCTTAGGATTATTTTTGGAATTTTATAATATTGTAGTATTAGAAAAAGGACAACCCACAGGCTGGGCAACAACCCGTCGCATCGGACAAGGCTGTGGGAATTAAACCCACAACTGAAGTGCCACAAGGCCTTATCACCTACATTTGGCCTACAAGAAGTACCTGGTTAGTATAACATAGTTTACTTTATTTAAATGGAATGTGTTTATATTTGGAACATTATATGATTAAGATAAATAGAATATTTGTTTGAGTTTTATTATCTTTTGAAAAGAAAGATGAGTTTGTGGTAGAAATTAGTTAAGTGATGAATTATTAAATATAAATAAAGGATGATTCCTTGTGTACTTAGTCTATTAAGTAATTCCTCAACTCTAGTGAAAATATTATAAAATTTTTACTATTACATTCTTTTTTGCAATGAATCAAATGGTCCCTTGGATCATTGAAGATTTATGGATTTTATATTGTTAAATTTATCCTAATAATATTTTCTATCACTCTCCATCAGAACTTGATGGTTATTTTTCTCTTCCACATCCATGTTTTCCTATATGGAACCCTAGTATTTTTTATTTATGGTAACCTTCATACCTACCTTTCTTTATTTTAAAATAGAGGTCTCATTAATCTATTTTTCGATGTGGGATTTCAAATAAGATATTTTGAAATATCAAACCCCTAGTTTTCAGTCCTAAGTTTAAATTGAGAGGATGAAATTTATTTAAAGAGGGAAAAATTTAACACCCCAATCTTCCACAAGACGCTTCCTTTTTAAATAATTCAATAGTGTGTGATGTATGCAACACCGTGTTCAAGCGCACCACAACCTATCAAAATAGTCTTTTAGAAAGAAGTTATGAATAGAATTAACCACATTTTGAATTTTATATATCCCAAATAATTTTAAAATTCATATTTTGTGTTTCTTATGCATAATATAAGGACAAATTCAGTTCTTCAGATAAAATAAGTATTTTTCAAAAAATGTAGTTTTTCCGCCTTTTAATGGAGAAACCTTTTTAAATCCAATATTTGACACTTTTATATATAAAATTTGAATAAATTAAATTATTATTTATAATAGGGACATAAAAAATTAGTTTGGATAAATTTTTGGTACTTTTCTGATAACTTTTATATTTTGATTAATAGTGAAAAATACTAAATTTTAATTGAAAACAAATTTTTTAATCAAAATAATTTATAGAGTAAAATTATAAATTTTGGGGGTTTTAGAGTATAATTAGATTATATTTTTACAATTTAATATAATTTAGTTCATTATAAGTAATATCACATTTAAATTGAACATAAACACATGTCAATCATTTGATAGTTTTCACTTCTTAAAAACTCGCTTTCTAGTTTTGACAACAGGAATTAATTTTAAATTAATTTCTGTAAACTCTATATTTTGAATTTGGAAAAATGGATTCCATATTTTGAATCAAAAGTTCCAAATTCTGTAAATAGGTACCTTTAATTTTTGACATTATGAATAGTAACTTCTGTAATTATTTTTATTTACCATTGTTAAAGTGTAAATCAGGTAAATAAGAGTAACAAATAATATCAAAATAATATTAAACTACCCTAACACATGTCCTAATCCTATTGGATGATATATTTCCTACCATGGGTATACTTATGATGATTTTATTTCCCCATGGGACCACTTGGGTGTGATAATGACATGTTATAAAAATTTATTTAAAGTAAAGATAATTATAACATAAACATATATATTTTACTAAATCAATTTTAATATAGGGTTATATAACTGATATATATGTATATAAAAGTCATTATAAATCTAAAAAAAATTCTATATCATGGTTTTTTATTAATAATTTTTATACATTAGATAAAAATATTTATTTATGACATAGTGATGATGGAGTGATTACCTTATTAATGAAGTATTCAAATAAATAAATTTGTAAATATTAAAATAAATTTCATTTGAACATTTTGATGCCATAAAAAAATTTATGGATTAAATTGAAATATGAGGGATGATTTATTGATTAGAAGGAATAAAGTTATGACTTTAACAAAAATCAATTACTAAATAGTTTCAAAATTGACATAAATGAGTTTTTAAAACAAATAATATTTTATTAAATGATATAAAACTCCTAAAAATTTAAAGTTCATATAAATAAATTTTATAGTGATAAAAATTTCATAAATGATCCACTTTAGGTTTTATTAGAATTTTATATTAAATATATTAACCAAGTAGTATAAAAATACAAGAGGACATGGTAAGAGTTAATTATTTTACAAAGGACTAAATCTAAAAGATAAGGTTAAATTTATGACCTAAAAATGTCTAAAACTTATTGGTTGAGATGATTTAGACCCATAATCATCTTATACTTGAAATAAATCAATTTTGAGCTATTATAACCCGAAAATATTTTTATAATAAATTAATATTTCATGATTTTTTCTAAAGTGCACCCACCTCTCTTATAAAAGGGCATCTCCCATTCTCTTTAAATCACACATCTAAAGCATTTTTTTTTGGCTAAACCCTACCCATTTTTCATTAAAACCTCCCTCAATTCATCCTAGAGGCCTAAATTTTGGAATAGATCCATCCTAAGGATCCCTTTTATTCAAATCAAAAGGAAACAATCGAAGAAGAGGTAATCATTTTATCCCTTCTTTCAAAGTTATTTTCTTCTTCTACTTCTTATTTCTATATTGTTTCCATAAAAAAGTAATAAATAAAGTATAATACATATACTTAGATGTTAATATAATCATGTAAAAATTATATTCATCATTTTATCTATCCTATGAATAATAATATCATCATGCGTGTGTACGTATGGCTTACCGTCTCCACGCCATGGTGTAATTTGTTATTACGCATTACTTTGTTTGAATGGGTATAATGATGAGTATAATAAACAAAAATAATTAATATGAAATGATTATAATTCTTTATAATTAATCTTTCATCCATTTCTATATCATTTAATCATTAAAGGAATGATATCATCACTTGTGCGTACGTACAGTCTACCATCTCCACGACGTGATGAGATTCATTCTCCACTTTAACCATCCAAGAATGATTATAAAAAATATATATTATTCATTATTATGAAATATATTACATAATAAGTATAATGGAATGATGTGTGTGTGTGTGTACATATATTTCAGTCACTTACTTCCATTCAATACGATAAGAAAACGGAAACAACATCCATGCGTACGTACGGACTTCCGTCTCCATGAACGGTGTATTACATTTTATATATATATTTATATTATGAATATATATTATATATAAATCATATTATTCATTCCTTATGTAATTAAATCAAGATCAATAATAACAATTCAAAACACGTGTGATAAACAAAACGATATTACCCAAAATGTTGCATTAACTTGAAATTGTTAATAAATGGGTAATATAAAGTCAGAAAAGAAACATATATGATATAATAAATATTTTTATGATTATTATATAAGTTAATAATATGTTTAAAAACATTATACAGAGTTTTGGACATGTACGGAGAGTATCAGATCTAAGGTAAGGGTTAATTTCACAGTCTCATTATTATTTGATGGTGTTGATATGTAAGTATGTACTGGGAAATCTTTATCATCCTTGTACATGTTTCTAAAAAAATCGTAAAATTTTTTACTATAATCCTATGGATTTTTAAAGTCATTTTTACCCATGTTTTAATTTTTATAAAATGTTTTGAAATGAATCTTTCGGTCATTTTTTAAAGGAGGTACTTTATGACATTTTTGACAAATTAAGGAAAGAAAGTTTTTTAACTTCTACGGCACAAGAAACTATTTTCCACCGTTATATTTCATTACCATTTTTAGTCTTCCCTTAAAATATTGCAAGTTTATTTTCAAAATAAATTTTTTATTTTAAAATTGCACGGCTTTTAAATGTTTTAAATTAAAAGGGATATTTTCCTCAAAGAGTTTTAATGAATTTATTAAATTATTTTCATCTATGTCAACATATTTTGTTGGATTTTATGCTTGATTGAAGTTGATTTATTATGATACAATCTTCTATATTTTATTTAAGGTTTTGTGATATGTTTGATTGTGGATGATTTTTTTTATACCATTTATGGTTTATAATTAAAATATTAACATTTCGTATGCTAGTTTTAATACAAATTTTTATGTTATGTTTCAACCTTTTCATATCAGGAATGAATTGGACTTACTAAGTGACGAGCGTGGCCCTCTATATCCCCTAAATTCATCGGTATGTCTCATGAGACAAACTAGTTTCTTGGCATAAGGCGTTGATAGAATATTTGTGAATGGTCTTGGTACAAGGCCTTGACATAGTAGTTATTATGTCTGGCATTATGCATTCCCTCATTATGAAATTAGTTATTACATGTAATTATTAAACTATTAGAATATACATGTGAATTTTTACATGGTAATTTTTGATTTATTTTTTCCATATTATGTTCTAGTATATGTTTAAAAGGCTGTTTTTTTTATTATACATCTTGGCTTAAAATTTTATAGCTTCTACTGAATTATTTACCATTACTAAGCATTTGAGCTCACCCATTTTTAATGTTTTATTTTCCCAAGATGCCAAGAAGTGTATTATGATTGATATTAAGGATTAAAATAGGGGAATAATTTAGTTATAAAAGGATTATCTATGCTATATTTTATGTTATAAATTATAATGTAACGTTCATGTATGTAATCTATTTTACAAGATTGATAAACTGATTGGTCCTTTAGGAATTGATTCCTTTTAATCATGCCAATTTATTAAAATAATGCACCAAATTCAGCCTTCTAGGATCAGGTTGTTACATGAAAATTCATGAATAAAGAATCGGTAATACTCTGTTAACCCTATAAAACTTCATATCTAAAATGATTTTATTTATCGTTTCCAAGAGAAAACAACTTTCATGTTTTCAATGTCTATGGAAACTCCTCTTTCAGAAATGATGGGCCAAGTAAACATACATATTGTATCAAGAAATAACACTTTGAAATCTTAGAATAAAGGTGATCTTCTTGAAATATACTCAGTGTTATTCCCAAGCATTTTTAATGATTGAATTTAGTGCTAAAATTCACCATAATATCATCAATGAATTCCACCATAAAGGAGTTAAGGTGCCTATAAAAGATTCTATTATTAAATTTCATAAAAACTTTTGGTGAATTTTAAGACTAAATGGAATAACTAAATATTCATAATTATCATGAAAACTTCTTAAATATGTCTTTATAATATCCTTCTTTTGAACTCAAACTCCAATTTTTTGATACCCTGATCATAAGAAAATATTAGGGAATAATTTTCATTACCTCAAATAATCAAATAAATCATTGATTCAGGGAATATTATATCAATTATTTATCATAACTTAGTTTATATTATGACAATATGCAAAAATATAAAGATTACCATCCTCTTTCATTATAAATAGAACTAGCACTGCCCATACAAACTTACTAGGTCAAATGAACCCTTTTATTTCCAACTCTTCCAGTTAAACCATCAATTCTCTTAATTATATTGTTGTCATACTATAGGATTAAAGTGAAATATGAATAGTACCTAGTTTTAGATCAATCATGAATTCTACTTCTCTTCTAGGTGGTAACCTAGTTAAATTTTTGGGAAGTAAATCAGAAAATCGGTCCATGATGGTTGTAAAAGATCTATGTTTGCTCGCATCAACAGTTTCTCATGTAACTTCTACCAAATTTTATGAGATATTCCTGAAAACCAAACTAAGGTTCCTACTCTTCTTTCATATTCATGTCCCAATACCCTTTAAATATATATATTTAACACCATCTAAAGATATGTAACTAACCTTCTAGGAATAAAAATTAATGTGGGCCTTGAAGGATATCAATCAATCCATTCAAAAACAATTAGGTGAAAGATTACCATATTAAGAATATAAAAAAACCCAAATAAATTCATCCTTATTTATAGTTATTTAACATGATAAACACTTAAATTATTGATACACTTGTTGTCTAAGAGGTGTTTAAATTCTTAAGACATGAGGAATCATTTTAGTCTAAAAATATATAAGATTAACAACATCAGCAACAATAAAATATCGGTATGTGTCAGTATCAAACAAAACATGCATGAGAGTAGACTTAAAATAATATTACATCATATTGTTAAAGGTCCGGATTTTTCCTATATAACCATCTTCTCAGTACCATGTAGCAACTTACTAGGTGCATCCAAAAAAACTTTATTATTCTATTATGGATGTGCTGATAAATTAGGTGCTAGCATGATATGAGAATCAAATTGGGTTTCTCAATTCTAAGGGTGATTACTATCTCATCTCAATCGACCCAAATGAGACTAAGAATTATGGGATATTTACAATCCATTTCCATCAGTTATTCTCAGAGTATCCAAGTAATAACATTTCAGATATCCCAAATTTCCAAAACTATGACATGTTCAAGGTGTTTTCATACAATATTTTTTTATATGATAAGTAAATCCACATTGGAAATATTCAGTCTTATTATTGGGTTATAGAGTAAAGTTAAACAATCTAGGTGACTGAGTTTGAGGTGCTCTAATTTTTTGAGAATTGGTGCCCCTATTCTGTTTTTTATTATCATTAGTGTTCACAAAATTTCCCATAGAGAAAAAAAATACTTCCTCTATTTGTATTCGAAATTATATCTCTTTATACCACTATCCCTCTATTAACCATCATTATGTAATCCATAATACATAAGAAAACATTATTAGAAATTATCTTTGGTCGTAGTCTAGACTCAAATATGTGTTCCTTCAAAGACATGCTATAAGTTACTTTTGAAGAAAAATAAACTAAGTTCATAAAGTTAACTACATATTCTACCATTGAAATATATTCTTTCTTTAAGATTAAGAAATATATTATTCTAGAGATATTGTTGGTGAGAGGATAAAATCATTTGTTAACCAATTCTTCAAAGTCCTGCCACATAAGGTCTAGTTAAATTTTATCTTGGATAGATAAATATCACCATTGACATGCAAGGTCCTCCATAATATAGACTAATAATTTCACTTTAAGGTCAGGTAGTGTTCCAAGGAAATGATAATTTGGTTCATTCTATTTATCCACACTTCCACCTTTTCAGGTTCCTAATACCCCCAAAATATTCTTGGATTCTATTTCTGAAATTTCATAAAATGATCCACTTGTCTTAGTTTTTCATTTTGATTTCCTTTATCAAAGACTTTAAAATTGTTAACAATGCTCTAAACAAGCTATTGGTTCACCTGTGTCATAGGTGAAAACATGTTTTTTATGGCATATTCTTATGGATTTATATGACATCAACCCAATTCTATTTTCTATAACTAGAATAAAATGCCACTTAGTTATCACTCACTAGAAACTGAAGGCTTAGAATATTCTCAATAATCAAAGTAACAATCATTACAACAAACATTTCAAAAAACACCCATTTAACCCTTATACAAAAATCATCAAATATAAAATTAAAAATGTAGTACTAGTAGGAAATAATATTACTAATTCATGATATAATACACTCATCATCTTAAACGATAATGATGAGATGACAACACACATAGAAGTACCTTCAAACACTTTTTGTACCCAAACCACCCTGGTAACTTGAATTTCATCATAAAGAAGTTAGATACATATTTTTATACTATACATTTCATGTTCAAACATTTATATATCCTCTATACAAACCCAAGATTATGTACCAATCAAAATTGACACCATTTTTCATATCCCCACCCAACCCATTAGTTGGGCCAGATTAGAGGTTCTCCTAACCTTAAGTGACATTTCCAAGATAAAAAATGCTGTAAATAAATTTTAAGGGCTTAGTAAACCTTTAAGGGATGATTTTTTCTTCTTAAAAATACAACCTGATAAGATAAAATACAAAACATCCAATCCAATAATATGTTTCATGAGTAATAATGATACAACTAAAATTTAAGTCAAATAAATTATAATATCATAGTAGATATGAAAAGGTGATAAAAGTTAACACAAAAAAACCAAAGGATAACCCAATGTAGTAACACCAATGTGGCATCACTCTAAAGACCCTAATGGATAACTTAATGATAAAAACATAAAATAGAGGAATATGCATCTTTAGTTCCACTAGATAAATGTGAGATCTTTCCTTTACCTGTATCCTAGTAAATAACATATGAAAATGAAACAATGTTCCTAGGAAAGGGATGATTATAACACTCAGTAGTAAATCCCCAGAGACTTCCCAACACATGCCACAAAAAAACATTTTCACATATTTTATATAAAATCATGATGTTATAAACAAGATGATAAGGAATATTATTATATTTGGGTATTTTTTTGTTAAGTAAATATCAAAGAAGGAGAAATCACCTCACTTTTTTTTGGTGAAAATCATATTGACCATCATATTCAAAAAATCAGACTCACAATGCTTAATAAATTCCGTAATATTTAAAAGAATATGTTTTCAGGTATAAAAGGATCATCGGAATCACCTTGGATCTGGAATGAGGTTCTTATCATAATGAGGATGAGAATCAAATTTAGCATGGATCTTATATAAATCTTATGATGTTTTTCTATTTTTTATTTCCCAAAAAAATCATAAGTAAGTTTTAAAACTTGTGATGCTAGGTTGATAATAAAAATGGGAGAATAATTGTTGATAATAATATTAAGCATATGATTAGAAAAAAAGATGTGATGTTAATCATATTTTGGCCAATCGTATTCGGGTGGTAAGAAAGAAATATGTCACTTGAATAATAGAAAGTTACAATACTTTATATTATAAGTTAGATTATGCTAAAGAAGATCTTCAATGTAATAAAAGTCATAAAGGAAGTCATGCTTACAATCTGAATTTTGTAGAAGAAGTAATTTTGTGAAGAAGAAGACTTTCAAACCCATCACGTCAGTGTGAGAACATCATATTAGTAATTTATTTCAATACTAGTAAGGTTTTTTGGAAATGTTACCAACAAAACAAAGAAGAAAAATTGATCAATAATGTAGTTAATAATTTTCAAAAAGTTTTATTTAGTTTGTATCCATAATTGGTTTGAGAGTTATTACATTGTAGGTTAACACTAATCTGTTGCACTAAGGGTTGAAGTTTTATCACAGGGAGTCTTGATTCCTAAAAAAGTGTTCATCAAATAAGGATGAATCCCATGATATATATGATACCAAGGAAGAATGGTTTTCAAATTTTATATTCTACCAGTTGGTATGGAGTATCATATTGAGCTATTTATTTTTAGAGCAATGTAATAAAGGTTATGATGTATTCATCATAATGAGGAAACTGGAATGAGAAATCATAATCGGACTGAATAATATTAATAAAGTCAAAATAATTGTAACGGAAAAATAAGAATCAGACTGGAGATTGTTAAGAAATTATGAAGGGAGCTGAATTCATGAAGATTCAAGAAGTCATGGAAGAAAATAAAGATAGATCTGAGATTTAAAGATATATGTTGTTTTGTAAAATATTTGAATGAGTCAAATAAAAATATGAGATTTAAGGAAATATTGAAGATTCAATAAATTGTGGAAAAGTGGTAAAACCTTTTAGAATCTCACATAAACTATTTCAGAGATCCTATAAAAGGAGAAGAATACTATGTGTTTTTATTGACTTGAATTATTCATAAAATAGGATAGATAATCTTCAAAATTAGAGGAAGATGAAGTTTTCAGTTTATGTTTTCTTGAAGTGGTTTTTTGGACACAAGAAATAAAGAAGAAGAGACAAGATAGTAATCAGAATTTCCATAATTAGGCCGAGAAATTAGACAGGGATTTTTGGATTGAAGAATAAGAAGTTCAGGACTGGTTCAGTGGTATTCTAATAGAGTATTATTTCCATATCAAGCAATCATACTTGGGAATCAGACTAGTAAATCAGACTAACTATAATTATAAAGTCTAGGAAGTTCTTACCAGCTTCTAGGTAAGAAAGTGAAGAATTTTTTTGAAAGATCATATTTTTTAAGGTTTATCATGAAGAACCATGACATGTTTTTTACAAAAAATATATTATATCATTTTATGCTACTTGAAGAACATGCACTAAGGTATTGATCATAGTGCTACATGACGGTAAGGTAATATCCTACTCATTGAATTCCACAAAAAAAGATTTATTTTATATAATATTGTTTGGTATTAGATTTTTTCAGAAAAATACTAAAGACTAGATACTCTTGTTGAGTAGTGAAGCTTGTAAATTCTTATGTTCCTATGGTTGTGTGTTTGATTTGTTTTTAATATAGAATTAAATATTTAAAATGAGGTGAAGGTTATTTCTAGAGTAAGGAAACTATAAAGAAAAAATATCACAGATTCAACCCCTCACCCTCTTAGTGATACTTAAATTCTGTTTGGGTAATCTCAATTGGTATCAGAGAAAAGGTTAGTTTTTTTACTCTTTATTGAAGTTTTGAAGAGAAGTTTTGATGAAAAATATGAATTGTGTGAACATTAAGGGGATTTTGATCTTCTATAGACATAACTATCATATCTGAAGATATAAAATGATGTCTAATATTATGTCTCTTGGGTATGATTTTCATGAACCTACAATAGATATATTTCCTCTTATTGATGATAAGGTTCCTCTTACACTTGTTGATAAGAAGAATCTTGAGTATAATAGAAGATCTAAAAAAGATTTTTCTCTCATCACTTTCTGAAAGTGATTTTTTAGGAGGGAAAGGTGTTCCCACTACCATTGGTATTTAAGATAAGTTGAAAAATATTTATGAAGTAAATATAAAAGTAAAGAAGTAAAAGTTGAAAATCTAAAGGATTAAGTATGAAGATATAAATATGGGTGAATTTGAGTCCATTAGTGACTTCTTTACCATGGTAAATGACATTATTCACACCATTATATGTATTTATGAAAAGTTATAAGATTATACAGTTGTTGAAAAGATCTTAATACTTATTTCAAAAAATTGTGATACTAAAGTCTCCTCATTAGAATATAGATATCCCGAAACTCAATCTCTAAATTATCTTCATAGTACTCTCAATACTTATGAAATGATAAGGGAAAAATTAAATAAGGGGAAAACAAATGATGATAGAAAAAATTTCTTTTAAATCTGCTAAGAAATAAAAGTCTAGGAAGGTTCTTAAGTAAGATGGTGTTGGTGACACTAAATCAGAAAATGAGTTATGTTAAAACCATGATTAATTGTTTTCCTTTTTTCTAAAAATTTTAAAATAGGAATATGTAACTACAAATGGAAACTTCCCTTGAAGTGTTTTCAGTGTGAATATTTTGTACACTTTATGGCTAATTATTCTTGAAGAAAGAAAGAAGACGGTAGTGATGAAGAAGAAAGAAGGCCAAAAATGTCATGGAAGAAATGGGGTGATATTGTTAAAAAAAAATCTAGATGGAAAGATAAAAAATTATTCAAATATAAAAGAATAAGTTTCTTATCTAAAGATGATGAAGAATAATAAAGTGGATATGAATCTGAAAAATATTTTGAAAATTATAGAGAGAATAATTTTATAGTAACAGTGAATATTAAAGAGTTTAGAAATAGTAGATCTGAATAAGAAGAAGAAACTCAATTATAATTTCATCTTAAAGTAGAATTGAAAGAGTGTTTGAGAAATATTATAAGGCAAGAGAAAAAATTAGGAATATACAGAATGAAAACTCTACAAAAAAAATCAAGAATATTTTCATAATGAGAAATTCAAGATGATGAACGAGTTGATGATTTGAATAAATATCTTGAGAATGAAAAAAATCATAATGATCATCTCAAATTAAAACTGAATGAAAAATAAGAAGAGTTGTAACTTGTCCAACAAAAATTTTATAAATCTAAACAGAGCGTTACAAGTTTTGAAAACTATATCTATGATGTTGGTAAAAGTTCTCATAAGGATAAACCTGATAAGATTCAACAAAAATTACCATAAAAGGTTTAGGATAAATTTTAATTTCTAATTGAGAAGAATAAATTTGGAAATTTTTTAGAGAAGAAGAAAGCTGGGAAAGTAATATATGCATCCAAGACAAAAAAACTTGAGGATTCTAAAGTTTCTAAAAATCCAAAGTCTAAAAAAAATTTGTTACTTCTGGTTTCGATAAGGCTGAAAATAAATCTAAGCTGAAGAATAAATTTTCATTTGAAAATAGAAAGGTTTGTGGACAATAAAGTTTTGTTAATAAGGTTACTGAGAAACATAATCACAAAATTGATAAATCTGAAATTTTTAGAGGAAAATAATATTTCTATAGATATTGTTTTTATTTTTGAGGATTCGTACATATAGAAAATATATGTTGGTTCAACCAAAAACATTACTATTATTACAATGGTTTTGGGAGTCAATGTTTGAGGATGAGTCAATCCTCTCAAAAGAAGAAGTATGAGAAGGAAATTAGGAAGAAACTTGAAAAGGTTTGTGTCAAAGTTGAGAATAGGTTCCAACCCCTGGAAACTATTTGTAAAATATTTGAATAACCTGGATATCTTGCTATGCGTTGTCATGTTTTTTACCAGCACAATAAAATTTTCTTAACAACTCTCAAAATCTAGGTGTGAAGAAAGAAAAGGGAAAAGAAAAATATCTTGTTGTTGAAACTAATTTAAAAGCTATAAAAGGAGAACAACCTTGGATTATTGATAGTGGGTGTTCTTATCATATGATAGGAGACTTTAATTTATTGAATATTGTGAAATATTTCGACAAAGTAATGGTGAAATTTGGAAATTATGAATATATGAGAATCAAAGGTGTTGGATCAGCCATCATTTCGAAATAAAATATAAAATCCAATAAATCTTTATATGTTAATGGGTTAAAACACAATATATTGAGTGTTTCACAACTTTTTGATGATGGTAATATATTTTTATTTAGAAAATATGGGTTTTGTATGAAAATTGAGGAATATGTAATGATAGTTACAAGAGTCCAATGTACAGAAGGAAACTTATTCCAAGTTGATGAAATAAAAAACTCTTATTTCTTGGGTATGGTGGAAGAAAATTAGTAATGGAATAAGTGTTTGGGTCACATGTGTCAAATAAAAATGAGAAATTTATCTAAAAGTGTTAGTGTATATGACATTTTTGATATGTTAAGAAGGATAGATTTGTGTTTCAGTATTTTCTATAAAGGAAAAATTACAAACTCACTTCATCATAAAGTTGAGATTTGTTAAAAATAACCCCTAAAACTTATTCATTCTGATATCTATGGGAAAATGAGAAAAAATTAAACTAATAGAGATAATTAATTCATCACTTTCATTGATGAATTTACATGCATTACTTGTGTTATGCATATGAAAAATAATTTAGATACTTTGAAAATGTTTAAAAGTTTCAAGAGGAAAGCAGAGAAGGAATGTGAGTATTCAGTAAAGAAGTTGAGAACTGATGATGGTGGTGTATAAAAAGATGAAGAATTTGAAAGTTATCTTGAGAAATATTAAATTATTCTTCAATTTAGTTCACCATACACTCCTCAAAAATGGATTTTCTGAAAGGAAGAAAAAAAATTTAGTAGAAACGGGGAGAACTATGTTACTTGAACATGGTCTTATCATTAATTTTGGAGTAAATCCATGAGTACTGCTATGTATATCCAAAACTGATGTTTCTATAGGTCAGGTTTATATATGACTCTATATAAAATGTTTTATGAAAAAACCCCAAGTTTGAAACACTTGATATTTTTTGGGATTCCATGCATCATAAAGAAGAAAGGTGGAAACCTTGTAAAGGTTTGAGAAGAGAGGTGAAGATGGAATTTTTCTTGGTTATTCTCTGTAAGGAAGAGGATATAGATGTTTCAACAAAGATGTGATAAGAACTTTTTATTCTAATTATGTGAAAGTTTTTTAAAAGGATAGGGAAGAAAAATATACTAATGTTGATAAGGAAATTGAGCTGGATAAGGAAATTTTTATTAGAAATTCTAATAAGGAATATGAGGGTGGTAATCCTACTTAAGAAGAATAATTGGACTCAACTATTTCAAGTGATGATGATGAAACTCAATTAACTCATTCTAGGATGAGTAATCTTGTGTAGGCTCAAAACATTATTGGTGATCAACATTATAAGGTTCAAATATGAATGACTTCAAAAATTATTACACATACTTCTTTGTATTCAAAAGTAAAGAAAAAAAATTTGAATGAAGCTTTTGAGCATCTAGAATAGGTTCAATCTATTAATGAATAGATTTATCAAATAGAAAACAATGATACTTGGGAACTCATACCCAAGTCAGATAAAAAAAATTATTAGTAAAAAGTGGGTTTTCCAGAATAGGTTGAATGAAGAAGGTGAAGTGATAAGGAACAAAGAAATATTAGTATGAAAAGGTTACTCAAAAATTGAACGTTTTGATTTTGATGAGACTTTTTATCTGGTTCAAAGGTCAGAAACAATCATAATATTTCTTGTTATTTCTGCACAGTGAACTTACAAAAATTTTCAAATGGATTTGAATTCTGAATTTCTAAATGGTGATCTTGATGAGGAATTTTACATTGAACAACTTTGTAGATTTTTTGTTGGGTAAGATGAAAGTTATGTGTGTTAGTTGAAAAAATACTTATATAGGACAAAACAAGCTCTGAGAGAATAGTATTCCAAATTGGATACTTTCTTGAGGAAGATTAATTTTAAGAATGGAAGAGTTGATAGAAATTTTTATATCAAGGAAAGTTGGGAGTATTCCCTCATTATAATTTTTTATATTGATGAAATTGTCTTTAATGAGAATGATGAAAGATCTTGTAAAAGATTTGATGAAGAGATGAAAATTTTGTTTGAGATGTCCATTCTAGGGGAAATGAAATACTTTCTTGGGTTACAAATTTTTTAAAATAAGAAATTAATTTTTCTTTCTCGAGAAAAGTATGTTAAGGAAATTCTTAAGAAGTTCATCATGGAAAAATAAAAACCAGTTTCCACTCCAATTTTAGTGAGAACCAATTTGAGTAAATATGGATAATTCAAAGAGATTGATCAAAAATAGTTTCGGAAGCTGATTGGGAGTTTGTTGTATTTGACTGCCTCAAGACCTAACATTGTTTATTCTGTTACCATATACGAAATATTTCAAATTGATTCTAAATAGTCATATTTAATTATTGGAAAAAGAATTATCAGATATATCAAAGGCACAAACAATTTGAGAATCAGGTATAATAACTCATAAATTATTGACTTGTTTTGTTATTTAGATTTTGATTGGGCCGGAAATGTTGATGATAAAAGATCCATGTCTGGTGGATTTTTATTTCTATGTAAAATATTTGTTAGTTGGAATACTAATAAAAAAATTAGTAACTCTTAGCATAGCTAAATATGAGTATGTTTCTTCCAATCAAGATTATACCCAACTTATGTGGATGAAAACTTAGTTGGAAGACTTACTTGTTAAAGTAAAGTTACCATTGATCTTGGGATGTGATAATCAAAGTGCAATTAACCTTACAAGATATATGGTACAATGTTCTTATTCAAAACATATTGACATAAAGTACCACTTCATCAAAGATCATGTTGAGAATAATGAATTGAAGCTATATTATGTTCCAACATCAGATTAAGTTTCTAAAAAATTCACAAAACATTTACCAAGGGAACCTTTTTATAAATTAAGGTTTAACATGGGTGTCCAACCTCTTTCTCATTAAGATTAAGGTATGTGTTTTTTACCCTATCTCATCTTATCTTTGGATAGTTTTTTCAAGGCGGGAATTGTTTCATAAATATATTCTTATAGAAGAAATCATGAATAAAGGGGAAGTTGTCTGTAGGTCATAAATCAAGCATGTAAGTGTGTGAACTATTCTAACTATTTTTTGGATTGACTGTAGGAAACAAAATTTTTGTATTCTAGGGAAATTGAAGAAGTGGATACAAGCTGAGGAAGAAAAGATGAGGAAGAAAGATAAGTAATAAAGGCTGAGGAATAAAGGATAAGGAATAAAGATAAGGAAGAAAGGCTGAGGAAGAAATATGAGTAAGAAAGTTGTGGAAATGTTTCATGAGTTGCATATTTTGGATATAATGGTTTTTCTATCAATGATTATTATTTTCTATAATGAGTGAGCTCACATAGGCTTAGAATTTATGATAAGAAATCCATTACTTAAGGTTACAAAGTTTAGTGATTTATGAATCTTGGTTGAAAAAAAAATACAAAGGGGTAGATTATTAAGACCAAACTGATAAGAAAGATTATTATATTCAGGTATTGCCTTTTTTGTAAAGGAAATATCAATGAAGGAGAAATAACCTCAATTTTTTTAGTGAAAATCATACAGGTCGTGATATTCAGAAAATATGACTCATAATACTAATAAATTCCATCGTATTTAGAATAATTTTTTGGGTAGAAAAGGCTCATCAAGCTCACCTTGGTTCTAGAATGAGGTTCTGATCATAATGAAGATGGTAACTGGATTTATCATAGAGTTAATATGAATTTGATGATGCTTTGATATTTTTTATCTCCCACAAATCATAATTAAGTTGTTAAACTTGTGATTCTATCATTATAAAAGAAAGGGGTAGAAGAAGTGATGGAAATAAAATTGAGCATGTGATTGGAATAAAAGAGGTGCACCCAATTGTTTTCAGTCTAAACGTATCTAGGCCAATCATATTCAGATGGTTAGAAAGAAAGATTTTGTTGTAGAATGGGAAGTTACAATACTTTCCATTATAAGTCAAAAGATGCTACATTATATCTTCAATGTAGTCAAATTCATTAAGCAAGTCGTGCTAACAAGCTGAAGTTTGCATAAGACAAAATTTTGTGATGAAAAAATCTTTCAAACCCAATACATCAATGTCAAAACATCATATTTGGAATTTCTTTTAAGACTGGGAATGTTTGTTGGAATTGTGACCAATAAACAAAGAAGAAGAATTGATCAATAATATAGTCAACCATTTTTAAAAAGGATTAATTACTTTGTATTCACAAGTGGGTCAAGAGTTATCAGATTGAAGGTTGAAACTAATCCATCAAATCGAGTGTTGAAGGTTTATCAAAGGGAGTCTTGATGCCTGAAAAGTGTTTTTTAAAGAAAGATGAAGCCAGTGCTAGAAATTCTACCAAAAATGATTTTTAAATTTTATATTCTTTCATTTGGTATAGAGCATTGTATTGAACTGTTTGTTTTCAGAGAAATGTAATTAAGGTTTTGATATATTCATCGTAAGGAGGAAATTTGAATGAGAAATCAGAATTGGATAGAAGAATGTTTAGAAGTTCTGAAGCGTCATGATGGGAAAATCAGAATGGGAAATCAGAATTGGACTAGAGATTGTTAATAAAGTCTGAAGGGATATGAATTCATAAAGATTCAAGAAGGCATATAATAAATTAAAAGATAGATCCAATATTTAAGGATATTTGATGTTTCGTAAAATATTTTAATGAGTCAATTAAATATCCAAGATTTAAGGAATGATAAAAGATTCAAGAAATTGTGGAAAAGTGGGAAAAGATTTTAGAAGCCCGCCAAAACTATTTTGGAGAGACTATAAATAAAATATAATGCTATGTATTTTCAGTGAATTTTATTATTCGAGAAATATAAGAGAGAACATCCGCAATTATAGCAAGAAGAATTTTTTGGTTTGTTTTTTCTTGAAGAGGTTTTCAGGAAAGAAGAAAGAAAGGACAAGATAAAAGATTTTAATTATAATATATAGAATCATACTGAGAAATCGGACTGGGATTTTTGAACTGTGGATGAAGAATTTTAGGATTGTTTCAATAGTATTTTGAAAAATTATTATTTCCATATTGATCAATTTTACTTGGGAATTCGAATAGGAAATCGGACAAAGTATCGTTACAAAGTTCGAGAAGTTCTTACCAGCTTTTTGGTAGGAAAGCGAAGATTTTTTTTGAAAGATCATATTTGTGAAATTTGATCAAGAAGTACTATAACATGTTTGTAATAAAAATTTTATTACATTATTTCGTGATACTTGAAGAACATGAATTATTTTATTAAATATAGTGCTCCATGAGTGTAAGGGCATATCATACTCGTTGTATTCCATAAAAAAGGATTTTTTTTCTAGTGGATTGTGTGGTATTAGATTATTTTTGAACCATATCAAGGACTAACTACTATTTTTGAGTAGTGAACCTTGTAAATCCTTGTATTCTTATAGTTTTGTGTTTAATTTTCTCATCAGAGAAATAAATATTTAATAGGAGGTAGGTTTTTTCTAAATTAAGGAAACTTAGAATAAAAAGATATCACTGATTCCCCCCTCCACCTCTCAATGATACTTGAATTCTGGTTGGGTAATCTCACATGATAATTATATAACAGTTTTATGTAATCCTGTAATGGATTTCCATGAAAGAATACATTAATCAAATCATATTACCACTTCTTTACGCTTAGAATAACCATCTTATGTTCACACACACTCATTAATTCCATGGACCTCCCTATAATAATGAATGTTAATTCATCTTATCACCAATATATCACTTGGTGACTCAAATTGATGTTGGAACTTTCAAATTTGATCTATATCATGTTTCCCTTATTTGATAGTGGAACCTCCATTCATGATCCATCCTACATTCCCATAAACACATGAAAAACCAATTATGTCAAGTTATTATATCAAACCTCTCTATATAATACATTAATTCCCTTTAAAACATTCCATTAAACATATTTATTTAAAAAAACTAAAACAATAATTTTAAAATCACAATTTTAAATTATAAATCAAGGGGTTCCCCAAAAGTCATTCAAATTATCATGTTCCTAGAACCATAATTTTAAAATCCTTCTTTTTAAAATTATAAACAAAAATAATTCCATTCAAGAAATCATCAAACATTTCCTTTGAAAATATAATCAAAACATTTAATAAAAATTAATCTTTCAAGTTCTAGAATAAGTGGAGAGGAGATAGGAACCACCTACCTCTGAACGGTTGTAGAAAACAGAGAATGACAGGAGAAACCTCTAGACTCAGAATTTAAACTCCTTCTCTTAATTAGATTCCAAAAACATCTCACCAAAATACACATCATTGTACATAGACCTATCTATAACTTATTATATGTATGGATATATGAGAGAGTAGATGAGTAAATAAAGAGAGAACAAGCAAGAACAAGGAATCACCATCGATTCTAAAGATACAATGCACTTTTATTTGCCCAAACTTTCTTTTAGATAAAAAGTAATCACCAAAGATTCCTAGGGAAGGAAAGGAGTTTTATATCCTAGGATAAAATGAGAAAAACAAGAGTTTCTAGGTGTAAATATTATTTAAATACTAATTTTTAGAGTATTTAATTTGAATTGCGCTGTTAGGATGTATAGTTTTTCAAGTTTTATGGCAACTATGTGCATGAAATTATCTCTAAAACAAAGAGAGGCATGAGTGTCAACCATGTGCATGTTATTGGACATTATCTAGGGAGTATTGTGGTTATGTTTCATGGTTTAGAAAACCATGTATCAATTATGCACTGTTACTATCCAAACACTCCCATTTCACATGGTTTCTCCTAGGAATTGGCAGGATTTTCCCAAATAGTGTGTCAACCTTGCTTCTTCCTAGTAACTCTCAGCATATCCTTACATGGTTTATTAGACATAGTGCATAGTTTCCAAAAACAATTCTCAAATTTTTCAACCTTAAAACTATTCCAAAACACTCTAAAACCATCCATAAGTTTATAAAACTAAACTTAAGTATTATATAAATTAAAAATACACAATAAAAGGAGAAAGTGCCTAAAATGGTGGTTTTAGAATGGAGTTTTACATAAAATAAACTATTGGCATATAAACCCTTTCAAAATAAGAGGTGAAGAATGAATAAAAAACAATAATTTAAATTTATAAATTACTATAAAAATCATTCAATAATAAATTAAATAAACTAATCATATAAAAAGATTGTTTTAGGCTCATGTTCATCCACAAATAATTTAATAAATATGAAAAACTACACTAGTTATTATTCACTTGAATTTATTATTGATTATTAAGATTGACATTCTTCAATTAAATTAAATTAATTAACTAATTAATTAATTATCTTTGTCTTAATGTCCATTCAAAGTCTCTTGGAGATACCAATTATAAATGTAACATGGATATTAAATGAATTGATCAATATTTCTAAATAGTAACAAGGAATTAATTAAGAACTTATTAATTATAAAAACCTTTATTACATAATCAAAACATCAGATGTCGACATTATAATTAGGTTTTTAATAATGAAATTAATTATTTTTTATGAAATTAAATTATGTTTTTCAACGAGAGACTACACTATAAGGGCTTGGAATTAAACATTACATAATCATGAGTTTTAATTCAATAATTAACTCTCTTACATTTTTAGTATCTTCATGGTTTAATGTTTTAGAGAATTAGGTCATCATAATTTCATAAATAAATATTAAAACACAAGGTGGACACTTCCACTCAGTATACATTTTCAAATTATACAAAACTTTTAAGATATAAAAATTTTTCTTTTCATTACATATCTTCAAAAAAATTATCTTGAAATCATTATCATCTTGAATCATCTTTAAAACCCTATAGAAACATTTTAAAACGTGGGATGATAACAAAATTCTCAATAAGGTATATATTAAAAGAAAGAAGTAAACCTATTAGTCCATTAATACTCATAAAAATTTGTATTTTTCAAAATAAACTTTGGACTCAAAATAAATATATTTTTACACCAGAAATAAATTTCACTACCTAAAGATTTTCATAAAAAATTTCATAATAAATATTAAAGGACCAAATAAAACTCATTAATGTTTCTTTGTAATCATAAAAAACTCATGAAAATGTTTTCACAAATTTATACATTTCACCCTTAAGAAGTAGAAGAAACTTTTCTTTAAACATAAGATCATTATCTTAACATGTGAAATCATAATATTTCTTTGAAAACACATAGCAAGCATAGATAAATAATGTAGGTAAATTGGGAAATAATTTCCACATCACCATTTGTTTCCGACGCTTTCGCCGGGGCGCGCGCATCCGTCTGTGAGGGACGTGCGGCTTGTTGCCCCGCATTCCCGTTTTCCAAAGGCGGGCGGCATTCGCTCCTTATTCAGGGACGTCTGCTCCTTGATCGAAACGGGATGATGGGATGTCAGTTCTTCCTCCTGCGGATCCCTCCTCAGAACTCATCACCTAGTCCGGGTCTCCCTTATAGATTTAATACGTAGTTCGTGAAACTCTTCCCAGTGCCATGTTTCCATGGACGCCGGTTAATTACACTGCTTCTGTCGGGACATTCCAAAGGGTCCAGTCAGGGAAGCAACCTTCGGTCAAGGGAGTAGTCACGTTGAGGCATCAGTAGCGTGTCTGGATGCTGGGGTACCTGGCATGTTCGTCTGTTATCCTTGACCACAAGGCTTCTCGAGGGCGTGGAAGCCAAAGGCATCCCACATCGAGCGCGGGGAATTATGTGTCACAGACACATATCTGAGGTTTTCCTCAGCTTCCCGTGTTCAACACAGGGTATGTCGCAAGTTTAACGTCCAGCGGGGACGGATCAGCCCAACCAGAGCATTAGCTAGGATAGATCGGATTTGAGGGATCCTCCTTGAAAGGATATCGACACCGGGCCAGCCCATGGGCGATTGGTGAATGGAGTAGAAGGAGAGTGAATTGGGACCATCGCAGGGGGGCGACAGTGAAGTTGGGCTTGAGCCTTGATGAGGCTTCTTACGTATCCCCGTGGCAGGGAATCAAAGTCCGCGTAGTTCGGGTTGGTGCCAGTAAACCAACGTGAATGTGGACCTTGGCCCGATGAACGTCGTCGGCGAACCAACGTGAAGGTGGACCTTGGTCCGATGAGCATTGTCAACGTACTGACTCGAAGGTGGACCTTGGTCCGATGGGCATCGTCAGCGTACCGATGTGAAAGTAGACCCGTGGGTCCACTAATGGTGGGCTTGAACCTTGGGAAGGTTTCCTACGTACCATGCCTTGACATGGATCAAAGACCTCGTAGTTCAGGGAATACAGTTTAATGTCATGCGGGACGATAGTGAACCCTGACGTGAATAAAAGACGGGCGGTGGGTGTCGGAGAACCGACGTAAGTGAGGGACCTTGGTCCGATGGGAGTTGGGCTTGAACCTCTGGGAGGATTCCTACGTACCATGCCTTGACATGGATCAAAGACCTCGTAGTTCGGGGTGGTCACAATGGCTTGCCGTCGGACGAGAATTGTAGTTTAACGTCGTGCTGGACGTGGGTGAAACTCGATGTGAAAGAACGACCGAGCAATGTGGCTTGAACCTCGTGGGGGATTCCTACGTACCATGTCTTGACATGGATCAAAGACCTCGTAGTTCAGATGGGAAAGGGTCGCAACAGCTTACCATTGGACCAGAATGCAGTTTAACGTCATGCTAGACTGGGGTGAGACCCGACGTGAAATGACGGGTGGGCTTGAACCTCATGGAGGATTCCTACGTACCATGCCTTGACATGGATCAAAGTCCTCGTAGTTCAAGTTGGATGGGTCGCAATGGCTTACCATTGGACCAGAATGGGACCTGATGTGAATGGATGATCGGTGGGCTTGAACCTCCTAGAGGCTTCCTACGTACCATGCCTTGACATGGATCAAAGTCCTCGTAGTTCGGAAGGATGGGTTTGTCGGTGAACCGACGTGAAAGTGGACCTTGGTCCAATGGGAGGTGGGGGCTTGAACCTCATAGAGGCTTCCTACGTACCATGCCTTGACATGGATCAAAGACCTCGTAGTTCAAAAGATGGGTCAGGGTCGGTGAACCGACGTGAAAGTGGACCTTGGTCCAATGGGCGGTGGGCTTGAACCTCATAGAGGCTTCCTACGTACCATGCCTTGACATGGATCAAAGACCTCGTAGTTCAAAAGATGGGTCAGGGTTGGTGCTCACTCTAAGCCCACGTGAGTCATGCTCGGTGTGAGAAACAAGAGGTTGCAAGGACCTGACGATCAAGTCGCGAAGGGTGCATCCGTGAGAAGCGAAAAGGGGCTTACGCGTTGAGCGGCCCATGGTGTTGGGACTTACTCTAGGATGGAGGCCCATAGGGAGGTGCCTCGTTCCCTATCACGTCCTCCACCGACCTTGGTAGTGGGGAAGTACGGAGATGCACGGGTGCAATCATCCGTACCAAAGGTTAGGGGCTTACGCTCTGAGGCAGCCCGTCCCCTGCGAACATACACCACTCCGATAAGGAGGATCTCATTCCATGTGCGGAAGAGTTCCATTCCCGTGGAGACGAGTGGTGTAAAGAATGTTCGAGCTGGGGGGGGACCCTTGGTGAGGGAGACGAGGTTGGGTCACAGTTTAACGTCATGTGTTGAAGACGTGGTGCTTGGCAGTTTAACGTCCTGCAGCTCGGACGAGGTGGGTTCACTCCACACCCCTAGGACTTACATAACCGGTACCCTCTGGTCCTTGGGGAAGGGAAGGTACTGGTAAGGCCATGGTAAAGTGGGGTCGTGGGATAAACCATCGAGGGGTCCACGTTAGCGTGGATATGCGAAGAAGAAATAGCCGTTAGCGTGCCTATGCGAAGAAGCATTAGGCAAAGCAACGCTATGGGTGGTATTGTCCATGGGACTTTGAAATCACATCGTGCAAACTTGGAGGGTCGCACGGGAAGAGGAATCGCTAAGCAAAGGAGTGTGCTTCGCGAAGTGGGGTGCCTTGGCCTTAGGATGGGGCATTGGTGTGAGTGGGAGGTGCTTCGCGAAGTGGAACAGTGTTCGCAGAGCACTGCCTCGCGAAGAAGGGGTGCCTCGCGAAGCAGGGTCCTGCGAAGCAGTGTGCTTCGCGATGCATAGTGATCCTGCCTTGGCATAGGGATCACTAGAATGGGTTGGGTGTTTCGCGAAGCATAAACGCTCCGCGGCTGCCCGGGTTCCCTTGGGAATCCCCTTCCTCTGCGAACGCCCTTGAGCTTCGCGAAGGGCGTCCCTCCCGGAAGAGGGGCTCAAAACGAGACAAAGCAGAGGCGTCTCGTGAAGTAGAAATACCTCTCGGAGCTCATGATCCCCGGGGCAAAGAGTGCTTCGTGATTCGGGAGAGGAGAAGCCGAAAGGTCAGATTTCGTCCGTCCTCGGGACTCAGGGGGAGTCCAGTATTTATAGGGAAGGGGCGCCGCGAACATCAAATGGGTTCGCGAAGGATTACCGCCTCTGGTGCTTCCCAGCGGCTCGCGAACGTCAAATGGGTTCGCGAAGGATTACCGCCTCTGGTGCTTCGCGGCGGCTCCATGGATGGGGCGCTTGGCGCCGGGGCTTTGCGGCGGCGCTTCGCGGTAGCGCTTCGCGACGGAGCTTCGCGAGGCAGCGCGCCGGCCTTTTTCATTCCTTTCTTTTGGGCCACATTTTTGGCGCCAACACCATTATAATAACTCTTACAAATAAAATAACACACCTAGTAAATTCCAATAATCTCTTAAGATAATCATAACCAGTTAAATTCATCCCATTACCCAATACATTGGAGAGCTATATCGGGCTCACCCATCATCATGATATATATTAGGATCACCCATCATTATGACTTATATCAATTTCAATCATCAACATAAAAAATGACCAAGAACAATTATATAATTATAACAACTGAAATCTTGAATTTCCATTATCATAATTAAAAAGATATACCTTGCACCCATAAGAAAAAAAATTCTACATATCAAAACATTCATCTCATTTAAAACCATTTTTTATAATCCCCATAATAAAGGTAAGGAGGGCTTTTATTTGAAGAAAAAAAATATTATAATGTAATTGAAACATAAAATAATGGTTATGGTGGTGAAAAAAACCTTCGACACCATATACATTAAAGTAGAAAATTCATTTTGTCTTTTTTTCAACATGTTCTGTATGAAATATATAGAGATTCCTTTTGAAAGAATATAAAAAAAATCATCAGTGATATAAAATGTACTTTATAATTCATTTATGTCTATATAAATATATCCATAAAATTATTTTATGAATATATACATGGAATAAAAATATTTGGAAAGTAAACCTTGAAAACATTTAAAATGAGGTTTTTAAGTTAAAGTATCCCTTACCTCAAGTATGACTCATCAAGTACATTATTTATATTCCTAAATAATAAAATTATGTTAATTATTTAAATTATTAAGAACCATTTTTAATTTTATTATTCCATTAATTTTATTTATTACCATATTATATACAATTACTTAATCAATTAAGTTCCCAACAGATGTTTTGATGATATTCGGCTCATATGTCTAAAATGAATCTGGTAAGTTAACTATGGTCAAATATGTAATTATTATGTCGTATATATAATAATACTAATTACATAATTATCATTTTTATCCATTAATTTTATTTTTAAAATTTATCGTTAAATATGGTTATGAAGAATTAATTACATTAGAATCATGAGAGGGTATACCCTTAGATTGCACTACTTTCACCCCCCCCCCCCTAGGCCTTCCTTGGTTATACCTCTAGTCTTGTGCTCTCCCCTTCCCTTTTAATAAATAAACAAATACGATGATGATGATGATGATAGTAGGTCGTACGTACACGAGTAACACTTAAAATTTTCAATGTACATGATGGAAATAAGATAATTATTATTTAATATTTATATATTTATTATTATATAATAAATATAAAATTATATATATATAACACTTATATATATCATTCATGTGATGTGGTCATGAAAAATGAATCACGTCACTTCATGGAGGCGGTAATCCACACATACGTACGAACGTTGTTATCATTTTTCCATGTATGGAAAGGTAAGAAAGTGTATGATAACTTAAATTTATATAATTATAAATATTTAATGAATATAATATATATAAATCATATTCATCATTATGATCATCCATCAGAGATAGTGATGGAAAAGTAATTATATTGGTTTGTGATGCGAGAATCCTCCATACACAAGAACAATGGTTTCATTTCTCATTTGATGGAAGAGGAGATTGATATAAGTTATAAAATTAACATAATAACATATCAGTATATGAAATATATTATTATTTTAGAATTTTTTAATAAATTCTTAAGGATGTGGAAAAATAAATAAAATAAAAACACACGCTTAAGAATTATACCCTTATTCATATAACCTCTTTGGGTGTATACCTAAAGCCTTCCTAGGTTTTATGATAAAAATGAGGCCTCTAATACATGGGTAGGGATGTTAGAAAGGGATTTAGGTAGGTATTTATGGAATCAAAATGCTATTTATGTTTTTATAGGAGAGGATACATGGTGTCCTTTTATAAGTGGAGGAGAGGAGACACTTGGAATTTTTAAAAAGAATATAATATATTACCTTCCTAATCAAGCCAAATGGATCAAAAATGGACCATTTCCCAATATGATATGATATAATGTCAAAATAATGATATTAGAGGGAATTTATACAAGTTCTTAGATCATTTTACCACTTATCCCTTAACTATAACCCCCAGTAAACCTGTTTTAACCTGGACTATAGTAACATATTTTATTGTTTTTACTGTTCATTATAAAAAAAATTAGTTGAAATATCAAAAGATATAAATTATTATAATTAAAAATATGTAATTCATTTTATCAAAATTAATTCCGAGAATTTGTAGAATTTAATTTAAAATTAAACATGAAAAATGCGATGAAAAATAGTTTTTCAGAAAAAAAAATGCATTTTTAAGTATAATAATGTGTTTATACCAAATTCATGTATAAAATTCATTAAAAAGACCATAATTTAATTATTAATCATATAAGTTAACTAATTTCACTTTGAAACCATTTTAAAACAAAATGTGACTCTATAAATTATTGAAATGAAAATACATTTTTCAATAAAAATCAATATTTTTCATTATTCATCAAAAAATCAAATGTTTTTGAAAATTATCAAAAAAAATTATTCTATGATAATTTTTACATACTAAATTAAAAAATGAATATAATTTTTTAAAAATAAAATTCTATAATTTGGAAATCAATAGTTTAAATAAAATCATATAACACATGAAAATTCAATTTGGTTAGAAATAAATCTTTTTCCATTTGACTGAAAAATAAATTCATATTATTATAATGAATATAATACTATAAAATATAATTAATTAATATTAATAAGAAATTAAAATGATTAATATTAACATTAAATGTATTGTCTCATACATGGTGTGTACTAACAAACTATATGTCATATATCTGAGATAGATGCCTAGGGACTCTGCGTGTATCTCCAATGGGTTACGCAATGTGTACTAATGAGATACACATAATGTGCTCCACTTGTCACATGTCCACATAACCTTCCATTTGACTCAAAATATTTTTTTAACATAGGGGTTAATGATCCACACTATGTGTACACTATCTAAACATCGTGTATCTCATTAATGATATAGTCTTTCAGCCTCACATGAAATTATGCCACATATTTGACCACATGGTTAGCAAAAATTTTGCGGCTAAACTATGTAGATTACACAACATGTACTCTACTTATATGTTATTTGTCCTGATAGACCATGTGTCAGTCTAGTCCAGTGAACATGTGGTGTGTATTAAATGCACAGCGTGTTATTATTTCTCAATGCTTCATGTATCCTGATACATGTCTAGGTGCAGTAAACATTTATAAAAAATGTGTTATTTCAATCACACTTTGTGTATCCCTGTCCACCAGCCAAGATCCTAAGCACCTCCTAATGATATCTCTTATGATTCTTCATATGTTCTTAATCTGTTAAAGATTATATGAAATTTGAATGAAGATAATTAATATGTCAAAAAATGTTAATTGAACTCTGTATTAAAGAAAAAATAAACTAAAAGTGAAGCTAAAAAATGTGTATAATCAATTAGTGAGTAATAAATAATTATAATTTATTATGTAACCGCTCTAATACCACTTAAAGGTTCTAGGTGCAGCAGAAGCATCGGGTAAGTCATAACTAACTCAACTCTTCTTATAGTAATCCATGAATAATCCATGATATACATGACAAAAAAATTTCATGACCAATGAAATTAATACAAATCTTAATTAATAATAAATAGAAACTAAGAAGAGATGATCTTTTCACATATAATTTATTAAATTAAATAAATTCCTTTTTTGAATTCTTTCTTCATTATTGATGATCGGACGAAGACCTATTGTCATACCATCATCATGTATGAGGAATCAAGGGTAGATTCCCTCTATTAGTGATCCACATGTGCTTCAAAAACCTCTGATCATCATCATAGATTCCTTCAAGTGTTAGTTCTAACACTTGTGGTGATCGATGTTGATCGCAACCAAATCTTTCAAGAGAGAAGGGATTCACCCTGGTTGAGTATAAAATCTATGTGTTATTTATATCATTATATGGGAGAGGTCTCTATGTATTGATAGAATTTTCTCCAAAACTTTTTTTGCATAATGAAATAATGTATCGCGTTTGGAGAATGTCATAACCGAGTTAATTTTGTGGTAGGGTTAGAAAATATATAATTGTGAAAGGACCTTTATTAATTTCTTAATTCTCAGCGAACCCCATGTCTAAATAATAATATTATTTTTATTTTTTACTTTACATGCATTAAAATAATAGATAAAGTAAATATTATTTTCCTGTATAAATTAATTAATATTTATTTAAATAATATTTAATATGAAATTTCTCACTGGATAGTAAAACTTGATCCACCAATCCTCAAAATTTTTGAACATTGAATAATGTCTATTTAGTTAATTAAATAAATATCACTTCATTATTATCCAATAAATATATAAATAATATATTCACTAAATTAATGAATAAATATTTATTAAATATTCACATAACTAAATAAATGAATATTTTTTTACCTTGTGAAGAAACTATAATATTATGTATTTATATAATTAAATAAATAATTATCTGGCGAATAAATATTTATTAAATATTCAAGTAATATACATATTATCTCGAATAACTACTAATTGGATATTTTGTATCAAACTAACATGAATAATTATTAAACCGTGTGTAGGAAAACATTTTATACAACATGTAAAATTTATATGAAATTTAACTAAGGTTCTGAATACACTTAGTGTATGACCCACTGGGCCCTTTTCTCAGTGGAATTATGATACATTTTCTAAAGTATAAGGTTAGTTTCTAGAAACATGCTAAATATTACATAGAGAAATAAGTTAATGTCACAATGGAATGTAAATTCATATGAATGTAATCTATGTAATATAATCCATTTTTTATATCTCTAATCAATCTAGATGTATTTTAGTGTCAACCAACTATGTGTTCAATATCTATTTCTTTTAATTTCTTGAAACAAACTTACTAGAAACACCATCATAGAAGTGGGAATAATCAAGCGGCTCAATTCCCATAAAAGGGATTAAGATATATACTTCCATTAAAGATTAGAATAAATAAATCCTTTCTGATGGTATTCATTAATACAACATCACTCATGACATGAAAAAGGTATCCTACTATACTATGAACATATTTCAACACATTTTTCATCAATAAATCAAATTATGTGACTCGTGACATGTATTAATAATAATATTTATCTAAAAGGATCATTACACATGTCTGTATATAAGAATATCCAATGACATATTTAAATGTGTATTTCATTTTGGTGGGTCATGTTCTCATAATATTCTCCACTGAAGATTACCAATGGAATACGCCATTAGAAAGTGCCTCGAATTTCTATGAATATCCACCCTTGATATTTTGTATCATTTGTGTGTCCTATAAAATTGTTCCATCCATATATAGATATTATATTTAAGAATACTATCATAGAATTTTTTGGTTCTCATCACAAAGGGGGACTGTTATAACCTTTCAGTGTGACAAGTAAACTTAAGACATTATCACATGAAATTTCACTTATAAGAACAATTATAATGTGATATTATGTTTTATTAATATTCAAATACATGAAAAAAAAATTAACCATAAAGTACTTATAAGTTTTTTTTATAACACAAACTCTAATAGTTTGAATGTGTTGTAGAAGTTATAAGTTTTTGGTTTGAGGAATATGAAGTGAAGGAGTGTGTTTTTGGTATATTTAATATGGAAAGTTGACGCACATTATGGAATTAGTGATAAATCCCTGAAAAGTCATGGGAAACTAAAAATGGAAATTTTATAATTGTGTTTTTGGTTAGAATATTATAAAGACTTCTGAATATTCCATTTTTAGATTATAGTGGTGAATCCCCTTCCTCATAAAAAGGTAGGGTTATTTATTTATAGATGAAATAAATATGTGACCATAAATACAAGTAAACCCGTTTAATTAATAAAACATTAACTGTTGACTCTTATCATAAAGACTAAATATTCTAACACACCCCATCAAGATAAGACATAAATATTTATCTTTCCTATGTTTTACACAAAAATTAAACACATGTTCCTAGAACCCCTTTAGTGAGAATATATAAAAGTTGATCAAAGGTGTGAATGTGATCGAGGGTGATCCTCTTCTTCTCATAATTCTCTCGAACAAAGTGAAAATAGACTTCAATATGCTTTTTTTCTCATAAAAGACATTATTTTTGGAAATCTTGATTGTATATTGATTATCACACCAGATATGTGATGGTTCCTTGATAGCATACCCAATCGCCTGTAGTGTGTTTTGTTCCAAAATAATCTTTGTGGTCATATGTTATATAACTCAATATTATGATTCTACACTTGATCAGGAGATAACTGTATGCTTCTTACTTCACCATGAGATCAAATCACCAATAATAAATACTGAAAAAACAAATGTAGACCTCTTATAATAAATCCATCTTCTATAATCTACATCACAAAATGCTTTAATTTTTTTATGTACATTATCATATTATAAAATACCTAATCTCTTTTCCTTTTTCACATATCTAATAATGTGAATAATAGCCTCCCACTACATTTTTATTGGGGATTCAATGAATTGACTCACCTTACTAACAGTACAATCAGTTTTTTTTAATCATCATCAAGTATTAAAACTCTATAATAAGTCATATATATATGTTAGGTGAAGGTAAGTCTTAACTATCAGTGTGAAGTGACATCTCTTCAGGTTCTAAAGGTGAGTTAATCAAGTCATCTTAAGTCATTCATGTCTCTTGAAGTAGATCAAGAACATACTTTCTCTAAGATATAAAAATTTCTTTCTCAAATCTGGATACCTCAATCCCTAATAAATATTATAGTGGAACCAAATCTATTATGTGAAAATTTTGATGAATAAAATACTTGAGTCGACTAATGCTAGAAACATCGATTACAGTAACAAAAATTCCATCCACATAGGCCACCAAAAGAATTATTCCAGCTTTAGATTGATTATATAAATATAAATAATCCTTTATACTTTGGAACATTTCAAATATAATCATAATGGTGAAAAAAACTACCAAAAACATAGGGTGACTTCTTGAGTACATACAATAATTGAAGAAGAAAAAAACCTTAGAGGACTCCCCCTGAGTAACAAACTCAAGTGGTTGCTTCATATAAACTTATTAATTAATAAAATCATGAATAAAATAATTTTTAACATCCAAAAAATGGAGAGGTTAGTGATATGAGGCCGCAAGAGAGATAAGTAAGCAAACCAAGTCCATATTTCCAACTGTAGAAAAAGTTTCAAAGTAATAAAATCCATATGTCTATGTAAAACATTTTTCCACAAGTTGTTCCTTGATATGATTAAGAGATAAATTTATGTTAACATAAACTCTATATATCCATTTCCAATAAACCACCTGATTACCCAAATAGAAAGGGACGGGATCCCAAGTATGGTTGTAATCAAGATCTTGAAGTTAATTTTTCACAACCTGTAACCAGTATGGATGATATTTGGACTTTGGAAACAATGCATGGTGTTGAGTGTGCATCCAAAATCTGAATAAATTGTGATGTTTCCATTAATAATCTCTTCTAATATTGATATTAGTGTGATCCTTTTCAAAGTTAAATAGGCAACTCCAATGATGGAGGATCAGAAGAAATTGAGTCTTCATGTGTGGTAATACTATTAGGCATTGGGGTGGTTAGTTTTCTAGGTTGATGAGTACATACTTAGTCATAATTTAATCTAAAAACATAAATAGGAATATATGTGGGTGGTGGTGTATCGAGATAATATGGTAAAATAACATCATAATCAGGAATGTAAAATGATGTTTGGAATTATTTATTAGAAAAAAACTAAAGATTCAACAAAGGAAGCATCAGTTAAGAAAACATAATGATGAAAATATGGATAGAAGCAGCAATAGACACATTGAGTTCATGAATGGACAACAAATATTCATTTGAGGGTAAGTTCATCAAACTTGGTAATAGATGGATGAATAACCTAAATATAACACACAAATCCAAAAATTAATAGGGGTAGGGAATTAGATGATATTATTGGAATCAAAAAATGGAATGGTTTATCCCCTTGAAGAATAGATGATGTAAGTCAGTTGATTGCATAGGTGGTAGTGATAATGTAATCTCCCAAAAAATGCTTAGAACTTTCTTCTAAAATAAATGGGAACCTGAAATTTATAACCCATAAAGGTTCATTCATTCAGAAACACCATTTTTTTAGGTGTATCAAGATAAGAATTCATATGGATAATTCCATTGTCATCTATAAAATATTATAATGATCTAGAAAAATATTCATAACCACTGTTTGAATGAAAATAGGGAAGCATATCAGAAATCTTGGTGGTGATTTCTTGATAATAGGAGCGAAACACGGTAACAATTTCAAAATTATTTTTCAAAAAATAGACCCAATTCATCTATGAAAAATCATATATGAGAGTTACAAAATTTCAAAACCCAGTTTAGATGGACTAGAACTAGGTCCCCATATATCATAATGAACCAAATTAAAAATATTGGATGCATGGGGGGTTTATTGGAGAACATAGGTAACCTAGAAATGTTTTACATAATGACAAGACTCACAGTCAAAAAAAGGAAGATTACCCAAATTCAGAAAAAAATCTAAATAATGGAGGTTGGTGGAAGAACAAGGAAATAGTGAACCTAGAGGGAATGATTATAACTAGTAGGATAGGCCAGATTTGGGGTTGAGTGAATCACATACCAGCATAAAGTCATCCACTACCAAGCACCTAATTCGTCAAATGCTTCTGAAAGATAATCAAAGTAGATGGGAAGATTTACCAGTTTAGTAAGTCATATATAATTTTACTAATAGATAGTAAATTAAAAGTATATATGGTAAAAAGGAAATAGTGGATTTCATAAAGCCAAAAGTAATCATGTGACTCCCATATCTAGAAATCTATACTATCTGACCATCTTCCACAGTAATATTAACTCTATTTAAAGTCGATCTATAGGAACAAATAATACCTGAATCCCCAGTGATGTTATGTAATATACCAGAGTTAAGAACCCACTAGGTGGACTGTTGGGATCGACACTCCATTGGAGTATCTCTATGAGAAATGGTGGCACTCAATGATGCTAAATGTGGATAGAAGACCAAAATTAGAGGATTTTTGTTGAATCATGAAGATGTACATTGAGAAGGTGATGAATTTGAACAATTAGTAATAAATAGGGGTTGAAATTGTACATATTTTACATATTGTGATCAATCATGGTGGATAAGATGAATTTGGGATAGATCCATGGTTCTGGTGTGAGCGTGTAGGAGGAACCCCATGGTGAAGGTGACAGTTGGTGGTAGAAGAGGGGGTAAGGGTTGTGTGAGATTCTAGATAGGGAGGGTGTGGTCATGAGATGGTTTGGTGGTGTCATATCTTCTATACAGGGAAGGGTGTGGATTTTAGGGTTGCATAATAGGAAAAAGGGTGTCACGAGGGTTGAGGAGGTTGTCATGGAAAAAGAGGTTGTTATGAGGGTGAATGTGAGCTTTGTGAGGGTGTGGGTCTAGGATTGAGGCTTAAAGATAGGGAGGAGGGTGTCTCAAGGGTATATGAGGATGTCGTGATTATGGGGGGGTGTAGTGTCGATGGATCATTATAGGGATGTGGGTTTTATGAGGGTGGATGGGGTGTTGTTGGGAGGGGGTTTATGTAACTTGCTTTGATACCATGTAGTGGTGAGTCGCCTTCCTAATAAAGTGGTAGGGTTATTTATATATATTTGAAATAAATATGATGGTATAAATACAATTCAAACCATTTAAGTATTCAAACTTTGACCTTGACTCTTATTATAAAGCCTAAATATTCTAACATGGATGTGGAAAATGAAAGGAGCTATTTAATTCCCTCGGTTGGAGAGTCTTTATAAATATCCAGGTTGTTAAATATTTTGGTGATAGGAAATGATAAAATATAAATCTTGTGTATGTACACTTGTGGATGTACACGGTTGTTAACATTGAGAAAAATATGAAAACCCAAGTGTTCAGAGTTGAGAATAAGAATAATAAGTGACTGAAGATGAGGTTGTTTGTGTCTGAAAATCTATCTTTACCTGATATTTTAGAGATTATTTTTAGAGAGGTAAAATCATATCCTTAGAGGGTTCTACATGTAGTGAGTTGAGAAAGTTTATGTTTTTCAGGTTTATTCTCCAAGAACATCCTAAAATGGTTGTTCTAAAAGAACTGGAGTTGTATATCCAATATGTTATCTTTTTGAACTAAGAGGGAGGGTCTTTAATCATTTTTTGAAGCAAAAAAACATCCTAAATAAGAATTTTCTAATTTGGTGGTATTATTATTTCATTGTAACTATCAGGATACAATAGAATCTATGAGAGGTAGTGTTTATTCTAGGAATCATGGAATCAATATAATATAATACCCAACCACTTATATTTTTTAAAATATAAAAAAATACTTTTGTTGAAAGTAAGGAGGAAGAGTAAAAAAGCCTTTATGGGTTCTGAAATAGTGAGTCCCAGAGCATCTCCAATAACAATGTTAGTACAACATAGGGTAAGGGATCCAGGAGAATATAATTCCACAAGAGGGGTGTCCAAGCTCACTTGCATGGACAAGAAGTCGGCAACATGATTACCTTCCCACCATGTGTGGAGGAGCTCAATGTCATTAGAAATGTAGGAATTACTTCTAAAAATCATGTAAATAATCTGAAATGGGGTAATTGATAAATCCTTAAGAGGTCTAAATGATCTTAGAATATGTTTCCATAGTAAATAGTGGGAATTGGAAAGAGTGGAAAAGCTCAAGTCCATTTTGCATGGCCTTTTCCCCTACTGTCAAAGAATCACCAGGTCCATAAGAATCATTAAAGGAATACACCATAGAGTTGGTGGAGTCACAAAACCCTCCCTCCCCCCACCACCACCACACACAAAGAGACATAACCTTCTGTCTGTACACACCATCAGTATTTAGTTTAAGGCTATGGGATGTAGGTGACCAGCACACCCATCTTACCCTCTCCATTGGCCTGGACACCCTAGGGTTGCTGGAAGTGAAGCGTGTAAGGGAGGGGGTCAAATCCTGGTGATGCAGAACAATCACAATATCTACCACCAAGAAATGGTCCTTCACTACCAAGGAGATTCCAAAGAGATATTGTTCGTTGTGTCAAGCTTGGTTACGAGCTTTCCAAATGACTAGAAGATGGCCATAAGGAGAATCGATTGCATCTCCTCCTCTTGAATTTTCCTTCTAGATCCCTTGAACCATCCCTGGAGTAACTCCCCAACATACTCTTCCATTCCAGGAAGAGTAGTGAACTCCCCTAAGGCACCCCAGGTCCTTCTTTCACACTCACCTTGAAAAAAGAGGTGCAAAGTAGTCTCTTCATTGGGAACCAAATAGAAAGAGGACTTAGAGTCCAAGTGGATTCCTTTACCATTCACCGCTGTGTTCATGGGGATAGCATGATACCAGACTCAAAAAAATATAAAATTATACTTTGACGGAATGGCCTTACACCAAAAAAAATTTCCCTAGGTGTCGTAACCTATCTCTCTTTGCATCATCTTCCTGTAGGTATTGGTTGGGAATCTTCCTAAAGTAGATCCCAAGAATATACACTAATCAAGTCCATGCTCTTCCTTGATATCTTCAAAGGCTTTCATCTGAGTGGGGTTAAGGATATATTAGACTAAATAGGGGTGAGAGATGGCTTTCTTGAAGGTTAGTTCTAGGGTAGGACAGCCTGGATACCCCAGTGTCTCACCAACCCAGTTAATCTCCCATAAGTTGATATTTACTTCCCTAAGGATCCATTGGGAATGATGTAGGAGGACCAGGATATACCTCTACAAGGAGTTTCAAAAGGGGTAAGTCTAAACTATTTTCTCTCTAAGAACATATCCATAAATTACCTCTGATAAATTTACTCCATTGGTACTTACCCTCAATGACCTCCCCCACCAACTTCCCCGTAAGAAAATCCATTTCTTCCCCAGATATTACTTGTGTTAATTCACCCATGTTACACTAGTTTTGAAATCCTGGACCATGAGGCCCATTTACACCTTCTCTCCCCTTGTTCATCCCAGATAAAAGAGTTTAGGAGATTATAAATATCCTTGAGTATTTATTTGGGTACCTTGAGAACCAAAATAATGTTAATTTTTATGGATTACAATACTTAGTTTATGAGTGTCATGTTTTAACCAACCACTAAGGTATATTACAAATAAAGGAATTAAAAGAGATAGCTACACAAATTCACCCCTCCCCTCTCTGTGTGGCTATTTGGTCCACTGGGAATTTCAAGTGTTATAAGCATGGAAGGTTCCCTCTTTAGATTCTATCACTATGTATAAAGATAGATAATATCATCTATTTGAATAGTAGATTCTATTATTTCATTTATAATCATAATAATTGATTATATATTATTACTGTGTTTTGAAATCATTACAATATAACTAAAAAACGAACACACCACTCACCCCTCACCCATCTTCACATTATTCCCTCACCCATCACCTCCCTCTTCCCTCACCCCCTTCGACCAGTGATTTTCCCGTGACACTACTCAAGTAATCACACATCCTCTTTTACCCTCTACTCAATCACTGAACCTCCTAGAATCCCCTCAACTTGAGATGCATTGCACCTCCTTCCTAATAGACATGACATAAGAGGAAAGGGTCAATTATGATCTCCTTATCCTCATCTAGTTTCTTCTCCCCTCTTCCCATAAATTCAAAAGGTTTATGGAGTAATTGAATTATTGAATTGATATATTCCGTTTTCATTATTTTTTTATTTACTCTTCTCTATTACTGGTTCAAAAGTTAGGGATTCTATCATGGTCCAATCACATTATAATTATGTAGGATTTTAAATATTCCATCTAAAAGTGGATAAAAATGTCGAATTATTTTTGTTGATATTTTTTTATAGTGATTTATTTGTTCTGAAGGATTCCATAGTTTTTCCCTTGATTTTAGTTTAAATTAGAAATTTTTAGTTTATGTATTTTATAGATTTTAATTTTTTTGATGTCAATAATATTTAATAGATTTTATGTGAAATATTATATTTATTTTAAGTTTTATTTAATTATGGAATCAATTTTATTATATTAAAAATTTATTATTTTACTAGGTTATTTAATTCTAGAAAGTTGTGGGATGGTTGATGATTTATAATAGGTTCTCTCTTAGTTGATTTAGACATGTGGTCTCAACCCCCATACATATTTAATTGGTTCATGCCTTAAATATGCTACTAATTTATTTTCCAACACTTTAATAAAGTTTTAAACCTTATTTTTGATAATATAGGGAGTTTTCATGGAATATTTAATATGCTAAATTAAATTGTTTTATATAGTGATATTATATAAATTTTATAAGTTATATTGGTTTATAAATTATTTATTTTAGATACCAATACATTATCAAATAAATTAAAAATTATAGTAAATTTTTTATTAACCATAAATGACATATATATAATTAGTGGATTAAATTTTAATTTATAAAAATTTCATTGAGCATGTATAATTGTTTTCTTTGTTTCCATCCTTAAACATGCAGTATTTTCATGTGACATTTAGTTTATTAATAAGTTTTCAATTACATGAATCATGATTATAATTTTAAATGAAATTTTTATTTGGTTATGTGATATAAAAAATGGGATTTCTTTGTCTCAAGTTCATATTATGCCACTTGGTTAATTTTTTGTAAGATTTTGCGCTTATTCTTGATACATTGGTCTTGGTTTAGGAAATAATTTTAATTGGTGAAATATATATATTATGTCAGTATATATACATTTAGTGAGTATGAGATGGAACTTTAAAATAAACCTTAAATATATTAACATGAGTTTCATTTACTTTGATAAAGTATTAGGAAAGAGTTGGTTTTTAAATCAAACTTTAATTATATAAATATTAATTGCATAAAATTTAATAAAATGTTGAGTATAAATTAGATCTAAAACCAGCCTCAAATTGTATAAACATTAGTTGCATTTACTTTTATTATTTATTTAAAAAACATTATATTCAGTTGAAATAAATATCCAAGTGTTTTATTTTCATTATATAATTATTTATTTTTCAACAAATATGAATGAATAATAAAATATTATTTTATTATATTAAGTCTTCTATTTTTTATTTTACAATAGATATAAGTTGTATTTATGCTCTTGATCGGGTTTCAAATGAGTTCCAAAATAAACTTGAAATGTTTTTGGATTTTTCATTCAATAATGCCTTATAGGGGTGTATTATCCAATGTCCTTATTATAATTGAATTAGAAGAACATGGTTAACTCATGAAGTATTACATTATCATATCACTAGAGTTGGATTTCAGGCCAATAATGAGGTATGGCTCCATAACGGAGAAATGTTTCAATAAGAATAAAATATGGAAAGATGTGATAAGGATGGTTTGAATGATATGATGTTAGATGGGTTTCCTTTTGTTTTTCAGCCTAAAAATACAAATAGAATATAATCAAAAGTAAAGAGTGAAATTCAATGTCAGGTTTTGATATTAATAGATAAAAAGGGTGATATTGATAAATTTAAGAAGGTGGTGGAGGATGAAAATACACAACTATATCCTCATTGTGTTAGGATGAAAAAACTATAATTTTGTAAGATTATTTCACAGTAAAAACTTTTATGGATTTTTTAATTGTGGTATTTATTATATTCTTTAATTTTTCTATGAATTTATTCATTACGATACAAACATTCAAAAAACTAATTATGAGGCATCAAAGTTAATTGATTATCTTGGATTTTATTCCAACAAAATACATTCTCTCTCAATGATTTTATGATATATTGTAATCAAAAACAATCTTTAAAATACTACAATAAATTTGGTACAAGAATATAGAATCATAATAATGATGACATAATGTCTCATGTTCCCTATAAATTTATGTTGCAATTTTCTTTGACTTAGAGACTTTAAATCATGTTTATGTAAAAAAAATAGAAGAATATATGAGATGGCATGGATAAATAAATGAAATCAGTGAATATTTGGTGTAAACAATATATGGATTAGTAGAGAAAGGGTTTAATAAACATATTTATTTTTTATCTGAGATACTTAATTTAAAACTGCAGTTATCATGTGATGGTTCTATTTGTACATACTCATGTCACACATATCCCATTGACCATATTCATTCATATATATAATCTTCCACCTTGGATGTGCATGAAGAAGTCATATACTTTCATGAACAAATTTATTTATGGGCCAAATGATCTTGGGAATGATATAGATGTGTATCTTCAACCACATATAAAAAATTTGAAATACTTTTGGATTGTGGGTGTCCCTAAATATGATGCTTCAAGGAAGGATTCATTTCAAATTTTTTGGTGATATTATGTGGACCATAAATGATTTCCCTACTTAAGTAAAGAAATCTTGTTGGAGTACGAAGGTAAAACTATCTTTTCCAATAAGTGGAAATAAATATATCACTGAGAAGATTTAAACATTGACAGGGTTTTAGTTACTTAGGACATCGACATTTCCTATCAATTAGACATCCATATGGAAATGATCAATGAAATTTAGATAATGTTATTGAGAAAGAAAAACTACCTCTATGTATGTCAGGAAATTAATTCTTAGAAGATATTGAAGGTCTAAATGTTGTTTTTGGAAAGGGTCATCCATTACCAAGAAAGAGAAAGAGTTCTGAAAAAGATACTCATTTCAATTGTAGAAAAAATTTATTCTTTGATTTGATTTATTGTTAATTGAATTTATTGTGACATCTTTTAGACATGATTCATTTTTTTAAAAAAAATTATAAGAACTATTACTTGTTGTGATTCTAAATGTAAATAGAAAAATAATGGATGTCATAAGATCATATATAGACTTATAGGATTGGGGTATTAAGAAAAAATTTCATCCCGTTCTAATTATTTCAAACAACTGGTTGGTACCTCATGCTTTTCATGTCATGTTGTCTACAAATAGAAACAATTTCTCATGTGTTTATAATCTCAAAGTTATGGATAGTTATTCAAGTAAAATATCAAAATCATTTAATACTAGAGAGGTGAAGTTAAAATCATTAAAATCCTATGAATATCACATAATTTTACACAAGTTTCTACCCATAATTATATGACACGTGTTGAAAAAAATATAAGGGTTACTACTATTCATTTATTTAACCTGAATAGAGGTATATATTTTAAGATATTGGGTAAAGTGAAGTGAATAAAATGCAATAAGATACACCAACCATTCTTTATGAATTAGAGAAAGTATTTCCATCACCTTTATTCCCATGTATGTTTCATATTATTGTGAACCTTTCCATTGATGTTCTTTTTGGGGTCTCATTTATTGTCATTGGATGTATCCCACTAAAAGAATTATATAGATTTTGAAGTTTTATGAAAGAAACAATAACTATCATGACAAATCCATTGTCAAAGGTTATTTGTCCCATGAGTGAATGGAATTATATTCTATGTATTCAAATAATGTTAATATAAGTTATAATCAATGAATGAGAAATTAATATGATAAATATGATCCAATTTAACCAAAAAAATTATCACTTTTTCAAAAAGGGTGAATTCCAGGTTCATGTTCAATGAATGATTTGAGCCTTAAGGAGAGGGAGATAACACATCATATTGTACTATTTAATTATGATATTGTGTATGAATATATCAATTAAGATCAATTTTTATTTATTTTAAATTAATTATGTATTACATATCAATTAATAATGTATTACCCACAAATGTTATAGGAAATATAAGGAAATTATACCTTGAACACATCGTTCTTTACCTCATAAAAGGAGAGAGAAATTACATTTTCAAAAAATATATATATTGTCCAAAACTCATGTAAGTACACAATTTTTTTAAAAAAAATTAATAGTATGCTTATGTTGAATAATATTAATGAAAATTTTATATATTTTAGGTTGATAGTTTACTAAGTAATACAATATCTCTCAGGGTTAGATCAATATCATTTGGTTCAAATATGATGGTACGTGACTGTAAATTAATTGTTTTCAATAGATATAAGTTCATTATTATTAGTAATTTGATAAACATGCAAAATCAAAATGACTGTGTCTTTCTAATCATAGAAATGAATAGTTATTCTATAGAAGGTGACACGCAACCATGCTTCAGTGATGTATCATATTATGGAGTAGTATGGAGAATAATTAGATTGAATTATTACTCTCAAGAAAAAAAATTATGTTCAAATGTATGTGGTTTGATGCATTGACTTGAAAAGGAATTTAAATTGATAAATATGGTTTTACATTGGTCTACATGGATCTATGTCTTAAAAATAAATAACCCTATATATTGGCATCTCATGCTAGAAAATTTTTTTATTGAAAATAGACATTAAATCTTCATTTTGGTGGTGTTGTTAGAATAATTCCTCAAAATATTTTCAATGATTGTTCAGAAGATATTACCCCATGAAATGTGTGTGTGGGAGATCATACTAGCTTTGTATATAAAGAATACAACTTTTCAATTATTGGGGAAGATTATGAACCTAAAGTATTCTTGTAAAATTAATATCAATGGTGGTAATGTCACTTTACTTTCATAATGTACTTTATAATTGTTTACTATATGTTAACTTATATACAAGATAACTATTTTTTTAGTTAATTTCAAATTATAATGAATTTAAGAGTAAGATTATTGCTTATAATGAAGGGGCTGGGATGGAACCTTTTATCACCCATGTGAGTATACATTGTTAATATTTATAGAATTCTTTGTTTATATATATATATATATATATATCATCATTAACATTTTCTAAATGCCTTACATCAACTGTGGCACATATGTTAAGGGGGCTCCTACCCCTCCAAATTATTTCACTTTGTCTAGGGTATCTTATCTAATTGGACTCATGACCCCTTTGTCTAATTTATAAATTCCAAATCTATATACTCTTTATTTCCAAGGAGGAACTTTTCTTCCCCCGGGTCCTTACTTATCTTGGTGTCCTTATCCTATAATTATTAACTTCACATTGTTTCCTTATAATACTTCTAGTCCATTGTGACCTACTACTTCTACCCCTAATCTCATGCATTCTATTCCTCCTATCTCTGATGAGGGTATTAAGGCTCCCCTCAAAATAGAGGATCTTGGAAATATTGATCATATTAAATATATGGAAACATACTTGTGTCTTTCATTAGGTAAATAATGATTTATTTCCTACATATTATTACTATGTATTCATTTCTATTTTTTTGTTAAAAAATTATTATTTTAGGTGGTTCTGATGATTATTCTAGTACCAAACATCATGTTCATACACAGATGCATTCTATCTAGGATTGATAAAAATAATTCATGGGAACACTAATTGGATATGAGGATATGGTGATTGGGTGGATATTTGGGTATTAATATTATTTGTATTTTCATATTACATCATTACATTTTCTTATATTTAATCAATTATATTATTTGTATGGTATCAATACAATTTTTTCAATGGTGAAAATGTGAGGGAAGCTCTCCTTATGGAGATAGGTGAACTATGGAGGTCTTATAAGTACGATTTGTATCTAGGGTGGAGGGAAATATTATAACCCCACTATAGTGTGTTCCTTCCTTCAATGAATGTCAATTCAGTTAGTATTCTACGATGATTTTATATGGTCAAATCAGGCATTTCAAGTATAAAATTAATTAATAATTTTTATATATTCTACAAACATAGCTTTATTTTTTATAAAATAAGTATACTATTTTAATATTTAATTACTTTTATAAGTTTATTTAGATGATCATAATAGATAAAGACATGACCATTTAGGTCTTGATGATCATTTCCATCAGGTTTTTGGTCGCGATCACCCTATAAGGGTTCAACGTAGTATAGAAAAGAAAATTACCCCAATGAACTATTTTACAAAATTTATCAATAATAGTTATTCTAGTTTATTCACTATATAACAATTCTTGATTGATGTAGAAAAACATATGGAGCTTATGCGCAAGCATATGGACACTAGATTCTAGTTTATGTGTTTTATAATTTTAGGAGATATGGACTCAAAATTTAATGCTTGGATGGCCTCTATTCAAGAATCATTTGGTCCTAGTGGTCCCCATGCTTCTACTGATTTACCACATAGTGATAATGCTGGTGGTAATTCTCAAGATAAGGGTGGTGGTGTTGGTGGTGGTGGTGGTGGTGGTGATATTCATGGTGGTGTTTGTGATGATGATGATGAAGAAGAGGTATATGATCCCACTCAGAATTTTTGAGGTATAACTCATTCAGTTAGATTATATTATTTTTTTTTCATTCCCATTCAAGAAGATTTTGTTTAGTTTTTTTCTATTTGGTTAAATTTTTATAAGTTTGGTTTAATTTAGTGTAGTTTTATTAATATCCAAAAGTTTTATATCACATCAATTTAGTTAATTTCATTGTAATTCAGGTTAATTTTGGTCAGTTTGAATCATTTGTGGTTTTTTATTTTTTTAGGTTTGGTTTCATTTATTTTAAATTCAATGTTATTCAATTTATATTGTATTGGAATTATTTGGTTTTTAGGGGTTACTTTCAATATATTTTGATTCATTTTAGTGGGAAAGGTTTTAGTTGAGTGGGGATAGTGAATTTTAGCTTGGTTCAATTTAGTTTTATTTACTTCTATTATATTAGCTTATGATCATGTCTATATAACTCTATTGTATTTGGTTCAAATTTGGTAAATTTAATTATAGTAAACTTATGTTTAGTTAATATAATCAAATTTTTTAAACTTTATTTTTTTTTGGTTAGTTTGATTTTGTTTAATATGTGTTAATTAAATTTGGATATTTTTTTAAGTTTATATTTTTCTTTATAGTACAATTTTTTATCAGTTAGTTAATATTTCATTCAATTCATTTTAGTTTGATTTTTATTAGACTAGGTTTTTTTGTTCTATTTGGTTATGATCAGTTTACTTTATTTTGGTTCAGTTTGTTTTAGAACATTTTATTTTGTTTAGGTTTAATTTAATTTAGTCTTATTCAATTCATATGTTTTATGTTCATTTTTTAAAAACCTATTATTTACAAGTTGTTACTTGTTTGGTTGGAATATATTTTACTATCACATTTTCATCCATTATAGTCCTAGTTTTTAAAACCATGACTATAGTTTTTCTATTTTTATAAGTTTCTAAAAATAATAGCTATAAATTTTCTATACTTAAAGTTTAGAAACCATGACTATAATATTATTTTTATGTCTAGTCGATCCATGGTTACTAAAACCATAATTGTAGTCTATAGCCATGGTTTTTTGAGTTATATTCATGACTATAAAATCCAGTAGTGTTAAAATGCTTCCATTATTGTTTTCTCAAGGTCTTGAAGTTCTTAATGAATCCATAGTGAAGTTTACATCTATTCAAAGAGGTTATCTAATGACATTTATTGATGAAAGGAACATTTAAGTTGATATAAAAGCTAAGAATTCCATTTTGATGTCACTCTCTGATAAGGTGTTTACCAAAATGATGAGATTGCAAATTGATAATGGGATTTTTGGATAAACTTGAAAAAATATATAAAGGAAAAGACAAAGTGAAAGAATCCATGTTTTAAATTTTGGATAAGAAGGTTTGAAGATATAAAGATAGTTGAGGATGAATCGATTAAGGATTACTTCACTAGAGTGAATGAAATAGTGAACAACATTAGAGTTTTTAGATAAAATCTGGATAACTCTATCATTATGAAGAAACTTGTAAGGAATTTTACTAACTGGTTTGATCATAAAGTTCTTAAAGTAAAAAAATAATATCTTATTGGATGATTTACACAATTTCTTCAATGCCTATTAAATTATAAACACACCTACCTATAATAATAAAGTAAAAGATGATATAGTTTTTTAATCCATGAGAAATATGAATCTAAAATAAGAAAAAATTGAACCCTATGGTGAGTCTTATGATGATGATGATGATGATATAGATAATTACAATAAGAGAATAATATCATTATCTCTAGAAATTTTAACAAATGTAAGGGGAAATAAAAGGGGAAACTTCCTTTGAAATGATTCAAATGTGAAGGCATTAGACACTTTTTAGTCAACTTCCAAAAGAATAAAAACTATTTTTTATGTTAATGGACAAGAAAAGAAAACACAAAATAATAAATAGGAAAAAGGGTCTAAGTCTATAAATAATACTAATGACAGCAAGAAAATATTTCTAAGAAGAAACAGGATAAATTTGATAAGTAAAGATAAATAGTAAGATACTTCATATAGCATCCAATATGAAGATAAATAACCCCAAAAGGTTACAATATTTTTGGATTATGTGTAAGACTAATAAACCTCCTCATGTAGTGAGGAGAAAAGTGGTGAAGATACTTACATAGAGTATATTCTTAGATATAATTCAAAGGATTATCTTAAGAAAAATACCAAGTTGAAGAATAAATTTAAAACCTTGAAGAAAGATGATGGAAAGAAATTTGAAGAAAATTAAGAGTCTCTTGAAATATAGATGAACTCATTGAAGAGTTTAATAAATTCAAGGTGAAGTATGTTGATCATGAAAATATCGAAAAGGATCTCAAAGATAAACTCATGTAAAAAGAGGAAAAATGAGAAATTTGGAATGCAATCTTCTCAAAATGAACATGAGTTAAAAGGGGTGAGAGGAGACTTCAAAGAATATTTCAAATTCAAGTCTCAATCACTTAAAATAAAAGATATTTCTAGTATATCAATTTAGGTTAAATATATACCTGAGTCTACTCAAAAAGTTGAATATGTTTTTCTTAATAAAGGTTATATTTCAAAACCTGAACAATCATGGGGTATAAAAGATGATGAGAAACTGGATTCTATATTTTCTTAAAAGGGAATCCCCATGAGTGGACTTTTCAAACCCTTCACACCCAAAAACCCCCTCTCCCTGAAGAGGTCATCCAGAGAAGCCCTAGCTGGGAAGGATTCTTTTCTAGCTGAGATGGAAAATCATCCCATGGGGTAACTACCTGATCAGTGATTGTTTGACATAGTAATCTGTCAGCTAGGTGGTCTTCACCCATTCAACCCCACCCAAAATAACCGAGTGAACTTGAAAGGTGATCAGATTAGAGGAGTGAGAAATTATCCCAAGTGCAGGCTCCTAGGAATCAAACCATACACCTCTAAATACATCCATCGGTTTTGAAAATCTCCATTCACCACTACACCACCGATGAAACATCCTATCTTCTACATAATTTGAATAAATAATAATTCAATAAAAAACCCCTTTAAGAACAAGAAAAATCAAGGAAATCTAGTATGAAAATTTAGGAATTATGAATACAGTTTTCTAGACAATATTATGGATCTAAAAAAAGATTCAAATTTAGTGGGTATTGTTGGTGTTGTGGTAATTTTATCCACAAGGCTTACACATAGTAGTAAAACATGCCCTTGCCTCTCATAATACATGAATCAAGGGGAAAATATATAAAGTGAAGAAGAGTGGATATCTAAAGAACAAGGTTGTGGAAAAGTTTTCTATTAGTCTTACTACTTGAAACAAGGTTTAAAGTATAAAGGAATTATGCTATGTGTGAAATACCAATGTATTATGTTGAAAAGTGTAGGATAAATTTCCCTGGATAGTTCTTCTACAAATAAAATGATAAAAAATTATATTAGAATAATCAATAATAGAATTCATTTATAGGGTAAATGTCGTAGAAATAAAGAAAGAGAGGAAGACCATAGATCATTGACAGTTGGTTTTCTTCACACATTAATGAAGATACCAAAATATTAAAATATGTATAATATCTTGAGGGAATAGAAATTACATTTATGAATTATATACACTTGAAAATAAAAGGTGTTGGAACTGCTGATATTGAGTAAAAAGGACTCAAATTCAAAAATGTGTTCTTTTATGAAAGAAAAAAAATGTTATTAGTGTTAGAAAATTGTGTGATGAATGAAATGAGATTATTTTTTAAAAAACAAATGCATTTTAAAGTGTTACAATTATTTAAGAGACCTCATGAGAAGTAAAATAACAAGTGGGAACTTGTTTCAAATTAGTAACCCATAAAATTCATTTTATATGAGTGTGGAAGATGAGAATTATTTATTTTGTAGAATATTGGACCATCTTGGCTAGAAAAAATGAAAAATATGTATAAACATGAGCTGGAAAGATAACTCTCTAAACTAAAAAGATATAAAGAAACAATTTTTGGGACATGCCTAAAATGGAAGATGGTTCAAGGTCCACCCAAGAGAGTGGATATTAAATCCACTAGACCATTGAAGCTCATATATTCAGATGTGTGTGGTCCCATGAGGAATAAGCCAGTGTGATATTTACATCATTGAAATTATTAATGATTTCACCTTAATGATTAATGATTTTGTTATGAATCACAAATCATTGTCTTTTTTTATGCTTATAATTTTCAGAATTTATTTAGAGAAAAAAATCGGTAACTACGTCAAGAAGGTGAGGATTGATAATAAAATAGAGTACACATACAATGCTTTTGAGATCAATCTAGAAAATCATTAAATAAAACATCAATATATAATATCATACACTCCACACAAAAAATGTTTTGGATAGAATGATAAATAAAATCATTGTGGTCATGGTAAGAACTGTGCATATTGAAAAAAAACCTTTATATTTATTTTGGAGAGAAATTGTGTGCATTGTTGTGCATATTCAGAATAAATTTTTTCTGATACTTGAGACACAAAAGGATCTATATGAGATGTGGTGTCACAAAATTCAACTATCAAATAATTCAAGGTATTTTAAATCCCTTGTTACATGAATATAAATAACAAAAAATGGGGAAATTTTTATAAAAGTGCCAAGGAAAGAACCTTTGTATGTTATCTTTCTAATGGGAGTCACTAAAAAATCTTGATGAAAAATAAACACAAGATCTAGGAAAGTTTAGTTGTCAAAATCATAGAAAATTAACACAAAATAGATGAATTTATTGAGGATAAAGGAAATAATTGGTGCTAGAACATGCATATTCCAAAAAAAAGTTATAGAATAGGCTGGAAATGAGTAGGTTGGGGTCGATATTAACTCAAATGTGACCAGTGATGAATAAGAAGTTAGGATTAGGGAAAAAATCATCAAATGATAAAGAAATATTTTGGTTCTGATAATATTATTGGTCATTAATTTTCACCTTTCTAAACCAAAAGAAGGTTAATACTTGAGAACCAAAATACACTTATTTCTCAAGATAAACCTAGAATGGTGTTAGGCCAACTAGGTTAAATACCCTAAGAGGGGAGTGAATCGTGGTATGATAGATTAAAATAAACACCCATTCGGATCTTGTTTCATTATTAAACAAAACACTCTTCTCTCCCTTTCTCGTAGCAATGTATGAATAGAAATGAAATAATTCATGATACATATCAATTTAACTTGGTTCGCCCTCACTGGGATATATCCAAGGATCATAGAATGATAATGTTTAGATATACCAAATCCCTTAAGGATCACTATAAAAATAAGTTTCAGGCTAGATCACTTCTATTCCCAGGATCACTACCTTTATAATGTTTGGAGCAGAATCACTATCCCTCCTAGTTCACAACTAATCACAATTTAAAATCTCACTACTCTCTCAACTAAAGTTTGCTCACTGCTCCTCCATAATAATCTTATTTTTATCACTTTAATAAATATATTTTACACCTCATTTGGTGCATCATTAAGTTTAAATTTCATTCACTTGATGAATACTAATTTACCACAGATTCACTAGGAGATCATTTATGAACACTTTTTCAATTCTCACTACCTTCACGAATCTCACACAGCCTTCACAAAACTACCCAATTCTACACAATAATATTCTTCTCCCACAAACCACAAAAAATTTTTGAATCTCACCTCATTCTCAAATATTGAATAGACTTCATGAAGAAACCTATTTTTATGAATCTCAATTATCCTTTGCGAAGAATAAAACTTTTTTAAAGCTCACTTATCCTTCATGAAGCTCACAACTTTTGGTCGTATTTTTATAAACTTTGTGGACTTCCTTCCTTAACAAAACTTTTTATAAGAACAGCCTTCAAGAATCACATTTGTGAATTTAGAGCCATTATATTTTTGTTAAGGCTTCATCTCTTAGAATGAGGGGGTGGAGGCCTATTTATATGTGTTTCCTCCCATTCTAGAATCTTCCATCCTCATCATCTCATTTTTGAAAATCTCTATAATATTATTCGCAAATCTCCCTATTTCAATGAAGAATTGGGGAAATTTTCCCATTTTTAAAGATTCTCTTAGTCATAGATATTTACCGTATTTCCATCACATGTTCACAATTCTCCAAAACTTCTAAAAACCCAGCCTTCATGACACTAAATTCCATTACAAAGCACCATTACTTTATGAAACTCCAATATTTATGAAATCTATTCCTTTTCCAGATTTTTATAAGGAATTCATGGAAATCAAAATTTCATTATGATTGATCCATTATCCAAATTTTGGACCCCAAAATTTTGGAAAACATTGGTAAATGTTTCCATCATGTATATTCAATTTCCTATACTGATTCTAAGGTATCCATTCATTTTTCTTGGATCTTTGTCAACATACCATGTTAAAAATATCTCTGGAACTCCACAACTAACTTTGGAAACTTTCTTTGTCAATAAACACAAACAACCCAAAAACACTACAATGTTACCTTATGGTATTTTTTCCCAAAAATATCCCCCTTTAGGTTTACTGACAATTCTTCAAATTTTGATACCTAGTAAAATATTATTCCATATTCTTCCAAAAATAGATTATTATGATGAAGATAGTGATCAAGGATTTAATAAACACACACTCTAAACCCACACGATCCATGCTCATCCTGATAAATAAGATTAGCATGAAAATTTCATCAATGAATCACTTAATTCCAAAACCACTCAACTGTTTTATTTACATACCTCATCTATCGTGATATATAACCTTTGATCGATCATATTTAGCATCCTCAGATTTAAGACTCCCTCTACTTCACTACTCCCCCTATCAGCTTATCCCCTATCTTGATCAAGATATTTTCTCCCCCTTTTTCACTGAACCCGGACTTTACTCATCTATGGATGCAACATTGTAAAGAACACATATAAGAATATTAGTGAAAACACATCATACCTCAGGTAGAGGGGGTATTTCATCCACACTTTTTCAAGTGTGTGGATTTGAATGAACTCCAAGAGCCTGTCAATGAATTTTAAACACCACTTTGGTAAGTTATTCATCATAATTTCTGCAACTTGTAGGTTTTTAGGCATGTAATCCAACTTCACAAGCCCATGATCCACCTTCTCCTTGATAAAATGATACTTGATTTCAATTTTATCTCTCCATGAGTTATGGACTATATTTTTTATAAGGTTTATAGAACTTCAATTATCACAATGGATTCTGATCGGAGATTTCACTTCAAATCCCATATCATTAAGTTGTTGCTTCATCCATAATAATTGTGTACAAGCTTGAGTGGCTGCAATATATTTATCTTATGTGGTGATCAATTAAATGCAATCTTTTTTCTTACTTATCCAAGAAGTACACAATATTCTTAGATAGAATGCACCACCTGATGTTGATTTTCTATCATATGTTGAACCTGTCCAATCTGCATCTGTATATCCCAATAACTCTTACTAAGATTTTTCATTGTACAGGAAAATAAAATCCAACATCCCCTTGGTATATTGAATTATTATTTTTACTAAAAGTGAATGTCTTTATTTGGAATTAATTTTATACCATTATACTTAGATTGTGGAAAAAATAATATCTATTCATGTCATTGTTTAGTAAAAAATACATCCAATGATCTACCTATATTCTATAAAATTAACTGCTTTTCCTTCATCATCTCATGATAGTTTGATCTGGGTATCTATCAGATTCGTTATCTCAATAGAATTATTCATTCCAAATCTTCTAAAAACCACTTAGCATATTTGGATTTTAAAATAAATGTGTCATTCCTTGTGTTATATGTAAACTAAGGAAAAGGTTTAGCACACCAATCATTGACATTTTGAACTCACTTTTCATGAATTTAGATAACTTTTTTCACTACACATCATATAATCCACCAAAAAATATGTCATTGACATACACCAGCACCATCATCCTTTGATTATTGTGATTCTTAGCATAGAAATTATAATAAACTCCACCAAATTGAAAACCAAGATTCTTTAAAAACTGATACAATCTTGAATACCATGCTCTTAGTTTATGATTCAATCCATATATAATCTTTCTCAGATGAAAAACATTATTCTCATATTCATTAATGAGAAAACCATTTGGCTTCTCGATATACACTTTTTCTTCTAGAACTCCATTTAGAAACACTCACTTGACATCTATCTTGAAAACTTTCAACCTTCTTTGAACTATTATGGATAAGAATAATATGATTGTCTCTTGCCTCAAAATAGGTGAAAATGTTTCATCAACATAAATACCCACTATTTAGGAGTACCCTTTGCACACTAATCGTTCTTTGTTTCTAATCATTATGTCATCTTCATTCATCTTGATGAGAAAGTCTCATTTAGTCCTAATGAAATTCTTATATATTAGTCTTGAAATATTTATCAGGTATGATTCTTCTCAACTTGGTCAAGTTCTTCATTCATAGCATGAACCTAGTTCTCATCTCAAGCTACTTCATCAAAAAAAATTAGTCTCTACTTGAGATAGAAAGGATGGATGCTATAATGACTTCATTCTTCATGTTTGAACTACCACTGCCTAATCACCAATGAGGTTGTGTTTATCAATTTCAGATCAACTCTTTAATTTTCATGTATATATATATTTTACTTCCTCATTCTCATCATCATTATCTTCTTCTAAATCATCATTTTCCACTTCAACACCCCTTGAGTTTCTTACCTCCTCATCACTTTCATCAGGGAATTGTTCACTATGTTATTGAAGATTTTTTTTCATTTTATACTATAGTGACATAATTTATTTCAACTGACTTTACAAGAATCTAGTTGAAACATTATATTATTTTCTTTTTTTTAATATCCAATAAATTTCCCCTTATCTGTATGTGATTAAAATTTTATGTGTTTCTCCTTGTTGAGTGTAAAAAACTTCCTTCCAAATATTAGAAATTATTTCAAGATTATATTTTTTTTCTATACCACAAATCATATGGAGTCTTTTATTCCTTCATAAACAACAGATCCCTATTGGATATGTAGACTGGTGTCAAGATATCTTCCTTCTAGAATTTCTCCAGTAGGTCCTTTTCAATAATCATTGGTTTGGACAAGTTGTTTGTGATCTGATTTCCCCTCTCAACCATTCTATTTTGTTGAGGATTTATCACTACTGAAACTTGATGCATTATCCCATTTTTCTCAAGATAATATTCCACTTGGCTGATTGTGAACTTTGTACCATTATTAGTATGAAACTTCGGAATCTTAGGTCCAAACATCCTTTCAGATTCCCTCTGATAGTATTTTATGCAATTGAACACATAGGACTTGTGTTAAATGATAAATAACCATTACATCCTATTGAAATCATCAATAAAAATAATTTCATACCTCTTATCATCCACAGATCTTGGTGAGATAGGTCTACATAAATCTACATGTACCAATTCAAGCACTCTGGTTTACTTTTGGTGTTTTTCCTTGTATGAATTTCTAATAATCTTAACTTATTGAAAATAATCACACGTATGAGTATGATCACATGATAGATTAGAAAGATATTTAGATGAATCACATTTGAACATATCTTCCAGGGATGGTTAGCATAGATGAACAAGTCATTTATACCACAACTTGTTTTCTTCCACTCTTGATAAAGAGCATATATCTTCTTCTCCACTTACATGGTAGATATTCCCCTTTATTCTTTTTCCCTGTAGAACAATTAAACCATCTCTTCCTTTGAAAATAAACATATTCTTAATAAATATTATAACATGCCCTGAGTCACATAGTTTACTAACACTAAACAAGTTGTGACTGAGACCTTCAACAATGAAGCCATCAGCACGTCTCATTTCTTTGTCCCCAAATTTGGATTTTCCTGACCCAATCATATTTAGGCCTTCATCATTTCCAAATTTGAAAACACCTTACTTATCATATATTATGTCTATAACAAGATCATTATTACCTATAATATGGGATGTGGATCCACTATCAAGGATCCATACACCAGAACAATCTAATGATTTAAGGGAAATTTTCACAACCACTTCCTTCTCAGCTCTTTTCTTTTTTATTAATGTTTTTGAATTCATAACCTGTAGCAATTGATAATCTTGATCTTCCTCAAATTATGATGAACTATCTTCATCTTTTATATCTGCAAATTGATGTTTCATTTTCATCTCATTTCATGATACATTGAGCTATTTCTTACAACCACATTCAGTCTACTTTGGCACGTTTCTCTATATTATTGATGAGAAATATATTTCCATGTGTCTGAATCAAACACACCTAAAACAATTACCAAAAAAAGATATCTTATAATATTGGGATCTATACGGTTACCTTTGTTTTTCTTATTCCCTTCGGTGCCTCTTGTATATGGAATAGACATTTTGTGATTGTCCGTATTTCCACAACAATAACATCTAATATATGGTGCATTACTATGTGTCTCTATTTCACTACTGGTTTTCAATTGGTTTCTATGAATCTTTTGGTTCTGATTCATACCCAAATCAATCATCAATCTCAGAGTAGGTACTTGTGGTATGACTGTAACTATTACTTCTTTCTATTTTTGATCAATCCTCATACCAGTTGTATTATTCATATCTATCGTTTTCTTCAGCTAAAATTCCTTTATTTATTTCACTGAAACTTGGAAATATACTTTTCCATTTTTTGTTTACTTTGTAACCTAATTTTTTGGATTCAAGAGTTTCTCTTGATCTTTCATTTTCCTTCACAGGTTGATAACCTCCTCCTAAAACTTTTCGATGAGTTTGTCTTGATATTTCACTATGTTATTCAACTCATTAATCACCCTTTTCTATTCTTTAATTTTGATATTATTCTCAACGGTCATTTTTGACTTCTATAGAATTGAATACTTCAATTTCTTCCATCATCTTAGACTTCTCTTTTTACTAATGTTGCATAAAGATTTTTGCATCATGAGCCACTCTGTTGGATTTCTTCATTTTTTTCTCTCCAAACATTAATCTTCTAAAGAGAATCTTATAATTAATCCATAATATCAACTATTCCTTTGACTAATTCTTCATCATTGTATCTTTCTTCTTTTTTCTGGGAGATACATAAAACTTCCACCGTAGAATTTTCTCTTTGATATTTGGAGTTTTTAATCTCTCCAACATCATATTCTTTTGAAATTTCATTTTCTTATGAAAGGAGATTCTTATTTTTGAATAAATTTCTCTTAAAATTTATCTTACCTTTTACATAGGTCGAAGAATTATTCATGTAATTTTGACTTCATCCTCATCGTCATCTTGAAACTTCTTGGGGAACCTCACTATAATATTTCCAACCTTTTCGCATTAAAATCATGCAATTGTAAGTTTCCCTTTGAAATTTCCTTTTACACTTTTTAAATTTGATGAAAGGAATGACATGAATTCATTTGTATCTTCTTCTTCCTGCCCATTTTCAAATAGTTATATTATTCATTTCCTTGAGTTACACTTATTTATATTTCCCTTTTTCCACAAACTCATTATCATCATTTATCATCTTGTATGCAACAAGATTATTGTACAAGCTATCCAATGTCAACTCCTTTGGATATTTATCTTCCAATATAGAAACTTTAATATTGAACTGAGGTGTAAGTATTCTCAAGACATTCTTGACAATATTTACATCTTCAATAATTTCACTGATACTACACATGTCTTCCATAACAACATTTACCCCATTAAAGAATGCATCAACAGACTCATTAGGATTCATTATAATATCCTCATAATTTTTTCATAGAACCCACAGCATTACTTCTTTTACTTTTGAGTCACCCTCATAAATATTTAGAAAATTTTTCCATATAGTATTTGATGACTTACATGAAATCACCTTTTTTATAGATTTCATTAGATAGGGCTCCCCCTAAAGCATTGATTTCTTTAGCGTCAGTATCCAATTCAATTTGGTTAGCTTCTAATGAAGCACTATTTTCAATACTGGCTGAAATTTCATGCATTTCTCTTGTAAAGATATCAATTCATAAAGATCTAAAGTAGTGTTGCATCTAATTCTTCCATAATTGAAAATGGTTTCCATCTAAGATCAGAATCCCTTTATGATTGACAACCTCCACTAAAAACCCTTAGAGAGAAATACTAAAATTAACCTTTCCCTGTGATACCAATTGTTATCCCAACTAGATTAAATACCCTAATAGGGGGTGAATTAGGGTAAAAAAGGTTAAAAACTTCCCATTCCGATCTTGTTTCATCGTTAAACAAAATACTATTCTCTTCCTTTCGCATATTAATGTATGAATATAAATGAAATCATGCATGAGACACAATAATTTTACTTGGTTCACCCTCATTGGGCTACATCCAAGGAGCATAAAATGAAAATATGTCGATGCACCAAATCCACTAAGGCCCGCTACCAAAATAAGGTTCATTCTAGATCACTTATATGCCTAGGCTAACTACCTTTACAATGTTTGGAGCAGACTCAATATCCCTCCTGGTTTACAACTAGTCCCAATTTGAAATCTCACTGCTCTCTCAATTGAATTTTTCTCACTAATTCTCTGTAAGAATATTATTTTATCACTTGAATGGATATGTTTTATACCTCATTTTGTGCATATTTAATTTCAAATTTCATTCACTTGATGAAAACCAATTTACCATATATTCACTAGGAAATCCTTTATGAAAACTTTTCTGATGCTCATTGCCTTCACGAAGCTCACACATCCTTATCAAAACTACCCAATTTTTCATAATAATATTATTCTCTCCCAAACCCTACAACTTTCAGGAAGCTCAAATATTTCACAAATCTCAAATATCCTTCATGAAGCAACCTCATTTCATAAATCTCATTTAGACTTTGTGAAGAAAACAAATTTCATGAAGCACACTTAGCCTTCATGGATCTCACAAATTTTGATCATATTTTTACATCCTTCATGAACTTCTATTCTTCAAGAATCTTTTCTCAAGAACAACCATTTAAAATCACCTTGAAGATTTTAGATCCTTTGTATTTTCATTAAGGATTCCTCTCTTGAAATGAAGGTGCTAAAGGACTATTTATAGGAGTTTCCCTCCATTCTATAAGCTTACATCCTCATCATAAACTTTTCTTAAATATTTCAAAACTCATTTGTGAAGATCCCTATTTTCACAAAGCATCAGGGAAATTTTCCCATCCATGAATCTTCTCATGGTTTTAAAGAGTTACCATCTTTCCATCTCGCATTCGTGATGCTTCACATCTTTGTGAACCCCAGCCTTCACAACATAGAATTCCTTCACAAATATAAATTCCTTCATGAAACTCTAATCTTCATGAAATCCATGCCTTTTCCATATTTTTATGAAGCATTCATAGAAATACAAATTTCAAGATGATTGATCCATCCTTCAATTTTTAGACCCCAAAAATTTGGAACACTATGAAACAGCACCACATTGTATGTGTAATTTTCTATACCACTTATAGGGAACCCATTCCTATGACTTGGATATTTTTCAACCTAACATGTCAAAAATATCTCTAGAACTCCACAACTAACATTAGAAACCTTCTTTGTTAACAAACACAAATAACCCAAAAACTACATTGTTACCTTGAGGTATTATTTCCCAACAACTATATTTGAGTCCATTGAGAATGAAGAGTGGATAACTTCAATGAATTGTTAAATTGATCAAATGAATAAGAACTCAATTTGGGAGTAGGTTCCAAGACCTGATAAAAAACATAATTGGTCCCAAAAGGGTTTTCAAGAAACATCTAAATGATAAAGGTGAAGTCATAAGGAATAAATAAATGATATTTTTCAAGTGGTATTCGTAGATATAAGGGTTTGAATTTAAAGAAACCTTTTCACTAATGGAAATACTTGAGACCAATAGGATATTATTATTAGTGGAAGCTTACAAACATTATAAGATTTATCAAATTGATGTGAAATCTTCCTTCCTAAAAGGTAATCATAAAGATGATATTTTCATTGAAAATCCTGAGGGTTTTCTTCTTGGTAAAGAGAAGATCATAGTATATAGACTTAAAATAGAATTATATGGTTTAAAAAATTCCTCAATAGAATATAATTCCAAGATGAATGGATTTTTGGGAACCATGGAATTTTTAAAAGGAAAAGCTAATAGTAATCTCTATGTGAAGGATCTATCCACAAGGACTCTTATTGGCATAGTATATGTAGATGAAATCATTTTTTTAAGTGATACAGAGAATATTTATGATGAGTTTTCTAAGGAAATGAAGATTAATTTTGAGATGTAATTTTTGGGTTATATGTTATATTTTCTAGGGTTATAAATAATACAAGAAACCGATCATATTTTCTTATCCCAAGAAAAACACTCCAGGGAACTGTTAAATATGTTTAGGATAAAGGAATGCAAGGGAATTCTTAATCCTTTATCTGGTTGAACTAAGTTGATTGAGGATGAGGCTATAACTAGTGTGAATCAAAGGGATTATAGAAAAGTGATCGGCAATCTTCTCTACCTAAAAACATCTGGATCTTTTTTTTATGACATTTTTTGGTCAATTTCAAAGTGATACCAAGTAGTCTTACATGTTTTCAGCCAATATTTACTTGTGATACATCATAAATACACTATGTTATGGCCTACTTTATAAATCTAGTTCAGAATTAACCTTTTATGGTTTTATAGATATTGATTACTTTATATATTGTGTTGAAGAGAAGTCTACTTCAGGTGGAACATTCTTTATTGGTTAGAGTTGTGTGACATGTAATATTAAAAAGAAAATTCTAGTGCCATTAGGCATAGATAAATCTATGTACATAACAGCCACACATGGTTCCGCACAAATTATATATATATAGGTTCAACTAATAGACTTGAGAGTTACAATTTTGAAGGAACTATGCAATTTCTATAACAATAAAAGTTCTATACATCTATATAAGAATACAGTTCAATATTCTAAATCAAAATTCATTAATCTTATATATCATTTCATCAAAGAGAATTTGGAATTAGGGGATGTGAAACTTTAGTTTTTTGGCACCAAGGAAAATGGTGTATATATTTTCCTTAAATCATTGAAAAAGGATAGGTTATGTGAGTTAAGGATGAGCCTCCATGTATGAAATTCCCCTACCATGTTAAAATTTATGGAAATAACCTCCATGATTCTTCTTATTTTATTATCAAAGAGAGAGAAGGAAAGTGACACAACTCTTATTTATTTTTTAAAGGGGTATAATATTATCAAATGAGGAGTGTTCACTTGTTTTGGATGTTAAAAGAAATGTTTATTATAAAAGGGTGATTTTTTATGATGATTTTGAGGATATTATAAGGAACAATTATTTGAATCACTTGTCCAAAATATTCTTTTCACCAACAAATGGAATTATCTAAAAAACACAACATTATACTATAGTGTGGTGTTAAGATGAATCTCACTTTAAATAGGTTATGATTTAATTATTCATGAATGAGTTTACCAAAATAAATGATAAATTTAATTATCTTGAGAAATATTTGAAAAATCACTGACAACAAATCCAAAATAGGATATTGAAGAACCTTCTTGGAGGAATTATTGAAGACTTGTTATTTGCTGCATTTATTATATACCAATTAATTGAATTTTTTTAAGGTGATTTATATTTTTAAGATATTTTTGAACCGTTATTAAGTGGTTCTATATTTAAATGAATAATTCTAGAAATTTTTATTTTCATAAGAACACTTGAAAATTCCTCTACGCGTAAGCATGATTCTAGTGGCTGCATAAGGATGGTCTAGTTTCTGCATAACCATGACCCTTCCTTCCATAAACATTATTATACATTAATGTAAGAAAAATTATAGGCTACATAAGCATGAATAATCCTATGTAGGTATGAGAATTTTAAGGATCATTTTTGGGTCTATGTAAGCATCATTGGATCTCTCTAAACATCAATGAGTTATATAAGCATCATTTATTAGAAAAATTTGAGAGTACTACAAAATAAAATATGGGGTTTCAAAATTTAATATTTGGAGGAGAAAATAAAAGTAGGTAATGAAATAATTTTTATTTAATGAATAAAACATCAAAAATTGATTATGATTAAAGATATAATAATTTTTTATGATCCTCTCATCATGATGAATAAGAATAATTTCAAGAAAAATCAGCTAAGAGAGAATCTAAATGTTTTTATGTATTTACAAGAATAATGAAGATGTTCAAAATGCGATGATTCCTTACTGATATTCATGGATACAATTATTGGAAAATATTTCATTGAATCAACCTAAGTTTTTTTTGAAAGTTTTCTCTAGTTTGGTCTAAGTTTGGAGAAGAAGTTGATCTATAAGAGTGCATGTTTTTTGGGTTCTTGTGCATAAATAGATGGAAGATGATTTCTATTGATATTTTTGGAGTTATAATGAGTTTTAAAAGTTATAAGTTTTTAGTTTTAGGAAGAGAAAGATTGGGAGGGTAGTTTTGGTATATTTCATATGGGAAGTAGGCCCACGTGAAAGAGTTGGTCATAAATCCATGAAAAATCATGGGAAACCAAAAATAGAAATTTTATAATTATACTTTTGGCATGTGACTTATAAATTATTCTCAGTATTCCATTTTAGAATTTTAAAAATAAGATAAATTTAATGATCTTGGATAGATATTTCTTGGAAATATCAAGGTTATTTAATATTTGGGTGAGAGGAAATAATAGAATATCAAGCTTGTGGTTGTACGCCTGTGGAATGTGTGTGAGACTGAGTAGAGAGTAAAGAATAAGAAATAGTGGTTATCAAAAAAATGTTAGGGTTGAGAAAAATATGTATACTTGAGATTTTAGCATTGATAAGAAGAGGGTATGACTGAATTTGAGGTTGTTTGTGTCATAAAAAAATGTCTTTACCTGAGCTTGAAGTGTTGAGTTTGAGAGAAGGAAAAGCAGACCCACATAGGGTTCTATATTCAGTGAGTTGATAAAGGATGATTTCTTCCAAGTTATTCACCAGGTACATATTAAATCATATATTCTTGAATAAGGTGAGTTTATATATTCTATATATTATCTTTTTAGATCAATACAAAGGGTCTTTAATCTATTTTTCAAGCCACCTCCATCTAAAAGAAAACTTATTTGATCTAGTGGTGTTTATATTTCATTTAAATTGTCAAGATATAGAATAATATATGTGATTTAGTGTTTTTTTGGGGATTATAGGATAAGGATAATAACTGACCCAACTACTTGTATTGATAACAAGATATTAGTGGAAAATCTATAGCACGGGATAACAACCAGTTGTAGCAAGGATTAGTTTCATAGAAACACCCCTTGGTTTTAGGTAATTTACACTTTTATTATGTATTTTGAAGTTATATAATACTTAGGTTGATTTTTAAGAGTTTTTGGATGGTTTTTTAGTGTTTTAGAGAGATTTTAAGAGTTCATAATTTGAGCATGATTATGGGAAATCATGCAATCTCTCCAAGAAACTATACAAGGAGATATTGGGAGTCACTAGGTAGGTGCATGGTTAGCACATGGTTTGGTAAAAAATTGTGGGTACCTAGGAGAAACTATGAAAGATGGGAATATTTAGATAGTAGAATGTGAACAATTATTCAAATTGTGTAGCATAGTCATGCAACTCCTTAGGTGATGTCTAATAGCATGTTCACGGTTGGTGAATAGTTTGAAAAAACCATGTAGCCTAACCATGAAATCTGCATTAAATGACCTAAAAATTAGAATTTAACTCTGTTTTTACCCCTGAAACTCTCATTTTTATATCTCATGAAGCCATATATCAATATCTACGTCCTATGATGTGTGTTTCGATGAGATATTATTGGAATATAATAGAGGGAAGAAGTTTCAAGGTCAATTCTAGACTTATCATGTACCACTCCTCATTTTATTTGACTATTGTGTGGTAGGTGGATTCTATCCCACACTACTCATTCTATAACATAAAGTCTTGATGTATAAATTACTCTTGGTTACCTTGTCTTAAAAAAAATTACTTGGTTTTATCACCTATATATTTGGTTTTGAAATGGTGCACATAAATTGTTTGACTAAATACTTAAAGAAAAAAAATCAAATGAAATTTTTTTTTTTTTTTGAAAACTTAGCATATGTGGTTGGTGTGAGTTCCTGAAATTGAATTAATATGCCTTTTAGATCATAATTATGGCCAATGAAAAAGTGGAACATGGTAGATTCTATTATGTGATGATTTGGTGGTGGTATGGGTCATTGTTCATGAGTATTGGGACTTTCATGGGGTATGAATGGTTGTGTGAGTTGTGAAAGGATGATTATAAGTGGTTGTAGTTTTAGTATCTTGTTTAATTACTTTATTATGGAAATTTTTTAAACTTCCTTTATTTATATTCTATTATAACTATAAATGTTAGCTAACTTGTTCTTGTTCCTAATGGAATGTGTTGGGAAGTCTTTGGGAATTACCTACTAAGTTTTATATCCACCCCCTTCTTGGGAACTTTAGCACATTTGTAGATGTTGTATACTGAGATAACGATAAAGTCAAGGTGTATTACTTCTATAGTGATGCATAATGATGCAATGGTCTTTGTAATTAGATTCATTACTGGGAGATTATTTGGTGTGATGCTTGGGTTGATGCCACATCAATATCATTGAGTTATTCTTTCCTTTGTTGTGTCAGTATTGTACCTTTTTATTTTATCTACTTACTCTGATATTGTCTTCTAGTTTGAGTGGTATTTTATTACATTACATGAAACATATAGCATTGTTTTCAATTTTTTGTCTTTATATGGTTGTTCTCGTCTCAGGGAAAATAATCCCTTAATGGTCTAGTATAAGGCCCCAGCCTTAAACCTTAATTAATCTTGAGTTATTACAAGATTACACATTGAGGATCTTTTCGGGTTTAGAGTTTTAGAGAATTAGATCATAAAACTTGCATTACATTCCACATATAAGCAAAGTGGTTACATAAAGATAGTATTCTTCATTCCCATCAATGGAAACACATTTAAAATAAAACATGGATTATTTCTTGACACTTCCTTGACACTATCATCATATCATGTACCTTTCCCTTGACCTGTGAAAAACATTTCAAAAAAACTTGGGATGAGCATAAAAAGCTCAGTATGGGTTATAAAAACATGGAAAGGAAACATGAGTTCATATATACATAAGACTGAAATCATACTTTACCCATAAAACATAGGCACTTTAACATACCTCATAAAATCATGAATAAATCATAGAAATCATAAGACATAAAGGTAACTTGAGGCATTCATAACATTCTTACATAGGGAGTAACCCTCTTGGTTACGTTTGGAATACCCATCACAGTATATTCCCTAAAATCTCTTCGGAGAAACCTTAACGTTTCACTCCTTCGCATTACCCAATGCATTGGAGAGCTATAACGGGCTCAACCGCCCTTAGTTTATCACGGAACCACCCGTCTTTATAATAATGCCCAAGAACCATAACATAATCATATCACATAAAACTTGCATAAAGGAAACATAAAATTACCACATTTCAATCACGAGATATCAATACAACACATTGATATAAAAACATTATGAAAACCATTTTCAATACTAAAATAAAAGAAAAGTAAAACATGGTATTTATTTTCTTTTAAAAAGAAGGTATGGCTTGTAGAGGAAGCCGAAACTCAAATAACGGTCACGACGGCGGAGAAGTCGTTGTCGCCGCATACATACGACAAAAACATTCCCTTTTGTCGTTTAGTAAACACTTCGTATAAAAAAGATTCCTTTTGAATAAACGTAAAAGTCAAAGAGGTTTATACTCCGTATAAAAGAAAGTTGTGTATAAAATAAAATATGCCTCAACGAAAGGAGATTGAGACGAAGTCCCATACCTCGTATCTGACTTGACCCGACCGTTCTTTAATCTCCTGAATAATAAACTTGAGTTAATCTCTACTTGCTTATGAATCTTTTTCAAGTTCATTATTCCTTTTATACCATGTTATGAACATCATGTAATCAGTTAAGTTAATAATGTTCATTTTGTCGGTATTTGGTTCTTAAGTCAAAAATAGACTTATTACACTTACATGTTGTTAATTTGGTCAAAGGTTCATTATATCCAGAATGGTATTAATGATGTAGATATCATATATTTCATATATATCCATTACATACATGCATTTATAATATTACATAATCATTTAGAGGTAAGAAATGAAATGCACCGTTCATGGAGACGGTAAGCCGTACGTACGCATGAACGCTACTTTCATTTATATTTCGTATTTTATAGAATGGAATCATAATTATATAAAGGTATATTATAATTCCAGTATAATATCATATATAATATCATAGTTCCATCCTTTATATGTCCCACATATGGTATTTAACGAATCAAATCACTTTGAGGGGGCGGTAGTCCGCACTTCCTAAAATGAAGATATCGTGTTTACCCATAATGGAAACCATAAAGGTATGCCCAAAATGAAAAAAAACAGAAGCTTAAGGAAAACATAAACATATTATATATCATATATAAAAATAGTGACATCATAATGGCCACCTTTGAAGGTGTTAAATGAGTTTTGAACAATCATCGTTTCGGGAGGCAGAATTTCGCCATCCACAGAAACCGTATGTTCTTTAACCATTTGATGTAGTTGTGTGAGTGTGTAGCTCAAATATATCTTATAAAAACATCCTAGTATATTGAAAATACTGGTGTTGTTACAAAAGAAGTAAATAAAAAGAGTTTAGGGGGTTGGAGAAGCAAAATAAAACAAATGAACATGAGAGAATGAATTACCTTTAAAAGTGTAACTCCTTTTGATTTGAGCCTAAAGGATTCCTTTGAAAGGATTCTGCCCAAATGGAATCATATAGGATGAGGAGAGGGATGTGGAGAGAGTAAATGGGCTGGGTTTGGCCGAGCCAAAGGCTTGAAGAGTGTGTGAAATGAGGTAGAGGTGGGGGCCTTTTATAAGAGGAGAGAAGGGGCACTTTTGGAAAGTAAAGAAATATTACTTTATTTTAAAATGTGTTTCGGTTTTAAAAGGTCCCACATTGATATAATTCGTGGATAAGGTGATAAGGGTTCGAAATCCACTCATCCAATTGGTTTTGGCCATGTGTAGTTTTTATATTTTTCATTATCTTTCCATTTTATTTAAATCGTTAAATAATGAGGTCATCGCTGCATCATCATGATGTCATAAATAATTTAATTTATTTAAAGTCTAAAAATTAAAAAAAACTACTATGATTTAGGAAATCTTTTTATCTATCCAATGACTATTTATAATAAAAAATCTGATCTTTATAACCCCATGTAAAAATTGTTTTCGTAAAACGTATTATGTTTGTGTCATTTTTACTTTAACATTTAATAAAAAGTTATTTATGTCATTTCCAAACCAAAGTGTCTCCATGGGGTCCCCAAGTTGACCCATGGCTTGTCTTGGTCGGCCATGACACAACCAATAAGGTTGGGACATGTTTCTAGGTCATTTCCTATTATTAAAGCATTATTTATACCTTAAACTACCCTAATTACCACTAATCGCGATTAAGAACTTAATAAGTTACTATTCACCAAAAAGTTATTTTAATCTCATTGAACCACATTTTACTTCTTAATGACAACCATGTATGTCGGATTTTCAAAATTCAATACACATTAGTGGTAAACTTTCATTTAACTGAAAAATCAGTTTGCTTGATAACCACTTAGTGGTTTCACTATTCATCAAAAATTGAAGTTTTTCAGAAAATTACCAAAAATTCACCCTAAGCTATATTTGATATTCAGAATTCAAAAATGAAGTCTATTTTACAAAATTCAAATCATATAAGTCACATTAATTAATTTAATAATTAATTCCCGCTGCCAGAGCAAATAGCGTGTTTTTACAAAACAATAAGTATCAAAAGATTGACACCAGTTTAAGTCTAATTTCAAAGTGAAATTGATTCCAATGACCACCATTGGATAAAATGGTAAAAATATATTCTAATTTCACTTCAAAACCAATTCAAAACATAATCTAATCATATAAATAAATTAGATTAAAAAGCAGTTTTGATGTAAAATGCAGTATTTTTCACTATTCATTAAAAAATGAACATTGTCAGAAAAATACCAAAAATTCACACAAGGTAAATTTTGATGTCCCAATCATAAAGGATAAGTTTATTTTGACAAACATAGTTTATAAAATTGTCAAAATATAGATTCAAAAATGGTTTGCCATCAAAAGGCAGTAAAACAATCTTTTAAGAATATTAGTGTATTCCATGCATAAGATTGTATCTATTTTCATTTTAAGCCTCTATAACACTATCTTAATCATTAAAAGACATAGATAAAAATATCTATTATTCATTAATTACTTGGGATGTTACATCCTTCCCCCCTTTAGAAAATTGTGTCCCCGCAATTTATTTACTTATCAAATAAATGGGGGTACTTATCCCTCATTGCATTTTCAGATTCCCATGTTGCCTCTTCAATCATGTGGTTTTTCCACAAAACCTTTACCTGCTTAATCACCTTATTCCGTAACACTTGCTCCCTGTGGTCAAGAATCTGGACCGGTTGTTCCTCATAAGATAGGTTCTCTTCCAGCTGAACTACCTCTGGACTCAAAACATGAGATGGATCTGGCATATAATTTCTCAACATCGAAACGTGAAAAACATTGTGTACCTGAGATAAACTCGGAGGTAAAGCCACTCGGTATGCAACTGATCCAACTCTCTCCAGAATTTCGTCTGGTCCAACAAACCTTGGACTCAACTTTCCTTTCTTACCAAATCTCATCACACTTTTCCAAGGAGAAACCTTGAGAAAAACATGATCACCTACCTCGAAAGATAGATCCTTCCTCCGGTTATCCGCATAACTCTTCTGCCTGCTCTGAGCTGTTCTCATGTGTTTCTGAATCAGCTGAACTTTTTCTGCCATCTCTTCTACCAATTCTGGTCCCATCAACTTTCTTTCACCCACTTCATCCCAGAAAGCTGGAGTTCGACACCGCTTCCCATATAATGCCTGAAATGGTGCCATCTGTATACTAGAATGGAAACTGTTATTATATGAAAATTCAACCAAAGAAAGATGTTGGTCCCAACTTCCCTGATAATCCATAGAACAAGCTCGTAGCATATCCTCCAATGTCTGAATTGTTTGTTCTGACTGCCCATCTGATTGAGGATGAAAAGCTGTACTAAAATTTAATTCAGTACCCAACGACTTCTGAAGGCCTTTCCAAAAGTTTGAAGTAAACATGGGATCACGATCCGATACAATGGAGAGAGGAACTCCATGTAACCTGACTATCTCTTTAAGATACAAACGGGAAAGTTGATCAAGAGATAAAGTATCTCGTATAGAAAAGAAATGAGCAGATTTGGTCAAGCGATCAACAATAACCCAGATTGCATTATTACCTCGAGATGTCTTCGGTAATCCAACAACAAAGTCCATGGATATATTCTCCCATTTCCACTCTGGCACTGGTAAAGGCTGAAGCATCCCTTTCGGTAACTGCCGCTCTGCTTTAACCTGCTGACAAGTCAAACACTTCACAGTAAAATCAGCAATATCTCTTTTCATTCCATCCCACCAGTAATACTCCCGCAGATCTCTATACATCTTAGTACTGCCCGGATGAACTGAAAACGGAGAACTATGAGCTTCACATAACAACTCTCTCTTCAACTGTGAATCACAAGGCACACACAATCTCTTCCCAAATCTCAAAAACGCAATCATTATCAATGTTGAATTCAGGCAACTTACCTTTCTGAACCAGCTCTAGCTTTTTCTGCAACTCACTGTCTTGCTTCTGTGCTTGCTTGATTCTATCTGATAGAGATGATCTCACTGATACCTGAAACAAAACAGAAGGACTTCCTGCACCAACAACTTCTATGCCATAGTTCATCAAATCGTTAACCAAAGGATCACGTTCCAACCACAACATTGTTAATGAAGCATTACTTTTTCGACTCAAAGCATCAGCCACTTTATTGGCTTTTCCCGGATGGTAATGAATTGTACAATCATAATCCTTGATTAATTCCAGCCATCTCCTCTGTCTCATGTTTAACTCTTTCTGATTGAATATATACTTTAAACTTTTGTGATCGGTATATATTTCACACTTTACTCCATACAAATGATGCCTCCAAATTTTTAAAGCAAAAACAACAGCAGCTAGTTCCAAATCATGTGTAGGGTAATTTACCTCATGAGTTTTCAACTGTCGTGAAGCATAAGCAATTACCTGATCATTCTGCATTAGGACGCAACCAAGTCCTTTCAATGAAGCATCACTGTATATAACAACCTCACTATTCCTGGAAGGAAGTGCCAAAACTGGAGCATTCACCAATCTTCTCTTCAACTCCTGAAAACAATGATCACATTCTTTTGTCCAGATAAACTTAACACCCTTCCGAGTTAGCTTAGTCATTGGACTAGATAACCGTGAAAAATTTCTAACAAACCTTCGGTAATAGCCCGCCAAACCAAGGAAGCTACGAATCTCGGTTACATTTGTGGGTCTTGGCCATTCTTCCACAACTTTTATTTTTGCAGGATCAACAGTTATTCCATCTTTAGAAACAATGTGACCAAGGAAAGAAATTTCTTGCAACCAAAACTCACACTTGCTGAATTTCCCATAAAATTTCTTTTCTTTTAAGGTTTGCAAGATAACCCTTAAATGTTTTTCATGCTCCTCTTTACTTTTAGAAAACACCAAAATATCATCAATGAAAACCACCACAAACTTATCCTAGAACTCATGGAAAATTCTATTCATTAAGTCCATGAATACAGCAGGTGCATTGGTTAGCCCAAAAGGCATTACTACAAATTCATAATGGCCATATCTCGTACGGAACGCGGTCTTCGGAATATCTGCCTCCTTTACCTTCAGCTGATGGTACCCCGATCTCAAGTCAATCTTTGAAAAAAACTGAGCTCCCTGGAGCTGATCAAACAAATCATCGATATGAGGCAAAGGATATTTTTTCTTAACAGTGATATTATTCAAGGCTCTATAATCAATGCAAAGTCTCATAGAACCATCTTTCTTTTTAACAAATAAAACAGGAGCACCCCATGGTGATGTGCTTGGTCTAATGAAACCTTTCTCTAATAAATCTTGCAATTGCTCCTTCAACTCTAAAAGTTCAATTTGTGCCATTCGATAAGGGGGTTTTGAAATTGGCTTAGCATCAGGAACTAAGTCAACAGTAAACTCAACTTCCCGATCTGGTATTATTCCAGGAAACTCATCAGGAAAAACATCAGGATACTCATTTACCACTGGCACATCATTAATCTGAACAGTTCCTTTATTTTCAACGACGTGTGCAAGGTAACATTCATTTCCATCTTTCACAAGTTTCTCGGCCTCTTGATATGTTATCAAAAGTAAGGGTTCATTCTTGTAAACAAACTGAAAGTCTTTCTGAAAAGAAACTTCTTTAGCTCTACAGTCAATCTTAGCATGGTAAATAGAGAGCCAAGCCATACCCAAGATAACATCAAACTCTACTAGAGGTAGAACAATAAGGTTTTCAAGTAGGTTCTTTCCACAGATAAGGATAGGAAGATTCTTATAAATTCTTTTTGCCTCAACATTTCCCCCAGGTGTTTTTACCAAAAGTTCAGGAGTCATTTCTTGAGATGGTATTCCCATTTTACTAGAAAAGGTTTCAGAGATGAAAGAATGTGTAGACCCCGAATCAAACAACACACTGGCATAATCTGAAAAAACAAACAAAGTACCTGATACAACTTCATTTGATGGACCGACATCTGCTGAAGTAGTTGCAAAGGATTTCACCACCCCTTTCTGCTTGTAGTCTAACTGCTTCCCATCACTCAAGCTCCTTGTCGGACACTCGTTTGCATAGTGACCCATCTCATTGCACTTATAACATTTCACTAACTGTAAGTCAAATTTGTTCTTACCTTCACCTTGATCCTTTTCAGTGCAATCACGAGCCTTATGTCCCATATTACCACATCGGTAGCACTTCCCAGAATTCAGAAGACATTCCCCAGCATGCCTTTTGCCACATTTATCACAAACTGGAAACTTAGTTCTCTTACCATCAGACTTTTTTGAAGAATTCTTACCTTTCTCCTACCACCTCGGTCTCTTCTTCTGTTGGTTGTTATAGAACACTTGGTCATCGGCAAACTCCATTTCCACCTTCTCAGCACATCGAACAAGCTTTTCATAACTTTTAAACTCACGAGAAACTAATGCCCTTCGATATTTTGGCTTTAATCCTGAGAAAAAATGATTGATTTTACTATCAAGGTCTCGAATAAAATTTGGAGCATACCTTGCCAATCGAGTGAACCTTTCTTCATAGGCAGCCACTGAGTCTTCCTCTTGCCTCAATTCCAAGAATTGCTTTTCCATCCTAAGTCGAACAGCCTTAGGAAAATACTTCTCAAGAAACATACCTTTGAATTCATCCCAGTCAAGAGCATCAATCTCATCGGCGTCCCTGATATTTTTAACCATAGACCACCACTGATCTGCTTCACCCTCCAAACGGTAAATAGCAAGACTAACCTTTTGATTGTCTGAACACCCCATGACATCAAAAATCTTCTCCAGTGCTTTAATCCACCCTTCAGCTAGCACAGGGTCAGATGATCCTATGAATGATGGTGGATGTTGCCTCATGAAATGTTCCACCACTGACATGTTCCTCTGCGGTTGGTCTGGCTGATCTCGTGCATGGATACCACCACCATTTATCGCTTGAGTCAACTGCGCCATTACTGCAACAAACTGTTCAGTTCCAATTCCGACCATTTCTGGATGCTGATTCGGAAGGTTATCTCCTTCTGTATGCCTTCCTAGCACTGCTTCCCTGTTTCCTCTGCGGAAAACTATTCTGAACAAACATGTCTTAGATGAAGCAACATGGTAATCTTCAAATGCTATATCACTTCAATTTAACCATAAAAAAATATTTTTGGATAATCATTTAATAAAATTCTAACTCCTAAAGTTATCCAAACTGACCTTTGATACCAACTATAAGGCCCCAGCCTTAAACCTTACTTAATCTTGAGTTTTTACAAGATTACACATTGAGGATCTTTTCGGGTTTAGAGTTTTAGAGAATTAGATCATAAAACTTGCATTACATTCCACATATAAGCAAAGTGGTTACATAAAGATAGTATTCTTCATTCCTATCAATGGAAACACATTTAAAATAAAACATGGATTATTTCTTGACACTTCCTTGACACTATCATCATATCATGTACCTTTCCCTTGACCTGTGAAAAACATTTCAAAAAAACTTGGGATGAGCATAAAAAGCTCAGTATGGGTTATAAAAACATGGAAAGGAAACATGAGTTCATATATACATAAGACTAAAATCATACTTTACCCATAAAACATAGGCACTTTAACATACCTCATAAAATCATGAATAAATCATAGAAATCATAAGACATAAAGGTAACTTGAGGCATTCATAACATTCTTACGTAGGGAGTAACCCTCTTGGTTACGTTTGGAATACCCATCACAGTATATTCCCTAAAATCTCTTCAGAGAAACCTTAACGTTTCACTCCTTCGCGTTACCCAATGCATTGGAGAGCTATAACGGGCTCACCCGCCCTTAGTTTATCATGGAACCACCCGTCTTCATAATAATGCCCAAGAACCATAACATAATCATATCACATAAAACATGCATAAAGGAAACATAAAATTTCCACATTTCAATCATGAGATATCAATACAACACATTGATATAAAAACATTATGAAAACCATTTTCAATACTAAAATAAAAGAAAAGTAAAACATGGTATTTATTTTTCTTTTAAAAAGAAGGTATGGCTTGTAGAGGAAGCTGAAACTCAAATAACGGTCACGACGGCGGAGAAGTCGTTGTCGCCGCATACGTACGACAAAAACATTCCCTTTTGTCGTTTAGTAAACGCTTCGTATAAAAAATATTCCTTTTGAATAAACGTAAAAGTCAAAGGGTTTTATACTCCATATAAAAGAAAGTTGTGTATAAAATAAAATATGCCTCAACGAAAGGATATTGAGACGAAGTCCCATACCTCGTATCCGACTTGACCCGACCGTTCTTTAATCTCCTGAATAATAAACTTGAGTTAATCTCTACTTGCTTATGAATCTTTTTCAAGTTCATTATTCCTTTTATACCATGTTATGAACATCATGTAATCAGTTAAGTTAATAATGTTCATTTTGTCGGTATTTGGTTCTTAAGTCAAAAATAGACTTATTACACTTACATGTTGTTAATTTGGTCAAAGGTTCATTATATCCAGAATGGTATTCATGATGTAGATATCATATATGTCATATATATCTATTACATACATGCATTTATAATATTACATAATCATTTAGAGGTAAGAAATGAAATGCACCGTTCATGGAGACGGTAAGCCGTACGTACGCATGAACGCTACTTTCATTTCTATTTCGTATTTTATAGAATGGAATCAGAATGATATAAAGGTATATTATAATTCCAGTATAATATCATATATAATATCATAGTTCCATCCTTTATATGTCCCACATATGGTATTTAACGAATCAAATCACTTTGAGGGGGCGGTAGTCCGCACTTCCTAAAATGAAGATATCGTGTTTACCCATAATGGAAACCATAAAGGTATGCCCAAAATGAAAAAAAAATAGAAGCTTAAGGAAAACATAAACATATTATATATCATATATAAAAATAGTGACATCATAATGGCCACCTTTGAAGGTGTTAAATGAGTTTTGAACAATCATCGTTTCGGGAGGCAGAATTTCGCCATCCACAGAAACCGTATGTTCTTTAACCATTTCATGTAGTTGTGTGAGTGTGTAGCTCAAATATATCTTATAAAAACATCCTAGTATATTGAAAATACTTGTGTTGTTACAAAAGAAGTAAATAAAAAGAGTTTAGGGGGTTGGAGAAGCAAAATAAAACAAATGAACATGAGAGAATGAATTACCTTTAAAAGTGTAACTCCTTTTGATTTGAGCCTAAAGGCTTCCTTTGAAAGGATTATGCCCAAAGGTAATCCTCTAGGATGAGGAGAGGGATGTGGAGAGAGTAAATGGGCAGGGTTTGGCCGAGCCAAAGGCTTGAAGAGTGTGTGAAATGAGGTAGAGGTGGGGGCCTTTTATAAGAGGAGAGAAGGGGCACTTTTGGAAAGTAAAGAAATATTACTTTATTTGAAAATGTGTTTCGGTTTTAAAAGGTCCCACATTGATATAATTCGTGGATAAGGTGATAAGGGTTCGAAATCCACTCATCCAATTGGTTTTGGCCATGTGTAGTTTTTAGATTTTTCATTATCTTTCCATTTTATTTAAATCGTTAAATAATGAGGTCATCGTTGCATCATCATGATGTCATAAATAATTTAATTTATTTAAAGTCTAAAAATTAAAAAAAACTACTATTATGTAGGAAATCTTTTTATCTTTCCAATGACTATTTATAATAAAAAATCTGATCTTTATAACCCCATGTAAAATTGTTTTCGTAAAACGTATTATGTTTGTGTCATTTTTACTTTAACATTTAATAAAAAGTTATTTATGTCATTTCCAAACCAAAGTGTCTCCATGGGGTCCCCAACTTGACCCATGGCTTGTCTTGGTCGGCCATGACACAACCAATAAGGTTGGTACATGTGTCTAGGTCATTTCCTATTATTAAAGCATTATTTATACCTTAAACTACCCTAATTACCACTAATCGCGATTAAGAACTTAATAAGTTACTATTCACCAAAAAATTATTTTAATCTCATTGAACCAAATTTTACTTCTTAATGGAAACCATGTATGTCGGATTTTCAAAATTCAATACACATTAGTGGTAAACTTTCATTTAACTGAAAAATCAGTTTGCTTGATTACCACTTAGTGGTTTCACTATTCATCAAAAATTGAAGTTTTTCAGAAAATTACCAAAAATTCACCCTAAGCTATATTTGATATTCCGAATTCAAAAATGAAGTCTATTTTACAAAATTCAAATCATATAAGTCACATTAATTAATTTAATAATTAATTCCCGCTGCCAGAGCAAATAGCGTGTTTTTACAAAACAATAAGTATCAAAAGATTGACACCATTTTAAGTCTAATTTCAAAGTGAAATTGATTCCAATGACCACCATTGGATAAAATGGTAAAAATATATTCTAATTTCACTTCAAAACCAATTCAAAACATAATCTAATCATATAAATAAATTAGATTAAAAAGCAGTTTTTGATGTAAAATGCAGTATTTTTCACTATTCATTAAAAAATGAACATTGTCAGAAAAATACCAAAAATTCACACAAGGTAAATTTTGATGTCCCAATCATTAAGGATAAGTTTATTTTGACAAACATAGTTTATAAAATTGTCAAAATATAGATTCAAAAATGGTTTGCCATCAAAAGGCAGTAAAATAATCTTTTAAGAATATTAGTGTATTCCATGCATAAGATCGTATCTATTTTCATTTTAAGCCTCTATAACACTATCTTAATCATTAAAAGACATAGATAAAAATATCTATTATTCATTACTTACTTGGGATGTTACATCTAGTATTCTCTAGGAATTTGTTTCTAGCCTTTGGTGCCCTAGGGAAGTCACCCAAGGTCTGTAGCACCTCCTCCTCTTCCCAGGACAATGGGAGAGGGTGGGATGTTACAAATTGTATCTGTCTTGGTCAATCTGTCATCTTGGGATGGTATAAAGGTAATAGGAATGTATAAACATGAAATTTATTGCATATAAAGATGTAACTAACCAATTTATATTGAACTTCAAGTTACCAAGATGGTCTAGGTACAAAAGGTTTCCAAGTACACCTCTAATAATTGTGTCACCTCATTATTGTGGGTTTAGATAATGAGGATAGAGTATCATGAAATAGTAAAGAGACTTACCACTATGATCGCATTATTCAAATTATGATTGAAGTTATTTTGAAATTGTTGATAAATATTGTGGATTTTTATGATTTGTAAATATCATGACTACTTTTTTGGAAAAGTTCTTGGTTGTTTATATGTTTTTGTTGCGCTATTTAGAGAATGGAACTAGTTCAAAGATTCGGTAACCCACTAGAAGAATCATTAGTGAATACAGTTCAACCTAAACCATAATTAAATCATTATCTCATCTAGAGATATTCCAATAATTTCAAGTTGTGGATAGGGGAAATCAGAATCTATAGTCATTCCATATAAATTCATCCATGGAATTTCAGAAATAGAATCCATCGATCTTTTAGAGATATTCCAAACCTAAACAAGAAGAGGCATATATAGGGAATATAAAATGAATTTTTGATTTATTGGGAACCTTGAAGGAAAATAAAGTGAAGCTAATGTTTTTTATGTTGGAGGATATTGCTAGGAAGTGGCCGGATATTATTTTCCAGACTAAACAAGACTAGGACCTGACATGGATAGGATTTGAGGAGTTTTGTAAAAAAAATCTATCCCAAAACTTTCAATATATTAATGATGATATATTTATTTACTCTAAAGTAGGAAAATATTTTTGTGATGTAGTATGAAAACTAATCCATGAGGTTGATGTTTTTTTTCTACTAAATTTTCCATTGGTGAGTACTTGAAGATGGGAATCTTTGAGGTAGGGTTGTGACCTGAAATACGCTCTGAGCATATTTTATTCTATATTAACAACTATATAGAGATTTTTAATATGGATAAAATTGTGAAACATGATATCTTGGGAACCTGAGTTGGGGGAAACACTTTTATTTTTATGGGTAAAAGTGGGAACTCCAACATGGTGAACAAGAGAAAGTGATAAAATTATTCACAAGCAAGAAAAGCATCAAGAAACCAGTCATTTGTTCTAGTATCCTTTCCACCTCATTATAGTAACTGGTCAGGATGTTATCAGTGTGGATATTATGAGAATATGAATTCATAATGAATCTGTGAGAATTATACAATTAGGGAAAACTGGGAGATCTTAAATTTTATTGTATAGTGACTCTAAGGATAACTGATAACAGTAGATCAAACATATGCTAGGACTCTTATGCTCATATGGGTAGATTGAGACACAATGGTAATCAACCCTATAACTAAGATACCTAGGGTGATTCCCATATTACACTAACACCTCAGTGGCCATCACAGTCACAACCGATCAATAAAGAATTTTCAGATGCACCTAATAAGAAGTTGTACGGTGCTAAATAGATAATCAAAAAGGATCAATTTGGTTCCTAGATGGTGCAAGGTATTGTTCTCTTAAACTCTACCATCATGCAAGAGTTTTTTAATACTAGAGAATCCCACTATTTTATTACTACTAATGTTTTGGATCATATGGGATTTCATATTGAAAGGATTCCTCATGTTTTGACACTTCAAACACCTCTTGGACAACATGAGTGTCAATACTTTAAGTGTGTTTCATGTTCTATAACTATCAATAAGGCTAATTTTTTGGGGGATTTCTCTATTCTTGAGATGGAAATCTATAACTTGATTTTGGGAATGGATTGGTTTCCATAATTCAAGTCCCACATCAACTGTTATGCCTAGAAGGTTAGTTTTACATATTCAGATAGTGTAAACCATCTATTTAAAGGATATTGGGATGTGAATGAAAGTATAGAAGGACCTTTGTTACCTTTAGTTGGGACTATATATTATCAATTGTCAATAGTTTGATAAAATCAAACATAGATGTTTTCTATTCATCATGGATCAATTTCCGGATGGATTCCCTGAATATTTATTTGGGTTTCCACCTAAAAGAGAAGTGGAATTTGAGATTGATCTCTTAATATGGGTAAATCCTAATTCATGTCCATACTATAGGATGGAACCAATAGAAATAAAGGTTCCATTGGAAGATTCGGAAATCAGAGGATTCGTTTGACCTAGTATGTCTCCATAGGAGGTGCTAGTTTTTTTGTATAGAAATAGGATATAAATATTCCTCTTAATGTGAATTATCATAAGATAAAACAAGTTATGATAAAGAATCAATATCACCTTCCATGAATTGATGATATGTTTGATAATTTAGGGGATCCAAATGTTTCTCTAAGATTTATTTATGATCATATCAATAACTTTTATTTTGAAATGAGGATATTTTGAATAAAGTTTTTTGGTTTTATTATGTTCATTATGAATATATGGTTATTCCCTATGGTATTATGAATCCACCAGTTGTGTTTATGGAATTGATAAATCAGATATTTTAGAGGTAACTTGACTCCTTTGTGGTGGTATTCATAGATTATATTCTAGTGTATTTTAGAACTAAATTCAATTATGAATCACACTTGGGAACAATGTTGGGTATCTTGAAAGAACATCAACTTTATGTGAAGCTTTAAAATTTTTATTTCTGGATACAATAGGTTTGTTTCCTTGGCCACTTCATTTTTGAAATAGGAGACTCAGTTGATCCTGAAAAGGTGGAAGATGTTATCTCTTGGAAACCACTAAAGAATGTATTTGGGATATGTAGTTTCCTTGGATTAGAAGGGTATTACTAATGGTTTATTCCTAACTTTTCATTACTTGCCTCTTTGATGATAGCTTTGATGAGGAAAGGCATCCCTTTCCAATGGAGTGACAGGTTCTAGAAATATTTTCATGAGATTAAGGTTCAGCTTACATCATCACTCATCCTTACATTTATATATTCAGGATAAGGATATGTGGACTATTCTAATACATTTGGATCTGGTTTTGGATTGTTTTTCTCATGCAGGGAGATCATGTTATATATTATGAGTGATTATAGTTATGTTTTCATGAGAATAACTACCCAACATGTGATTTGGAGTTAGATATTGTAGTCTATGAGCTAAAAACATGGAATCATTATCTATTTGGTGATAAGTTCACAATTTTCATGGTTCATAAAATCTTGAAACACATCTTATCACCAAGATATTTAAATATAAGGTAATAAAGATGTATAAAATACCTTCAGATGTTTGAATTTGACTTGATGAATACAATAGGTAAAATAAATTTCATGGGTGATGTATTAAGTAGGAATTCATATAGTCATTTTTATAAAGAGGATTCTAATTAGTATTAGTTGATGATGGTCATAACTAATATACATCCGGATTGTGCTAAGTAAAGTGATGTTGCAGTTTTATTTCTAGTTTTGTTAGTTCTTGATTTTATTGAGCAGGTTAAATATGATCATACATATGATCTTGAATGTATAACCATGAGAAAGAAACTCAATAGTGGGGAGACCATTGGGGCATGGATGCTAGATGGGAGATCTGTGTTTTATTTTATGATTGGATTATAGTTCCTCTAAATAATCAAGAATAACTTATTTCTTCCTACCACCACTCAATATGGGTTGTACATCCTAGAATTAAAACGATGTATAAGGTGATGAAAACACAGTTTGGGTGGGATGGAATGAAAAGAAGATTGGTGGAATGTGTCTCAAGATATCTCACCTTTCATAAGGTCAAGGAGGAGAACTAATGACTAGTTGTTACGTTGCACTCTTTACCAATTTATATATGGAAATGGGAATAAATAGTTATGGTTTTTATCACTGGCCTACTAAGAATGTTTGGAAACATGATGTCATATGGGTGATTTTGGATCAGTTCACTTCATCCCTATTCATGAATTCAATATTTTGGAAGACTTGTCAAAAATTTATAATCAGGAAGTTGTAAAGTTGCAGGGTGTGTTAATTTTAATTGTGTATAATTGGGACCTCATGTTTACTTCTCAATTTTGAAAATACTTATAGAAAGCCCTTGAAACCCAGTTGACCATGAACATAGATTATCATCCTCGAATGTATGTCCAGTATAAACAGACAATCCAAACATTGTAATACATGCTTAGAGCTTTCATTATGGATTTTCAAGGATCATGGGAGGATCATATACCATTATCGGAGTTCTCATATAATAAAATTTATCATGCCTCAATACATATGGATCCTTTTAAATATTTTTATGGTCATACTTGTTGTTATATAATTTTTTCGGTGGAAATGAGTGATACTTCACTTATTGAACCTGGCATTTTATGTGAAATGATGGATAAGATTCAAATGATCAAGAATAGGATGGAGATGACTCAGAGATATCATAAATTGTATGAAGATCATTTTTGTTAGCCATTATCATTTAATTTGGGTGATCATGGTTTCTTGAGAGTCTCTCTAAGGGTAGGGAATCATCATTTTGGTAAACAAGGTAAACTATATCCATGAAACATTATCCTTTTTGAGATACTTAAACGAATTGGTTATGTGGCTTATCGGTTTTCTTTACCACCACGATTCATCCCTATGAACAATGTACTTCATATATCTCAATTAAAGATATACCATTCTGATCCTAACCATGTCATTCAATGGTACCATGTTGATCTTGAGCCTGATGATACATTGATTCACATGAAAATACAAAATGTGGATAGATATGGGAATGTGTTATGGGGAAAGAGTATTTGTTTGGTATGATTCTTATGGTATCACTATTAGCTTCAGGAAAAAACATGGGAACATGAGAAGTAAATGCTGGAATAGTGGCCCGAGATCTTCTAAATAAATTCCAATATCTAGCTTTCTAAGGATGGAAATACCAATGGTGGGGAGAATGTAACACCCTCGATTTCAGTTACTTTACCCTTTTATTATGTAGTTTGAAGTTATATAATAATTGGGTTGATTTTTGAGAGTTTATATATGGATTTGGAGTTTTTTTGGAAGGGATTTAAGAGTGAATTATTTGAGCATGGTTAGGATAAACTGCGCACCCTCTCTAATAAATTGTGCAATGAGATATTGTGAGTCACTGGGTAGGCACACATTTGGAGCATAGTTTGGGAAAACTGTGTGAGTTCCCTGGAGAAAATGTATGATGTGGTATTTTTTGGACAGTAGTATGTGAACGGTTAGTGCATGGTTTTTCAAATCATGCAGCAGAATCATGTGTCTCCTTAGGTGATGTCCAGTATCATGCACATGGTTTCTACATAGTTTGACAACCCATGTGGCCTAACTATACGGCGTGCATTAAATTCTATAAAAATTATATTTTAACTCGGATTTACACCAAAAAAACTATTATTTTCCTTCTCCTTAGGTTCTTGAACTCCTCTCCTATCCTAGGAATCCTTAGTGATTCCCTTTGATCCAGAAGGTAGTTTTGATGAGTTGAGGTGTGTTGGATCTCTATAATCAATATTAATTACTAGTTATTGATTATTATCTCCAAATATAGTCATTTTTTCTCTCATTGGCCCATAGATATAATCTTTTATAGATAGATATACATCCTATGATGTGTATTTTGATGATATATTGTTTAGATCTAATAAAGGGAAGGATCTTCAAGGAAATATCTAAAGGTTTCATATGTTGTTCCTTTTTTTCTTTAACCATTGTGATGTAGGTGGATTCTCCCTTGCACTACATATTATAGAAATTGAATTCATGATTTATAAAGCATTTCCTATTTCTTTTTTGGGAAAATTTTCTTGGTTTTAGTATCTAAGTATTTGGTTTTAAAATGATACACAAAAGGTGTTTGATTAAATTCTTGAAATAAAATGGTTTTCAAAATAAATGGTTTTTTTTAGGAACTTGTCATGCGTGTTTGGTGTGAGTTAATGAAATTGCATTGGGGTTATTTATTGGTTTATACTTGGGGATGATTTCAAAGTAGAACATGGTAGATTTCATCAGGTGATGACTTAGTGATAAGATGGGTCACCACCCATGAGTATTAGGATTATCATTTAGCATACATGGGTGTGTGAGTAATGGAAGGATGATGCCAAGTGGTTATGGTTTTTGTATCTTGTTTAATTTATTTATTATAGAAATATTTTAAAATAACTTTATTTATATTATGTTATAAATATAAATGTGATATAACTTACTCTTGTTCTTAGTGGAATGTGTTGGAAAGTCTATAGGAATTCCCTACTAAGATTTATACTCACCCCCTTCTTGGACACTTTGGTGCATTTTTAGATTTTTTCAATGAGATATAGTTAAATTAAAGGTTTCATACTTCTCTAGTGATGCATCATGATGTAGTAGGATTGGGACTTGGATTCGATTGTTGGAACTTGTTTTGAGTGATGTTTGGGTTCATTCCACATCAGAATCATTGAGTTTTTCTTTCATTTATTGTGTTAGTATTGTACCTTTTTATTCCATTTTCTAATATGATATTTATTTTTAGTCTTATTGGTATTGTATTACATTAAATAAATCATATAGAGTTGTTTTTCTTTGTTGAATATTCATTGGGTTGTTATTTCCTTAAGAAAAATTATCCCCCAATAGTCTAGTATTCACTTGGAAATTATTTCCATACTTTGATGTCCTGGAGACGTCACCTATGGTCAGTACTACCTCCACTTATTCCCATGCCAATGGGTGACGAGTGGGACGTTACACTTATGTATTATGGCTAAACCTTGTAAAAATTATTGTGTGCCTTACTCTTCTTTTCCTTCATATAATTTAGGTGAGGCTGAGTTTTATCTACCCAAGAGGTTCATGTCCTAAATGACCCCAGAGGTTTATTTCAAAGAAAGAAATTGAAAACGAGAGCTATATTGATTCATACCTACCCTATCATTATATCCATTCAATCTAGTTATACTTTTATAGATAGCTAGTGTCAGGTGTGCAACTCCCCATTTAAAGCGTTCAACTAGATATGAAACATATTTTCATTATAATTTTTTTAATAAACTATGTACATATTTGAGATGCATAACCAATCATAGAATAGGTGACTAAATAGAATCAAGGGTTACAGGTTGAGGGAAAGTACCATAGCTTCATAGTTGTAGTTAAGAAGAATATTCAGATCCTTGATGTCATGATGGATAATCTGAGGGTGACCTGTAGGTGAAAATATATTTTTAAATAAACATATTATTAGAATTCCACTTATTAAGAGGTAAGCTCACGTATGAAGGGAAAAAAGAGAAAAATACAAATGTTTTTGGATTCTATCAATTCCATGTATTTTATTTCCTTATAGCATGGTCAAGACTAGTCTCGCTTAAAAATGTTAAAAAATATATAACTTTTTTAGGTGAGAATAGTCTTTAATTTCAATCTCTTATATGAAATTAAATAAGATAATTAGATAAAAAATGATCATATATCAATTGTAAAATAAATACAATTACAGAATAATTATTGTAGAAAGTTGAATAAAAACTATAGGATAGTTGCAGAACAATTGTAGACTGATTAAAATTACAAAATAACAATTACAGAAGAACAATGAACAAAAATGATTAAAAAATAAAAATTTAAGAGGATATAGAATTACACTTGAATAATATTAATCAAAGAATTTCTATTTCATATTGGATAAACAATACATGAAAAATTAATCATATCATATAAATTTTAGAATACCCACCGATGTTTTGCAGTAGGAAATGAGAAGGGAATTTGGACATCCCATATCTGGTGTAGCAAGTGTCAAGAAACAAACCACTATTATGGGAGGAGACTACAATAGAGGACCACTTTTGTGGGGGTTTTGGTGTTGTGGGTGGTGGATGTCATGACCTGAACCAACAGGGCCTACCTGGATGGTGATAAGCCTATCTTGACATCCCAATCCCACCTTTAATAGGCCAGGGGTTGGAATCTGGTGATGAATAGTCATATTACACACATGTGAGGCATCAGAATAAAGTATATGTACACATGAACACATCTCAAAATACCCATACAATGATGAAAGGTAAATATCATTGATACCATAATGCATGCATGACATATATCCCACATCAGAGTATAAAAAAATTACTGGAAAGCAATAAAAATTCCAAATACAAGCCCACCAAAAAAAATTAAAGAGTACAACCTACTAATAAAGAGGGGAACTTCTGTCAAATGAAACACCTGGTCTAACCATGGTTAGTCTATCTCACTATGCTCCACTTACTCCCAGTCCTCCCATGAATTCGTCAAAAGGCATGTCATCTGTATAAGACTTGACACTTATGGGAAGAGACCATGCATTAGTGAGTATAATAATACCCAATAGGACACCCTAAAATCACCAAACATAAACCATAAAGAGTGTTCAAATTGTCAACAATAATCCATGTTAATCAAGATATTAAAAACTTTAATAAGGATAACCATAAGAACCCATATATACTCATAACAGACTATAAGTCTTAAAGATGTATCAGCCACTTCTAGCCACCAGATTATGCCTGAGGGTTCAAGGTAATGATTATCCAGTAGAACTCACAAAATAATCTATTTTATCACTGAAGGCACCCATCCTAGTGGTAGTTTTCATTGGGACTCACCCAATAAGTACACACTGGAACTCTGAAGATATCGATGTCCAAATAGGGGGTCACACCTAAGACTGATAGGGGATACCACAAACCCTACTAGATCAATATGGTATATAGGGGATTGAAGACCTATATATAGTGGTCACACCGATACCACAAACCCTACCTAGGGAAGAAGTTATAATAGAGGATCCTTCTCCAGGCCTCATAGAAGGATACCATAACTCTATCGGATACATAACTCATAGAGGGGATCAAAATCCTATACTCATGATGTAATGACACATTGTGTCATTATAGGGATGGACCAATGGATCACAATAAACTGAATATGGAATACACTAAAGAGATAAAGGACCTCAATGTGTCCAAAAAGAAGTACATGGTGTGTACTGGGAAGTACATGATGTGTCTCGTCTGCCTCGGGTATGCCCATGTATCGTCATCTCACATGAAATTTAATCCTTCATATAAATGGAGTGTCCTTTTTGGGTACACAGTGTATAGTGTTTAGGATAGAACTCAGCATACTTCCAACCCGTGATCATGTACATATGGTCGTGCCCATGTACTTTGGGCCATACCCATGTACTTTGGGCCATACCCATGTACCTGATCGTGTCAAAGTATAGGGTCATTCCCATGTACTCTACCCATACCCATGGGTCTGACCATGTCCATTCCCATATAACATATGGGATACACGTTGAGATTCCAGCAGTAGGTTACACAACATGTGACATGTGTCACACAGCGTGTGATATTTTTCTCTATGTTTAAACCCTAATATCGCAGAAGGGGGACTACATGATGTGTGTTCATAGGAATACACACCGTATAGTCTATGATTTTGTAGAAATTTCATACTTTTCAATACATATTAAATAAAACTCCATCCTTTTATCCAACTATGATTACCACCATGGGTCACAGATCTTGATCAAATTGATCCTTTCCATCATTGCCCTCCGGATTCTAGCCATCCAAATTGATCATAAATCGATTCCAATCATACCGCACCATCACCGCACGTGAAACCAAGAAAACAAGGATCTAAAATCTAGTCTTGATCCTCCACCAATTTATCACCATCACAAACACACCTCAATCGCTCTCTCAATCACGAACCCAAACTCGCAGTATCAATCTATTGCACCGAAGAATGGTTGTGCAGTCATCGATCACTAGGTAATGGTCAAACCACTGACCAAAGGAATTATCGGCAATGAACATGTGAAGAAACAGGTAATAAATCCATGAAAACACCAAATAGGAATTAACCTTGGTCATTTTTTGGGTTGGTATTGATTCATTGTCATTAGAATAATGAACTAAGAGCAATATAATAAACAATAAGAATTCCCTAAAATCCAATAAGATAAACCTGATCCTGCAAAAATGAACGACCTGTGATTCAATAATTTTGTGGATGTGATTCGCATTCATCATGGGATAATAAAATGGGTAAATAAACTAAAAAAAACTCCCTACCTTGGGTTAGGATCAATCATTGATGAAGAATGAATATGTGTTTTCATCACTAGCGAGATCCATGAAATTCATTATCTTTGGTGATCGTTGTGGTATTCTGATTTTCGATTCACGATCCCAACATCCACCAATGATCTACAATACTATCCTATAAATTCTCAATTTTATATATCTAACCCTGAGAATTTGATATTACCATGTATTTATAGTGGTAAATTATTTTAGGCTTTTAATTAAATAATTAAATAAATATTTTTTTTATTTATTTAATTATTTCTCCCATGGTGGCACTCAAGAAAAACACCCAATGTCGGCCAATAATATTTCATTACTTGGTTAAAACCCACATTTTGAATTCAATAATGGTCTCGTGTTTATAATACGAGACTCCATTTGGGAGTTATTCCATTATTTTACAAAAAATGTGTGTAGATGATAATGATATATTTAATATTTATATAATATCAGCACCAAACCTCTCAGGGCCTTAGAACCCCATGAAAAATCATTATCTAGATCCAAAAAATATTATTTAATATATTTCAAATCTTTACAAGGAAAAAAAGTGTCATTACATTCTACCTACATTAGGGATTTTTGTCCTGAAAAGAAAAATCCTACTCAAAAAGATGAGGATATCGGGCTCGCATATGGGTCTCTAAATCCCAAGTTCTCTCCCAAATAATATTGTTCTTCCACTAGACATGCACCAAGGGAATCGTTCATCCATAAAGAATATTATCTTGTTGATCCCTATTCTATAATGAGTACTTAGTGAAGGTAGATCTATCTTTGATGTCCAACTCACCATAGTCGATAACATGAGACAGGTCATGCACATGCCGACTCAGATGCGACACATGGAAGATTTCATGTACTAGGTTTAACTATGGTTGTAGGGTCAAGTAATATTACACATTTATGACCTTATAAAATATCTATAATGGTCCAATAAATCTCATAGATAACTTTCCACCCTAGAAAAATCTTTGTAATCCATTTCAAGGTAAGACCCTCATAAACACATGGTCTCCCTCCTCAAACTCCAAATCCCTCCTTTGTCAACATTTAAAAGACTTATAATGGATTTGGTAAATCCTCATCCACTCTTTTATGATATTCACCTTCCCATTTATATCTCACACACAATATAGGCCCATGAGTTCTAACACACCTGGATCTATCCAACATAGCGGTGAATTGTAGGGTCTCCCATATAATACCTCAAATAGTTCCATACTGATTGTGGAATGGTATCTATTGTTGTAAGAAAACTCCACCAAGGGTAAGTGATCCTCACAACTATGGCCTAAGTCTAACACACAATCCCATAACATGTCCTCCAAAACTTGAACAGCTTACTTAGTCTGGTCATCAGTTTGCGGGTGAAATTTCGTGCTCAAATGAATCTGGGTCCCAAAGGGATCCTTCATTCTTATTCATAATCATGAAACTGGTACAAGCTCTTACTTGGCATCCAAAAGACCCAGGATCAAATCTGGGCAGGGATGAAATTCTGGGAACTGTAGCAGACTATAGCAGCGGTGACTATAGCAGCGATGAAACTGTAGCGACGGAGGCACTATAGCAGGAACTGTAGTGTAGCAGGTACTGTAGCATCTCAGGTACTGTAGCAGTATTGTTCACCGAAAGGCCCTTTGGGCCAAAAAAATTGGCTTTTAAGCCTTTTATGTAGGCCACTTAGCCTTGGGCCTTTGGGCTATGTAATGGGTCTCCCTCTACCCAGTCAAAAGACTGACTAAATGGCCCGAAGGCCTTATTTTTTATTGATTTTCTGATAACCCCCCTTTCAAGGGATGAGGGGGAACCCTTACAAGGGCCTTAGGCTTAGGAATTACATTTATCATAGGCTTGGAGACATTAAATGACCCGTAGGTCTTAAGGAAATCAAACAGACTATGACTACTTGAAATTGCTCCTCCCCAGCATCTGCATCGTGATCAGCTCTCCACCTTTGCATGACTGTTCGGCTAGCATGTCCATGTGAAGGGGTGTACAGGTGTGGTACCGATGGAAAATTCCATACTATCTCCTATACCTAAAGTCATCTCAATCTATCCACTGAACTCTTCTCTCAAATATATAGGAAGTGGTCTGACTTGATGAGGTGGTCTATGATCACCCAGATGGAATTGTGTCCTCTAGAAGTTCATGGTAGCCCAATCATGAAGTTCATAGATATACCATACCACTTGAAATATGGGGAATCAAGGGGTTTAGATAAAACCACTGGAATTTTTTTGCTCAACATTCACTTATTGACAAGTGAGGCTTTGAAAGACAAACTCTACTACACACTTATTAAAACCTGGAAAAAAAAATAATGTCAAAGGTCCTGGTATATATAATACATTCCTAGATGTTCCAGGAGTATGGAATTTCCTTAGTGTCTCCTCTTTCAAATTCACTAGTACCAGGATTTGTCCTCTAAAAGGAATGATGTGCTCCCTATATTTAAAAAATCCATCAGGAGTACAGCTAGTGGATATCTAAGCATGTGAGGTCTCATAGTCGGTATAGCCATGATGAACCTCCATAACACACTGTAAAATTGGTGGGGTAAAAACCATAAACTAGAGGTAAGCTACACCATCCTCATCCATAAGGTATAACTACAATGAGGCTAACTACTCTGATTCCTTGGTCAACAATTTCAAGAAAGATATCCTACTGATAGAATTTTCCAACATGTTCCCCTATCTAGGAGTGTAGACTATCTCAAATTTATAATCCTAGAAGAACTCTATCCATCACCTATATCTCAATTTAAGATCATTTTGAGAGAATATATACTTGAGACTCTTTTGTTTGGAATAGATAATAAACCGCTTACCCATAAGTTAGTGTCTCCACATCTTCAAGGTGGAGACTCCCATTACTAGCTCTAGATCATGGGTCGCATAGTTCTACATGTGTGGTATTAACTACCAAGACGCATAGGCAATCACTACCTACTTATTCATTAAAATACAACCAGGTATGGTCCCTAAGGAATCATATAACATTACATACTCGACACCCTCCTCTATAAATCTAAAGATGTGGGCACTCGTTAACCTATACCGTAACTCATAAAAAGCATATTGGCATCTCTTTGTCCAAATGAAAGGTTATCCATTCTATGTTAATGTATTCAAAGGTACCGATATACTAGAGAAATTGGTTATAAACCTCCTATAGTATCCTACCAACCCAAGGAATATTTACACCTCTATCCCACTCTTGGGTGAATCCCAAGCTAGCACTGCCTCAACCTTCACTAGGTCCACTGCTACACCCTCTGATGAGAAGACATATCCCATAAAATGGACCTCATGAATCTATAAATAATAATTTTAGAGCTTCACATAAATCTATTTCTCTCATAGTATGTCCAAGACCATCAATAAATGTTACATATTCTTCCTCTAACACTGATTACACTCGAATGTCATCAAGGAAGACCACCACAAACTGGTCTAAGAAGGATAAAATATTTGGTTCATGATTCCCATGAATACTGGTGTAAAATTTTTCAGACTGAAATTCGTCACTAAATAATCATAATGACTATAAAAACATTGTAATTTCATCTTTGTTATATCCACATCTCATACTCAGAGTTGGTGATAACCTGATATGGGATTTATCTTCAAGGACCATATCACCCCTCTCAATTGATCGAATAGGTAATTGATCCTTGGTAGTGGATACTTATTCTTCATGGTCACCTAGTTAAAGATAATTTAATCCACACATGACCTCAAGATCTCTTCTGCCTTCTTAGAGAACAACATTGGGCCTGCCTAGGGTGATACACTAGTTCTGATAAAGCCTTTCTCCTACAAATCCTCCAACTGAACCTTTAGCTCATGAAGCTCTATGTGAGGAAAATATAGGGGCATTCCCTAAGTTTAATTATAGGAATAATTTTATCTCTTAGAGGGTAGGTAATACCAACACATACTCAGAAAATATATCTACATACTCCACCACCACTGCAGGAAGTTGAAATCCCACAGCTTCCACTTCTCTAAGGGTAATACTAGCCAATAGATGAGTAAATGTGTAATGAACTAATCCTAGTTTCCTAGATTCGGTGCATTATTTTATTATATTATCATGATCACAAGAAAATCAAATCCTAGAGTAATGATCAGTTTAGTATCCTTAGAAATACTATATACAAACATAATTTTTATATTACATCCTGAAATGAAAAACAACATAATATCCCCTTTGAAAGCTCTCATATCCCTTAGACTATCCCTATAGTTCAATCATAATATACTTCTCCACATCCTGGGGTAAAATGAAATATAATAAAGGGGTGAGATCAGATGCTCCATAAGGATAAACAATATAGAGTAAGCTATCATAAATAATCGTAAACTTTTAAGGCAAGGTGTAAAACTAAAACACAAGCCTTTTAAACATAATATTCAGCATAATATGGCAAGAATAAATCAAATAATTCTATTTAAACATTCACATGGATATTATACTAGTCGCATAATCACATGAAATATCAATAACTAATCTCATAATTAGGAAATGCATAATGTCGGAAATTATAATCATACCATCAAGGCCTCATGCCAAAACCATTACTATACCGTCAAGGACTTGTGCCAAGAAACTAGTTTGTCTCATGAGACCTACTGATACATTGAGGGGATATATTGGGCCCTTCTCATCACTTATTAATTATAATGTGTTCCTCTTATGAAAAGGGTGAAACATAACATAAACATTCATATTAAAAATAGCATAAAAATGTTAATACTTTAACTATAAACCATGAATGGTATAAACATAGCACATTCACAATAAAATATATCATAAACCCTTAAATATAATATATAATATTGTATCATAATAATTAAACCTCAAATAATCATAAAATTTAACAAAATATATTGACATATATGAAAATAATTTAATAAATTCATTAAAACTCTTTGAGGGAAATATCCCTTTTTTACTTTGAAATCATTTAGAAGATGGAAATTTATAAAATAAAACAATTATTTTGAAAACAACCTTTTAATATTTTAAGGAAATCTTAAAAATATTAAGGTGTCATAATGGCAAAAAATAGCCACTTGATCCATATAAGTAAAAAAACATTTTTTCCTTAATTTGTTGAAATGGTTATAAAGTACCTCGTTTGGAAAATGACAGAAATATTCCTTTAAAAACATTCTATAAAAAGTAAAATATGGGTAAAAATGACTTTAAATAGTTGTTTATGATATTTTTAATTACATTTTAAGAAAAGTGTACATGGAAGATAAGGTTTTCCCAGTAGATACTTACATACAAATAATCTCAGATAATAAAGAGATTGTGAAATTCACCCTTACCATGTACTTTCCTTTAGAAGAGAGTGTGTTAACCTCCTATATAATAGTTAAAACATGTTATTAAATTATACCCATATAATATCCATATTTATTATATCATATATGATCCTCTTATATTATTTTGGTAATAATATTTCAGTATTACTGTTATTTTGGGCGTTAACTGGTTCGTTTTCCCATTCCTATTTTTTCATGTAAGTCATGTTTGTTATGAATAGGATATATTTTATTAATATACAGAATGAAATTAAGTTCATAATTATTATCTTTAATCATCATATAAATTTTATAATCATTCTTGAATGGTTGACACGGAGAATGAATCTCACTATGTCATGGAGATGGTTGGTTGTACGTACGCACGAGCGATGGTATCATTACCTTGATGCTTAAATGGTATGGAATTGGATGTTAAATTAATTATATAGAATAATTATCATATTATATTCATTATTTATATCCATTATACTCATCATTATACATATCCAAATAAAGTAGTGTTGAATAACATATTACACCATAGCGTGGAGATGGTAAGTCATACAAACGCACGCATGGTGATATTGTTATTCGTATGATGGATAAAATGACAAATATGGTTGTACCATGATTATAATAACATCAAATTATGTGGATTATACTGTATTTATTACTTTATTATGGAAAAAATATATAAATAGGAAGTATAAGAAGAAAAGAACTTTGAAATAGGTGACAAAATAATTGCCTCTTTTCCAGGTATCTCCTTTTGATTTGCACAAAAGGACTCCATAGGTTAGCTTTCTACCCAAAGTGTAGACTCTAGGATGAATTGAGGGAAGTTTAGAGTAGAATTGGGTAGGTTGTGTCTGATCCAAAGGGATTTTTAGGTGTTAATTAAAGAGAAGGATAAGTTCCCTTTTATAAGAGAGGTGGGCGCACTTTAGGAAACTCTCAAAATATTAAATTAATATAAATTAATTTTTGGTTCAGAATGGTCCCAAAATATATTATTTTTAATATAAGATAATTTTGGGTATAATACCAATCATAAAATTAATATTAGACAAGTTTTAAATATTTTTTAATTTTTATCTTTTTGTTTTAACCCTTATTTTACCCTTTTAAATTTTACCGTGATATCTTGTTGTTTATACTTTGTGTATTAATGTAATTACCATAACATTTAAAACGAACAAAAAAAGTGTAATTTATGAAATATTAGGAATTATCCTAACCATTTGGTCAAATCTTATATTTTTAGGAATTTTATTACATTTAATAAACTATTTTATATTTTAATTTATGAATTATGTCAATTTTGACACTATTCAAACTTGACTTTTTAAAAAAATAATAACTTTATTCCTTAAAAAAATACATTAACTCAATACTAATATGTCATATTCATCCATAAAATTTATGTATGGCATCAAATATTACAAAAAATATTTATTTTAACATTTATAATATCATTTATTTGATTCTTTCATTAATCAATCTAAAATTGCATCATCATTATGTCATAAATAAATTTAATTATTTAATTAATAAAAATTATAAATAAATAACTATGATGTAGGTATTATTTTTATATTTCTAATGAATATTTATAGTATAATATATCACTTATATAACCCCATATAAAAAAATTAGTAAGAAGATACATGTTTATAACATATTCGTCTTTACTTTAAATTAAAAGTTGTAAGTGTCATAATCACACCCAAGTGGCTTCCAAAGGACAACTTTTTATCCCAATGGTTTTATTGGTCACCCATAACTCATCCAAGAGGATTAAGACAAGTTTTAGGATAGTTTTATATTATTATAATATTATTTTACCCTTTTTATCTGGTTTACCCTTTAACCGTGGTAAATAAAAATAATTACTAAAGTTACTATTCATAATTTCCAGAAATAAAAGGGACAAATTTACCTAATTTTTACCTTATTATTCCAAATATTGAATAAATTTTTAAAAATTCAAAACACATAAGTTTTATTAATTAATTTAAAATTAATTCCCATTGACAAAACGAGAAAATGGGTTTTTTAAAAGTAAAAATCATCAAAATATTGACATCTGTTTATATCCAATTTTAATGTGAAAATAATTCCAATGACCTGAATTATATTAAATGATAAAATAAAATCTATTTATACCTTAAAACCAATTAAAATTATAATATAATAATATAAATAATTTAGATGAAAAGGCATTTTTGAATTAAAATGCATTATTTTTCACTATTCATTATAATGTGAAACATTTTAGAAAATTACCAAAATTTTTACAAACTAAATTTTTATGTCCTTATTATAAATTGAAAGTTTATTTTGTAAAATTTAATATATAAAAGTGTCAAATATTGAATTTAAATTGGGTGTTCCATCAAAAGGCGCAAAACTACATTTTCTGAAAAATACTTCTTTTATCAAAAAAAATTGAATTTGTTCCTATATAATGTTTATAAATTACATAAGACAGATGTTAAAATTATATAGAATATAAAAATTCAAAAAAAATACTATTCATAGCCTCTAATTTAATGGCTTATTTATATATTATAATAATATTTTATTAATATATTGTTGTTCATTAAAACTGAGTCTTGCATGTAAAGCAAGCCAACTCATTATAGTGTGTAGTGTAAGCTTAACATAGTGTTGTATAAAAAGTAAGTAAACAAAAAAATTATTTAGAAATATTATAAAGTCTTGGGATGTTACAAATTGGCTATATCCTATTACATATAATCTCATCTAGCTCTACATGGGTTTCCTTCTCATCCACAAAGGAAACCATCGCCCCATCACTAGGGACACGTTGTATCCTCTTTCCAAAATAGTCAATTTGAGCATGAATAGTAGATAGCCAATCCATATCTAAGTTAAAGTCATATGGTGTCATCGTTGCTACACAAAGATCCCATAGGAATCTCTCTCCTCCAAGATTTAGGTCACACTATTAGTAGTAGTGTGTGATCATTGAATCCCCTCTGGTGAGAGTCTCCAAGCACAAGGGTCAAGTCAATGGATCAACCAAAATATCTAAGCCTCAAACTAGAGAAGTGGTAAGAAATGAGTGGCTCGCACCTTTGTCTATCAGTACTACATCTAAAGTAGATAAGACACATATCATACCTCTAATCATCCCTGGATCCTGTGGGTCATATTCCTCCGATGCTTGCAGCTATCCTCATCCCCATCCACTAGCTCCTTAAGACTAGCATGGACCACCTAGGGGTGGTGAAGGCAATAGGTCAAACCATCTACCACCTCTTGTTTCTCTCCCTACTCCTCTACCACATCCACCACCCTATGGACCTCCCTAATCCTGATTCTACCTCTTCCTGGGTGGTCTATTGACCATATCCCTATTAACTGCTCAGTAAGACAAAAAATCCCGAGCTAGAAGTCCTCAATTATCACAAAAGAAACACCACCTCTCTTTGGGATGACTATAATTTTCCTAAGAGACTTGAACTATAGACACTTTGTTTTGATATTGTCTCCTAAAGCATCTCACATGCCTAGATCTTTGTGTCTGTCATTGGCTACCAACTAACTATGTCTCAACTCCAGTGTTCCCACAACCAACACTAACTATCAGCACCTTCTCTTCTATGAAGTTCTCTACTAAAAAATCACACTCAAGAACTATAGTAAAGGTGGGAATGAAAAGAGATATCACTCCATCCCTGATGTTTCAATTTAAACCTCACTCAAAATTTTGTGCTCAGAAACGGATCTAAAACCATATCCATAGAGTATCATGAGAGGCGTTTGAACCTCAATGAATAATAAACAACATTAATGTTTCCTAAATATAAATATAGAATCTCCTAGATAAAAAATGATCGTAACATGGATATATAGAACTTATCCCTAAATTGACACTCAAAATCTGATCATGAGAGATTCATCGCATCATATTTATGAAACACTATACTCCACTATCGCCCTACAGAGCCCTGAAAAGACTCACTACTATGATCACCATCTGATCAGGAGGTTTCCTCACAAGGTAGAAAACTCAATTCAGTACCTATATCCTTTATTTGGTTGCCAGGGGGTTTGGATCACCCTAAAACCTGGGATGTTTCTACCTCAAAAACTCATGGAGTGTGTTTAGCCTGCCCATGTCCTTAGTTGATACTACTAGTGCAGTCTATTTCTCAATGAGTGGTGGAAAAAACAATAAACCACCCAAAGGTACCACCTCTTGTATAGGACCATTTGCTAAAGCCTTTTCACTAGGTGGATCATCCTCATGATCATGTTGTGTAATACTTGTTGGTAATCTATGACAACCCTGCTTTTTATTACAACTTAAACATGATTCATTACATAAAACATCACTTGATACAACAAAGAATATTGAGAGGTTTAGTGTCTTTAGGGCTTAGGATCATTACATAAACACTTAAAACATTAAATACAACATCTTTATTGAAAACTTCCTTTACATGACCACTATATTCCCTCGTACTTAGCATTGCATGGGATAACCTGAGGACATGCATAAGAAAAGGGTGAGCTATAAAGCCCAGTAAGGGAGTACACATGGAATAACATGAGGAGTACAATACATGTTAGATAATAGGAATATCAATAGAGCATAAAAGAAACATGAACATAAAGGCATGATAAAGCATGATAATCATAACATGGAAATGTGGCAACAACACTTAACATTGAATTAGCATGAGCCAAGGCTCATTGCACATGGAGCATGAGTAAACCATCATTGCACATGAAGCACGAGTAAACCCTCATTGCACTTGAATTAGAATGAGTAAACACTCATTGCACATGAAGTATCATGATACTATATTTTACTCAATGCATTGGAGCACTATAAGGGCGCACCCTTCTTAAACATTTCATTTCATGCATAAGTGTGCCACATTGATCATAAAAAATGGATTCATAAAACATAGTCATTTATTCCACGATAAAGTAATGTGGAATTCATACATGAAACTTTATAATCAATAAGTAAATGTGAATAAAGGTGAATACCCTTGATGGAGAAATGGGCATGGTATTCACTACACAATGACATTGGCTTAGAAAATCGGTGCGATTTCAGCAACGTAACGGCGTGACATAAGAATTCATAAAAATGGTTGATGAGAGAGAAAGGGGTTCCTCATCATATTTACATGTAATGGAAATTAAGGAGTTCATATAGATACATGTCCCAAAAATTGAAAAGGAATTTAGATTCATGATACAAAAGTATTGCTTGAATGTAAAAGAAGAGAGAGAAGTTCCTTTCGGAATTTCGGCATAGTAACGGGTGTACATGGAAGGCATTTAATGAGAGAGAAAGGGGTCTCCCATCATTCAAACAATAAGAGGGAAGTATGGGGGAGGTGAGAAACCATACCCCAACATTCATAATTGAAATTAAAAGGGCAATACAACTTAAAGAAAATTGACAAAAATGAGAAAGGAAGAAAAAACCCTTACTTGGAAGTGTGCTTCCAAAGGCTAGAGAGAGGCTTGTGAGAGGCTTCTTTAGAGATTGAGGCACCTTGGGAGGATTCTAGAGAGAGTAGGGAAGAGGTTGGACGAACTCCAAAGGATTTTAGTGAGGAGGAAGTGGGAGCTTGGGTAGGTTTATATAGGAAAGGTGAGAGAATTCTTTATTATTTAGGTTTGGGACCCCTTATATTAAACTAATCCAAACCACAAACCATCCCCTGGTTTTTGCCCATGGTTTCTGGAAAAGGAAAGAGGAAAAAAATATTTTACAAGGAAAAGTTCCGAACTTATTAAAATAATAAGGTTGCTTATGTGGAGGTGAGTCACACTCCCATGGAAATTAATTTAAAAAGGCAAAGTGTTGAATAAGTCTTGAGGGGTTCATTAATGCTTTGAAAAGTAAGTCAAACAAACCCAAAATCACTTTATTTTAATGGTAAAACATATATTGGCCGAACATAAGGATTATAGTATTTTATTACATCACCATTGGGTCATTATGATGTCATAAAACACATTATATATTTAAACGGTATTTAATTTTTACCCAAAAATTTGACTGTCTCAGAAAATTATGAAAAATTCACCGTTGGATAATTTCGACGTCTTGATTCCAGAAATGACATTTATTTTATCTAAAAAATTTCTAAATATGTTAATTTTCACTTTTAAAATAAAAACCAACATTTATCGAAAATTCACGGGTTTTGACAGAAATGGCTTTCAAACCTTAATATAACATTTTAATTTCATTCATAAATTTATAAGATCATTTATATTTAATAAAAATTAATATAATAATATTATTATTATTTTATTAAAATATTATTTAATTCAAAAATCCCTTAATTTAATAAAATAGATTTCTTAATTAAATAATAATTAAAAACACCATTTGTACTTTAAAAACTATTTACAATGTATCAAAAATGACTAGAAATTATATTCATTATTATATACAAAAAAAATAATGTACATGAACATAGTACTACTTATTTGTTACATAACCCCTTAAAACAGCCGCATAAGACCTAAGGGTAAGGTGTTCGATGGTGACAGACTCTTGGGGTGGCTCGGATAACATCGCTCGAGTGGTAATCTCTATCAACTTCCACTTTTCCCGTAGACGGTCCCGTTCGAGCTTGACATAATGAAGCTCAGCTTGGGCTTGGTCAAGGACGAAGCCCAAAGACACCACCTCTTTTTTGAGCTCCAACAAATGTGCTTCATATGGGGCAATTCTACTGGATGAGGCCATCGATTCCTTTGACTGAGTAAAAATTGGGTTCGTTAAAGCCTTATATTTATACTAATCACGTGATCACTGTTCAACGGCTATATTAACAACGGTCACAATTCTTAACATAAAACCAAAGAAGTTTAAATCTTATAAAAACATTTTTCATAAAGATACATTTAACTGGATCAAGAGAGATTTTCCATTAATGAAACTTTGGGTCGTTACAATATTCCCCCCTTAAGAAATTTCGCCCTTGAAATTTTCCTTTTCCCACACGAAAACAAATGTGGGTAACTCAGATTTATCATATCCTCTGACTCCCAAGTCACTTCTTCAAACTTGTGGTTTCTCCACAACACCTTGACGAGGGGCATTGTCTTATTTCTTAGAAATTTTTCTCTACAAAATAAGATCTTCACCGGTTGCTTCTCATAAGAAAGATCATCTTCCAATTGTACCACCTCGGAAGAGAGTACATGTGAAGGGTCCGGTATGTACTTCCTTAAGAGGGATACATGAAAGACATCATGCACCTTGTCCATAGTAGGTGGAAGTGCTAGTCGATAGGCCACAGACCCAACACGATCAAGAATCTCGAAGGGGCCGATGTACCTTGGACTTAACTTCCCTTTCTTTCCAAACCTCATGACCTTATTCCACGGAGATATGCGTAAAAACACCATGTATCCAACTTTAAACTCAAGGTCTCGTTGACGATTATCTGTATAACTCTTCTGTCGACTCTGGGCTGCCTTGATATGCTGCTGAATGGTTTTCACCTTCTCCACCATTTCTTCGACCATTTCTGGTCCAAGCAGCTTACGTTCACCGACCTCATCCCAACATGCCGGTGTTCTGCACCTTTTCCCATACAAGGCTTCATATGGTGCCATTTGGATGCTCAAGTGGAAACTTTTATTATAATAGAACTCAACCAGAGGAAGATGTTGATCCCATCCTCCTTCAAAGTCCATTGAGCATGCTCTCAACATATCCTCAAGTGTTTGGATAGTCCGCTCGGATTGTCCATCAGTTTGAGGATGATAGGTCGTACTGAAGTTCAGTTCAGTATTCAGAGCATGTTGAAGACTCTTCCAAAACTTAGAGGTGAATCTTGGATCTCGGTCAGAAAAAATAGATAGTGGTACTCCATGCAAACTTACCACCTCCCTAATATATATCTGTGCCAGTTGATCCAATGAGAAATCCTCTCGAATAGCAATGAAGTGTGCAGCCTTTGTAAGATGATCCACAACAACCCAGATTTCATTGTTGCCTTTGGATGTCCTCAGAAGTCCGGTGACAAAGTCCATGGTGATGTTCTCCCATTTCCATTCTGGTATAGGCAATGGTTGCATCATCCCCTTAGACTTCTGCCTCTCTGCCTTCACTTGCTGACACACCAGGCACTTTGATGTATATTTGGCGATCTCCTTCTTCATATTATCCCACCAAAAGTTTTCTCATAGATCTCGATACATCTTTGTGCTCCCTGGGTGAATATAGAAATTTGAACTATGTGCATCATCCAAAAGTTCCTTCTTCAGATCCAGACTTTATGGAACACATAGTCTTTTCCCAAACCGCACAATTCCTTCTTCATTAACATTAAACTCTGAGGATTTCCCCTTTTTGATAGCTTCCACTTTTTCTTGAATTCCCACATCATCCTTTTGAGCATCCTTTAACCTTTCCAAAAGAGATGGTTGAGCAATCATTTGTGAAAGGACTGATGATGTTCCCTTCTTTATGATTCCCAAGTCCATCTTCATCAAGTCTAAGAAGATTGGATCCTTCTCAATTCTCATCATTGATAGAATCACTGGATCCTTTCTACTTAGGGCATCTGCCACCTTGTTCGCTTTCCCAGGGTGGTAATGTATTGAACAATCATAATCCTTTATGAGCTTTATCCATCTTCTCTGGCGCATATTAATCTCTTTCTATGTGAATATATATTTAAGACTCTTGTGGTCAGTATATATCTCAAATTTCTCTCCATAGAGATAATGTCGCCAGATTTTCAAGGCAAAGATCACAGCCGCCAACTCTAGATCATGTGTTGGATAGTTTCTCTCATGGATTTTCAACTTCCTTGAGGTATAGGATATCACTTTATCATTCTACATCAGCACACATCCTAATCCCTTCTTCGAAGCATCACTGAATACCACAAAAAGCTCCCCACTTGTGGGTAAAGTGAGAATAGGTGCAGTGATAAGCCTCCTTTTCAACTCCTTGAATCTTTCTTCACATTCATCACTCCAAGAAAACTTTACTCCCTTTCGAGTTAGCTTGGTAAGAGGGTTGGACAATCATGATAAATTTCTCATAAATCTTCGATAATATCCAGCTAACCCCAAGAAGCTACGGATATCCGTTACCGATGTTGGACTCGGCCATCCCTAAATTGCATCTGTTTTGGAGGGATCCACAGATATCCCATTGCTTGTGATGATATGGCCCAAGAATGAGACTTCCTTTAACCAGAACTCACACTTGCTATACTTTTCATAGAGCTTCTCCTTACGCAAAGTCTCTATTACAGTTCTTAAATACTCCTCATGGTCCTCCTTGGTTTTGGAGTATATTAGAATATCATCTATAAAGACTACCACAAATTTGTCAAGGTAATCTCTAAAGAATATATTCATCAAGTCCATGAATATTGCTGGAGCATTGGTGAGTCTGAAAGGCATTACTATGAATTCATAGTACCCATATCTTGTACGAAAAGCAGTCTTGGGGATATCTTCCTTCTTCACCCTTACTTGATAATATCCCGACCGAAAGTCCACCTTGGAGAAGTATTGTGCTCCACACAGCTGATGAAACAAGTCATCGATTCTTGGGAGAGGATACTTGTTCTTTATCGTGATTTTGTTAAGTTCACGATAATCGATGTAGAGTCGTATTGACCCATCCTTCTTCTTGACGAAGAGGACTGGTGCACCCCATAGTGAAGCACTTGGGCGTATAAACCCTTTATCTAGATTCTCCTGTAGTTGTTTCTTCAGCTCTTCAAGCTCAAAAATAGTCATTCTATATAGAGTCTTGGATATTGGTAATGCCCTAGGTATAAGTTCAATTGAGAACTCAACATCTCTTCTAGGAGGAAGACCAGGCAGTTCCTCGGGAAACACTTCCGTGAATTCCCTCACAATAGGCATTTCTTCAAGGATGGTTTCTTCTTTGGAATCAATCATCTGAGCCAGATACGCGTGCTCATAGGGCAATAATATCCATGCTTGAGATGATGGAGCTAAAGGAGATTCATCTTCCTCCTGACACATGTAAAGAATCGGGGGTTGATTCTCCATATGGAGTGTGATTTCCCTCTCCCGGCAATTTATGTTGGCTCTATATAAGGAAAGTCAATCCATGCTAAGAATTGCATCAAATTCCACCAAAGGGAGTATGATGAGGTTCACCAGGAAATTCAATCCACATATTATAACAGGGGAGGACTTATATTCATGGGATGCAATGATTGCCCCATTTTCCGTACTCACCGACATCTTTACTTCCATGATTTGTGGTGGTGCTGGGATTGTTCTACTAAACTTTCGAGATATAAAAGAATGCGTAGAACCTGAATCAAAAAGTACGTTCGCTATTCTTGAATGAATAACTAGAATACCTATCACCACTTTGTTTTCGGGGTTCACTTCGGTAGAAGTGATGACAAAAGCTCTTCCTTGTTGTCTTGGAGGTTGTTGTTTGCCTCCGATAACCCTTGGATTAGGGAAGTGATTTGCAAAATGACCCGGTTCTTTGCATTTGTAGCATTGAAAAATGCGTTGAGGTTCGAATGGAGCATTCCTCTCCTCTGTCGTATCCACGGGTCCTTCTTGCCGACAGTTAATAGCTAGGTTCCCTTCTCTTCCACACCTGAAGCATTTTCTCGTCCCCTTAAGGCAATTTCCAGGGTTCTTCTTTCCGCACTTTTGGCAAGGGGGTGCTGGAACTTCTTAGCGCTGTTGGATTTATCCATCGGACCACCAGCATTGAATTCCACCTTACGCTTCTTTTCCCCATGATACCCTTGTGATTCTCCGATCTCCATTTCGACCTTGAGGGCATATCGGACAATTTCCTCATAGTTGTCGAAGTCACGGATTGCTAATGCTTTCCGTAAGCTAGGCTTCATCCCACCAAAGAGCGGTCAACCTTGCATTTGGGGGTAATGACGAAGCCAGAAGCATATCGTGCAAGACTTGTGAAGTTTTCCTTGTACGCTCCCACAGATTCTTCATCTTTTTGCTTGAGGGAAAGGAAGTCCCTTTCCATCTTAAGACGGAGGGTGCGCGGAAAATATTTATCGAAAAACATCTTCTGGAATTCCTTCCATTCCAAAGCCTCGATCTCCTCCTCAGGCTTCGTATTTTTTATCAATGTCCACCATTGATCAGCTTCACCCTCTATACGATAATCCTCCGGGAGAACCTTCTCTTGTTCAGAACATTGGAGGATGGAGAATATATTTTCAATGGAGTTGATCCATTGTTCAGCGATCATGGGATCAGATGATCCACTAAAAGTAGGAGGCCTTTGTCTCATGAAGCTCTCGATAGCGACTTGTTCTTTCTTAGGGGGGGTTTAACGTTCCTCTTGACCCATTTTTCTATTCAAAACTTGAGTTAGCTGAGAGAGAAGCGTGACAAAGTTCACGATTCCCGCTCCCATTGGATTGGGAATCTCATTAGTACAATCATCACACTGATCTTCACAACAGTTGTTAGCCCGAGTCCTCCTATTACTGGCCATTAGCTGGAATAAAAGGAAAGTTATGGGTAACACATAAAGGGTAATCCAAAGACAAAAGTTGATGACTTGTAAATAAACTTTAATCTCTTTAACTCATGAGTCTATAGGATTCAATCTAGGATTTTCATGATCTATTTTCTAACATATATTCTTAGGGGAATTTTTTCCTTAATAAGGGTTCATACCAATATTGTGAATTTATCAAAACATATCCCCCAGGAGTGTTGTAACCAAGAGTGCAACAAGGCCCGTTGTCGTGCACCAGTTCCCGTTCGAGTCTAGCTCAAAGCGGTGTTTTCGGGTTTTACCCCTAGGATACATCTGTGCCAGAGCCACCTCTACCTACTCGTATCCAGACAGGGATGTATTTGTTTGATAAACCACTTACTTAGTATTTACCAAAACTTAGGGATGTTTTTATTATACTTAGTCTTGTATCTAAGGCTTTTCTATGGTTTCCTAATCCCAAAAATAACTAAACCTATCCTCTGATACCAACTATGACAACCCTGATTTTTATTACAACTTAAACATGATTCATTACATAAAACATCACTTGATACAACAAAGAATATCGAGAGGTTTAGTGTCTTTGGGGCTTAGGATCATTACATAAAAACTTAAAACATTAAATACAACATCTTTATTGAAAACATCCTTTACATGACCACTACATTCTCTCGTACTTAGCATTGCATGGGATAACCTGAGGACATGCATAAGAAAAGGGTGAGCTATAAAGCCCAGTAAGGGAGTACACATGGAATAATATGAGGAGTACAATACATGTTAGACAATAGGAATATCAATAGATCATAAAATAAACATGAACATAAAGGCATGATAAAGCATGATAATCATAACATGGAAATGTGGCAACAACACTTAACATTGAATTAGCATGAGCCAAGGCTCATTGCACATGGAGCATGAGTAAACCCTCATTGCACACGAATCATGATTAAACCCTCATTGAACTTGAATTATCATGAGTCAACACTCATTTCACATGACATATCATGATACTATACTTTACCCAATGCATTAGAGCGTTATAAGGGCGCACCCTTCTTAAACATTTCATTTCATGCATAAGTGTGCCACATGGATCATAAAACATGGATTCATAAAACATAATCATTTATTCCACGATAAAGGAATGTGGAATTCATACATGAAACTTTATAATCAATAAGTAAATGTGCATAAAGGTGAATACCCTTGATGGATAAATGGGCATGGTATTCACTACACAATGACATTGTCTTAGAAAATCGGTGCGATTTCGGCAGCGTAACGGCGTGACATAAGAATTCATAAAAATGGTTGATGAGAGAGAAAGGGGTTCCTAATCATATTTACATGTAATGGACATTAAGGAGGTCATATAGATACATGTCCCAACAATTGAAAAGGAATTTAGATTCATGATACAAAAGTATTGCTTGAATGTAAAAGAAGAGAGAGAAGTTCCTTTCGGAATTTCGGCATAGTAACGGGTGTACATGGGAGGCATTTAATGAGAGAGAAAGGGGTATCCCGTCATTCAAACAATAATAGGGAAGTATGGGGGAGGTGATAAACCATACCCCAACATTAATAATTGAAATTAAAAGGGCAATACAACTTAAAGAAAATTGACAAAAATGAGAAAGGAAGAAAAACCCCTTACTTGGAAGTGTGCTTCCAAAGGATAGAGAGAGGATTGTGAGAGGCTTCTTGGTAGATTGGGGCACCTTGGGAGGATTATAGAGAGAGTAGGGCAGAGTTTTGACGAACTCCAAAGTATTTTAGTGAGGAGGAAGTGGGAGCTTGGGTGGGTTTATATAGGAAAGGTGAGAGAATTCTTTATTATTTAGGTTTGGGACCCCTTATATTAAACTAATCCAAACCACAAACCATCCCATGGTTTTTACCCATGGTTTCTAGAAAAGGAAAGAGGAAAAAAATATTTTACAAGGACAAGGTCCTAACTTATTAAAATAATAAGGTTTCTTATATGGAGGTGAGTCACACTCCCATGGAAATTAATTTAAAAAGGAAAAGTGTTGAATAAGTCTTGAGGGGTTCATTAATGCTTTGAAAAGTAAGTCAAACAAACCCAAAATCACTTTATTTTAATGGTAAAACATATATTGGACTAACATAAGGATTATAGTATTTTATTAAATCACCATTGGGTCATTATGATGTCATAAAACACATTATATATTTAAACGGTATTTAATTTTTACCCAAAAATTTGACTGTCTCGGAAAATTATGAAAAATTCACCGTTGGATAATTTTGACATCCTAATTCTAGAAATGAAATTTATTTTATCTAAAAAAATTTATGAATATGTTAATTTTCACTTTTAAAATAAAAACCAACATTTATCGAAAATTCACGGGTTTTGACAGAAATGGCTTTCAAACCTTAATATAACATTTTAATTGCATTCATAAATTTATAAGATCATTTATATTTAATAAAAATTAATATAATATTATTATTATTATTTTATTAAAATATTATTTAATTCAAAAATCCCTTAATTTAATAAAATATTTTTCTTAATTAAATAATAACTAAAAACACCATTTGTACTTTAAAAACTATTTACAATGTATCAAAAATGACTAGAAATTATATTCATTATTATATACAAAAAAAATAATGTACATGAACATAGTACTACTTATTTGTTACATAAACCCTTGAAATAGCCGCATAAGACCTAAGGGTAAGGTGTGTGATGGTGACAGACTCTTGGGGTGGCTCGGATAACATCGCTCGAGTGGTAATCTCTATCAACTTCCACTTTTCCCATAGACAGTCCCATTCGAGCTTGACATAATAAAGCTCATCTTGGGCTTGGTCAAGGTCGAAGCCCAAATACACCACCTCTTTTCTGAGCTCCGACAAATGTGTTTCATATGGGGTAATTCTACTGGATGAGGCCATCGCTTCCTTTGACTGAGTAAAAATTGGGTTTGTTAAAGCCTTATATTTATACTAATCACGTAATCACTGTTCAATGGCTATATTAACAACGGTCAAAATTCTTAACATAAAACCAAAGAATTTGACATCTTATAAAAACTTTTTTCATAAAGATACATTTAACTGGATCAAGAGGTATTTTCCATTAATGAAACTTTGGGTCATTACATAATCTCTATAGATGAATCCTGAAATAAACAAGATGTATAATGGTTAGAGAGTATATCTGGGGAGCTGACTCAAAAGGACATTGAAACCACAACCCATTCCTATATAATGTATGTACTATTTTTTCCCTACAACCATTGCCTACATGTATCAATTTAATAAGAAGGTTGTCAAATTCCTGGTGAATGGATATATCACCCACTACACCAACACTAGATTCCTTGTCCTGAAATATGAACACAAAACACTTTAACACTATTTCCATAAATCCCAAACCAAACCTCACAACCAGATAATCTACAAAATTTGATCCTAAGATGAACAATGATCTAATACCACTCTATCATAGCCAGAACCACAGGGGCCCACTTGGCTAGTGATAATCCAGGTGTGACACCCCAATCCCACCTCCAATAGTCCAAGGGCTGGCGATCATCACCGAGTAAGCATATCACATACATGGGAGGCATTAACCTAATGTACCTATACACATGCACACATATCAAAATACCCATACAATAATGAAATCTAAATACCATAGATACCTTAATGCCTTCATAACATCTATCTCACATCATAGTATGACAAAGTACTGGAAAATAATAAAAATGGCCAAATAAAATCCCACCAAAAAGTGAAAAATAGTCCAACTACTCAGAATGAGGGGGACTGTTGTTAAATAAAACACTTGGTCCAACTACAGTCAGTCAATATCACTATGCACCACTAAATCCTGATCCTCCCATGACTCTGTCAAAAGGCCTATTTTCTATATAAGACGTGACATGTGCATGCAGAGCCCATGCAGAGGTGAGTATAACAATACCTAGTAGGACACCCCACAATAATAAAACATAAATCATAAAGAGTAATCATCTAATCAACTCAAAGGTGTGTCATTTAGTATATGATACAAAGTAATAATGATATACTGAAGAACCTCGATATACTCATAACAGACTCCAAGTCTCAAAGAGGTATCAGCCACTTCTAGCCAAAGGATTCTGCTCGAGGTTTCAAGGTAATGCTCGTCGAGGAGAACTCACTCCATGAGTTATGATATCACTGAAGGCACCAATATTATGGGTCATTATCATCATGTATCACCCAAGAAGTACTCATTGAAAGTCTGAAGATATTGACATCTAGATAAGGGATCACACCCAAGACCATTGGGGGACACAAAAAACCTATTAGATCAATATTCTATATAGGGGATCAACGATTTGTGCATGGTGGCCAAACTGATACTACCAACCCTACCTAGGGAAGAAGGTGTGATAGAGGGTCTCACCCTAGGCCTCATAGAGGGATACCACAAACTCTATCTGATATATAACCTATCAGGGGGGTCACAATCCAATGATTAGTATGTAATGCCACATTTTACCCTTGTAGGGAGAAACCAATGGATCACACTCAACTAAACATGGCCTATGCTAAATAAGTGAAGAACCTTAAATTATCCTAAAAAAATTACATGATGTGTATTAGGATGCACACAGCATGTCTCATATATCATGGGTCTATTTGTGCCTTGTCATTTCACATGGCATGTGATCCTCCATATACACATCATGTACTTTGGGGGTATACGGCATGTATAGTTTGGGTTAAAACTCAACATGTTTCCTACTCATCCTCATGTACATATGGTCATGCCCATATACCTTTCCATGTCCAATTACTGGTTCGTGCCTGTGCACTCTACCTTTGCCCGTGTGTCTAGTCGTATATATGCCTGTGTACCCTCTAGGATACATTATGATCCACTAGAACTGGTTCACATAGAATGTGACTTGTGTCACATGACGTGTGGTATTTTTCTCTATGTGTAAACCCTAGTGTCAAAGAATGGGGACAACATGGCATATGTTCATAGGACTACACATCATGTAGTCGGGAATTTATCAAAAATTCCAGAATATTTTATGCATCATCGCTACTCCTCCCTCCTTCGATCTACCCATGATTCTCACCAAAGATCATGGATCTCAATCCGACCAATCCCTACCGCCATTGCCCACTAGATTCTGGCTATCCAAACCAATCAAGAATTAGTTCCCATTGCACCGTGTTGTTACCACGTGCCAAACCAGGAAAACGGAGATCTCCAGTCTTGTCTTGATCCTCCATCGATCTCTTACTTTCACCAAAGCACCTGAATCGCTCCCTGGATCACAAAATCAAACATATGGTATTAATCTATTGCACTAAATAATTTTCATGCAATGTTCAATCGTTGAGTAATGGTTGAAACACCTACCAAAGGAATTTTCAGTGATGAACATGTGAATAAACGGGGAAGATATCCATAAAAACACCAAATAAGAACAAACCTTAACATTTTTTCAGGTTGTATTTGATTAATTACTATTATAATGACAAATAAATATCAACAATAATCAACAATAAAAATTCCCCAAAACCCAGAAATATAAACTTGATCCTGCAAACATGATCATCCCACAGATCAATATATTGGTGGATATGATTCTTGTTATTCATGGGATAATAAAATGGGGAATTAAACCATGAAAACAATATCCTAAATCAGGTTAGTATTGATTGTTGATGAATAATGAACCTGCATTGTCATCACTGGGGAGATCCATGAACTCTGTTATCATTGGTGATCATTACGGTATTCCAATCATCAATTCATGATCTCGATACCTATCAAATCTCTTCCACACTCTCCTCTCAATTATCAAGGTTATGTGGATAACCCTGTGAATTGGCTAGGATTGAGGGAAATTAGGCTATTATTTTAATTAAATAATTAAATAAATATTTTTAATTTATTTTATTATTTCACCCACAATGGCGCTCAATCCAAACACCCGACACTAAATAAGATTACGCCATGCCTAGGGTAAGCCCCACATTCTAGATTCAAAGGTGGTCTCAAATTTTATATCTGAGACTCCTTTTGGAAGTTATTTTATTATTTCACAAAAATTGTGCATTCATGAACCAACTGCTCAAGGGGTTTTCTTAGGACTATAGCACCACACGGTTGGCATATGGTTTTCCAAACCGTGTAGCCTAACGATGTGATGTATAATTGGCACCCCTAAAAATGTGGATCTAATACTAATTAATTCCTAAACCCTCCTTTAATCACCTAATACCTAAATAAACCGAATTCCTTTTTCTCCCTATACTTGAGAGACAATCCCCTTCAATTCAGAAGTGGTTCTTAGGAAAATAAAAGTGTGTTAGAGGTCCAGATTCATCAATAAGTACTTGTTATTCCTCATTCTACTTAGATACAAGGTTATTATCTCTCCTAGAACCATAGATATATTCATTTATGGATATATATATATATATGTTATGAATTGTTTTATGATGAAATATTGTTGGATCTGGTGAAGGGAACATGGTTTGTGATCGGATCTTGAAGTTTTATAGTGTCGTTCTTCGTTTTTTCCAATCATTATGAGGTAGGTGAATTATATCTATCTTTACATGACTTGGAACTTAAACGATAAGTTTTTATTAAATTATTTTATTGAAATTGTTGTGAAATTATTTTGTGATTATTTATGGAAACCCATTTTGGTTATAGATATGGAATTTGGGAAAAATTGATGGATTTTGGGAAAACCCCCTTTGTTTATAATTTTAAAATTATGATTTTAAAATTATGATTTGGTTTTGACACATGTAAATTGTTTTATAAAATGATTTAAATAATGAAAAGGTTTTATGTGGATTGGTTTGTCATGGGTATTTTTCATACATGGTTGGTGTGAGTGCATTCATAAATGTGGCCCTATGGAAGGGGTGTGTGCCATTAGGGCACCTGGTATTGGTTAAATTTTGATGACTTGGTGGATCGAAAAGAGACTTATCATGAGTATGTAATTGTCACCTGGGAATTTATGGTGTGTGTGTGTGTGTGGATACATGGTTATGGATATTCCAAATAAATGAGAAAGGTTTTATGATTGTGAATGTTTTCCTTTAAAATTGTTTATGGTTTCGATATAAATTATTTAAACTAATTTTAAACTATTTTCTATAAATTGTTATAAATAGTTCTTTCCTAGTGGTATGAGTTTGGAATTCATTGGAGAAATCCTACTAAGTTTAGAATCACCCCCTACTTGGGCACTATTGTGCATTTACATATGTCATCTATCGAGACACAGGTAAAGTCAAGGTATCTCGGTTCTTTAGAGATGATTTTCGATACCGTGGACATGGAATGGGGCATTTTAAGAAATGTTTTAAAAATAAATTCTATCCTATCACCTTTTAGATTGTTATAAAAATAGACTTATTTAGTTTGAATCAAGATAATCTCTTCGTGAAAGAGTATGTGGCTAAATTTCTGAATTTAGTTCACTTTTCCCTGGAAGTTGTTGTAAGTGAATCCTTGAAGGAATGTATTTTTGATTCGATGTTCAGGAAAAATATTTTCTCAAAGATTTACATTATTTGTATAATGGATTATGTAGAAATGGTCAATAGAGTGACAGTGGTAGAAAAAGATATCTTGTGAAATACAGTTGTGGGGAGCAGGTTTATTCCTATAGGAATAGGTGGGAACTCTAATATTGGGAATAAGTAGAAGAGGGACACCTATTTACATAGTGGTGGGAAACCTCAAAACATACCATGGGATTAGTAAATACTCCTTCTCAACCAAAAAGTAATTCAGGATGTTTTCAATGTGGTACTTTCGACCATGTGAAGCAAGATTGTATAGAACCACCTAGATCTTGCCACAATTACAACCAGATGGGACATCTTCGGTTCTATTATCACAATGCTCCAAGGTTAGGTGCTAGAGACACATCTTATGGTTCCTAAACAATGTATGATTCAGTGATATGAGTACAGTAGAATAATTCCCATCATCATAACTGAGTGAGCCAAGGTGATTCTAGGAACATTGTGACTCCTCAACCAATGAAATATCAACAGGGTAATAAAGAGAAAAGTGGAATGATTAATCAATTATATAGATCTAAGTGAGTGGTCATGGATAATAAATATAATCCTTAAATTTTGAGATATGTGGTTCTTTTGAATTCTACCCTTATGCAAGCTTTGTTTGATACAGGCATGTCCCACTCCTTTATTGCTTCTCGTGATATTGATATTATGGATTTTTATATTGAGATGATTTCTTATATATTAAAAATTAAAACTCCTATTATCCAAGGATAATATCAAGAATTTATGTGTAAATATTTTTCTATAACTTTTGATGGGGATGAGTTGCTTTGGGATTTTTTGGTGCTTGATATGGATGTCTATGACTTTGTTTTGAGCATGGATTGGTTAACATCATTCAAGGCCCACATCGATTGTTATACTTGAAAGGTTGGTTTTACATCTCTGGATGGCATTGAGCATCTCTTTAGAGGAGATTAGGATGTAAAGACTAGTAGAGAAGGACTTTTGGCACTAGTGGTTGGAACTATCTCTTATTAGTTAGCAACACTGGCATTGGAATTGTGGATGAGATTAGGATTAGAGATTTTCCAACTACTATTGACCAATTTCTTGATGTTTTTTCATATCATCTATCAATTTTTCCACTGAAAATAGAAGTAGATTTTATGATTGATCTCCTTATAGCAACTAGTCTTATTTAACTTCCATATTATTGGATAGAACTAATAGAATTAAGGGAGATGAAATGTTAGTTGGAATAGTTGGAAAGTAAAGGGTTCTTTTGACTAAGTACATATTTATGGGCAACACTGGTTCCATTTGTAAAGAAGGAAGATGTAAATATTAGTCTTTGTGTATATTATCATAGGATTAACCAAGTTACACAACCGGAATTTAAGGTAATTGTGAAAAACTTATGTCACAAAAATTCATTTGTGAAGGGAGACCGTCGCAAATACTCCATCATGGATGGTAGCATCACAAATGTGTTTATTTGCGACAATCCACCGCAAATAATGTTTATTTGCGACAAAAAAAGGGTTAGTTGCAAAAGACTTCCATCAATGTTTTTAAATATCTTTTTGTGATGATCTGTCACAAAATGTTTTAAAATTTATTTGCGATGGATGGCTACATCCATTGCAAATAATAACTTTTTCCAAAAAAAATTAAAAAAAAATAAAATTATTAAAATTATTTTAAAAAATATAGAATAAAATTAATAAAAAAATTAAATATATATAGATTTAAAAAAAATAAAATATTAAATAAAATTAAATTAATTTAAAAAATAAATATACTAAAAATAATTTAAATTATTTAAATTATTGAAAATAATTAATATATTAAATGCATATGAATCTAATAAAAACAATATATATATATTTAAGAATAATTACAAAACCTGAAATTAATTAAAATATGTTAAAACATTAAAATGATAATAAATTTACAAATATTTAAAAAGCATTACAAAAAATTAAACAAATTAAAACAAACATAAAATTAATACATCAGTTAAAAAATAACATGTATGTCATACAAAATTACAAAAAAAGTCATAAGAACTTCATAAATCATAAACTGACATCTGATGGAGGAGGATCGCTCAAAGGACCGAGGGGTGGATCAATCGAAGGATCAGGGGGAGGAAACTTTGTACCAATGCCATGTGCAAGTTTCCACATATATTCCATCATCTTCTCATCTCTTAGATGTTACTGCTCATGCTCCTCATCCCTCCCCTTCTGCATTTGTTGTATCATCTCATCTTGAGCTCTCAACCTCTCCTCATATTGTACAGTGGACGACGGTGTCAATGAAGACTCTTCATGAACTCCCTTTGTGCTCATTGATTCCATCACAGATATACCATAATAACTCATAGGTTTACATGGAGAACCAATACCAATCACTCAACCTTTCTCGACACCCTACGAAGCCGCCTGTATCCAAGCCCCCTCATCAAAACCCGAATCAACAGTGAAATCTTATTCAGTCTCAACTCATGAATGATAAGTCACTGCCTCATATGTTTTCTTTAAATATAATAACAAATTAGAATAATAATAAAATTAATATTAATGACATTTTTAAACAAAATCACTAATCAAAATATGGAACTTTCATTCTCCTACAACTTCTCCTATACTGGGATTAATATACATCTTCTTATAAACTTCAAAATCCATAATATATGGGCTAGTAGTGGCCTGTATAATATAAAAAACATGTTATAGTTAAAATATATATACATTAATAAATAATATCACTTACCAAATCTCATTGTTGTATGTCAAATGTATGACTCCTGACCCAATGGGTGACCTCTTTCCTCCCCTGGCTCTAACGTCAATTTGATGATCTCCATCTAAAAGTTTCTCCTAGCCAGAAGGAGCACAAATCATCCCATACTTGAGCTGATATATAGTTGGGATGATGGGAGATGCAAGACTGGTCGAAAACGATAGTACAAGATTTATCCATAGCTCACTTTTTTATGTTGTGTAGAAACTAATGAAAGTACTCACATATACAAGTATCTCATGCCTCTTAGATAGGACCTATTTGGCTATCAGAAATTGGAGAAAATAAATTCTACAAGACAATTAAAAAAATATGTTAGTAATTAAATAAATTTTAATATATATATATATATTATTTAATAACATAAAATCCAGTTGTCGAACATCTAGTCATGCATGGGTATGGGTACCAGGTCCCATGACACTCATGGCTCAGAAAAATAATTTCTCAAAAATCACACTAGCCTTCCTAATGGCTAAATTCGAAAAATCGTACAAATTGAAACAAATATATAATCATAAAATTATTGGGAGCCCACCCTTGGGTGAATTTCCGCCTCCTATGTACCACTCGTCTTGTCGGGTCACCTGGTGTCTCATCGGGTGGGCAGAATGGGCGCACTTCACCTGGCTAATGGATTACTATGACGAACCATCACTGATCGAGGTGTAACCCCATGGGACGCAATGTCATCTTGGCTGGCAATGAATCCTTCCCGATTGGGGCATCTCTGGATGCTCTCTTCATGGGGAGGGGGGTTCTCGAGTGTGGAGGGTTCAAAAAGGCCACTCTTGAGGATTCCCTTTCTTTAAAAATTATTATCATAAAATTATTATCAAAATTAATAAAATTAGTTAATATAAAATAAATATATTAAAAAATTAAACATGCCACTATAAACAATGATCAAAATCAATAGATAGTCATCTCTCTAGAATAGGATCTGGAATCAGTAATTGAGCAAGATTGTGCCCCCTCCTAGCATGCGTACCAGTCTAAGGAGGAGTTGAATCGAGCTCATCAATAGGAAGTCTGGCATTAGTGAGATAATGTAATAGATCATTAGAATCATCTTCATCCATCTGAAACAAATATTCTCATCAGTAATAGATTGTTAATACAGATATAAAATATAAAAAACTAATAAATTTCAGAATAAAATAATGTTACCTGTAACAGATTGTTAATACAAATATTAAATTTAAAAAACTAATAAATATAATAATATAATAATTACTTATAACTAAATACCTGAATATAATATATCAATCATCATCTTCATCACCATTTTCATTAACATCAATGTCTTCATCCTCATCTTCATCATTTTCAACTTTCATATAACTTTCAGTTTTATCATCCCTTATTTCTCCATTAAATTTATATTATCATCAGCCCTTAACTGGGCGGTTTCATCATTGATATTTATATCCTATTGGATAAGAGATATATTTTGGGATGTTTCTTGAAAAATTTCAATATGTTTCACCTTCACAGAACCATTTTCATTTTCAATAAACTGATTGTCACATGATTTCATTTTTATTACACTCCATCAGTCCTTTAAATCTATTGAAACATCATAGTGATTTAAATAGTAAACTTGATGTGCTTGATATGCCAACATAAATGGTTAATTTGGTGCAAGAAGACTGTTATATTTAATTTCAACAATTCCATGTTGTGGATGAACTCGTAACCCCCAATCAGTATCAAACCAATAAAATTTAAACATTGTAACATAATTTGGTCCCAAATAACATAACTCAATTATTTCATCTAGTATACCATAAAAGTCGACTTCAATTTCCTTATGATGGTATCCTTTAAAATGAACACCACTATTCATTGATTTCTTTGAGTCACCATATATGCATGTATGGAATCTAAATCCATTAACCACATACCCATTATAAGATTTTACCAATTTCGATGGAGGATTTTTTAGCACACATAATCAAATTTCAATTTTATTTTCATATTATGTTACCTATAAACAATAAAAAAATATTAATAATATATATCATTAAAAATTGATTAAATATTACATTAAAAGAAACTTATTTTAGCATTATTCAAAACCAATATAAAAAATTTTGTTGTCAATGTTTTTCAAGAGCCGCAAATGTAATTTTTATAAAACAAATTTAATATGTTCATAATATAATCTACAAAAAATTTGATGTAAATAAAGATATATTTTATAAATATTTAATAAATAATAAAAAAGTAGTACTTACTACACAAATATTGTCATTTCTTTACAATTCAGCAAAACTTAAGTATGAGCTCTATGCAGTTCTTCATATATAAGTCATCACTCGTGATAACCACCAAAACCAAGATCATGATGATTAAAAACTGAAAACTAATATTTTGTGACATCATCAACATTTGTCTCATTGCAACCCATATGGTTATGTTTTTAAGGATATTCTGACTAAAAATAATAAGAGTGGAAATTTGAAATTTCCCCCTGTAAGTATGATTCTACAATCGAATCTTCAATTGATATTTTGTTATGTAATTTCTTCTTTATTTTTTGCATATATATATTAAATGAATACATCCACTAGAATTGTACCAGCCCTCCACATTTATCTTCATATAGAAAATTCAATATTAAATGTTCCATGGAATCAAATAAGCTCGGTAGGAATATTTTCTCCAATTTATATAAAATTAAAACAATATCTTTTTTCAGAAAACTCAATGTATTTTAATCTGATGTTTCCTAAAAAATATATAAGAAAAAATATGATATTTTGACCAAAATATCCTAGATTGAAGAATTCAATAGCCCTATAAGACAAACATGTATTAATATTTCAATTAGGACATGATAATCATGTCTTTTTAACCCGATAATATGCCCATTTCTGACTCAATGAGACAAATTAGAAGCATAACCATATGGTAACCTCAAATATTTAATCCATTGACAGAACAATAAATAGTTTTCATTACTATGTGAATATACTACTTTTGGCTTCATTAATTTTTTTGATCTTTCATCTTAAAATAATTGAAGTTCACAACATCTGTAAATCTGTGTAAGATCTAATTGTGCCTTTACATTATCTTTGGTCTTACCAGGTGTGTCCAACACGGTATAAAAAAATTTATCAAAAAAATTCTTCTCAATATACATTACATCTAACATGTGGAGAACCAAAAAATCATATTGTAATATTCCAGCCTTTTTAAGAGCAATCTCAGGCATGTTTTCAGGTAATTTTTGTTGTTATTAAGTGCCTTTAAGTTGGGGTATGAGCTAGGGTGTGTTTGGGTGAAGTTTTTAATAAACTAGGGAAGATAAGGGGTGTGCCTAGTTTTCCTAACCATGTGTCATAGAACCATGTGAGTAGTAGAATAATGCATGGTTGGTGAATGGTTTGGCCTAACCATGCGGACTCTCAGGAGAAACCATGCGCGCTGAGCAGTTTATTCCAAAAATTGGTTTTAAGACCACCTGAACCCCTGAAACCTCTCTAATTCGACCTAGGATTGAGATTGAAAATTTCTAGGTGTTCCCAAAGCCTTCTAGAGGAATTACAAGGCAATCCAAATGCCTTTAATTGATACTTAAATCCCAGATTGAAGATCTTCTCTCTTCCTGGTAAGTGGATTTCATCCCGATGCTTCTCCCATTCTTTCTCTTTTATTTTCTAGATATTTTCATGGAATATATCCCCCATTTTCTTAGATCTAAACCCATGAGTTGAGATATAGATCTATTATTGTGGATCTAGATCTAGATTTTCAAGATCTTTATATCTTTGATATTAATTTTGGTTTATGGATTTAGATTTGGAGCTTGATCAATGACATTGTGCTTCTCAGATTTTGGGGATTTCCATTGGGCTAACTTCCATCAATAAACCGAGTTAAGTGGTCTAAATCAAACTCCCATAGTCATTATTTTTGATATGTGAATGTGATTTTATGATTTTCTAGTTTCTATTGATGATTGATTTCCTAAATTGAAGTAATTAGGAATGTGGATTTGAATTGAGTTTCCCTTGGTGATTTATTGAGAATTGAATCACTGAACAAATGAAGGGGGTTTCCTAAATGGATATTTTGGAGATTGATAATGGTTGACATATTGTATTTTAGATATTGAATTGATCATGATAAGATAATTAATTGGGGAGAATTAATTATGTGACATGATTTCGACCAAAGATAATTAATTGTGAGAATTAATTATGGGTCATGATGATGATCAAAGATAATTAATGGTGAGAATTAATTGTGAAAAGTTGAGATTTTATATGGGTAATTAATTTTGAAGAATTAATTATGTAATTAGAATTATGCTGATTTATTAATTAATGGATGAATTAATTAATGGGTTATGTGCTTAGTTAACTGTTGAGTTAACTAATGGCCTTTAAAATGTTAAAATAATTGTTGGATTTGTAAAGTAATAATGTAGAAATTTTTGTGAATTAAAGAATGATTAAATGGATGAGATTTTTGTGGTGCTAGACATGGAATTCTAGACCAATTAGAATTTGGGACTTGAACATGGTGTTCCTCCCTAATAGTTATCCAAGATTGAGATTATGGGGTGTTAGGCATTATGACCTACACTAAACGAGAAAAGGAGTACTAGGCATGACAACCTACATTAAATGATATTGTGGTGCTAGGCATGATAAACTACACCAAATGAATGGTAATAATTAATTATGATTCAACGAGATTGTGGTGTTAGGCATGACGACCTACACTAAATGAATAATGATAATGAATGATGGTTCAAATGGGAAACATGAAATTAAAATTGGCCTAATGTGATGATTAAAGATTAAATGAAAATGTGATAACTATTTATATTATGCATTGTATTTATTGATTCATAAAACTTCATGCACTATCTTTTGACTGGACTTGTTTTAGACACCGTTGGTGGTGGCCTACTGAGTTGTACTCACACCCTATTTGGGCCGCCTGATCGGAACTCGAGTAGACTTTTTTTTAGTGCGAGATAAGGGAAAGTCTGTGGGATAGTTTGTAGTTTAGTATTAGAGCATGGGAGAGGGAACCAAATGGGGTTCGGAACCCATTTTGGAGTCTTTGTGTCTTTACTTTCAGTTTCATTATAGACACTTGATACTGGCATTATCATAGCATGCTTTAGCTTTCAGTTGAGTATTGTATTTTTCATGTTTTGGTTATCATGTGACATGGATTTGTTATGGTTATCTATACGCTTCTGCACTTGGTAATTGTCATTTGTTTTTGTTGGTGTTTTATTGTAATAAAAGAGGGTATAGTCTCCCCAAGACTGACTTATCAGACCCTCACTGCTATTCGGAACCCTCTGGTGTATGGGGAGGTGCGCTTGAGGGCATGTGGCCAACCGGCTTGGGGCACCATTTAGTGTCACCCAAGTTAGGATGTCACATGTACCAATATGGAAGGTCCCAAAAAATACTTCTCTTTATCCAATTATTATCTCTCCAAAAACTATTTATCTTTTACTCATTTATTTTTGGTCCAAAGGTAACATGAGGTAATGCTGAGACAATATATTTTACAAGATTACCTGAGAGCACTACTGGAGGTGCATCTATTTCAATTTTACCTTTTGTAAAATTAATTTTTTTCCTTCAAAAAGGGTGGTCTGTAGGAAGAAATCTCCGATGATAGTCAAAATAATTAACCTTTATCCCATTACCAAGAATAAATTCTTTTTTCTCATCCATGTATTATAGACATGATTTTAGACCATGTGTGATCCATCTAGATAACATATCATACACTGGAAAGTCACTGATCATCCATATTAATACAACCTTTAATATAAAATTATGATCTACGGTTATATAAAATATATTCACATCGTTGTTCCATAATGAAATTAACTCATCAATTAGTGGATTCAAATAAACATCAATATTCTTATTTGGATGTCCTATAATTAATAGCATCAGATATATATATATATATATAGTTCCTTTATCAACATCTAATGAGGCAAGTTGTAAGGAGTAATAAAAATAGGCCAACAAGAATATTGATTTCCATAAGCACCAAATGGACAAAAACCATTAGTAGAAAGGCCCAATCTTATGTTATGTGGTTATAAAGAAAAATAAGGATGTGTCTAATCAAAAATTTTCCATGAATCACCATCACATGGATGATTTAAGCTTTTTGTGACGGAAATATTTTATTTATGTCATGTCATCAATCCTCTAACGACCCAATCTTAATGTACATAGACATTAAATTTCTTTTGAGTAATACTTAATACATTACACAAATATACGCCCAAAGACCGTATTAGTTTAGTGTCTTTAGAAACTTGGAACATAATATTCTAACTTGGTGAAATATCTTCAACATCTCCCATAAATATCTTCCCCTTTTTTCCTACCTAAAACCTTTCTTTATATCTTGGGGAAAAAATATAAAAATGGTGAGATCAAATTCTCAGTAAGGGTAAACATTGAGAACATAAAACAAACTATAAATATAAGAATATAAAAACATTAACATAAAGTTTAAATATCAAAATCTTGAGTCATGAAATAAATCTTGGTAGTACATAATGTATAGATCATAAAGGAACATTAACCATGATAAAATAGAATTGGAATAAAACATGGAATTGTGGAAAATAAATAAGCACATAATATGATTTCCATAGTATCCAAGGAATTGCTGTCAATACCATCATAGCGGACAAAGTCCATTACTTAATCGGGTTTACTTATCGTTCCAGCCATGTATTACTAAACTGGATTTACTTATCATTCAAGTCCTATATTACTAAACTAGATTTACTTGTTATTCTAGTTATGTATATCTCATGAGATATAAATCTTTACCCAATGCATTGGAGGGAGATATAGGTCCCACCCATCTCATATTGAAATTATTCTTACATGTTCCACAAAAACATAAATCATTCATCATAGCATAAATGACTAAATAAAATGGGTTTCTTAAACATCAATCCATCATAATCCATATAAAATAAATGGATTTCATAAAAATAATTCCAGCATAAACACAATAAAATAAAATTAATAATAGGTATAGAAACATAACCCTATGTAATTTTATATGGAAAATAATTTTGATAAAATACTTGAGCTTAATTCTGGAGGAAAATATCCTTTCTTCTTCAAAAATGTTTTCTTTTCTCAAAATGTTACACAATTTTAAATAAAAGGTATTTAGTTGAAAATAAACTTAAAATTTTGTATAGTAATATTTATGGAAATAAGGCATTATAAATATTTAAAAATCTTTTCATGCCATATAAGTTAAAAAACATTCTCTTTGTACTTTTGTTGGAAAAGTCAAAAAGTACATCAAATGAATAATGACAAAAGATTCCTTTCATACTGTTTAATAAAAATTAAATAAGGGTAAAATTAACTTTAAATAATTGTATAGTAATATAAATAATATTAAATACTTAGGAAACATGTATGTGGATGATAAATATACCCCAGTAAATACTTATGTATAAACAATCTCGGATAAAAATGAGATTGAAAAATTATCCCTTACCTTAGGTCTGATTTATTTCGTATGTGTATGAAACTCCTATGTATTGGGTTTAAACATATTATTAACTTTTAATAGAACCATAATAATATCTATGATATCATATATGATTCACTTATGACTTTATATTACCCATTTATTTATCAATTCCATGTTAAAGCAACGTTTTGGGTAATAATCATTTTATTTATCGTACATGTTTTGACTTGTTATTCTTGATATTATTACTTAGATCAGGATTTACTTATTTCCATAATGTAAAACTTTATTTACACATCATAAATATTCAGTATATAAATATATATAATAGATAGATAAATGAAATGGAATACACCGTTTATGGAGACAGTAAGTCGTACATACGCATGAATTTTGTTTCCGTTTCCTTATTGAATTGAATGGAAATAATAAAAAGACATATATATATATATATACATAAATATAGTTGAATTATTATGTCATATATTTAATTATTATTTATTATATATACTTTATAATCATTCTTGAATTGTTAACGTGGAGAATGAATCTCATCGCGTCGTGAAGACGGTAGGTTGTACGTACGCACGAGCGACGATATCATTCACTTAATGGTTAAATGGTATGGAATTGGATGGTATATTAATTATAAAGAATAATTATAATATTATATTCATTATTTATATCTATCATACTTATCATCATACCCATCCAAATTAAGTATTGTTGAATAATAAATTACACCACAGTGTGGAGACGGCAAGTCGTACGTACGCACGCATTGTGATATTGTTATTCGTAGGATGGATAAAATGAGATATAAGGTTGTACCATAATTATAATAATATCTCAGCATGTAGAAGATACTGCATTTATTACTTTATTATGGGAACAACATAAGAAGAGGAAGTATATGAAGAAAATAATTTTAAAAGAGGTGATAAAACAATTACCTTTTTTTGAGTATCTCCTTTTGATTTGCACAAAAGGTATCTTAGGATGGTTTTCTGCCCAAAGTATTTCCTCTAGGATAAAGTGAGGGAAGTTTTGGGAGAAAATGGGTAGTTTTTGTATGAGAAAAAAGATGTTATAGGTGTGATTAAAAGAGAAGGAGGATTTCCCTTTTATAGGAGAGGTGAGGGGCACTTTAGGAAAGTCTTTAAATATTAATTTATTATAAATTTATTTTAGGTTTATAATGGTCCCAAACTCATTTATTTAGAATATAATATGATTCTGGGTCGAAATACTTTCATCCAATAGGTTTTAGACAAGTTTTGGTCACAAAATTAACCTTATCATTTAGCTTCAACCCTTAGTTTAATAAGTTAACTCTTACCATGTCTTCTTGTATTTTCATACTATATGGTTAATATAGTTACTATAAAATTACAAGAGAACCTAAAGTGGATAATTAATAACATTTTTAACATCATATAATTCATTTGGTCTAATATTATATTTTTAGTGCTATTATATCATTTAATAAAATAGTATTTGTTTTAAAAACTCATTTATGTCAATTTTGACACTATTTAGTAATTAATTTTTGTTAAAGTCATAACAACTTTATTCCTTCAGAACAAAGACATTAACTAATCCCTAACAAGTTAATGTCATCCAAAAATTTTTTGAATGGCATAAAAATATTCAAATTACATTTATTTTAATATTTATAATATCATTTATTTGAATATTTCATTAATAAAGTAATCGTTGCATCATCATTGTATCATAAATATATTTATTTATTTAATGTCTAAAAAGTATAGATAAAATACCATGATGTAGGAAATATTTTTAGATTTCTAATTAATATTTATAGTCAAAGAGATCAATAATATAATCTCACCTTAAAATTGTTTTAGTAAAAAGATAAATGTTTATGTTATATTTCCCTTTACATTAAATTAATTATAATAACATGTCATTTTCACACCCAAGTGGTTCTCAAATGCCAAAATTTCGGCATAAGAATTTTTTTTGGTCACCCATGACTCATAAAATAGGATTAGTACACATGTTAGGATAGTTTTATATTATTATAATATTATTTTTTACCCTTATTTTCCTGATTTACTCTTTAATCATGGTAAATAAAAATAATTACTGAAGTTACTATTCATAATGTCCAAAAATAAAAGGGACCTATTTAAATAATTTGAACCATATGATTCCAAATATAGAATCCATTTTTCTAAATTCAAAACATATAATTGGCATAAATTAATTTAAAATTAATTTCTGTTGTCAAAACCAAAAACCGGGTTTTTAAGAAGTAAAAACTATCAAAAGATTAACATGTGTTTATGTCTAATTTAAATGTAAAATTACTTTAAATGAAAAAAATTGTATTAAATTATAAAAACATAATCCAATTACACTTTAAAAACAATTAAAAATATAATCTAACTATATAAATAAATTAGACGAAAAGGCGGTTTTGAATTAAAATGCAGTATTTTTCACTATTTATTAAAATATAAATTTCATCAGAAAAATATCAAAATTTCAACCAAGGTAAATTTTGATGTCCCGCTTCCAAATAAGAAGTTTATTATTTCAAATATAACTTATAAAATTTTCAAAAACTAGATTTAAAAAAGGTTCGCCATCAAATGGCGTAAAATTGTATTTTTTTTAAAAATAATTCTTTTATCCAAAAAAATTGAATTTGTTCTTATATCATATATAGAAAACATATAAGATGAATTTAAAACATTACATTGAATATATTACATAAATATTTCACTAAAAATCCATAAAGGATGATTTTATTATTTTATAGACTCGCTTATTTTCATTTAAATTGTTTTTTTAGAAGTTAATACTATTCATACTCATCATTATAGACTAGGTTATAATATTTAGTTATCACTTATACTCGGTCTTGCATGAAATTAATTATATCAAAAGAACTTGAAATTGTGTGTAACACAATCCAAGAATAGTGTTGTGTATATTGTAAGCTAATATGGTGTTGCGTATAGTGCAAGCTAATCTTAGTATAGCATACAGCACAAGAAATCAAAGAAATTAAAAAGAATCTATCTCATAAAATCTCAGGGTGTTTCAAATCCAGTTGTGTTGTGAGACATAAATAAACATTGTAAATGAGGTGTAATTGAAAAATATCTCAACTGTTTCACGGGAACTCTGGACTTTCTTTATTATGCCTCTTTGTACCTCGATTCTTCACATGTTGGACAATTAACCAAAGATTCATAATCACCATAATATAAGATTTAGTCATTTTAACATGCATGGATCTTCTGATAACTTAGACCCAAATTATGAACTAACCTTTTACTTTCATAGAAACTTGTAGGTAATGTATTTCTTTCAGGTAACAAAGAATTAACCAAAGATAAAATCTACTTGAAACAACTATTAAACATTCAAAAATCTGATTTAATAGCCATAAATTTTTTAACAGCTTCAAGTTTTCACATCTCACTTCCCGGATATAAGGCCTCCTCAGCGGATTTCAAAAAATTTTAAAACTGAGAAGGTTTTGATTCAAGATTTGGAATATCATTCTGAGTTGTTGTTTCAGGAATAGATGGACCAACCACCTCATGTATTAAATTCAGAAATGATGTATTTGAAACTAAAAAAAATGTATTTTCTACTTAAGTCTTTTCACCATGTTGATTCTAAAAAATATAATCTTTCTGAAAACTGGAATGCAATAGATGAAGTCTAACATTGTCAAATATTTTGAATATCCTAAGATCACATTTCTAACATGGAAATTTAATTATTCCTTCAGAAACAAAATCTAAATTCGACGATACAAATGATATAAAGTTTTCAACACCTTCAATATAAATAGGATTTATACCAGATCCGTTTGAATTTTTGTGATGATTTATCCAATCACGATCACGTAGTAGAAATCGGTGTCTACTTCCTGAGTCCAAAATTATCTAATAAAACAACAGAAATAAGAATAATTATTACCAATCACTTTGACCAGTTGCAAATTATTATTATATTTTAACACCTTGAAATATTCTATGAATTATAATCAGAGTGAGGTGATGGGTTAGGATTGGATTACGGGGCCCATAGAGGCTCAGTGCATATAGAATAAAAATATTAAATATATTATATAAGACACAGGCTATTTTTTTAAAATAATATATTATATCTCGAACGGTGTCTCGTATGAGAAATTAGAGACCACTATTGGGCCCAAGATGTGAGGTTTACCCTAAACGCGATATAACAATTATGATTGTAGCACATTTCATGAGAGAGTAATTAATTTAATATTTTTATTATAATTTCTTGTAAAAAATTAACGTATCTCTCAAAATGTTTTTCGTATAAATAATTGGGAATCATCATTGGGTCTGAGATGTGGGGTTTACCCTAGGCGCGACATACCATATGTTAGCGTCAACTGTTTCATTACATTGCACGTGAGGGTATCATTTTTAATCTTTTATTAATATTATTTATATAATTAGGTATTTTTATATGTAAATATATATATTACAGTGTTTATATAAATTATTAATACGTATTATTTTAATTAATTACAACTTTATATGAAATGATTACTAATTAATTAATAATTACTATAAATATATCAAAATTTATTATAAATTATGTAATGAATATTATTAATTATGTAATGATTATTATTATAAATTATGTAATGATTATTATTAATTATTTTAAATTATTATAAATTATGTAATTATTATTATTTAATGATTGTTGTTAATTATTTAAATTATTATAAATTATGTAATGATTATATATATATAGGAATTTATTAAATTATTATTACAATTTTATTATTACAATTTTATTATGTAATGATTATTATTAAAATTTAGTAAATTATTTAAATTATAATAAATTATGTAACGATTATTATTAATTTTTTTAAATTATTATTACAATTTTAATAATTACTATATATATATATATATATCACAATTTCTTAATTAATATAAATACGTCAAATATATTCTAAATCATTTTTTAAAAAATATACAAATATCAAATTTTTATAAATAGATATATATATATATATTATAAATATTTTTACTTATGGTTAATTTTTATTAAAAAATGATTAAATTGAATTTATAATTTATATAAATAATTTATAAATAAATTTGAGTTCATATTTTTGAATTAATAATTAATTTGAATTCATAATTATTTTGAATTAATAATTTTTACCCTAGATGCATTATAATAGTTGTGCGAGTCTGGTGTTTTTACAACATTTATATGAAATACTAATACTCGTTATTTTAATTAATACAACATTTATACGGATTATTATGAATTTCTAAAAAATTGTTATATTTTATTATAATTTTTTTACAAATTATTATTATTTTATAATTATCACTAATATTTAAAATTTATTAATAATAAAGGCTCATTAATTATTACATATTATAAATTATTTATTGATTTTTACTAATTATTTAAATTAATACTACATTTTTAATAATTAATATTTTTTATGAATTTATAATAATTCTTTGTATTTGTTGTATTTTTTTACAAACTATTACAAAAACTTATCGTAATTATTATTATAAGTTTTTAATAAATATTATATATTTTAAATTGTCATTGTTTTTCATTAAACCAATTTTTTAACTTTTTTTATAAAAAAATCTTATAAATAATGTCTTATTAAAAAAATTTCTTTAAATTAATTTTCTCATCATTATTAAAAACCAATCAATTCAATTTGTTTCAAATGTTATATATATATATATATATATATATATATTACATAATTTCTTAATCAAATTTATTAACATAAAATTTATTATTACACTTTCATAAACAAATTAACATAAAAAAATATTTAGACATACATACATGTGTGTACGCTGCTAAAACACGATACTTTTTACGACGGAGTAATTGCGAAGGAATTAATTCATTCGCAAAATATTTTTCAGTCAAAATTATTTACGACGGACATTGAATTTTGTCACAAATAATCTCGACTTGTTGCAACGGACTAAAACATTATATAAATACGCATGTTAATATATATTTAAATATATATATTTATATATGTGTGTGTGCGCGTATATATGTCAAAAACATTACATGTTTTTTAAACCTGATATATATACGTATATATAAATACACATGTTAATATATATATATATATATATATTTAAATATATATTAAAAACCTTACACATTTTTTTAAAAAGTTTATATTTCTATATTCATAAGGTATTATGTATATATATATATATTAAAATATTTCTTAATTGATATAAATACTTACAATGTATTCTGCCATTTTTTTAAACCAATATACATATCTAATTTATATATACATAAATATATATATATATAATCACACGTGTTTATAGATTTATTAATTTATATATATATAAACATATATAAAATTGCACATGTTTTTATATACACACAGATATATATATATATATATATATATATATATATATATATATATAATCACATATGTTTATATACACATATGTTTACATAGATATTTATAAAATCGCACATGCATGTTTATAGGTTTTTTAATATATATATATGTGTGTGTGTATGTGTATGTATGTATGTATGTGTGTGTGTGTGTGTGTGTGTGTGTGTGTGTGTGTGTGTGTGTGTGTGTGTGTGTGTGTGTGTGTGTGTGTGTATGTATGTATGTATGTATGTATGTATGTATGTATGTATGTATGTATGTATGTATGTATGTATGTCTGTATGTATGTATGGATGTAATAGAACATGTTTTTTTAAATATATATTATATAATTATTCACACGTTAATATATATATAACCACATATACAAATAACAATATTAAAAAAATAGAAAAATAACTACAAAATCAATTAAAATAGATTTTGCGTACCATATTAACATGCAAATATTGAATAAAAAATTGTATCAATCCTAAATATCATATCAGGAACTCGTACCAATCCTAAAAACATAATAAAAGATATAAATAGATAAATTTTTTATTAGGCCTGATGAACAGATAAACTATCAGGCATGATAGACATGATAAACAGATAAACTATTAAACATAGGGTTTTCAAAACCAAAAAAATGTAATAAAAGATATAAAACTCAAAAATAATGAAAATGAAGGGAAGAGGAACCCGTACCACAGAGAGTCGAACCTAGATCTATTAAAAGCAATAGAAATGGAGTTCGATGAAGCAGAATGACGTCCTGGGTGGTTCAGCGGTGTTGTGGGTCGTATGTGCTGGAGAGGAAGGGGGGGAGGAGGAGGAAGGGTCGTGTAGGTTAAATTAAAGGATTTTTTATGAAGGTTTATTTGTGATGGGCATTAATTTTCGTCACCAATACTATGGAACTGACGAGCTTTTGCGACGGATTTCTCTATCTGTCACTAATGCTCGTCACAAATAATGTTGGCATTGGGCGGCGGGAATGTCTGCCAAAAGTAGTTGTGATGAATTCAATATTTAATCACAATTAATTATTATTTGAAACGAATGGAAGGTACTATTTGCGACAGGTCATTTTCCCATTACAAATGATCTATCGTAAATAATCGAAATTCTAGTAGTGTTATGATAAATAATTGGAATCCTCTTCCATATATTGATGATCTATTTGATCAATTGAGGAGAGCCCAGTGGTTCTCTAAAATTGACTTATGTTCAAGATATCACCAACTGCAATTTTGAAAGTATGATATTCTGAAAAAAAAAATTCAAAAGAAGATATAGACATTATGAATATGTCAATATGTCTTTTTGTCTTACAAATGCACCATCCATATTTATAAAAGTGATGAATCGAATCTTTCAAAGGTATCTGGATTCCTTTGTGGAGGAATTTTTTTATGATATTCTGCTATATTCTAGGATAAAAATAGATCATGAGAAACACTTGGCTATAGTATTGGGTATCTTGCGGGAGCATCATCTTTATGCTAAGTTATCAAAGTGTGATTTCTGGATAGAAGGGTTTCATTTCCTTAGCCATGTCATTTTTGAAAAATGCATTTTTATGGATCCTAAAAAGATAAAAGTTGTTATCTCTTGGGAACCATTGAATAGTGACTTTGAGATACATAGTTTCGTTGGCTTATCAGGATACTACAAACGATTTTTTTGTGATTTTTCATGTTTTGCCTCACTAATTATAGCTTTGACGGGGAAAGAAATTCCTTTCCAATTGAATGGTGAATGTCATAAATCCTTTCAAAAACTTAAAGTTAGGCTAACATATGCACCTATTCTCATGTTTCCAGAATCTGGACAAGGTTGTGTAGTATATTATGATGCATCGGGATCTGAGTTGTGATGTGTTCTCATGTAGGGAGAGCATGTTATTTCTTATGGCTCATGGCAGTTATGGTTTCATGATAATAACTACCCAAAACTTGATTTATAATTGGCTTTTGTGGTCCATGCTTTATAGATTTGGTGTCATTACCTATTTTGTGATAAATTCACAGTGTTTATAGATCATAAGAGTTTGAAACACATTTTATCATAAAGGGATTTGAATTTAAGGTAGCACAAATGGATGAAGTATCTATAGATATTTGAGTTTGACTTCATGTATACATCAGGTAAAGGGAACTCGATGTAAGATGCATCTGAATAGAAATTTGTATGCTCTGTCGGATAAAGTGGCTTCGGACCAATGGAAAATAATTTCATTCATAGTGTATATACATCTATATTTTTTAGACAAAGGTGATGTTGTGGTTTTCTTTCCTCTTTAATTTATTCCTAATTTGGTTGAGTAGGTCAAAGTTTCTCAAACATTTGATCCTAATTGTGTTACTATGAGGTCAAAACTCAATGGTGGGGAGACTATTGAGGGATGAAATATGGATGGGAATTTAGTGTTGTGGTTTAGAGAATAGATGATCATACCTTTTTCTTATCAATAATAACTTCTTTGTGTCTACCACCATTCGGTATGGGCTATTCACCCTAGGATTTAGAAAATGTATGAATCGTTGAAAGAAAAGTTTTGGAGGGTTTTGTTGAAAAGATCTATAGTAGAGTATGTCTCAAGATGACTCACCTATCAGTAGTTCAAGGCCGAGCATCAATGATCAGAAAGTATGCTATAGTATTTACTGATTCTCATGTGGAAATGAGAGTAGATAGCTATATATTTTGTAAAAGTTCTTCCATGGACGGTTTGGAAACACAATTCCATATGGGTGATTATAGATCGGCTCACAAAGTCAAACAACTTCATCCCTATTTGTGAAACTAATACGCTAGAAGACTCTTCCAAACTGTACATTCAGAAAAATTATAAAGATTCACAGGCTTCTAATCTCGATTGTATCGGACCAAGACCTAAGGTTTACATTTTTTTTTTGAAATCCTTGTAGCAAGTCCTTGGAACACAGTTGACTATGAGCACTAATTATCATCCACAAATGAATGGACAGTCTAAAAGGAAAATCCAAATGTTGGAGTACATGCTTAGGGATTGTGTGATGGATTTTGGTAGTTCTTGGGAAGAACATGTACCTTTAGTAGAGTTATCATATAATAACAATTATCAAGCCTCAATACATATGACTTCTTCTGAAGCATTGTACGGGTGTCTTTGTTGTTATCCACTTAATTGGGTGGAAACAAGTGAGACTTCACTAATTAGACTATGCCTTATATAAGAGACAATGGAGAAGATTTAGATGATCAGAAAGAGAATGGATATGGCTTAGAATCATTAGAAATCATATGTGAATCATCATCAATAACCATTTTCATTTGAGGCGAGTGATCATGTATTCTTGAGAATATTTTCAAGGCTTGGGCATCATCATTTTAGTAAGAAAAGAAATTTGTCTTCTCGGTACATAGGTCCTTTTGAGATACTTGAATGAGTTGGTGATGTGGAATATTGGTTTTCCTTTCCACCAAGGTTCAGTTCAGTGCATAATGTGTTTGATGTATCTTAGTTGAAGAAGTACCAACCTGATTATGACCATGTTATTCAATGGGATCATGTTTACCTAGATCCATATGCTACTTTGATTCATGTGTCGATACAGATTGGGGATAAGTAAGAGAAGATATTATCAAAAAGGCATTAGTCTAGTATGGGTTTTATGGAAACATGGTCAGATTCAGGAAGAGACATGGGATCATGAAAAGAAAATGTTGGAGTAGTGTCCAGAACTCTTCTAGACACCTTTGGTTTTCAACTTTCCTGGGATAGAAAGACTAGTTGTGGGGAGAATGTAACACCCCCAGTTTCAGGTACATAGCCCTTGTTCTATGTATTTAAAACGTATATAATGATCAGGTTAAATTTTGGGATGTTCTGTGGGGGTTTTTCATGTTTTGGATGAATTTCTAGAGATGCATGGTTTGTGAATGGTTAGTAGAAACCATGCACCGCCTATAAAAACCCATGAAAGGGAATAAAGTGGGCATTGGGAAAGTGTGCGGTTGGCACATTGTTTGTCCAAACCATGAAACTACCTAGGGGAAACTGTGCAATTGAAATAGTTGGAAAAATGTGATTGGTGCACAGTTTTTCTAACTGTATAAGTCAACCATGTGAGGGGTTAGCTTAAGAAAGTAGCACTGCACAGTTAGTGCACGATTTGCTAAATTGTATGGCCTAAACATGAGGTATACAGTTGGCACCCCTAATCTGAATTAAGACCCAAAACCTCCTTTAATTACCTAATCCCTCAATAACCCAAATTCTTTTTTCGCTCTGGTCTTGATAGATGATCCCCTTTGATTTGGAAGTAGTTCTTAGGCAAATAAAAGTGTGATGGAGGCCCGGATTCATCAGTGAGTACCTGTTCCTCCTCTTTCATCTTAGATCTAAGTTTCTTCTCTCTCCCAAAACCATAGATCTAGTCTTTTATGGATAGATATATGTGTTATAAATTTTATTTATTGAAAACTTATTTGATATAGTGAAGGGAACATGGTTTGTGATCATATCTTGAAGTTTTTTAGTGTCGTTATTTATTTTCTCCAACCGTTGTAAGGTGGGTGGCTTCTCTATTATCATCACTTAATTTATAACTTAAAGACTTAGTTTTTATTAAATGTTTTGCTTGAAATGGTTTTAAAATCCTTGTTTTATTCTTTATGGAAACCTATTTTGGTTATGGATTTGGAATTTGGTAAAAATTGATGGATTTCAGAAAAAACCCCCCTTTGTTTATGATTTTAAAAATGATGGTTTTAACATTATATTTGGTTTTGATGCATGTAAAGTGTTTTATTAAATTATTTAAAGAATGAAAATGTTTTATATGGAATGGTTTGACATGGGTATTTGGAATGCATGGTTGGTGTGAGTGTATTCGTATACATGACCCTATGAAAGGGGCATATTCCATTGGGGCACCTGGTATTAGTCACCATGTGATGACTTGGTGGATCGATGAGAGACCACTCATGAGTATGGAACCATCACTTGGGAATGCATGGTGTGTGTGTGTGTGTGTGGAGATATGTTTATGGGTATGCCAAATAAATGAGAAAGGTTTTATGCTTGCAAATTTTTTCCTTTGAAATTGTTTATGGTTTTGATATAAATTATTTAAACTGATTTTAAACTGTTTTATATAAATTGTGAAAACAAGTTTTTTCTTAGTGGCATGATTTGGGAAGTTATTGGGGAAATCATGCTGAGTTTAGACTCACCCCCTTTTTTGGTCACTATTGTGCATTTTCATATGTCATCTATCGAGACACAAGTAAAGGAAAGGTATCTCAGTTGTTTAGTGATGTTTCTTGATACTGTGAGCATGAAATGTGGAGTTGGAGCTTGGACTGGGTTGGCTGTTGCTGGTTGATGTCACTTGTGAGTTTTGAGTTTTTTGGTCTTTTGTTTCTCTTCAAGTATGTATTTTGGTTTCCAATTATGCTCTGATATGGTTTGTTGGTTTGGTTATGATTTGAGTTGTATTTTTTACTCATGCATCATATAGAGGTTTGGTTGGTTATTGTTTATGTAGTTTGGATGTTTTAACTTTCAAGGGGAAAATCATCCCCCAAATATTCTTGAGGCCCTTGGAATTTATTTCTAGCCTTTGGTGTCTTGGGGATGTCACCTAAGGCCTAGTATCACACTCGTCACTTCTCAAGATAATGAGGAGGGGTGGGATGTTACAATAATGTTATTGTAACTTTTGTAGCATGGTCATCTAATCTTATAAAAATACATGAGGTATGTACTTAACAATTTTGTTAAATTAATAACCTTTAATGGTTGATGAAAAAAGTTCTAAAATGAGGTGTGGTATTACATATGGATAAAACTATGGGGAAATGGAAGGTCGGATCAAAACAACCCAATAAATCAACCAAGAAATCAAAAGGACCTTCTGAGAGTACCTTCTCCCTATCAGTTCAACTTCTGCATATATTAACATTATAAGTTCATGCAGACTCATCATTTAGAGATGAAAATATGTCGTACATTTAATATAAAGAATAGATATTTGGATATTTCATTACAGATACAGTTATTCTGGAGAGTATAAATGAGATTATCAAGTTTTAATGGTTGGAAGTCTCAATTAGGAATACATACATGAGGTACATTTTCATAATATGCCTATCCAAAAAATGATCTACTATATTCATTATAATTAATAACTATTCATATTTTCTAAAAGCGTATATAAAATGACTATATAAAGGGAAAACCATGTGAAGCATGATTTGGACTCATTAATCCCTCTATCATTTCTACCCAAAAACTTTCTTTTGAATTGGAAGAAATTGAAAAGAAAAAGATGCACTATGTGAGACATTTGAGAAGAAAATAACAGACAAAAACTCTTCTTGATGCCTACAATGAAAGGGTAAAACTCTACAATCTAATCATATAAAATATATATATATATATATATATATTCATTAATTTTTTGTTTTTATTTTTTAGGAAGCAATGGATGCTCATCACAATCAGTTTGGATACCCCAAATATTTATTTGTTGGATCCAATGTATGGATTTCCATCAAACTGACCATACATGATTTCTATCATGAATTTTTAATGCACTACAATCAACATTTTATAGATAAACTTTGAATTATATGTTTTATTTCATATTTTAACTAGAATTTTGTTATAATAGGGTGATCTATAAATATAGGAAATATCACAATATGAGGTTGGTGACTGAACATAAGAATCCTATGGATTTCTTCAAATGGAAAAAGATTAAGGTATGTATAGTAATATTTAACAATCAAAACATATTTTAAAATAATTTACTTATTTTGGTCAATGTTTTTGCAGTGTTTGAAGAAAAATAATGACAATGATTATGGATATTACATTTACAAATTAATGAAATATATCATATACCATCAAAAGACTAGCATCCCTAAACATGTAATTTCCAAATGTAATTACAATTTCATTAAAAATATTTTTTAATCATTTGTTTTTCTATATTTTCTCAGTACTTCCAAGATTTACAACAATCTATATACTCTAAAAAAGATGTAAATTTTTTTAGAGATGAGTGGGAAGAATACATGGTGTCGTAATTTTTACAAACATCAAATTCAGGTGATTACCTATTATATTTGTGATCTAGTATGTCCTATGGCCATATAGGTACATTTGGGATGTGAAGCATTAGTATTGTAATTCTTATATATTATTTTTAAACTGTTTCATAAGGAAAAGTATAATGGAGGGTTACATTCTATGGATTTTGGTAGAGCTAGTAACATGTTTTAAGTTATTCATGCTCATAAGATATTAGGCTTTTAGAATGCAGCTGAGATAATGGATATAGGTAAATGGGTCAATAATGTGTATAGACGTCATCAAAAAGATTAATTCCTACTACTTATTTTGTTAATTTTCTCATTATTTTATCTACTATTTTTTAGTTAATTTCCTTATCATTTTTATTTGAAACTTATTTAGTTAGAGATAATGCTTGAAGATGAACAGCAAATGGTATGACGGTTAAAGGATTGTTGTTCTCAAAATCATGTACTCTTGAATTATCACACATCTAGGGTGAGACTTTCTTATCACCATGGATGTGAGCCAATTCAGGAGCACATGTTTTTTAGAACAATAAGAAATTGTGTGACATGTAGGAATCAGTCTCACCTCAATCTGATGCATGGTGCTCAAAACTGAGAAAACACATTCATATTATTTTGATAGTTTATGAAAACAATTCATAAGCCATTTTTGATGTGTAATAATAAACTGCACCTCAATCCAATATATTGTGTACATTGTATGACTCGAAGTGTATGTTTTTAGTTTAAAATTGGAATTTTAGTTCAAAACATGCATCACATACTCAAAATTGAGAAAACTCATTCAGATTGTTTAGATACTTTAGTACAATGATCCATAAGTCATTTTTGACATGTAGGAATCAACTGCATCTCAATTTGATTCATGGTGTTCCCTGTAATGCCCCAACCGCAGTTACCCAGAGTTGGTGCATTACTTTAATACATTGGCATGATTACAAGGAATCAAGTCCCGAAGGACCAATCGGTTTAGCAGTCTTGGAAAATAGATTACATGCATGAATGTTACATTACACTTCATAACATACAAAACAACATAAATAATCCTTCACGAACGCCATTATTCCCTTGGCTTAACCCTGCATATCAATCACTATACACTTCTTGGAATCCTGGGAAAAATAAAACATAGAAAGGGCTGAGCTCAGATGCTCATTAAGGATAACAATACAGTGGAAACTTTCATAAATAAGAATAAACATTTAAGGAAATGTATAACTAAAACAAAAGCCTTTTAAACTTGAACTTCAGCATAATATGGAAAAAATAAAATGAAGTAATTTCATTTACTTATTTACATGGATATTCTACTAGTCGAATAATCACATGCAATATCACTAACCACTTTCATAATGATGGAATGCATAATTCCGAACTTTAATTTCTGTGTCAAGGCCTCGTGCCAAGACCTTAGGTATAACTGTAACCGGAACCCAACCCGGAGAGCCTCTGTAACCGGACTCCAACCCGGAGTGCCTCTAATAACCGGACACCAACCCGGAGGGTCTGCTGTAACCGGACCCCAACCCGAAGGGCTTACTTTTACCAGTCCCCAACCCAGAACATACTATTCAAACACATTCATCTTAAAAAGAGGATGAAATATAACATAAACATTCGTATTAAAACTAGCATAAGAAATGCCAAAACATTAATCATAAACCACTAATGGCATAAAGATAACTCATCCATATTCAAACAAATCACAAAACCTTAAATACAATATGTAAGATTTGTATCATAATAAATCAACTTCAAACAAGTGTAAAATTTATCAAAAGATGTTGACATAGATGAAATCAAAACTATTTGAGAGAAATATATCTATTTCATGAAAACATTTAAATGTCACACAATTTGGAAAAGAATTCATTTAAAGACATTTTCAAATCAAAGTGTCTCATACCAATTTGAAACTTTTTAAAGGAATTAACATTTTAAAAACATTCATGTCCATATAAATAAATCCTTAAAAACCATTTTGAATACATGGACATTAATGAGAAAGATTTAGAAGAATAAATATTTAAAACGTTTGAAATGATGTTTTAGAAAAAATTACCTTAAAAGAATCCCGTTGAAAACTCTTTCATAGTACATGGATATGGATAATAAATATGTCCCAGTAGATACTTATGTAATAACAACCTCGGATAATAAAGAGGTTGTGAAATTAACCCTTACCAATTTGGTAACTTACGAAACATACAACCCAGGAAAGAGGTACCATACAATGAATATGTAAATACACATAAATTAAATTGTATTGCAAAAATAATACAATTATGGGAAGTACATACACCACACAAAAGGTAATAGTGGAAATATGGCATGAATCTCACGGAAATAAGGAGTGAGATGAAAACCCCTTACCTTGTACTTTTCCTTGGTTGAGGGTAGGATAAAATCTTGTATAATAGTTAAATCATTGTTATTAAATTATAAAATAATCATATACATAAATATGATATCATATATGATCTTTTAATATTGATTTGTTAATAATATTTTAGTATTATCATCATTTCGGGTGTTAACTGATTCGTTTTCCTTTATATGCTTCGTTACGTAAGCCGTGTTTGTTATGGATAGGTTGTATCTTATTCATATCCAGAATTATATCAAGTCCTTAAACATTACTTTTAATCATCAAATGATAATTATTATTGAATGGATATGATGGGGAAATGAATCTCATCGTGTTCGTGGAGACGGTAATTCGTACGTACGCACGAACGATACTTCCATTTCATTTTTCATTTTAAAAGGAATAAAAACCAAATGATACATAGGTATATAATTATTCCTGTATAATATAATATCTTATATGTGTTACTAAAGTTCATTAACACCATCCTTTATACGTTCCATTTATGGTATGAACGAGTCATATCACTTTGAGGGGGCGGTAGTCCGCACTTCCTCAAATGAAATCATCGTATATATATACAACATGAAACGAATAATGGTATGATATAAAATGGAATTACATAAGATTATATATAAAATAAATATCATTAATATCATATTTAATTATAGTTTCATCATAATGGCCACCATGAGAGGTGGTAGGATATAATTGAACAATCATCGCTTCGTGAGGCGTTTGGTTGTCATCCACAGAAACATTATGTTCTTCACTCATTAGATGGATGTGTGTGTAAGTGTAGTTATAATACTTCTAATAAAAATATCCTAGTATATTTAGCATACTGGTTTTGTTACAAAAGAAAATAAGAAGAAGAGTTTAGGGGTTGGAGAAGTAAAATAAAAGAAAAGAAGCTAAGAGAAATCGTTACCTTTAATTTGGGTAACTCCCTTTGGTTTGAACCAAAAAGGACTCTTGAAGTGCCTTATGCCTAAGGTAAGGATTCTAAAAGGAGGAGAGGGATGTAGGTAGATTAATTGGGCAGAGTTTGGACGAGACAAAAGGCTTGAGAGGTGTGAGGAATTGGTTAGAAATTGTGTCCTTTTATAAGGGGGGGAGGGGCTCTTTAGGAAAATCTAGAAATATTATTTTATAATAAATTCATATTCGGTTTCTAATGGATACAAAGTGTATTATTTAAAGGTTAAAATGGGGATGGGTCGAAAACCACTCAAACAATATAATTTAGATAGGTTTGGGTCATTATATTAACCTTATCTTTTAGTTTTAACTCTTAGTTAATTAGTTTGACACTTACCATGTCACTTTGTATTTTTATATTATATAGTTAATAAACATACTATATACCTTCAAGAGACCCCCAAGATGTCCATTAATGATACACCTATCATGATATAAGTCTCTTGGAAAAACCTTAGATATTTAGGAATAGAATATAAATTAATAATATAATATTTGTTTTAAAAACTCATTTATGTCAATTTTGACACTACTCAATAATTGATTTTTGTTAAAGTCTTAACAACTTTATTAATTTGAACCAAATTCATTTAAGAAATCCTAACATGTCATATTAACCAATAAAATTCTTTTATGTCATCAAAACTTTCAAATTATATTTATTTTAACATTTATAATATCAATTATTTGATTCTTTCATTAACAAGGAAAATACTGCATCATTATTGTGTCATATATATTTTTACTTTTTCAATGTATAAAAATTATAAATAAAATATAATTATGTAGTAAATATTTTTATCTTTCTAATGAATATTTATAATCGAAAATATAACATATAAAACCCTATGTAAAAATTGTTTTGCTAAAAGATATAAGCTTATGTCATTTTTGTATTCACTTTAACTTAATTAATATAAAGTGTCCCTATCACCTACAAGTGGCTCCATGGGGTCCCAAAATCGACCCAATGATTCCCATGGTCAGACATGTATCCACCAATAAGATTAATACACGTTTTAGGATAATTTAGTATTATTATAATATTATTTTTTAACCCTTATTTACCGGATTTACCCTTTAACCATGGTAAATAAAATATTTACCGAAGTAATTATTCAAAATGTCTAAAAATAAAAGTTACCTATTTACACAATTTGTAAATCCTGATTCCAAATATGGAATTCATTTTTGAAAATTCAAAACACAGAAGTGGCAAAAATTAATTTAAAATTAATTCCCGTTGTCAAAACAAAAAGCGTGTTTTTAAGATATAATAACTATCAAAAGATTGATACTTGTTTATGTTCGGTTTAAATGTGAAATTATGTTCAATGAACAACATTGTATTAAATGGTAAAAATATATTCTAAATATAATTTAAAATCACTCAAATTCATAATTTATCACTATTAATTATTTCGATTAAAAAAGTTGTTTTTAATTAAAATGTTGTAATTTTCACTATTCATCAAAATATGAGAGTTATCCAAAAAGTACCAAAATTTCACCCTACGCTGATTTCGATATTCCGAATCCAAAAATGAAGTCCATTTTGAGTGATAAAATTTATAAAATTTCAAAAAGTGGGTATTACTATTCATAACGACTACTTTCATTGGTCGTGGTGTGTGTTAAAACTCGAAGTTGCGTACAACACACGCTATTGTATTATTCAAAGAGAAGTGTACCGTAGAATCTTGGGGTGTTAAATTCTCTCCTCCTTCAATAAATTGTTTCCTCACAATTTATACTCGGTATTGGAAACTTGTGGTTGACATTTCAAAATATCTTAGTTGAAATCCCACATCGAAAAATGGATTAATGAGGCCTCTATTGAAAATAAAGAGTGGTAAGTATGAAGGTTACCGAAAATAACACATACTAGGGTTCCATGTAGGAAAATATGGATATGGAAGAGAAATTAAACCATTAATATCTGATGTAGAGTGGTAGAGAACGTGGCTATGAAAAGGCCAACAATCCCAAAGCCATAAATTTGTGATTATCTAAGATACCATCTAGGACAACATTTTTGTTCTAAGTTCCTTTTCTTAATGTTGAGGAATTTATTTATGATATTGGATTAGATCATAAGGATATATACTTACTTTATAATTAGAGTTTTATCCATTGATAAATTTCTACCACAAACTCATCTTTCACTACAAAACATAAGACAACTCAAAAATACTCTATTTATCCTAATCATATAGGGTTCCAAATATAATGAATGTATAATTCACATATCAGACCCATTAAAAAAGGAAACTACATTATACAATCCATGTAATTCACGTAGTCTAGTGGTAGGCGATAAATCCCAATCGCACTATAGTTGTGGGTTCAATTCCCGCAGCTTTGTCCGACGCGACGGGTTGTCACACGGTCTGCGTGATGTCCTTTTATAAAAATCCAAAAATAACCTTCCAAACTTAATCCATTCAAACCTATAGACTTATCCAAAATAATACTATCCAAACTCACAGTATAAAATTTATAAGGAAGTTAAACACAATGAAGATCCTTTTTTCCATGTAATTTTCAAAAAGTTTAACTCGCTGTAGAGTCACTTTTCTTAGTACTATAAAATCTCAAATCCTCAATGAAATAGTACTATAGTAAAATCCTTATTTATTTCCAAAACATCATTGATACAACACTTAAATGAAATAATTCCAAAATAACAACATAAGAACACTAGTCATTCCTCTTCATTTGTGGTAGTATCATAACTTGATTATTATCCAATAGCATCATTTGCAGCATAGTCTGATGACTGGGACATTGGTTCACGTAGTGTCCAAACTCCTTGCAGATGAATCATTGTACATTTGAAACCTTTTTCTTACCCTTGTAGTCACGTACTCGGTGTCCTTTTTCTCCACACTTATAACATACTCCCATTCCCTTCAAGCATTTTCCAAGGTAATTCTTTCTACAGTTATCACATATGGGAAAATATTTCTTTACCTTATTCCCTTTATTTTTTCTTCTCTCTGCCATCATTTCCTTCTCTGGCTTCCCTTCAAGGCCATAGGACTCCGAGAATTCTTTACTTATCTTATCAACACATCATACTATTTTTTCATGTTATGATAATACGTGGGAGACTATTTCCTTTCTAAATTCTGGCTTAGGACCATGAAAGATATGATCCTTCTTACTCTTTGGATCATACGTATTACTAGAGTTCACATTCCTTCTACTCGGTGCCATTTCTATACAATAGCATAAACTAGGTTAGTTTATGAATTGCAATGAATAATTCCAAACTTGTAAAATACCTAATGCAAATTGAACAGTTTATGGATATAATCCATAATCATAAAAATGTTTTCTTTGAGGAAGTATATACTCATAAACCCTTCATAATGGTTCATAAAGAAAATGATAATTATCCTAAGCATATCCCCCGGGAGTGTCGTAACCAAGAGTGCAGCAAGGCCCATTGTCATGCATTAGTTCTCATTCGAGTCTAGCTCAAAGCAGTGTTTTTGGGTTTTACCCCTAGGTACATCTGTTCCAGAGCCGCCTCTACCTGCTCGTATCTATACAGGGATGTATTGTAGGTAAAACTCACAAAATATCTACAATACCAAAATTCTAGGAAGTTCTTCTACACTAATCCTCAAAGTTCATCTTAGGTCTCCGTGCTCTAATCAGAGTTTATCTAAATCTAGTTTCCAAGGTTATTGCTAAACTTCCTCTGATACCAACTGTAACGCCCTGACCCCAATTACCCAGAGTCGGTGCATTTCTTTAATACATTGGCATGATTACAAGGAATCAAGTCCCGAATAACCGATCGGTTTAGCAGTCTTGGAAAATAGATTACATCCATGAATGTTACATTACACTTCATAACATACAAAACAACATAAATAATCCTTCACGAACGCCATTATTCCCTTGGCTTAACCCTGCATATCAATCACTATACACTTCTTGGAATCCTGGGAAAAATAAAACATAGAAAGGGGTGAGCTCAGATGCTCAATAAGGATAACAATACAGCGGAAACTTTCATGAATAAGCATAAACATTTAAGGAAATGTATAACTAAAACAAAAGCCTTTTAAACTTGAACTTCAACATAATATGGAAAAAATAAAATGAAGTAATGTCATTTACTTATTCACATGGATATTCTACTAGTAGAATAATCACATGCAATATCACTAACCACTTTCATAATAATGGAATGCATAATGCCGAACTTTAATTTCTGTGTCAAGGCCTCGTGCCAAGACCTAAGGTATAACTATAACCGGAACCCAACCCGGAGATCCTCTGTAACCGGACTACAACCCGAAGTGCCTCTAATAACCGTACACCAACCTGGAGTGCCTCTAATAACCGGACACCAACCCGGAGTGCCTCTAATAACCGGACACCAACCCGGAGGGTCTGCTGTAACTGGACCCCAACCCGAAGGGCTTACTTTTACCGGTCCCCAACCTGGAACATACTAGTCCAACACATTCGTCTTAAAAACAGGATGAAATATAACATAAACATTCATATTAAAAGTAGCATAATAAATGCCAAAACATTAATCATAAACCATTAATGGCATAAAGATAACTCATCCATAGTCAAACAAATCACAAAACCTTAAATACAATATGGAAGATTTGTATCATAATAAATCAACTTCAAACAAGTGTAAAATTTATCAAAGGATGTTGAAATAGATGAAATCAAAACTATTTGAGAGAAATATCTCTATTTCATGAAAACATTTAAATGTCACACAATTTGGAAAAAAATTCATTTAAAGACATTTTTGAATCAAAGTGTCTCATACCACTTTGAAACTTTTGAAAGTAATTAACATTTTAAAAACATTCATGTCCATATAAATAAATCCTTAAAAACCATTTTGAAGACATGGACATTAATGAGAAAGATTTAGAAGAATAAATATTTAAAACGTTTGAAATGATGTTTTAGTAAACAGCCCCTTAAAAGAATTCCTTTGAAAACTCATTCATAATACATGGATATGGATAATAAATATGTCCCAGTAGATACTTATGTAATAACAACCTCGGATAATAAAGAGGTTGTGAAATTAACCCTTACCAATTTGGTAACTTACGAAACATACAACCCATGAAAGAGGTACCATACAATGAATATGTAAATACACATAAATTAAAGTGTATTACAAAAAGAATACAATTATGGGAAGTACATACACCACACAAAAGGTAATAGTGGCAATATGGCATGAATCTCACGGAAATAAGGAGTGAGATGAAAACCCCTTACCTTGTACTTTTCCTTGGTCGAGGGTAGGTTAACATCCTGTATAATAGTTAAATCATTGTTATTAAATTATACAAGAATCATATAAATAAATATGATATCATATATGATCTTTTAATATTTCTTTGTTAATAATATTTTAGTATTATCGTCGTTTCGGGTGTTAACTGATTCATTTTCCTTTATATTCTTTGTTACGTAAGTCGTGTTTGTTATGGATAGGTTATATCTTATTCATATCCAGAATGATATCAAGTCCTTAAAAATTAATTTTAATCATCAAACGATAATTATTCTTGAATTTATATGATGGGGAAATGAATCTCATCGTGTTCGTGGAGACGGTAATCCGTACGTACGGACGAACGCTACTTCCATTTCATTTTTCATTTTAAAAGGAATAAAAACCAAGTGATACATAGGTATATAATTATTACAGTATAATATAATATCTTATATTTGTTACTTAAGTTCATTAACACCATCCTTTATACGTTCCATGTATGGTATGAACGAGTCATATCACTTTGAGGGGGCGGTAGTCCGCACTTCCTCAAATGAAATTATCGTATATATATACAACAAGAAACAAATAATGGTATGATATAAAATGGAATTAAAGAAGCTTATATATAAAATAAATATCATTAATATCATATTTAATTATAGCTCCATCATAATGGCCACCATGAGAGGTGGTAGGATATAATTGAACAATCATTGCTTCGTGAGGCGTTTGGTTGCCATCCACAGAAACATTATGTTCTTCACCCATTAGATGGATGTGTGTGTAAGTGTAGTTATAATACTTCTAATAACAATATCCTAGTATATTTAGGATACTGGTTTTGTTACAAAAGAAAATAATAAGAAGATTTTAGGGGTTGGAGAAGTAAAATAAAAGAAAAGAAGCTAAGAGAAATCGTTACCTTTAATTTGGGTAACTCCCTTTGGTTTGAACCAAAAAGGGATCTTGAAATGCCTTATGCCTAATGTAAGGCTTCTAAAAGGAGGAGAGGGATTTAGGGAGCATAATTGGGCAGAGTTTGGATGATCCAAAAGGCTTTAGAGGAGTTTGGAATTGGTTAGAAGTGGTGTCCTTTTATACGGGGGAGGAGGGGCTCTTTAGGAAAATCTAGAAATATTATTTTATAATAAATTCATATTCGGTTTCTAATGGATCCAAAGTGGATTATTTAAAGTTTAAGGTGGGGATGGGTCGAAAACCACTCAACCAATATAATTTAGATAGGTTTGGGTCATTATATTAACCTTTTATTTTAGTTTCAAATCTTAGTTAATTAGTTTGACACTTACCATGTCACTTTGTATTTTTATATTATATAGTTAATAAACTTACTATATACCTCCAAGTGACCCCCAAGTTGTCCATTAATTATAAACATATAATGATATAAGTCTCTTGTCCAAACCTTAGATTTTTAGGAATAGAATATAAATTAATAATATAATATTTGTTTTAAAAACTCATTTATGTCAATTTTGAAACACTCAATAATTGATTTTTGTTAAAGTCTTAACAACTTTATTAATTCGAACCAAATTCATTTAAGCAATCCTAAAATGTCATATTAACCAATAAAATTCGTTTATGTCATCAAAACTTTCAAATTATATTTATTTTAACATTTATAATATCAATTATTTGATTCTTTCATTCATAAGGAAAATATTGCATCATTATTGTGTCATATATATTTTTACTTTTTCAATGTCTAAAAATTATAAATAAAATACCATTATGTAGGAAATATTTTTATCTTTCTAATGAATATTTATAATAGAAAATATAACATATAAAACCCTATGTAAAAATTGTTTTCTAAAAGATATAAGCTTATGTCATTTTTATATTCACTTTAACTTAATTAATATAAAGTGTCCCTATCACCTACAAGTGGCTCCATGGGGTCCCAAAATCGACCCAAAGATTCCCATGGTCGGAAATGTATCCACCAATAAGGTTAGGACACGTTTAGGGTAATTTAGTATTATTATAATATTATTTTTTTAACCCTTATTTACCGGATTTACCCTTTAACCATGGTAAATAAAATATTTACCGAAGTAATTATTCAAAATGTCTAAAAATAAAAGTTACTTATTTACACAATTTGGACATCTAGATTCCAAATATGGAATCCATTTTTGCAAATTCAAAACACATAAGTGGCAGAAATTAATTTAAAATTAATTCCCGCTGTCAAAACAAAAAGCGTGTTTTTAAGATATAATAACTATCAAAAGATTGATACTTGTTTATGTTCGGTTTAAATGTGAAATTATGTATAATGACCAACATTGGATTAAATGGAAAAAATATATTCTAAATATAATTTAAAACCACTCAAATTCATAATTTATCACTATTAATTATTTCGATTAAAAAAGTTGTTTTTAATTAAAATGTTGTAATTTTCACTATTCATCAAAATATGAGAGTTATCCGAAAAGTACCAAAATTTCACCTGAGGCTAATTTCGATATTCTAAATCCAAATATGAAGTCCATTTTGAGAGATAAAATTTATAAAATTTCAAAAAGTGGGTATTACTATTCATAACGGCTACTTTGATTGGTCGTGGTGTGTGTTAGAACTCGAAGTTGCGTACAACACACGCTACTGTATTATTCAAAGAGAAGTGTGCCGTAGAAGCTTGGGGTGTAAAATTCTCCACTACTTCAATAAATTGCATCCTCTCAATTTATACTCGGTATTGGAAACTTGGGGTTGACATTTCAAAATATCTTAGTTGAAATCCCACATCGAAAAATGGATTAATGAGGCCTCTATTGAAAATAAAGAGTGGTAAGTATGAAGGTTACCGAAAATAACACATACTAGGGTTCCATTTAAGAAAATATGGATATGTAAGAGAAATACAACCATTAATATCTGATGGAGAGTGGTAGAGAACGTGGCTATGAAAAGGCCAACAATCCCAAAGTCATAAATTTGTGATTATCTAAGATACCATCTAGGACAACATTTTTGTTCTAAGTTCCTTTTCTTAATGTTGAGGAATTTATTTATGAGATCGGATTAGATCATAAGGATATATACTTACTTTATAATTAGAGTTTTATCCATTAATAAATTTTTACCACAAACTCATCTTTCACTACAAAACATAATACAACTCAAAAATACTTTATTTATCCTAATCATATAGGGTTCCAAATATAATGAATGTATAATTCACATATCAGACCCATTAAAAAGGAAACTACATTATACAATCCATGGAATTTATGTAGTCTAGTGGTAGGAGATAAATCCCAATCGCACTATAGTTGTGGGTTCAATTCCCGCAGCTTTGTCCGACGCGACAGGTTGTCACACGGTCTGCGTGTTGTCCTTTTATAAAAATCCAAAAATAACCTTTCAAACTTAATCCATTCCAACCTATAGACTTATCCAAAATAATACTATCCAAACTCACAGTCTAAAATTTATAAGGAAGTTAAACACAATGAAGATCCTTTTTGTCATGTAATTTCCAAAAGGTTTAACTCGCTGTAGAGTCACTTTTCTTAGTACTATAAAATCTCAAATCCTCAATGAAATAGTAGTATAGTAAAATCCTTATTTATTTCCAAAACATCATTGATACAACACTTAAATGAAATAATTCCAAAATAACAACATAAGAACACTAGTCATTCCTCTTCATTTGTGGTAGTATCATAACTTGATTATTATCCAATAGCATCATTTGCAGCATAGTCTGATGACTGGGACATTGGTTCGCGTAGTGTCCAAACTCCTTTTAGATGAAGCATTGTACATTTGAAACCTTTTTCTTACCCTTGTAGTCACGTACTCGGTGTCCTTTTTCTCCACACTTATAACATACTCTCATTCCCTTCAAGCATTTTCCAAGGTGATTCTTTCTACAGTTATCACATATGGGAAAATCCTTCTTTACCTTATTCCCTTTATCTGTTCTTCTCTCTACCATCCTTTCCTTCTCTGGCTTCCCTTCAAGGCTATAGGACTCCGAGAATTCTTTACTTATCTTATCAACACATGATACTATTTCTTCATGTGATGATAATACGTGGGAGACTATTTCCCTTCTAAATTCTGGCTTAGGACCATGAAATATATGATCCTTCTTACTCTTTGGATCATACTTATTACTAGAGTTCACATTCCTTCTACTGGGTGCCATTTCTATACAATATCATAAACTAGGTCAGTTTATGAATTGCAATGAATAATTCCAAACTTGTAAAATACCTAATGCAAATTGAACAGTTTATGGATATAATCCATAATCATAAAAATGTTTTCTTTGAGGAAGTATATACTCATAAACCCTTCATAATGATTCGTAAAGAAAATGATAATTATCCTAAGCATATCCCCCGGGAGTGTCGTAACCAAGAGTGCAGCAAGGCCCGTTGTCGTGCATCAGTTCCCGTTCAAGTCTAGCTCAAAGCGGTGTTTTCGGGTTTTACCCCTAGGTACATCTGTGCCAGAGCCGCCTCTACCTGTTCGTATCCAGACAGGGATGTATTGTTGTAAAAACTCACAAAATCTCTACAATTCCAAAATTCAAGGAAGTTCTTCTACACTAATCCTCAAAGTTCATCTTATGTCTACGTGCTCTAATCAGAGTTTATCTAAATCTAGTTTCCAAGGTTATTTCTAAACTTCCTCTGATACCAACTGTAACGCCCTGACCCCAGTTACCCAGAGTCGGTGCATTACTTTAATACATTGGCATGATTACAAGGAATCAAGTCCCTAAGGACCGATCGGTTTAGCAGTATTGGAAAATAGATTACATACATGAATGTTACATTACACTTCATAACATACAAAACAATATAAATAATCCTTAACGAACGCCATTATTCCCTTGGCTTAACCCTGCATATCAATCACTATACACTTCTTGGAATCCTGGGAAAAATAAAACATAGAAAGGGGTGAGCTTAGATGCTCAGTAAGGATAACAATACAGTGGAAACTTTCATAAATAAGCATAAACATGTAAGGAAATGTATAACTAAAACAAAAGCCTTTTAAACTTGAACTTCAGCATAATATGACAAAAATAAAATGAAGTAATTCCATTTACTTATTCACATGGATATTCTACTAGTAGAATTATCACATGCAATATCACTAACCACTTTCATAATTATGGAATGTATAATGCTGAACTTTAATTTTTGTTTCAAGGCCTCGTTCCAAGACCTAAGGTATAACTGTAACCAGAACCCAACCCGGAGAGCCTCTGTAACCGGACTCCAACCCGGAGTGCCTCTAATAACCAGACACCAACCTGGAGTGCCTCTAATAACCGGACACCAACCCGGAGTGCCTCTAATAACCAGACCCCAACCCGGAGGGTCTGCTGTAACCGGACCCCAACCCGAAGGGCTTACTTTTACCGGTCCCCAACCCGGAACATACTAGTCCAACACATTCATCTTAAAAAGAGGTTGAAATATAACATAAACATTCATATTAAAACTAGCTTAAGAAATGACAAAACATTAATCATAAACCATTAATGGAATAAAGATAACTCATCCATAGTCAAACAAATCACAAAACCTTAAATACAATATGTAAGATTTGTATCATAATAAATCAACTTCAAACAAGTGTAAAATTTATCAAAGGATGTTGACATAGATGAAATCAAAACTATTTGAGAGAAATATCTCTATTTCATGAAAACATTTAAATGTCACACAATTTGGAAAGGAATTCATTTAAATAAATTTTTTAATCAAAGTTTCTCATACCACTTTGAAACTTTTGAAAGGAATTAACATTTTAAAAACATTCATGTCCATATAAATAAATCCTTAAAAAAAATTTGAAGACATGGACATTAATGAGAAATATTTAGAAGAATAAATATTTAAAACATTTGAAATGATGTTTTAGTAAAAAGTCACTTAAAAGAATCCCTTTGAAAACTCATTCATAATACATGGATATGGATAATAAATATGTCCCAGTAGATACTTATGTAATAACAACCTCGGATAATAAAGAGGTTGTGAAATTAACCCTTACCAATTTGGTAACTTACGAAACATACAACCCATGAAAGAGGTACCATACAATGAATATGTAAATACACATAAATTAAAGTGTATTACAAAAAGAATACAATTATGGGAAGTACATACACCATACAAAAGGTAATAGTGGCAATATGGAATGAATCTCACGGAAATAAGGAGTGAGATGAAAACCCCTTACCTTGTACTTTTCCTTGGTCGAGGGTAGGTTAACATCCTTTATAATAGTTAAATCATTGTTATTAAATTATACAAGAATCATATACATAAATATGATATCATATATGATCTTTTAATATTGCTTTGTTAATAATATTTTAGTATTATCGTCGTTTCAGGTGTTAACTGATTCGTTTTCCTTTATATGCTTCGTTACGTAAGACGTGTTTGTTATAGATAGGTTGTATCTTATTCATATCCAAAATGATATCAAGTCCTTAAACATTAATTTTAATCATCACATGATAATTATTCTTGAATGTATATGAAGGGGAAATGAATCTCCTCTTGTTTATGGAGACGGTAATTCGTACGTACGCACGAACGCTACTTCCATTTCATTTTTCATTTTAAAAGGAATAAAAACCAAATGATAAATAGGTATATAATTATTACAGTATAATGTAATATCTTATATGTGTTACTTAAGTTCATTAACGCCATCCTTTATACGTTCCATGTATGGTATGAACGAGTCATATCACTTTGAGGGGGCGGTAGTCCGGACTTCCTCAAATGAAATTATCGTATATATATACAACATGAAACGAATAATGGTATGATATAAAATGGAATTAAATAAGCTTATATATAAAATAAATATCATTAATATCATATTTAATTATAGTGCCATCATAATGGTCACCATGAGAGGTGGTAGGAGATAATTGAACAATCATCGCTTCGTGAGGCGTTTGGTTGTCATCCACAGAAACATTATGTTCTTCACCCATTAGATGGATGTGTGTGTAAGTGTAGTTATAATACTTATAATAACAATATCCTAGTATATTTAGGATACTGGTTTTGTTAAAAAAATAAAATAATAAGAAGAGTTTAGGGGTTGGAGAAGTAAAATAAAAGAAAAGAAGTTAAGAGAAATCGTTACTTTTAATTTGGGTAACTCCCTTTGGTTTGAATCAAAAAGGGATCTTGAAGTGCCTTATGCCTAAGGTAAGGCTTCTAAAAGGAGGATAGGGTTGTAGGAAGATTAATTGGGTAGAGTTTGGATGATCCAAAAGGCTTGAGAGGTGTGAGGAATTGGTTAGAAGTGGTGTCCTTTTATAAGGGGGAGGAGGGGCTCTTTAGAAAAATCTAGAAATATTATTTTATAATAAATTCGTATTCGGTTTATAATGGATCAAAAGTAGATTATTTAAAGTTTAAGTTGGGGATGGGTCAAAAACCACTCAACCAATATAATTTAGATGGGTTTGGGTCATTATATTAACCTTATCTTTTAGTTTTAACTCTTAGTTAATTAGTTTGACACTTACCATGTCACTTTGTATTTTTATATTATATAGTTAATAAACTTACTATATACCTACAAGAGACCCCAAAGTTGTCCATTAATGATACACCTATCATGATATAAGTCTCTTGACTGAACCTTTGATTTTTAGGAATAGAATATAAATTAATAATATAATATTTATTTAAAAAACTCATTTATGTCAATTTTGACACTACTCAATAATTGATTTTTGTTAAAGTCTTAACAACTTTATTAATTCAAACCAAATTCATTTAATAAATCCTAACATGTCATATTAACCAATAAAATTAGTTTATGTCATCAAAACTTTCAAATTATATTTATTTTAACATTTATAATATCAATTATTTGATTCTTTCATTAATAAGGAAAATATTGTATCATTATTGTGTCATATATATTTTTACATTTTCAATGTCTAAAATTTATAAATAAAATACCATTATGTAGGAAATATTTTTATCTTTCTAATGAATATTTATAATCGAAAATATAACATATACAACCCTATGTAAAAATTGTTTTTCTAAAAGATATAAGCTTATGTCATTTTTATATTCACTTTAACTTAATTAATATAAAGTGTCCCTATCACCTACAAGTGGCTCCATGGGGTCCCAAAATCGACCCAAAGATGTCCATGGTCGGACATGTATCCACCAATAAGGTTATGACACGTTTAGAGTAATTTAGTATTATTATAATATTATTTTTTAACCCTTATTTACCGGATTTACCCTTTAACCATGGTAAATAAAATATTTACCGAAGTAATTATTCAAAATGTCTAAAAATAAAAGTTACCTATTTACACAATTTGGACATCTTGATTCCAAATATGGAATCCATTTTTTAAAATTCAAAAAACATAAGTGGCATAAATTAATTTAAAATTAATTCCCGTTGTCGAAACAAAAAGCGTGTTTTTAAGATATAATAACTATCAAAAGATTGATACTTGTTTATGTTCAGTTTAAATGTGAAATTATGTCCAATGACGAAAATTGGATTAAATGGTAAAAATATATTCTAAATATAATTTAAAAGCACTCAAATTCATAATTTATCACTATTAATTATTTCGATTAAAAAAGTTGTTTTTAATTAAAATGTTGTAATTTTCACTATTCATCAAAATATGAGAGTTATCCGAAAAGTACCAAAATTTCACCCTAGGCTAATTTCGATATTCCAAATCCAAAAATGAAGTCCATTTTGAGAGATAAAATTTATAAAATTTCAAAAAGTGGGTATTACTATTCATAACGGCTACTTTGATTGGTCGTGGTGTGTATTAGAACTCGAAGTTGCGTACAACACACGCTACTGTATTATTCAAAGGGAAGCGTACCGTAGAAGCTTGGGGTGTTACATTCCCGTTATGACTTGAATTGTGTGTTTTTAGTTTAAAATTGACATTTTAGTTCAAAACACATGTGACATTTATCACTATTAATTATTTCGATGAAAAAGGTTGTTTTTAATTAAAATGTTGTAATTTTCACTATTCATCAAAATATGAGAGTTATCCAAAAAGTACCAAAATTTCACCCTAGGCTAATTTCGATATTCCAAATCCAAAAATGAAGTCCATTTTGAGAGATAAAATTTATAAAATTTCAAAAAGTGGGTATTACTATTCATAACGGCTACTTTGATTGGTCGTGGTGTGTGTTAGAACTCGAAGTTGCGTACAACACACGCTACTGTATTATTCAAAGAGAAGCGTACCGTAGAAGCTTGGGGTGTTACATTCCCGTTATGACTTGAAGTGTGTGTTTTTAGTTTAAAATTGACATTTTAGTTCAAAACACATGTGACATACCCCAAACTGAGAAAACACAATCAAATTGTTTTGATAATTTAGGAAAACGATTCATAAGTCATTTATGATGTGTAGGAATCAACCGCACCTCAATGTAATACATGGAATGACTAGTATTACTTGAAATGTATATTTTTAGTTTAAAATTTACATTTTAGTTCAAAACAGACATCACATAATCAAATATTAGAAAACGCATTCAGATTATTTTGATATGTTAAAAAAGTGTTCCATAATTCATTTTTGATGTATAGTAATTGATCGCATGTTAATCTGACACATGATGTGGTTGTTATGACTCAAAGTGTTTATTTTCAATATAAAAGTATCATTTAAGTTTAAAATGCATGTCACGTAGCCAAAACTAAGAAAATGAGCTCATATTGTTTTTAAACTTTAGGAAAAAATCCATGATTAATTTTTTATGTGTAGGAATCGACTGCATGTCAATATGACACACGATGTGGTCAATATGACTCAAAGTATGTGTTTTTAATATAAAAGTGTCATTTTAGTTTAAAATGTGTCACATAACCAAAACTGAGAAAACATGCTCATATTGTTTTCAAACTTTAGTAAAATGATCCATAATTCATTTTTGACATGTACGAATTGATTTTATGTCAATATGACTGTCGATGTGGCAGGTATGACTCAAATTGTGTGTTTTAATATAGAAGTGTCATTTTAGTTTAAAACATGTGTCGCATAGTCAAAACCGATCAAATGAGATCAGAATGTTTTTAAACTTTAGGAAAGTGATCCATAATTCATTTTTGATGTGTAGGAATCGAACACACGTCAATTCAACACCACAATGTGGTTAGTATGACTCAAAGTGTGTGTTTTCAATATAAAAGTGTCATTTTATTTTAAAACACACATCACATAGCCAATACCGAGAAAACAAATTTGGTTTGTTTTTAAATTTTTGGACAATAATCCATAATTCATTTGTGATGTGTAGGGATTAACCACACATCAATCTGACACATGATGTAGTTAGTATGAATCTAAGTGTGTTTTTTCAATATAAATGTGTCATTTTAGTTTAAAATGTGCATCACATAGCCAAAACCAAGAAAATGAGCTCGGATTCTTTTCAAATTTTAAGAAAATGGTCCATAATTTAGTTGTGACGTGTAGGAATTGAATGCACGTTAATCGATTACATGTCATTCACACACATAATGTGGTCGATATAACTCTAAGTGCATGTTTTTAATATAAGTTTCATTTTAGTTTAAAATGCATGTCACAGAGGAAAACCCAAGAAAACGAGCTCTATTGGTGGGAGTGAGTATCACAAGAGGGGGTGAATTGAATACCCAATAAAATTTCTATCAAAATAGGTTTAAATAAAATCCCCCGATTAATTAAAACAGTCCAGCTAGCCAAAATAGCAGATCGATATAAGTTTTAATCTTTTAAAATATTTCTCAAAGATTGATTGAGAATCAGTTAAAACAATTATGAAAACCGTTTTAAATTTTGAAATCAATTTACTAAATCAAAACCTTATATAAACACTAATTAATACTAACTATCAAAGTAGTGGTTTTTGTTTGTAGTTTAAAAAAGAATCAGCTTAAAGAAAATAAATAAATCATAAAAAAAAAAATCTTACAGTGGAATAAATAATTGGTTCAGTCTCAAGATGAGACTTAATCCTATCCACTTGGAAATCACCTGTTTCCAAGAAGATTATATAAAATAATATATGATCCACAACATGGATCGGGTGTATAACAGCAAAGTTGTCTAGGCCACACAGGGACCTTTTCCACAATACTCGTGGGAATAAATAATACACAATCCACACAGACCTCTTCCACAACTCGTGGGAAAACAAATGTAAAGGGTGTTTGAGAAGATATCAAATATCTCCCAGTTAAGGTGCAGGATCCAATGTGGGTTAAATAAACAGGGTAAGCCACACTATTCATGATTTAAAGATAATAGACAGTACGAGCAAATAAAATATGTAGGAAGACTATGTTACTCTGTCTGATATGATTTGCAGCTTGTGACTCTGTGGATGTAGTTCAAAATGAAGCTCGAGTCAGGTTTCTGAAAATCATTATAGAACAGAGTGTTGTAAACTCTTCTGTTTTGGCTATGGAAAGGAACTAGATGTTCTGAAGGATCCACTCTTTCTCAATGTGTCGTAAACTCTGGATTTCTTTAGGTTCTTGCAATATGCTTTCAGATCACTTCTATTGTTTGTGGATATCTTGCTCTATCACTTGTATACTCAGTTGTATGTTCTTGCATCGATGCATTAGGGTGTATGCTTCTTTATTTAACAGTAGCAGAAAAGAAGAATCATCCATATATCATGTATCTTCATACTCAGGGCTGACACATTCTTTAATGCATCTCTGTAAAACAATTAAGAACAATCATTAAAATAATTCACCGCATTAAATTCGATAATATAACCATTAGAAATAATTAATTCAAAATAAACTGAAAACTAGTGGCAGTGATTCTTTGGAATGGTGAGACAATCTCTAGTGGTGACTTGAGTTGGTGGTGGGTCAGGCTCAACAGTGTGTCATCTCGGTGATAGGTTATTTTAATACTTTATCAGAATTTCATTCTGACAGTGATTCATCTTCTTGTGGTAGGTCATCTTCGATGATGACTTATCTCTGGTGGTAGGGCATTTCAACACTTATCCAAATTTGTATTTTGGTGATGACTCGTCTGCGATGATAGTTGTTTTCAACACTTAACAAACTTTTTTTCTTTCTCTGGCGATGGGTGTTTTCAGTACTTATCCAAACATCTGTTCTGGTGGTGGGTGTTTATGGTACTTAGCCAAACATCTGTTCGGGTGGTGACTCATTGTTGATGGTGGGTCTTTCTCATACTTATCCAATTTTCCATCATGGCGGTGAGTCATCCCTCACGGTGACTCATCTTCAATGGTGAGTCATGTATGGCGGTGAGTTTTTTCAATACTAAACCAAATTTCACACCAATCTATCTTATGTTATAAAATGTTGTTACAACACATAAAACTTATTAATAGCATAATAAACATGATTTTGTGATCATTAAAACAAGGGTGCCAACTGTCAGAGTTGGTGTCCTAGAATTAACTGTTTGTACTTTGATTGCATGAATATTTGATGTATTAAATATTAAATTAAACATCTTATTACATATTGTTCATTGTTCTGCATGACATTAATTTAATAATGTCTTGGAGTATTTTTCGCATTGATAAGGTCATAGTAGTTCCCCGCTATGATGAGAACCTTAAATTTTTATAACAGTATTCTTAATATAGTTCTACGATTATATAGCATATTATGATGGGACACATAGTATATAGACTGTCAGGTGCGAGTACTCATAAGCAGACAAGACTTCTTCTCATGAAGTTCACGCTTGGTAATCTCTAATACGAGAGATTATGAGAACAAACCCACCAATAGGAATTTCGCATGTTTTGGTGTCATCGAATATTCTTATTTATGAGCATGTGTAATGGTCCTTAGACATTAAGATTATCATTAATGCATGTCATGACTCACCCACTTAGATTTGTTGATGAAAAATGTCACGCCATATGTTGGCGGGAAGTATGGTACATTGGGTGTTCATGAATGACATGTTATTAATGGATAATTCAAGGAAGGATTTGTCTCTTCCATCTTTATGGAAGTTTATATCTTAGCCTTTTGATTGAAATAGAATCGTCGCCCTAAATTCCATGGTCATGGTGTAATGACAAGTTTATTTCAGATGGTCAAAGAATGATGTATCGAGCATATAGGTTGATGACACCGTCATGCAATGTGCTTGATGATATATTATGACAAATGAATTATATTACATAGTGAGAATTCGTATGTGGTTTTCATCGTTGCGACTTAAAGTTCTTTCTCTTGGATGCCTTGACCCGTTGCTAGATAGTAATCATGGACATTATGCAAGTTCGTCTAATGCCAACAAGAAAGAATCTTAGAGGGTCACACACTAAATGTTTATGTTGGTCTCTATTAAATTATATTTTAATTTAATTAATGGAATAATATTATTCTCAAGACTGAGAAATAATTTTATTCAAGTTATATTGAATGTGTATATTAAATAAATATTTATTCACCATATTGTGAATAAAATTCATTTATTTATTTTATTGAATATTTAATAAATATTTATTTACTAGTTTGTGAATAAAATATTTATTTAAGAGAATAAAATATTTATCTGGGTGTTCAATAAATGCAAGAGGAGTTTGAATGGACCAAGACCGTGTTCGGTGATAAAATAATTATTTACGAGCCGGTAAATATTATTTATCCATTTTGTGCAAATTGGCGCACCACAAAATAATAATATTATTATTATTATTATGTGGCATGGGATTTCATTAATGGTTATAATTATATTTAATGGTTGTTATGTAATTAAAATTTATATCTGAAATCTGAGCTCTATAAATAGATGGATATGTCTATTGTGTAATTCATTCGAAACCAATTCTAAGTTTGGGAATAGAAAATTGTTTCGCCCAATGAATTCTCTCTCAACTCCTCCTCATATCTCTCTCTTAAGAATGAAACCCCCAAAAGGGAATTTCTTCAAGATTGAAGAATGAGTGATCGAGAACAAACAATGCAAGACATTCGATTCGCCGCACTAGTACCTGGAGAATGAGTGACGTTGCTCAGAGATCATTGGAGCACGTGTGGATTGCAGCTAGAGGGATTCTACCCTTGGATCCTCACAAGCGCAACAAATACAATCTGGAAGGGCCTTTTCGGACAATCAACAATCATCAATAAATAAAGTTCCTAAGCTCAGGTATTTAATTCTTCAAATATTAAATAAATTAATTATAAATTTGACGTGCAAGATCTTCACTCTTGGTTTCGGGCAACGATTATTAAAAGAAAATTTAATATATCTCCCTCCACTGCAACGCTTCCACTACGCCCGGAACCAACACCAACAAGCTCAAATTGTTTCTAAACTTTAGGATAACGATCCATAGTTCATTTTTTATGTGTAGGAATTGATCATACGTCATTCTAAATACATGATGTGGTTGGTATGACTTGAAGTGTGTATTTTCAATATAAAAGTGTCATTTTAATTTAAAACACATATCACATAGCCAAAACTGATCAAATGAGTTTAGCTTGTTTTCAACCTTTAGGACAACGATCTATAATCCATTTGTGATGTGTAGAAATTAACCCACATCAATCCAACATACAGTTAACAGATAATATCATTAATATATACAGTAATTAACAATATATTTTATCATATGTTGATTATATAACATTAAAATTATAATTTTTTTATTTACTATTACTAAAATAAACATTAGTTTTATTGTAGGTACAATCTTTTGTAATGAGGTTGATCATTGGAAAAAATCTGTTAATTTTGATTTTGTATATGAGTTGTGTTTTTTTTTATTAATTGTCAATATGATATCAAGGTAAATATTTTGTAGTAAATTTTGAATTGAAATGATGGTGCAATGTAATATTAGTATTCCAATCCGATTTTTTATATATTTATATTCTTGTTTATATTCTAATTGGGTTTGTTTTTATATTGGTGATGGGGTTGTATGTGAAATGACCTTTGTTAGCTTCAAAATAAAAGCATTGATAAATGGTAAATCTATGTTAAAAAAACATTATTGCTTTTTTTTAGTGTCGATAAAGGTCGCATGCTTTTAACAATGCTTAGGTAGTCAACGGTTTTTTGTGATGACGAAACCCTTTTTAGCGATGTTAATGGAGTTATTTGTTGTGTTTTTTCACAATTAAAATCCACTTGAAGCTAAAAATGTGCCTCAAATGATCAAAATCAATCAAACAAGTTTATATTCATGAAAATGTATGAATCTTCCATTAATTTTTTACATATGGAAATGAACTATATGTAAATGTAACATGTGAAATGATTGGAATGCTTGAAATCACAGTTATACACTTAAAATGATTTTTTAAATTAAAAACATAAGTTAAAACGATCAAAACTTAGCAAAATCTAGGAAAATGGTACTCTTTTAATTTTAGAGAAAATAACTCGAAGTGTATGTTTTTAGTTTAAAATTGACATTTTAGTTCAAAACACAAATCACATACTCAAAATCTAGAAAACTCATTCAGATTGTTTAGATACTTTAGGAAAATGATCCATAGGTCATTTTTTACATGTAGGAATCAACTGCATCACAATTTGATACATGGTGTTCCCAGTATGACTTGAAGTGTATGTTTTTAATTTAAAATTGATCTTTTAGTTCAAAACACACGTGATATACCCAAAACTGAGAAAACACATTCAAATTGTTTTAATACTTTAGAAAAACGGTCCATAAATCATTTGTGATGTGTATGAATCAACTGCACCCCAATGTGATACACGGCGTGACCGGTATGACTTGAAATGTATGTTTTGAGTTTAAAATTGGCATTTTAGTTCAAAACACACATCATGTACTCAAATCTGAGAAAACACATTGAGATTATTTTGATACTTTAAGACAACTATCCATAATTCATTTTTGACGTATAGGAGTCGACAACACGTTAATCTGACACACGATGTAGCCGGTATGACTTGAAGTGTGTGTTTTCAATATAAAAGTGTCATTTAAGTTTAAAACACGTGTCACATAGCCAAAATCAATAAAATGAGTTCAAATTATTTTTTATCTTTAAAAAAATGATCCATAAGTCATTTTTGATGTGTAGGAATCGACTGCACGTCAATCTGACACATGATGTGGTCGATGTGACTCAAAGTATGTATTTTCAATAAGTGTCATTTTAGTTTAAAACGTGTCACATAGCCAAAATCAAGAAAACGAGCTCAGATTGTTTTCAAACTTTAGGATAATGATTCATAATTCATTTGTGACGCGTAGGAATCGATCGCATGTCAATCTGACAGAAGATGTAGCAGGTATGACTCAAAGTATGTGTTTTTAATATAAAAGTGTCATTTTATTTTAAAACGTGTATCACGTAGTCAAAACCGAGGAAACAAGCACATGATGTTTTCAAACTTTAGGACATTGATCATAATTTATTTTTGATGTGTAAGAATCGGTCACATGTCAACTCAACACATGATGTGCTCAGTATGACTCAAAGTGTGTGTTTTCAATATAAAAGTTTCATTTTAATTTAATACACACATCACATAGCTAAAACTGAGCAAACAGATTTGAATTGTTTTCGAACTTTAGGACAATGATTCATAATTTATTTGTGACATGTAGGAATTGAACACACGTCAATCTAACACGCGATGTGGTTGGTATGAATCAAAGTGTGTGTTTTCAATATAAAAGTGTCATTTTAGTTTAAAATGTGCATCACATATCCAAAATCAAGTAAATGAGCTCGGATTATTTTCAAACTTTAGGAAAATGATTCATAATTCATTTGTGACGTGTAGGAATCGACTGCACGTTAGTCTGACATGTGATGTGTATGGGATGACTTGAAGCACATGTTTTCAATATAAGTGTCATTTTAGTTTAAAATGTGTCTCAATGGAAATAAATGAGAAAATGAACTCTGGTTGTTTTCAAACTTTAGAACAACACTCCATAATTCATTTGTGACGTGTGTGAATTGACCACACATCAATCTAACATGTGATGTAGTTGGTATGACTTGATGTGTGTGTTTTAAATATACAAGTTCTATTTTAGTTTAAAACGCTCATCACATAATCAAAATTGAGCAAAAGCTAAGATTATTTTCAAACTTTAGGACAATAATTCATAATTCATTTATGACGTGTATGAATCGACCACATGTCAATTTGACGCATGATGTATTCAGTATGACTTGAAATACATGTTTTCAATAAAGTATCATTTTAGTTTAAAACGTGCGTCATTAGACAAAAACGAGCAAACATGCTTGGATTGTTTACAAACTTTAAGATAGCGATCCATAATTCATTTGTGACAAATTGGAATCAACCGCACGTCAATCTCATACACGATGTGGTTGGTATGACTCGAAGTGTGCGTTTTCAATATAAGTGTCATTTTAGTTCAAAAAGTACGCCACTAAGCCAAAACCAAACAAATGAGTTCGGATTGTTTTCAGATTTTAGGATAATGATCTATAATTCATTTGTCACGTATGTGAATTAACCACACGTCATTCCAACACATGATGTGGTCAGTATGATTTGAAGTGTGTTTTTAATATAAAAGTGTCGTTTTAGTTTAAAATGTGCATCACATAACAAAAAAATGAGGAAATGACCTTAGATTGTTTTCAAACTTTAAGACAATGATCAATAACTCATTTGTGACATGGAATAATCGACTGCATGTCAATCACACGCACGATGTGATTGATATGACTCAAAATGCATGTTTTTAATACAAGTGTCAGTTTAGTTTAAAACACGTGTTATGGAGCCAAAACCAAGCAAACGAGCTCATATTTATTTCAAACTTAGACAATGATTCATAATTCATTTTTGATGCACAAGAATTCATTTCGACAATCACGCACACAATGTGATTAATATGACTCTAAATGCATGTTTTCGATATAAGTGTCAATTTAGTTTAAAACGCGTGTTACGGAGCCAAAACCAAGCAAACGAGCTCATATTTATTTCAAACTTAGACAACGATTCATAATTCATTTTTGATGCACATGAATTGACTACAAGTCATTTTGACAATCATACACACGATGTGATAGATATGACTCTATATGCGTGTTTTCGATATAAGTGTCAGTTTAGTTTAAAATGTGTGTTACAGAGCCAAAACCAAGCAAATGAGCTCATATTTATTTCAAACTTAGACAACAATTCATTTTTGATGCACAGGAATTGACTACACATCATTCCAAATCACGGTGTAGTCAAAATGACTTGAAGTGCGCGCTTTTAATAAAAGTGTCATTTTAGTTTAAAACATGTATCACATAACAAAAAACATGTAAACGATCTTAAATTGTTTTCAAACTTTAGAATAATGATCAATAACTCATTTATGACATTAGGAATAAAGTGCATGTCAATCACACACACACACACACGATGTGATTGATATGAATCTAAATGCGTGTTTTCAATACAAGTGTCAGTTGAGTTTAAAACGTGTTATGGAGCCAAAACCAAGCAAACGAGCTCATATTTATTTCAAGATTAGATAACGATTCATAATTCATTTTTGATGCACATGAATTGACTACACGTCATTCTGAAACACAATGCAGTCGAAATGACTTAATATAAGTGTCATTTTAAATTAAAATGATTATCATATAGTCAAAATTGAACAAACAGAACAAAAAACTTATTGTTTTCCAACTTTAGGACTAATTCATAATTCATTTGGGATGTGTATAAATTAACAATATAATTTATCATGTATTGATTATATAACATTAAGATTGTAATTTGTTAGATTCTTTATTCACTATTACTAAAATAAACAATGGTTTTATTGCATATGGATTGTAATTTTTTTTTGATTAATTGTAAATATGATATCAATGAAAGTATGTTGCATGTAAAAACCATGTGTGGCATTTTGATAAACATCTTTTTGCCCTGAAAAAACCCTTTTTTAAGGGGGTTAAGACATGTTGTAGTGTTTTTTACACCTAAAAGATAAAAATGTCTTATCAAAGTCAATCAAAGAAGTTTATATTCATCAAAATATATAAATCTTCAGATAAATTTGACACATGAAAATGAATTATATGTGATATGATTATCAGAAGGATTGAAAGTCCATTTTTACACCAATTATTTTTGAAGTTGAAAGGATCAAAATTGAGCAAAAACGTATTTTTTAATTTACACAAGGATCAAAATCTAGGAAAATGGTATTTGGTTGATTTCAGAGAAAATACTATCCACGCCGAAAACAGACCTGGGACCAAAATAATGAGTAATAAGTAGTCATTATGAGCCACTTCCATTCACTAATAAAAGCTATCCTCTTTGGCGACTACTGGAATAATAAAAGCTATCCTCTCTGGCTATTGCTGAAATAAGTGAAGCCTAAAAAACAAAACCATCTACATTCACATGAACTTTTACATTTTCCATTGAATGCCAATCAGCCATATTTAAGATGGAAATAAAGAGAAGGCAATGGTCCTTCATGTAATCCTGTTTGATTTCCTAATACAGTACATCGACAAGCATGGATATAAAAAACGACAACCAGTCTTTCTCCCACGCCCATCGCCTTAGGCTGCCTCTTCTCTACAGTGAATCATGTTCTTCCAAGGATGAGATCAACTCCTCGGCCCTGTGGCTTCTGATTCTTTCATGATTCTTAATCTTCTGCAAGACGATACGAACATTCTGCAAAAGCAATGGGTACAGTTCTGTAAGTAACCAGACAAAACAGAGAGGGGATGGGGGTGGAGGGGCTTACTCCCATGGAACGTCACCGACCAGCATCCAGTCCCCGTCCTTGTCTTCGTAGGTGGGTTCATATTCAGATCCCCCATACCCATCTCTCTCAGAGTACTCACCTATGCTGATCCTGAACATGCCCTCCAGAGCCCTGAGGAGCGCCTCGTACCCCGCGTAAATCTTCAGATCGATCTTCCGGAGGTAAGGCGCTCCATCCATGCTCACCTTCACGAAGATCCCTCCGCCGTCGCCCTCCGCTGCCTTCTTCCCCTGAAGAAGACTGTTCTTCCGGAAAGATCTTATCGGCGGCCACCCCACGATCTGTGCTCTGAAACATGCGGATCCTCTGTTTTTGAGCCAAAGCGGGCAGAGACAAACAGAGCAAGAGCGGAGGGGACGATGGCTTACTTAGCGGCGGCGTCGCCGGCGCCGGAGACTCCACCCTTGGCCGCGTCTGCGGATCCTCTCTTGTTGCTTCTAACGCGATCATCGTCTGTCCCGGGCAGCCCCAGCCGGAGCTCCGTCGCCTTCAGGTTGAGTTCCTTCTCGTCGTCCCCCATGGCTGTTGTTCTTAATCACTGTATGAACACTCTTTCAGAACAGATCGCCGGAAACCGATTGATCGAGGCAGCGGCGGAGCCTGACGACCTGGAGGAGAAGAAGGGTTATGGGGAGTGGGGAGCGGGGAGGGGGAAGGAGTTTTATAGATAATTACAGAGGCTTGCACCGGGCGGCGAGGCTGGAGGATTGAATGCATGAATGGAAGGGGAGGACAGCTCTGCTGTCGGTGGCCATGGGAACACCATTGATGGAGGTGGCAGGGCTTGAGGGGGACAAGGGTGAGACAAACTCAGCTGCCCATGTGTTTGATAATGGGGCTTGCGTTGGGTGAAATGGTTGGGTTTTCGATGAGGAATCTCGTGAAAATGCCTTTTAATTGGCGTGTTTAAACAGAGTAATGAGGCTTTAGTTTTTTCATCTTTTTAAAATGGGGAAGGATTGATTGGGTGGGGACACAATTATGAGGGAATCTTTTAAGTAATCCTCGTGATATATTTTGAACTTTTCTTTTTTATACCCAATTTAACTAAAGAAAATATCACAAAATCAATTTTCATTCTTTCCAAATGTTGAAGGTGTCACTTTTCAATATGTAGACTAGTGTGACATGAATTATAATGTGACACGTTCATCAAATGAAAAAAATATCAAATTGTGAATAGTTGTGAGAATGAAACACCATGATAATCAATTAAAAAACCACATTGCTACATAGGGTTACAATATAAGAAGTGGGTATTATGAAACTTCAAACATAAAGAGATATAACTATGAAGAAACACTTCCCCTTGAATAATTCACTCGTATGAAAATGGATGGTGTAAACTTTTTCCCCTGTTTGATATAATCAAATAGTTTGTATAGGATGCTCGAGAAAATTTATTGTTGTCCTTTTTATTAGAGTACATAATTTAGAAAATGCAATATTATGAGTGGATAATAAACACATATATGCCCATCCAGTTGAAGCATCTATTAAAACTATGAAACATCAAAAAGATTGAAAAGGTCGAATGGGTTTCATGGACTTCTAACAAGACCAACATACCTTTTTTCAATCTAACATTCTTTATTACATATATTTTGTAGAGATCCCTTAGAAATAGCTTAAGGATTCTTGACTTCAAAGGCATCCACTGAATGTGTCAATCTCTAAACATTTTTGAAAGAATTTCTCTCAACTCTGCGATATGATAATTCCCTGGTTTAAAGAAAAAAAGAGAGGAAGGGATCTACTAACTTAGGAGAATTGGTCAAACCAATTAAATGGATTTGATTTCTATCCTTTGATTTGGACACTGATATATTAACCAAAGGGTCAAGTCAAGTCAAACCACGTGTTTCACAAATTCACTTCATAAAGATCATGTTACATTTTTTTGACAAGGAAAGCTGATATATTAATCTAATAGATCTTCAGTTACAAAGTCATGCACCCACGAAGGGAAATGATCGAGCCATAGATGGTTCATGCCATAAAGACCAGAAGAAGCTAAATGATGGGCTGCTTTGTTTCCTTCCTTGACTGAGAGAATGGATCTTCATGATGAGGAAGCCAAAAGACTGGAGGCCACCATCATCAGACCCGATAGCATTGATGATCGTGAGACAATCCGATTCAATGTGAATAGCATCCCATCCAAAATCTTTAGCAAAAGTCAATCCAGCAATGATAGCGTAGGCCTCAGCAACAGCGGGCTCCCAAAGAGTGCGATAAGACTCCTGTTTAGCAGCAATGACTTGGCCCCAATGGTTCCGGACTATCAATCCAATTCCAACAATTTCATCATTGGAGAGAGACAGATCAACATTTATCTTAATGATTCCTTCCGGGGGGACACCATCTTGTAACAGCTGTGTGAGTGCCAAAGATCCCATTCTGATCAGGGTCTCGATTCCACCCCTCAATCCAGAAGGTTGGTCATTCAATCTAGAATCTAGAAGACTTTGAAGTGTGGTTAAAGATGAAGTCATTTCGTCGAATCCAGATGATCCAAGCCACGACGCACAATAAAACAACTTTATCAGCAGTGAAAGAAGAAGACCACATCATCAGTAGTGCTGGGAGGTCCAACGTCGTATCCAGCAAAAGTTCTGTAGGAGATCCCCAAGCTTGTCAGATCTCCTCCACCTTAGGGCATTGGATGATAGCATGCACAAGAGATTCCAGGATACCCAAACAAAGAGGACATTGTTTGTCGTTTTCGTAACATGGTGAAAAGAGAGGAAGTCCCAAGTGGGAAGAATACCGGTGCACACCTGCCACCAGAAATAACGGAATTTCGGGGGGGGGGGGGACTTCAGATGCCATAGTGTTTTCCAAAGTCCCTCCCTTTCCTCAAGGTGAGCATCAAGAGCGAGTCTGTAACCCGATTTCACCGTATAGGATTCAGAAAAGTCATTACATCAATAAAGACAGTCCTGTCCCGCATCCATCACACAGAGGATACTAAAAATAATTCTTTTGTCCCTTTCGTTGAACCATGAATTAATTTTTTCAAAACACCAACCACTCCTAGAGTCATCAAAGAGGCCGTGGACAGTGGCATTCCCAAATCCCAAAACGGATGGAGAAGTAGCCAACATGCCATCTTTATCAATTAACTAGGGATCATTCCAAATGTTGACTTTCAATCCACCCCTAATCCTCCAACCCAAACCCTTATCAAGTAATTTTCATGCTCCTCAAATACTTCTCCATATAAAGCTGGGACGGGGGCCAAGAGAGGAGTTCTGGAAATCTGAGTGGGGAAAATATTTTGCACGAAGGATCCGCGCACAGAGAGAAGAATGGTGAATCATGAGGTGCCACCCCTGTTTGGCCAAAAGTGAATCGTTAAAAAGATGGAGGTCCCGAAAACCCATTCCACTGCCTGTTTTAGGGGTGCAAAGAGATTTCCAAGCAATCCAATGAATTTTATCCCTTCCATTATTATGACCCCACCAGAAGTTGGCGATGCGGGAGTGTATTTGGTCAACAATCGCACCAGGAAGCTTGAATAGGGACATGATATAGCTGGGGATATACTGAAAAGCTGCCTTGATGAGAGTTTCCTTACTCTCTTTAGAAATTCTTTTTGGAGTCGCATTGGATTTTTTTCTCAATTCGATCCACGGTGGATGAGAAAATTTCTTTGTTTGATCGGCCGACAATCGTGGGTAGTCCAAGGTATTTTTTATGCTTATCGACCATTTGAATACCTGTAGTGAGACAAAACTCCGCTCTCTTGGTCGGTGGGACCCCAGCACTGAAAGAAATTTTTGATTTGCCCTGATTGATTGCTTGTCTAGATTCCCTCTCATAAAGGCGAATCACATTGCAGATAGCACGACATTTCTCATTTGTAGCCCTTGAAAATAAAAGACAATCATCCGCAAAGAAAAGATGCGAAATAGGTGAGTTGATCCAGCAAACCTTTTGCCCTATGAATTAACTTAGAGGAAACTGCCAACAAAAGGAGGTTAGAAAAATCATCAGCCACTAAGATGAAGAGAAAGGGGGGGAGGGGATCTCCCTGGCGAAGGCCTCTGGTGGGTGAGAAGCCTTGGGTAAGTTCACCATTAACATTAATCTTAAAAGAGAGTAAAAACACATTGCATGATTATATCTGTCCATTTTGGGCAGAATCCCATTTTCGTCATAACAAACTGAAGAAAGTGTCATTCCACTCTATCATAAGCCTTAGTCATATCTAGTTTCCAGGCCATAGTACCTTTTTTTGCAGTCGTTCGTGTTTTCATAGAATGAAACACCTCATGGGCTACAATGACGTTATCTGTGATAAGCCTTTTTGAGACAAAGACACTTTGATTTTCAGAAATAATAGCAGGTAACCACATGCACAAACGATTGACCAAAATCTTGGAGAAAATCTTGTAAGATACATTGCATAAACTGATTGGCACAAAATCTTGTAGGAGAGATTGTAATTTATTATCGCATGCACAAGTAACGATATCCATATAGCATAAGCATATAGTTACTCTATATCACATGTTGTGGCATCACTATATCGCATGCCTTTGTATATAGGTATGTTCTCTTTTCCTCAAAAGAGGGAATTCCCATGTGTAGCCCTTTCGAACCCTCCACACAAGGAAACCCCTTGCCCCATGAAAGGGTCACTCTCCAAAGGTAGAGCCCCAGCCGGGATGGAGTCGTTGCCAGCCAAGATGGTAGAGCATCCTTGAGGGTAACTACCCGAGTGATGATGGTTCACAAGCAATCTGTCAGCACATGTAGGCTACGCCTCATTTTTCCCACCCAACACGAGATCGGGTGACCCGAAAGAACGGGTGGATCCTAGGGGAGAGGTTCGCCCCGAAAGCGGACTCACATGATTTGAACTCTGAACCTCCCAAAGAAAAAACAATTTAGGCCCCTCACATTCACCACCGCACCACCGCCAAAGCGACACCTTTGTTTATAGGTATGTTGTACCATAAGACATTACATATATCATATTATATGATATATGATTTAGGGAACAACTCCATCAATCTCCCACTTTCACCAAAGCCTCATAGACTTTATGTGTACTTCACCTTTGTAACAAATTTGTTTATAATGTTTAATACATTGAAATATTTTAAATAATATTGTCAGAGTTAGGCATAAAGTCAGTGCGGAATGCTGAGTCCTGTGGGCACAAGATATTGATATATTAAAAATATTAAATATAATATATCACATAGGCTCAGTTTTTCAAAAAAAAAAAAGGAATACCTCCTGAACGAAGTCACGTATTAGAAAACAGAGACCACCGTTAAATTTAGAATGCAGATTTTACCCTATATGTGACTTAAGTTTTTTCGGCACCAAGTGTTTCAGTTAAGTGCGTTCACAGGCGGATGTTAAATTGAATTAAATCAATTAAATAAATCAATTTATTTACTTATCTAATTAATTCCCTAAACATAACAATGATCGATATTATAACTCATCTCTAGGGTTAGCCACATAACCTTAAAGATTTGAGAGGAGGGTCATGGAGGGAACTGTTGGTGGACGACAGTGGGACTGTTGATTGACAACAGACAGAGGTGAGAATTCTTGGAGCCGATGATGAACACAACAAATTCTTCAACTTCAACACTTGCAAATGAATTACCCTCCAATGATTGATCCAATTCGAGTTAGTTCATTTGATTTTGTTGGTCTGTCTCCCCATTCTTGATTTTCCATGATGAACATGAATTAATTCTTTTAGAAATTAATTCATGAATCGTTCTTACTAAATTTTCATTAATTATTTATCATGACCCGTCCCCCGAGGCCCATGCCGTGACTACCCTAAGCCCGCCTTCCATAGGCTAGAGGTTGATGACTAGCACCAAAAAGACATATCCCAAAAAGGGAAGACATTTGCCTTTAAACCTGTACACACACAAACAAGGCATACTCCATAAGCAAACCACAAAGGAAAAAATAGTACAACCACCACAAAATACCACTACTGAGAGTAAAAGGTATAAACTGAAAGTAAAAGGGCAAGAATACAAGCCCAAGAACCCACAAAGTAAACAATACTATCAAATTCCACCTTGAAGTCTCTACCTCTAAGGTAGTGGCAGTAAATCTTGAAGCTGTAGAAGTATGCCCCATCCACTCCTGCCTCACTGAGCTCCACCGAGTCCTGGACCACCAAGGTCTGCGTTGTAGCATCAATCGTCTACACAAGAAACAACACGTGCGGGTGAAACCTGTGCAGGGGTGAGTATAACAATTTAGTAGGGACCCCAAGATCCCCGAAGGTCTCTAAAAAATCCACAAGGGAAAATACGACAAAGGAAATACCACAAAGGAAATACCACCAAGCAAGATCTCAAAGTAAAGCACAAAGCAAAGACACAACTCACAACATGTATAATTTAAGTACAGAAGTAAAGATGATTAGTTGTAAAGCTAGTTCATCTTATTCTGTAGAGAGTATTTGCTACCAATCTATGAAGGGTCGCTCTACTGCTGATCCACGAAGGGTCTCTCTGTTGCTGATTCAGGACGGGTTGCTCTGCGGTTGATCAACGACGGGTCCCGCTACTGCTGATCCACGAAGGGTCGCTCTCAGGTTGATCCACAGAGGGTCGCTCTCATGCTGATCCACAGAGGGTTTCTCTCATGCTGGTCCACGAAGGGTTGCTCCATTTCTGATCCACGACGGGTCACTCCGTTGCTGATTTACAACGGGTCGCTCTTCATTCTTCACATCCCAGCCAACCACTGGATTCCCGCACTTAGCATGCTTGATTTTGGGAGGATCTTCTCCTCAATCCATCAGTCGTACCTCAAATTCTAGGAAGTTCTACATAGAGTAACCCAAAGGACCGTCTCGTCGTAAGGGTCCCAATGCAACAAACGACGCGTCGAACAGACGCCAGATCTGTAAGATATGAGCATTTTTGTAAAAAGGACCTAGTTGGATTTGAGCCTGATTCAACCCGGTCGTATGCCAACCTCTTCCAAAACTAACGTAGAGTATCTCAGAAGGACCGCCTCGTCACAAGGGTCCTTGTGCCACAGACGACACATCAATCAAATGCATGGTTTGTTAGTTACAAGCATTTCAGTGAAACGAGGGCCAGTTGGGTCCGGGCCCGATCCGACCTTGGCCCGACCCGACTGGGTCTGGCCCGGTCTGCCTGGCGGGATACGACCCACCCGTAGAAACCCGACCCACTAAGGCATCCCGACTCCTCCAGCCCAGACGCGACTTAGACACGTCCGGTTCGTCACCCGGCGGCGCCAGCTGGCGCTGCCTCCCCCTATGACCGGTCTGTAGAGCGGACCGACTCGGTCCAGCAGGACGCAACTCTACCACGTCCGTTTTGTCTGGTGAGGCTGACCGATCCTTCTGCACGCGACCGAAAGACCGTGTGCTGCTAGCTCTCCCAAGCGGCCCAGACGCAGGCCACTCCTCCCCACGGCGCCGGTCGGCGCCGCACCTCTACGCCGTCGTGGCGCCAACAGTTTTTTCTGCGGGCCACCAGAGTTGCTCTGGTGGTCCATTTCTCAAACCGTCTACGCCTACAGGACCGTAGGACTTCCACCTTTACTGCGATAGCCTCAAACTCGCCTTACCACCATTTCAAGAATTCTTCTATGAAGAACGCACAAGGTGGAGGGCTTGGGCCTTGTTCGTGTCAGCCCACGCCCTCCGCGTTAGAAGTTTGAAACATGGGAGGTTTGGGATCAAAGTTTTATCAGTCTATCAAAAATCCCTATGCAAAAACCCAAGGAAAACACCCTCCTACAAGAACACCCGATCCACGAATCAACCTGTTCGTGGGTTGATCCGTGTTCGTTGTTTTAGAATAAAGAACGGGGAATTCAAGCACAAAGTAATCCCTACCTGGATTCAGATCTTTTTTAGGTGATGAATGATGATCTAAGTCATCATTGAACCATGATCCACTGTCGTTCTTCACCGTTCGTCAATTCCCGGATCCGATCTCATTCTCCACGAGATTTTTCACCACGCTCCGATCCTCCAGCATTCGTCATTGGCGAGGGTTTCTTCGGCATTAAATCAGAGGAGTTCCAAGGTTGTCCATTATCCCTGAATCCCTGATTAAATAATGAAGGGAAATGCGTTGAGCGTTGTAGTGTCGCTACACTGATTCATTAATGAGGCTCATTAATGAGTCAGTGTTTCCTCGTCGCTGCGTTGTAGTGCTGACGAGTCAATGCTCAACTGAAAAGAAAAATAATAAAAAGTTTATCATTTTTCTTCTTTAAACTCTGAAAACTAATTTTTTCAGCTGACCCACGCCAGTCGAAGTTAAGTCCCTCCTAAGAGAACCCCGACGCTGAGAGTTTAACAGTGCCCTCAAATTTCTGATCCGAGTACCGGTTCAAAAGATAGAAAAACCCACTCACACATTCACTCAAGTGAACTTTAATTAAGTTTGAAATTACTTTCCAGGCACTCCAAACCTCAGAATCATGTGTCGTCTCAATGCCTGATCTTGAAATACTTCCATTTAAGCACAAAAAATTTATATGGAAGATTCCAGGTTATTACATTCTCTCCACCTTAGGGATTTACGTCCCCGAAAGCCAAAATAAGGGATAAACAAACAGATGGGGGTACTGAGCACGAATATGAACCTCCCACTCCCATGTTCTCTCCTAGAGATTCCCATGCTGTCACCGAATGCGCACTAAAGTATTCAACGATCCACAAAGGACCCTATTATGTCGATCCTCTATCTCAATTGGGTACTTTGTGAAACTCACCTCATCGTCAATCTCCAACTTGTCATGGTCGATGATGTGAGAAGGGTCATACATGTATCTCCTCAGCTGAGATACGTGGAAGACATCATGCACATTCTCTGACTGTGGTGGTAGAGCTAAGTGGTGCACCACCTCACCCACTCTCCGAAGAATTAGAAATGGTCCGATGAAACTCAGTGAAAACTTCCCACCTCGGCCAAATCTCTATATTCCACGCCGAGGGGAGACCTGTAGGAATACGTGGCCCCCCTCCTGGAACTCCAAAGGCCTCCATCACCTATCTGCATATGACTTCTCCTGGCTCTGTACAATCTTCATCCGCTCCCAAATGACCTGCACCTTCTTTGTGGTAGCCTGTACCATTTTTGGACCTATGAGTGCTGACTCCTCTGGGTCTGTCCAACACAAAGGTGATTTGCACGGTCGTCCGTACAGTGCCTCAAATAGTGCCATACCGATGGTGAAGTAGTATCTATTTTTTACGTAAACTCCACCAATGGTAGGTGGTCATCCCAACTACGACCAAAACCCAGAACACAAGCATGAAGCATGTCCTCCAAGGTCTGTACGGTCTGCTTCGTCTAACCATCAGTCTGTGGGTGAGCGCAACTGAATCCCGAATGCCTCCTACAATCCCTTCCACAACCAAAATTTAAAGCTTGCGTTATGATCTAAGACTATTGTCGAAGGAACCCTGTGAAGTTTCATGATATCCTGAACGTAGTGGCGTCCCAAGCTCTCTACTAAACCCTTCTCTCGAATAGTGAGGAAGTGGGCCGACTTGGTGAGTCGATCAAAAATCACCCAGATGGTATTGTGTCTTCTAGACATACATGGTAATCCTGTCACGAATTCCATCGATATGCCATCCCACTTCCACTCTGGTATCTCGAGGGGCTGGGTCAAACCTGCTGGTACCAGATGCTCAACCTTCACTTTCTAGCAAGTGAGGCACCTGTAAAAAGACTCAGCCACTGCCTTCTTCATCCCCAACCACCAGTACTGACGTCAGAGGTCCTGGTACATCTTCTTCGCTCCTAGATGTACCTCCAAGGGGGATGTATGGAACTCCCTTAGCACCTCCTCTCACAACACCACTAGTACAATAGTGCGCCCTCTAAAAAGTATGACATGCTCCCCACCTTCAGAATATCCATCAGGTGCATGTTCTATGGATATCTGGGCACGTGTAGTCTCACAATTGCTATCTTTGAGTTGCACCTCCCTAACTCATTGTAAGAGTGGAGGTTAAACTACCATTGATTAAAGGAAAACTATCTCATCTCTATCCATGAAGGATATCTGAAGTGAGGCCAACTGCTCTAAGGCCTTGTTCAGTAACTGTGAACTCGATCTCCACCTGAGAGCATCCAGCACCACGTTCCTCTTCCCAGGAGTATAGACTATCTTGAAGTCATAGTCCTAAAGAAACTCTAGCCAACTCCATTGTCTCAGGTTCATATTCTTATGCGAAAAGATATACCTAAGGCTCTTGTGGTCTGAGTAGACGATGAACTGATCGCCCATCAGGTAGTGTCGCCACATCCTCAGTGAAAAGACCACTGTTGCTAAATCCAGGCCACGAGTTGCATAGTTCTGCTCATGTGGTCTCAGCTATCGTGAGCCATAATCAATCACTGCATAACCCTGCATCAGGACACAACCTAGTCCAGTTTCTGATGCATCATAGTATACCACGTAGTCGATGCCCTCCTCTGGAAACCTCAAGATGGGAGAGCTGGTCAAGCTCTGCCTCAGCTGCTGGAAGCTCTGCTAAAATTTCTCTATCCACATGAAGATTTTTACCTTCTTCATCGAAGATGTCATAGGTGTTTCTACTCTAGAGAAGTCAGGTACGAATCTCCGATAGTAGCCTGCCAACCTAAGGAAACTTCGTACCTCTGTAACACTCCTGGGTGGCTCCCAAGCAAGCAGCACCTTGATCTTCACTGGATCCACCACAACTCCATTCTCTGAGATGTCATGTCCCAAGAAATAGATATTATGTATCCAGAACTCACACTTCAAGAGCATTCTATAAAGCTAGTGCTCTCGGAGCGTGTCCAGCACTATCCTCAAGTTTACAACATGCTCCTCCTCCGACGCTGAGTACACTAAGATATCATCAATAAAGACTACTACAAACCGGTCCAAGTAATACTGGAAGATCCTGTTCATGAATCCCGTGAACACTGTTGGGGAGTTCGTCACGCTGAACAACATCACTAAGTACTCGTAATGTCTGTATCGAAATATGAAGGCCATCTTCGGGATGTCTTCATCTCATACGTGAAGTTGGTGATAATATGATCTGAGGTCTATCTTTGAGAACCGCTTCGCTCCATTCAGCTGATCAAAGAGGCCATCTATCCTCGACAGTGGATACTTGTTCTTCACGGTCACCTAGTTTAGGTGTCGTAAGTCCACGCATAGCCTCAAGATCTCATATGGTTTTTTAGTAAACAACACTGGGGATGCCCATGGAGAAACACTGGGTCTTACGGACCCCTTCCTCTTCAACTCCTCCAAATACACTCTCAGCTCCCAGAGCTCTGCAAGAGCCATCTGATATGTAGGTGTAGATATTAGTGTCGTCCCTAGGTACAAGTCAAATAAGAAGTCTACCTCTCTGCGAGGAGGTAGTATTGGGACATCTTCTGGAAAGATTTCCACATACTCGTCCACCACTGTAGGAAACTGTGGAATCACATCATCCACCACATCAAAGGTCATTCTATACAACCAACGAGTGATTGGCCACACCCTCCTAAGTTTGAATCCATATCGCGCTGCCATATTTTATTTCTCATCTACAAAGGAAAACTAGTCTCCATCTCTGCGTGTACATCGCACTGTATGTCTTAAACAGTCGATCTGAGCATGAACTGCTGATAGCCAGTCCATGCCCAGAATGACATCATAGGGCTTCAAAGCCTCTACCAAGAGGTCCCATCTGAAACTCTCTCCTCCGAGAGTAAGGTCACATTGTCGATACCATCATGTAACCACTGAATCTCCTCCTTTGGGAGTCTCCAATCATAAATATTGATCCAAAAGATCGATCAAAATCTCTGAGTTCCAAACAAGATTCACGACAATGAAGGAGTTACTGGTGCTCGTGTCTATAAGCACTACAACTAAAGTGGAGAAGACACAAATCGTACCTCGTATCATCTCAAGAATGTCTGGATTATAGGCCTTTACTGCCTGAAGCTAGGCCTTCCCCCATCCACATGCTCCTGGATCTCCTGGTGGACCGCATGGGGGTGGTGGTGGCAGTGCCACATACCTGCGTCCACCTCCTGTCGCTTGTCCCGCTCCTCTACCACGTTTTTCACCTAGCTGTCCACCCTGCTCCTACCTCTACTATTGTCTCGGTGGACCCTCAACTATCTACCGATTTTCTACACGGGGGTTGGACAATCATGAGCAATGTGCCCTTGTCCTCTGCAGAAGTAACAAACTCTAGCCCTCAGCTGACCTCCTCTGCCTCATGAGCTCTGCACCTCAGACCTTGCGTCCTGGGATCATCCTTCGGAAGGTCTGGCCCATTTGGGCCTCTGCGTCGTCTACCTACTGCCCACTGCAGATGACTCTGTCTCCTGTTTTCCGATGGTAGCTCTCACTATTGGTGCCTTCTCAGATATGAATCTCTCCTCCAATAGAGCTTGCTCTAGAACTCTAGCCTACGTCAGGATGCTGAGCGAAATCACCGACGCCCTGATCTCCCGTTGGAGTCCCTTCTCAAAGGTCCAGTCCTTGAAGAAAGGGTCTCGTACCATGTCAGTAGAGTAGAGGGAGAGGTTGGTAAACCTTGCTGAGTACTGGGCCACAGTCAGGCTGTCCTGCTGTAGGTGCAGTAGCTCCTAAATATGCACTGAGCATAGTGTGACTGGTACGAACTCCACCCTGAAGAGGCTCTCAAAGTACAGACAATAAGGGTCGCCTCCTCATGTGTTTGGAGCATCAATCTCCACCATCTCTCTTCCATTCCCTAAAAAAGTCTAGCATCCAGGACCACCATTTGGTCTGTAGGTGTCTCTACCAGGCAAAAAACCCACATAACTACCTCCAACCAATCCTCAGCTACCTGAGGATCTGTCTCACCTCGAAACCTTAGAGGCCTCTGTCTTTGGAATTCGTGCAGTGCACTCAGTCAACATACATTGTCCGTTGGTGGGGCTAGTATCAATTGTTGCTCTACAGGTGGTGGTGTTGCTGGTACACCACCCGAAGGTGCTATTGCTGTAAGTGGTCCCTATACTGACACCTCATCGCTTGGTGAACCATCTTCATGATTCCTCACTAAAATACTGGCTGGCTATCTTCGTGGATGCATCCTGTAGGGAAAAAATGTGCCACGATCAATAAGTTATACCTAGTGAGATGACTCAAAAGAGATCAAGAGAAAAACATTTCCAAAACACATGCAACCAGTGTTTTTGTGTACTGAGTCAGAAAATAGAATTCAGGGTCCTGGTGTATGGATACGTCGACAGTCGCACCAACACTGGACTCCCCAAACTAAAAACTAAACTCAAGGCACTTAACACTATTTCCTCCATAAAAAATATAGACTCTTATTTCTTTTGGTAGAACCGAATGACCTTTGATACCACTTTGTCACGACCCATCCCCTGGGGTACGTGCTGTGACTACCCTAAGCTCGCCTTCCATAGGACAGGGGTTGGTGACTAGCACTGGAAAGAAATATCCCAAAAAGGGAAGACATTTCCTTTAAACCCATACACACACACATACAAGACATACTGCATAAAGCAAACCACAAAGGAAAAAAAAGTACAACCACCACAAAGTACCGCCACTGAGAGTAAAAGGTATAAACTGAAATTAAAGGGGCCAAAATACAAGCCCAAGAACACACAAAGTAAATAGTACTATCAAAGTCCACCCTGAAGTCTCTACATGTAGGGTAGTGGCAGTAAAGCATGAAGCTGTAGAAGTATGCCCCATCAACTCTTGCCTCGCTGAAGGCATGCCCTACTCAATGACCTCATAACACCCTAACATCCGACTGTCACCCTACCTGGCCTGGTTGAGGGGTCCAATCCCATAACAATAATAACAAAACATCCCACTACTATAGGCCACTAGCTAGTGCATAATTTAAACTAGTGAAAAAATCATTCTTGGTAAACCTCTTTGCTATGCTAGGTTCCCATGTATATTTGATAAGGGGGTGTGCCATGAAAATCAAACAACAATCCATATATATACATAAACACACACACCACACAATCTAGCACCACCCTGGCCACCTCAAGGGTAATCCCTTTCCATAAAACATTCATTGCACAAGGGAGGTCCCATACCGAGGACCCTCCCAATCTCACGGATCGAAAACTAGGTAAAGAACCTAAACCAAGAAGGGTTTTCCAAAAACCTTTCCAAAATGCCAAACGGCCCTTTAGTTCTACCCATCTAGGGTAAATTTACCAAAAATAAATACTTTACAAACCATTTACAATGATATGAAATCTCATTTTCACTATGCCTTTTCCAAATAGACATTATGTTTCAAACACACACTCAAACACACCACAATTTCCAAAAGGGCCTTTATCTCAAATCCACTTTACCACAAAACCATTTTGAAAACAAAAAAAAACGTACTCAAAGGTGCCAAATGGGTGTTCAAACATTTCAAGAATTATTTACCTTTTATCCAACACCAAACAAGTCACAAAACCTTTCACACAATTTCGAAACCACCCTAGGTCATTTTGTAAACCATGGATCCATTTTTAAAAAAAAAGAGGGGAAGAGAAGGTAAAAGTTTTTTTTAGAAAACCAAGGATCGAGAAAAGAACCACCCCAAATGTCATAAAACATTGAAGGCCCATCCATGGGTGCACTCCGTGCATCCATGGATGTGCCCACCTCCAATGGCATAACGAGGGGTCATTTTTGAAGAAACCACACACACACACCATCCACTAACACATTAAAACATTTAATTAAAACCCCAAGTTCCATAAAGCCAACCAATAAAAAGAAAACAAGATCCGTAAAAATGTTTTTACAAGTGAACACCACTCAAAACATCCAACAATACCAATTGAAGATAACGAATTTTAATCAAACCCAATTATCAAGGCATAAACATGGGCATAGAGAGAAAAACATCAAAAACCTATTTTTAGAAAAATATACTAATAAGATAACACTACCATGATTTAACTATGAACATATTAAGGGTTCCAAACATGATTTAGAAATTAATTAAGAAGACCCAAGCATCAAATAGATTGAAATTGGAAGAAATGACATGGAGACACCTACCTCAACCCGTGTGAACGTGACAGAACCTCAATGGAAGGAAGAACAATGCTCCACGGACCCATCACACACCCTAGATAATCAGAAAAATCATAATTGCTATACCCAAAACCCTAGGGTTTGGCCAAATTGAAGAAAAAACAAATTCAAAGGAATGACACACAGGAGGGGGAAAAATGTGTGCCGAAGAGGAGGAGGAGGCATTGCGTAGGGAATTCAGGCCATGCTTTAAAGCTACCAGATCGGGGGCTTGGGTTCGCCAGAGGCGCGCCAGGAGGGGGGGGGGGGGTAGCGCGCGCTACAGTGGAAGGAGCATGGGGCCGCCGTGCACAAGGGAGGGAGCAGGGGGCCGCCACACATAAGGGAGAGGGAGTAGGGGGGGTTCAGTGCTGGTGAAAGGGAGAAGGTCTGAGCGAGGTGGCTGGTGAGCAATAGGCTGAGCGGGAGAAGCCAGGGGAAATGGGGGGGAGGTGTAGGGTGCGGGTGCGTAGCATGCGTGGAAAGGGTGGGGGTGCTAGGGTTCTTTTTTTAATATTTATAATAATAATAATAATAATGTTAATATTAATAATAACATAATAATAATAATAATAATAATAATAATAATAATAATAATTTTATGCATCTAATTTTAAATAATAATGATATTAATAAAAATTTAATAATAATTATATTAATAACAATTTTAATGATAAAAATATTATTAACAATTTTTAATAATAATAATATTATTATCTACACATTATTATTATTATTATTATTATTATTATTATGTTTTTAAACATTTTACTTATATTAATAAAAAATTTAATGATATTATTAGGTTTTTAGCAAAAGTCAACCTAGCAAGGATAGTGTAGGCCTCAACAACAGCGGGCTCCCAAAGAGTGTGGTAAGACTCCTGTTTAGCAACAATGACTTGGCCCCAGTGGTTCCGGAATATCAATCCAATTCCAACAATTTCATCCTTAGAGAGAGACGCATCAACATTGATCTTAAGGATTCCTTCCAGGGGGACACCATCTTGTAACAGTTGTGTGAGTGCCAAAGATCACATTATGATCAGGGTCCCGATTCCACCCCTCAATCTAGGAGGTTGCTCGTTCAATCTAGAATTTAGAAGGCTTTGAAGTGCGGTTAAAGATGAAGTCATTTCATCTAATCCAGATGATCCAAGCCACGATGCACAATGAAGTAATTTTATCAGTAGTGAAAGAAGAAGACCACATCATCAACAGTGCTGGGAGGTCCAACGTCGTATCCAGCAAAAGTTCCATAGGAGATCCCCAAGCTTGTCAGATCTCCTCCACCCCAGGACACTAGATGATAGAATGCACGGGAGATTCTAGGATATCCAAACAAAGGGGACATTGCTTGTCGTTCGTAACATGGCGAAAAGAGAGGAAGCCCTGAGTGGGAAGAATATCAGTGCACACCTACCACCAGAAATAATGGATTTTTTGGGGGACCTTCAGATGCCATAGTGTTTTCCAAAGTCCCTCCCTTTCTTCAAGGTGAGCATCAAGAGAGAGCCTGTAACCTGATTTCACCGTATAAGATCCGAAAATGTCATTACATCAACAAAGACAGTCCTGTCCTGCATCCACCACACAGATGATGCTAAGAATAATTCTTTTGTCTCTTTCATTGAACCATGAATTATTTTTTTCAAAACACCAACCACTCCTAGAGTCATCAAAGAGGCAACAAACAATGGCATTCCCAAATCCCGAAACGGATGGGGAAGTATCCAATATGACATCTTTATCAATTAACCAGGGATCATTCCAAATGTTGACTTTCAATCCATCCATGATCCTCCAACCCAAACCCTTATCAAGTAATTTTTGTGCTCCCCAAATACTTCTCCATATAAAGCTGGGACGGGGGCCAAGAGAGGAGTTCTGTAAATCTGAGTGGAGAAAATATTTTGCATGAAGGATCCATGTACAGAGAGAAAAATGGTGAATCATGAGGCGCCACCCCTGTTTGTCCAAAAGTGCATCGTTAAAAAGAAGGAGGTCCCAAAAACCCATTCCACGACCTGTTTTAGGGGCGCAAAGAGATTTCTAAGCAATCCAATGAATTTTATTCATTCCATTATTATGACCCCACCAAAAGTTGGCGATGCGGGGGTGTATTTGGTCAAAAATCGCACTGGGAATCTTGAATAGGGACATGATATAGCTGAGGATATACTGAAACGCTTCCTTGATGAGAGTTTCCTTACCCGCTTTAGAAATTCTTTTCGGAGTCCATCCTTGGATTTTTTTTCTCAATTTGATCCACGGTGGATGAGAAAATTTCTTTGTTTGATCGTCCGACAATCATGGGTAGTCCAAGGTATTTGTTATGTTTATCGACCATTTGAATACCTGTAGCGAGACAAAGCTCCGCTCTCTTGGTCGGTGGGACCCCAGCACTAAAAGAAATTATTGATCTTCCCTGATTGATTTCTTGTACAGATTCCCTCTCATAAAGTTGAATCACATTGCAGATAGAAGTACATTACTTATTTGTAGCCCTTGAAAATAAAATACAGTCATCTGCAAAGAAAAGATGCGAAATAGGTGGGCTGATCCGGTAAACCTTTGCCCCATGAATTAAATTAGAGGAAACTACCAACGAAAGGAGGTTAGAAAAAACATCAGCCACTAAGATGAAGAGAAAGGGGGAGAGGGTATCTCCCGAGCGAAGGCCTCGGGCGGGTGAGAAGCCTTGGGTAAGTACACCATTAACATTAATCTTAAAAGAGACATTAGAAACACATTGCATGATTATATCTGTCCATTTTGGGAAAAATCCCATTTTCGTCATAACAAACTGAAGAAAGTGTCATTCCACTCTATCATAATCCTTGGTTATATCTAGTTTCTAGGACATAGTACCACTTTTTTCAACCGTTCGTGTTTTCATAGAATGAAACACCTCATGGGCTACAATGACGTTATCCGTGATAAGCCTTTTTGCGCCAAAGGCACTTTGATTTTCAGAAATAATAGCAGGTAACCACATGCATAAATGATTAACCAAAATCTTGAAGAAAATCTTGTAGGAGACATTGCATAAGCTGATTGGCTGGAAATCTTGTAGGAGAGATTGTAATTTATTATCACATGCACAAGTAATGATATCCATATAGCATAAGCATACAGTTACTCTATATCACATATTGTGGCATCACTATGTCGCATGCCTTTGTATACAGGTATGTTCTCTCTTCTTCAAAAGAGGGAATTCCCATGTGTATCCCTTTAGAACCCTCCACACAAGGAAACCCCTTGCCCCATGAAAGGGTCACTCCCCAAAGGTAGAGCCCCATCCAGGACAGAGTCGTTTCCAGCCGGGATGGCAGAGCATCCTGGATGGTAACTACCTGAGTGATGATGGTTCGTAAGAAATCTGTCAGCACATGTAGGCTACACCTCATTTTTCCCACCCAACACGAGATTAGGTGACCCAAAAAAATGGGAGGATCCCGGGGGAGAGGTTCGCCCCGAAAGCGGACTCACGAGATTTGAACTCTGAACCTCCCAAAGAATAACCAATTTAGGCCCCTGACATTCACCACCGCGCCACCGCTGAAGTGACACCTTTTTATATAGGTATGTTGTACCATAAGACATTAAATATATCATATTATATGATATATGATTTAGGTAACAACTCCATCAATCTCCCACTTTCACCAAAGCCTCATAGACTTTATGCATACTTCACCTTTGTAACAACTTTGTTTTTACTTTTTAATACATTGAAATATTTTAAATAATATTGTCAGAGTTAGGCATGAAGTCAGTGTGGAATGCTGAGTCCTGTGGGCACGTGATATTGATATATTAAAAATATTAAATATAATATATCACACGTGCTCAGTTTTTTAGAAAAAAAAAGGAATACCTCGTGAATGAAGTCACATATTAGAAAATAGAGATCGCTGTTAAATTTAGAATGCAGATTATATGTAACGCCCCGAACCCAGAAGCCCAGAGTCAGTGCATTATTTTAATACATTGACATAATTACAAGGAATCAAGTCCCGAAAGACCGATCAGTTTACAGTCTTGAAAAATATATTATATACATAAAAGTTTCACTACACATTAGAAAATAAAATACAACATAAATGATCCTTTGAGAAAGCCATTAATCCCCTAGATTAAACCTTCTTATCAATCATAATACTTTTCTTAGAATCCTGGAAAAATAAAACATAAGAAAGGGGTGAGCTCAAACTCTCAGTAAAGATAACAATATAGCTGAAACTTTCACAAATAAGTATAAACATTTAAGGCAATGTATAAGACTAAAACACAAGCCTCTTAAACTTAAACATCATCATAATATGGAAATGATAAATCAAATAATTCCATTTACTTATTCACATGGATATTCTACTAGTCGAATAATCACATGTAATATCAATAGCCAATTTCATAATGATGGAATGCATAATGCCAGACTTCATAACCACATAGTCAAGCCCTTGTACCAAGACTACAAATAAGATTTTGTCAAGGCCTTGTGCCAAGACACTAGTTTGTCTCATGAGCCCTACCTATGCATCGATGAGCTATAGTATACTCCACCCATCACTTACTAAGTCCAATGCATTCCTCATATGAAAAGGTTTAAACATAACATAAACATTCGTATTAATACTAGCATACGAAATGTCAATACTTTATCCATAAACCATGAATGGTATAAAAATAACACATCGACAATCAAACATATCATAAAACATTCAATACAATATGGAATATTTGTATCATAATAAATCAATTTCGATCAATAATAATATCATGTAAAGGATGTTGACATAGTTGGAAATGATCAGTAAAAATATTTGAGAAAAATATCCCTTTTTCATGAAATCATTTAAAAGTCACATAATTTATAAAGGAAGTCATTTAAAAGATAGTTTTGAATCAAAGTGTCCCATACCACTTTGAAACTTTTGAAAGGAATTAAAATTTTAAATCATTCATGTCCATATAAATAAATCTTTAAAACCATTTTGAAAACATGAACATTAATGAGAAAGGTTTAGAAGAATAAATCTTTAAAACATTTAAAATGATGTTTCAGTAAAAAATTATCTTAAAAATAATCCCTTTGAAAACTATTTTATGAAACATGGACATGGATAATAAATATGTCTCATTAGATACTTACGTAAAAACAATCTCGAATAATAAAGAGATTGTGAAATTAACCCTTACCTTGCACTTTCCTTTGGTCGAGGGTACGTTTAACCTCCTGTATAATTACCATAGTATGTTATTAAATTATACCAGGACCATATTCATATTTATTATATCAGACATGATTCATTTATGGCTTTATACTACCCATTTAATAATGATTTCCATGTTAAATTAACATTTTGGGTAATAATCTCTTTCTTTATCGTATGCGTTTTAACTTATTATTCTTGATCGTATCATTTAAATCATGATTTAAATACTTATAGAATATAAAATGTGATTTATATATCATATATATTTATAATATAAATTTTTATAATATATAGATATATGAAATGAAATGCACCGTTTATAGAGACAGTAGGCCGTACGTACGCATAAACACTGTTTTCGTTTTTATATCTTATTGAACGGAAGAAAGTGAATAAGATATATGTAAGTATATACATACATATATATCTATAGTATCATTATTATTTCATATATTTCATACATATTAATAATATATTTTTTTATAATCATCGTTTAATGGTAAATGCGGAAATGAATCTCATTGCGTCGTGGAGACGGTAATCCGTACGTACGCACGAGCGACAATATCATTATATTGATGGTGAAATCATATGTGATTAGATGGTATATCATATATACAGAATAAGTAACATGTTATATTAATTATTTACATCAGTTATACTCATTATTATACCCATCCAAATAATGAAGTGTTTGAATAATAAACTACACCATGACGTGGAGACGGTAAGTCGTACGTACGCACGTATGATGACTTTGTCATTCATATGATAGATAGAAAATGAATAGGGTTGTAATATTTTTATAATAACATCACAGTATATAGAATATACTTGAGTTATTATTTTAGAATGGAAACAACAAAGAAAGAGGAAGTGGAAGAAGAAAAGAACTTGAAAGAGGTGATGAAATATTTACCTCTTCTTTGGGTTCTTCCTTTTGATTTGATCAAAAGGGCTCCTTAGGTTGGATTTATGACCAAAGGAAGACCTCTAGGATTAATGGAGGAAAGTTGGAAAGATATTTGGACAGGTTTTGGCCGATAAAAATGGATTTGGTGGTGTGAAATTAAGAGAAGGGGAAGTACCCTTTTATAAGAGAGGTGATGGTCACTTTAGGAAAAGATTGAAATATTATTTTATAATAAAATCATTTTCAGTTTCTAATGGATCAAAAATAATTTATTTCGAGGATAAGGTGGGTATGGGTAGAAAACCTTTCAACCAATATGTTTTAGATAGGTTTAGGTCACCATATTAACCTTATCTTTCATATTTAACTCTTAGTTAAATAGTTTGGCATTTACCATGTCTCTTTGTATTTTTATATTATATGGTTAATAAACTTACTATAACAATACAATAAAACCCCAAGTGGTTCATTATTAATATATATAACCTTATCTAAGTCCGTTGGATAAACCTTAGATTTTTAAAAATATTATATCAATTAATAATATAGTATTTGTTTTAAAAACTCAATTATGTCAATTTTGACACTATTTAGTATTTGATTTTTGTGAAAATCATAACAGCATGATTAATTCAAAAAAAATTATTTAATCAACCCTAAAATGTAATATCAACCTAGAAAATTAGTGTAATTCATCAAAAGTCTCAAATTACATTTATTTGGATATTTATAATATCAATTATTTTAATCTTTCATTAATAAGGTAATTTCTACATCATTATTGTGTCGTAAATAAATTAAATTATTTAATGTAAAAAAATCATAAATAAAATATCATTATGTAGAAAATATTTTTATCTTGCTAATTAATATTTATAGTCGAATTTATCTTATGTATAACTCTATATTAAAAATGGTTTAGTTATTAAACATTGAATTTAACTCTTTTAACTCTTCTTTAAATAAAAAAATAATAAATATCCTAATCCAATCCCATTAGACCAAATGGGATCATATTTTATTCCTAAGATTTTTTTGGTTTAATTACACTTATCCAATAGAATTAAGACATGTGTTAGGGTAATTATAATATCATTTTTATCCTTAATTACCCTATTTACTTATAACCGTGGTAAATAAAAATCAAAAATTACTATTCACTAAAAATTATTTTCATCTTATTGAACCACATTTTACTTACTGATATCAACCGTGTCTCTTGGATTTTTGAAATTCAACTCACATAAGCGGTAAAATTAAGTTTTATGCAAATTTATAAATGCTCCTAGAAGGTGGGTAAAAGATGGTAAAAAGTTCAATAAAAACTTATACATCTAATTTTATTATAAAATGACTCCAATAAATTACATTGAACTCATATAGGTATTATATATCTATTTTTACTTAACATAAATTAAAATAAAATAACTAATTATTTAAATAAAAAGTTGATTTTAAATAATAACGCAATGTTTTTCACTATTCACCAAAAATTGAAAGTTTTCAGAAAAATACCAAAAATTTACCCGAAGCTAATTTTAATATTCCGAATTCAAAAATGAAGTCTATTTTACCAAATTAAAAACATAGAAGTTTCATTTATTAATTTAAAATTAATTCCCGTTGTCAAAACCAAAAAGCAAGTTTTTAAAATGTAAAAACTATAAAAAGATTGACATGTGTTTATGTCAACTTTAAATGTGAAATTACTTATAATGACCAAAATTGTATTAAATGATAAAAATATAATCTAATTATACTTCAAAACCATTCAAATGCATAATTTAACACTATAAATTATTTCGATTAAAAAAATTGTTTTCAATTAAAACATAGTATTTTTCACTATTCATCAAAATATGAAAGTTATAAGAAAAGTACCAAAAATTTATCCAAACTAAATTTTTATGTCCCACTTCTAAATAAGAAGTTTATTTTTTCAAATTTAATATAAATGTGTCAGGTATTTCATTTAAAAAAAATTCACCATTAGTAGACGGTAAAATTGCATTTTTTAAAAATACTTCATTTATCTGAAAAATTGAATTTGTTCTTATATTATGTCTAAGAAACACATAATATGGGTGTTAAAATTATATAGAGTATATAAGATTAAAAATGAAGTTAATACTATTTATAACCACTTTTTGAACGACTAATTTGGTAAGTTGTGGTGCGTTCGAACTCAGTGTTGCATGTAGCACAATCTATTGAATTACTTTAATGAGATAATGTAGTATAAAATATTGGGGTGTTACATTCTCCCCTCTTTCAATAAATTGCTTCCTCTCAATTTGAAATTGTTCTTCGAAAATAAATGGTTAAAAATAAAAAAATACCTTTGTGGAAAACCCACATCGGACATTGGGTTAATAAAATTTAGTCTTAATTAGAGGGAAAGGGAAATGAAAAGGTCACCACCAAATTATGATCTTGGTTAGGAGAACATTTGTGGCAATTAGAGACGCATAATTTGAGTAAAAATGTAAATATTTATAAGGAGTTATTGGTCTCATCAATCACAAACAAGTGTAAAATTGAGGGCCTCAAAGCCATCAATCTAAGATGATGTAAAATATCATCGGTTCAACAAAACATATGGTATTAGGGTAACACATTTTTGGTTTTAATATCCATTCCCTAAATTTTAAGAATTAATTTATTCATATAATAAGAGGAATATATATATATATATACTTGACTAGTAGAGTTTCATCCTTCAATTAATTCCTACCACAAACTCATCTTTCACTCCAAAAGATAATATAATTAAAAAATATTCTATTTATCCTAATCATATTGTGTTAAAAAAATGAATTTATATTCATTTGTCAAACTATTTAAAAAAAAACTACATTATACAAACTAGGACATCACGCAGGCCAGCGGTAGGTGATGCACCCTTGCCGCCCTTCGGTTGCGGGTTCAAGTCTCATGGCCTTGCCGGACGCGACAGGTTGTTGCGTAAACTTTGGGTTGTCATTTTTTATGACAATCCAAAAATAATCTGAAGAAATGATTTAACCTTAACAATAGTATACAATTTCAAACTTAATCGATTCCAACCTTTAGACTTATCCAAAATACTTCTGTCTAAACTCACAGTCCAAAATTTTTAAGGAAGGTAAACACAATGAAGATCCTTTTTGCCATGTAATAACATGTGAATACCTTTATCATGTATTCTTTTAAAATAAGGTAACACCCTGAATTATCATATAACCGTATTGATTACATTCATGATCCCCTATTACTTATAGAATACTGGATATACTCCTTATATCTAAAAATGTTGTAAACTCCAACAATGATGGAATATAAAAATCATTAATCTGTTTCAAGGTAGTGAAGAATATACAATATAATTTATCCAAATCAATCATATCTTATTCCAAAATCACTACCTTAGTATCAGAATCATATTAAGGTTTATCTTTCTCTCAACCATATATTTTCCAAAAAAATTAACCTACTATTGAGTCACTTTTCTTGGTTCCACACAATCTCAAGTGCTTAATGAAATAGTACTGCAGTACAATCTTGTTGGTCGGAGAGGAAAGCTCAAGAGGGGGGTGAATTGAGTTCCTATTAAAATTTTTGATTTAAAACTTTATATAAAAAATCCCCCAAATTAAATAGCAAGCTAAACTGTAGTGAATTTGTAATACAGTAAAGGGTCAGTTAGATTCTCAAGAGATTGATTAGTTCCCAGTTAATTCAATCAGAATATTAAATTATCTTTTGAAACTAACTTAATGATTTACAATAGTTACAAACACTTGCTAGTTTAACTATCATAGAAACTTTAAAACAGATTTATATTTAAAGTACTTAGTAGCAGAATATTCAAAATAGTTTTAACAATGGAAAAATGAACAGTATTTTTAAAACAAGAGGTTCAGTCTCAAGATGAGACTTAGTCCTCCCAAAAAGTTTATATGAACTATGATCCACACCCTGGATCAAGGTTTTACAATAGTACTCAGACTGTTCAGGTCCTCAGACCTCTACCACACTTCTACGTGGATAAACAGCAACAGCAGCACTCAGGCTATCCAGGTCACACTTGACCTCTTCCATAATTCACAATGGGATACAATAAGGTATAAAAAGTTTGGTGTGGGGATTTAGTATCCTCCATTTCAGCCCAGGATTCAGTGTGTGTCTAAATAGACAGATGCACACACCCTGCTCAAAAATTTAAACAAAGGTATACTACAGAGGAAATAAATGGATAATGAGTTTAGAATGTTCTGAGTGTTTACAGATGAGCTCTGGACTCATTTGGATGTCGTAGATGTTATTCAAATCCCTTCTAGTGAAGATGACACAAAACAAAGTGTCTTTATTCTTCCCAGCTACAGTTATTCAGCCTTGTGCATATGATGTTCAGTAAGACACAGCAACTCGGCTTCAGTGTTTGTTCCAGGTGAATGATCTTCTTGAAGCTCTCTGATTTTCACAGGTGTTCTTCTAGTTCTTATTTTGTTTCGTGGACCTTCACATATATGTACTCTTTACTTCTTATTCTTCTGTGTCTCTATCTATGTATATTCGTATGTCTATCTATATTTACCTATAGGTCGATCTTCCTTTTTATTCCTTGGGATCTGGTAAAAGGAATGATTACTTTTTGACAGGTACGAGGTACGGTTCCCTGACATCCAACAACCAACATTAATTAATAATAGGTGCATTAAACTAAGAAATTATGATCGTCAGAATTAAATAAGAGTTAATAAAAATTCAAACAGTTTTCATGACTATCGGTGAGTCATGATATCATTAGGTCATTTGAATTTGCATCGGTATCGGTAGGTCATGTGATCAGCATCAGTTTCGGTAGGTCATTTGATCAGCATCGGGTTCGGTAGGTCATTTGAATGTGCATCGGTATCAGTAGGTCATGTGATCATCATCGACTTCGGTAGTTCATGTGATCAACATCGGTTTTGGTAGGTCATGTGATCGGTATGGGTTTCGGTAGGTCATTTGAATGTGCATCGGTATCGGTAGATCATGTGATCAACATCGGCTTTGGTAGGTCATTTGAATGTGCATTGGTATCGGTAGGTCATGTGATCAGCATCGGCTTCGGTAGGTCATGTGATCAGTATCGGCTTCGGTAGGTCATTTGATCAGCATCAGTTTCGGTAGGTCATTTGAATGTGCATCGGTATCGGTAGGTCATGTGATCAACATCGACTTCGGTAGGTTATTTGAATGTGCATCAGTATCGGTAGGTCATGTGATCAGCATCGACTTCGGTAGGTCATTTTAATGTGCATCAGCATCGATAGGTCATGTGATCAACATTGGATTTGGTAGGTCATTTGAATGTGCATCGGTATCGGTAGGTAATGTGATCAGCATCAGCTTCGGTAGGTCATTTGAATGTGCATCGGTATCGGTAGGTCATTTGATCAGCATCGGTTTCAGTATGTCACCTTCAGTTTTGGTCTGTCACCTTCAGTTTTGGTCTGTCGAACTTCAGTGTGTCATACTTCAGTCTTTTGTCTTCGTTTTGATAACATCAGTGACTCATCCATTAGTTTGTCACATCGGTGTCTCATTACTTTAACGATCGGTGACTCAAGAATATAACTAATGGTGAGTGAAAAACGTAAAATTCTCACAAAGTGTCTGTTTAATCCAAAATACTTCCAGATCAATAGTAAACCATGAATAATCACAGATAAACATATCTAGACATGATTAAACATAAAAAAACACATTTAGAACATATTGAATAATTGACTAAATTGACTTATAAAAAACAACAACAATGATTTGTGATTATTAAAATAATTATCTCATAGAGGGTTCAACAATCTCCCCCTATTTGATAATCACAAATCTATGGCATAAATGAAGAGGGAAGATGATATAACATTCAATATGATCCCCTATGTAAAAAGAATATATGTCTAAAGGTAAACATGTCATTAGAGCATGGTATCAAATCATAAACAAAGTTAGAGTATATCAACATAGCATCAGATCTAGCAAACATGACATTAGAGCTAAGAATAAATCAGAGCTACATGACTATTGGAGCTTATATAATCTATATCATGGCATTAGAGCATAAAGATTATTTAGATCTTATAGATAGGTATCCCCTTTATATTTATACTGTTTTAGAGCTTATAGATAAGTCTCCCCTTTATATTTATACTGTTCTCCCCCTTTGGGATTATCAAAAAGAAAAAGAGAAAGCAGAGAGAGAAAAGGAAGAAGGTTTCATTGAAATAACATCTGAAAAGATACAAGGAAAATAAAACCTATCAAAAATGACAGACACAACTATTTATGGGGGTGCAAAGGTGTCTTCCCTTTAGCAGAGGGAGGAATGGATGGGCCAGAAGATGGTTTGGAGGAAGGTTGATCTGGCCAGATGGAGAGAGGAGGTAAGACAAATCTGGCTGGAAGCAGACTAGGTGCTAAGGATACTTGCTGGTGAATAGAAGATTCTCTTGAAGGTGGCTGCTGAATGACTGGCCGAATATTGGATAAAGATTGAGAGACTGATATCTGACTAGGAGCAACACTGGATGGACTGAGAGGCTCAACAGTAGGAAGAACAATTGCCTTTTCTTGCACATGAAGATATGGTTTGAGCAGATTGATAAAATCCTGAATTACTTCTCCACCATATTGCATGGCCTTCTCAAAATCATCTTTGTTCTGCATGAAACTCTCTAGAGTGGGAGTAAAATCCTTCAACTGTTGGACCTAAGTCTTAAAGGCTTGAGTGACTGGAGGTAGCTTCAAATTCTCAGCCAGGACTTTAAACTGATGGTTCAACTCATGCTTTGTATAAATTTTAGAAAAATAGTGATCCACGTTTTCTTTGATCTCTTTCTGAGCTTTAGTAGCGTCAGCCGAATACAGTTTCACCATCTTGTGAATATGATCACTATTTTCTTTCATCTTTTTCAAAGAATCCAAGTCCAAATCTATCCAATGGCCACTAACTCTTCTTTTATAACATCTTTTAAGGAATTAATCTCATTTCCATTTATCTTGGTCACTTTGGAGGTGCTATCCTGAGCAAAAATCTGAGTTATCTCAGCCTTCAATATTCTCAAATCATATTTCTTCAGGTGATCTATCAAGTTTTTCAAAAATTCCATTATATGAGTGATGGTTGATCTAAATTCTCCTGACAGAGATACTAAGTCACTGCTCAAATCCTTGAGAGATTGATTCAGAGAGGAAATGTGCCTGCCAATTATCTCACCAGTATTGGACAGGTCTGGCTTAATAATATTTACCACTCTTTGAGCTATATCATCCATACCAGCCTCAGATAGATTCACAAGAGTAGGAGCAGGAGCATTAGATAATTCCTCTTTCATTGTTTCTCTAACTACGTGGAGAAACTCATCTTTAAACTTGTCAAAATTAGATTGAGAGACAGAAGAAATAGGTCTTTCTACAGTCACTTGCATTTCCTTAGCAACTGGTTGGATGACTTACTCTTGCGATATTCACTTCTTCTTCCTCTTCCTCTGAATAATCCAAACCTAGAACCACAAAAGCTAGGTGGTCTTCCCATTCAGCTATACAAGAGGTATACCTAGGCTTTACAAAATCAACTTTACCAGAATTTTCAAGAGAGTCTTCCCCATCAATATCAATCACAGTCTGCACTATCCTTCCAGCCTTAGGAATAGTTTCTTGCTCAACCGATTGTGGTTGTGGATAAGCTTGAATCATATCATGGCCATCCATTGGCCGAGTACTTGCATCATCATCACCATTACTATTTCCATTATTGTTTACTGAAGTCTCACTGGTACTGTCTTTGTTACTGGATTCATACTAGTCAAAATTTGATACTTCAGTGTCAACTTCTTCTTTATCACCTAGAAGAGGTTCTGACTCAGGTAACTCAAGGGGTGGACTTGCTGGTTCAAATTCTATTCTTTTCTTAGGACTTATAGTATCAGGGTCACTCCTATCACCAGGAGGTGACTCAGGTTCCATTTCAGCATCGACATCATCATCAGCTTCATCTTTCCCTGTTTCCTTCCTACTGGACTCTCCAGTGTCCTTAGGAACTTCTATCTCTTCTTCCTCATTAGAATAATCAATTTCCTCATCAGGTTTTAACCCAGGATCTCTCATCCCCTTTGGTCTCTTAGAGTGGTCAGGAGGATTATAGGATTTATATAACCTATCTTCATCAGAAACTCATGTCTTCTTCCACGGATTCTAGTTAATTTTCATTCTTTTGCAAATATCCTTTCTAATACAGAAACCACTACTAGATGAGATACACTCATCTCCATCTTCAACACGGCCCAAAAACTTTAGCATGGCAGAGACTTTCTTAGAATAGAACAAGGTTGTAGCCTTCTTGGATGGATTTACCATCTCAGTAATATGAACAGTAATGTATCTACACAAGTTTATCTTCTCATAATTTAGCAATAAAAATAACAAGAAAACATCTTGATACTTTACAGAAGCAAAATCACCCTTTCTGGGACAGATTTGGTGCTGAATAAACTTAAACAAGATTTGACTTTCTCCATCTAAATCAGTAGCTGTTATTCTTCTAGATTCTGATTTGCCAGTCAACATCTCCAGAGCATACTCATATGAAAAATATTCAGTGGTAGGAGGAATATTACCAGTGTAATCCTCATATCTACCTTTATGTGGTACCCCCAAACACTCAACCCATTTCTTTGATGAAAAAGTTATCTTTTTTGCCTTTGATCACTGAAGATAATCTTGCAGCTTCTGCTTCATCCAATGCAATACTCAAATTCAAATAAAACTCATGCACTAGCTTTGCGTAGTAGAATCAGTTATTATTACAGAACCAGTCTTTCCATCCTTGTATCTCTAATACTTTTAAAAGCACATACTTACTGGATAACACCCATTCGAAACTTACTTCCTTTTCTGTGGTGACCGCTCAATTCTCTAATCTCAGGTTTACAGACTTTTGAGCCGTGCTGCTCGATTCTCCTCGAGCACATTTCAAAGGTGAGGATTTTTCAGATTCTTTGACTTGCCGATTTTTCTTTTCCATTTGGAAGTTCGAGAGGATTGAGATTTTTGAAAGTATGAGATTCAGAAGGTGTGGAGTTCGGCGGGAGATGGAAGGTAAACAGTTCTTAGGAATAGAAATAGATGTGGGTCATTAATTTTATCATTTAGGGTTAAAATATTAAATATAATATCGATTAAGTAAAACAACATAGTTTTAATAAACACTAACGGTTTAATATGGACTATACAACACAATCAGTAGCATAGATCGGTTTCACTGATTGGTTTCATTGATCGGTTTCACTGATCGGTTTCACTGATCAGTTTCACTGATCGATCATACCTAACTATTGTTTAATAAAATCTAACCTTTCAGAGCTTAAAGTCTTGGTGAAAATATCAGCCAATTGATGTTCAGAGTCAATAAATTCTATATAAATAACACCCTTTTGATAATTATCTCTCAAAAAGTGATTTCTGACATCAATGTGCTTAGTCCTAGAGTGAGACACAGGATTCTTAGAGATGTTAATTGCACAAGTGTTATCACAATTTATAGACACATGTCTAAATTGATATCCATAGTCCAATAAAGTGTGTTTCATCCACAGAATATGTGCACAACAAATACCAGCAACAATGTATTCTGCTTCAGTATTAAACAATGCAACAGAGTTCTGTTTCTTACTACACCAAGATACCAGGGACTTTCCCAAAAGATGACATGTTCCAGATGTGCTCTTCCTATCTAACTTGCAACCAGAAAAGTTAGCATCTAAATAACTTATTAAGTCAAAAGGTTGTCCTTTTGGATAAAACAATCCTAAATTGGTAGTATGTTAAAGATATTTGAAAATACTTTTAATAGCAAGCAAATGAGATTCTTTAATATTAGCTTGAAATCTTGCACACATGCATACACTAAACATGATATCTAGTCGACTAACAGTAAGGTAAAGTAAGATTCTAATCATACCTCTATAATTTGTTTGATCAACTGGTTTCCCAGTTTCATCATCATCCAACTTATAAGTGGTAGGTGTATCACTTCCCTTATTACTATCCAAACCAAAACGTTTTAAAAGATCCTTTGTATATTTACTTTGATTTAAAATAATACCATTTTTATTTTGAAAAATTTGAAATCCAAGAAAATACTCGAGTTATCCCATTAAACTCATTTCAAATTCATTTTTCATAATCTTTGAAAAATTAGTACATAAAGAATTTTTAAAAGATACAAAGATAATATCATCGACATAGATTTGTACAATCAAAATATCTTTAGAAATTCTTTTAATAAAAAGAGTGGGATCTGCAATTCCTTTAATAGAACCTTTACAAATAAGAAAATTTGTAAGTCTATAATACCAAGCTCTTGGAGCCTGTTTTAAACCATATAAAGCTTTGGAAAGTTTTAAAAACATGATTTTGAAAATGGGGGTTGGTAAATCCAGGTGGTTGTTCAACAAAAACAACTTCAATTATAAAACCATTTAGAATTGCACTTTTGAAATCCATTTGATATAACTTGAAATTCAGATGAGATGCATAATCAAGCAAGATCCTAATGGATTCTAATCTATCCACAGGTGAAAATGTTTCTTCATATTCTATTCCTTCTTGTTGATTATAACCTTGTGCAACCAACCTACCTTTGTTTCTAATGATGTTTCCAGATTTATCAAATTTATTCCTGAACACCCATTTAGTACCTATGGTCAAAGTGTCTTTAGGCCTTTCTACTAATTCCCAGACTTTGTTTCTTTCAAATTTATTTAACTCTTCTTGCATAGACATTACCCAAAATTCATCATTGATTGCATCATTTATATTTTTAGGTTCTAGCTGTGAGAGAAAAGCTTGATGTTCAACCTGATTTCTCAAAGAAGCTCTAGTTTGTGTTCCTCTATTCAGGTTACCTACAACTGCATCTAATGGATGGTTCTTTAGAATCCTTGTTGACCTAGTAAAGGTAGGACTAGAAATTTCAGGTTCTTCTCTAGGTTTGGGTTCAACAGAAGCAGGTTTTGGTGTATTTCCAGAGTTGGTTGTCTTTACAACAGGTCCACTATCTTTATCATTAGGATTTAGAATATACAAGTCTTCTTTATGATTTTCAACAATAGGTTTAGGTTCATGTGGATCAGTTTCATCAAATTTGATGTGAAAAGATTCTTCCACATATTTGGTTCTCTTATTAAACACTCTATAGGCTTTTCTAGTAATTGAATATCCTAAAAATATTCCTTCATCACTCTTGGATGCAAACTTGTCCAGATTATCTTTAATATTAAGAATAAAGACTTTTCAACCAAAAACTTTGAAGTAACTAAGTTTAGGTTTCCTATTATTCCAAAGCTCATAAGGAGTTTTCTTAAGAACAGGTCTAATCAAGAGTCTATTTATAATATAACAAGCTGTATTGACAACTTCAGCCCAAAAATAAACTGGTAAATCATTTTCATTTATCATAGTTCTTACAATTTCTTGAAGGGTTCTATTTCTTCTTTCTACTACACCATTCTGTTGAGGTGTCCTAGGGGCAGAAAAGTTGTGATTATAGCCATTATGTGAGCAGTAAGATTCAAACTCATGATTTTCAAACTCATGAACATGATCACTTCTCAAGGTTTTAATCTTAAGTCCACTCAGGTTTTCTACAGACTTGGAGTATTTAATAAAGTAAGAGCAAGCTTCACTTTTTTGAGCTAAAAAGTATACCCAAGTATATCTAGAAAATTCATCTACTAGAACATAAACATAGTGCTTCCCATTTAAACTAGAAACTCTAGAAGGTCCAAACAAGTCCATGTGAACCAACTCGAGAAGTTGAGAAGTTGAAACTTCTTTCTTTTATTTAAAAGAAACTTTATGTTGCATTCCCTTTTGACAGGGATTACAAACTTTATCGGCTGGGAATTCAAGTTTAGGTAGGTCTCTAACTAAGTTCTTCCTGGTCAGTTTTCTAAGTGAATGTATATTACAATGTCCTAATCTTCTATGCCAAATCCAATATTCTTTATGAAAAGCATTTAAATAGGTAACATTATGCTTAGCTAAAGAATTCAAATCTACAACATATACATTTTCATTTCTTAAGGTAGAAAATACTAAAAAAAATTTAGAATAAAAAAATTACAAGAATAATTTTCAAATTTAACATTAAAGACATCATCACATAACTGAGAAATACTTAACAAGTTATATTTTAATCCATCTACAAATAAAACTTTAGAGATTAAAATTGAATCAGTGTTACCAATTTGGCCTAGGCCGATGATTTTCTCTTTAGAGTTATCACAAAAGGTGACATATCCTCCATCAAACTTGATTAAGCTTTTGAAGCATGAAAAGTCTCATATCATGTGTCTTGAACATCCACTGTCCAAATACCATGTCTTCTTACAGGAACTTTTTAAGAAAGTTTCCTATAAAACAATTTTAGATAGAAAATGATTTTGGTACCCAGATTTTCTTGGGTCCAGGTAGGTTAGCAAGAAAAACTTTCGGTACCCATATTTTCATAATGGGTATCATATACTTAACAGAATCAAGATATTTTGATAGATAAACCTTGTTTGATTTATAACTATGTGAATAGCTAGTCGAGGCATAGGAATTTTTAGAACTAGAACTAGTAGCATACTGTCCAGATTTAGGAATAAATTTATTCTTTGTAATCTGTCTTTTTCCAGGATGATAACCTAAACCAGTAGTATACTTTGGTGCCACTTGTTTTCCTATAATTTGTGTAAGTGTGTCCTTTCCATTTTTAAATTTTTCCAAATATTTCCTGAGTTTCTCATTTGACAATTTCAGTTCAGTATTCTCTTTGAGTAGTTTAGCATTCTTTTCTTTTTCTACTTCAAGTGCATATTTAATAGTGCTAGCTAATGCATGCTGCTTCTTTAAGGTTTTATACTTATCCTTCATCTCATTGTAAGTATCTTCTAATATGTTAAAGTATTGAAATAATTCTTCACTAGACATGTTTTCAGAATCAGAATCATCTTCAGAGTAATAAGAATTTAAAGCAGGAGTATCTGATATTACCTTAGAAGTGTTTTTCATGAAACACATGCTATCTTTTTGAGATTTTTCATCCTGAGTAGAATCAGAATCACTTGAACTGTCTTCTGAAGCACTCCAAGTTTCTTTCATAGATTTCTTGTATTTCCTGTCCTTATAGTCATATTTCTTCTTGAAATTTAATTTTGGACAGTCATCTTTGACATGCCCTTTCCTTTTGCATTCATAGCAGACTATGTCATCATTCTTATCAGTCATTTTCCAATCTTTCTTCCAATGACCTTTGTTTTCATACTTTCCCCTATAGTTTGATTTTCTGAAAAACTTCTTCTTCCTATAAAATTTCTTAAATCTTCTGGCTATCTGAGCCATCTCAGCATCACTGTCTAATGCACTTTCTTCACAGCTTGAGCTATCACTTTCACTTTGAATTTTCCCTTTGTCCTTATTTTTTGAAGCAGAAGTCTTGAAAGATACAGAATTATTCATCGGTTTATCTTCTTCTTCCTTGTTTACTTTTAGTTCTTCTTCATACATAATTAACTTACCAATGAGTTCCTTGACAGGAAAATCACTAATGTCACAATATTCTCTAATTGAAACTGATGTGCCTCTCCATCTTTTTGGTAGGCATCTGAGTAATCTCATAATCTGCTCCTTAGCTGGAACGACCTTTCCAAGTGAGCTCATTATATTTATAATTTCATTGAACCTGAGATACATGTCAGAAATAGGTTCATCAGGCTTCATTTTAAAATTATCATACTTAATAGTATAGGTATTCAATATCATTTCCTTAACATTAGTTGTTCTCTCATGGGAAACAACTAAAGTACCCCAAATTTCAAAAGAATTTTTACAAGTAGATATCCTATTGAATTCCTCATCTCCTAAAGAGCAATATAAGGCATTCATAGCTTTACAATTATTTTTGTACTCAGTCTTGGTGGATTCATCCCAAGTAGTTCTAATAGAAGTGGGAATTTTATATTGAGATTCTATAGCAGTCCAGATATCAAAACCCATGCTCTCTAAATAAATTTTCATTTTAATCTTCCACTGAGTATAATTGACACCATTGAAAAAAGGTGGTCTATTGGTAGCAACCCCTTCAATTCTATTTTCCATAGTGACTAATTTGAAGCAGAAAATTTAAAGAGATAAAGATTTAGAAATAACATAAATTTTAAGATCTTTAAGATACAACTAAAATCACAGTTGAAAACAAAGTAGTTTTGAAAAACTTTTATCCTCTGATACCAAATGTTGGTCGGAGAGGAAAGATCAAGAGGGGGGTGAATTGAGTTCCTATTAAAATTTCTGATTTAAAACTTTATATAAAAAATCCCCCAAATTAAATAGCAAGCTAAACTGTAGTGAATTTTTAATACAGTAAAGGGTCAGTTAGATTCTCAAGAGATTTATTAGTTCTCAGTTAATTCAATCAGAAGATTAAATTATCTTTTGAAAATAGCTTACTAATTTACAATAGTTACAAACAATTGCTAGTTTAACTATCAGATGAACTTTAAAACATGTTTATATTTAAAGTACTTAGCAGCGGAATATTCAAAATAGTTTTAACAAAGGTAAAATGCACAGTAGTTTTAAAACAAGAGGTCCAGTCTCAAGCTGAGACTTAGTCTTCACAAATAGTTTATATAAACTATGATCCACACCCTAGATCGAGGTTTTATAATAGTACTCAGACTGTTCAGGTCCTTAGACCTCTACCACACTTCTATGTGGGTAAAAAACAACAACAAAACTCAGGCTGTCTATCTCACACTTGACCTCTTCCACAATTTACAGTGTGATATAATAAGGTATAAAAATTTTGGTATGAGGATTTAGTATCCTCCAGTTCAGCCCAGGAGTCAGTGCGTGTCTAAATAGACAGATGCACACACACTTCTCAAAACTTAAAAAAAGGTATACTACAGAGGAAATAAATGGATAATGAGTTTAGAATGCTCTGAGTGACTGCAGATGAGCTCTGGGCTCATTTGGATGTCGCAGATGTTATTCTAATCCCTTCTGGTGAAGATGACACAAAACAGAGTGTCTTTATTCTTCCCAACTACAATTATTCAGCATTGTTCATATGATGTTCAGTAAGACACTGCAACTCGGCTTCAGTGTTTGTTCTAGGTGAATGATCTTCATGAAGCTCTCTGGTTTTCACAGGTGTTCTTCAAGTTCTTCTTTTGTTTCGTGGACCTTCGCACATACATATGCTCTAATCCTTCTTTGTCTCTGTCTGTGTATATTCATATGTCTATCTATATTTCATTGTAGGTCGATCTTCATTTTTATTCCTTGGGATCTGGTAAAAGGATTGATTAATTTTTGACAGGTACGAGGTACGGTTCCCTAATATCCAAAAACCAACATTAATTAATAGCAGGTGCATTAAACTAAGAAAATATGACCGTTGGAATTAAATAAGAGTTAATAAAAATTCAAAATGTTTTCATGACTATCGGTGAGTCATGAGATCAGTAGGTCATTTGAATTTGCATCGGTATCGGTAGGTCATGTGATCAACATCAGTTTCGGTAGGTCATTTGATCAGCATCAGTTTCAGTAGGTCATTTGAATTTGCATCGGTATCGGTAGGTCATGTGATCAACATCGGATTCGGTAGGTCATGTGATCAGTAACGGTTTTGGTAGGTCATGTGATCAGCATTGGTTTTGGTAGGTCATTTGAATGTGCATCGGTATTGATAGGTCATGTGATCAACATCGGCTTCGGTAGGTCATTTGAATGTGCATCAGTATCGGTAGGTCATGTGATCAGCATCTTCTTCAGTAGGTCATGTGATCAGCATCAGCTTCTGTAGGTCATGTGATCAGCATCAGTTTTGGTAGGTCATTTGAATGCGCATCGGTATTGATAGTTCATGTGATCATCATCAGCTTCGGTAGGTCATTTGAATGTGCATCAGTATCGGTAGGTCATGTGATCAGCATCGGTTTCGGTAGGTCATTTGAATGTGCATCAGTATCGGTAGGTCATTTGACCAGCATCAGCTTCGGTAGGTCATTTGAATGTGCATCAGTATCGGTAGGTCATATGATCATCATCGGCTTCAGTAGGTCATTTGAATGTGCATCGGTATCGGTAGGTCATTTGATCAGCATCGGTTTCGGTATGTCGCCTTCGGTTTCGGTCTGTCACCTTCGGTTTCGGTCTGTCGAACTTCAGTGTGTCATACTTCGGTCTTTTGTCTTCAGTTTGATAACATCGGTAACTTGTCCATCAGTTTGTCACATCGGTGTCTCATTCCTTTAACTATCGGTGACTCAAGAATATAACTAACGGTGAGTCAAAAACATAAAATTCTCACAAAGTGTCTGTTTAATCTAGAATACTTCGAAATCAATAGTAAACCATGAATAATCATAGATAAACATATGTATTCATGATTAAACATATAAAAACACATTTAGAACAGATTTAATAATTGACTAAATTGACTTATAAATAAAGACAATAATGATTTGTGATTATTAAAATAACTATCTCACAACGAGTTCAACAAATCCTTATATACTCTATAATTCTTATAACATGTACCTCATTAATACAATAATCAAATGACACAATAATTTAATAACAACATAATAACTCTAATCATTCCTCTTCATCTTCAGTAGTATCATACCTTGATTATTATCCAATAACAGTATTTGGGGTATACTATGATGATTTGGACATTGATTCGCGTAGTGTCCCAACTCCTTACAGATGAAGCATTGTACATTTGAAACATTTTTCTCACCCATACAATCATGTACTTGGTGTCCTTTTTCTCCACACTTATAACAAACTCCCATTCCCTTCAAGCATTTACCAAGGTGATTCTTTTCATAGTTATCACATATGGGAAAATCCTTCTTTCCCTTATTCCCTTTATTCATCTTTATTTCTACCATCCTTTTATTCTCTGGCTTCCCTTCAAAGCCATTGGACTTAGAGAATTCTGTACTTATCTTATTAACACATGATACTATTTATTCATATGATGATAATACGTGGGAGAATATTTCCTTTCTAAATGTTGGCTTAATACCCTGAAAGATATGATACTTCTTACTATTTGGATCATGCGTATTGCTGGAGTTCTTATTCCATCTACTGGGCACCATTTCTAAAAAATAACATACACTTGGTTAGTTTATGAATCGAAATGCATAATTCCAAACTTGTAAAATACCTAACGTAAATTGAAAATATTATGCATATAATCTATAATCATAAAAATGTTTTCTTTGAAGAAGTATTTACTCCTAAATCCTTCATAATGACTTGTAAAGAAAATGTGAATTATCCTAAGCGTATCCCCCGGAAATGTGGTAACCAAGAGTGCAGCAAGGCCCATTGTCATGTACCAGGATACCCCATATTAAGCCTGAAACTCCTTGTCAGAGTTTTCACTCCTAAGTACATCTGTGCTTGAGCCTCCTCTACCTACTCATATCCAGACAGGGATGTATTGCTTGGAAAATTCACAAAATCTCTATATTACCAAAATTCTAGTATGTTCTTCTATACTAATCATCAAAGTCTATCTTAGGGTAATGTTCTCTAATCAGAGTTTTTTTAAATCTAGTTTCCAAGGTTATTGCTAAACTTGCTCTGATACCAACTGTAACACCCCGACCCTAGAATCCCAGAGTCAGTGCATTATTTTAATACATTGGCATGATTATAAGAAATCAAGTCCTGAAAGACCGATCAGTTTAGTAGTCTTGGAAAATAGATTACATACATGAACGTTACATTACAAATTAGAAAATAAAACACAACATAAATGATCCTTTGAGACTACAATTAATCCCCAAGCTTAACCCTTCTTATCAATCATAATACTTTTCTTGGAATCCTAGAAAAATAAAACATAAGAAAGGGGTGAGCTCAAACGCTCAGTAAGGATAACAATATAGTAGAAACTTTCAAAAATAAGTATAAACATTTAAGGAAATATATAAGACTAAAACACGATCCTTTTAAACTTAAACTTCATCATAATATAGAAAAGATAAATCAAATAATTCCATTTACTTATTCACATGGATATTCAACTAGTCGAATAATCACATGTAATATCAATATCCAATTTCATAATGATGGAATGCATAATGCCAGACTTCATAACCACATAGTCAAGGACTTGTGCCAATACTACAAATAATATTTTGTCAAGGCCTTGTTCCAAGACACTAGTTTGTCTCATGAGACCTACCGATGCATCGAGAAGTTATAGCGGGCTCCACCCGTCACTTACTAAGTCCAATGCATTACTCATATGAAAAGGTTTAAACATAACATAAAAATTAGTATTAAAAATAACATATGAAATGTCAAAACTTTATCCATAAACCATGAATGGTATAAAAATAACACATCCACACTCAAAAATATAAAAAACCTTCAATATAATATGGAATATTTGTATCATAATAAATCAACTTTGATCAAGAATAATATTCTGTAAAGGATGTTGACATAGTTGAAAATGATCAGTAAAAATATTTGAGAGAAATATCCTTTTTTCATGAAATCATTAAAAAGTCACATAATTTATAAAGGAAGTAATTTAAAAGATAGTTTTGAATCAAAGTGTCACATACCACTTTGAAACTTTTTAAAGGAATTAACATTTTAAAACATTCATGTCCATATAAATAAATCCTTAAAACCATTTTTAAAACATGAACATTAATGAGAAAGGTTTAGAAGAATAAATCTTTAAAACATTTAAAATGATTTTTTAGTAAAAAAGTCCCTTAAAAAGAATCCCTTTTAATTTTTTTTATAAAACATGGATATGAATAATAAATATTTCCAATTAGATACTTACGTAAAAACAACCTCGGATAATAAAGAGATTGTGAAATTAACCCTTACCTTGCACTTTCCTTTGGTCGAGGGTATGTTTAACCTTATGTATAATGACCATAGTATTTTATTAAAATATACCAGAACAATATTCATATTTATCATTTATGACTTTATACTACCTATTTAATAATGATTTCCATGTTAAATTAACATTTTGGGTAATAATCACTTTCTTTATCTTACGCATTTTAACTTGTTATTCTTGATCGTATCATTTAGATCATGATTTAAATACTTCCAAAAAATAAAACTTGATTTATATATCATATATATTTAGAATATAAATATTTATAATATATATATATATATATGAAATGGAATGCACCGTTTATAGAGACGGTAGGCCTTATGTACGCATAAACGCTGTTTCCGTTTTCATATTGTATTGAACAGAAGTAAGTGAATAAGATATACATAAGTATATATATATATATATATCTCCAATAGAATTATTATGTCATATATTACATAATTATTAATAATATATATTTTTATAATCATTTTTGAATGGTGAACATGGAAATGAATCTCATCGCGTCGTGGAGACGATAATCCCTACGTACGCACGAGCAGCAATATCATTATATTGATGGTGAAATAATATGTATTTGGATGATATATCATATATACATAATAATTAAAATGTTATATTTATTATTTATATAAGTTATATTCATTATTATACCAATCCAAATAATTAAGTGTTTGAATAACAAACTACACCACGACGTGGAGACGGTAATCCGTTCGTACACACGTATGGTGACTTTGTCATTAATATGATAGATAGAATAATGAATAGGGTTGTACCATTTTTATAATAACATCAAAATATATATAAGATACTGTATTTATTATTTTAGAATGGAAACAACAAATAAAGAGGAAGCGGAAGAAGAAAAGAACTTGAAAGAGGTGATGAAATATTTACCTCTTCTTCGGGTTCTTCCTTTTGATTTGATCAAAAGGGATACTTTGTTGGCTTTATGACCAAATAAATGCCTCTAGGATGAAGGGAGAAAATTTGGGAGGATATTTGGGCAGGTTTTGGCCGAGCCAAATGGCTTTGGTGGTGTGAAATTAAGAGAAGGGGATGTACCCTTTTATAAGAGAGGTGAGGGTCACTTTAGGAAAAGCTTGAAATATTATTTTATAATAAAATCATTTTCAGTTTCTAATGGCTCCAAAATGATTTATTTAGAGGATAAGGTGGGTATGGGTCTAAAAACTTTCAAACAATAGGTTTTAGATAGGTTTAGGTCACCATATTAACCTTATCTTTTAGATTTAACTCTTTGTTAAATAGTTTGGCATTTACCATGTCTCTTTGTATTTTTATATTATATGGTTAATAAACTTACTATAATAATCCAAGAAAACCCCAAGTGGTTCATTATTAATATATATAACCTTATCTAAGTCCTTTTTGTAAACCTTAGTTTTTTAGGAATATTATATCAATTAATAATATAGTATTTGTTTTAAAAACTCAATTATGTCAATTTTGACACTATTTAGTATTTGGTTTTTGTGAAAATCATAAGAGCATGATTACTTCGAAAAAAAATTATTTAATCAACCATAAAATGTAACATTAACCTATAAAATTAGTGTAATTCATCAAAAGTCTCAAATTATATTTATTTGGATATTTATAATATCAATTATTTTAATCTTTCATTAGTAAGGTAATTACTACATCATTATTGCGTCATAAATAAATTAAATTATTTAATGTATAAAAATTATAAATAAAATAACATTATGTAGGAAATATTTTTAGATTTATAATGAATATTTATAGTCTAATTTATCTTATGTATAACCCTATATAAAAAATGGTTGAGTTATTAAACATTGAATTTAACTCTTTTAACTCTTCTTTAAATAAAATAATAATAAATGTCCTAATCTAATCCAAGTGGACCAAAAGAGATCATATTTTATTCCTAAGGTTGTTTTTGGTCTAATTACACTTATCCAATAGAATTAGGACATGTTTTAGGGTAATTATAATATCATTTTTACCCTTAATTACCCTATTTACTTTTAACTGTGGTAAATAAAAGTCAAAAGTTACTATTCAACAAAAATTATTTTCATCTTATTGAACCAAATTTTATTTACTGATATCAACCATGTCATTGGGATTTTTGAAATTCAACTCACAGAAGTGGTAAAATTAAATTTTATGCAAATTTGTAAATGCTCCTAGAAGGTGGGTAAAAGACGGTAAAAAGTTCAAAAAAAATTTATACATCTAATTTTATTATAAAATGACTCCAATGAATTACATTGAACTTATATAGGTATTATATATCTATTTTTACTTAAAATAAAATAAAATAAAATAACTAATTATTTAAATAAAAAGTCGGTTTTAAATAATAACGCAGTGTTTTTCACTATTCATCAAAAATTGAATGTTTTTAGAAAAATACCAAAAATTTACCCTAAGCTAATTTTGATATTATGAATTCAAAAATGAAGTCTATTTTACCAAATTCAAAACATAGAAGTTGAATTTATTAATTTAAAATTAATTTCCATTGTCAAAACCAAAAAGCGGGTTTTTAAATAGTAAAAACTATCAAAAGATTGACATGTGTTGATGTCAACTTTAAATGTGAAATTACTTATAATGACCCACATTGTATTAAATGATAAAAATATAATCTAGTTATATTTCAAAACCATTCAAATGCATAATTTAACACTATAAATTATTTCGATTAAAAAGTTGTTTTCAATTAAAACATAGTATTTTTCACTATTCATCAAAATATGAAAGTTATCAGAAAAGTACCAAAAATTTATACAAACTAAATTTTTATGTACCGCTTCTAAATAAGAAGTTTATTTTTTCAAATTTAATATAAATGTGTCAGGTATTGCATTTAAAAAAAAAATCATCACTAGTAAGTGGTAAAATTGCATTTTTTAAAAATACTTCCTTTATCTGAAAAATTGAATTTGTTTTTATATTATGTATAATAAACACATAATATGGGTGTTAAAATTATATAGAGTATATAAGATTCAAAATTCAGTTAATACTTTTCATAACCACTTTTTGAATGACTAGTTTGGTAAGTTGTGGTGCGTTCGAACTCGGTGTTGCATGTACCGCAAGCTATTGAATTACTTTAATGAGATAACATACTATAAAATCTTGGGGTATTACATTATACCCTATATGTGACTTAAGTTTTGTTGGAACCAAGTGTTTCAGTTAAGTACATTCACAGGAGGATGTTAAATTGAATTAAATTGATTAAATAAATCAATTTATTTACTTATCTAATTAATTCCCTAAACATAACAATGATCGATATAAACCCTCTTATAACTCATCTCTAGGGTTAGCCACATAACCATAAAAATTTGAGAGGAGGGTCGTGGAGGGAACCGTTGGTGGATGACAGTGGGACTATTGATTGACAAAAGACAGAGGTGGGAATTCTTGGAGCCAACGATGAACGCAAAAAATTCTTCAAATTCAACGCTTGCAAATGAATTACCCTCCAATGATCGATCCAATTCGAGGTAGTTAATTTTATTTTTTTGGTTTGTATCCCAATTCTTGATTTTCCATGATGAACATGAATTAATTATTTTAGAAATTAATTTGTGAATCGTTCTTACTAAATTTCTATTAATTATTTGTCATGACCCGTCCCTCGGGGCTCGTGCCGTGACTACCCCAAGCCCGCATTCCATATGCCAGGAGTTGGTGACTAGCACTGGAAAGACATATCCCAAAAGGGAAGACATTAACTTTAAACCTGTACACACACAAACAAGGCATACTGCACAAATAAAACCGCAAAGGAAAAAAAAGTACAACCACTACAAAGTACCACCACTGAGAGTAAAAGGTATAAACTGAAAGTAAAGGGGAAAGAATACAAGCCCAAGATCCCAAAAAGTAAACAGTACTATTGAAGTCTACCTTGAAGTCTCTACCTCTAGGGTAGTGGTAGTAAAGCTTGGAGCTGTAGAAGTATGCCTCATCCACTCCTGCCTCACTGAGCTCCACTGAGTCCCGAACCACCAAGGTCTGCGTTGTAGCATTAGTCATCTACACAAGAAAAAACACGTGCAAGAAAAGCCTATGTAGGGGTGAGTATAAAAACTTAGTATAGACCCCGAGACCCCTGAAGGTCTCTAAAAAATCCACAAGGGAAAATACTAAAAAGGAAATATCACAAAGGAAATACCACCAAGCAAGATCTCAAAGTAAAGCACAAAGAAAAGACACAACTCACAACAGGTATAATTTAAGTACAAAATTAAAGATGATTAGATGTAAAGTGAGATCATATTATTCTGTTGAGAGGCTCTACTACCGATCCATGAAGGGTTGCTCTGCTATTGATCCACAAAGGGTCTTTTTGCTGCTGATCCATGACGAGTTGCTCTGCAACTGATCAACAACGGGTCCCGATACTACTGATCTAAGAAGGGTCACTCTCATGTTGATCCACAGAGGGTCACTCTCATGCTGATCCACAAAGGGTCTCTCTCATGATGATCCACGAAGGGTCACTCTGTTTCTGATCCATGATGGGTCGCTCTATTGTTGATCCATGAAGGGTCACTCTTCATTCTTCACATCCCAGCCAACCACTGGATTCTCGCACTTAGCACACTTGATTCCAGGAGGATCTTCTCCTCAATCCATAAGTCATACCTCAAATAATAATAATTCCCACATAGAGTAACCTAAAGTACCATCTCGTCGTAAGGGTCCCAACGCAGCAGACGACGTGTCGAACGAATGCTCGGTCTGTAAGATATGAGATTTTTTTTGTAAAAAGGACCCAGTTGGATTCGAGCCCGATTCAACCCGGACATATGCCAACCTTCACCAAAACTCACGTAGAGTATCTCAGTAGGACTACCACATCGCAAGGGTCCTCGTTCCATAGACGATGCATCAATCAGACGCCCGATCTGTTAGTTACAAGTATTTCGGTGAAATAGAGGCCGGTTGGGTCTGGGCCCGATCCAACCTGGGCCCAACCCGACTAGGTCTGGCCCGGCCCACCTGGCGGGATGCGGACCACCTGTAGAAACCTGAATCATTGAGGCAGCCCGAATCCTCCAGCCCAGACGTGGCTTAGACGTGTTTGGTTCATCACCCGATGACGCTAGCTAGCGCCGCCACCCCCTATGACCAGTCTGTGTAGCAGACCGACTCGGTCCAGTAGGATGCGGCTCTACTTCATTCCTTTCATCCAGTGAGGCCAACTGATCCTCCCACATGCAGTCGACGGACTGCATGCCGCTACCTCGGCCAAGCGGCCCAGACACAGGCTGCTCCTCCACATGGCGCCAGTCGGCGCCGCACCTCCACACTGCCGCAACGCCGACTGTTTCTTCTACGGGCTATCGAAGTTTCTCTGGTGGTCCGTTTCTTGAACCGTCTATACCGATAGAACTTTAGGGATGCCACCTTCACTACGGAATCCTTGAACTTACCTTTACACAATTTCAAGAATTCATCTATGAAGAACGCACAAGGTGGAGGGCTCAGGCCTTGTTAGTGTCGGCCCACGCCCTCCGCGTTAGAAGTTTAAAATAGGAGAGTTTCAGGATCATAGTTTTATCAAGCTATCAAAAATCCCCATGAAAAACCCCAAGGAAAGCACCCTACTATAAGAACACCCGATCCACAGATCAACCTGTTCATGGGTTGACCCGTGTTCGTTGTTTTAGAATAAAGAATAGGGAATTCAAGCACAAAGCAATACCTAAGTGGATTCAGATCTATCATAAGCGATAGATGATGATCCAAGTCATCTTCAACCCGTGATTCGCTGTTGTTCTTCACCATTAATCAATTCCCGGATCTAATCTCATTCTCCATGAGATTTATCGCCATGCTCTGATCCTCCAGCATTTGTTATTGGTGAGGGTTTCTTCGGTGTTAAATTAGAGGAGTTCCGAGGTTTTCCGTCAACCCTGAATCCCTGATTAACTAATGAAGGGAAATGCGTTGAGCGTTGCAGTGTCGCCACACTGATTCATTAATGAGGCTCATTAATGAGTCAGTGTTACCTCACCGCTTCATTGCAGTACTGACGAGTCAACGCTCAAATGAAAAGAAAAATAATAAAAAGTTTATTATTTTTCTTCTTTAAACTCCAAAAACTAACTTTTCTGACTGAACCACGCCGGTCGAAGTTAAGTCCCTCCTCAGCGAATCCCGACACTTAGATTTCAACGGTGCCCTTAGATTTCTGATCTGAGTACCGGTTCAAAAGATAGAAAAACCCACTCGCATGTTCACTCAAGTGAACTTTAATTAAGTTTAAAAATACTTTCAAGGCACTCCGAGACTCAGAATCATGTGCCATATCAGTTATTGATCTTGAAATACTTCCATTTAAGCATGAAAAATTTACATGGAAAATTCCGGGCTATTACATTCTCCCCACCTTAGGGATTTACGTCCTCAAAAGCCAAAACAAGGGCTAAACAAACAGATGGGGGTACTCAGCACAAATATGATCCTCCCACTCCCATGTGCTCTCCTTGATATTCTTGTGCTGCCACCGAACGTGCACTAAAGGAATCGACCGTCCACAAAGGACCCTATTTTGTCGATCTTCTATCTCCACCGGGTACTCTATGAAACTCACCCCGTTGTCAATCTCTAGCTCATCATGGTTGATGAAGTGAGAAGGGTCATGCACGTATCTCCTCAGCTGAGATACGTGGAAGACATCGTGCACATTCTCTGACTGTGGCGGTAGAGCTAAGCGGTACCCACCTCACCCACTCTCCGAAGAATTAGAAATGGTCTGATAAAACTTGGTGACGACTTGCCACCTCGGCCAAATATCTGTATTCCTCACCGAGGGGAGACCTGTAGGAATACACGGTCCCCTCTTGGAACTCCAAAGGCCTCCATCACCTATCTGCATAGGACTTATCCCAACTTTGTACAGTCTTCATCTGCTCCAGAATGACCTGAACCTTCTCTGTGGTAGTCTATACCATCTCTAGACCTACGAGTGCTGACTCCCCTAGGTCTGTCCAACACAAAGGTGATTTTCACGGTCGTCCATACAGTGCCTCAAATGGTTCCATACCAATGGTGGAGTAGTATCTATTGTTGTACACAAACTTCACCAATGGTAGGTAGTCCTCCCAACTGTGACAAAAATCCAGAACATAAGCACAAAACCCATCCTCTAAGGTCTGTATGTTCCACTATGTCTGACCATCAGTTTGTGGGTGAGCACAACTGAATCACGAATGCCTCCTGCAATCCCTTCCACAACTGAAATATAAATCATGCATCACAATCTGTGACTATCATCGAAGGCACCCCGTGAAGTCGCACGATATCCTGAATGTAGAGGCATCCCAAGCTCTCTACTGAACCCTTCTCTCAAATAGTGAGGAAGTGGGACGACTTGGTGAGTCGATCAATAATCACCAAGATGGTATCATTTACTCTAGACGTACGTGGTAATCTTGTCATGAAGTCCATCGATATCCCATACCACTTCCACTCTGGTATCTCGAGGGGCTGGGTCAAAACTGCTGGTACTTGATGCTCAGCCTTCACTTACTAGCAAGTGAGGTACCTGGAAACAAACTCTGACACTACCTTCTTCATCTCCACTGAACAGTACTGACGTTAGAGGTTCTGGTACATTTTCTTCACTCTTGGATATACCACCATGGGGGATGTATGGAACTCCCTCAGAACCTCCTCTCTCAATGCTACTAGTACAACAGTGCACCCTCTGAAAAGGATGACACACTCCTCACCTTCAGAACATCCATCAGGTGTATGTTCTATGGATATCTGGGCACGTGTAGTATCACAACTTCTATCTTTGTGTTGTTCCTCCCTAACTCGCTGTAAGAGTGGAGGAGAAACTACCATCAATTAAAGGAAAAATGTCTCATCTCTATCCATGAAGGTTATTTGAAGTGAGGAAAACTGCTTTGAGGCTTTGTTCAGTAACTGTGAACTCGATCTCTGGAAGAGAGAATCTGCCACCACGATCCCCTTCCCAGGAGTATAGACTATCTCAAATTCATAGTCCTAAAGTAACTTTATCCAACACCGTTGTCTCAGGTTCATATCCTTATGTGAAAAGATATACCTAAGGATCTTGTGGTATGAGTAGATGATGAACTGCTCGCCCATCAGGTAATGTTGCCACATCCTCAATGCAAAGACCACTTCTGCTAACTCCAGGCCATGAGTTGCATAGTTCTGGTCATGTGGTCTCAGCTATCATGAGCCATAATCAATCACTACATCACCCTAAATCAGGACACAACCTAGTCTGGTTCTTGATGTATCATAGTATACCACTTAGTCGATGCCCTCCTCTAGAAACCTCAAGATGGGAGAGTTGGTCAAGCTCTGCCTCAGTTACTGGAAGCTCTATTGGAATTTATCTGTCCACATGAAGAGTTTTCCCTTCTTCATCAAAGTTGTCATAGGTGCTGCTATTCTGGAGAAGTCAGGTACAAATATTCGATAGTATCCTGCCAACCTAAGAAAACTTTGTACCTACGTAACACTCCTGGGTGGATCCCAAGCAAGAAACACCTCGATCTTCATTGGATCCATCACAACTCAAGCCTCTGAGATGACATGTCCTAAGAAATGGATATTCTGTATCCAGAACTCACACTTCAAGAGCTTTTCGTAATGCTGGTGCTCGCGGAGCATGTCCAGTACTATCCTCAAGTGTACAACATGCTTCTCCTTTGACGCTGAGTACACTAAGATATCATCAATGAAGACTAATATAAACCAGTCCAAGTAATACTGGAAGATCCTGTTCATGAGTCCCATGAACACTGCTGGGGAATTCGTCACACCGAACAACATCACTAATTACTCGTAATGTCCATATAAAAATATGAAGGTTGTCTTCAGGATGTCTTCATCTCATACGCGAAGCTGGTGATAGCCTGATCTGAGGTCTATCTTTTAGAACCACTTCGCTCCCTTCAGCAGATCAAAGAGGCCATCTATCTTCGGCAGTGAATACTTCTTCTTCAAGGTCACCTGGTTTAGATGCCGGAAGTATACGCATAACCTCAAGATCCCATCTGAATTTTTAGTAATCAACACCAATGTAACACCCCAAGCTTCCACGGTATGTTTCCATTTGAATAATGCAATAGCTTGCACTGTACGTAACTTCAAGATTCTAACACACCAAAACCAATCAAACTAGCCGTTATGAATAGTAATACCAAATTTTTGAAATTTTATAAATTTTATTTTTTAAAATTGACTTCATTTTTGGATTCATAATATCAAAATTAGCTTAGGGTTAATTTTTGGTATATTTTTGAAAACTTTCAAGTTTTGATGAATAGTGAAAAATACTAAATTTTAATTAAAAAAAACTTTTATAATTGAAATAATTTATAGTGTTAAATTATAAATTTGAGTGGTTTTAAAGTATAATTAAATTATATTTTTATCATTTAATATAATTTAGGACATTTTATGTAATTTTACATTTAAACTGGACATAAACAAGTGTCAATCTTTTGATAGTTATTAGTTCTTAAAAACACGCTTTTTGTTTTGACAACGGGAATTAATTTTAAATTAATTTCTGCCACTTCTGTGTTTTGAATTTGGAAAAATAGATTCCATATTTGGAATTAGGAGGTCCAAATTTTTTAAATAGGTAAATTTTATTTTTAGACATTATGAATATTTAATTTAGTAAATATTTTATTTACTATGGTTAAAGAGTAAATCTGGTAAATAAGGGTAATCAAATATTTTTATAATAATATTAAATTACTCTAACAAGTGTCATATTCCTAATGGTTGATAAATGTCCAACCATGGTCATCCTTGGGTCAATTTTGGGACTCGATAGAGCCACTTGAGAGTGATAATGACACTTTATTATTTTCATGTTGTATATATATGATAATTTCATTTGAGGAAGTGCGGACTACTTCCGCCTTAAAGTGACATGAATCGTTCTTACCATACATGGAACATATAACGGATGGTGTTAATGAAATTACGTAACATATATAAAATATTATATTATACTGTAATAATAATATACCTATGTATCATTTGGTTTTCTTTCCTTTTAAAATAAAAAAAAATGAAATGGAAGCAGCATTCGTGCGTATGTACAAATTACCATCTCCACGAACACGATGAGATTCATTCTCCATCGTAACCATTCAAGAATAATTTTCATTTGATTATTAAAAATAATATTTAATATCATAATATCATTCTGTATATTAATCAAATACATCCTATCCATAACAAACATGACTTACGTAACAAAACATATAAAGGAAAACGAATCAGTTAACACCTGAAACAATGATACTACTAAAATATTATTATGAAATCAATATTATAAGATCATATATGATATCATATTTATGTATGTAGTTCTTTTATAATTTAATAAAAATGATTTAACTATTATACAGGAGGTTAATGTACCCTCAACCAAGGAAAAGTATAAAGTAAGGGTTAATTTCACAATTTCTTTATTATCCGAGGTTGTTTTTATGTAAGTATCTACTGGGACCTCTTTATCATCCACATCCATGTTTCTTAAAAATTTATTTCAATTTTTTTTACTATTTACTAGAATATGGGTTAAAGTCATTTATACCCTTGTCTAAATTTTTATAAAATGGTTTTAAAGGAATCTTTCCTTTGTTTTTCAAACAAGGTACTTTATGACCATTTCGAAAAATTAAGGTAAGAATTCGTTTTTAACTTATACAGCAGGTGTGTTTATTCTCCACCATTATAACACCTTTAAAGATTCCCTTACAAGCTTATAATAATATTTTCTAAATAAATGTTTTCTTTTATAATTACATGACTTTTAACTGATTTTAAAATAGAAAGATATATTCCTCTCAAATAATTTTGATTTCATCTATGACAACATCCTTTAATGGATTTTATACTTGTTTGAAGTTGATTTATTATGATATAAATCTTCCATATTATATTGTAGGTTTTGTGATATGTTTGAATGTAGATGTGTTATTTTTATACCATTCATGGTTTATGGTTAATGTATTAACATTTTGTATGCTAGTTTTAATACGAATGTTTATGTTATGTTTCAACCTTTTCATATGAGGAATGCATTGGACTTAGTAAGTGACGGGTGGAGCCCACTATAGCTCCTAGATGCATCGGTAGGTCTCATGAGACAAACTAGTGTCTTGGCATAAGGCCTTAACAAAATCTTATTTGTAGTCTTGGCATGAGGCCTTGACTATGTGGTTATGATGTCCAACATTATGCATTCCATCGTTGTTAAATTAAAAATTGATATTACATGTGATTATTCGACTAGAAGAATATCCATGTGAATAAATAAATGGAATTATTTGATTTATCTTTTCCATATTATGCTAATGTTTAAGTTTAAAAGGCTTATGTTTTAGTCTTATACATTGCCTTAAATGTTTATGCTTATTTATGAAGTTTTCGCTATATTGTCATCCTTACTGAGCATCTGAGATCACCCCTTTTATGTTTTATTTTTACTAGGATGTGAAGAAGTATTTTATGGTTGAACTATAGGGATAGGACAAGGTATATAAGTGTGTTCAAAGGGGACAAAATTTTGTTGTTGTTTTTATCTAATGATGTAATGTAAAACTTATGTATCTATCTAGTACTTCCAAGGATACTAAACTAATCGGTATTTAAGGAAATGATTTATTGTATCATGCCAATGTTATGTAACAATGACCCAACTCTGGGTAACTACGGTCAGGGTGTTATAGTTGGTATTAGAATAAGTTTAGTACAGACCTTGGAAGCTAGATTTAGAAAAACTCTGATTAGAGAACATTACCCTAAGATAGACTTTGAGGATTAGTATAGAAGAAATTCTTAGAATTTTGGTAATGTAGAAATTTTGTGAGTTTTCCAAGCAATACATCCCTGTCTAGATACAAGCAGGTAGAGGTGGCTCTGGAACAGATGTACCTAGGAGTGAAAACTCTGACAAGGAGTTTCGGGCTTGACTCGAGGTATCCTGTTACACGAAAATGGACCTTGCTTCACTCTTGGTTACGACACTCCCAGGGGATATACTTAGGATAATTCACATTTTCTTTACAAACCATTATGAAGGATTTATGAGCATATACCTCCTTAAAGAATTTTTTTTATGATTAGGGATTATATCCATAAACTGTTCAATTTATGTTAAGTGTTTTACAAGTTTGGAATTATTTATTGTGATTCATAAACTAATCTAGTGTCTTCCATTGTTTAGAAATGGCGCATAGTAGAAGGAATGAGAACTGTATCAATGAACGTAATCCATGTAGGCATTTACCTCCTACTCAAGATAATTATATTGGAGTTGGTGATGCAATTGGTGCTGATCATCTTATCACCATAATGGGACAACTCACTCAGGTTATGAATAATAACCTTACCCGTATGGAGCACCCTGATCCACAACGTGGAGGATCAATGTTAGACTGATTCACGAGGAAACAACCTCCAACATTCAATGGGACTAAAAATCCATTTTTATCTGAGCAATGGATAAGTTCCTTAGAAAAAATATTTCATGCTTTGGGGATAAGGGAAATGGAAAAAGTTTTCATGGTAGTTTATCGCCTCACGGGAGATGCAGATCAATGGTGGTAATTAATTCAAAACACAAAGTAAGATAAAGAAGCATAAAATATGGAATGGAGGGAGTTTAAAGATCTTTTATTAGAAAAATACTTTCCTCATGACCATCAAACAGATATGGAAAGACAATTTCCGAGTTTGAGGAAAAAGGAGGATGAGAATGTTGCAAAGTATAAGGCTAACTTTAAAAGGTTAGAAAGGCATGCAACGGATTATATACATAACCCAAGGTGTAATATTGATCAGTTATTTTATGGGTTAAAAGCATTTATCCATCTAGTATTAGTCTCACAATCCTTCTCATCATACAAAGATATTGTCTCATGTGCTATCAAGAAAAAAAAGGAATTATCTAAGTCGTACGACTTTAAAGAAAAGAAAGAGAAAAAGAGATCTTCTAAACACTCTAGAAATGGAAATAAGGGGAAGAAGGGAAAAGTTGAATATCCATCCTGTGGTAAATATGGGAATAAACACCCCGATACTTGCCTGAAGGGAATGAGAGTCTATTACAAGTGTGGTGAAAAAGTTCCCCAAGCTCGTGATTGCAAGGGAAAGAAAGAGGCTGTCAATGTTGAATGCTACAATTATAGAGAAAATGGGAATTATGAAAACAAATGTCCTAAGTGCCCAGAAAATTTACCTCAAAAAAGGCCAAGGGAGAAAGGCTAATCTTATGCGATCATTACTACTGAGGTTGAAGCTCTGAAAGACATGGTGGTAGGTAATTTAATGGTTTCATAAAGTTTATCCAATGCTTTATTTGATTCTGGATCATCACATTATTTCATATCTTCCCAGTTTTCTAAGAAAACTAGATATTTCCAATTTGATTTAACAAGAAAGTTTTTAGTCAAAACTCTTAAGGGAAGTATCATTGCAACAATGTTTTGTGAACCAGTTCCCATTAGGTCATATAAATGATTTTTATTTGATGATATCATTGTCATACCCATGACTGAATTTGATATAATCCTCGGAATGGATTGGCTTTCAGACCATGATGTGAAAATTTATTGTAAGAAGAAGGAGGTTACAATTTTTGATGATGATAAGGAATACCTTATCTTTAGAGCAGAAACGTCACCATATGGTTATTATCTAGATCCACCCCCTATAGCTCTATTAAATTCAATTATTGGGGAGGAAGAAAGTGAAATAACTATGGGTGAGGAAAGGAATGTTCAAATAGAGGATGTAACTATTGTACAAGAATATGTTTATGTATTTCCATATGATTTAATTGGACATACTCCAGAACGAGAAATTGATTTTTCCATTGATTTAATTCCTAGTTCAAGGCCCATATTGAAAACCCCTTATATAATTACCACTATGGAATTAGTGGAGCTAAAGAAACAATTAGAGGAGTTGAGTAATACAGTATTTATTCACCCTAGTGTTTATACATGGGGATCCCCTGTTCCTTTTGTTAATAAGAAAGATAGATATATGAGGTTGTTCATTAACTATAGGGATATCAATGCTATAATAATAAAGAAAAAGTATCCTCTACCTCGTATTGATGATTTATTTGATCAACTTCATGGAGATCAATATTTTTCAAAGATTGACCTTTGATCTGGATATCATTAGTTGCATGTGAAGAAGGAAGACATTACAAAGACAACATTTCGAACCAAGTATGGGAATTAAGAGTTTATAGTAATGCCTTTTGGATTGACTAATGCACCCTCTATTTTCATGGATCTAATGAATAGAGTTTTCAAGGAATATATTGATGAATTTGTAGTGGTATTTATTGATGATATATTGGTTTACTAAAAAATCTACAAAGATCATGAAAATCACTTGCACACTATTATGAAAACCCTCAGAAGAAATGAATTATATGGGAAGTTTAAGAAGTGTGAATTTTGGATTTAGGATATTTCTTTTCTTGGCCATATTATATATAAGGATGAAATCTCTGTTATCCTTCAAAGACCAAGGCAATCCAAGAATGACCAGTATCGACGAGTATAACTGAGGTATATAGTTTTATTGGTTTATCAGGTTATATCGACGTTTCATCCAAAATTTTGTCCGATTGGATAACCCATTAACCAAGCTCACACGTAAAGGGTTTAAATTTGTTTGGACAAAAGAGTGTGAAGATTTTTTTGAAAAATTGAAGAGAAGATTAGTCAATGTTCCTATATTGACTCTACCATCAGGGAATGATGAATTTTTTATTTATAGTGATGATTCAAATAAAGGACTTGGTTGTGTCCTTATACAGAATGATAGGGTTATTGCATATGCATCACGACAGCTAAAAATTCAAGAAAAAAACTATCCCACTCATGATCTTGAGTTATAAGCTATAATATTTGCTCTGAAGATATGAAGACACTATCTCTATGGTAAAAAATGTGAGATTTATACTGATCATAAGATTTTTAAGTATATTTTCTCACAAAAATAACTCAACATGAGGCAAAGGAGATGGATTGAACTAGTCAAGGATTATGATTTCACCATACACTATCATCTGGGGAAGAAAAATAAGTTGGCAGATGCTTTGAGTAGAAAGAATCACGGAGTTTTGAACAAGATGAGAGTCAAAAGGGATCCTATGTTCATGGATCTAGTAAAGATGGATATGAGAATAATCATAGAAGGTGAAACATCAATACGTTTTCAAATTATTTCTAAACCATATTTACTAGAAAGGGTAAAAAGTTCTCATACTGATGATGAGGAGTTTCAAAATAAAATTAAAGCTGTGAACGATGAGATATTAATTGAATTCGTATATGAAGATGGGATTTTGAAATTTTGGAAGAGACTTTGTGTTCCTAACATACCTGATCTAAAAAGGGAATTTTTGGATGATTCTCATAGCTCCAATTTCTCTATACACCATGGTAGTACTAAGATGTATAGATATTTGAAGGAACATTTTTGGTGGGACAACATGAAGAGAGATATTCCTGATTATGTGTTAAGATGTATGGTTTGTCAACAAGTGAAAGCTAGAAGACAACATCCTAGAGGAGTCATTAAACCTCTTCCCATACCTGAGTGGAAATGGGATGATATTACGATGAAATTTATCATGGGGCTACCAAAGAATCCTAGAAGGAATGATGCAATATGGTTCATTGTTGATTGTCTTACCAAGTCAGCACATTTTCTTGCTATAATAGAAGATTTACCACTTGAACGTCTAGAAAGAATATATATTAATGAAGTTGTAAGACTTCACGGAGTACCCCTATCAATTGTTTCGGATCGTGATCCCCATTTTACATCAAGATTATGGAAAAGTATTTAGAAGGCCTTGGATACTGAACTTCATTTGAGCACTGCCTACCACCCTCAAACTGATGGACAATCAGAATAGACTATTTAAATCTTAGAAGACACATTGAGATCTTTCTCACTTGACTTTTAAGGTACATGGTATCAATATTTACCTCTGGTAGAATTTTCCTATAACAATAGCTTCTATTCAAGTATTCAGATGGCACCATATGAAGCATTATATGGAAAGAGATGTCACACACCAACTTGTTGGGATGATGTTGGTGAAAGAAAACTCGTAGGCATAAAACTTGTTGAGGAAACGATGGAAAAAGTGAAGATTATCCAAACCCACATCAAAGCATCTCAAAGTAGGAAAAAGAGCTATGTCGATAACTGAAGGAAATATTTGGAATTTCAAGTAGGAGATCATGTTTTCTTGAGGGTATCTCCATGGAAGGGTGTTATAGGATTCGGTAAGAAAGGAAAATTAAGTCCCAGGTACATTGGACCATTCAAAATTCTAGAATGAATTGGAGTTATAGCTTATCATTTGGAAATGCCTCCAAGTCTCTCCAAAGTTCATGATGTGTTCCACGTATCACTGTTGAGAAAATACATGCCAGACCCAATGCATGTACTCACCTACGAAGAAATAGAATTGGAACCCGATCTGTATTATTGTGAAGAGACTATCAGAATTATTGATACTAGAGAACAAGTGTTGAGAAATTGGATGACTCGTCTGGTGAAAGTTCTATGGATAAATCACAAGATGGAAGAGGTAACGTGGGAACCTAAGGAACATATGATGAAGAACCACCCGAATCTTTTTATGTAGTAGCATTATAGAAATTTCGAGGATAAAATTATTTGAAGGAGGGAAGAATGTAACACCCCAAGCTTCCACGGTACGTTTCCCTTTGAATAATTCAATAGATTGCGTTGTACACAACTTTGAGATTCTAACACACCACGACCAATCAAACTAGCCATTATGAATAGTAATATCCAATTTTTGAAATTTTATAAATTTTATTTTTTAAAATTGACTTCATTTTTGGATTTTAAATATCAAAATTATCTTAGGGTGAATTTTTGGTACTTTTCTAAAAACTTTCAATTTTTGATGAATAGTGAAAATATTAAATTTTAATTAAAAACAACTTTTTTTAATCGAAATAATTTATAGTGTTAAATTATACATTTGAGCGGTTTTAAAGTATAATTTTATTAAATTTTTATAAATTAATATAATTTAGGTCATTGGATGTAATTTTACATTTAAACTGGACATAAACAAGCGTCAATATTTTGATAGTTATTATTTCTTAAAAACATGCATTTTATTTTGACAAATGGAATTAATTTTAAATTAATTTATAACACTTCTTTATTTTGAATTTGAAAAAATGTATTCCATATTTGGAATTATGAGGTACAAATTTTGTAAATATGTAACGTTTATTTTTAGACATTATGAATATTTACTTTAGTAAATATTTTATTTACCATGGTTAAAGGGTAAATCTGGTAAATAAGGGTAAAAAAATATTATAATAATAATATTAAATTACCCTAACATGTGTCATATTCCTATTGGTTGATACATGTCCGACCATGGGCATCCTTGGGTCGATTTTGGGACCCCATTGAGCCACTTGAGAGTGATGATGACACTTTATATTAATTAATTTAAAGTAAAGAAAAAAATTACATAAATATATATCTTTTAGTAAAATAATTTTTACAAGGGATTATATAAGTTATATTTTAGACTATAAATATTCATTTTAAACCTAAAAATATTTCCTACATCATGGTATTTTTTTTATAATTTTTAGACATCAAATAAATAAAATTATTTATGACATAATAATGATGCAGTTTTTACCTCATTAAAGAATGATTTAAATAAATGAGATTATAAAAATTAAAATAATATCCAAAACCTATCCAATTATTATTGGATGATTTTATTTTGAACATTAGTCATATTATCTTCAAATTTAATGAGTTTTGGACCTTTATAAACGTAAAATCATTATATAATAAAATAATATTTTCTAACATTCCTAAAGAGCCCCTCCCCCCCTTATAAAAAGCCCTCACCTCTAACCCATTTATCACACCTCTAAATCCACTTGGATCATCCAAAATCTACACAATTAAGCTCCATAAATCCCTCTATTCCTCTTATAAGCCTTAACTTAGGCAGAAGGCACTTCAAGTAAGCCTTTTGGTTCAAACCAATGGGAGTTACCTGATTTAAAGGTAACATCTCCTCTTAAGTTCTTTTCTTTTATTTTACTTCTCCAACCCCCTAAACTCTCTTTATTCCTTTTTTTTATAAAAAAACCAGTATAATAAATATACTAGGTTTTTGTTATGATAAGTATTTGAACTACACTTACACACGCCTCCATCTAATGGGTATAGAACATAATGTTTCTGTAGACGACGAACTACTGCCTCACGAAACGATGATTGTTCAATCTTCTACTACCACCTCTTATGGTAGACATTATGATGGCACTGTAATTATATATGATATTTATGATATTTATTTTATCTATAAGCTTCTTTAATTATCTTTTATATCATACCTTTATTCTTTTCATATTGTATATATATGATAATTTCATTTGAGGAAGTGCGGACTACCGCCCCCTCAAAGTGATATGTCTCATTCATACCATACATGGAATGTATAAAGGATAGTGTTAATGAACTTAAGTAAAATATATAAAATATTATGTTATACCATAATAATAATATACCTATGTATCATTTGGTTCTCTTTCCTTTTAAAATAAAAAAATGAAATGGAAGTAGCGTTCGTGCGTACGTACATATTACCGTCTCCATGAATGAAATGAGATTCATTACCCGTCATAACCATTCAAGAATAATTTTCATTTGATTATTAAAAATAATATTTAAGAACATAATATCATTCTGGATATGAATCAAGTACATCCTATCCATAAAAAACATGACTTATGCGACAAAACAAATAAAGGAAAACGAATCAGTTAACACTCGAAACAATGATACTACTAAAATATTATTAATAGAGAAATATTAGAAGATCATATATGATATCATATTTATGTATATAGTTCTTTTATAATTTAATAACAATGATTTAACTATTATATAGGAGGTTAATGTACCCTTGATCAAGTAAAAGTACAAGGTAAGAGTTAATTTCACAATCTCTTTATTATCCGAGGTTGTTTTTACATAAGTATCTACTGAGACCTATTTATCATCCACATCCATGTTTCTTAAAAATGTATTTCAAAACATTTTTACTATTTACTAGACTACGGTTTAAATTCATTTATACCCTTTTTTTAATTTTTATAAAACGGTTTTAAAGGAATCTTTCCGTCGTTTTTCCAACAAGGTACTTTATGACATTTTCGACAAATTAAGGTAAGAATGTTTTTTTAACTTATATGGAGGGTGTGGTTATTCTCCAACATTATAACACATTTGAATCTTCCCTTATAATCTTATAATAATATTTTCAAAATAAATGTTTTCTTTTATAATTACATGACTTTTAAATGATTTTAAAATAGAAAGAGATATTCCTCTCAAATAATTTTTATTTCATCTATGTCAACATCCTTTAATGGATTTTATATTTTCTTGAAGTTGATTTATTATGATTTAAATCTTCCATATTGTATTGAATTTTTTTGTGATATGTTTGACTATGTATGTGTTATTTTTATACCATTCATGGTTTATGGTTAACGTATTAACATTCTGTATGCTAGTTTTAATACAAATGTTTATGTTATGTTTCAACCTTTTCATATGAGGAATGAATTGGACTTAGTAAGTGACGGGTGGAGCTTTATATAGCTCCTCGATGCATCGGTAGGTCTCATGAGACAAACTAGTGTCTTGGCATAAGGCATTGAAAAAATCTTATTTGTAGTCTTGGCACGAGGCCTTGACTATGTGGTTATGATGTCCGACATTATGTATTCCATCATTGTGAAATTAGCTATTGATATTAAATGTGATTATTCAACTAGTATAATATCCATGTTAATAAGTAAATGGAATTATTTGATTTATCTTTTCCATATTATGCTGAAATTTAAGTTTAAAAGGCTCATGTTTTTGTCTTATACATTGCCTTAAATGTTTATGCTTATTTATGAAGTTTTCGCTATATTGTTATCCTTACTGAGCATATGAGCTTACCCCTTTCTATATTTTATTTTCCCAAGATGTGAAGAAGTATTTTATGGTTGAACTGTAGGGATAGGCTAAGGAATATAAGTGTGTTCAAAGGGGACAAAATGTTATTGTTGTTTTTATCTAATGATCTAATGTAAAACTTATGTATGTATCTAGTACTTCCAGGGATACTAAACTAATCAGTCTTTCGGGACATGATTCCTTGTATCCTGCCAATGTTATGTAATAATACACCGAATCTGGGTAACTAGGGTTGAGGCATTACAACTGGGGCTGCCCATGGAGAAACACTGGGTCTTACAGACCCGTTCCTCTTCAAGTCCTCCAACTGCACTCTCAGCTCCCAGAGCTCCGCAGGAGCCATCTGATATGTTGGTTGTAGATATCGGTGCCATCCCTAGGTACAAGTCAAATAAAAAGTCAACCTCTCTGTGAGAAGGTAGTCCTGAGACATCTTATGGAAAGACGTCCACATACCCGTCCACCACTGTAGGAAACTGTAGACTCACCTCATCCACCGTATCAAAGGTCATACTAGCCAACTGATGGGTGATCAGCCGCACCCTCCTAAGTGTGAGTCCATATCGTGCTTACATATTTTATTTCTCATCTACAAAGGATAAATGGTCTCCATATCTACTTGTATATCGCACTGTATGTCTCAAATAGTCAATCTGAACGTGAACTGCTGATAGCCAGTCCATGCCCAAAATGACATCGTAGGGCTTCAAAGCTGCTACCAAGAGGTCCCATCTGAAACTCTCTCCTCCATGAGTAAGGTCACACTATCGACACCAATGTGCGACCTACGAATCTCCTCCCGTGGGAGTCTCAAATTTTAAATATCGATCCAACAACTCGGTCGGAATCTCTGAGTTCCAAACAAGATCCTCCACAAGGAAGGAGTTACTAGTGCCCGTGTCTATAAGAACTATAGCTAAAGTGGAGAAGACATAGATCGTACCTCGTATCATATCAAGAATGTATGTATCGTAGGCCTTTACTGCCTAAAGTTGGGCCTACCCCCACCCACCCGCTCCTGGAGCTTGTGGTGGACCGCATGGGAGTGGTGGTGGTAGTGCCTCATACCTGTGTCCACCTCTTGCCGCTTATCTTGATCCTCTGCCACATCCGTCGCCTAGCTGGCCACCCTGTTCCTACCTCTGCCATTGTCTTGGTGGTCCCTCAACTATATACTGATCATATGCATGGGGGTTGGAAAATCATGAGCGATGTGTCCCTGTCCTTTGTAGGAGTAACAAACTCTAGCCCTCAGCTAACCTCCTCTGCCTCACGAGATCTGCACCTCAAACCCTGCATCCTGGGATCGTCCTTCGGAAGGTCTGGCCCATTTGGGCCTCTACGTCATCTGCCTACTACCCACTACAGAAGAATCTGCCACCTGTTTTTTGATGGTAGCTCTAACCATTGGTGCCTTCTCAGATAGGAAGATCTTCACCAGTAGAGCTTTCTCTATCACTCTAGCCTGCGTCGGGATGCTGGGAGAAATCCTCGATTCCCTGATCTCCAATTGGAGTCCCTTCTCAAAGGTCAAATCCCTGAAGAAAGGGTCCCATACCATGTCGGTGGAGTAGAGGGAGAGGTCAGTAAACCTTGCCAAGTACTGGGCCACAATCAGGCTGGCCTGTTGTAGGTGCAATAGCTCCTGAATACGCACTAAGCGTAGTGACGCTGTTACAAACTTCACCCTGAAGAGGCTCTCAAAGTCCAACCAAGAATGGGTCACCTCCTTATGTGTTGGTAGCATCAATCTCCACCATCTCTCTTCCGTGCCCTAAAAAAGGATAGATTCCAGGACCACCATCTGGTCTGTAGGTGTCTCTACCAGGCGAAAAACCCACATAACTGCCTCCATCCAATCCTCAGCTACCTGAGGATATATCTCAACTAGAAATATAAGAGGCCTATTTCTCTAGAACTCGTGTAGTGCACTCAGTCAGCATGTGCTGTCCACTAGTGGGGCTAGTAGAAACTGCTGCTCTACGAGTGGTGGTGTTGCTAGTACACCACCCGAAGGTGCTATCGCTGTAAGTTGTCCCTACACCAACGCCTCATTGCTTGGTTGTTCATCATCATGATTCCTCACTGGAATCCTGGCTATATATCTTCGTGGAGGAATCCTATAGGGAACAGATGCACCATAGTCAATAAGTTATACCTAGTGAGTTGACTCAAAAGAGATCAAGAGAAAAACATTTCCAAAACACATGCAACCAGTGTTTTTGTTTACTAAGTCAGAAAACAGAATTTAGGGTCCTGGTGTATGGATACATCGGCCGTCGCACCAACACTGGACTCCCTAGACTGAAAACTGAACTCAAGACACTTAACACTATTTCCCCCATAAAAAATATATACTCTTAGTTCTTCTAGTAGAACTGAATGACCTCTAATACCACTTTGTCACAACCCATCCCCTGTGGTCCGTGATGTGACTACCCTAAGCCCACCTTCCATAGGCCAAAGGCTGGTGACTAGAACTAGAAAGAAATATCCTAAAAGGGAAGGCATTTCCTTTAAACCTACACACACACATACAGGGAATACTGCATAAATCAAACCACAAAGAAAAAAAAAGTACAACCACCACAAAGTACCACCACTGAGAGTAAAAGGTATAAAATGAAATTAAAGGAACAAAAAATACAAGCCCAAGAACACACAAAGTAAATAGTACTATCAAAGTCCACCCTAAAGTCTCTACCTGTAGGGTAGTTTAAATAAAGCCTGAATCTGTAGAATTATGCCTCATCCACTCCGTCCTCACTAAAGGAATGCCCTACTCATTGACGTAATAATGACCTAACGTCCGACCATCACCCTACCTGGCCTGGTTGATGGGACCAATCCCATACAAATAATAACAAAACATACCCCCTTATATGGGCCACTAGCTAGTGCATAATTTAAACTAGTTCAAAAATCATTCTCAATAAACCTCTTTGCTATGCTAGGTTCCCATGTATATTTCATAAGGGAATGTGCCATGAAAATCAAACAACAATCCACATACATACATAACCACACAGACCACCCAATCTGGCACCACCATGGATACCTTAAGGACAATCCCTTTCCATTAAACATTCATTGCACAAGGGAGGTCCCATACCGAGGACCCTCCCAATCTCATGGACCAACAACTAGGCAAGAAACCCAACCCAAGAAGAGTTTTCCAAAAACCTTTCCAAAATGACAAAAGACCCATTAGTTCTACCCATCCAGGGTACATTTACCAAAAATAAATACTTTAAAAACCATTTCCAATGATATGAAATCTCATTTTCACTATGCCTTTTCCAAATAGACATTATGTTTCAAACACACACTCAAACACACCATAATTTCCAAAATGGACTTTATCTCAAATCCACTTTACCACAAAACCATTTTGAAAAAAACACAATGCACTCAAAGGTTCCAAATGGGTGTTCTACCATTTCAAGAATCATTTACTTTTTTCCCAACACCAAACAAGACACAAAACCTTTCACACAATTTCAAAACCACCCTAAGTCATTTTGTAAACCATGGATCCATTTTTTTAAAAAAAAGCGAGGAAGAGAAGGTAAAAGTTCTTTTTAGAAAACCAAGGTTTGAGAAAAGAACCACCCCAAATGTCATAAAACTTTGAAGTCCCATCCATGGGTGCACTATGTGCATCCATGGATGTGACAACGTCCACTGACATAACGAGGGGTCATTTTTGAAGAAACCACACACAGAAACCATCCACTAACACATTAAACCATTTCATTAAATCCCCAAATTCCATAAAGTAAACTAATACAAAGCAAACAAGATCTGTAAAAATGTTTTTACAAGTTAACACCACTCAAAACATCCAACAATACCAATTGAAGATAAAGGATTTTAATCAAACCTAATTATCAAGGTATAAACATGGGAATAGAGAGAAAAACACCCAAAAACCTATTTTTAGCAAAATATACCAATAAGATAACACTACCATGATTTAACTATGAACATATTAAGGGTTAAAACCACGATTTAGAAATTAATTAAGAAGACCCAAGCATCAAATAGATTGAAATTAGAAGAAATGGCATGGAGACACCTACCTCAGCCTGTGTGAACGTGATGAAACCTCAACGGAAGGAAGAACAATCCTCCACAGACCAATCACACACCTTAGACAATGAGAAAAATCATAATTGCTATACCCAAAACCCCAGGGTTTGGCCAAATTGAAGAAAACACAAATTCAAAGGAATGACACACAGGAAGGGGAAAAATTTGCTCTGAAGAGGAGGCGGAGGCGCTGCGTAGGGAATTTAGGCTGTGCTAGAAAGATACCAGATCAGGGGGTCGGGTTCGCCAGAGGCACTCCAGGATGGGGGGGGGTCGTATGCTATAGTGGAGGGAGCATGGGACCACCACGAACAAGGTAGGGAGTAGGGGGCCACCACACATAAGGGAGATGGAGTAGGGGGTTCGATGCCGGTGAAAGGGAGAAGGTTAGAGTGAAGTGGGTGGTGCGTAGTAGGCTAATCGGGAGAAGCCAGGGGGAAATGGGGGGGAGGTGCAGGGTGCGGGTGTGTAGCATGTAGGGAAAGGGTGGGGGTGCTAGGGTTCTTTTTTTAATCTTTATAATAATAATAATAATAATAATGTTAATATTAATAATAAAATAATAAAATAATAATAATAATAATAATTTTATGCATTTCATTTTAAATAATAATGATATTAATAACAATTTAATAATAATTATATTAATAACAATTTTAATGATAAAAATATTATTAATTTTTTTAATAATAATAATATTATTATCTACACATTATTATTATTATTATGTTTTTAAACATTTTCCTTATATTATTCTCATAAAATTTTATTATTTTAAGTAGTGGGCAACCATAGGGGTGCTCGAGTTGGCCGTACGGTTACCACTAACTATGCGGTGCCTGTGCACCGGTCTGAAACCCATAAAAATTATTAAACACAAAAAATTTTAGACTATTTCTCAACCCGCACCTTGAAGAGGCTAGTCGAAGCCAAGAAATAATAAAATAAAATAATTTTTAAAGCTATGGGTGTGACATTGTATTAGAGGGATCACATTTAAATTTGCAATTATTTATTTGATTATTGATCCATATGGAATCATGATTGAATTTTCAATTTATATTATTTGGTTTTGAATACATATTGAATTAAAATGTTATCAGCTTATTAATCACATTCTTTCAGTGTTTCATTTTCTTAAAGGTCTAAGAAAAGATGAAGAATAACTAAAGATGTCATCAAGAAGTGCAAAATTTTGGCCGGTAAGGCAGGGTTACACGACATGTAGCCAGAGTACATGTCGTGTACCATAGTATGCTGCACCTGGACATGTCGCGGGATACATGACATGCCACACAGTTATTACACTTGGTGTACATTGCATGTTAACCGACCAACCTAGAACACAATATGCCAGATTACACAACATGTATACGACATACACATTGTATAGTTTTCACGAGTTTGCAGTGTAAATCACACAATCCGTGTGGTCATTGTACACATTCAGAGCATGTGAGACTGATAGTCTGGAGTATTTATGATATACATGACATGTATGCGGTGTACACATCATGTAGTTAATTATTTCCTGTATCTAAAATACATGTAGATTCATTTGGTGACAGAAGTAGACACATGACATAAAGGATACACGGTGTGTTGATAGCTTGCATATGTCGTGTGATCCTATCGAGATACACGCTAAAGACCCAGTTGAAGTATCTTGGGCACACAAAAAGTGGATACATGACATGTATATAATATGTACACACCATGTAGTCTGACCCAGTCAACATACCGAAGCCCAAGACATGTAACCCGGATACATGAAAACTGATGTATATGGCATGTACCTAGATAGTACATGCCACGTAGTCTCCCAATTACTAGCAGAATTAAATTACATTAAATTGAAAATTGGAACATTAAAATCTTATTACTTTGATTGACAATTTAAGTGTTTGAAAATTTAATAAGGGTTTTAAAGAATATTAAATTCTCAATTAATTTATTGTAATAAATATATAATTGTTGGTTCTGCCATTTATTTTTCATTAATGGATTAATGATGGCTATCTTTAAATGCATTTGGATGGTCGTTAAGATGAAAGAGAATTAATTAATTAATTAATTAAATCATGTTTTTCTTAATAATAAAGAACAGATACAGAAATTAATGTTACACATTTACTTTTGTGTATACGTTGCAGGTATGACCGTTCATGAGCTAGGACAAGACCAATGTATGTGTTGGAATTTATTTAATTTAATTTATTACATAAGTTTATAGTAATTTATTATTAAATTAAATTTGATGGCCTACGAGCCATTCCTCCCTCCATTATTATGTAAGACATATGTGTCTATAAATATTTATGTAATCCCCCTTTAACCAATCCCTTGGTTCCTCTCACCTACATGTGAGTTATAAATACTTTTAATTAATGGAGTTTCCCAAGGCGGGTGGAGTTGGTTCAAGACAAAACTATAATGATGCCAACTCTAGAGATATATAGGTGGACAGGTGGAATGTTGTAACTCACAACATGACTAGAAATATGAGTTATTTCCCATAGTTCAAAAGTTGATTTAATGTCTACTCATTAAATTGACCATTATATTATCTCATGATTATGTGATTTAATTAATTAATTATTTCTTCCTATGCAATTATTTATTTTATGGATGCAAGACTGCGATCACATAAATAAATGAATTAATATGAAAATATGGAATTTAAATAAATGGATTATGCATAAATGTTTTATCTAGAATGATTAATTAATTAAGTAACATCTGCTTAATATTAAAAATACTTTTAAAGGATAAAAAAGATAAAATTTATACATAATAAATTAAAATCCTTCAATTAAATATTAAGTTAGACTTGGCCTTCCATTACTTGATTAGGAATGAAATCCTTAGAACTAAGTGTCTGAACAACCCTCATTGGGACACTTAATTTTAACATGGAGTTCTTATAAAGGTTCTGGGATGACCTAACCATCTTACATCAATAGAATAAGCCCTCACTAGACTTGATGTAACTTGGAGACAAGTGTTGAGGAAATCTAAGTAAGGATTTCAGGATAGGGGAGTCCACTCAATGGATCAAAGAGCTGCAATCCCACAGTTGGTAAAGACATGCCTAATTAAATACCTTCAAGTATCTTGAATAACCCTCATCGGGGTTATGAAAATGGGCATATGGATCCTTTCCACTAGAATGTCTTAGCAACTTGAAATTCCAAGTTCAATGGTGAGGGCTATTGGGACTTGATAAAATAGTAGGAGATTTAATAAAAAATCAATTAATTTATTATTTCTCACATAATTTGTAATAAAGAAAAAAAACTAATAATATTATTTTTAATTGTATAATAAAATGGTAATCTCGTCATCCAATCTATCTCTACGATCAATATTTGAGAAGGACAACCTCCTCACTAGTAGTAACTTCTAGGACTGGTTTAGACACCTTCGTGTTGTACTACGCCATGAATAAAAATTTTACATGCTAGAATCCTCATTGAATGATCCAATAGCTAAGGAGGTGAGTGATGAAGAGTTCCATGTTTATGAAAAACACTTGAATAACATGGTCGGTGTTCAATGTTTAATGTTTTCATTTATGTCAAGTGAACTCATGAAGTCTCACGAAAACATAGATGCATATAACATGCTTGAGAACCTCTATGGTATTTAACAAGAGAGAGATAGATAGAAACAATTTGAGATTTCCAAGATGCTCTTTCAGATCAAGCTTGTAAAGGGTTCCCTAGTTGGGCCTCACGTAGTCAAGCTCATTGGATACATTAAACACCTAAATCTTCTAGGGTTTAAACTCCCTGAAAAACTAGACACCGATCTCATTCTGGCATCACTTTCTTAGAGCTTATCTAGATTTTTTTTGTAAATTTTAATATGAAAAACATTGAAAAGTCTCTTTCAGATCTTCTCTATCTTCTTCACTAAGTAAATAAGAAAATAAAGTATGAAAATCCTTCAGTCCTTATAGTGAACAAACAAAAAGTTAAAGCGAAGTGCTGTAAGCCCAAATATTATTCACAACCTTCCAAGAATAAGAAGATCAAGATGAAAGTAAGGGAACATGATGCTTTTTGTTTCACATGTGGCAAGAAGGACCACTAAAAAAAAACTACACCCAGTTAAAGAAGCAAGGGGAACCTTGAAGTGCATTTTTTATCAAGTGTAATTTATCTATTTCTACAAATTGGGTATTAGATATAGCTTGTGGTGCTCACATATGTATTAAAATATAGGAACCAAATATATCTATAAAACTTAATTGACGGGAGGTAGATATACATGTATCCATATGAGCTAAACTTGCTATTATATCTATTAGGGACCACCCCATCACATTGGAAACCAAAATGATCTTCGTTTTGAATTGTTGTTGTTATGTGTCATCCATTACCAAAAACATTATTTCTATATCTAGACTTGATATGGATGGATTTATTTTCAAATTTGGGAATAAATGTTTCTTCTTTTATAAAGATAATTTTTTTATGGTAAAACACATTTAAATAACAATCTTTATGTGTTGGATTACACAAAACAAGTAATGGAAATTGATAACAAAGTTACTTCACATGAATGATACCACACCCAACTAATAAATTAATGGCTAGGTCATGTAAATGAAAATCACTTGACTAAATTATACCAAGATGGATATTTAGATTATTTTGAACTAAAACCACTTTGTATATGTCACACATGTTTACAAGGTAAAATGACCAAAACGCCATTTAGTGGAAAAGGTGAAACGTCCAAATAGATTCTTGAATTAGTTTATTCAAATATGTTTGGAACATTTTATATTAGGGAAAGGTGTGGGTACTCATACTTCATAACTTTCACTAATTATTTTAGTAGGTATGTATATATCTACTTAATGAGGTATAAGTTGGATTCTTTTATTAAATTCAAGGAATGCAAGAATGTTGTTGAGAACCAGCTTAGTAAGAAGACTAAGAAACTCCACTTAGACCATGGTGGATAATATCTTAATCAAGACTTCATTTATTACTAACAAGATTTTTTGATCCTATCTCAAATCAATCCTCCTTATACACCTCAATGTAATGGTGTAAGTTAAAGGAGGAACCACACCTTGTTATATATAGTGATATCAATGATGAGTCATGAAAGTATTCCATTATCTTTTTGGGGATACGTATTACAAAAAAAATACTAACCAAGTTCCAACTAATGTTGAAGATGGTATACCATACCATTTTTAGAATAGAAAGAAACCTATGTTTTCATACTTACATGTGTAGGGTTGTGAAGCATTTTTTAAGGCCTCTTCTAGTAAAAAACTTACACCCCAAGGCACCAAGTGTACCTTTATAGGATACCCTAAAGAAATAAGGGGATGTTACCTATATGAACCCTAATAAAAAAGGTAATAGTGGAAAGACATTCCATATTAATTGATAGGGAGAATATATCTAAAAGAGATAGTGGGAGAGAGATAGACTATGATGAAGTTGAGGCTCAAGGTATACAAAAGTTGTCATAGGAACAGATTCTACAATGCCTCGTGGAAGAAAAAACTATTCTAGAGACACAAGTATTGTGTAGGAGTACTAGATAGGTTAGAGAACCGAAACAATATTATTTTCTAGTCATCGAGGATAGTGACTCATTATTAGTTGATAATAATGATACTCTAACCTACAAGGAAATGGTATGTGGAATATATGTTTTCAAGTGAAAAAAAGCCACAAATTATGAAATGAATTCCATGTACCAAAACTAAGTTTGGATTTTGATAGATCCTCCAGTGGATGTAAAGATTTTTGGTTGTATATGGTTATTCATGAAGAAAAAATACATTAAATGAAAATTTAGTACCTATAAGGCATGACTGGTTACAAAAGGGTTTAAACAATGTTAATTCCTTAACTATGATGAAACCTTTTCCAATGTTTAAATATTGAAATAGATCATAATTATACTTTCCAATGAAACTTACCATGACTATGAAATTTGGAAAATGGATATCAAAATATCCTTCCTTAATGAGAACCTTCAGGAAGATATTTATATGACACAACCCAAAGGGTTTGTGACTCTAAAGGATTCAAACAAGATATGAAAATTGAAAAAAAATACATTTATAGATTAAAGAAAGCATATAATTCATGGAAAATTCATTTTGATGAAGGAATAACAAAATTTGGTTTCATTAAGAATGAGTGTGAGAATTGTGTATAAAAATGGGTTAGTGGGAGTGTAGTTGTTTTCTTAATAGTATATATCGATGACATATTACTCATTGGAAACAAAATATCAGTATAAAAATCTATTAAGGCATGATTGAATAAATGATTCTCAATAAAGGACTTGGGTGATGAGATTAAGATCCACTATGATATATCTAAGTGGTTGACTGACCTAAGTCAAAGTACATACATTGACAGGATACTGAAGAGATTTAGTATGAAAAAATCCAAGAGGGGATTATTTCTAGTGTCACATGACATTCATATTTCTAGGTAAATGTGTCCTTAGATGCATTAGGAAAGAAACATAATGATAAATATTCCATACACATCGGTCATTAGGCCATTCATGTAATCTATGCTATGCACTAAGCTAGATGTCACCTACACATTAAGTGTGGTATGAAGATATCAAGCTGACCCAGGTGACCTCCATTAGATGGAAGTCAAGAATATCCTTAAGTATCCAAGGCATAGTAAGTATATGTTCTTAGTTTATGGAGTATATGGGGAAATAGTCATCATGTGATATGCAGATTATAGTTTCCAAACTGATCAAGATGGCATAAAATCACAAATGGGATACATCTTCACTTTGAATAGAGGTGTTGTGAGATAAAATATCTCAAAGAAAGCTGTAGTCATAGATTCTATAGTAGAGTACGGGTATATTGTAGCTTATGATAAATCTAAAGTAGAACTATGAATGTGAAACTTCATCTAAGATATTTACATGGTATCTATAATTAAAGATCATATCTCAATCTACTATGATAATACTACAGCGGTGGCTCTCAAAAAATTTAAAGTCACATCAGCAGACAAAACACATACTTCAGAAGAATTACCTCTTGAGGGATTTTTCTCAAAGAGGTGAAGTTGCAGTGAGAAACACTTCCATGGAATAAAACATGGTAAACCCCCTGACTAAAGAGTTGACTTAGTAGAAACATGATTATCATGTGAGGTCTAACATACTGAGATTTGTAGGTAGTTGGCTCTAGTCTAAGTGGGATTTTGTTAGAGTTGATATCCTAGGACCAACTGTTTTTACTTTGATTACATGTATATTTGATGTATTGAATATTAATAAAACTTCTTATTACATATTATTCATTGTTCTGGATGAATCTAATGTAATAATGTCTTAGAGTATACATTTTATCGATAAGTTCATAGAAGTTCCCCGCTATGATGAGAACCTTGAAGTGCTATGATGATATTATTAAATATTATTCTATGGTTGGATAACATACTATGATGGGATAAATAGTAAATAGACCATCAAGTGTGAGTACTCATAAGCAGAAGAGGATTCTTCTCGTGAAGTTCACACTTGGTAATCTCCAAGATGGGATATTATGAGAACATACCCTTAAGTAGCAATTTCACATGTTTTAGTGTCATCATATATCTCTATCCATGAGCATGTGTAATGGTACTTAGACTTTAAGATTATCATTAATGCATGCCATGAAACTCACACTTATATTTTATGACAAAAACCATGATGACATATGTTTTTGGCAAGGTAAGGTATATTGGGTGTATCACGATTGACATGTCATTAATGGATAAGTCGAGGAAGGATTTTCCCCTTCAATATTTATGGAAGTTGATATCCCGACCCTTTGATTGGAATAGAACCATCATATTACATTCCATGTCCATGGTGAAATAACACATTTATTTTAAATAGTAAAATAAAGACATGCAATGCATATAGGTTGGTGACACAGATGTGAAACCTGCTTGATGAGATATTGTGAAAAATAGATTATATTATATAGTGAGTTTTTTATGTGGTTGTCATAATTGTGAAATTAATTTCTTTATCTTGGATGCCTTGACCCATTTCTAGACATAAATCTAAGACCTTAGGCAGACCCACCAAATTCCAATGAGAAATAATCTGAGAGGGTCACACACTAAGTGTTTCTGATGATCTCAATTAAATTATATTTTAATTTAATTAATCCAATAAATATTATTCTCAAGACTAAGGGATAATTTTATTCATGTTTTATTGATCACAAATATTTTTTGATAAATGAAATATTTAAATATTTATTCAGGTGTTCAATAAATACTTGAGGAGTTTGAACGGACCAAGACCATGTTTGGTGACAAATATTAATTAACAGTCTGGTTAAATAATATTTTTTATTGCACAAGTTTGTGCATGCCACAAAATAATAATAATAATAATATTATTATGTGACATGGGGTTTATTAAAGGTTATAATATTTTTTAAGGGTTGACATGCAATTAAATAATATTTTAACCTAAACCCTATCTCAATAAATAGTCGGTTATTTCTATTTTGTAGGGTGTGAAATCTAAAATAGAGAATTGTCACACAAAATGATTTTTCTCTCGACTCACCCTTCTCTATTCATCTCAAGAATGAGAAACGCAAGAGATATTCCTTCAAAATTTAAGGATAGAAGATCAACATAAATAATGTAATACAATTGATTCACCGTGCTAGCACTTGGAGATCGATTGACGTTACCCAAATATCAAAGGAGCACATGTGGATCACTGCTAGAGATATTATATCCTTGGATCCTCACAATGAAACAAAGGTAAATAGAAAGGGTATTTTTAGATGACCGATATCTACATAGAAGAAAGAATCCTCAGATCAAGTATTCATTTCTTTGAATCCAAATAAATAAATTATAAATTTCACATGGAAGATCCTCACTCGGGGTTTTGGTAAACTCAATATTAAAAGAAATTTTAATATATTTATCACCACCACATGCTTCCATTGTGGTTGGATCCAACATACCAGAGTCTAGTATTTCACTCACTTTTATAGGGCATGGATCCTCTAGAATTATCATAAGAAAGAGATTGCAAAGAATTATTGTGACTACAAAAAGTGATAGCTTTATTGGAGTTGGTATTCTAGAACCAACTAATTTGTACTTTAGATTAAATGTATATTCAAATAAGTGTATATTATTTTAAAATATCTTATCACATATTGATTTTTCTTCTGCATAACATTGTTGTGATAATTTCCTTGAGTATCTATCGCATTGATAAGGTTATAGTAGTCCCCCGTTGTGATGAGAAACTTGAAATTTCATGACGATATTCTTAATATAGTTCTATGGTTGGATAATGTACTATGATAGGGCATGTAGTATATATATTTTTATGTGTGAGTACTCATAAGCGGATAAGTCTTCTTTTCATAAAGTTCACACTTGGTAATCTCTAATATGGGAGATTATGAGAAGATACCCACCAATAGGAATTTCACATGTTTTGGTGTCATTGGATATTCCTATCTACGAGTGTGTGTAATATCCCTTATACTTTAAAATTATTATTAATTAATGTAAGGACACACACACTTATATTTTCTAATGAAAACTGCGATAACATATGTTCACAGAGAAGTGGGTATGTTGGTTGCATCATGAATAACATGTTATTAATGGATAAGTAGAGAAAGGATTTGTCCCTTCTATATTTATGGAAATTGATATCTTGACCCTTTGATTGGAATATAACCATCACATTAAATTCCATGGCCATGGTGTAATGATGTGTTTATTTTAGATAGTCAAAGAAAGGCGTATCGAGCACATAAGTTGATAACATAGATGTGAAACCTTTTTGATGATATATTGTGACAAAAGGATTATATTACACAGTGATTTCTCATATGTGGTTGTCGTCATTGCATTATTAAGTTATTTCTCTTGGGAATCTTGACTCATTTCTAGACTGAAATCTTAGACTTTAGGTAAGCCTGCCTAATTCCAACAAGAAAGAATCCTAGAGGGTCACACAATAAGTGTTCTTGTTGATCTTGATTAAATTATATTTGAATTTAATTGATGGAATAAATATTATTCTCAGGTATGAGGAATAATTTTATTCTAATTTTATTGATCACATAAATTTAATAAATATTTATTCACAAGACTGTGAATAAAATATATTTATTAATTATATTGAATATATAACAAATATTTTTTTACTAGTTTTTGATTAAAATATTTTATTCAGGTATTCAATAAATTCTAGAAAGTTCAAATTGACCAAGTCCGCTTCTGATGATGAATATTTATTTTCATGCTGATAAATAATATTCATCACTATAAAAGTTAGTGCATTCCATATAATGATAATAATAATAATATTATTATTTTATGTAACATGGTTTTATAATGGTGATTATATTTTTTAAGGGTTTATATGAAATTAAATAATATTTTAACCCAAACTCCACCTCTATAAATAGATGATTATGTCTATTGTGTAGAGTTAATCGAGATATAGAGAATTTTTATGCATAAAAAATTCTCTCTTTAATTCCATTTTCTATCTCCCTCTTACTAAAAAAATGTAAGATATATTCCTTCAATATTGAAGGATGAGCGATCAACAAAAACAACGTAAGGAAATTAATTTACCTCGGTAGCACCCAGAAATCAATTGGAGTTTCTTAGAGATCAAATAAGCTGGTGTGGATAACCACTAGAGGGATTCCATCCTTGGATCCTCACATCACAATGAAGAAAATCTGAAAATAATTGTTTAGAATATCAACAATGTCATAGAATAAAGGATACTAATATAAGATATTTATTTTCTTTAGATCTAAATAAATTAATTATAAATTTAATATGAAATATCCTCGCTTAGGTTTTTGGTCTAATAAATATTAAAATAAATTTTAATATATGGCCCACCACTAAAGGTGCTTCTGCTACTCCTCTAACCTACAAATGGTATCAAAGGGAGGTTACATTTTATATTTATAATTTTTATTGGATTTTTGATCTATACATAATCGTGGTTTAATTTTTAATTTCATATTATTTGTTCTTTAATCTGATTTAAATTAACATGTTATTTACATATTAATCATGTTCATCTAGTGTTTCATTTTCTTAAAGATATAATAACAGATGAAGAATGATCATAGATTCTATCGAGAAGTGGCAATTTTCTTCTAGTAAAATTGGGTTACACGATGTGTAGAAAAAGTACATGGTGTGTACCCATGTAAATTGCACCAGATGTGTCATGTGATACACAACACACCAAGTTTTTAATTACACATAGTGCATTTATTGCACACCGCCTGTAGACCAGGCTAACCTGGGAAACAACATGTAGTATTATATAGTATGTAGATGGTGTAAACATCATGCAATCTACATGGGTTAGAAGTGAAATTACCACAATTTTTATGGTCATTATACACAATCAAACCGTGTGAGAATGACAGGCTAAAACATTTATGATATACATGCCATGTATACCATGCACACAGTGCGTAGTTCATCATTTCCTATATTTGAAAATACACACTGAGCCATTCGTTAAGTTATGTGGGCACACGACATGAGCGATACATGATGTGTAGCTGGTCTATACACGTCATGTAGTTACGATTGATAAACACATCGAGTTCTTCAACAAGCTGCAAGGTCACATGAAATTCAGACCACACGGCATGTAACTAGATTATACACACCATGTAGTCCATCTAGGATACACACTTAATCCTAGGAGTTTATCCAAGGCACATGGAAAGTGGATACACGATGTGTAGATAGCATTTACACATTGTGTAGTACGACTGAGTTTACACACTGAAGCTCTAGGCATGTAACCCGGTTACATGGAAAGAAAAATACCTGGCGTGTAACTCAAAAGAACATGCCGTGTAGTCTCCCAATAATAGAAATAAATAAAATAAAATAAATTTATAATTATAGAATTAAAACCTTAATTTATTTTTTTTCACACTTGACATGTTTGAAAATTTAATAATGGTTTTAAATAATTCTAAATTCTACCCAACCCTTTTTACATGATATTTTTTTATTTAGGATGTGTGGCACCATAGTGTATCCATATTTAGGACAGCCCATGATACTTGGAAAAGAAGAAGACCAATTAAGGTCCTATCATAAAACATAGAGAGATCACTATATGACCTTTGGTATAACATAAATCATGGAATAAAACATAAATTTATATGTTCCTTAGGATGATATAAACCTATATTTAAAATTTAGAAAATTTTATACCACTTCCCTCTCAAGGTTTAAACTGTGGTGGTAATCGATGTGGCGGTGATATGCAGGATAGTGATGAAACTCACTTGGAAATCTGATCTATAATATAATGACAGGGGAAGAAACATATAGAACTTATATTATAATATTTTAGGTAATACATGGGTCATGTGAAAGGTGTGATCCATATGTATCTTGATCATATAGTCATCATATCAAACAACTATGGTAGAAAAAGAGACGTGTGATTTGGTAGGGGGTAATATAGATCAATTAGGGATATTAAATTATTTGACCAGGTAAATAATTTAGGTAAAAAATGATAGTGTGGAGCCATATAGTCCTGATCACAAGTGGTAGTGCATGGTATGTCATGTGGTACCCCCTCATTCGTTAAAAACCTCTAAGGAATCTGGGAAGCCCAAATTGGGTACCAATAATTTCCTTTTACTTTTTTATTATCTTAGAACTAATGAAACCCTGTTTGGGGAATTTTAGTTATTTTTAGTAGTCCAATTTTACTAATTAACATCTAAGAGGACTCATAAGATTATAATGATTTATTTTAATGCCAAACTTCAGTGAAAAACTTTCATTAGTGATGTGGAATTTGTATGGTGTTAAATCTGACTTATTATAGCGATGTAGCATTTTATATATGATATTATGATTAATTAGTTATAAAAAAATAAATATTCATTATATCATTAGACTTCACATGTTTATGTTTTTATGACTTGGACAACCAAGTGATTTAGTAAATCACTTCCTTAAGGAATTATATTTTTATGATGAAGTGGGTTACACAAAGAGGTCATGTTTTACTTCTGATTATGGTAATAATTATTAAATATAACATGGTGAATAAATTATTATATTAGAGTAAAAATATAGATAAGTTATGTGGACTTCACATGAATATCATATGCAAGAATAAAAAATAAAATGATGATATGATGTAGATGGTCCTCAATTATGAGCGATAACACTGACTCACTATGAATAATGTTTATAATGTGAACTTTTGAAACGTGATGCAAAATTTATATAATAAAATGATATTTTGAGACTTATTATGATGTATACATCATTTGAATATGATTTGTAATAGTTGCTTCAATGGTGTAACAATGGTGAAAGTGAGGGGTATAACAACACTGTTCTTTGCAAGGTGTAGGGTTCGAATTCTGGGAGTCCAGTATTGGGTGAATTTATCCTTCCCTTAGGATCAAATAATCTTTATGAGTCCCCCGATACCTAACTAGGTGGGTGAAATGAGGTGAAACCCACCTGTGGTGATGGATTTATTTGCTAACCCATCACCACCTGGGTTGTTACCCTCTGGTATGCTCTTCTATCTCAGATGGAAACTACTCCTTCCTGACTGGGGCTATACTTGGAGCATCCTACTCATGGGGATGGGAGTTCCCTTGTGTGGAGGGTTAAAAAATTCCACACATAGGGATTACCTTTTAGAAAATAGATGATTATGTGGAATGATAATATGATATTTATTTGATGATAAGGATTGATCTCATTGATGATAAAAATATATTTTAATGATGACATGGTATTCTTTTGACATTGTTTCCAATAAATATGGATGAAATGTATTTATTTTGATGAAAATTTGGAACGATGATATAAAACTCACCATTTAAAGTAGTGTATTCCTTGAGATGATGATGAAAATAAAATATTAATGACTCATGATAATATAGTTATGATCTTATGAGGTGGGAATTGTTATTACTACCATAACAGCTTGGTGAACCAAAATAATATCATAAGTGGAATATAATTATCATTATATTTTTATATGATAAAGTATATAGAAATATTAAAGGATGATATGATAGCCTCTGATTATTATATGTAATTACCAAGTGACCAATATATTGACCATATAATGGGTAGTGTGTTTTATTTTCTTACCTTAATTTATATGCGTGATGTGGTCCAATGGTTAGAAAATATGGATAAAAATAGTATACCATAGTATCTACTCTCATACTCACTCACTCTTCTAGATTAGAGATAGATAATGTTATATAAGTATCTATTCTCTTCTCAACCATTACCCTAGTTTAGATATAGATGATTTCACATTTTTGTTTCTATTATCTTTCTCACTCATAGCCTTAAGTTTGATGTAGTTAATGATACACTGGGGTATTTATTACTATCATCACATGCAATTTTGTATTTGATGTAGAAGACGATTCAATCTGGTGTTTACTATCTTCTTATCTCATAGCTCTAGTATTGAGGTAGATGATGATGCACATAGTACTTATTCTTTTCTCACCCACAACTCTAGGTTCAAGGAAGACTAACTGTATAGGTGTTTCTTTATAATGGGATTAGCTATAAAAGTATTTCTTCTATATAAGAAAATGTTTCATCATGAGTGATTCATTGGATATGAAACTTATGATACCATGTAATATATTATATAATTATTTTCTATTATATTTTTTTAGGCAACTACTATCCACATGTGGGTAGGATCGGTTTCAACACCCATTGAGGGAGGTGTATAATAATTCTATAGATGGCTATAATATTATGAATGTTACCCATATTAGGGTAATCAAGGGTCATATCAAGGAATATGTTGAGGTATTGGGTTCCTGGTGGCCACTAATAGGATATAATCAAAGGGAAACTTTTTATTGAGATATTTGGAAATTTGGGTGTGTGTGTGTCTACACAAAAACATTTTTATTTGGAAACATTGATTTTGACGACTTATAGGAATCCTTTATTTGAAATGAATCATGGATATTAAAGTGATCATTGATGATGTGAATTGTGGTGTTTGGTTTGGTCTATAGTTTATATATTAATGATGCATGTAGACTTAAATTCATCATGTTTAAGATTTAAATACTTAATCTTTGTGGCAGAAGACTTACACTAAATCCATACACTCAGTATTTAGAAGACTGACCTTAGTAAATTCTTACAAGTGAGACTTAAAATCATCAGATTTATATGATGAATCTAAAATCCTTTTGATCACCTAAAAGAATTATTTGTAGAACCTAAATCCTTACATTCAACATCAAAATCTTGCGACCAGTAGGCAAAACCTTTCATTTATGACTTATCCATTTTTTATGAACTCTAAAATCCATATTTCTTTAGGTATCTTCGAATATGATTTTTCTTGCTCCAGGGATTCTTCAAAACCTTTTAAACCATCTTGTAACTTCCTAAACTAATTATTATAATTATAAAAACAATTCCAAATTCCTTTCAACATAGTTTCAAGGTGTTTCAGCTTATAAAATACTCAAATAAGTGTATTTATGTGAATATATATTCCCGCTCAAGTGAAACTATTTATCAATAAATCTCGAACCATATCTATTCACATCAACATTCAACCAGGAGTGTATAAACAACAATTGCAGTATCCAACATGATTTATACTCCTTGGATGGGTTCTTAATTTTAAATAGCTCTCATCAAATCACTTTAAACATGATTTACACTTTTTATCCCTAGACATACAAGCTATCTAGCCATAGGTTCAACAAAAAATTTCTTTACCTTCCTCTCTTTCATTAAAACTATTGAAGAAAAGGATTCTTCATCCTATTTAATTTTCATAGACATGATGACCAACTCAACCTATCATCACATGAAATATAAAATAACTATAATCTATCCAAATAGATCTTCATAGGTAGTAATAGCTTCCTATTCCTTTGGGTGATTTTATCTTCATCACCCAAGATATCACCTTTGCATTATCACCTTAACAAACCTAATTAAAAAAATACTAATTGAAAAAAATACAACCAAACACCTTTAATGTCTTTAATATCCATCCTTTTGTCTGTTTTAAATTCTAAATAAATTCCAATAAATCTACATATACTTCAGTGGTCAATGTGATATTTCTACAATGTGATACTTTTCCCCAAAATTGATAATAAACGAAAAGGGTAAAATTTTCTCCCCCCTTTTGGTGTAGAAGGGTTCATTGTTTCAATTCCCCCCACACTTTAATCTGATGCCACTTGAGATACTAATTGAGGTGTGGGGTAGGGTTCTTATTCAATTTCCTATCCCTTTTATGGTTTCTATTTGGGAGGTTTTTATCAAAAGATTCTACCCTATAATCTGATACATATATATTACAGATGATGATTTCATTAAGAATCAGTACTTACCAAATGCATGTGATTGTAATAAATACATGACATCATATCATTATCTAAAATATCTTGGCATTACATTTATCTTAGCAATGCATGATCAAAATATAAAATATAAGTACACATGGGAAAAACCTTTTTATAAAACAAGAGTTATGGGTTTAGAAAGAACTCTGTCCATATTTTCACCTCATGTGATATCAATTTCTATTATTCTCACTCTGGGGACAACACAAACAAATTTTTAAGAATTTTCAGGAACCTATGCCTTGTCTCAACCCAGACACTCCTTTCTTGACAACTATAAAATGACTTGTCTTCTTCATTATTACAATCACTTTGATTTATAGAATCTGGTTACCTTTGGGTATCATGGTTTTTTCCATCAATTGAAATTTATTCTTAACTATAATGGGCTCCTCAATCTAATAAAATAGATCACTTTATTCTTTTTAGTTTGATCTAGATTTGATCTAAATATAGCTGATTTGGACATATGGTAATACAACCTTTAAGGACATGATCGGACTTAATATTCAATGTGGGTTTATTATTTGAAACAATAGGATAAAAACTTTATCTCATAGGTTCTTTCCCTTTTTGTTTTATTTATCTATGAAAAAAATCATACATTTAACAAACATATGCCCTGTCTGGTTACAACCACTAAACACATTTTCATTAGCTTTTCCTTCTCCCTTCTTGGATAAATTCTCAGACTCATTATAAGGAGTATCAAACAATAATAAAATCCAAGAATATCTCTCTATGAGGGATTATCTTCTTTATTCCAAATTTATCTATTTTATATTGAGATTAATGGACATATTTAAATGGTCCATGGTGCGAACTCTCTTAGTACAATAGAATCACTTCTCCCACATTAGTTAAATATCATGGATGACTTTTTTCAATGCCTTATTGGGATAATTTCTCTATGAATGATGGATTTTTTCCCTATCAACCATTAAAAGTTCTGGTTTTCTTTTATAATGTGTAATATAGCACTCAGGTCAAATCCATAATGATGGTACTATTTTCAGAGTTGTTTTTTTATTTTTCCTTTTAGGGGGCGGATGTCCGTAGAGATTTATTAAATTAATTGATCAATGAATTTATTTTTTAAATTTTTATAAATATTGGGTTATTTCATTATTGGGGATTTAAGTTTATGAGATCCTTGATATTTTTGATATATTTCATTAAATTACCACCAACATCACAAAATGATTTTGATAAGAATTATCAAATATTGAGGCTTTAATACAATTCTTAAATAGGGTATTGATATCAATAAATAATTTTTTATGTAAGTGTATTTATGGTTCTAATAATCCATGGAATCTATATGTTAAAATAATCATGTCATTAATCTATGAAATTTTAAGTTTTAACATACACAATGTCAACCTAAAGAATATTTAATGACCAAAAGATCTCAATAACTTGACATCCCCAAATTTTCACTCACCCCAATGGATTATTTACTCATCCATTAAGATGTTTAGTAATCTGGTTTAATATTTTTATCCTAATGAGTTAAAATAAGAATAAAATTCATGAGATAAGAAAATATTTGTGAGCTGAACACACAGACGAGCGACGAAGAAAGTTAAACATAGACTTTAGATTGAATGAGGAAGTAAAAGAGAAAGGGTTTTTGAAATTAATTTAAATTTTGTTAAGAAAAATTATAATGCACTATATAATATCAATGAATATAATAGAATATGAATAAAATTGTATTAATATTTATACAAAATTACAAATCAAAAACCTGTGAGATAAAAAATGAAAGAGAACACAAAATAACATGAAAACAAAGACTGAAGGAAAGATATCTCAAGTGAAAAACTGAGTTTTGAAGGTCCTCCCAAGATTTTGGAAATAATTTTTTCATTAAAATTAATTCTATTACGTTCTGAAATTCCAGCCTCTTATAAGGATAATATGGGAGTGTATTTATAGCCCACGGCGGTGGACTATTTTCCATCAAAAATTGACCCTCAAGTTGGATTGAACGTTTAACCATTTATATAGATGAATATTGAAAAATATACTTATTAAAATTTTTATTTATGTATTTCTAAAGTTAAAACTTTAAATTTTGTGTCTATTGGACATTTGGATCCCAAGTTATTGCTATTTTCCTAAACCATGTGTTGTTGTCCATTTTTCTACCGAATTTTACATGGTATAAATGTGAATGAATTTATGGATATGAATATGCCTTAATTTAGGCTAAAATTATTATCACAAGTTTTTTTAATAACTATTTAATTTTTACCCACAAAATTTATGATTAATTGGTTTGCTGGATTGGTAGAAAATTCAAGAATAGTGATCTATTTTTTAATCCTGATAAGAATTGTGTGTTAGAATTTCATGCATTAATTGGGACCCATTAAGGATGACTTGGGACTTAATTTTTTTTCAAGTTGTAATTTAATTTTCATGGAATTATATTGGAGAATAAATTAATTTTGAATTATGTATTGATCATAGAAAATATAACATCCCAAATCGTCTGGTTTCATTAGCAGATTCATTGGGCCTTCTTGTGTGGTCCATATGGACCTACAAATGGATGAATAGGCCAAAGATCCAGTTGAATGATTTTCTGGAATTTGAATTAGGGACAATAAAAAATAATAATAATATAATTTTTATAATAATTTTAAATTATATGGTCAAAATATTAAACTGTAGTAAAATTGAATGAATTTGAACAATGATCTCCGTATGTATTTCTGATCAAAACATGAACATTAACTAGAATTAATCATTTTCAGTAAAAAATAAGTGGTGAGAGTAATGTAAAATATTGAATTAATATTTAATATCAACACCAATAATTAAGATATTGCATGTACTCAGGCACACAAAACACAAACACATAACACAATCATTTTAACTCACAAACAAATATTAAAATTTTGTTTTTACCAATCAAGGGAGGTGTATAATAGTTTACTAATCCCTAATGAATTACCCAAAAAATAATTATAGAAATATTGTGTAAAAAAAACCATTTTTCATGCTCAAAATTAGAAATGGAAAATGTTATCACAAAAATATCTCACCTATCACAATGATGTCATTCTGTTGGTGAGGTTCAGTCATTCACCAATAAAAAGTGAAAATAATAAAGTTTGTAAGATATCTAATATTAAATTCCATTTTCTAAATTTAATGGAAATGAATAGATATTTATTTTGTGTTTTTCAGTGGCTATTGGGTGGTATGAAATATAATTTGAAAAAGAGTGGAAAGATGGGTAAAACACCAACGTGGAAAAATTAATGCACCTTTTTTGAAATGAGACATGGAAGGAAATAGAAAAAATATCTAAAAGGGAATTAATGTGTCAAAAATGAAAATAGAGATATATAGAGAAAATTAGAAGAGGATTAAAAGATAAAATATAAATAAAACAAAAAAATTCTCCCAAAAACAGAAGAAAATATGATGCATGTGCTGATTTTTTTTCTTCAGAATTTTCACTTGGAAGAAATACCACACTCATATCTCAAACCTTTTTTTATCTCCTCACAACACTAAATGTATTAGTTATAACTAGATAAAGTATTTAGGAATACATATTTTTTACTCTCCCAAGACACAAACTATTCTTTTGTTTCTTTTTTCTTTTTCTTTTTCTTTTTCATTTTTTCATTTTTTAATAATTTTTCAATAACATATGTACAAATTTAAAAAAACATAAATCCATTCCCAATATTTATTGAATGAAAAATTCTCCCCCACACTTAAATGTATTCTTACCCACAAGCATATGATGAAAAATTTAAAAGAAAGGTAAGTATGCCCAAAATAAAATCCATTCCCCCATACTTAAATTTATATATGTAATTCAATGAAAATCTATGTATATATTGGGTGTTAAAAGTTTTTTTGGATTATAATATGAATATCTTGATTTTTTTTATATTCTTGAAGGATCTTTTAAAAGGAAAATCAATGTAAGTGTAATCAGAGGTTATTTGGATATTTTTAATCTCATATGGTGAAAAAATTCCTCTATCATATTAATGCACACCATGGTAGGAAATTTATCTCGAAGGTCGATAAATTCAAGACTCACAATCAAGGGTGAAAAAATATATATGAAAATATGGTCATCAGTAACCTTGGCATGAAAGATTATATTGTTCTTTATGGTAGGAGAATAATCATTTTCCAAATAAAAAATTGAGCATTCAAGATTTTTGGTATTGACATAGAATTGTTTAACTAAGTTTATGATGAAAATACTAGATGTTTGCCACAAAAACAAGTATTTAGACTCCATAGAATGGTTGGAAAAATTTTCAAAATTTAATGGTGAGTAATTTTGAATCTTTTTTTGTTGTTGTTTTTTTAAATAAACACCCACACACAAGAGAAAGGGGAAAAAGGGTTGATGAATGAAGTGGTAAAAATGAGAGAGAAGGTGACAATGAAATATGTAGAATAAGAAGAATATGTAAAGATAGAGATAATTGGGGGGAGAGAGATATGAGGAGGAGGAAGAAGATATGGAGAGCGATTTAAAGGTAAAGGGGTTCCCCTGTTTCAGATTTCTTGGGTTTCCGTCTCTATCTAATGGTGGGTCTACTGTAGTATTTGGGGATGAAATGGAAGTAGATGTGATTCCTAGGGTATGTCTCTTATCATATTGATGCATTAACTAGTGCACATTAACCTTGAATGTTATTTTGGAATAAGGTTCTTGGCGTTAAACTACAAAAAATTGGTAAACATTAGTAATAATAAAATGGACTTCCCAATGAGAATCAAGATTACCTACATGAAGCTGAAATAAATAATTGAAGAGCATTACGTTTTCACCTTGATGAAATAAAATTTAAAATATGTGTTTATAATAAAGTGGATTATATTTTTTATTTATAGAAATTATAATTCCCATAATAATCAAGGTGAATCTCCACCAATTTTTTCAACTAAAATAAAATATCATTTCCATATTTTTCACAATCAAAGTTTTAGGTTTTCATAGACCAAAATGACTTATGTTTGATTTCAACTGGTAAATGAAACACTTCACAAAAATCTATCCAAAAATGAGACATCCCAATGGGTGTTTTATAGGTAGTTTATTAAGCCCAAAGTTATTCAGAAAGTCTTCCAAACCATTCTTTTATTGTGGGATTAACAATTCCCTCAAGCAATCTTATCACTTCTCTGTTGGAAAGTTCTGCCAATCCATTTATTTGGGGGTAATATTTATTTGATGTTTTATTTACAACCATATTCTTTTTTAAAATATATTCCATGTTTCAATTAAAAAAATGGGTTCCTAAGTCACTTACCAATGCACAAGGAGTTCTAAATCGATGGAAAATGTGGGTTTTGAGTAACTCACTAATAGTATATTCATATTTTTTTCTAGTAGTTTTGTCCTAGAACCACCTATAAGCATAGTTGAATTCCAAAAGATTGTAGGAGAATCCACTATAATGGGGAAAGGGTCCCATAAAATTTATTTCCCAAACATCAAAGATCTCATATAAGATTAACAGATTTTGAAATTTTTATTTCTTTTATAAATTTTTCCAAAATTTTGGCAAGTGTGACATGATTGATAGAACCCATGTGAGTCCTTGAGTAGTAAAGGCTAGAATAATCTAGATTCAAGGGATTTTTAGGAGTTCCTTTGTGGTCCATAGTTTCCACCACTAGGTATTAAGTGGTGTAATTCTAAGATGAAGTATTATTCAGATTCATAAACACATATTCTAATCACCATATAATTCCCATTTTTTCAAAGATTATTATCTTCCCAAAAATAGTATTTGGAATCCCTTTTCAACTTCACTTTTTGTTATTTTGAAATATTCTTATAAAAAAATCCTGCAACCAAGTAATTTAAAATTAGGACATTCCATGATAACTTTAGAGTGATAGATGAGAGGTCTTCAGTGGGAAATTCAGGATCAATGATTTCAAAATGAGAAGAATTATAAATTCTACTCAAGTTATTATCCATAGGGTTTTATTTTTTAGTTCTATTTTTGATCTCAAGTTCAATCTCTTAGAGCCTTAGGATCCATCTTATTAGCCTCTGTTTGGAATCATTTTTCTTGAGTAAGAACTTTATATTTTAATGGTTTGTAAATATGTTAATTTTGGAACCTAAGATATAGGTATAAAATTTATCTTAGGAAAAAACTACAGTTAAAAGTTCATTTTCAGTGATGGTGTAATGAAATTGAGTTTCATCTTGTGTTTCTGAGGCATAATATATGACATGAGTAATTTTTTCTCTTCTTTTACCAATAACATCCCCAATGTCTCTATAATAATAATCACACATGAATTCCAAGGGTAAAGACCAATATAGGGGTTTGATTATCATGTAATATGCAAGAATATCTTTGAGTTCAATGTAGTATATCTTGAAATATAAATAAAAATGAATTGTAACATCATTTTGAAGTAGATGAGTGAGTGGGCGGGAAATCCTACTAAAGTTATGGATGAATGTGTGATAAAAACTTGCATGATCAAGGAATGATAAGATGCATTGAATATATATGGTTTTAGGAAGTGATTGGATCACCTCTATCTTTATTGGATCAACTTGAATACCCTCTTGATAAATTATGTGCACTAGAATAATCCCATTAGTGACCATGAATTTAAATTTTTCAAAATTTAACATAGGTTTACATTTGAAACACTTTTTTAGGACCAGAGAGAGTGAATGAAACTAGGATTCAAATGACTTAAAATAAATGATAAAGTTATCCATGAATTACTCCATGAAGTGTTTAAGGAATTCAGAAAAGATACTCATCATAAACCTATGGAATGTTCTAGGAGAATTGAAAAGGACAAAAGGAATTCTATAATACACAAATGTTCCAAAGGAGAAATTGAATATAGTTTTTCATGATCCTAAGGTTTGATTTGGATTTAGAAGCAGCTAGTGTATCCATCAAGAAATATATAATGTGATATTCTAGATAATATTTCTATCATTTGATAAAGGAAAGAAAGTGGGTACTGATATTTTCATGTTTCAACATTCATTTTTTCACTCTATTTGTGACCACCTCACCATGTTCATTTGTGACAATAGTTATCCCACCCTTAGGTCCCACTTGAATCCGAATAACCCATTCACTATAAGAAATTCGGTAGGTAATACCATCTTGAAGAATCTTGGTAATATCTTCCCTAAAAACCTCAAGTATGAGTTGACTGAGTCTTCTTTGAGGTTTCTTGATTGGGTTGGATGATTATTTTAGATGGATTTGATGCATTAAAAGGTTAGGGTTGATGCCTCATATGTCATATAGGGTCCAACCTAAGGTCTTCTAGTTTTCCACTTACACCTGAACATTTTTAGACTCCTTAGTTTGAGTAATTTCAAGAGATACAATGATAGTATAAGTGTGATCATGAGAAAGGAATTCATATTTTGGGTGTGTAATAAGAGAGTTTAGATTAGTTTGATCCTTAATTTGTGGTCTCAGAAACTTAGGAATCGAGGAATGGATTCTAGTTGCTTTTTAATTGTTTTCCTCATTACCGTCCAAGGTGGAATAATAGATATCAAGGGTGAGATGGTATCCCAAAGAGTTTTCAAGATCCTTTAGACTGATGGAGTCTACAAATGAAAGGTCAAAATCAACTTATCCCTTTATTAATTGGTTAATCATGGTGAAAATTTCACAAACTACTCTCTCATTTTAACAGGAAGAACATTATGGAACACGATTCAATTGACTCTCAGAAGTGTCCTTTGGAGCATGATAGAGAATTTAGGGTGATCCTTTGATGGGTATCACATGGATTGAAAAATATTGAACTTGACAAGTTTCTCACAAAATTCCATTTATAAGATGCTGTTATGGACATAAATTTTAGTTCTAGATATCATGGGGAATGGTTTTCCTAGAATCAAGGGAGATAGGAAAGAATATGTCTCACCTTCTATGTTAAGAAAATAAAAATCAGCTGAGAAGATAAGATAATTAACCCGAATAAGGACATCCTTGATTATTCCATCAGGTCTAGTAGTGATCTGATTGACTAAATAGATGAAAAAAATCATTGGGTGCAAGGGAATTAGACCAAGGTTGGAGAATATGTATTTGGGTATGACATTTATCGAGTCTCCAAGGCATATAAGTGCATCATAAATGTTTGAACTCCCTATTTGTCATGAAATCATAAAGGTCCCTGGATATTTGTACACCATGGGTATGCACTGATGGGTTGAAACATTTTTGTGGTACTAAGTTGTCTCTTATAGGTTAATAATTCATTAAGAAACTTTACATACTTAGGGTTTTGTTTGATGTCATCTAAGATTGGAATTTTTGATTCAACACATCTAAACATGTCAAAATTTTTAGAATTAGGCTCAAAGGGCTTCTTAAGCTTAGAGATGGCTTGAGAAAAAGGAATTAAGTTCCTTAAAGGAATATAAGGAGGTGAGGGAGTGAATTTAGGTTCTTTTATTTTTCTATATTAACATTCAATGGTTCTTTATAGGATCCAACATGTGGCATGAAAATTTGTTTTCCCGTTCATAGTGAAATTGAACGTATATTACCCTTGAGATTGGGAAACTGTTGAACTGGGAGTTGGAACGAATTATATTGTTGTTTCTAACTTAGGTGGGATGCAAGGCGACCAATTTGGTTTACAATGTTATTGATTCTAGAATGGGTGAAGGAGTAAATGTCTTCCACAATGCATTCCCATAGATTCTTAGAAGATTTTTCATGTCCCACATCGGGATTTCCTTGATTTGGGTTCTTTGAAAATTAATTATATTGGGATGGTAAGTGGTATGGAACACTAGGATAGTGGAATCTAGGAGGATCAGGAGGATTATTTATCCTTTGAGTTTTAGGAACAAAATGATAAGGTTGATTGATGTTACTACCACCATGAATATATTAGATTTGGTTTGTATTTTTAGGAAGGAATTGAGGGGAATAAGATAGGGGATTATTATACCTCAAAAATGGGTTATAGGTAGAAGAGAAGGGGTCAGAGCGAGGTTGGTTGGATTTTCTAATGATCTGATCTAATAGTTTCAGGTTGGTGTTTCAGTGAGAATATTTTGTTTTGAGATCCATTAGACCAATAGAATCTGATGGATCATCTTGTAAGTTGTGTACATGTGTTAGTTGGGTGATACAATGATCTATAAATTACATTTTTTTGATAGGTATAAGGAATCAAGATTATTGAGAATATGTGGTTGGGGATTTGGTAGCCAAAACTAGTTATTGTATAGGACCTTTAAGCACACTCATACACTTGGTCATATTTTTGGGATCTATGGATTGATTATCTTGGACTTGTTTGACTTTATCATGTGATCTAATATGTAATTTACATGTTTTTTCATCCATATTACTTATGATATATCACACAGTTGAAATTATTTTTTTAACAAGAGCACCGCCATCTTTGGAAATGACGAGAGTTTTATCCATATCCAATAACTTTTCATAAAATTATTGGAGCAAGAGTTGGTCAAGGATTTGGCAGTGTGATAATTTTTTCACAATTGTTTTGAACCTCTCCCACTACTCGTGGAGTGATTCATTATGAAATTTATGGATACCACTAATTTTCTTTTTGGATAGAAGTGGTTTGAGAAGAAGGGAAGAATTTCTCTAAAAAGAGTAACTTCATTTCATTCCATGTGTTTATGGAACTAGGATGGAGGAAATAGGGCCATGATTTGGATGATTCAGCTATGAAGAAATGGAATGATTGAAGTTGGATTTGTTATCTAGAAGCCCCTTGAGGCTTCACGGTAGATCACACCACTTGTAAGTCTTTGAGTGATGATGATAATGCTCATTGGCTAGCCCATGAAAATAAAAAAAAGATGAATCAAACCGGATTTGAGTTTGAAATTAGCCTTTATATTTTGATATTTAATACTAAGGGGTTGGTAAATCATATGAGGGGCAATGATTTCTTTAATAATTTGTTCCCTAGTATTGTCCATATCTTGGTCAATTGGATGGGAAATGATTAGATCATGAGTGATTTGATTATCCCTAACATTACTCCAAATACGGTGAAGAGTTCACTCAATTTTAGGGTCAAATGAATTTGATGGATTGTTTGGGAGGCTACATGGAAATAATAGTGATTTTAAAATGATGATTAAGGGAGATTTTTCTTTTTCTTTTTCTTATTTTTTTGTTTTTTAGTCTTTTTTACAAAAAAGGAAAAATAAATTACTACTAATTGCACCATCCATGAAAAAAAACCATTTGAATCATGTAAAATTTTCACGTATTGACCATTCAAAGTTTCAATGATCTTATATAATGTTTATAGAGGCACTCAGGTTGAATCATTGATGACGACACATTTTTGGAGTCAATTGTTTTTGTTTTTTCTTTTTTGGGGAGGGGGTGTTTGAAGAAATTAAATAAATTTATTGATGGATGAATTTAGGTTTAACTTTTTTATAAATATTTGGGTGAGTTTATTATTAGGGATGTAATTTAATGATATTCTTGAGATTTTTGATATATTTGATTAAATTAACACTCACTTCACAAGATGATTTTGATCAGAATTCCCAAATATTGAGGCTTTAATCCAATCCTCCAATAGGTTACTTAAAATAATCAATACTTGTTTATGGAAGTGTATTTATTGATATAATAATACATGGAATTATCATTTTAAACCAATAATTTCATTAATCCAGGACATTTTATGTTTTAATATACTCAATGTTAACCTAAAGAATATTTGACAACCAAAATCTCTCAATCACTTGACATCCCCAAATTATGACTCACCCTAATGGATGATTTAATTAGAAATTAATATGGTTATTAATTTGGTTTAATATTTTTATGGTGATGAGTTAAAATAATAAGAAAATTAAGGAGACAAGAAAAGAGTTGTGCGTAGAACACACACATGGGCGATGTAGAAAGTTAAATGCTAATTTTGGATTGAAAGAGAAAGTAAAAGTGAAAGGTTTTTAAAATTAATTTAAATTTTATTAAGAATAATTATAATACAATTCATAATTTGTACAGATATTATATAAGATTAAGATAATTTTATTAATATTTAAACAAAATTATAACTCAAACACTTACAAGATTACAAATGAAGGATAATGAAAAATAACATGAAAACAAAGAGAGGAGGAAAGGTATATCAAGTGGAAAATAGAGTTTTTAAGGTCCTATAAGGCTTTTTAAATTATTTTTTCATTCTAATTTATACTCTAAAGTTCTGAAATTCTAAATTATTTCAAGAAGAATAGGGGGGTTTATTTATATCCCAAGGTGGTGGACTGCTTGCCTTCCAAAACTTCCCCTCACATTGGCTCGAAAATTTGACCATTTATACATATTTATGTAGAGAAATTTCCATCATAAAAGTAGTATATATACATTTTTTTCATATCACTCTCTAAATTAGGTGTCCATTATAATTTTGGAACCAAACTTATGGTAGTTTTCTTAAACCATGTGCTGTTGTCCATTTTTGTATGGAATTTTTCCATGGTCAAAATGAAAATGAATTTATGGCTATGAATATGCCTTAATTTATATTAAAACTATTCTAAAATATTTTTAGAATACCTCTTGAATTTATAACCACAAAATTTAATATTTATTGGGTGATTGTATTTGTATAAAAGTCATGAATGGGGAACTACTCTTTAATCCTGGGAAGAATTGTGGGCTAGAGTTTTGTGCATCAGTTGGGAACCATTAAGGATGACTTGGGACTTGAAATTTTTATAAAATTTATAATATAATTTCACTACAATTATGGTTTAGAATAAATGAATTTGTAATTATTTATTTATCCCAAAAATATAACATCTCAACTGGTCCAGTTTCATTGGAAAATTCATTGAGCCTTCTTGTGTGGTTTACATGGACCTCTAAATGGCTGAATTAGACAATTATATAGTTTAATAATTTGTTTAAATTTTAATTAGGAACAATAAAAAACAATAATAGCATCATTTAGATCATTATTTTTTATTATATGATTAAAATATTAAGCTATAGTGAAATTTAATGAATTTGAATAATGCTCTATATATGTGTTTATGATCAAAACCCATACATTGACTAAAAATCAATCCTTTAAAAAAATAAGTGATGAGAGTAATTAAATTTTTTTAATCAAAATGTAATATCTCTCTTTACCAAGTTTCTAAGATTATTACCCTATACATAGTAACCTTATTTGTTTACCTACTTCTTTAGATATGGTTTTTCTTTCATATCTTAAGTAATAGGATGATTCCTTGTAGGATTATACTAGAATTCATCATTATAATTCACAATAATCTTAAATATATAAAAAAATTTATTTAGTTTATCCAATTTATTCCTTGTGGAAAAATTATTCTTCATCCTTGTTTTATTGTTTACTAGAGCAGGTTGTATCCTTTCTTCAGATTTTCTCGCCTATGATCTAGGACTTCTATGATTTCTTAAAAATTAAATATTATGCTAGAAATCAATATCTTTCTACCCAAATCTCTAGTATCACCAACACCATCTAATTAACCATGTTATTTTTATGTTAGGTGCAGTATGTCTTGATCTAGTCACTTGCTGATTTTGGGTCAGAAACCCAACCTTTTGGGGAATAGTTTTTCTTGGAAATGATCACATATATCCTTGAAATATTTTTAGATGCATTAAAATTTAAATCCTTACAAATTTTGGAAATTTTTGTTTTTTTCTACACCTTTATAAAATATAGATGTAGTGCTAATAGATTTCATTGAGTCATAAGATACATTTTTCGATGATATTTAAATAAAGACTTGTCCCTATGATATGTATATATTTAATCCAACACTGTGAAATTTCTTTGTTTCAGTAATCACATATGAATTTTTGTGTTTCAAAACTCATTTTCTCCATATGTTGGTATGTTCCAGCAGGTGTAGAATTCATATTCTTCAACTAGATTTCAGCTCTAGAAATTTCTGGCTGAGAGTGTTCTTTTCCTCTTCCACCGATCTCAACCAATCCTCCCAATCATTATCCATATTCTAAATTTTATCCTCATAAATTTTACTTTTCACCATTAAAGAATTATTAATATCTTCCACCCTTTTTAATTTAACTTCTAGCCGGGAATACTTGACATCGATGGAGACTTTGTGAAGCATCTCTAAAGCATAGAATAATTAATTCACAAACTTATTAATATCATATTTCTTACATTCATATATTTTCAATTATTCATTAACTAAATACATTATTTAATTGAAAAGAAGGATATATTCTTGATCTGCTTTTACTAGATTAATGAGAGTGTTGTAGGAGTGTATCTTCTTTGAAAATGATTCTTCCACCGCACTGAACTCTTCTTCCAGCTATGTTTTTTCATCAATAATACCCTTGATGAATCTGAATATATAAGTTTCCATATAAATAGGTATAGTCTTGATATAATCCATGAATTCAAGAGATATGTATTTAGAAGATTCTATGAAATCACCATTATAACTTGAACTTGTTTTACTAGTGGAATAAAAATCAATAACTTTAACTAATGAATCCTCACCATAGTGATTACTTTAAACTAATGGGGTTTCTTATTTATTATTTTTGATATCTATTTTAATATTTTCCTATATCTTCTATCTATTACTCAAAGTCTTGGATTAGACTTACAATTCAATTTTTATAGGGATGGAATATTAATTTTTTGTACAAGGCACTTCTTCAAATATATGAAATCTGTACTTCATATATTAATTAAATGAAATGAGGTTTTTTAATAAAATTGGAGCAACCCTTTGGATCTTATATCAATTGAGATAATTCAATATATGAAAATATAGGTAACATATGATCTGATATTGATTTAGATTCGCAATAGACTGTTTACTCACACTTGAGGTGGGGGGGGGTGAGTCAAGTGTTGTACGATTTTTATGAATTATAAATTCTTCTTTAAACCTTTCAACCTAAAAATCACTGTTGTGGGCACTTTAAAATGATGTTCGGTTTTAGGTAACTTAGGTGCATCAGGGTGGCTGACCAAGGTCGTCTCTTAAAGGAGGAAGTAAATTAAAAAAATTTCTTAAAGGTATTATAAAAATATAATAAAAAATAATAAAAACACTACTTGAAAGGATGGGGTGGGGGTTTATCATTTATAAAACTAGAATAAGTTTTCTTAAAGGAGATTGATTTTTTTTGTTTTGTTTTTAGTTTTGAAATGAAGTTCGATTAAAATGAAACAACAAGAAGATGTTTTTTAGATAATATTTAAAAAAAATAACTGATCTAACTCTACCTCTTCACTCAATTATTTGTCATTATAATTTAAATTAACATCCAATAAATTATAATCCTATAATTTTTCAACCTTAAAACCCTACGAGAGTTACTTAACCACAAATATGAAATTACTTAAACCTTAGGCTAGCTTCGAAACATGCAATCGAAACACCCTACTTTGATTGATATTATAAGGTTAGCTTATGGTTAGTGGTTTATTAGAGAACATATCCATTCTGGAGATAAGGATTAATTGATTTTAGGTATTATATTTGAACTCTACAAACTTATCCCGTGTGGTCTTTTATTACAGATTAAGATCACTCTCACAATTTACACAACTTCCGACCTCGCATGTTTTTGTGTCAATTATTCAATTGCTTGCTTGGTTTAATTTAAATTAAAAAATCATTTAATATATCATATTAAGTAAATTAAAGTAGCTCATTGATTCAAAATAAATTAATGAATAAGTTTATAGGTATATCAATTACTAAAAATAATTACTCTTATATGGGTGGTGTAGTCATCATAGAAACATTTTTCATGTGAAAAGGTTTAGAAAGGGTAGAACCCAATCAAGTTTCTACCCTTGATTCCATCCCAATTAGTAATATTAATACAAGAAGAAATTTTAACAAAACAAAATAAAAGAGAAGAAATAAAATAATAATAAAGAAGTTTATTATGGTCACACAAACATTACAACATGAGGAAGAAGAGGGCTTCAACGAAGGGATCTTTGCTTTAAGAGAAACCCTTATTGAATTTCTTGGAGAATTTGAGTGGAACCTATTATACTATTACCTAAACTTCTTAATTCATGTCCCCAACACCACCAAATGAGAAGAACGCTAATTTATTGAGTGGTGGGGAGTCTAGGTTCAAAGTGGTTTCAAGTGTGAATGGGTAATCTATGACAATTAATTTATGCCAAATTGCACCACTAATTTGACCACAAAAACGCGTAAATCAGCTATCCTTCCAGAAGGATGATTCTTGAGAAAATTAGTCTTTGAGATCTGCCCAAAATTTGGGCCTAATAAAATCATGTATGAAGAAGTTATGACCCAAATACATAAACCATGTCCAATTTAGCAATTCCATCCCAACTTTGACTTTATGGCCCATTTTCATAAAACCAAATTCACGATTTAGCTCCAATGTCCTATATTAAAGTTGTAGAAAATTACTTCAAGAACACATTTACAAAATATTAAGTTCAAATAATTCAAATAAAATTATTTATGTTTGAAATACTTAAGTGAATTTTTAAATGGTAAAACTGGAATTTTCATCAAATTTTCAAATGAATGATCTAATCCCAAATATTCCATAAATGAACTTAGTTAACACAATGTGAGGAAATTATATAATTTATTATTAATAAAATATTCAATAAAACTGTGTTTTATCAACTCCCCCACACTTACCCTTTTGCACTCCCTGAAAAAACCTTGTATCATTTATTCTGAAAAATTGTAACAAGTAAACATCAAAATCAAATCAAAATAAATTTTAAAACACATATCCTTGAGATCCAAAAATTTCACACCAAGAAAAAAATATATCATGCTTCATAAAAAAAATTATTTCAAGTTTTCTATTTATATCATTCAATATATTTCAACTTCATTTGTCCTCCCATGCACAAAACACTTACCTCACTTGAATTTTCTCTTATCACACAAATGTCAATTTTTCAGCAATGTGTTTCTCATCCAAACTCCCAAAAGGGTCACCATAGGTTTGATAAATTCTGAAATCACTACCCGATGCAAGTCAAGGAAATATGTTTATCATGAGGAATTTTATGGGTTGCTCCGTGGCTTTCGGTCGGTAGGATTTAGATGTGAAAAATTCTGAGGCTAAATGAGGAGAGTTTGACTCTTTTTAATGAAAAATTGAATTATTATAATTTTTACTTAAATATTGTCTCTTCATTAATCCCCATAGCATCAATTCATGTTCACCATCATGAAAAATAAAGTAATTTGCACACCATTCAAAATTTCAGCAGTAAAAATGCCAATCTTCTCAAACATGATTTTCTTGAAATCTCTATATAGGCAGAACATTCTCTCTCTATAAGAAGCTCCAGAAAGGCACAACTTCACTTATCATGAAAGATCCAGAAAAGGCACAATATTCAATATAATGGTTTTATGCAGCATCAAATACATATATTTAGATTTTAATTTTCCACCCAAAGTATCATATAATGTGGTAACACAACACAAGACAACTTCCCCCACACTTAAGTTCAACTAGATTATGAAATTTCACTTCAAGAGTTGGTTGGATAGGTAAAATTGGCCTGTAATGTGGAAAAACTGATTGGATGTTCGTGGATTTTAAAGGCTATGAGGATTAAATGTTCAAGGTAGGCCATTATAAAAAGGATTCTTTTAAATAGGGGATTTAATAAAAAACAAATGCCTCAATCATTTAAACATAAGTACCTCAAACCCTAAAGTTTTGACAGGAATAAATCAAATTCTGGTTAAATCAAGCATGGTTTAGTTCTCTCAAGAAGTGAGGTAAATGTATATAATATGAAAAGAGTGGTTTAGAATCCTCACAGGAAAGTGATTTCAAATATAAAGACAGTGAGATGTGACATGGGATTCAAAATTCAGAGTACTTTTCATGAAATTACTAAAGATTTAAACTTAAAACAAAGTCATATTCAACATTCATTTAAGCTAAATTTGAAGGGATAAATTGTTTCAATTATTGATATGGATTTCAAAATGGTGATGAGAATCATTTCAGATCAAAAGTTTCAAAAACACACAAAAAATTGAAAAATAAACACCCAAAATTTAAAATACAGATAATATTTTTTGAAAATCCTTAAAAAAATAGGAAAACAATTGAAATTACTAAACTAAAAGGTTACCTCCCCCACACTTAAAATATTTCATTATACTCAATGTGAACCCATGAGATGATATATTCACATGAAATGTATAATTTTAAATAGGATAAAGAATAAAGAAGTGAAAGGGTTAGGAAAAGCCAAATATGATTAAGTGGTGATGGGGTCATGCAGTGTGATGAAATCCACTGCATTAGTAGGAGGTCCCTCAATTTATTTCTTAAAATGTTTCCCATTGACTGTAAATATCCTTCCTATGTCCTCTTATGTGATCTCCACTACACCATAAGGAAAAACATTAGTCACAACATAAGGACCTAACCATCTAGAACACAACTTACCAGGCATCGGCTTTAGTCATGAACTATATAGAAGGACTTTATCTCCAACATGAAACTCCTTTTATTGGATCATTCTATCATGAGATGATTTTAATCTTTCCTTGTAGATTCTTGAGTTCTAATATGAAGAAAATATAATTTCTCCAAGCTCTTGAATTTAAAACTTCTTTTGGATTCCAGCTTGTTCCATATCCATGTTTCATTTCTTTATTATCCAATAAGATCGATGCTCAAATTCCATGGGGAGATGAAATGATTTCCCAAAAACAATCCAAAATGGGGAAATACCAATGGTTGTCTTGTATGCTGTCCTATAATCCCAAAGCGCATCATCCAAGTGCTTACTCCAATCTTTCCTATTTGGTTGCACGATTTTCTCCAAAATTTGTTTCAACTCACGATTTGAAACCTAAGCCTAGCCAGTTGTTTGGGGGTGGTATGGTGTTGATGTTTTGTGTGTAACCCCTTACTTCCGAAGGAGGGAAGCAAAATTCCAATTGCAGAAGTGTGTCCCTTGGTCACTAATGATGGCCTTTGGTACTCCAAACCAGCAAAAAATCTGTGTCTTGACAAAGTCCACCACAACATGAGAATCGTTAGTTTTGGTGGCCTTAGCCTCTACCCATTTACTCACATAATCAACAGAAACAAAAATATACAAAAAACCAAAGGAACTAGGAAAAGGACCCATAAAATCGATGCCCCACACATCAAAAATATCACAGAATAATATGGGTTATTGAGGCATCTCATGTCTCCTATAAATGTTTCCCATGTATTGGCAATGTGAGTATGACTTGCAATAAAAATGAGCATCATGGAATAAGCTAGGACAATATAATCCAGAGTCTAAAACTTTCCTAGCTGTCTTTTGGGGTCCAAAGTGTCCACCCAAAGCATGTGTATGACAGAATTGTAGAATAGACTCAAACTCATGGTCAGGAACACACCTCTTAATAACTTGGTCACTACTCATGCGCCACAGGTATGGATCATCCCAAACTTAAAATCATGACTCACTCTTTAATTTTTGTACTTTATGCTTCTTTAAATTTGTAGGGATTTCATAGGCAACAAGGTAGTTAATTCAATCTGCATACCAAGGATGCATACCTGATATGGAATAAAGATGCACATCAGGGAAGGTGTCCTGAAGTAGTACGTGGTCCAAGGTGTCATCTTCTAGTGTGTGATTAAGCCTACTCATATGATTTTCCTATAAAGACCTGAAATTTCCATGTAATTTTTTTTATTAAATGGGAATTTTAGGAGTCTGCGAAAATTTACGGTGAATGATTCCGAGGTCCGGTGTGCCCAGAGTCAATTTCTGAAGTTGTTTTGGGTACGTTCAGTAAACATACAAGCAAATTTTTATAACTTTTAAACCGGTACTCAGAATTAAAATCCGAGGGCACCATTGAAATCGTAGCGCCAATATTCACTTAAGGAGAATTTCACCTCGATGGCAGTGGGTCGAGAATGAAAGTTAGATTTTGGGTTTTTCGTGGAAAATAATAAAATAAAATTATATTCACTTTATTTTATATTGAGATTCCATGTGGATATTTCAGGTAGGGTCCACCAGAACTAAACCTCTACATGGAAGTTGGAAGTGGGGACCACCACATCTTAACCTCCCATGAGAGGTTATGGTGGTGGGGACCACCCGAACCATAACCTCCCATGAGAGGTTATGGTGGTGGGGACCACACAGGTTTTTAAACTCCCATGAAACCTCCCATTAATTGGGAGAAACCTCTCAGGTCTCTATTAAATGTGGGGGGAGCCTATGGGTATCCTCCCAATAATTATAGCCAACACACCTCTTAAATTACGTCAGCATAATTTATTTAGCTTGCTCCTTTTAAATTTAAATAATCCTGTCGTTGGAATTTAGGAAGGTTTCTAATAAATGAACCGTCATAAATTCCAACGATCATTACCTACCTCCCTCCGTCTATTATATGTAGGAAGCTTGGGAAGATGTTTTTGGATGGATTCACCAAGCGACGAAGCGTGGGTAAAGTGACGCGATGCCCAACAATTGGAGGATTACGCTTACTCCACGAAGAACGCATACTTCCAACGAAGAACACCGGTGAGGAACAACTTCAACTTCCTTCCTGGGAGCCTACTCCGATGTGGGAAGTCTTTGACTATGACGTGCCAACGCACAAAACCGACGATCGTGGAAAACACCGAAGTCACCGATGTCCGTCTTTTCCCAAAAATCCATTTTCTTCCCCGCACCAACATTGACAAACATCGAACAAAGGTAGGGGGTTTATTTGCATGTTAATGGTTTCCTTGATTTTATTTTGTGGTTTGGAAAAGAATCATTATAGAGGCTGTAGAATTATAAGTTCATCATTCACTTTTCTTGATGGACCGATTGCTATCATCCTAAACACGGAGGGTGCAGACCAAACTAACATAGCCTAACTCCCTCCGCCGATCTCTTTGTGATGTTCTTCAGCATGGCGACGAAACGACGAGGAGATTGAGGCAACAGACAACGACCGTGCTACCCGTTGTTCTGCAACCCACGCTGCCCTCGTGGCGCTTCGGCCGAACCGGATCCCAGCTACCGCCGACCTCCTGTGTGCCCGCCGGCCACCCAGCCGCCCGTCAGCTTCCTGGCTCCCGGCCGCCCCCAGCATCCCGTGCACTCGCTGGTATCCTGGCCGCCCGCCGGCCACCCAGCTGCCCGTTGGCCACCCGGCAGCCCACTAGCCTCCTGCCTCCCACCTCCCGGCCGCCGCCGACCTCCTGTGCGCCCGCCGGCCACCCGGCCGCCCGATGTCCTCCCAGCTTCCAGCCGCGACTGGACTCCCGTGGTCCCGCCGGCCACCCGGCCACCCGGGCACCCGCCAGTCTCGAGGCTCCCGGCCGCCCGCCGGCCTCCTAGTCACCCACCGGCCACCCGACCACCCGCCAGCCACCCATCCACCCTCCGGCATCCCGAGCCGAGCCGCCCAAGCCGCGCCCCTCACAACATTGGCAGAACCAGCCTCGACCATCCGGGCCGAGCCGTCGAGCCACGCCCCACGCGAGCCTGGTTGAGCTAGCCTTCCATGCCCCTCGCGGCGCCTCCAGGCTGAACCGCCCTTACACCGACGTGCGGCCGGTCCGCACCCTCACGATCGGTCCACACCCTCGCACTAATCTTGGCCTTCATGGGCTGCTGGGCTGTGCCAGACCCAATGGGTCAGGCCAGGTTGAACCAGACTGAGTCAGCCCATACTGGGTTGGGCTGGGTCGGTCCGACCAGGTCAGACCAGACCCGGGCCCACTTCGACCCATTTACGCTCATTCAACCATATCTTTGGCACTAAACGTCTGTTTGATGAACCATTAGCAGTGCTGGAAATCTTGGAGTGTGACGGTCCCTTAGAGTATACCCCACTAAAGTTTGGGGTATAGTTGAGTTATGACCAGGTTGGATCGTGCACGAATCAAACCGGGCCACCTGGGACTAAAAGGATAATAACTCTCAGACTGGGAGTCCAATTAACGCACCATTTATTGCGTTGAGACCCCTATGATGAGGCGGAACTTCGAGTTGTTTCTTTGTGGGAATTCCTGTAAATTGTTGTATCAACACTTGGATTGAGGAGTGGACCCTCCTAGAATCAAGCGTGCTTGTGCGGATACAGGAGCTACTTCATCTACAGTAGGGTAGCATGACAGTGGCACAATACTCAGCGAGGTTCCCTGACCTCTCGTGCTACTCCACATATATGGTGCAAGACCCATTCTTCAAGGTCCATACCTTCGAGCAGGGGCTCAGACAAGAGATTGGGGCTTCAATGATCTCCCTCAGCATCCCAACGCAGGTGAGGGTGTTGGAGTGAGCCCTCTTAGTGGAGAGTTTCCTTGCTGGGCAGTCACCAGCAGTGAGACCCACCACTGGGCATCACGTAGCAAAGTCCTCTACAACTGGAAGCAGACAGATGTCGCAGAGATCCAATCAGACCAGACCATCCATTGGATGACCTCAAGACATGGGTTCGGCTGTATAAGGCACACGAGACAGAGCCAGTCATACGAGGGACAGAAAATGTTTCACATGCGGTGGGCAGGGTCACATGGATCGTGACTGTTTGACCCGCTATTTGGAGGATCAACAGACGGTCGAAGGACCATCCAGATAGAGAAATGGATTCGATCGAGGCTTTCAGTAGGACACATGCGGAAATGGTAGAGGAGCTAGCCGTATAGCTGGTGGTGGGAAACGTTTCAAGGTGTTATCACCACCACCACCAGGAGGTCAACCCCGACCACAAAGAGCAGGTGGAAATGGGAGAGCTCAGCACCAGGCAGCTGAGGCTTATGATTATGGAACTCCGGAGATGATTCAATGTACAATATGTGTCTACTCCACCTTAGCTGTAGTTCTTATAGAGACAGGTTCTAGTCTCTCTTTCATTACCACCGCCCTCATTAGGAGCTCAAAGATTCCGACAGAGCCATTGGCTCGATCCTTACAGCTAGAGACTCCAACGGGAGCAGACTCGACAATTACGCATAGGTTCCAGCAGTGTGAGCTTATTCTAGGAGGTGAGAGTTTCGGCTAGGATCTCCTCATAGTGGCGTCAAGGCCTTTTGACATCATCTTGGGTATGAACTGGTTATCTATAGTCCATGCTCAGATTGACTGTATTAGGCCCAAAGTGCGGTGTGTCTGCATGAATGAGACCAGTTTCACCTTCACCGGCAAGAAGGGAGCCTTTTTAGCACAGGATGGGATTTCCCAGATGAGAGTACAACCAATCACTAATAAGTTGGCATGCCTTACCCTCGGAGCAGTTGATGTGGAGAGTCAGAGATATCCTATAGTGGTGGACCAATACGCGGATGTTTTCCCTGATGATGTCTCAGGTTTACCTCCTTGCAGAGAGGTGGAATTCTATATTGAACTATACCCTGGGACGACACTGATATCTACACTAGCATATCGGATGGCTCCCGCGGAGCTTTGTGAGCTGCGGGTACAACTAGAGGACTTGCGGGGGAAGGGATTCATCTAGCCCAGTATTTCTCCTTGGGCAACCCCGATTCTGTTCGCCAAGAGTGCTGATGGGAGATTGAGGCTTTGTGTCATCTACCATCACCCGAACCAGGTGAACTTGAAGAACATGTACCCACTATTGAGGATTGACGACCTCTTTGATCAGCTAAAGGGAGCGTAGTGGTTCTAAAAGATAGACCTCAAATTAGGCTATCACTAGCTTAGAGTTTGAGATGAGGATGTATAGAAGACGAACTTCTGATGTCGATAAAACCACTACGAGTTCTTGGTTATGCCATTCAGCATGACCCATGATCCAGCTATGTTTATGGGACTCATGAACAAGATCTTTCAGCTGTACCTCAATCGCTTTGTCATAGTCTTCATCGACGACATTCAGATCTACTCAACTACTAAAGAGGAGCATACCTACCATTTACGGGTAGTACTAGACACACTCCGAGAGCACCAATATTATAGTAAGATCTCAAAGTGTAAGGTCTGGATCTAAGAGGTTCACTTTCTGGGACATGTCATCTCAGAGGCTGGAGTTGCAGTGGATTCAGTGAAGATTGAGGCAGTACTTGCATGGGAGCCACCCAGGAGTGTGATAGAGTTACAAAGTTTCCTGGGTTTGGCTGGATACTACTGAAGATTTGTACCAGACTTTTCCAGAGTTGCATCACCACTATCAGCCTTGACGAAGTATGGGAAACCATTTTTGTGGTCAGATAGATGCCAGAAGAGCTTTCAGAAGCTGAGGCATAGGCTGAATAGTGCCCCCATATTGAGGCTTCCAGAGGAAGGTGTTGGGTACGTAGTCTACTGCGATGCATCAGGGAACAAAATCAGATGTGTCTTGATGAAGGAGCGAGCAGTTATCGCTTATGGTTATCAACAGCTGAGACAACATGAGAAGAACTATGCTACCCATGACCTGGAGTTAGCAGCAGTGATCTTCACCTTGAAGATGTGGTGGCACTATCTGATGGGAAAACATTTTACTGTGTACTCTGATCACAAGTGTCTCAGGTATATCTTCACTCAAAAGGATCTGAACCTGAGAAAACGACATTGGCTTGAGTTCCTCCTGGACTATGACTTCAAGATAGTCTATACTACTGAGAAGGGGAATGTTTTTTCAGATGCACTCAGCAGGAGATCTGGTATACAGATGCTAGGTGAGGCGACAGAGCAGCTGATTCTTTACAGATATCCTTTGTAGATAGAGATGGTGTAGCCTTTCTTTAGTCTCTTACAGTCACTCCCCCACTTCTTCAGCGAGTCAGGGAGGCATAATGTGGGGACACTGACTGAGAGACATGACGTGCTCAGATATCTACAGGGTAGGCACCTGATGGAATTATTGAAGGTGGGGAGCACGTCATGATCTTCAGAGGAAGTACTATGGTTCCGGTGTCACTTCAGGAGGAAGTGTTGAGGGAGTTCCACACATCCCCTCTAGAGGTAAATCCAGGAGTGGAAAAGATTTACCAGGATCTCCGATGACAACACTGGTTGCTGGGAATGAAGAAAGCAGTTGTAGAGTTTGTTTCTCGGTGCCTCACTTATCAGCAAGTGAATGCGAAGCATTAGGTACCAACAGGCTTGGTTCAGACTTTAGAGGTCCTAGAGTGGAAGTGGGATGGGATATCACTAGATTTTGTGACAAGACTTCCATTTACATCCATAGGTTATGACTATATTTGGGTGATCGTTGACCGACTCGCCAAGTCATCCCACTTCCTACTGATTAGAGAGTCAGGTTCAGTAGAGAGCTTGAGACGCCTCTATGTGCAGGAGATTGTTTGGATACATGGATTACCTTATTCTATTGTCTCCAATAAAGATGCAAGATTTACTTCCCTGTTATGGAAGGGGTTGCAGGAGGCTTTCGGGACACAACTTCTTCTGAGAACCGCCTTTTATCCTCAGACAGATGGCCAGACTGAGTGGACCATTCAGTCCCTTGAGGACATGTTGTGTGATTGTTTCCTCGAATTCTGTTATAACTGGGAGGATCAATTACCTTTTTTTTTCAGTTTGCATACAACAAAAACTATCACTCCACCATGGGAATGGCACCTTTTGAGGCGTTGTATGGATGACTTTGAAAATAACTTTTGTGCTAGACTGGCCCATGGGAGTCAGTACTCGTGGGACAAGAGTTGGTACGGGCTACCACAGAGAAGGTGTAGATCATCCAGGAGCAGATGAAGACTTCACAGATCTGGCCGAGGTTGTATGCTGACAGGAGACGGAGACCTCTGGAGTTCGAGGATGCCAACCACATCTTTCTACGGGTCTCACCTCGATGAGGTTTACGAAGATTTAGTCGAGATAGAAAGTTATCTCTGAGATTCTTCGGACGTTTTCATGTCCTCAACAGAGTTGGAAAGGTAGCTTACTACTTCGCTCTTCCACCTCAGCTGCACCGAGTTCACGATGTCTTCCATGTATCCCTGCCGAGGAGATACGTGCATGACCCTCCTCAAATCATTGAAAAAGGAGAGTTGGACGTCGACGATGGGGAGAATTTTATAGAGTTCCTAGTGGAGATTGAGGATCGACAAGAGTGGGTCATTCGTGGATGGTCGATACCTTTGGTTCATGTTCACTGGCAGCACGAGAACCTCCAGAAGAGCACATGGGAGTGGGATGCTCAGATGTTTGCTCAGTACCCCCACTTGTTTACTTAGTTGTGAGTTATGGATTATGGGGACGTAGATCCCTGAGGTGGGGATAATGTAAAGACTCAGAATTTCCATGTAATTTTTTTTATTAAATGGGAATTTTACGAGTCCGCGAAAATTTACGACGCATGATTCCGAGGTCCAGCGTGCCCAAAATCAATTTCTGAAGTTTTATTCTGGTACGTTCAGTAAGCATACGAGTGGGTTTTTATAACTTTTGAACCAGTGCTTAAAATTGAAATCTGAGGGCACCGTTGAACTCGAAGCACCAATATTCGCTTAAGGAGACTTTCACCTCGATGATAGTGGGTTGAGAATGAAAGTTAGATTTTGGGTTTTTCAGGGAAAATAATAAAATAAAATGATATTCACTTTATTTTATATTGAGCTTCCATGTGGATATTTCAGGTAGGTTCCATCGGAACTAAAACTCCACATGGAAGTTGGAAGGGGGGACCACCACACCTTAACCTCCCATGAGAGGTTATGGTGGTGGGGACCACCCGAACCATAACCTACCATGAGAGGTTATGGTAGTGGGGACCACCCGGGTTTTTAAAACCCCTTGAAACCTCCCATTAATTGGGAGAAACCTCTCAAGTCCCTATTAAATGTGGGGGAGCCTCTTGGTATCCTCCTAATAATTATACCCAACGCACCTCTTAAATTGCACAAGAATAATTTATTTAGCATGATCCTTTTAAATTTAAATAACTGCATTGTTGGAATTTAGGAAGGTTCCTAATAAATGAAACTTCATAAATTCCAACGATCGTTACCTACCTACCTCCCTCTCCTATATATAGGAAGCTTGGGACGAGGTTTTGGGACGGATTCACCAAGCGATGAAGCGCTGGTAAAGTGACATGACACCCAACACTTGGAGGATTATGCTTCCTCCACGAAGAACGCATACTTCCAATGAAGAACGCCGGTGAGGAACGACTTCGACTTCCTTCCTCGGAACCTACTCTGATGCTAGATGTCTTCAAATATGATGAGTCGGCCCACAAACCGACGATCGAGGAAAATGCCAACGACACCGATGTTCGTCTTTTCCCAAAGATCCGTCTTCTTCCCCACACCAACGTTGAAAAACATCGAACAAAGTTAGAGGATTTATTTGCATGTTAATGATTTCCTTGATTTTCTTTTGCAGTTTGGAAAAGAATCATTTTATAGGCTATATAATTTGAAGTTCATTGTTCACTTTTCTTGATGGAGCAATTGCTATCATCCTAAACGTGGAGGGTGCGGGAAAAACTATCATAGCCCGACTCCCTTTGCCGATATCTTTGTGATGTTCTTCGGCATGACGACGAAATGACGAGGTAACGGAGGAGACAGGCAACCACCATGGTACCCGTGGACTCCGCAACCTGCGCTGACCTCATGACGCTTAGGCCGAACCATCTCTCGGCCACTTCCGACCTCCCGTGTGCCCTTCGGTCTCCCGGCCACCCACCAGCCACCCGGCTGCCCGCCGGCCTCCCGCCTCCCAGCCACTGCCGGCCTTATGTGTTCCCTCCAGCCCTCCAGCTTCCGGCCGCTACCGACCTCCCGTTCGCCCGCCGGCCTCCCGGACGACCACCGGCCTTACGACTCCCAACTGCCCGCCGACCTCCCGGGTCGAGCCGCTCGAGCCGCGCCCCTCGTGGCATTGGCCGAACTGGCCTCGGCCATTCGGGCCGAGCTGCCAAGCTTCGCCCCACACGCGCCTGGCTAAGCCGACCTTCCACGCCCCTCACGACACCTCTGGTCCGAACCGCCCTTACAATGACGCTCAGCCGGTCCGAACCCTCACGACTGGTCTGTGCCCTCATGCTACTCATGGCCTTCGCGGCCTATTGGGTCGAGCGAGACCCAACGGGTCAGGCCGGGTCGACCTCGACCGGGTCAGACCGGACCTGAGCCCACTTCGACTCATTTACTCTCCTTCGGCCATATCTTTGGCACATGATATCCATTTGATGAACCGTCAGTGGAGTTGGAAATATTGCAGCATGACGGTCCCTTAGAGTATACCCCATTGGAGTTTGGGGTATAGTTGAGTTAATGTCAGGTTGGATCATGCACAAATCCAACCGGGACCTCAAGACTAAATGGCTAATAACTCTCAGACCGAGCGTCCAATTAACGTGTCGTCTATTGCATTGAGACCCCTATGACGAGGCGTACCTTCGAGTTATTTCTTCATGGGACTTCGTGGATGTTATTATATCAACACTTGGCTTGAGGAGTGGACCCTCCCGGAATCAAGCGTGCTTGTGTGGAAACCCTATGGATGGCTGCTCTCTGATTATTGTTCCTGGATCCTGTGTGGGTTCGACAACTCTGACTACTGTTCCTGGATCCTATGTGGGTTCAACAGCGCTGACTACTGTTCCTGGATCTTGTGTGGGTTCGACAGATCTGACTACTATTCCTAGATCCTGTGTGGGTTCGATAGTTCTGACTACTGTTCCTGGATCCTGTGTGGGTTCGACAGCTCTGACTACTGTTCCTGGATAATGTGTGGGTTCAACAGCTCTGACTATTGTTCCTGGATCCTGTGTGGGTTCGATAGCTCTAACTACTTTTCTTGGATCCTGTGTGGGTTCAACAGCTCTGACTACTGTTCCTAGATCCTGTGTGGGTTCGAAAACTCTGATTTTAGTACCAGGATTCTAAATGGGTTTGACTGAATATATGATTTAGTGGCTACATCTAATCCTCTCTAACTCTCTACAAAAGTTTTATACCTGTGTGAGATGAGTCAATAACTTTTGTCTCTACCTCATGATTTAGATGGATTACTTGATAACTTAATTATATGTATGGGCATATACCTAAGTGGGGTTAACTGTTGATTTCATACCTTGTGGTTTATCCTTTTTGGATTTTGTGAGACCTTGAGCATCTCGGGCTCCCTACTGAGTATCGTTATACTCACCTTGCATGCATTATGCCCACATGTCGTTGTGTTGGATGCAGACGACGGACAATGATGACCGAGGCTAAGTGTACCAGGACTGGATGGTACTCGGAGGTGGACCACACGATGTGATGGTAAACGGAGGAGACAGGCAAACGTTAGTGCTGTGGAGGCTATCTGTACCTACCCTTTAGGTAGGATTTCCCGGTGGACGACCCAGGAGCTGTTTTCCCTTTTTCCAGTACTTGTAATTTCCGTTTCTTGTACTTTATAGTTGGGCTGGTATTTTCGGCCCCTTTTACTTTTTAGAACTCTTTTGTTATACAGTTTTACTTAGTGTTTTGCTTCCATCTTGTACACTATTGTGTGCATTTTTAGGTTATAAAGGCAATGCCTTCCCAGTTTTAGGGATTTACGACTTTGGTGCTAGTCGCCAGCCCCTGGCCTATAGAAGGCGGGCTTAGGGTAGTCACGACATGGGCCCCAGGGGACAGGTCGTGACACTGCCACTGAGTTTTTTGATCCCTTCTTGTCATTTATCTCAATATCAAATTCCTGAAGAAGGATCATCTATTGGATTAGCCTAGGATTTGCGTCTGGCTTCTTCAAGAGGTATCTCAAAGATGCATGGTCAGAAAAAACAACTACATTAGAGCCCAATAAACATGAACAGAATTTATCTAAAGTGAATATGATAGTAAGAAATCCTTTTCCATGGTTTTTTAGTTGGATTGGGCTGAATCCAGTGTCGTCGATGCATAGTAAATCACATGTGAATGTCCCTCCACTCTCTGAGATAAGATAGCTCCAACTGCGAAGTTGGAGGCATCACACATAAGCTCAAAAGGAAGCTCCCACCATGAGGTATGTATGATCAGTGGAGTGGTCAAACACTTCTTTATCTCATCAAAGGAAGTCTTTCAGTAATCATAAAACACAAAATAAGAATCCTTTTGAAGTAATCATGTCATAGGAAGGGAAATCTTACTAAAATCTTTGATGAAGCGTCGATAAAATCATGCATGCCCTTGGAAAGATCTAACATCACGCACACATGAAGGATATGGTAAGGATTAAATGATATCTACCTTATATCTATCAACCTCAATCCTATGTTTTGACACTACATTCCCAAATACAATGCCATGCTATACCATGAAATGACACTTTTCAAAGCTCAGGACCAGATTATTCTCAATACAATGATTTAACACCTTTCCCAAAATACTTAGAAATTCATCAAATGATGATCCATACACTGTAAAATCATCCATAAATACCTCCATGCAGGTGTCAATAAAATCTGAAAAAAATACTCACCATGCATCTTTGGAAGGTACCTAGGGTGTTACAAAGTCCAAATGGCATCCTTCAGTAGGCAAACATACCGAATGGACAAGTAAATGTTGTCTTATCCTAATCCTCCGAAGCATTAGAAACCTGAAAATATCTAGAAAATCCATCCAAGAAAAAATAATGTGTCTTCCAAGCTAGTCTCTCAAGAATTTGATCAATAAATGTGAAGGAAAAATGGTCCTTACGAGTTGACTGATTTAGTTTCCTATAATCAATACACACATGCCAATTATTTTTTACCCTCATTAGAACTAACTCATATTTCTAATTTTTAACAATAGTAACACCACTTTTCTTAGAAACAACCTGAATAAGACTCACAAAATGGGAATTTGAAATGGGAAAGATTATACCTGCCTCGATCAATTTCTCAACTTCTTTTTTTACCACTTCCAGAAGAGTTGGATTCAATATTTTTGGTGGCTGCCTAACCAATTTTTCCCCATCCACCAAAAGAATCCTATGCATGAAAATGGATGAAATAATAATTGATATGTTAGCCAAGGTCCACCTGATTGCCTTAATATTCTCCCTCAAAAGATTCAAATGTTTTTCTTCACGTTCAAAAGAGAGATTGTTAGCAATGATAACAGGTAATCTTTTACAACTCAACAAGTATGAGTATTTGAGATTAGGTGGAAATGGATTGAGTTCCAATTAAGGGGGGTGATTTATAGATGGAGAAATTGAAGGGACTAAAATATTTTCACAATGAACATCAGTATCAAAATATAAATCATCACAATCAGAGAATAAAACATCAAATCCATCAGAATACTAAATAGCCAAGTCATAATCAGAGTTTTCTTGATCAAAATCAGAATCTGATTCCATTTCAAAATCAAATCTATGAGAGTCTTGTTCATTAGAAACAGACGTGGAAGTTCTCTTAGACATCAGACTAGAACTAATAATTATAGTCTCCCTAAACATTGGACAATCAAATTCCATGGAGTTTTTATTTGGTGGTTCAAAATGGGAGATAACAAATGAAGAATCGTCCTCTAAGGGGTACTTCATGGATTCCATGACACTAAATATCACAAATTCATCTCTAAATTCCATGGAAAGTATAACCTCATTGAAATTTATGATAGTTTATTAAGTTTTTAGAAAGGTTCTACCTAAGATAATGGGATCATGTGAACTTACCTGATCGTCCTCCATGTTAAGCACATAGAAATCTGCTAGAAAGATCATGTCTCTTACCTGGACAAGTACATCCTCAGGGACTCTCACTGGATATGTTGTAACTCTATTTTCCAACTACACCACTAATCTTGTGGTCTTCAACTCGCCAACCTATAAAGAAGAGAATATAGAGTGAGGCATCATATTTATAGAAGCTCCCAAATCAAAAAGAGCATCAAAAAAGTGAAACTCCTCTATGGTGCATGGGATAGTGAATGTCCCTGGATCCTTTCACTTTCTTAGAATTGCTGTATTTGGTGTAATGAGTGCTGACACATTTATTCCAAGGTTTATCCTATCATTTCCCTTGATCCCTATTCAATTGTTATAATATTCTTTTAAGAATTCTTCATACCTTGGGATTTTCTTGATGGCTTCAAGTAGAGGAATGTTTATCTCCACACACTTGAATGTGTACAAAACCTCCTTTTACATTACCTATTAAGCCATATTCTTGGTTTTAACAACCCTGTTTGGAAAAGGAAGGGGTTTAGGAGGAAAATCATTAATCTTTTTCTTACTTTTATCTTTCTCATTGGGTTTCTCATTAACTGGTGTTGAATAAGGATTTTCTAGAGTTGAGGTGAATCTCGATGGAATGGTGGGTGAAGAAGTATCATTAAATTGCTTCCCATTTCTCATTGTGATGGAATCAATATTCCCATTTGGATTTGGAGTAGGTTGGGAAAGTAGGTTTTCATAATTCTTACTTACAAGTTCATGGAGGGTAGTGGCAATCTGGCTCATTTGAGTCTTAAAATCCCTCAGCTCTGAACCTTGACTCTTCAATTCATTATCTTGATTAAGAACAATCTATTTCAAAATATCATCATTATTAGAATATACCTTTGATTTAAAAGCCCCTTGTTGTTGTCTTGATGATGATTGAGCTTCAAATCACCTTTGGGGTTGTTGGAAACCTTATTCGTAAGGTGGAGGCTGCTGGATGTTTTGTTGAAAAGGGGGATTTTGTTATTGTCCAGAGTCATAAATCATGTCCGATTGATCCTTCCACCCTTGGTTTTATGTTGAATAAAACTTCTTTTAGGGATATGGTTGTTGTTGTTTCTGTTGACATGGTCTCCTAAGAAACACTGCTGCACAATCTTCTATTTCTTGCAGTTGGGGGTAACAGTTATTTGGGTGGATTTCCTTAGTGAAAATTCCACAAGGCCTTGAAGGAGGGTGTTGAGATGCCTTTTTTTACAAAAAAATATGAATCACCATAGTGGTAAATTATTCCAAATTATTATCAATCAATTTATTTTCAAGAGAGGAAGGACTTACCTGATGTACTCCCCTAACATGTGGTGTACCCCAATCACCAAATTGTTGAGAGTTTTGTGCCATATTATCGATAAAAGCACGTGCATCTACTAGTGTCTTGTCCACCAATACTCCCCCGACTGTAGAATCCACCATGCTCCTCTCTATAGGCATGAGTCCATCATAGAAGTATTGGATGAGGAGTTTCTAACTGATTTGGTAGCTTGTGCACAACTTCTTGAATCACTCTCATTACTCATACATTTACTTTTATTGTTCTTTCTTAATCCTCGATATCTACTTACAAATATAAGTGGCCCTTGATGATGGAAAAAATATCTGCAATAAAGGATGTTTTAAATTCTTCCAACAAGTTACATCTTGAGGTTGTAAATAATACATCCAGTCTTTTGCAGCTCCATCAAGTGAAAATGGAAATGCTCTTAGTTTGATTTGATCTTCATAAAATTTTTGTAGTTTTAAGGTTAATAAAACCACATTAATTTTTTTTAAATTTTTATTTGTATCGTCACCAGATAATCCATGAAAATTTGGAAGAAGATTAATTAACCCAGATTTCAGTTCAAAGTTCGATTCGAGATTTGGGTATGCAATGCAATTTTGTTGATAGTTAATATCAGGTGAAACCAATTCTAGAATGGTTATATTAAGTTTATTTCCATTATTTTCAGCCATTTTTTCTTTTTTTATGTTTGAATTTGAATTTATTCTAATTTCAATGTTATGAGAGTGAAGGAATTCTTCAACTGGTTGAATGTTGAAACTTCCTGTAGACCGAGAATGTATGATTTGAGCCCAATGGCTACGTTCAATCTCAGGATCAAGATATAAGAGATATTCGGGATTAGTTCATGTCATAAATAAAATAAAAATGAAAAGAAAAAAAGTGTACCATAATAAAATAAAATATGAGAAGTTTGAGTTGATGGTCCAAAAAGAAGAAGAAAAGAAAACAAAAGAAGAAGAAAATTTCAGATTGGGTAAAGAAGGAAGAAAAAAGGGAAGAAGAGAATAAAATGTAAAATAAAATAAATATCTCTAAATGGATGAAATAATTACTTAACTCCCCAAAAAAAATTCCAATTTGAAAGGCACTATCGTGGGTACTTTTAAATGATATTCGGTTTCAAGTTACTTTGGTGCACCAGGGTGGCTGACCATGGTCATCTCTCAAAGGAGGAAGTAAATTAAAACAACTTCTTAAAGGTATTATAAAAATAGAATAATAGATAATAAAAACACTACTTTAAAGGATGGTTTTTTTATCATTTATGAAACTATAAGAAGTTTTATGGAGGAAGATTTCATTTTTTGTTTTGTTTTTAGTTTTGAAATAAAGTTCGATTAAAATTACACAATAAGAAGATGTTTTTCTAGACAATATTTAAAAGACATAATTGATCTAACTCTACCTATTCACTCAATTATTTGTCATTATAATTTAAAATAACATTAACTTAATTATAATCCTCTAATTTTTTAACCCTCTAACCCTACGGGAGTTAACTTAACCACCAAGATGAAATTACTTAGACCCTAGGCTAGCTTCAGAACATGCAATCGCATCACCCTGCTTTGATTGATTTTATAAGGTTAGATAATGGTAAGTGGTTAATTATATCACATATACATTCTGGAGATGAGGATTAATTTATTTTAGGGATTATATTTGAACTCTAAAAACTTATCTTGTGTGGTCTTTTATTACCGATTATGATCACACTCTCACAATTTACACAACTTCCGACCTTGGGTGTTTTTATGTCAATTGTTCAATTGCTTGCTTAGTTTCATTTAAATTAAAAACTCAATTAATATATCATATTAATTGAATTAAAGTATCTCATTGATTCAAAATAAATTAGTTAATAATTTTATAGGTAGATTGATTACTTAAAAGAACTACTCTTCTATGGGTGGTGTAGTCATCATAGAAATGTTTTGAATGTGCAAAGGTTTAGAAAGGGTAGAACCCAATCACGTTTCTACTCTTGATTCCAAACCAATTATAAAGATTAATAGAAGAATAAATTTGAACAAAACAGAATTAAATATAATAAATAAAGGAATAACAAATAAGTTTATTATGAAATCACAAACATTACAACATGAGGAAGAAGAAGAGGGTTTCGATGAAGGGATCCTTGCTTCAAGAGATAACCTTATTGAATTTCTAGGATAATTTGAGTGTAAACTCTTCTAATATTCCCTAAACTTCCTAATTCACGTCCCCAACAACAAAAAATGAAAAAAACACCAATTTATAGAGTGGTGGGGAGGATAGGATCAAAGTGGTTTCAAGTGTGAATGGGAAATCTATGCCAAATATTTTAAGCCAACTTGAACTACCCATTTGACCACCAAAAAGCGTGAATAATCTATCCTTACAGAAGGATGATTTGAGAGAAAATTATTCCTAGATATCCTCTCAAAATGTGGGCCTAATCCATGCATGGATGAAGATGTTATGGGCCAAATACAACACCCATGTCCAATCTAGCGAGTCAAGACCAACTTTGACTTCATGGCCAATTTTTACTAACCAAATGCATGATTTAGCTCCAATTTACTAAATGAAAGTTGTAGGCAATTATGTTAGAAACACATTTGAAAAATATTATGTTCAAATAATTCAAATAAAATTATTTATGTTCTAAATACTATAGTGAATTTTTAAAGGGTAAAAGTGGGATTTTCATCAAATTTTCAAATGAATGATCTAATCTCAAATATTCCTTAAATGAACATAGTTAACACAATCTGTGGAAACTATATCATTTATTATCAATAAAATATTAAATAAAATTATGTTTTATCACAACCCATATAGGAATTCGACCTATAAATCTAGTTAATAATTATTGATAAATTATTTTTAAACTAGACATACAACATCACATACAGTAATGGAATGAAAATAAAGATAGAACACACAATTTAGAAGGTTCAGCCCCTCCTGGGATACCTACTACTTAATTCACTTTGGATGTCCAAATAATTGATTCTATAATACAAACTTATCATCATTACAAGTGGATTTTTCCATGTATAATCCTAAAAAAATCACACCATATTACATAGGTGTGGTCACTATATTACCTAGGTGATTTTTTCTACTCCCATAGGTTCTTTATAATCGCATCCAATAAGTTTATTTTCATCTTAATCCTCCTAAATAATATCTTATATATGGACTTGGTGACTCTAAACCAATATTATAAAATCATATTTCTCAACTCAAAGTGATGTAGACTACCATAATGTCTTCAAAGTCAACTCATGAAACTCAGTATATAGATGTTCTCTTAGTTCATAGTTCTTCTAAATTTGCTCATTGGATTATCAAACTCAATTCTCAAGAACATAATCTAGAATATGTTCTACCTGGATTTTGGTCAGTTGATCTAAGTCACAAAATATTTCTTGATGACATCACTTGATCACATGGGTCTGATATTTCTTAATCACTTATTCTTACATGCTACAACTTTCAATGAGTTCCTTATTCTTCTTCCTCGAGAGCAAATCTTGCTTTCTAGATGATCCTTATTTTTTTCACACACAAAAATAGTGGTTACTGATTGATTTTTTTCTTTTCTTATCTTGAATATTATTAATCTCACATGTTTAGGTGGATAAATTAATTACACATTTCTTTTTCAATATTCCATAATTATAACCCATGTTGACAAATGAAATTTACTTGAAAAAATGAATATTATCAAATTTTTAGATTTGGGTTTCAATGATTTTCCATGGATAGTTTTTCATGATCAAGGTGTTCTATAAGAATACCCTTATAAAATGCTTATCACTTTAGAAAAAATGATAAATACAATATTATTTTATTCTTCACCAGGATCATATTATTCTTCTCAAAAGATTCCACTGTAATATACCCACATTTTAAATCTCTATAGATGTATAAAATGTAGATAACGAATATATCTTCGAGTATAGAATTCATCTCATTTTTCAATCTTAGAAAATTACCAAAATTACATCTCATTTCTCTCAAATGCTCAAATATACCAAGATCAAGATAATTTAAGAACATGGATATTTGGATTGATATTTGATAGGTTTTCTCAGTTTTTTTCATAAATGGAAAGTCCATCACTTGATGAACATGCAATCTTCGATGAGTCCTCATCTGCATTATTATTGAAAACCTAATCAATTCATTTTTAACATAAAGAAATAAATGAATTGGAATATACTAATTCAGTATTCTAAAAAATCTTGAATCATGAATTGAATAATATTCATGATGTTATGAACTTTAAATAACACTTCTAAAATCATCAGATTTGTATTTTCTGAAAATTAAAATTTTTAGAAACTCCCTTTATCACTTTTCTTTTATATTCACTTTTCATGGATAAAGACCATCTACTTGTTTTTCTCAAGATTTAATCATACACTAATATAGGTTTATATGATGATTATACCATTGTAAAATAACACTATAATAATTCCATTTAAAATTCATTTTCATCAAATTTAAAATATGGAAACTTGATTTTTCATCCAACAGAACATAAAAATTTTTATAAGTGTTAAAGTATTACACTAGGGACTTTAGAGACTTATGTTCATTTTCATCTAGTATATTTATAAAAATTTATCTAGTTGTTTAAGAATTATTTTTATACAAATATTTATAATGGGGGGTTTTAAGACTTATATTTTCAATTCTTATATTCAAGGACTTACGCCTAGTGGAAGAAGACTTACGCTACAATCATGCACTCAGTATTCAGAATATTGACTCTTGTAAAGTATTACATTAAAGTCTTATAATCATTAGATTTATATGATGGGCATCAAATAATTAATATTACCTCAAAGTCTTAATATATACAAATGAATCCTTATGTTTAGAATCAAATACTTGTGATCAACTGGAAAAGACTTACATTTAAGACTTATTCATTTTTTCATATAATTTAAAATCTAGATTTCCATGTGTATCTTTGAATGGAATTTTTATAACATTATAGATTATACAAACTTATAAAAATCAACTTGTAACATTCTCAGCTAATTATTATAATTATAATAATATTTATAAACTTCTTTTAATACATTTACAAGGTGTTTCAGAATATAAAATACTCAAATAAGAGTATTTTAGAAAATATATATTTCAACTCAGGTGAAACTCTTCAATTATTCCTAAGCCATCTCTAATCACATCAAACTTCATCCAGAAGCATATAAACACAGATTTTAGTATCCAATTTTTTTTATACTTCTTGATTTGGTTATTCATTTTAGCTATCCTTCCTAAAATCACTTTGAACCTGATTTACATGTGTTATCCACAATCATATTGGCTATCTAACCATAGGTTCAACAAAAAGATCCTCTGTTTTCATATTCTTCATTAAACTATTAAAGACATGGATTCTTCACCTTCAACAACTATATTATACCTAAAGACTAACTCATTGAATTTTCACATGTAATAACCACTACCTAGAAGTTTTCATGCCAAATATTCATAGGCAATGGTGGCTTATTACTCCTTTGGATGGAACCTTTATACATCACCCAAGATATCAACTTTTCATTATCACATTGAAAATCCTAATTTACAACAAATAATAATTGAAAACAAATAAAATCAAACACCTTTAGGATCTTAAACGAGTTAATGATAACTTATTCACATGTGAGCCTTTGATTAAAAAATTTCATTGATGATGTATAATTTCTATGATATTTACTTTTACTCCTCATTGTAATGATGTAGTTAATTCTATGATGTTATAATTAATTAATGGTAAAAAATAAGGAAAATATTCATTAAACTATTAGACTTCATGTGATAACATTTTAATAATTTAACTACCTATAAATGAGGTGAATCACTTACTTAAAGCATGATATTCTTATGATGACATGGATTACCGATAGTGTAATTTTTTCTTCTAATAATAATAATAATTATTAAGGAAAACTTGTTGAATAAATTGTCAGATTAAAGTGAAACTCAAGATAAGTGATGTGGACTTCATCAAAATGTCTTGTATTTATTTATTAAGACAACATGAATAATTAATATGTATGATGATAATATAGAGGTAATTACCACTTATAAGAGATAATTTAAACTCTCTATGAATAATATGTATGATGTAAACTTCTAAATCATGGTGAGGAATTTCTATGATAATGTGATCTACATAGACTTATTCTGAAGTATACATCATATGATGATGAAGAAGAATGAAAATATGAAATTTATTTCAAGATATGGATTGATATATTTGACGATACATATATATTCTTATTATAACATGGTATTCCTTTAACATTGTTATAAAGAACTAAGGATGACATATATTTATTATAATGACAATAAAGAATGTTGATATGAACCTCATTATCTAAAATAGTGAATTGCTTGAGTGATGATGCAAATAAAATTTGTCAATGGGTTGGGAATATTATGATAACACTTTGAATGAATCAAAATAATGTAAATATGACCTTATGATGTGGATATTTATATTACTAATATAGTAAATTAGTGAACTAGAATAATCCTATAAATGACAAGGGTTTTTCCTTGTATTTTTATTTTCTAATGGTATGGAAAATTTATAGGATATTATGAAAAATTGTGAATAATATATTGAAATACCATATAAAAAATAGATTGATTATATATTGGGTAGTGTGATTATTCTTCTTTCTCACCTTAAACTATATGTGTGATATAGTCCAATGGTTGGTGGATGTTTATAACAATGATATACTAGATTATATACCCCCATACCCGCCCATTGATTTGGGTTATGGATAGATGTTGACATTTGAGTATCTTACCCTTCTAACACACAACCATCAATAAGATATAGGCGATGAAACATTCTAGTAAACACATTCACATTATCTGTAACACCCCGAGCTTCCACGATATGCTTCTCTTTTAATAATGCAATAGCTTGCATTATACGCAAGTTCGAGATTCTAACACACTGCGACTAATCAAAATAGACATTATGAATAGTAATACCCACTTTTTGAAATTATATATATTTTATATTTCAAAATGGACTTCATTTTTGGATTTAGAATGTCGAAATTAGCCTATGTTGAATTTTTTGTAATTTTCTGAGAACTTCCAAATTTTTATGAATAGTGAAAAATACTTAAAACAACTTTTTTAATCAAAATAATTTATAGTGATAAATTATAATATTTAGTGGTTTTAAATTATAATTAGAATATATTTTTACCATTTTATCCAATGGTGTTCATTAGAATTAATTTCACTTTGAAATTCGACATAAACAATTGTCAATCTTTTGATATATATTGTTTCTTAAAAACACGCTATTTGTTGTGACAGCGGGAATTAATTATAAAATTAATTAATGCAACTTATATTTTTGGAATTTTATAAAATAGACATAATTTTTGAATTTGGAATATCAATTATAGCTTAGGGTGAAATTTTGGCATTGTTCTGAAAAACTTCAATTTTTGATGAATAGTGAAACCACTAAGTGGTAGTTAAATAACTGATTTTTCGTTTAAATGAAATATTACCACTTATGTGATTTGATTTTCAAAAATCTTACATACATGGTTGTCATTAGGAAGTAAAATTTGGTTCAATGGGATTAAAATAATTTTTTTGGTGAATAGTAACTTTTAAGTTTAATTAATCGCGGTTAAAGGTAATTAGTGAAATTTAAGGTAAAAATGATATTATAAAAATATGAAAATACCTTTACACTTGTCCTAACCCTATTTTATGTGTCATGGCCGACCAAGAAAATCCATGGGTCAACTTGGGGACCCCATGGAGCCACTTTGGTAGGAAAATGACATAAATAACGTTTTATTTAAAGTTAAAATAAAAATGTCACAAACATAAATTGTTTTACTAAAACAATTTTTAAATGGGGTTATACAAGTCATATTTTTGACTATAAATATTCATTAGAAATATAAAAAGATTTACTACATCTTGATATTTTTTTTATAATTTTTAGACATTAAATATATTAAATTATTTATGACACCATGATGATGCAGCGATTACCTCATTAATTAACGATTTTAATAAAATGGAAGGATAATGTAAAATCTAAGCATTACACTTGTCCAAAGAATATTGGATGAGAATATTTCGAACCCTTATCACCTTATCCTAGAATTATATAAGTGTGGGACCTTTAGAATCCGAAAAGCATTGTATAATAAAGTAACATTTCATTACTTTCCAAGAGTGACCCTCCTCTCCTCTTATAAAAGGCCCCCACCACTACCACCTTACTCACACCTTCAAGCCATTTGGATTGGCCAAACTCTTCCCAAATACTCTCCCAAATTCCATCCCTTACTCCTAGAAGCCTCACTTTGGGCATAATTCTTCCCAAGGAAGCCTTTGGCTCAAATCAAAAGAGTTACCCGATTTTAAGGTAATGTCTTCTCTTATGTTATTTTGTTTTATTTTGATTATCCAAGCCCCTAAACTCTTTTTATTAATTTATTTTGTAACAAAACAAGTATAATAAATATACTAGGATTTTTTTATAAGAAGTATTCGAGCTACACTTACACACACCTACATCTAATGGTTAAAGAACACACTGTTTCTGTGGATGACGAATTTCTGCCTCACGAAACGATGATTGTTCAACACTCTTATAACACCTTCAAAGGTGGCCATTAAGATTTCACTCTATTTATACATGATATATAATATGTTTATGTTTTACTTAAGGTTCTGTATTTTTCATTTATGGCATAACTTTATTGTTTCCATTATGGGTAAACACGATATTTTCATTTTAGGAAGTGCGGACTACCGCCCCCTCAAAGTGATTTGAATCGTTAATGCCATATGTGGGATGTATAAAGGATGAAGTAAATGATATTATATATGATATTATACTGGAATTATAATATACATTTATATCATTATGATTTTATTCCATTAAATATGAAATAGAAATAAAAGTAGCGTTCATGCGTACGTACTGCTTACCGTCTCCATGAACGGTGCATTTCATTTCTTACCTCTAAACGTTATGGAATATTATAAATGCATGTATATACTGGATATATATGAGATATATGATATCTATATAATGAATATAATTCTGGATATAATGGATATTTCACCACATGAACAACTTGTAATTATAAGAAGTTTATTTTTGACTCAAGTACCAAAGATCGACAAAACAACCGTTATTAACTTAAATAATTACATAATGTTCATAACATGGTAATAAGTGATATAAAAGGAATAAAAAACTTGAAAAAGGTTATTAAGAAATTATAAATTAACTCTAGTTTATTATTCAGGAGGTTAAAGAACGGTCGAGTCAAGACAGGACGCAAGGTAAGGGAACTTCTTAACCCAATTTTGATTCTTTGGGTTAATATCCTACTTTCAAATTATGTCATGATATTATTATGTCTTATCTTGTATTTGTACTTTATTTATGTGTACTTATATTGAATACACATAATAGATCTATTTTATTTTAAAAATGATCTTTATAAGGGAACTTCTTAACCCAATTTCGATTCTTTGGGTTAATCTCCTACTTTCAAATTATATCATGATATTATTATGTCTTATCTTGTATTTGTACTTTCTTTATGTGTAATTATATTGAATACACATAATAGTTCTATTTTATTTTAAAAATGATATTTGTAAGGGAATTTCTTAACCCAATTTCCATTCTTTGGGTTAATCTCATACTTTCAAATTATGTCATGTTATTATTATGTCCTATCTTGTATTTGTACTTTATTTATGTGTACTTATAGTGAATACACATAATAGATCTATTTTATTTAAAAAATTATCTTTTTAAGGGACTTTGTCTCAATCTCCTTTCATTGAGGCATATTTGGTTTTATACACAACTTTAATTCATACGGTGTATAAACCCCTTTGACTTTTACTTTTATTCAAAAGGAATATATTTATACGAAGCGTTTTACTAAACGAAAAAAAGGAATGTTTTTCTTGTCGTACGTATGCGGAGACAATGAATTCTCCGCCACCGTGACAATTATTTGAGTTTCGGCTTCCTCTATAATCCATAACTTTTTTTAAATGATTTAAAAAAAGAGAGAGATATTTCTCTCAAATGTATGAAAATCCAGTGAAAATGTATAAGTATTTAACGCAAGCTTAAAAATGTTTTCAGAAAACCTGACTCTCGAGTGTGGTAGACAGGAAGGGATTGGGCGTGGACCCATCATGACCTGTAATTAGTCGAGCAGTCTCAGAATTAGTTATTTTGTTTTCAGAAGCTTGCATAATGTTTTCAGAAAAACACTGGAGTATATTTGAGCAATTTTAAACATAATTATATTCAAAAAAAAATTGCATCGGTAGGTCTCATGAGACAAACTAGTGTCTTGGCACGAGGCCTTAACGAAATCTTATTTGTGGTCTTGGAACGAGGCTTTGACTACGTGGTTATGATAGTCTGGCATTATGCATTCCATCATTATGAAAGTGGTTATTGATATTTCATGGGATTGTTCGACTAGTAGAATATCCATGTGAGTAAGTAAATAACATTACTTAATTTTATTTTTTCCATATTATGTTGAAGTTCAAGTTTAAAAGGCTTTTGTTTTAGTTATACATTGCCATAAATGTTTATATTTATCGATGAAAGATTCCTCTATATTTTTATCCTTACTGAGCATCTGAGCTCACCCCTTTCAATGTTTTAATATTTTCTAGGATGTGAAAAAGTATTGTATGAATGACCTGCAGGGATAGTCAGAAGAGGATATGAGTGTGGACTATGGAGACTTTGTTATTATAGTTTTTTACTTTATGATGTAATGTAACATTTATGAAAGTATCTAGTATTTCCAAGGCTACTAAACTAATCAGTCTTTCGAGACTTGATCTTTTGTGATCATACCAATGTTACAAAGTAATGCACCGACTCTAAGTAACTGGGGTCGGGGTGTTACATTATCAACCATAGACCTTGGTTTGTGGTGATTGATGATACACCTGAGTATGTGTTTCTATATTCACCTACTATTCTAGGTTTGAGGTCAATGATGATTCACACAAGTGTTTATAATTTTTCTCCACAAAAAATCTTGGATTGAAGTGTATTATATAGTGATGACCATTATTATTTTGTTACCCAAATAATTGGGTTCAAGGAAAGTTAGTCATAGAGACACTGCTCTAGCAAGAGACTATCTATAGAGGCAAGTCTCTAATATGAGATAGTGGTTTATTATAGGTAATTCATTTGATATTAAATTTATGATGGGATGTGAGATATGATATTATTATTATTTATTATTTTATTTATTTTATGTGACTACCATCTACATATGGGGAATATGATTTTTATAATTCCCCGACCTGGGTAACTGCCAGAAGGCCCGAGTCAAATCTCCTCAAGGCCACATGCACACCTACATTTATGCTAAAGGTTGTTGACTAGTGATGAGATTCTATAACCAATATGGTGGGACTGTACTCTAAGCGTGTTCACATACCATAACACATATATAACTAAATCAAATATGAAACATTATATTTAATTCAGGGAATTATTGCTAAAGTCTAGCCAACAATAATATATACAATGTTGTAAAAAAATAGACATATTATCATCATAAAATATCTCCACATACAACAAAATGATATTTGACCAGGTTGATCACATATAAATTAAAACAAATCCAAAAATACCGATGGAGACTTGACTAAGGTCACACTGTAGGGTGAAACGAATAAATATTAGTAGGGAACCACCAACGGGTTTCTTATATTTTCCACAATATTAAGTGTAAGGACATGCGAAAAACAAATGAACAATAAAAAAAACTTGTAGGAAATCACATCAGGTCATCACATGAAAACCAATATACCTCAACAGTTGACCCCACTTGCATCATCCAAAGTTGGTAGATGATATTTCATAGCGACAATATCATTATAGAATATATAGAAAGTATATTATGGGAAAGGAGAGACACAATTAGATAAATATAATAGAGTAACTAAGAACCATCCCACTTAAATCTTTTTAACACTTATGAAGATGACTACCTAGGAGTTATGACCCCAAACCCTAATCCCCAGTACCATTCCATCCCTAATGATCATAAAAACATTATATAGTAAACTCATCATGGAAATGAGAGACCCATATAAACCCACATTGTAGAGAAACTAGGTATCATCCCACATTTCTTGTGATCTTGCACGATTTCAAGAAGGATGAGAAGCTGGGTGATGAACATCTACACTCCGATCCATAAGTATACATGACACAACTTATCATCATATATATGAACAAGGACGATATACAAAAATAATACATAATAGACGTATCCCACAACCTAGATCTCTACTAGCCATTGATCCTTACTTAGCACACCAATATAGAATATCCTATACAAATTTCATCATCACCTACCCAGACCCAACTCACTTTACTTATCCATTGAATCATAATTTTCATCTAAAATGATGATCACATGGTCTCAAACCCTTAGGACATAATACGACCATAAAATGAATTTCCAATCATGCAACAAACTAAATAGTTTATCAATTAAATACCCTTTATATAATTATTTCATATAATATAATCACATAAAATCACATTAATAACATAATAAAAACTTTATAAATGAAAAATTAATGAAATAAAAGGCATTTCTAGAAGTTAAGGAACATATACCAAAGGAATAGTACCTTGATATTTGGAATAGAAACATAACAATTATGAATAAAAAACTAGAAAAATTAATAGTTTCCATGCCATTGAAATTATAAATAAAATTTATCCATCTTATATGTGACAATATTATATAATTTTATCAATTTATAAGTAAATAAATATTTTAAAAATAGTTAATTAAGTGTTGGTATTTTTGTAAGTTATAAACATTTAATTACAATTTTATGACTAATTTAATAATTTAAGATAAAATTTACTTTCATAAAATGTATTAATAAATTATTATTTTGATGTCTTATGATTATAATATAATTTTATGATACCTAGGTTAATTTTTCAAGGTGACATAAAAACATTTATAATTTTAAAATCTGTATTTTCCAAGTAAATGATGATTTTAATTAAATTAAAATTTATCATATTTATAAAATTATTCTCATAAAATGGAGTTAATTTTTGAATTATACAAGTCAGAAAATAGTAGGGTTAATTTTTGGGATTTTTATGAAATAATCAAACTTTTGGTGAATAGTAAAAAACAGTAATTTATAGTATATATACATTATAAGTTAAATAAAATATTCACTGAGTCATGTATTATTTAATCACCACTGGTTCGAAATAAAATTATCTAATTACTGTATTTATTCTCAATAATTATCACTATTTCTTATCTTGAGAAAAATAATAAAATATTAAGTAAAATAATAAGAAAACACCCCTCTCCCCCACTATAAGTAACACCCCTCACCACCTCTTCTTCGCACACCTCTAAAGCCTTGAGCCTTGTATATATTTTGATGAAATATCCTCCCAATATCCTTCCCCACATCCAATATCTTTTTTTTCTGAATAAAATACCAAAACCAATTCCCTAAGGAGGTTCTTAAGAAGAAGGGATCAAGAGGTGAAACCCTCTTCTATTTTCTTTCCATTTCTTTTCAAGTTCTGTTATTTTCTAATATTCTCCTCAATTACCCTTATCCAAGTGGTATGAAAACTACGATATCTTATATATAATATAATTTTATCATGTTTATTGAATAATTATTCATCAAATCTCTTCTCCACTCTTTTTTTACTTTAAGAATGAAAGCATCATTTGTGAGGTGCTGATTTACCACCTTCGTGGATGACGTGATTTTATCTTTCAATTCCACCTTCAAGGCTTGTCATTAAACTATTTTATGGTTGAACAGGATTATAATATATTTATTATATCTCATATAATGTTATAGAATTATTTTTTAAACATGATATTAATTTATAAAACAAAATGAGTTTATTGTGATTGAAAACAACCAAAATAAACCCAAATGATTATAATTAACCATTTATCTAATGATTAATCCTAATTACATAAAATAAAATGATATATAAGACCCATTTAATTTATTTAATATCATTAATAATATATAATTTAAATTCTTAATAATTAACCCCACTTTATATGACCTTTTATACATGTATACAAGTAACCCGATCATGAAAACCAAGGAAATAAACTCTCCCAAACGATGAAATTGTATCTAGTAACCCATAAAAAAGGACATAAATGAAATTAATAAAGTTATAATAAAATAAATAAATGTATTAGTGGTTCTATAATTATTAATTAATGAATATAATTTTATTATCTAGGACATTAATATCAAATGAAGAACACCTTTGGACTTATGGTAAGGGATTCTACCTGAACCTCCATTATTACTTCGGGTTATTCTGTTTCAATTTTTTCCAAAATGAAATTATCTTTTATTTTTATATAAATCTTATTAAGGTAGTTTATATGTTCCAAAATCAAGTATCAAGTTCCATTTATCTTTATTTTTTGGGGATATACATGTTTTAAAAGGTTCCCTACTCAATTCTTCCTGATAAGCAAGCCTGATTTAAGGGAACATCCCAAATTCTTCCCATTTTCAAGTTCAATATATAATATATTTTAAGCCACCATTACTTGTACAAAATAAATAATTTTATTATGAAAAATTTACTGGTTTACTTTTGGTTTTATATGAATGATTATTACCTTTTCAACTTTATATTCTCTTTAATATTTTCCTTAAACCACATTAAAATGTTTTATTTCTAAAGTTTCTTAAACACCATTTTTATACGTATTCACTTAATTTTGACATAAATTATAATTATATATGCCTATTTTACCCTATTAATTTCCATTAGTTATTTAAATCCTGTATTTCATGTATACCATTGTGATAATCCCTTATGTTATGCTTTTTGACAAGATTACGATGCCAATTCTTACCATGGGTAACTCTGATGTTTATGTTCGATTCCTTATGTATTATTCTTAATGTGGAACATATATTTATGAAAATTTTATGTTGGGTTCACCCAGACAGTTCTCCAATTCATTGGGTAATGTTTAGTCACATGATACGTTATGTGCAACAGTCTTTGTGGTTATCCTTAACTCGTGCTCCATGTGAAATGTTCTTGGTGGTTAGCCTTGAGTCATGATCCTCTATGTGTAACGAGCCTTGAATCATGCTAAATTCATGTTTTATGTTACTGAAACATTACTATTATTCCATTATTATATGATCCCATGTTATATATTTCATTATTATATATGTCTACTCATGTTCTATGCCTTTTTATATCATTATGTTATGCATTCTAACCCATATACTAAGCTTTATTTTAATGTTTATTCCCTTACTGGGATTTTTAGATCATCCCTTTATTCATGTTATCCCCAGGTTATCTTATTTATATGTAAGAGATGAAGGTATGTTAGGAGATTTTTATAAAGATTAAATAAAATATGTTCTTATTTTGGAATCGTGATGTTTAATTATGTACCTAACCTCTAAGACACTAGAATTTACAATCCTTGAATTGTAATTTGATTTTAATTATGTTTAAAATCATGTAATGATATGTGTAAAAGTCTAGGGTCAATATAGTTGGTATCAGAGGAAAATTTTAGTTAGTTTTGGAGATTAGGACTATATAACTTTACTAAGAACACTAGGGATATGTCTAAGCATGAGAAAACACCCCTAACAATTTGGAAAGTATAGAGTAAGTGGTTTATCAAGAAAATAAATCCATATATGGATAATACAAGTGGATGTGGTTCTGGAATAGATGTACCTAGGAGTAACAACTCTGAAAAGGTGTTTTGGGCCTGACTTGTGGTAATCTGGTACATGAAAATAGGCCTTACTGTGCACCTGGTTTGAAAATCCTGGGGGATATGCTTTGGTAAATTCATAATATCCTTATAAACCATTGTTAAGGGAAAAAAATCCATAAGAAAATATTTTAGGAAATAGATCATGGATAACCTAGATTGTAACCTAGGGAATCACAAGTTAGGATATACTTTTCTATTGGACTCCTCATTTGTTAATCATTTTTAATGATCACAAATCATGTTAACCTTGGTTAATCTATCTCAAATAATGTGTAGATATTGTTGGTTTCCCTATGCTCAAATTCTTACAAATCATAGTATAAATTTTCAAAATATCCTCATTCAGAATATTATAAATCATGTTTGAATCTTGTAAACTATATTTGATCTTGTTCTATAATATTTTATATTACTAATGATTAATTATAATTCATTATGTGAATATTATTTCTTAATAAAGTTTTATAGATATTTGTATAAGTATGAGAAAACGTAAGTTTGCCACTAGTTTTGGATTTTATCAAAGTCCTTGACACCGTAACCCTAACACTGTGACTCAAACACCATGCCTCAGACACCGTAACTTTGAAAACATAACCCTGAAACTATAACCTTGACACTGTAACTCAGAAACCAAGACTCAGTCACCATAACCAGTTTCAAATTTCACAAAGTCTGTGACATCGGTTCCTTGTTACCATCTTCAAGATAATGTTCCAAGTGTTGACAAAGGACTAGACATCGTTACCTGAGGCACTGTGATCCTAACATCACATCTATACTACCAATTCCTGACCTCAACATCACTGTAGCACCATGAATGTATCAACATTCAAAGGAATAGGAAAAGACACCATTTATAATGACACCATTTTAAGAAATATTGTGACACCTTTCTTACTTTCTATCTTTTTCAATTTAAATTTAAATGTTATTTCTAAAAGTCATATTTGAGTCATTTAAAGGAACTAAAATAATTAATGTTTCTTTATAGAAATGTCAGTTTATAGTACAAGGTATGAGGTTTAGAAATCATGCTTCTTATCTTCTTCAACACGTGCACCCCGAAATGAAAATTATGCCACGAGACTTAGAGAAATAGAATGTGTGAGATATACTGAAGAACATCTACAAATCTCATGAAACCACTATGAACTGAAGAAAAAAAAAGAAGAACACATGAGGAAATCTCAACCGAGCTACACATCGAATTGAAAAATTAATTCAACATATCAAGGAAGGAGAAGAATATACCCACATAACCATACTTGCACTTGGAATCCAGTATACAACACTCTGTTTTTATGTCAACTTCCATAAGATGACTCAAACTTTATCTTAGCTACATCTGAGGAGTCCAGAGCTACATCTCAAGACACATAGAGCCTTCTAAATCCTCTCTCATACTTATTTTCAATATCATGTGCATTTTTACATACAATCAAGTAGTGTTTGTGTCTGTATTAAAACACACACTGTCTTATGTATCAAACTGAAGGATACAAGATATCCTTCCACTCAAATATTCTTACATCCGTTTACTCTCATGGATAAGTGTGGAAGTGGTCCTTGTGTGACCTGGTAGTTTATTCCCACGAGGAACAGTGGAAGAGGTCGTGCGACCTGGATAGTCCTATATAGTATTGTTTACCCTGATCCAGGGTAGATCAAGTTTATTAATACAAAATTCTTGGTGATAGGTGATCACCAAGTGGATTGGATTAGGTCTCAACTTGAGACTGAACCACTTGTTTTATTAGTTGTCTGTTTCTATTATTATTTCTCTATTTTAATCTATATTTTATAAAACTAAGTTCTAGTCTTGGATAGTAGTTATAATGGGTTTTCATTATTAGAATAGTTTCAAAAGTTGTAACAATATCTCACATTGATACTACTAAGAATTAATCAATCTTCTGATAAGCAGTTTGAACAGTCAAACTCTTATAATCTTTTTACCTTGATTAATTTTCCTATTTTAATTTTAATTTGGTGAATCTTTTAAGAGAACATTTTTAACATAAATTTTTATAGGAACAAAATTCACCCCCTCTTGAATGTCCTACTCTGAACAACATTTGGTATCAATGGAAGTGTTTTAAATCCTTATTTTCAAAATTTTAAAATTGTTAATCTATTTAACATATTTTTCAACTGTGATTTTAGTTGTGTTTTAAAGATCTCAAAATTCCTGTTAGTTCTAAATTTTTAGTTCTCTAAAACAAAAATTATACACCTTACTCTCTAAGTATGTATAATATGCTTGAAGTTGATGCTACCAATATACCTACATTCTTTAATGAAACAAATTATGCATAATGGAAAATCAAACTGAAAATGCACTTAGAAAGTATGGGTTTTGAAATATGGTCTTCAATTGTAGATGGATATAAAATTACTAATACTTTTAGAACTTATTAGGATGATCCAACCTGGACTACTTATAACAATAATTACAAATACATGAATTCCATATACTATTCTTTAGGATATGAATAATTTAACAGAATTTTTGCATGTAAAATCACCCATGAAATTTGGGATACTATGTCTATTTCACATGAAGGAACTTCTAGTGTTAAAGAAATGATACTTAAAACATATACTATCAAATATGATAATTTTAAAATGAATCCTAATGAGCCTATTTCAGACATGTATCTCAGGTTTAAGGAAATAGTGAACACTATGATCTCTCTTGGAAGATATGTTACTACCAATGAACAAATTATGAGGATTCTCAAATGGTTACCTGATAGATGGAGATGAAATTTTATCTCTATTAGAGAATCACGTGACATAAGAAAATTTCCTATCAAAGAAATCATTAGAATATTTATGATGTATGAAGAAGAGATGAAATTCAACAAATAAGACGAGGATGAACCTAAGAAAAAATATGTAGCATTCAAGACTACTACGTCTAAGAACAAGTAAAAAGAGATGGTTCTAGCCTCTGTTGAATGCTCTAGTAATAATTAATTATCACCATATAGTGATGAAGAGATGGCTCAACTAGACATAAGATTCAATATATTCTATAGGAAGAAGAATTTATTCAAGAATCCCAATTATAAAGGAAGGTATGATAACAAGGGAAACTAGAAAAAGGACTAAAAAAGAAATGAAAACTTAGAGGAGACTGTCTGCTATGAATATAATAGGATAGGACATGTCAAAGTTGACTGTCCAAAATTAAAATACAAAAATAAGTATGAAAACAAAGACAAGAAGTATAATAAAGCTATGAAGGCCACTTGGAGTGCCTATAAGGATAAATATAGTGAATCAAAATGATATCATGATGAGAAAGATAACATGGAAAATATGTGTTTTTTGACAAACACATTTGAGGTAACCTTAGATTCTACTGTATATAATTCTTACTATTATAGTGATGAAAGTGATTATGAAAATATGAATAGTGAAGAATTATTTGAGTATTGTAACATGATGGAAGAGACATGCAATGAAATAAAAGATAAATATAAATATTTAAATAAACAAAATTCTCTTACTGCAACTATTAATTCTGAACTTTCAACTGAAAAATAAAACAATTCTCAACTTCTCAAATAAAATATTGAAATAAAAATGTCTAATGAGAAATTGAAGGAAGATCTAGAAAATGTTACCAATGGGAAAAATATCTTACTCAAATTATTGGTAAAAAATAGCTTCTAAGTACACTTGTGGTATTGGATATCATCCTAGACAGAGAAACCTATCAAAAAAACATTTTATAACTAAATCTAGAAAATCTGTTTTCTATGAAAAAATAAAAATTCTACTGGTAGTTCCATTTCTAGACAATATTTTACTACCTCTAGTTATTTTGGACCAGATAGAGTTTATTTTTCAAATATGTTATATAATGGTTATAGAAAACTTGTAAAGAAAATGTGGGTTCTTAAATCATTTATTACTAATATCACTAGACCCAAAAAAGTTTGGGTACCAAAATCTATTTTTGTTTGATTATTTTGTTGTAAAACTATCTAAAGTTCTCCCGTAAAAGCTTATGGTACTTGGACAATGGATGTTAAATACACATGAGAGGAGATTATTAAAGATTCAAGAACCTAATCAAGATAGATGGTGGACATGTCACCTTTGGTGACAATGATAAATAAAAAATAATTGGCTTATACCAGATTAGTAACTCTAACTTAGTTTTAATTTCTAAATTACTTTTTTTTGATGGACTGAAATATAATTTTATTAGTATATCACAATTGTGTGATGATTTATTTTATGTTAAATTTGAAAATGATGCTTGAAATGTTTTCAAATATAAAAATGAACTAATATTCTCTTCTTTAAAAAATGGAAATGTTTATACTGTTAACTTAGATACTTTAGTTTCTCAAAATGTTTATTGTTTAGTTGTATTTCACAAATATTCTTGGCATTGGAATAGAAGACTAGGACACTAAAATATAATCTCCCTTAAGAAGCTTACCAGAAAAGGCTTCGTCAAAGACAACCCAAACTTGATTTTACAAATAATAAAGCCTGTAATCCTTGTCAAAATGGTAAACAACGCAAGATATCTTTCAAATAAAAGAAATAAGTTTCAACTTCTCAACCCCTTGAGTTGGTTCACATGTATTTTTTTGGACCATCTAGAGTTTCTAGTTAAAATGGGAAGCACTATTTCTATATTCTTGTATATGACTATTCTAGGTATACTTGGACTTATTTCTTAGCTCACAAATGTAAATATTGTACTTACTTCCACAAGTATGCTAAAATAGTGGAAAATTTAAGTGGAATTATAATAAAATCCTTAATAAGTTATCATTATCGTGAGTTTGAAAATCAAGACTTTGAATCTTTTTATTCACAAATGGCTATAGTCATAGCTTCTCTACCCCTAGGACACCTCAACAAAATGGAGTTATGGAAAGAAGGAATATAACCTTATAAGAGATAGCGCAAATAATGCTTAAGGAGTATGGCCTACCTATTTACTTTTGGGTTGAGGGTTGTGAATACAACTTGATACATAATTAATAGAGTTTTAATTAGACCGAATCTTAAAATAACTCCCTATGAGTTGGGGAACAATAGAAAACCAAAGGCTAATTACTTCAAAGCTTTTGGTTGCAAAGTATATAATCTTAATATCAAGGATAATCTTGACAAGTTTTCATCCAAGAGTGATGAAGGGATCTTACTAGGTTACTCAACCTCTAATAAATCCTATATAGTATTTAAAAAAAATAACCAAATGTGTGGAAGAATATGTACATGTCATATTTTATGAAATAGACCCACATTAACACAAGACCTCTGTAGATAATCTTGAAGATGATATGAAAAACCTAGACATGAATGAAAAATCATCTAATCCTCTTGTCAAGAAATGTGTTAAAAAAAATTCTGAAAAATTCTACAGAATCTAGACAAAATGAACCCGAACTAGTAGATGAAACTAAAATTACTATCCCCTCATTTTCTAGACCAATCAGAACCCTCAAGAACCATCCTTCAGATGCACTTGTTGAAGATTTAGATAAAGGGACACAAACTTGAGCTTCTCTTAGAAATTAGGTTAAACATCAAGCTTTCTTGTCACAACTTGAACATAAAAACCTCAATGATGCTATCAGTGATAAACTTTGGGTGATGGATATGCAAGAGGATCTAAATCAATTTGAAAGAAATAAAGTTTGGAAACTTGTGGATAGACCCAAAGACACCTTGGCCATAGGAACTAAATGGGTGTTCAGGAACAAAGTGGATGAAGCTAATAATATTTTTATAAATAAAGCCATATTGGTTTCCCAAGGTTATAATCAAGAAGAAGTCATTGACTACGAAGAAACGTTTTCACGTATTTATACACTTGATTCCATCAGAATATTTATTTATTATACTTCCCATATTAATTTCAAACTTTATCAAATGGATGATAAAAGTTCATTCCTAAATGGGTATATAGGTGAAGATGTTTTTGTTGAACAACCCCATGGTTTTACAAACCCTCATTTTCCAAATCATGTTTTCAAATTAAAAAAATATTTTTATGGTTTAAAACAAGATCTAAGAGATTGGTATGATAGATTATGCAGTTTTATTATTTCCAAAAGTTTTACAAATGGTATAACTGATCCTACTATTTTTATAAAAAGAATTTATAAAGATGTTTTAGTTATTTAAATCTATCGTAATGATATTACTTTTGGATATTCATGAAATTATTTATGTATTGAGTTTTCAAAGATGATGCAAAGTGAATTTGAAATTAGTTTAATGGGTGAACTAAAATTATTTCTTGGATTTCAAATATTTCAAAATAAGGAAGGTATCATTTTAAATCAAAGAAAATATACAAAAGATATTTTAAAAATATTTGATTTTTATAGCACTAAAAGTAGTGATACTCCAATGAGTACTACTTGTAAGTTGGATATTGATGAAGATGGTAAATCTGTTGATCAAACCACTTATAAAGAAATGAATGAACATTTTCTCTACTTGAATAGTAGTATGCCAGATATAATGTTTTTTGTGTGTATGTGTGATCATTTTCAAGATAATCCCAAAGAATATCTCTTAAATTCTGTTAAAAGAATTTTCAAATACCTCAAACATACTATCAATTTAGGTTTGGTTTACCCTAAAGGAAAATCATTTGATATAGTGAGTTATTCTGATATCGATTTTGGTGGATTCGAGTTAGATATAAAGGGAACCTCTGGGACATGTCACTTTTTGGGAAATTTTTTAGTTTCATAGTGTAGTAAGGGAAAAAATTCTGTTAAATTATCTATTGTTGAGGCTGAATACACAACTACTGGCAGTTTTTATGCACAAATTTTGTTGATGAAGCACACATTAATAGAATATGGATATCAATTTATACATGTACCTATTAATTTTGATAATACAAGTGCTATTAACATTTCAAAGAATCATGTTTTACACTCCAGGTAAAGTATCTTGATGTAAGGAATTACTTTTTGAGAGACCATTATAAAAAAGGTGATATCAATTTTGAATTCATTGGAACCGAACATCATCTTTCTGATATATTCACTAAACCATTAAATTATGAAAGGATAAATTACATCATACAATAATTAGGAATGATAATTATTAAGTAAAAAGTTTACTATCTCTAGGTAATTATCTCACAATTACTATTTTACAGTTTATAGTTTCATGATTCATGGTTTCACAAGTTACTATCATGAAGTTAATGTCTCATGTTTACAATCTCACAATTACTATCTCTAGGTTACTGTCCTACACTTTCTATTTCAATAATACAATCACCCCATTTAGAGTCACACTGTAATGATGATACTGTGACAACCTGTTCTAGTCTCACTCTAATGACACCATTTTATATTTTTAGAATTTTATTTCCTGTATCGCTGTATCAATTATTTTATTTTTTATGCCATTTTTTGAATTTATGACATTTGAAATCCATAAATGATAAAAAAAATCAATATATTTCACTCCTATCTTCACCAGAGCTCTATTGTCTCGAAACCAAAACCCTTCTCTCTCAAACCATTAGTTTTCTTTCATCCCTTAACCTTTATTGAACCCTCATTGAATGCCTAGAATGAACTTCCCATCTTCATAAACTCTTGAGAATAATAGATCTCCAAAGAAAGTAAAAAAAACACCAAAAGTAGTTCTTGAGGGACTGTTGAATATAAGTATAGCAGATAGAACAATAGTACCAGAAAAGGAAGTTTGTCTGAAGTGGTTGCTGATAAGTAAGTCACTCGTTTTGAAAGTACTGGAAGAGAAGGGATGGATGAACTAGTTTACAAAAGAGAAAATTCTAATTTATCCAAAAAACATTTCTCAGTTTTATCAGTATGTTCAATTTTCATTCAATAATAAAGATGGATTTATAGTAAGAAGCTGGATTAATGGTCAAAGGTGTACTTTTTCTTCGAGTTTATGGGCTGGATGCCTAAGGATACCTCATGAAGGAATATTTTAGGATTACCAAATAGGTCCTCATCCTCCTAGTGATGTTTTTATCTTAGAAGAGGCCCTAGGAAGTTTAAATGGAAATAAGATAAAAGTAATGGAAATTACTACTGAGTTGGATATAAAGACAAGACTGATATTTAAATTTATCCAAAATCTAATTTTTCCAAGGAAAGGAGATTTTTATACTCTTAAGTATCAAGATGTATTCTTGATACATCTTATGAAAAATGGGCACTAGATTAATCTATGTAATTATATTATGTTTCACATGTGTGAATTGATCAAGACAACTTTGAAATCTACCTCTTTTTTTATTCAAGACATATCTCTGCAATGTTTTCTACCAAAGGAGTAATTGGCCTAAATGAAGAATTTATTTAAGATTATGAGTTTTTCATCTCAAAGGATACAATTAGAAGATTGAAAATAAGTTGGAATCCTTGGAAAAAGTCTTGGGTGGAGGACAATGAAAGGTTATATGAAAAGTTTAATCTAGTTGAGAATCCTTCAAGACCTGAGAACAAATATGACCCTGGTTTAGAACCAGATGAAGTTGTTGATTATTCGGATGAAGAAGTTGGAGATGAAGTTGTTTCACATGAGGAAGGAATTGTCATAGACAAATAAGACAGTGGAATACCTATTCTACAAGATGTATTTATAAAATATGTACTTATTTCTAAAAGAAGTTTTGACTCAATGGAAGAATCTGATTTTGAAAAAGAACTTATTACCGAACAAGAACCTACTACTAGTGTAGAGGAACACGTTGTTCCTGAGGAGCATTTAGAAGAATAAATTGTTATTGAGGAAGAGGATACTATTAGGGAACAATCAAAAGAATAAGATGAACTTGAAATTATTCTATTTGCTGAGGAAATAATGGAAAAATACTTTCATCTAGACAGAAAATAGATGGGTGAGTCTGTTAGAGATGAAAATTTGGAAGTGGGTCAAGAGACTGAATCTATTAGTCCCATATGAGATGCACCGATTGAGGAGGATAAACACCCCAGTTTAAAAAATATTCATGTTCCCAATCCATTTTATCAAAGAACTATAGATACCTAGTATATTTTTCTTATATATTTTGATGTGGACAATACCTAGGAGGACTCAGTTTAAGGCATAGACCTTTCCACTGTGTTTTAATTGAAACCAGTTTCTGCTCTAGAAGTAATATCTGCTAAGGAACCTGAAGCTGTTTCATCTCCTGTTCCGAAACCTACACAAGAATATTCTGAGTTTGTGAGTTACAATGATATGAAAATGTTTGGAGATTCTTTGTTAGCTTGATTTGAAATTATCATGAAATCACAACCCGTTGCTGTGACACATCTTAGTAAAAGAGATGCTTTCTTGCTATTAGAGAAAATAATATTTCAAATTCAACTGAAAATTATTCATGAAATATAAGAATTCAGGATTGAGAATAAATAGTTTGGTGACGTGGTGAAGTCTCTTAGATCTATGGTTGAAGATATGCAAAGAACATTAAAAACTGGACAAGCTCCTACTTCTCATCCTATTGAGGATGTTAGTGATTAGATCACACATAAAGTTGTATCTTTGACTCAACCAAATTTGACTTCATTATAATGAAAAAGTGGATGAGAGAAAAATTAATACAATAAATAAAATTCATGACCTTGTTGTTCACCTTAACAAGATAATTGATGAGTATAAGGGATGCTTACAGAAAGTTATAAATCAACTTAAGTCTCTCACTTCAGCTGTTAGAGCTTCAAATGCCTCTAGATAGTCATCTCAACCTATAAATAGTAATCTCATTAGAAATGTTGTTAAAGAATAAATTCAGTCCGTGTTAAGTGGTGTCAATAAGGAAAGTTTATCTGTTATCATAAATAATAGTTATTGAGTGATTTATTTAGTAATGATTCATTCAAATATTTCAATTAATGATCAGGAAGAAATTACTAAGAAATTGGATTTCTACTTTAATCGAATTTACTCTAAGCATGATCTAACCAATCATTTCAAGTACCTTGAATAGAATTTAAAAATTCCTCTTGTTACTCAAGATTTCAAGTCTCAAGTTCAAAATTTGAAACATTTCACTCCTCTATTGGACAATTTCATGGAGAAAAAAGATGATTTTGAGAAGGCAATGCAGTATGGTGGTGAGGTCATTTCTGATTTCATTAAGTTATTGAAGCCTTATCTTTATGTGAAATGCACTGCCATTGTGGCACTTGAAGCTGCCCCTTTGAGGCCAGACTCAACCCCTTCCTCATCCAATGCCTTTTCTTCTACCTCCACGTATGTATCTCAGGCTCTGAGCTTGATCAGACCTATTATCATTGACCAATCCTTTCCTTAGTATTTAACCAAACAAACTCTATCACCTTTTGTTTTTAAAGGAGTACATATTCTGTAACACCTGAGATTTTTTATGAGAAATATTTTGTTTTTATGTTATATACATCATCAAAGGAATATTTCACTACACACAACACTAGTTTGGATTGCTTTACACGCAATCACGACCTTCCTTGATAGCTTGCGTTGTACGCAATACCGAGTTTCACTAAACAACGATATGCTATTAAAATATTATTAAAACTAGCCGTTATGAATAGTAATACCCAATTTTTGAAATTTTATAAATTTTATATTTTAAAATAGACTTCATTTTTGGATTCGGAATATCGAAATTAACCTAGGGTGAATTTTTGGTATTTTTCTGAAAACATTCAATTTTTGATGAATAGTGAAAACACTGGGTTACTATTCAAAAACTGACTTTTTATTTAAATAATTATTTATTTTATTTATTTTAGGTCAAAATTGATACATAATAACTATATAAGTTCAATGTAATTCATTTGAGTCATTTTATAATAATTTTAGATATATAAAAATTTTATTGAACTTTTCACCGTCTTTTACCCACCTCCTAGGAGAATTTGCAAATTTACATAAAACTTAATTTTACAGCTTCTGTGAATGGAATTTCCAAAATCCAAGAGACACGGTTGATGTCAGTAAATAAAATTTGGTTCAATGAGATGAAAATAATTTTTGGTGAATAGTAACTTTTTTACTTTTATTTACCACAGTTAAAAGTAAATAGGGTAATTAAGGGTAAAAATGGTATTATTATTACCCTAACACATGTCCTAATTCTATTGGATAAGTTTAATTAGACCAAAAACAACCTTAGGAATAAAATATGACAATTTAGGTTCACTTGGATTAGATTAGGACATTTAATATTATTTTATTTAAAGAAGAGATAAAATAGTTAAAATTAATGTTTAATAACTAAAACATTTTTAATATAGGGTTATAAATAACATAATTTAGACTATAAATATTAATTAGAAAGATAAAAAGATTTCCTACATAACTTCATTTTATTTATAATTTTTTGAAATTAAATAAGTTAATTTATTTATGACACAATGATGATGCAGTAATTACCTTATCAAGGAAATATTAACATAATTGATATTATAAATACCCAAATAAATGTAATTTGAGACATTTTATGAATTAAAATAATTTTATAGGTTAATATGAAATTTTATAATTTATTTAATTAACTTTTTTTGAACTAATAATGCTGTTATTATTTTCAGAAAAATCAAGTACCAAATAGTGTCAAAATTGATATAAAATAGTTTTTAAAACAAATATAATATTATTAATTGTTATTTAATTCCTAAAAATATAAGGTTCGTCCAAATGACTTATATAAGGATATATATATTAATAATGAACCACTTGGGGTTATTTTGGCTTGTTATAGTATGTTTATTAACTATATAGTGTAAGAAAATAAAAAGACACGGTAAAAGTTAAATTATTTAACTTAGTGTTAAATCTAAGCGATAATGTTAAAATAGAAACCTAAAATTGTATAAATTCTATTGGATGAGAGTATTTAGACCCATAACCACCTTATCTTCGAAATAAATCAATTTTGAGCTATTAAAAACTAAATATGACTTTATAATAAAATAATATTTTTAGTTTTTCCTAAGGTGACCCTCTCCTCCCTTATAAAAGGGAACCTCCTCCCTCTCCTCCTCACACCATTTTGAGCCATAAATCTCTGCCAAAACCTGAAAAATTCTCTTCTCCACTTCTCTAGAAACATCCTGGAGGTCCTGGTATTCTTCAAAGACCAACTCTAGTGCCTTAAGAGGAGGTTAAGAAGTGTTCCATCAAATAAGAGGTAATATCCATTACCGATCCTTTCCAATTTATTTCTTCTTATAATTACTCTTCTTTAGTTGTTTCATTATGAAGTAATAACATAAGTATCACTAATATAATGATATGTTATTATAAATATGAAACAACCCTATTTCATCGTCTATTCATCCTACGGAAAATGAAATCATTGCGCGTGCGTACGTACGGAATACCGTCTCCACGCCGTGGTGTAATCTATTTTCCACCACCACCTTACTTGGATGAGTATAATGGTGTAAAGAATAACTATATATGATTATTTTAAAGTGATATTGATTCTGAAATATTATACATACACTTAAATACAATTCCACGATCATGGGAACGATATCATCGCTCGTGCGTACGTACGGCCTACCGTCTCCACGATGTGATGCGACTCGTTCTACATGATCTTCATTGCATAATGACTATATAAATGAATTTAATTAATAAATATGATATATATTACACTAATATCATTCTGGAAATGAGGTATCTATAACCTAAAAATAATAATAAGAATTTATTCGACAAGACATGCATAAGAACATAAAGCAATGAACACCCGAATAATAAGCAACAATAAAATATTACTAATAAGAAGATACGAATATGACCATATATGATATCATAACAATGAATATGATTATTTAATAAGTCAATAACATTATTTAAACCATTATACAGGAGGTTTGGACACATAAAAAGCATATCGGACCTAGGGTAAGGGAAAATCTCGCAATCTCATTTTTATCTGAGATTGTTTATACTTCAGAATTTACTGGGGAATATTTATCACACACATCCATGTTTCTTCAATATGTAATATTATTTCTATCCTCCTAAAATTTTTTAAATCCAATTTTACCCAATGGTGAGTTTTTATTATATGATATGAAAGGAATCTTTTGTCGTTTTTAGTACGAGGTACTTTTTTGACTTTTCCGGCCAAAGTACGAGAAGAATGTTTTTTTAACTTATACGGCTTGAATGGATTTTTATGATTTCATAGAACATTATTTCCATGAATCTTCCTTTATAAGTTTTCAAGTTTATTTTTAATCAACTTATTTTAGTTTAAAATTATATGACATGTTAAGAAAGGAAAAATGTTTTTAAAGTAGAAAGGATATTTTCTTCAAGATTGGAGTTCAAGCATTTTATCAAAATTATTTTCTAACTAAGTTAATATAGGGTTCTATTTATATCCCTATTTTTTAAATTTATTTGATTATGTTATGATGTAATTATTTTTATGAAGTCCTTTTATCTTATATGATTTATGTTATGATGGCCTGATGTTTAAGAATCCCATTTTTATTACATGGGTTATGCTATGATGTATGATTTATGATCTTATGGCACACATAAGAATGGTATCATTATGAGATGGGTGGGAACTATATATCTTTCCAATTAATTGGGTAAAGATTTATATCTCATGAGATAGACATGACTGGAACAACAAGTTAATCCGGTTCAGTGAAACAGGACTGAAATGAGGAGTGAACTCGGTTCAGAAATGGACTTCATCTGCTAAGATAGTTTTTGAAATGAGTTTTGACTACTAATAAATGATTTTATATGATTATGTGTGTATGCCACAAAGTTTCATGTCTTATATTATGATTATTGGGATTACATTTCACTACTATGATTTATCCCATGTTATGAAATTATGATCTCTTTTGCAGGTTAAGATTTCCAAAATGTTATGTTCTTATGAATATGTTGTGATTGATATTTCTTTTGTTTACCCTTACTGAGAATTTGATCTCACCCTTTTGTATGTTTTATTTTCCCCAGGTCAGGAAGAAGGGTATTAAGTAATATATGACAAAAGGGACTCTAGATATGATAAAATAAAAGGGAGACAATGTAGATGATTTATGAACCAGTTTTTTATATTTCCCAGTTTCTAAATACACTATACCTATACGGTCCTACCATGGTTTTGTTATATGTTGTAATAAGTGTGCTTCAATTTTGAAGTAATAACAATGTATGTAAAGTATGGGTCATTATAGTTGGTATCAGAGGAATGGTATAGTCAACCTTTGGAAACTAGGATGTGAAAGCCTTATTAAGAACCCTAAGGATATATATAAGCATAGAACAAAATCTTAGTGTTTTAGAAATGGCCATGAATAACCTAAGATAAGACCTTAAGTGTAAAATTTTATTCTTGATTATGTGGTTTTCCTATTATAATTAGTATTGCTTACACTATTCTTCTTGGTTTTAGTCAATGGCTAGAACCCAAAGGAACCGTGTTAATGCGGAATGTGATGGGAAATGCAATGTTTGTACCCCTGAGCAACCAAACATTATGGGAGTTGGAATGAAAAATCTTGTAGCCATGCTCACACAACTTTCTCAAGCTATGAATCATGCAGGACTTCCAAACGAGCAAAGGAAGGAGCAACATTCTGTTGAATCCTTCATGAGGCAGCATCCACCTTCATTCAGTGGGTCTACTGATCCATTAGTTGCTGAACAATGGATCAGTACTACTGAAAAGATATTTTTAGTTCTTCAATGTTATAAACATGAAAAAGTCATCTTAGCAGTGTATCGTTTGGAAGGTGATTTTGATCAATGGTGGAATATTATCAAGAATACAAGGCAAAGAGATGAAATTGAGTCCATGGAATTGGACGAGTTCAAGAACTTATTTTTCAATAAGTACATCCCTTGTATTCTTCGAACAAAGATGGAGAATGAGTTTCTTGAACTGAACCAAAAGGATGATGAATCTATTGGTACCTATGAAGCAAATTTTATAAGACTTTCAAGGTACGCTTCTGGAATTATTATCCAACCTAAGAGTAAGATCGATCGATTCTTTAGTGGCTTAAAACCAAGTCTTCGAAGGGCGTTAGCCATAAGGGACTTCAATAGTTATGAGGAAATCGTTCAATGTGCTCTCAAGGTTGAGATGGAGATTGGATTAACCCATCAGTCATATGCGTATGATAAGAAAAGGAAAATGTAATTCAAAGGAAAATCTAAAGAGCACACTGAAAAGAAGATGAGTTTTCCCTTATGATCAAAGTGTGGAAATAAACATGGAGGAAGTTGTCTTAAAGGGACAAGTAAATGTTTCAAATGTGGAAAGGAAGGTCATCAGGAATTTGAATGCCGCAATGATGGGAAGAAGATGTCTAGTGATGTGAACAAAGAAAAGGCTACACAGAGTGCACCTCCTAAACTTCAATGTTACAAGTTCAAGGAAATGGGGAATTATGCTAATCAATGCCCTAATCCAAGGGTTGTTGATGATGATCAACTTCAACAAACTCTTAAGGCTAAAGACAAAGGAAATTCACATGAAAATTCTTTCAGCGATGTGGAGTACGATAACGAAGTGGGGAAATGTACTCTTAACATCCACTCTAAAGTAGCAAATCTTTTATTTGATTCTGGATCCACCCATTCTTTTATTTCTGAATAATTTTCTAAGGGTATCGCCGTATTACCTCAACAATTAGATGTTGAGTTAGCTGTGACAACCCCTAATGGCACTACAGTCGCATCAAAAGTTTATAATTCTTCTCCGATTGAAGTTTGTGGGAAAGTGCTTCATGAAAATCTTGTGATCCTTCCTATAGTGTAATTTGATTTGATTCATGGCATGGATTAGCTTTCTTTATATAGAGCTCATATCAATTTCCAAAGAAGGCAAGTCACATTTTATATTCCAGATCAATCTATGATCGTCTATCGATGCAAGGATGAACATAACCTTCCAGTGGAAATTTCTTCCATCTTATGGGTCTTGATTCCACTAAATGAAGGTTATTTATCTCAAATGGTTGGTGAGAAACTCACAATTAAGAAAATTCCCATTGTACAAGAGTTTTATGATGTCTTTCTGGAGAAATTTCCAGGTCTTCCACCAAATCGTGAAGTTGAGTTTTCAATAGAACTCATACTGGGTGCTATGCCTATTTCAAAGTCACCTTATAGAATGGCCCCAATTGAGTTGCAGGAATTGAAGATGAAACTCCAAGAGAATATTGATAAGGGATTCATACGTCCTAGCATGTCACCTTGGGAAGCACCTATTCTGTTTGTTAAGAAGAAAGATGGATCAATGAGACTCTACATTGATTATCGAGAACTTAACAAGATCACTATCAAGAACAAATATCCTCTCCCACGCATTGATGACTTATTTGACCAACTACGAGGAGCTCAATACTTTTCCAAGATTGATCTTCATTTAGGGTATCATCAATTAAGGGTCAAAAGGGAGGATATACCAAATACGGCTTTCTATACAAGGTATGGACACTATGAATTTATAGTGATTCCATTTGGTCGTACTAATGCCCCTGATATCTTTATGGATCTAATGAATAGAGTATTTAGAGACTATCTTAATCAGTTTGTGGTAGTCTTTATAGACGATATTCTTGTCTATTCAAAGGGAAAGTAAGAATATGAAGATCACTTGAGAATTGTATTAAAGACCCTGAAAAAGGAGAAGATTTATGCCAAATTTACCAAGTGTGAATTTTGGATTCAAAAAGTTTCATTTTTGGGTCACATAATCTCAAAAGAGGGGATATCTATGGATCCATCAAAAACAGAGGTTATCAAAAGATGGTCGACACCAACAACAGTAACTGAGATCCGAAGTTTTCTTTGTTTGGATGGATATTATCGACGTTTTGTGAAAGATTTTTCACGATTATCTAATCCACTCACCAGGTTGACTTGAAAAGGAGTTAAGTTCGTGTGGATGGATGAATGTGAAGAGAATTTCAAGGATTTTAAAAGAAGGTTATTCAGTGCACCTGTACTCACACTGCCTTGTAGTGGAGAAAGGTTTGTGATCTATAGTGATGCATCCAAGAAAGTATTGGAGTGTGTTATCATGAAAAACGATATGGTGATAGCTTATGCCACACAACAGTTGAAAATTCATGAGAAAAATTACCCAAATCATGATTTGGAGTTAGCTGCGGTAATCTTTGCATTAATGATTTGGAGGCATTATCATTATGGTGAAAGGTGTGATATTTGTACTGATCATAAAAGGTTAAAGTATATTTTCACACAAAAGGAACTGAGTATGCACCAAAGAAGATGGTTGGAGTTGATTAAGGATTACGACTGCTCAGTTCATTACCACCCAGGGAAAGCAAACAAGGTGGCAGATGCATTAAGTCGACAAGACCATGCTAGCATATCGATGATGAGGATCACAAAAGATCAAATATTTATGGATTTACAAAGGATGGATCTTAGAATTATACTGGAAGGGGGAAAATATTATCTTTCTCAAATAAATTTTCAACCATCTATATATGTGAAGATTAAAGAGGCACACTGAATTCAACCTTGATTGTGATGGGATAATAAAGTTCAATAATCGGGTTTGTGTTCCTCCCATCCCAAAATTAAAGAAGGAGCTGCTGGATAAGGCTCATAGTTCTTCATTCTCTATTCATCCTGGAAGCACGGAGATGTATAGGGACCTGAAAGAGTACTTCTGGTGGGATGGCATGAAAAGTGATGTTGCTGAATATGTCTCTCGATGCTTGGTTTGTCAGCAAGTTAAAGCTGAGAGACAGAAGTCTAAGGGGATGTTACAACCTTTACCCATACCAAAATGGAAATGGGAAAACATCACTATGGACTTTGTCACTGGACTTCCTAAAACATCCAAAGGTAATAATGATATCCATGTCATAGTTGATCGTCTTACGAAGTCATCACACTTCATTGCTATTAGAGAGGATTTCTCTCTTGATCAGCTTGCAAGGATATATGTAAAAGAAGTGGTAAGATTGCATAGAGTACCACTTTCCATTATATCTGATCAGGATATGAGGTTTACCTCAAAGTTTTGGCAAAGTCTTCAGCATACTCTGGATACAAAGTTGAGTTTCAGCACTCCTTATCATCCTCAGACATACAGTCAGTCTTAGAGAAAAATTCAAACTCTAGAAGACATGTTGAGAGCTTGCTTTATGGATTTCAAATGTGGTTGGGACCAACAACGACCTTTGGTGGGATTTTCTTATAATAATAGCTTTCACTCCAGTATTCAGATGGATCCTTATGAAGCTCTCTATGGAAAGAAATGAAGGACTCCAACATGCTAGGATGAATTTGGGGAAAGAAAGTTATTAGGACCCGATCTTGTTGATGAGATGGCAGAAAAGGTCCGATCTATTCAACAACACATAAGAGTATCTCATAGTCGACAAAAAGGTTATGCCAAAAATCGGAGAAAGGACCTAGAGTTTGAAGTGGGTGATAAAGTGTTCTTACGAATATCTCCTTGGAAGAGAGTATTGAGATTTGGAAAGAAGGGAAAGCTGAGCCCTAGATATATCGGTCCTTTCGAAATACTGGATCGTGTTGGGAAGGTAGCTTACCGATTGGTTCTTCCACTGAATCTCTCTCAAGTTCATGATGTGTTCCATGTATCCCTCCTAATAAAGTACATACCCGATCCTTCACATGTACTCATCCAAGAAGTTATACCGCTGGAGCACGATCTTTCTTATGAGGAACAACCGATATAGATTCTGGATCATAGCGAAAAAGTCCTATGGAAGAAGACCACTCGCTTGGTGAATGTTTTATGGAGGAACCACCAATTAGAAGAAGCTACATGGGAGCTTGAGGATATTTTGAGGGAGAGGTATCCTCATTTGTTTGTTACAAAGTGACGAATTTCGAGGGCGAAATTCATTTTAAGGGGGGGTAGAATGTAACACCTGAGATTGTTTATGAGAAATATTTTGTTTTTATGTTATATACATCATCAAAGGAATATTTCATTACACACAACACTAGTTTGGCTTGCTTTACATGCAATCACAACCTTCCTCGATAGCTTGCATTGTACGCAATACTGAGTTTCACTAAACAATGACATGTTATTAAAATATTATTAAAACTAACCATTATGAATAGTAATACCCACTTTTTAAAATTTTATAAATTTTATCTTTTAAAATGGACTTCATTTTTGGATTCGGAATATTGAAATTAGCCTAGGGTGAATTTTTGGTATTTTTCTGAAAACTTTCAATGTTTGATGAATAGTGAAAACACTGGGTTACTATTTACAAACCAGATTTTTATTTAAATAATTATTTATTTTATTTTTATTAGGTCAAAGTTGATACATAATAGGTATATAAGTTCAATGTAATTCATTGGAGTCATTTTATAATAATTTTAGATCTATAAAAATTTTATTGAACTTTTCACCGTCTTTTACCCACCTCCTAGGAGAATTTGCAAATTTACATAAAACATAATTTTACCGCTTCTATGAATGGAATTTCCAAAATCCGAGAGACAAGGTTGATGTCAGTAAGTAAAATGTAGTTCAGTGAGATGAAAATAATTTTTGGTGAATAGTAACTTTTTTACTTTTATTTACCACGGTTAAAAGTAAATAGAGTAATTAAGGGTAAAAATGGTATTATTATTACCCTAACACATGTCCTAACTCTATTGGATTAGTTTAATTCGACCAAAAAAAACCTTAGGAATAAAATATGACCATTTAGGTACACTTGGATTAGATTAGGACATTTAATATTATTTTATTTAAAGAATAGTTAAAATAGTTAAAATCAAAGTTTAATAACTAAAACATTTTTAATGTAGGGTTATAAATAAGATAATTTCAACTATAAATATTAATTAGAAAGATAAAAATATTTTATACATAGTGGAATTTTATTTATAATTTTTAGACATTAAATAATTTAATTTATTTATGACACAATGATGATGCAGTAATTACATTATTAAGGAAATATTAACATAATTGATATTATAAATACCCAAATAAATGTAATTTGAGAATTTTTATGAATTACACTAATTTTATAGGTTAATATGACATGTTATAATTAATTTTAATAACTTTTTTTAGAACTAATCATGCTGTTATGATTTTCACAAAAATCAAGTACCAAAATTGTCAAAATTGACATCAAATAGTTTTTAAAACAAATATAATATTATTAACAGTTATTTAATTCCTAAAAATCTAAGGTTCATCCAAATGACTTAGATAAGGATATATATATTAATAATGAACCACATGGGGTTAGTTTGACTTGTTATAGTATGTTTATTAACCATATAGTGTAAGAAAACAAAAAGACACGGTAAAAGTTAAATTATTTAAATTAGTGTTAAATCTAAATGATAAGGTTAAAATAGAAGTCTAAACTTGTCTAAATTCTATTGGATGAGATTATTTCTACCCATACCCTCCTTATCTTCTAAATAAATTAATTTGGAGCTATTAAAAACCGAATATGACTTTATAATAAAATAATATTTTTAGTTTTTCCTAAGGTGCCCCTCTCCTCCCTTGTAAAAGGGCACCTCCTCCCTCTCCTCCTCACACCATTTTGAGCCATCAAGCTCATCCAAACCCTGAAAATTTATCTTCTCCACTTCCCTAGAAACATCCTAGATGTCCTGGTCTTCTTTAAATACCAACTCTAGTGCCCTAATAGGAGGTTAAGAAGAGGCACGTCAAAGAAGAGGTAATATCCATTACTGATCCTTTCCAATTTATTTCTTCTTCTACTTCCTCTTCTTTAGTTGTTTCATTATGAAGTAATAACATTAGTATCAATAATATACTAATATGTTATTATAAATATTAAACAACCCTATTTCACCTTCTATCCATCCTACGGAAAATGAAATCACCACGCGTGCGTACGTACGGAATACCGTCTCCACGCCGTGGTGTAATCTGTTTTCCACCACCACCTTACTTGGATGGGTATAATGGTGTAAATAATAACTATATATGATTATTTTAAAGTTATATTGATTCTGAAATAGTATACATACACTTCAATACAATTTCATGATCATGGGAACGATATCGTCGCTTGTGCGTACGTACGGCCTACCGTCTCCACGATGTGATGCGACTCATTCTACATGATCTTCATTGAATAATGACTATAAAAATTAATTGAATGAATAAATATGATATATATTATAGTAATATCATTCTGGAAATGAGGTATCTATAACCTAAAAATAAGAATACAAATTTATTCGACAAGACATGCATAAGAACATAAAGCAATGAACACCCGAATAATAAGTAGCAATCAAATATTACTAATAAGAAGATAAGAATATGACTATATATGATATAATAACAATGAATATGATTCTTTAATAAGTCAATGACATTATTTAAACCATTATACAAGAGTTTCAGACACATACAAAGCATATCGGATCTAAGGTAAGGGACAATCTCGCAATCTCATTTTTATATGAGATTGTTTATACTTCAGAATTTACTGGGGAATATTTATCATCCACATCCATGTTTCGTCTATATGTAAAATTATTTCTATCCTCATAAAATTTTTGAAATCCAATTTTACCCATTGGTGAGTTTTTAGTAAAATATATGAAAGGAATCTTTTTTCATTTTTAGTACGAGGTACTTTTTGACTTTTCCGGGCAAAGTATGAGAAGAATGTTTTTTTAACTTATACAGATTGAATGTATTTTTATGATTTTATAGAACATTATTTCCATGAATATTCCTTTATAAGTTTTCAAGTTTATTTTTAATCAACTTCTTTTATTTTAAAATTTTATGACATGTTAAGAAAGGAAAAATGTTTTTAAAGTAGAAATCATATTTTCCTCAAGAATGGAGTTCATGTATTTTATCAAAATTATTTTGAAACTAAGATAATATAGGGTTCTGTTTATATCCCCATTTTTACATTGATTTGATTATGTTATGATGGAATTATTTTTATGAAGTCCTTTTATCTTATATGATTTATGTTATGATGGAATGATGTTTAAGAATACCATTTTTATTACATGGGTTATGATATGATGTATGATTTATGAACTTGTGGCAGACATAAGAATGGTATAATTATGAGATGGGTGGGACCTATATCTCCCTCCAATGAATTGGGTAAAGATTTATTTCTCATGAGATAGACATGGCTGGAACGACAGGTTAATCCGGTTCAGTGAAACAGGACTGAAATGAGGAGTGAACTCAGTTCCGAAATGGACTTCGTCTGCTAAGATAGTCTTGGCAATGAGTCTTGAATACTAAGAAATTATTTTCTATGATTATGTGTGTATGACACAAAGTTTCATATATTATTTTATGATTATTGGGATTACATTTCACTACTATGATTTATCCCATGTTATGAAATTATGATCCCTTTTGCAGGCTAAGATTTCTAAAATGTTTTGTTCTTATGATAATGTTGTGATTGATATTTCTTTTGTTTACCCTTACTGAGCATTTGAGCTCACCCTTTTGTATATTTTCTTTTCCCCAGGGTTTTAAGAAGGGTATTAAGTAAGATATTCCAAAAGGGACTCTATATATGATAAAATAAAAGAGAGACAATGTAGATGATTTATGAACCAGTTGTTTATGTTTACCAGTTTCTAAAGACACTATAACTATACGGTCATACCATGGTTTTGTTATATGTTGTAATAAGTGTGATTAAATTTTGAATTAATAATAATGTATGTAAATTATGGGTCGTTATATATTCCTTTTCTCACAATTGGCTCAATCCCTTATCCAACCTCTACTCCTACTCCTATTGGCCCTTCTGATGTTTCTTCCAAGGGGATAGAGAAGAATACTAGTGCTGCAAATAAGTGAAAAATGTATTTTGATAGGGATGTTTTTCATTTTGGCTCAGGATTGTAATGACCTCTATATTTCTATATAATGAAATGTGCACCATTATTTTTTACTTTCCTACTTCCCTTCACTCCATATTTGTTGTATTTTTCTTCTTACTTTTTGATAATCCCAAAATGGGGAGAATAAGAAAAGGCAATTAAATACCATGATTTTCATTTAACTCACATGATTTGTGATCATCAAAACGGGGGAGATTATTGAACTCCTCATGTGTTAATCATGTTTTAATGATCAAAAATCATGTTAAACTTTGTCAATCAATATCAAATCATGTGTAGATATTGTTGGTTTCTTTATACTTAAATGATAACAACTCATGGAATAAACTTTCACAATATCTTGATTCAGAATCTTATAAATCATGTTTGAATCTTGTAAACTAAGTTTGATCTCATTCTATAATGTTTTTTTATACTAATGATTAATTATAATTCATTATATAAATATTAATCCTTAATACATTTTTATATATATTTGGATAAGTCTGAGAAACCGTAAGTCTTCCATCGGTTTTGGATTTTGGAAAAGTCCCTGACACTGTAACCCTGACACCGTGACTCAAACACCATTTCATAAACACCGTGCCTCAGACACCATAACTCAGACACCATAACCTTGACACCATAACTCTTACACTATGACTCAGACACCATGACTCAGACACCGTAACTAGTTTCAGATTTCATAGTCCGTGACACATATTTCTTTCTACCAGCTCCAAGACAACGTTCCAAGTTTTGAAAAAGGACTAGACATCATTACCTAAGACACTGTGATCCTGACACCACATCCGTGATACCATTTCCTGACCTTAACATAACTATGAAACTATGACTATCTCACCATTCAATGGAAAAGGAGAAGACACCATTTCCAGTGAAACCTTTTCAAGACATACTGTGACACCGTTCCTTACTTTCTATCTTTTTCAATTTAAATTCAAATGTCATTTCTAATGGTCATATTTGAGTCATTTAATGGAACTGACATAATTAATGTTTCCTCATAGACATGTTGGCTGGAAGTATGAGGTACGAGATGTAGAAATCATGCTTCCTATCGGCTTCAACACATGAACCCAAAAATAAAAATAAAACCATGAGACTCAGAGAAATAAAACACGTGAGATATACTAAAGAACAACTGAAACTATCATGAAACCATTGTGAACTAAATAAAAAATAGAATAAAACACAATGAAATATCAAAATATATGAATATTTAATTGAAAAACTACTTCAACATATTAATGATGGAGAAGAATATACCTGAAAAACCATAACTACACCAGGAAGCCAGTATACACCACTCTATTTTTGTGTCAACTTATAGAATAGGACTCAAACTTCATCTCAGCTACATATGAGGAGTCCAGATCTGCATATCAAGACACAAAGAGCATTCTAAATCATCTCTTATACTTATTTTCTATGTCATTTGAATTTACATACTATCGAGCAATGTGTGTGTCTCTATAGAACACATACTGTCTCCTATATCAAACTGAAGGATACAGGATATCATTACACTCACATCTTCTTACATCTGTTTACTCCCACAGATAAGTATGGAAGAGGTCCTTGTGTGACCTGGTAGTTTATGACTATAAATAATAGGGGAAGAGGTCTGTGACCTGGACAATCCTATGTACTATTTTTTACCTCGATCCAGGGTGTGGATCAAGTCTATTAAACTAAACTACTTGGGGATAGGTGATCACCAAGTAGAGTGGATTAGGTATCATATTGATACTAAAACACTTGTTTTATCTATGACGTGTTTCTATTTAGTCTTTATCCATTTTAATTTATATTTTAGAAAAATAAATTCTTCTTTGATAGTTAGTTTTTTATAGTAGTTATAATTGTTTTGCCTAATTAGAATAGTTTCAAAATTTGTATCAATATCTCATATTGATACTACTGATAATTAATCGATCTTCTAAGAATCTATTTGAAAAGTCAAACTCTTATAATCCTATTACCTTGATTTTTTAGCCTGTTTTAAATTTAATTGGGTGAATATTTTAAGAAAACTTTTTTAACATAAATTTTTATAGGAACTCAATTCACCCCCCTCTGGAGTTTCCTAATCTGACCAACATTTTCCTTTACAAGTTTATCCCTTTATATTCAAATTTTACTTTTATTATTCTCATTTTCTAAGTATTAAATCCCCATTATTGAAATTTATTTTTATTAGTTAATGCTGGGAAATACAAGAACACGTGTTAACAATCAATTTGATGGGGAATGTGATGATTTCCCTAATGAAATTCCAAATATGATGGTAATGGGTGATGAAAACTTTATGACAATATTTGCTTAGCTGGATCATGTTATGAATAATAACTTGAATCATGTGGAACACCCTCCTTCTCCAAGGAAAGAGCATGTTTTTGTCAAATCCTTCATACGTAAAAGGCCTCCCATGTTTTTTGAATCTTATGATCCCATCCTCATGGAATAGTGGATTAACTCCATTTAAAATATATTCTATGTCCTCCAGTGCTTAGATGAAGAGAAACTTGTGCCAGTGGTCTATTAGTTTGATGGGGATGCTGGTCAGTGGTGGAAAATGATCAAAAATATGAATTCCAAGGAGGAAATTAATTTTATGGAGTGGGAGAAATTCAAGAAAATGTTTTTTAAACAATATTTTTCCACAAACTTCCATCTCAAAATGGAAAGAGATTTCCTTAGACTGAAGTATAAGGAATATGAGTTTATCAGGGTGTATGAAGCAAACTTTACAAGCCTTTCAAGATACACCATTGGATTTTCCATGAACACAAAAATAAAGGTGGATTGATTATTTAGAAGACTAAAGCTGAGTCTACGAAAAACATTAGAAATTAGAGACTTTGACAGTTTTGATGAGATTTTCCATTATAACCTTAATGTTGAAATGGAGACTAGAGACTCTCAATATTCTCATGGGCTTGGTGAAAAAAATTGGAAAATGGAGTCTAATATGGGTGGATCAATAAACAAATCCAATGATGAGAAGAAGAAAAAATATCCCATGTGTCAAAATTTTGGGAAGAAGCATCCTAGAAATTGTATAAAGGGAACCAATAAATACTTTAAATATGGAATAATGGGGAATTTATCTAAGAACTACTGTAGTAATATGAATAATTCCACTAATGTGGATGAATAAATGAAGTTAAGATAAACTCTCAATCTATAGTGAAGTGTTTCAAGTGCAAGTAACATGGGAATTTTTCAAACCAATTCCCTAATCCTAGGGTTGTCAGAGGCAATCAATAACAACCTCCAAGGAAACAAGGAAGGGCATATGCTATCACTACTACTAAGGTGGAGCCAGAAAATGATGTGGTGACAAGTACGTTGGTTATTCATTCAATAATAGAGAACATACTATTTGATTCTGGTTCTACGCATTCTTTCATATATTGAAATTTTAGTAGAACTATTCAAACACAACCTCAAAATATAGAGGTTGACTTATCTTTGAGAACAGCTAATAGGTTAATTATTGCATGCAAAGTACATAACTCCTCCCTGGTTAATTTTTATAGACTGAACTCCCCAGAAAATGTTATCTTACTTCCTTTAGTGGAGTTTGATGCTATATTGGGCATGTATTGTCTATCTTTATACAAAGAAAACCTCAAATTTCAAGAAAGGGAGATCACTCTTTACATCTTGAATCATCCTCCAATTATTTACAAGTGTAAGGAGGAAGATGAATCTATTTTAGAATCATTGTCTTAAGAGTGGATATTACTGACCTATGAGCAAGCATATATCACTCAAATGATTGAGACAAAGGTGATGATCATGCTCAAAGACATTCCCATCATGAGGGATTACACTGATATATTCCCTAAATAATTGCTTGGTCTTACATCTAATAGATATGTTGATTTCTCAATTGAAATTAATCCTGGATCTATGAATATATCAAAGGCACCTTATATAATTGAAACCATTGAGTTGGAAGAGCTGAAGAAGCAGTTAGAGGAGAATCTAAATAAGAGTTTTATATGCCCGAGTGCTTCACCATGGGGTACGCTAGTCCTCTTCATCAAGAATAAAGATGGGTAAATACTCCTATGCAATGATTATCGTGAGCTCAATAAAATCATGATAAAGAACAATTATCCCCTTCCATGGATATATGAATTTTTCAATCAGCTATGTGGGGCCAGTTATTTCTCTAAGGTGGACCTTCATATGAGATATCACTAATTAAATGTGAAGAAGGAAGATATTACCAAGACTACCTTTAGAACGAGGTATGGACACTATGAGTTCATAGTGATGCCTTTTAGACTCACTAATGATCTAGTAATATTCATGGAATTAATAAATAGAGTATTTTGAGATTACCTCAACAAATTTGTGGTAGTATTTATTGATGATGTTATGATATAATCCAAGAGAATGGAGGAACATGAGGATCATTTGAACACTGTGCTAAAAACTTTGTGAATGAAGAAAATTTATGCATATTATAGTAAATGTGAGTTCTGGATGGAGTAAGTAACATTATTGGGGCATTTTATCACTAGTAAAGGAATATCTATTGACCCTTCTAAGATAAATGAAATCAAAGAGTGGTCCAAGCCAACTTATGTAACATAGATCCATACTTCATTATCCTAGATATGTATTACTGATTATTTTTAAATAAATTATCATAATTTTCAAACCCAATAACCAATTTGAAATGGAAGTAAGTGAAGTTTTTTTAGACTCAAGAATATGGGGAAAGATTTAAGGAGCTCAAAAAGAGGCTTATCACTGTTCCAATACTCACACTCTCGACAGGTGGAGAACTCTTTGTGGTGTAAAACATTACTTCAAGTAATGGATTAGGATTTTTACTTATAAAAAATGTTAAATTGATATCCTATACCCTATCGAAGTTGGAAATCCATGAGAAAAAATATCCCATAGATGATCTAAAGTTGGCGGCTATGATCTTCAAGTTGAAAATATGGCAGAATTATCTCTATGGGGAGAAGTATGAGATATATAATAATCACAAGAGTCTCAAATATATATTCACATAGAAGAGATTAATATGCACCAATAAAGATGGATAGAGCTCACCAAAGATTATGACTGCTCAATCCACTACCATCCTGGTAAGGAAAATAAGGTGGCAGATTCTCTAAGTTGAAAGGATCCTACATCTTTATCAATGGTGATAATTGAGAAGGATCTAATCTTATTATACTTATAAGGGATGGATATGGTAATCATTAAGGGAGTAAAATCATTAATCTTGTATCAAATGATTTCTCAACCATCTTTTTTGTAGAAAATAATGGATTCTAAAAAAAATTATGTGGAAATTCAGAAAAAGGTGGAATCTATCAATAATGGGAAATCCTACGAGTTTAAGATCGATGGGGATAGAGTCGTAATATTTTGGGTCAAAACTATGTGTACCATCCAATAAATAGACAGATAAATAGGTTTTTAATGATGCACATAACTCAACCTTCTCTATTCACCCGAGGATCGCAAATATGTATTGATATCTCTTAGAGAACTTTTGTTGAACAATATGAAAAAATAAGGTCACTGAATAAAAATCAATGTGGATGGCATGAAAACAAGTAAAGGATGAAAGGAAAAAGTTTAAAGGGATGATAGGACCATTATCCATACAAACATAGAAGTAAGGAAACATAACCATGAAATTTTTCACTGGAATTCCAAATACATCCATAGGAAAGAATTCTATATGTATTATTATGGGTCATCTTAAAAAGACAAGTCACTTAATCAAAAATCGAGAGCACTTATCATTGGATAAACTTGCATGAATATATTTCAAAGAAGTGGTAAGGCTACATGGAGTACCACTATTGATTGTATCCGATCGAGATATGAGATTTACCTCAAAGTTCTAGAAAAGTATCCAACATGCTGTAAACATTGAACTGAACTTCAGTAAGTCCTATCATCCTCAAACTGAAGGCCAAAATGAGTGAAATATTCATAAAATGAAATGCATGTTTAGAGCATGTTATATGGATCTTAAAGGAGGATGAGACCGACATCTGCATCTGGTTGAGTTCTCTTACAAAAAATAGTTCCCACTCAAGCATCTGAATGGAAACACATAAAGACCTTTATGGAAAAGGTGTAGAACACTAATATGTTGGGGTGAAGTCGGTGAGCATAACCTACTAGGACTTGAAATGGTCAAGAAAATGGTGGAAAAGGTGAAAACCATTTAGCAGCACATCAAGGGAGCCCAAATTTGAGAAAAATATATATGCATACAATCTTCGATGAGACCTTGAGTTTAAAGTTGGAGACATGATGTTCCTCCAAATATCTTAATAGAAGAATGTCATGAGACTTGGGAAGAAATGGAAGCAAAGTACCGAGTACATCAGCCTATTGGAGATTCATGATTGTGTCAGGGTTATGAACTATCGACTCACACTTCCACATACCATGTCTCAAGTACACAATCTATTATATGTACCCCTCTTGAGGAAGTACATACTGGATCCCTCACAAGTAAATAATTCAGAGGTGGTATAGTTGGAGAGTGATATTTATTATGAGGAGCATCCAGTGATGATATTGGATAATAGAGATAAAGTTATACACAAAAATACTAATCAACTGGTCATAGTACTATTGCAGAACCATAATTATGAAGAAAAAACATGGGAACTGGAGGAAGCGATGAAGGAAAAGTACCCACACCTATTTTCAACTTAGAATGTAAAACAAAATTTCATGGGTGAAATTTCATAAGGGGTGAAGAATGTAACGACCCAAAAACTTTTATCAATGAAATTCCATTCTTATAATTATCTCATATAGTATAATCACATAAAATCTCATGAAGAATACAATACAAACATTATAAATGAAAAATTAATGAAAGAAAAGGCATTTCTAGAAGTTAAGGAACATATAACAAAGGAATAGAAACTTGACCTTTGGAATAGTAACATGATGCTTATGAATAAAAAACTGAACAATTTAAAAGTAACCTCACCAATGAAATTATGAATAAAATTTTTTCATCTTATAACTGATAATATAATATAATTATATCAAAGTATAAGTAAATAAATATTTTAAAAATTATTAATTATGTGTTTGTATTTTTGCAAGTCATAAATATTTAATTAAAATTTTATGACTAATTTCTTAATTTAAAATAAAATTTTCTTTCATAAAATGTATTCATAAATTATTATTTTTATATCTTATGATTATAATATAATTTTATGAGATCTTAGTTACTTTTTCAAAGTGACATAAAAGCAGTTATAATTTTAAAATCTGTATTTTCCAAGTAAATGATGATTTTGATTAAAATTAAAATTTCTCTAATTTAGAATAATATTTTCCTAAAATTGAGTTCACTTTTTAATTCTATTAGTCTAAAAATGGTGATTTTTTGGGATTTTTATGAAATACTTGAATTTTTGGTGAATAGTAATATATGTTAATTTATAGTGTATATACCTAATAAGTTAAATGAACTATTTTTTTGAGTCATGGATAATGTAAGAGAAATTGGTTCTAACTTACATGATCTAATTATAATATTTAGTGTCAAGAATCATCACTATTTATTGTCTTGAGAAAAAAATAAAATATTGAGTAAAAAAAAAAGAGAAAACACCCCTCTCCTCCACTATAAATACCACCCCTCACAACTTATTCTCCTCACACATCTCAATCCTTAAGTTTTTCTTATCAAAATTCTACTCAAATATCCTCCCAAGACCATTCCCCACGTCTATGATCTTTTGGACTTAACAAAAGTCCAAAACCAGTCCCCTAAGAAGGTTCTCAAGAATAAGGGATCAAGTGGTAAAACCCTCTTCCATTTACTTTCAATTTATTTTCATGTTATTTTAGTTTCTTATCTTATCCTCAATTACCCTTCTGCAAGTGGCATTAAAACTATAGTATCTTATATATACTGTAATTTTATCATGTTTATGTAATAATTATTCATCAAATCTCTTCTCCTCTCTCTTTTACTATAATAATGAAAGCATCTTCCATGAGGTGCCGATTTACCACCTTTGTGGACGACATGCTTTCATCGTTCAATTATACCTTCAAGTATGATCATGAAACCATTTTTATGGTTGAAACAAATTATAATATATGTATTATATCTTATTTAATGATATGGAATCATTTTTTATATATGATATTAATTTATAAAACAAAATGAGTTCGTTGTGATCTAAAGCTGGAAAAAATAAACCCAAACGATTATCATTAACCATTTATCTAATGATTAATCCTCATTCCATAAATAAAAATAATATACATGACTAATTTAAACTATTAAATATCATTAATAACATATAAGTTCAATTATTAATAATTACACCCACTTTATACGACCATTCGTACATGTATACAAGTAAACTGATCAGGAAAACCAAGGAAACCAAAGCTCCCAAATAATGAAATTGAATATCTTAACCCATAAAAAAGGTGATAAATGAACTTAATAAAGATATAATAAATAAAATAGATGTATAAATGGTTATATAATTATTAATTAATTAATGTAGTTAGATTATCTATGAAATTAAGATCAAGTGAAGAACACCTTCAAACTTAAGGTAAGGGATTCTACCCGAACCTCCATTATTCCTTCGGGATATTCTTTTTCCATTTTTAACCAAATGAAATTTTATTTTATTTTTATGTAAATATTATAAAGGCTGTGTATATGTTCTAAACCCGTGTATCAAGATCCATTCATACTTCTTTTTCAGCGATATACATGTTTTCAAAAGGTTCCATACTAAATTCTTCTCGATAATCAAACCCGATTTAAGGGAACTTCCCAAATTTTTACCCAATTTAAAATGAACTCTATAATATATTTTAAGCAAAAAATATTTTTAAAAAATAAATAATTTTATTATGAAAATTTTCTTGGTTCACTTTTGGTTTTATATGAAATATTATTCCCTTTTCAGCTTTAAATTCTCTTTAATATTTTCCTTAAACCACACTAAAATGGACTATTTCTAAAGTTTATTAAATGAAATTTTTACATGTATTCACTATATTTTGACATAAATTGTAATGATATATTCCTATTTTACCTTATGTATGTACATTAATAATTTAAATCCTTTCTTTCATGGACACCATTGTGATAATCCTTTATGCTATTCCTTTTGACAAGATTATGATACCCAATTCTTACCATGGGTAAACCATATGTTTATGTTTGATTCATTATGTATGATTATTCTTGTGGAACACATATTCATGAACATGTTATTATGGTTGAACCCAAATAGTTCTACAATTCATTGTGAAATGTTTAGTCTCATAAGATGTTATGTTCAACTGTTTTGGTGGTTAGTCTTGACTCATGCTCCATGTGTAACAGTCTTGGTGGTTAGACTTGACTCATGTTTCTCTATGTGTAATGATCCTTGAATCATGATAAAGTCATATTTTTATGTTTCTTCCACATTAATATGATTCCATGATTATTTTATCATATGTTCTATATGTTATGACTCCATATGTTTAATCATGTTCCATGCCTTTTTATATCATTATGTTATGCATTCTAACCCATGTGTTAAGCTTTATTTTAATGTATATTCCTTTACTAGGATTTCTAGATTATCCTGTTATTCGTGTTATCCTGAGGTTATACTTTTCATATATAAGGGATAAAGGGATGATATGAGCTCTTTATGAAGATTAAATTAAATATGTTCTTATTTAGGAATCGTGATGTTTAATTATGTACCTATCTCTAAGAGACTATATTTTATGGTCCTTAACTTGTAATTAGATGTTTAATTATGCTTAAAATCATGTGATGATATGTGTAGAAGGATAGGGTCACTATAAATCACACTTAAAACCACTAACTCACAATAACCCACCAATGCAATACATTATCCCATAGCCCTTGAGGTAATACTCATTATCCTTTTATTATAATATTAACACATTTTCATTACCCAACAATACCCTATTATGCTTCACATGATTCCCATGAAAATTCTCAATACTTCACCACAAACTAGTCAAACCCATACAATAATCCCTCACTAAATGAATCTCAACCCCACTCCTAGACCAAATATATTTCATATACTATGTTTACATTCTCAGAGTGCTTCTAAGCACATCGAAGATAAACATACTTCAATCAAGCCACACGAACAACCCACTAAATCACATTCCTTATAGTAGTAAATTCTCATTTATAGGTGAGGTGTTTAAACCAAGTAAACCACTTCAAAATACTATGACATTATGATGGGATTATTAGGGTTTCCAAGACATACCATGTTCCTTCCCACACACTACCAATGGCTCATCACCCACTGAAACCTCTACCTGAGATACCAACCACTCGGAAGACCCTACAATAACCCTTTAATGATTTACCTAAGACACTTGGAATTTATTAAATATTCCTAGACCCCTTGCGGTCCAATGTATAGTAATCATGGTCATAACCTTTTGTGGTATATCCATATTTCATTTCTAAAACCATATAACCATGCCTTACTTCTCACCTAAAAGGATTTTCCTTAGCCTAATCCAAAAAATAGAATTTATCTGGACCATTTATATAATTGACAAACTCATACCCCAAATCATGCACAAAAATAACATATAAAAACTTGTGAACAGGATGAAATATGAAAGGAACCACTTTGTATAGTCTTATAGAAGTTAACTCATCTGATATCATCACTTGGTTATGAATCGTTTTCGAGAAATTGATAAATTTGATAAATATGAGATAAATTGAGATTCATACCAAAATAGAAGTTAAACACATGAAACAATAAGATGAAACATAGGTATTACCTTATACTCATTGATAGAAACCTCATAATCTAGAGAAACTATTGATCTGATTAAAGATAGTGATCTGGTAGAGGTTTGATTGGAGAGGTATAGGGGGAGAATGAGAGGGATAGGGGGGAAAGGCGGGTTGGGTTGAGAAAATTTGAGGGGAGGGAGGGGTTATGTTTTATTTTATAAAAAATTAATTACTTTAAATAAAAAATTTAAAAAACTACTTAGGAGACCACTAGGTAATCAGTGGCCACCCAGGGGATACTTGACACCTATCCACAACACCAAGTACCTAGTACAAACTTTATAAGTACTTAGTGTGTTCAAATACACTTGAAGTAGGAAAATCACCCTCAACCATCATTTAATGCCCCCAAGAACCAAAAAAACACCAAAAACATGAAAAAAAGATTCTATATATTTCCCAACTCTTAGAATTTCTATCTTAACCCCTATTCAAAAATCACCTCCCACCACATGACTTAAAATTGAAATTAATTTTGAATTTACCAATATATAATGATGTGATTCATTATAGTTTACAACTTCCATCAAGGGAGGCATACAATGATTCACTGGATGGCTAAAGTGTTATGATAGTTACCCCTTTCTTGGAAGCCTCTAGTAGGAAATATTTCATGGTGGTCCGTATCATTGTTATATTTAGACATACGTGTGTGTGTAGATGTGGATATATATATACACGAACATTGTTTTTTGGTAACCATTATTTTACTAAGCTATAAGAATCCTTGATTTGAAATGACTCAGGTATATTAAAGTGATAATTGATGATGTGTTCTAAGGTGTTTAGCTACACTTTTTCTATTTATGATTTATGTAAACATTAGTGGTATATAAGATTTATTTTACTGCTTGGTATGACTATATTAATTATTATTACTCATGATTATATGCACACTTTTCCACATTTCATTCATTTGTTCAAGAAAAATAGTAAGTATATCTAGTGGATGATCTTGGATGGAGAATATTTATAATAGATTTATAGATTATATCTTGAAGTCATTATGAAGTTGATAATATTGGTTTCTATTTTTTTCTTAGATATTCAATGCAGGTAAACTATAATATGGGATCTATTGTAGATTAAAAACTCAAATACATTTTTTCTGGACACCATAGGTTTAAAACCAATGGAAAATACAATATTCTAATCAACCCACACAATATCAGATAAAAAATGTATACAAAAAATGGAAATTAAAATTATTGTAAATTCATAAAATTTCAATAAAAATAAATTTATAGTGGAAATATAAACAGGAAAAAAAATTGTAAACAAAGTGGAGAAAAACATAATATGAGGTAATATTTAAAAAACTAAGCACCCTCATAAAGGATATTATAAAACCACACTTTTACCCAATACACATAGATAATATTTCAAATATATTCAAGTTATCCTCAACTTTAATCCTATAGAAAAGTTTACCTTTCTATCCCCTAGATTCCCTAAAATTTATACCTATCATAAGGTATCGATGTATAAACCTCAGAAACTCTATCTTCCAAAATCTAAAGACCCCGATCAAGTTGATTTGAAACAAATCACTTCCATAGATTTAAAGATCATGATATTAATTATCAAAAATATAAATCTATCTTCCGCATGAGATCCCTTGATTATAATGGATAAGAAATAAAATAACCACAAAAGAAAGAAATAATCGATTTATAATGAAATCATTAGAAACAACCTCTTAGAAAAACACTAAGGAAGCAGAGACAATTGAAATATTTCTCATAACAATAAGTTATTATTGACTTGAAATGATTATATTCTGACTAAGTGTACTTGCATACTTTATCCTTTAAATTCTTGAATCTGAAATCCTATTTATATAAAATCCTTCAATGGTTGGATTCTACATTCTTCAAGATCAGTTTTAGTTGTATCATAAGCTTCTTCATTATATTTTGTTGAACTTATCACAAATCTAAATCTACTGATGCAGTCAATCCTACATCTTCTTAATTCTTATATATCCAGTTAAAGTAATCTAGAATGAAAATTTAGATCCTTGGATTTTCATGTAGTTCATCTTAGGGTAAAACCTTTATAATTAAACTTACGAAAATTTAATTCTTAACACAAATAGCACTTCAAAAAATTAGTTAAATAAAACATACATGAAGTGTATTGTGATTTAAAAAAATGGATGAAAAGGATTCATAGACCCAACAATCCCCCATTTTTAAAAAACACAAGACATGATGAAATAATAAGTTCTTTTTAGAAAAAAATATAATATTTATGTAACTTATCCCCCTTAATTTTTTTATATGAGTTAATGAAACATAAAACAAACACCTTTATTTCCTTTTGATTAATAAGGATCATTAATAATTAAAAAATTAAAAAATTAATAAATGAATCATTAAATAAGTAGATATCCATGAAACAAAAAATCAAACATCCAATTCATAAAATAATATATGTTTTGATGAACTAAAATGATATTTCTAGGTATCATATATATTATTTCATCTTCCATTTCATAGGGACTTATTTTCTTCAGAGATAATTTCTTTGGAATATAGACCTTCTTTAATCCATAATTGTTTGTAAATAGGAATTTTAGAACCCATACATGTTTGGTTATCCTAAGCACTAAGTTATTTTTGAGTTAAAGTAATGGGTTATTCCAAAATATTGGATTCTGTTCAAAAAATAGTTTTTCCTCTAATGATATCCTCTTTGGAATATGGATAAAAATGTCCTCGGCTAGACATAAAGTAATTTTATTTAGATATTTAAATTATGGTTGATTTGTTACCATGTTTTTAAGTGGATAATTTAGGTCTCAACTAACTTTATATCTCCTAAAAATACTTTCAACATGTAACAAAGTTAGTTAGTAACTTATTCAGATGTATGATTTCTAATTCCAACTTGAAAATCTCATTCATATATTCAGAAAAAAAAATTTTCTTATCATTTTTTTATATCTTCTGAAGATATAAATTATGATTATATTCTATTGCCTTAATAACTCCTTTTCCTTTTAACTTAAAATTTATCTTTGAAATATTTTTTATAGACTTGTCTTACTCCAAAAAAAGTTTTATATTCTCATTATTTACTTTTGCTAAATATTCTTCAATTGAATTAATAAGATATTTTTTCTTTTAAAATCAAGAGTGGGTTTATTAGTTTCACAAATAGATTTTGAGTATTTATTAATCATAGTAATCAACTTATAATTCAACTTTTAAACCCCATTCTTAGATTTACTTACCTCAGTTTTATTCTCAACCACCCCAACCTTAATTAAAATGTAGGTTTTTATAACTTTATGGAAGAATACTATACTTTAGTAATATATTATTAAAATTATTCTCAAGATTTAAGTTTCTTATCATAATCAGAATAAGAAAAACTTTCATTATAAATTTTGTAATATCCCACACCAAACCACTGGGTCTGAGTTAGAATCCCACATGACCTCATATGTGTATCCCCATATGTAAGAGGCTACCAACTAGCTGTGAGGGTATAAGTCCGATAGTATGGATACTATAACATTTGTATCATGTCATAGAACAATAATAAATAATAAATAACAAGATAATCATTGGAGTAAACATAAGGAAAATTGAATAAATTACATACATGTCAAATAGATAAAAGTTTCTATCATAAGTGGATAGCCTATCCATAGGAAGTAATTCAGATAAATAAAATGAATGATGAACTATTGGTACTGCCACTGTCTATACTAACAATCTATTAGTTCCATGATCCTTAGCTCTATAGTCTTCCACTGGTCCCTTACCCTTTTTCATTTCCCTCTTAAAATCTACAAGCACATCAAAATGCTCGAGAAGGGTGTGAGTATAAGAATTAGTTGGAAACAAAAAATGCGTACTTAACCTGATGTTCTCATGTATTAAATATTATGACATAATAATAACAAATATGTAAAAATCATAAACATGCGAACTAAAAATGAACAATTGCGCACTAACCAAGATGCCACAAACCCTTTGTCGTACATGATTCATCTCTATACAGGGAGGCTAATAAAGTGTCATAATAATCAAGGAATATCCATGAGGATAAAGAATTATGATACTTCGAATCATGTGATTGTGAAACTTAGAATACAATATGCATAAATGAATTCATTTTCTCGACATTCTCTAGGAAACAAGTGAAACTCTGTGTTCACTAGACACCAAGAATATATGCCTTGGAATCCTCTAGGCATTGAGTGCATCACACAACATCCACAAGGCATCATAATATATCTACCCTATGAACATGTCCTTTATCTCCATCATCACAAGTCACGTGCACTCCCCTTCTAGGAGATTATCATTTCAATAAAGTCTACCTAAGTTGGAATCTAGGATTAATACCACAAGATAACACATAGCACAGTTAAACTTAGAATACACTAGGCATTAAGGGAGTCATGTTCTCAGTATTATCTAGGCATAAAGAGCTACTAAACATTCACTAAGAATCAATAACATATCCCATAGAATTTGATAGGCACCGAGTGCATCAAATGACATCCATGATAAATCTTCATATCACTACCCTGTTCATAGGTCCCTCATCACCATCATCACAAGTCATGTAAACTCCTCCTCTAAGGGATAAACATGTCACGACTATCCACCTACCTTGGGTTCCAAGAAAAATACCAGAACAACTCACATATCATGGAAGGATACATGAGAAATCATAACACATCATCATAAGTATGATATCACAATAGTACACGTGATCAACAATGGATATGAATAATAATCTACAAATTACTCATGGAAACAACTATCACATAAGGTTCTTAGGGATACACACACAAACACACCCACATTAGATCATAATCTATCATAATCATCAAATATATCTATGAAAAAATCATATTAAGAATACATGTATAACAAAATCCCAAAATGGTAAGGAACTTCCTACCTCAAAAGCCATCAACATCAAAGGCAAGGATAAATCACTCTATGTGGTTCGATAGCCGAAAAGGAAACCTAAATAGTAAAAAATGCATCTTCATGACCTTATTACCATTAACATCGACACATGAATGCTTGATATTCATCATGGGTTCCTAGAACCAAAAAAATTTATTTTATTTCAAAAAGAAATAAAATATCACATGTGATGATACTTTTGGTCTCCAGGACAATTTTTTAATTTCCGTTCTAGGCTACATATTTCTCTCAAAACATTTCTCAAAAATTAACCCTTTATAATTATATCTTGATAATTTATTAAAAATTATCATTTTATAATTATTTATTGATAATTTCTTAAAAATCATACTTTTATAATTGTCTCATGATAATTTAACAGAAATTATCCTCTTATAAATATTTCTTGATAATTTCTCATAAATTATCATTTCAAATTTATTTTTTGATAAATTTTATTAAATTATCCTTTTATAATTATCTTCTTGTAATTTCTCACAAATTACCCTTTTATAATTATTTTTTGATAATTTCATATAAATTATCATTTTATAATTATCTTTTGATAATTTATCTTAAATGAACCATTTAAAATTATCTTTTGATAATTTATCATAAATTATCCTATTATAATTATTTTTTTATAATTTATTATAAATTATATTTTGATAATTTCTCATAAATTAACTTTTGATAATTTCTCATAAATTATCTCTCGATGAAACCATACAATTATCCTTTTATAATTTTTATTCTATAAATTATCCTTTGAAAATATATAAATCATCATTTGATAATTTTTAACCATTATCCTTTGATCATCTCATAATTATCATTTTATAATTTTAATAATTATCCTTTGATAAATTAAATTAATTTTCATCTGGAAATTTCAATAATTTATCACTTGATAAATGCATGCAACTATAATTTGATAATTTTTATTCTATAAATTATTCTTTGATAGTGTAACATTTTTCATTTGATAATTTTAATAACTATCCTTTGATAATTCTATGTAATTATCCTTTGATAATTTATTGACAATTATCCTTTTTTAATTTGTGAAAATTATACCATGATAATTTTTTTATAAATTATCCTTAATAATTTAACATAAATATCATTTCATAAATATTTATATTTATCCTTTGACAATTTTGGTCAATTATCTTTGGTAAATTATTTTCATCGTTATACCTCAATAATTTTAAGTAATTACCCCATGATAATTTTATAAATTATACCGAAGTAATTTAAGTTTTACTATTTTATTTAAATTCTATAATTTTATTCTTTTTATATATTTTTAGAAGAGAGAATATAGAAAAAAATTATAAAATGAATAATAAGAAAAACTAAAATTGTATCTTATAAGTGCGTAGCACCCTCGATGAAGAGGAAAAACTGCCGTGGGGGACACTGAAATCTAAAAAGAGTTCACCGATCATGTGGAAATGAATTTTAGGATTGTTTGGACTTAATGAAATCATCCAAGAATTAAGGTTGAGTGATTCAGCCATTTAAAAATTCCATACACATATACAATTAGCAAAATCAAAATGGTTAATTAATCCTTCCATTTAATTTTCGTTTCAACTGAAAACTGAATGTGGGGTGTATAATTTGACCCCATCCAGACATTGCTAATTTCTGAACAGTCAAATGGTTAGGAATCAAAGGTTTTTGATTTCAACAGCTTCATTAATAGTTTTTCGTTTGTTTGGAGTGGGTTTGGGGAAGAAGAAACCCAATAAGAATGATTTTTAATAAATAAATTTATTATAATAATATAAATAATTTTTAATAAGTTATTATTGTGTGCGATGTTACCAAACAACAGACGTGCATTAATTTTATGTTCCTCCTAGGGTAAACCCCTCATCTTAAGCCTAATAGTGGTCTATGTTTTCTCATACACAACATCATTTGGTGGATATTCAATTATTTTCATAACTATATAAATAAAAAATAAAAAATAAGTTATCTTCACGTGTGATGTTACCAAATGCCCGATGCATTCAAATGTTATGTCACGCCTAGGGTAAAATCTTCACCCCAGACCTTATGATGGTCTCAAATTTATCATACAATGTAATTTTTAGGAGATATTAAATTATTTTTGTAAAAATATCACATACATAATATAATATCTTTAATATTTTTATTCTATATGCATCGAGCCTTTGCGTTCCTCGAAATCCTATTCTATCTTAGAGCATAAATATGAAAATATTCAATATAATATTACATGGTGCTAAATGGGTTTTTATCCTTACAAAAAACTCTTTTAATCATATAATAAATGTTTTTTATTGAAAAATTAAAATTTCACAAAAAATAATCATAAATTATTTTCAACGAGTGTTTTTATTATATTTAAAAATTTAAGATGTTACAATTCTCCCCCTATATCTAACTTTCACCCTTGAGAGTATATCTAGTTTTATTTATTGAAAAAATTAGGAAACTTATCTCAAACATCAGAATCATGCTCCCACGTCTCCTCCTGGATCCGTCCACACTGCCACTAAATACAGACTAGTGGTACCATTTTTCCTCAAAGGACTTTGTCTAGTTTGTAATCTACACTGGATTCTCCTCATAAGATGCATCATGTTCCAACACAATGTCCTCACAATCTATAACTTTCATAGGATTGGGAATGTACCTCTAAAGCTGAGAAACATGGAACACATCATGTATGCCTCAATAACATGGAGGAATTTATAAATGTTACACAAGAGTCCCCACTCATTTAGTGATCTAAAAGGGTCCCAAAAGCTATGGTGCTAGCTTTCCATGCTTCCTCAAACATCGGTGTCATAACAGAGGAATCATTCTCAATAAAACCATATCCTCCACATTGAACTGCAAAGGTCTTCTAGTACAGTTGATATATAATATTTTTCGACACTGAGCAGTGATCAACCTTTTCTTAGTCATATGCACTCTCTTAGAGGCCTCCTGGAAAAAATGGTGCCATAATCACTACCTCACCTACCTCATGCCAAAAATTGATGATTAGCATGGTCTCCCGTAAAGAGAATCACAAGGTTCCATTTGAATTGAAGCTTGATAAATGTAATTGAATGCATACTCAATAAAGGCTAGGTGATCATCCCATGCTCAAAAAAATATTATCATGCAAGATAGAAGAATATAATACAATATGCATATAGTTTTCTTATACTATCCTTTGGTATGGGGGAAGGTTCATTGTTATCAATCTCAGCTAAGTCCCTAGGGACTTATACAATCTCTAACAAAAGAAAAATGTAAAATGTGAATCTATATCTGAAATAATTCTCAAGGGAAATCCATGAAAGTGTATGATATATTAGACATATAGAGTTCACGGCTCCTCCACTAGGTGAGTTTCTATGACTTGAAAAATACTTTTTTATTCCAAAATAACTTTGGAGGAAAAGTGGGAAACCATAAAATTTCTACATTGGCCCATTAAACATAGTATGTAATGAAAAAGTCGTTAAAATAAAGACTGAAATTGTTGGTGTCACCTACCTTTTATATCCTCTAGTAAAGTGCATGTACCTCCTTGTTTGGTCATCTTAGATTAGATATCCAAAATGGTTTTCCAGCTTGTCCTGTGTTGGGATGTATTCATCCACATTAACCTTTATTTCATTGAAGCTACATGCTATAATTTTTTCTTTTTTATCGATCCAATATCTTTGTTCCTTGTTAACATTGACATGTAATTATCTTTATAATATTCTATATAGCTCATCCTTTAAGTACTTGAGATTTATTAACTGTAAATGTATTTCTCGAATAGAATTTAGGATAAGTACCAGTTGTTTTTCGTTTCCCCTTTTCATAATTTTCTTCTTTAGTCCCATTCAACTTTCCCTTTGTACCACCTTTCCCTTTATTATTATGATCACCTCTCTTTACCTTTTTCTTTCCATTTTGAAGGGCTATAATCGCCTTTATTTCTTGATCTTGGGCCAATGTTCCACCCTCCTTCTCCTAGGTTCTGTAGGAAGATATTGTTTCCATCATCTTGGATACCTGAGAATAACCCTTCCTATCTATAGTTCTCTTCTCTTTAACCACAGTACACCCCCCACATCTCGATTCCCATTTCATCCTGGGTTATGAAGTCCTTTATCACATGCTACCTCCACACTATCGACTTAGATATGACTATCTATATCTGCATCATAATCACCCTCAGATAAAAATTGGTCCCCTATGTGATTTTCAACTAGTGTAGGTGAAAGAATACCCAAACCACTTTGTATATCCTATTCCTGAGATGGGCATGGAGAAATTTCTTAATCTGGATCCCTAGGATCCTAATATGACCCTTCTTCAACCATTCACTCAATTTTTTTTCTCAAATTTATACATAGACTATACTAAAATGGGATTCTTCTGTTTACTAGGCCGTCCTCCACCCTATGTAACTAGAAGGGATCTCTAATAACCCTTAAAACCTAGTGAATCAACCACAAATACTTCCTAAATCAGCTCCTCATGAGTGGAATATTGTACCTATGTTGTTCCTTATGCTTCCAGCTCCTGGCTGTAGCTATTTGGTTCACCCTTGTAAAGCTCATGGACCTGGGTAGAACCACTGACTCTATCCAAAACCTTCACATAAGAGGATATATTTTATTTCTTGATTTTGGTAGCCATAGTAGTTCCCTTGGCCCCTAGTCTTGAAAAAGTTATGTTCTCAAAATTGTGCCTTAGATGCTCATGGATTTTTATAACATTTGTCTGGGGAAACCTAGATCTTACCTCTTTATGGATGGTAGGTTAATTCCTCATGACCTTCTATGAATGAATGTCGTCTAGTAAATTAGATGGAAGGTATTCCTGAGGTTCCTTAATCAAGCCTTTCCTATAACATGGGTGGGGGGGGGTGGGTCTCACTTCCAGTGAAAATTAAAAGACCACAAAAAGATGGAAAAAATGAAAACTTGAAATAATAGATGGAGCATTCACCGAGGCTGATATAAGGTCTTCTTTCGATAAGAAACAAACCAAGAAATTCCTTGAATCTATAAGTCCTATAATTTCCCAGTCTTGCAGCTTCCACATACCAAAGTCGAATCGATCGAAGAAATCAACATAGGGATGTATCTTGCCGAAATGATCCACCTTTTTCAGATCCCTCAATGAAGAATCCTTCATGAACTCTAGGTAGTAAATAAGAACCAAAATGAATCCCTAAAAATTTGATTGAACTTTATGGAAAAAATCTATGGTGGGGAGAATGGGAAGAGGAGAAGGGTCCCTGAAAAGAGTGAATAGAGGAGGAAGATAAGATGGGGAATGAGGTGGAAGAAACTCCTCCCCCAGTCAGGAAGGGACAAGGAGGGGGGGGGGGTGGAATGATGAATCCATCACCTAGGTTATTCGATCCAAAAGGAAAAAGGCTCTAGAGAAAAATCTGGGTGAGTCTCTATGATTTGTAAAAAGTGAATAGACTTTGTTAACCAATCAATAATAACCCAGAGTGCGTCACAGCTCCTAGGGGTCTTGGGTAACCCTATAAAAAAGTCCATCATGAAGTAACCTCACTTTCATAGGGGCATAATAATTTTCTATAGAAAACCACTAGGAGGATTGTGCTCATCCTTTAGCCTCTGACACGAAAGGAATGAAGAGAAAAAAATAGCAATTTATCTCTTTATCCCAAGCCACCATAATTAGCACCTGGATTCAAGAAACAAATTGGCCGCAACATGATGTAATTTCCATCTAGAGCTATAGTAATACCTCATCATCTCCTCTCAGATGGAAGTGGGTACCACTACTCTTCCATGTACCAGGATTACAACATCATTATCCATTGAACATATGAGCATTATATTTTCACCAGCTAGTTGTTCCCTTCTTACAACACACTCTGAGTACAACTTCTATTCAACATTTACCTGGTCCACAAGTAATAATGTGGTTAAAAAGGGAGAAAAATCCATAGAACTGTAGTCCTATGAGGAATCCATCCTCTAATCAGCCAATAATCTTATCAAGTGCCACTGCTCCTATAAGGGACTCTCACTATGATCCTACTCAACCTACATCTTATAGCTAATAGAATCCACAAAAACATTAAATTTTCATAGTTGTATACATAATTTCAAAATTGAACATCTATAGATACTCAAACCAATAAATATGTCTTATATTTAGGTCTCTATGTGAAGATATAGTGAAGGATTTTTTGGTCTATATAAACAAAAAATCTGTCACCAAAGAGACATTTTCACAAAAAATCAGAGAATGAACCAAAAATTCCAAACCAAGTCATCTTTTTATACCTTAATATCCTTCATCTTGTTTGGCACCGTACGATAAAAGGGTATCGAACTAGATAGACACCATATATGATATTAATTTTATATTAAACCGTCGATCCTTTAGTGTCTCAACTATGTCAAATATTATCTCAATGATTTCAATCCATTCCTCAGTATCCCAAGGGCATATGGCGCCCTGATAGGATGAATAATTTTGTAATTGAAAGTCACAACATATTCTACCATAGATCTGAACTCCAATGACTTGGCCAAACACTATTCTAAAGTATTCTAGCTGAAGCGAACCTACTGGTCTAACCACATAGCAGGCACAAGATGATTATCAACTACATTATTCTATACATCTAGTGGTAAATAAAAAACACCCTACCTCATAGAAGCATTATAGTATTGATTCATGATTATCTACCCTAAGAATACACTGAGGTGAAATATTCTATAACTTGAAGGAACATTAGGAACATAAGAATACCCTATTAAGTTTATGGGATCAGACCAAATTTTCCTTGGACTTTACCCTTAACCTAATGAATACCCATCCTAGAACTAACCCTTGTTTCTGTTTGTACACATTAGTCAAAGTCATCATATATAAACTAACAAAACAACATGACAAATTCAACTAATTAATTCAAATAAATATATATCACAATAGTACGCAACAAAAATTTGTCACAAAAATAGAAACTATCCCAAACAGATAGCAAAAATCAAGGAATTTAATTAATGAACTACTATACAAAACAACAACAAGTATATATATGGAATGTAAACCTACACTCCTATTAATGATGCATGAAAACACTTAAAATCTCATAAATACCATATAAACATCATGAACATTACCTAAGGTGAATTCTATCATTGGTAGCATCAGAACATAATTTCCCATTTGTGAAAACTCGAAGGGCCACTATACAGTGTTGGCTAGACACTAACATAGTTCCCCTATAATAGTCCCAACCATCATAACTTCTGTATACACTGTCACAAATTCTATAAAATATAAGAAACAAGTTAGTGAGTCTTGGTCCTCTAATACCATTTTGTAAAATTCTCACAACCACCAATTCCGAGCCAGAATTCCAGGTGACCTCATGTGCACCTCCCCATATACAAGATGGTTCCTACTAGCATTGTGGGTCCGAGTTTGATAGTGGGGAGACTATACCCTCTATATTGAGTCATAGAGAAATTTTTAAATAATAAATAACACGATATTAATCAGATTAAACATGTAGAAAACTGAATATATGGAATACATGTCAAAAAGATAAAATAGATCTTATAAGTAGAAAGACTATCCAAAGGGAGTAAAGTAGATAAATAAATGAATGATGAACTATAAAACCTACTGGAGTTTATCCTATCCCACTATCATCCCCATTATCCTCAGCTCAGTAGTCCACCACAGGGACCTTTACCTTCACTGTATCCCTCATGAAATCTACAAGCACACAAAATGTCCTGAGTAGGGTGTGATTAAAAGACTCATTAGGACACCACCAATGAATCATTAACCCGATATGATCAAGTAAACAAGTTTATTCCCTAATAATAATAAATGCATAACAAGGATAAACATAAAATCCAAAATTGAGAAGTTTTTTGCTAACAAAGCCACCACAAACCCCATGTCATACCTGATTTGTCTCTATGTAGGAAGGATAATCAAGTTTAATAAGAGTGATGGACTAGCCACAAGGATAGAGAATCATGCTACTCAGCATCATGTGATCGTGTATCTTGGAATACACTAGGAAAAAATAAAGTTATTTTATTGGAATTCTCAAGTAATTAAGAGCTTCTCTTCATTCAATAGGCATTGAGAACATAACCTTGTAATCCTATAAGCATAGAGTGTATCACAAAACATCTATGAGGAATTTTCGTATCCCTTCCTTATGCATAGATCCTTTTTTTCCATCATCGCAAGTCATGCACACTCACCCTCTAATGTAGAAACATATCACTATGGTCCACCTACCTTGGGATCCCAGAATAATACCATAAGATCACACATAGCATGATGTAACTTATTATACACCAAAAATCAAGAAATTCATGTTCTCGACATTCTTTGGGAATCAAGAGATACTCAACACTCACTAGGCATCAGGAACATACCCCTTGGAATTTGCTAAGCAATGAGTGCATCATGTGGAATTCTGGATCAGACCTGGTGGTATACGTCAGGATGGTACATATTTCCATGTCAACATAGAAATATACTATCTCATTGTTTAAAGAATATTGAGATATATTTTCAGCACTATTTATTTTATTCATAAAGTATTTCATATTTACCTGCATTCTTATATTTTCAAAAAAACTAGTAATTTTCCTACCATCATCACTTTCATCCAATGTGGTATTAAAATATGTATCAACTCCACTTTCAATATAGTTATCAAATTATTTTAATATTTTCTTATCATTTCTATATAAGACTTATTATAATAATTTATTTCTTTCCTTTTCAACTCAGGACAAACTGGATAAATATGTTCAGGCTTCCTATATTTAGAAAAAATTATTTCTGTAGATTTTTTTATATCTTTCCTCTATTATGTATTTTTATAAATATATATTTAAATTGAAACTTCTAAACATCTTTCTTACCATATAGTAAAATTCTTCCTCTATAAGTTTCATAAAACTTTCATCCAAAAATATTTTTACATTAATCCTCAAAATAATTCCTCTAAAATTTAGGTTTCTAAAATTCGATGAAAAAAAACACCATTTTTATTATTTTATTTTTTCTAATATCTCTTTAACCAACTATGATATTATAAAAGAGTTCTGATAAGTTCATCAAAACGTAATTTTTTAATTTTCTTTGTATCATCAATAACAGTTCATTCTTATTCCCATTTTTTTGAAAATATATCTATAACCTTATCAACCAATTGCATATATGATAACTCCTTTTCTCCAAGAGATTATAAATTGGTAAAAATTTTCATCAGTATTTGATGAATTTGGGAAATAATCTCACTTGGTAGAAAGTGAAATGATTGATAATCATTTGTGAGCATGGATTTCTTAGTTTTAAGTTCTTTTAAAGTTCCGAATCATGTAACTTCCAAATTCTTTCATATACCACAAGTCGTTCTACATGAATAAACTTGATTATATATGTTCTATTGAATTTGAAATAATAAAGTATTTTAATTACATAAATTCAACTAAAATTAATTTTTTCTGTTTTTAAAAAGAAATAATTTCTTTCCCATGAATCTTATAGATTATAGAAAAAATAAGAAACAATTTCAATATTATTATTGTTAAAAAAATGTTTCCATATAATATATCCAATACTCATAGTCATTACCATTAAAAATAGGAGTTCTATTTGGATTAATATTTCCCAAAAAACTAACACACACAACACTAGAAATTATAAAAACAAAAATTATCTCTTTTATACCCCACATTAATGTAAGGAAACTGATAATAAAATTATGACAAATAAACATAAATTCAAAGAGTAAGGCTAGGCTCAGACTGAAATGCAGATATAGTATCTAATAGAAAATTTTTCGCTAATAATCAAGGTTGGTAAAATAAAATAAGTGGTTGAACTATATTTTAAAAATCCAACTATAAATTTTTTTCCCACCTCAAGTTTAAAATCAATAGAAGATATGATATTTTAATCACCCACACAATATCAGAGTAAAATTTATATGCATAATGGAAGTTAAATATGTTAGAATTTTATCCACATACAACAAATATAAATGAACAATGGAAATATAAACAATTAATCAACTTGTAAACAAAATGTAAGTAAAACATAAAATAGAGTACTGTTTAATAAACCAATCACCCAATAAAGGATATTATAAAACCATAATTTTTTCCAAAGTGCAAGGTGAATATTTAAATGAGATTCAAGGTATAATAAACTTTAAACCTTTCAAAAGGTATACCTTCCTATCCCTACAATACCTTGAATTTATACCTATCACAATGCATCATTATCCTAACCCCATACACTCTGTCTTCAAAACCCAAAATCCAATGATCAATCTGATTGGCAGCAACATGATTCTATAGTTCGGAATATCATAATACCATTGATCATAAACAAGGAATTATATTCCTTATGGAATCCCTCAATCATGAATGATTATAAAGAAAATGATCACAACAGAAACTTCTAAGATATTTACAACAAAATCCTAACAAATGAACTCTTAACAAAACACTCATAAAGAAAATATAATTATAAATGCTCTCACTACAAAATGTTGTTGTAGACTTCATAAAATTATATACTTACAAAGTGAAAGTTTGTATTTTTTTCCTTATGGTACTCAGAGATACAGTTCAATTTGTAGAAAATATTTAAATGGTCAGATTCTATATGCTTTGGGATCAGTTGTAACTACCTCAGATTCTTCTTTATTATCTTTAGATGAACTAAGTGTAACTCTAAATCTTTTAATGAAGTCACCCTACACTACTACAGTGCTTTCACAATTGATGACATTAATCTAGAAAGAAAATTTATATATCTAGATTTTCATGTAGTTCAAGTTAGACAAAAGCCTCTATAATTACAGTTACCATAATTTCATTCTGAACAAAAAAAACAATTAAAAAAACAACTTCAAGTTAATTAAAATTTACATAAAGTGTATTGCGATTTTCAAAACAAAGGATTCAAAGGAGCCATAGACTTAAGGGTTTTATCCATATCTAGTCTTATGTACTATTTCATTAGATCATGAGGTTTTATTTATTTGTGGGGATTTATCTAATTTTTTATATTATGTTATGGGAATGTTTGTCATATATTCATGGTTTATGTTTAATTTTTTTATTATTCCTTTATATCACGGTGGATGATATTTAATGATAATTTTATACAATCCAAATTTATAGGTAATTCCCTTGATATTTTTGTGTGGATACCTCCGTTTTATTCACTGGAATTTTCCTTATTGGAGGTGGGTTTGGGGAGTTCACTTAACAATAATCTAGGACATGATATAATTAGCGATGTAATTTAACATTATGTATATCAGTGGACCAATATCCATATTTTACTAAAATTTAAACCTATTTTTTCATTTCTATCACCATTAAGTCATTTTTATAGATAATAAGGCCAATTATACCATATATTACTCTTATATAGTTGAGTTCAAAAAAAATTTCTCAAATATATCTTATAGATATTCTCAACAACATTCCTTTAAGAACATAATCATATTAGGGACACCTCGCCAAGTGTATCCAGAAGCCCAAAGTCAAATATTTTACTACACTTTATGTATTATTTGGTGTTCCTATTAGCATGTATCTAATTTACCATATGAGTCTTACACATGATAATTAATGGGAAACCTAGTTTAACACGAACCACCAATACTAAATGATCGGGGTGTTGGAAAGTAATCAATTTGGAAGAAATCAAACATTTGGTGAACTGAGGGGTTTTAAAATTATCTCACTATTTAATTCAATATACATATCATTTGTATTGAATAATATATTTTCTCTATAGGTTTTCATGATTCTAATTGATTTAATTTATCCATCTTATGTTAATTGTTAGGATTTGATTGAATAACTGATTGAGGGATGGGGTGAATTAGTCTTACTATTTTTTACGAGTTAATATATTTTAAACATAACCTATTTAATTGGTAAAGTTTATAAATACAATAAAAATAATATCTCATCCTTGAATCATATGCAGAGTTATGATAATGATTATTACACATGATATTTACAAGGTTTGGATACCCATGCATATTTCTTTCCATGTTGGTTAGTCCCCCAAACTTGGATTTTAAACTATTCCAATAGTCTATTACCAAATATATTCCACTATTTTCTATACACTTATGTATTCCACTAGAAGATACAAATCTTTTAAAAAATATGATCCAATAAGTAAAGATCACAACCACACAACTGGTGATCTCTGCACCTCTTGATGATGGTTCTCCTCCATAAATAGATGGATCAAGGGATTTACACGTATAATCATCTTAAATAGATAATGATGTGAACCTAAAGGTCTTAAACTTCAACTATATTCTTTATGATATAGGTATCGTCACTTTCTCACATTGAGTCAAAGAGTATCAGGCCTCAATTATTTATCATAAAGAATATCTGCCTCATGTGCACAACATTATGTGGCTCTACTCAGTCTTCTCAATTCTTAGAGAGTTTCATCCTCTTCCTCCTATTATCCTATTGGTCTATCCACATTAATATATTAAGATACCATTTTAAATTATATTTACACTTTTCATCATATTAATGGGCTTCAAAAACCACCCATAATTCCTCACCAACTTCCTCCGAGATTTACTCCATAACCGCAATCTACATAACTTTTTCTTCATTTTTCAATATGAATTAATGAACTAATTAATTAACCATTTAGATCACTACAAGATCCTTTAAATTATTATATAATAATAGATTAAAACTGAATCTAATGATTATGGAATAATTAAATATCTATTCAAGGTTCATCATAATATGTTCTCTCAATTTTGACGCGTCGCCTTCTGATATGCCCATCACCATGGCATGGTAATTTTTGTTGGACATTTTGGCCTCAGAACGATGAGTGATACAATGTTTCCATTTTCTATTACCTATTTTAAATAGGTTTAACTTCAAATTAACATTCCCAATGTTGCATCGTAGTGAAAAATAATTTTCCATTTTTCTCTCACCATGACATATACTATGACAAGGTCATTTATTTCATGTTGTGTTAACAATATTGATATTCAAAGCATTTTATGGATCCTCCACATCCATTTGGGAATTAAACCTGTTACATATGGAAAGTCCTCAATTACTAAAGCTAGTGAAATAGTTTGGTCTTATTCGTATTTTCTATCCCATGAATAACTACCCCCATTACTTCTATTTAAGACTAAACCATGTTGTGCAGGTGCTCTGAAATCTCACTACAGTGACCACCAAAATATGTTCCCTATCTAATTTCCTATGTTGAGGAATTTATTCTCAACATAACCTACTCTATAGGAATATAATACACCTATCTTTTTCAATAATCTTATTCATTTTCTATTTCATCTCGTCTCATCAAATATTAACATCAAATCACTCTTGTAATATTGAAAATAAATGTAGTTAGATCCAAAAGTCCCAATAATACCCCCTTTAGATTTTTTGTAAATAACATTATAAATATCAAAAATTAGATATGTGAACTATTTTATTTTATCATCTTCTACACATTTATTTTCTTCTTCCCTTATTGAAAACCAAATACAAAGGTTAAAGAATGGGGTCTTATCTTCTTATCATCTCACAAACATCTTCTCCTCCCTTTTTTCATTTTCAAGAGAGGGATGATATCAAATAGTTCATTATAAAATATCATTTAATTAATATAATCTATTTTTATACAGGATATCCTAATATAGAACATAATATAAAGATAACTAAGGTTATCTAATTTATCAATAAAATCTCATCATTTGATAACATGCTTAGAAAAACTCATATTTCTTAAAATAATGGTTTCTTTAAACTAATTTAGCATGAGTCTCCTACACACATATCAACACGCCATCAAAACAAATCATTTTCATAGAATATAAATTTATCTCATATTTTGAGAAACTAAAACCCCACTTGAAAAATATATTAAATATATCCATAACAAGGGAGCGTGTGTGATTAATAAATCTTATTTCTAGATTCATCTAGGTTTCCTAAAAATCCAAAATTTGACTACTTCCATATTAAAGGAGATACCCTCAAGGGATACAGTCTTATCTTCTTCATCATAGAGAAGTAATCTAAATAAAACTCATCCTATTTGTTGTCTACAACTGATCACCTTAAAATTCTCCTTCAATTCCCTACAAGTTAACAAAAAATATATAAAATATTAAGGGAATAATCAGCAACCTATTTATTCCTTAAAGGTAATACCTAGGATGATATATTACTCTCAACCTTATCTATTATTTACTTCCAATACCAACACCATTTATCTTATCATTATCCACAACAAGTTGTTAATATTCTTTCTTATGTTAAGCAGTTTTATTCACCTTATTTTTCAAAACAACCTCTATTTACTCTTCTTTTGGAAAAACTAATGTTCTTAGAGTTTTCATCCTCATTTTGTCACAAAAACTACCCCTTTGTTTTTTACCTCTTCCTATGTAAAGACACATTAAATAAACATGAATATTATTTTTATCCATACCTTCCATTACACCATAAATAACCTTTTAATTATGATATAATTGTAAAATTATAGACTTGTTCGGATTGGTATTTTTATTTTCCTTCTTAAAAATTATTTTACTTTAGAAGTTTTGGTTTCCTTAGAAAATTCCATTACACCTCTGAAGTAGAATATTTTTTATTATTCAACTTAATTTAAATATCCTGTGGTTTTCTTTTAACACATGAATTATTAGACATGATAGTTCTATTTTTAAACTTTTTTGGTGTAGTTGTACCTTGTAACTTTGATTATCTTTTCTCACCAACTTGAGAATATTCTCTCTTAATCTCCACAAAATTATTGAAATATTTTTTTCCTTGTTCAATTTCATTTGAACTGTAACAAAAATAGATTGTGTTTTAAATAACCATAATTTTTTATATTTTATTTTTCTTCAAGATCACATATTATTTTATCTTGTTCGACAATCATTAACTTTTTTATATTGAACTCATAAATATAAGCTAGTTCCTTCTTGTCCAAATATTCCTTTTTTCAGTCACTAAGCATTTTTCCTCATAAATTTGAGTAGTAATTTTCTTATTATATTTATTTAGATTTCTATTATCTTTCTTGAGTTGTGAAATTTTCTCAAAACAATACCCTAACTTATCATTCAGTTCACATTTTAGTTATATTTTTTCTTCTTCACAATAATAATTTATTGATTAATCAAAATATTTCTTTTCTTAAGAAATGAGTGTGATTTCATTTTCCAACTCATTGGATGAGTCATCATATTTTCTAAAAAATATTCCATTTTTGCGTGTTATTTCTTATTATTATTATCTTCTTTCTTCCTTTTTGTAATTTCTTCATCCTCGTCTAATTCATATTCATCAACCTACTTATTTTTACAAAAGTTTCCTATACGACCAATATTTTTAGAGTTAAAACATATAAGAAATTTTTGAATTTTTCCCTTATATTTTACATTCAAGAATATCATTGAAAAGAGAGTGACATTTGATTGAGATATTCATCATCCTCATTATCTGAATCATTGAAATCTTCATTCACTTTACCTTTTTATTTTCTCATTAATTTAAATGTTATCTTTGATTTTTTAAAGATTTTACCAACCTCATTTCATATACAATAATAATATTGTGAAGTTTTTATAATGAATGGTATTATCTATATTCCAAATCCAATACCTTGGGATCAAACTGATCATTAAAATCCAACATCAACTTCTTTACAATTGTGGAGTCATTAAGTTCCTAACCAAATCAATGAATATTACTGACTATTTCATTTAACCATTAAAAATAGATCTCAATATCTTCATCATAAAGTATCTTAATATCCTCAAAATCACTCCTTTGAACTTGTATCTTAGCTTCCTTCAATTTGATATTTCTTTTATAGTCACTGTTTATTTTTTTTCCATATCTCTTTTGTAGTTTCAAAAAATATTAACTTGGAGTAAAAATTCTCTGATAAAGGAAAAAATAAAAATTTTTCTCTTTCCATCCATCTCTAAATTCCTTTTATCATCATTTTTCATACAATAATTTAGAAGAATAGGTTGAAATACCACTGTAGAAGAATCTATGACCTCAATTCCATATGAAAGAGTTAAAGAAGCACTATATTATTCCAACTATGTTAGTTTGTGCCATCAAAGGTTATAAATACTCGATTGTTCATAGAATTGAGATTTTAATTACTTATTGGATCCAAGAGGTAACCTCACTATGATACAACTTGTTACGATCTGATTGGATCATTGAGAGGGCGATAGGGTGAATTTGCAATATGATTTTTCTTTTATGAGTTAATCCCTTTTAAACCCAATGTTTTAGCCAATTAAGTTTCATGATCCACTAAAAATAATCTTTAAAACTTTAGTCATACGAAGAGATAAAATAAAGATAACAACACATGATATTTACACAGTTCAGATATCCATTCCTACTCCTTTCCATGTTGGTTAGTCCCTGCAACATGAATTCTCCACTATTTAAAAAATGTCTTACAACAAAGATTACATTGCATTCTCTCTACTTCCAAAGTCTATAGGAAGATACAAATCTTTTAATATATGATATAATATGGAAATACCTGTTACACACACCTGGAGATCTTATCATCTCTTGATGATGGTCCTCCTATATGAATAAATGGATCACGGAATATTCACATGTACTCCTTCATCAAGATCTTCAATAGTAAATGATACCTACCTAATGGTCTTGAAACAAAAACTAGATTCTTGATTATCTAGGTCTTTTCACCTTCTCACATTGATACCAAAAGTATTAGGCCTCACATATTTGTCTTGAGAAATATATACCTCACACACACAATACAATGTGCCTCTACTCTATATTTTCATTTTTTCAAGAGTTTTATCCTCCTCTCACTCCTCTTATCATATCGGTTGATTACTATAATTATATTACTAGACCAATGAAAATTAATTTTCCAAATTTCATTATATTTATATTTTATGAAAAATTCCTATAGCTCCTCATGAACTTCTTCCATGATTTTCTTTATAACCACAGTCAATATAACCACTTATTTATTTTATAGCGAGAATTAATTAACTATTTAGATCACTAAGAAATTCCTTCGAATCATGCTAGAATAATCACCCAAAACTGAATAAAATGATTATATAAGCATTCAATATTTATTAAAGCATCTACATAATGTGTTCTATCTATTTTTATATATCACTTTTTTAACATAGAATTCACCATGGGGTGGTGAAAACTTTAACCATTTTGGCCTAAACACACCAAAAACTATGACATGGTCCTATCCTCTTTCCAATTTTTCATAGGTGGAACATGAAATCATCATAACAAATGCTATATTGTGGTAATAAAACCTTGGATTTTTTTCAATCACTATAGAATGTTCTACAGTATAGTCATCTCTTTTCGACCATGTTGACCATCTCGATCTTCAAACAATTCGATGGCTTCACCATGTTCATTTTGGAGTTTACTATGTTACACAAGGAAAATCCTCAACCAAAATTCCCAGTGTAATGATATGATCTTGGTCAAGTTGTCCATCCCTTCAACGAAGTCCACTGTTACACATGGGTTGTTCTGAACTGTGTTTCACTGGTGATCTGGAATCTCACTATGGAGACCACCATGATGTTATCCCTATCTAATTAAACTTTTTGGGTAATTTATTCTCAACTTAACATATAATATGGGTGTTTTCTATACATTACTTGATCAAACATCTTCTTTATTATCTTTTTCATCTCGTCTCAAAAAAACATTAACATCAAAGCACTCTTCTCTCATTGAAAATATATACAATCAAATATAGTAGGACCAAAAAATTTAGGACCTTGGAAACAACCCCTTCATCAAAATATATTTTGATTTGGAAGACCACCTCATGGTTTTACTTATCAGTAGGGTTCACTACCTACTATGGGCTCACTTACCCCCTATATGAAGAGGCCTTCTAAAAAAGACCTTGTGATGGGTAAGAGGCCTCATGGGAATTATATACCATGAATAAGACTCCTCTATTCCTGACGTGGGATTAGATTTAAAGGAATCACCACATGAAACTCACCAGTCATGTCGTGAAACACTGATTACAGGTAGCATGGCTGTCAAACCCTTGTCATGAATTTCTTAGGGAACATGATGAATTTATGTGGAAAAAATAATCAACACATAAACACTTTTCCTAAGGACTGGGGATAACTCCACCCTTTTATACCCAATGTTATAACCTTTTAAGTATCCTCACTAACACAATATTTTCCACTTTGGCTCACTACCTCAACATTTTGTTTCTCAATGGGGCTCACTTCCCACTATGGGGGCTCACTACCCTCCCATATCTGAAAATGACTTATAAAATTTCATTTAAATATAGGGAGATGTATCATGGGACTTATATACCATGATTGAGAATATATGGTGGGACTAACAGTCAATCCCCACCTTTTTAAAATGATATCGATTTCCAAGTAAAGTGGTATGTTTCATCCATAGTTCAACTATTCATAAATCATTAATCAAGAGTGATTTAAAGTTATAAAATGATTTTTAACTCTAAATAAATAAGTGTAGTTATAATAAAATATTTATTTTGGAAAAATGATAACTAAACCATCAATATTTGTTAAACTAAATTAAATATAATTTTATTCCTATCATAAAACTCTTTAAATGCATGGTATTAAATTTTATAGAAATAATTTAAAAAAACCATACTAAAATTCATAATATAAAAAATTACATTTATGAATTAGGGAATAGATAAATAAATAAATAAATTTAATCATGATACATAATGAATTCTTAATAATGAATGAATCTAGAAAATTTATAATTCATTGAAAAAGATTATTTACTTTTCATAAAATATTAACGTAAATTATTTACAAATATATATCAAATATAAACATCACATAATTCACATTTACGTGGTACATATGAACTCATTTAGGTTTATTAAAATATACAATTAACTAATAAATATAAAAAAATGATTTCATTCATTATGAATCTTTCATTAATTATAATGAAAACTATTTACATTATTTAAATATATATATTTTAATAATTATTTCATATAAAATACCTCAGGTTATATATTTCATCTTCCCTTTTTTATCTATAGTTTTTTAAAATAAGGCATTAATATGAACAATACATTTTTATTTAAATATTTTATAATTATTTAATAATTAATGTATGAGAAATTATTAATTAATATTTAATATTTAAATAAGGGACATTTCATAAAAAGCTTATAAATATTTCATAAATACAAATAAGAAATTTTATATTTTATTCACTTTATAATTTTATCAAATTTATAAATTATTCATTTAAATTTAAAATGATTTTTAAAAAAAATCACTCATATATTACTTGAAGAAATATATTCATATCCTTTCCTATGATAAATATTGATACTATATTTTGGTGTGATTAATGGGATTAGGACTCGTAGGCCAAGTCTACTATCCTGTTTTTATGGTATGGGAAGAACTAGAAAAATGATCTCTATTTTAAATGGGATTAAATGGACCTAGTAAAAGTGTTGTGATCTTTAGCAGATCAACCTAAAAAATAAGGGTCAGCCTGCATACCATAAATATATAATATGTTTTTTATTTTAAATTTGTTTCAATTTAGTATTGATTTTTTATGATAAATATTTTTATATTTTAAGGGCGTGATATATATATTATCATTTATGTGATAGTTTTTATGTGTTTAATTTTTAATATTCCATGATATTAAGTTTTTTTATTTTTTAAAAATTATTTTTTATCTTGATTAGAAGTAGAGGAAAAACTGTGGATCGGTCCGTGTAAAATGAAGACTAGGCTAGACTTAATTTTTTAAATCATGCATTAAATATAGATCTAAATAAACCATGTATTTTTATGCCTGGTCTACGTGGTCTTGTCCACACCACATAGGTCCAACCCATTAAGCACCCCTACCTATATTTCAACCATAATACAATATTAATATTCTATCTCATTGTTGTATATCAAGGTTATTGTAAATCATGATATCATATTGCATAAATATTTTATCTCACTTTGATAAGAATGTCATATATTATGTCATGTTTTATGTAACATTTGATTTTGTGAGTTATAAAAAACATTAATCTTTTAAGACATTAAAAATTCATAATCATGCAAAAATCCATTCTCATGTAAAAATCCATTTTAAAATCATACTCATGCTCGTATGATAAAATATTTTTTTCTAGTTATTTCACTTCCAAGGTGAACATCATCACGGTGACGTGCATTTGTTACCCCACTTTCCTTCTTTCCAAAGGCGGGTGGCCTCTGCCACCATAGATGGTGATGTGGGGTCTTTTATGGAAATGGGATGATGGGATATCAGTTCTTCCTTTGATGGATCCCTCCTTGGAAATCATCACCTAGTTCAGGTCTCCCTCATAGACATGAGTCATGTTTGTGAAACTCATTCCTATTTCCATATATTTATAGATGATGGTTAATTACACTGATTCTATCTGGCAAGGAAGCAACCTTTTATCAGAGTAGATGCTAACATCAATCATGTATGGGAATCACTGGATTTTGGGTGTACTATCCACCTATGAATCTTCCTCGTGGGAGGTCTTATCATGGAGGCATATTAAGCCTTGAGCCCATGGAATCCTATTTCAATCATAAGTTATCTAACGCCAGAGGCACATATCTTCCAAGGATTTCAGCTCAGACATCCCATGTTTTTTCATGAGGTATGTATATGGGATTAAAAGTTTAACATCTTGTGGGGAAGGATCATAACGTCCTGCATATATGGATCAAGGCATGAATTTAACATCTTTTTGAGATTGATATGGTTGATTGGAATAACTCATGGAGGTAGATCACAGAGGTGCATCCCTAAGTTGGGGAACTTGGAAGGTTTTCTGATGGGTGAATCAGAATTCCCTATAGAGGCAGATCCAGGTGGTGTGTACAACAGAGGGAAGATGTCACACCATGAAGGTACATCCCTAAAAGGGAGTACCATGAATGTTTATCAGATGAATGGATTAGAACACCCATGGGAGAGTATCTGGGAGTTTTTTCCCATGAAGGGAGTATGTCACCCCGTAAAGGTGCATTACTAGGAGGGAGCACCATAAAGGTTGATCAAAACACCCATGGAGGTGCACCCCAATGAGGGGGGGGGGGGTGGAGGGGCTAGGTTTACCAATGGTTAGGATTGAACCATAGTGAGTGTTCATACATACACTCTTCAGAGGATACAGATCAAAACCCATGTAGTTTGATGCCACGATTTATGGTCGTGTGATAGGACTTGTCCATAAAGTTTCATGTCATGTGGTGAGGACACTCATGCTATAGAATGAGCATTAGGGAGGGATGGTGTGTGGACTACACATGGAATATTAAATTCATAATATTATTTCTATTGGTTGTATTGGGTGGGGTGGGGATTACACATGGAATTTTCCCTTCACAATAGGATTGCTATTGGTTAAAGTTTGTGTGGGTATTACATGTGGAAACTTCATGGGTGGGTGGTATCATCTTACTAGGATGTGAAGCCCTACTACAATCCATTTTTTATTTTATTGAAGAAACCACTTTAGGTGAAAGTGGGAACCTACATAAAATCCACAAAAGTAGCATTACATATTTCAAAATTCAAAATATCAAACAAAACCATCAATATCCCGCCATTCAAAATTTAAACACGATCCATCATCATCGACTCGCTATATACACCATGACACATCACTGATTTCAAGCTTCAAAATATACCATCATCAACTCATTGAGCCAACCTCGTCACAATCCAACCATAATCGAAACCATCTCACCGGAAACCAACATCAACACCGAAATCACGCACAACACCATCGCAAACCACGATTAAAGACACCGTCGTAGACCACCAAAAACAAAATTTGTATCATAAGGAACAAAAAACCATCCAGGACAAGCATCACAGATGATACAAGAACTTCACTAAGGAAAAAACATCCAATAAAATAGACAATACAGAATCTTCATAGAGAAGAAGATGATTCATTGCTCTGAACCATTGTCAAAGGGACTCGCGCTTGGAGCGCCTCGTCCCCTGAACCACACACCCAAAACCCCTTCATTACCACCGCACCCAGTCCGCCTTAGTGAGGCGCATAGGATCGAGAGATCAGATAAGGGAAACGGTGGACGAGGGCTCCATATGTGCATCATCATTGAATCCAAAAAACTAAATCCAACAAAATAAATGGAAGAAGATGCAGGAAGTGCCTGAAAACCTTTAACCACCAAACCACAAATCCCAAAACCATGTTGAATACACTACTTCAAATCCGACATAGAAAGTCACCATGGATCGTGAGGTCAGAGAAGAAGATTAGCGAGGAAGGTCTTCGACACAACCTTTATCAGATCAACAGAACCACTAATGAAAGAAGATGACGATATAGAGGCCACTGATGAAGACGAAATCAGAGAGAAAACAAGCGATGTTGGGGCAAGATGAGAAATAGAAAAGGGGAAAAAACCCATGAATAAACTACACGACAGGGAAAGAAGAAGGAATGGCACGAGAAAATAGGGGAATAAAGGAAGAAATTGAGAAAGGATGATGCTTAGATGGACTGCCGAACCCAGAACAGAGGGTTTCGGGGGGAAACCGTAGGTGAAGCCGATAACAGGAGGGAGAACCCGGGAGAGAAAGGAGCCATCTCTCTATCCTCTAATGTGAATCCCTAGGAAAATCAGGATTGATATATATGTAGTGGGTGGGATGGATAGATTGTATGGAGTGGATTTAGTGCTTAGAGTACTGGGTTTGTACCTTAGAGAGGCTTCTTATGTATCCTAGTTCATTGGGAATCAAATACCATGTAGTTCAGAATGGATCAAGGCCTACATCTAAGGAAGAGGCCCATAGAAGTGGAGCATATGGTTAAGTATTACACATGAAATATTCCCATTGTGGGGTATGATTTGATTGTGGCTTATTCATAGAAACTACCCATAGAGCATATATGGTTGTTGGGGATTACAATCAAGAGGATTCCCATGTGCTGTTTGAAGCATCGATGATGTGGTTGGGGCTTAATATTAGGAGAATTTCTTGCTATCTTCCTCATGTCAAGTCATGAAGGCATCCCATGTACATTTCACAGGGTATGATTATAGTTTAACTTAATGTGGAAGGATGTAATTAGTCGAGCTTATGCATTGACGTGCCCATGGAGGATTAACTATATCAAATCATGATGTAATCTTATGCTTGGCGCATAAGTTATATCATGTGTTTCACATGAGGCATCCTATTATTGAGTGATAGATCATGGTAAAGTTTAAAGTCATGTAGTGAAGAATATTTAAGGCCATATCACGATCATGTAATGAGTAATATTATAATCGATATATAAGGAATCATATTCTGAAATGATATGGTATTATACATTTTAAAGTCATGTAGTGAGGACTATTGAATGTAATCTCATGATCATGGCATGAGACATCTTATGATTGATATATGAGGCGCCCTATTCTATAACGATAGAGTATGATACATTTTAAAGTCATGCAGTGAGGACTATTGAATGTCATCTCATGATCATGGCATGATACAAATTATACTTGACACATAATGCATCCTATTTTGGAATGATATGGTATGATAATGTTTAAAGTCATGTACAGAGGACTATTTAATTTCATCTCATGATCATGGCATGATGAATCTTATTCTTGCCACATAAGGTATCCTATTATAGAATGATAGGGTATGATACAGTATAAAGTCATGTAGTGAGGACTATTGAATTTGATCTCATGATCATGGAATTAGACATCTTATTCTTGAAACATAAAGAATCCTATTAAAAAATGATAGTGTATGAAACATTTTAAATTCATTTAGGGAGGACTATTGGGTAGAAGATTCCTAGAAATGGCTAGTGTGGTACTTATTCAAGAGAATCCCCTTATGGTTCAAACTGATATTATAGCCAGGTGATGAGGTTTGAGGAGTTTCTTGAGGAATAGTTTGACTCAAAGTACTCTAGTAATATGATATGGGAATCTCAATTCATGACATGGTAAAGGGAACTAGAGGAGTAGGTTCACCTAAGGTGTTTATAGGAGTGTAGAAGAGTATCTCGAATCCTAGTATTTAAGGGGATGAAGTTGGGGCCGTATAAGGGTACAACCCAAAATTTCACCAACCCAACATGAAAAATTCATGGTGTGACTCTCTATTTTCATGGGGGGTTAGTGAAAGTGGTGAAGGGACCCAAAAAGATGCTCGAAACCAGAGCCTAACACTAATCTCGATTTGGGGTGCGTGGGTGAATCCACTACGGTGTGGACTTGTAGGCATAGAGGTAGGAGCTTCACGAAGGATATGTATTCATGAAGGATGGGGGTCTGCAGAGATAAGGGTCTTATAAAGGATGGGGATTCATGGATTTTAGGGTATCATGAAGGATGGGGATTTAAGGAGCCTAGGGTCTCATGAAGGATATGGATTCACGGAGTTCAGGGTCTCGTGAAGGATCAGACTTCATGGAACTTTGGGCCTCACGAAGCCTATCCTGATTCCTAGGGGAAGTGATTCATGAATGATGAATGCTTCATGAATTCTCAAGTGAATCATAGGAAATTATTCCTTCATTAAGGTGAAGGAATTTACAAAAGGCATCTACACTTTTGGTAGAGTCCCTTGAGAATGAAAGAGAGATGGTTTCAGGATACCTAGAGGTTTCTTGGAAGAGGGTATTGTGAAGCCTAGGAGCTTCGTGAACTGAGAGAGCGAGGCCAAAAATTGGCCGTGTTTCCTCTTCTGAATGAAGGAATGCAGGGGTTATTTATAGGTAAATAGGTTTGTGAATATTGGAAGTTGTTTGTGAATAAATTTCGGTCTTCATGAATGGGTGCGACTCTGTTGGAATCATGAAGGGACAACATCAAGGGTTCGCATCATCGCAAAGTGCTGTCAGACTCATGGAGGGACTCCATCAGGCTTCGCATGGTCATGAAGCTCCATAAGGCTCACAGAGGACACCATAAATCCTCCATTCAGTCAAAAATGGATCTCTGTGAATTAAACCTCTATGAACTGGCTCCAGAAACTATCTTCATGAACATGCTCCACAAATAGTCTTCAGTAGCCTATCATGAAACAACTATAACTTCTAATTTGTAACTCCATTTAGGCTCCAAGTCCAGTAAAATAGAAGCCTACAGAATGAGATACACTATTATACCAGGTTTGGAAGCATTAGGGGCATCCTATGGATGTATTTTTCTGATTCCAACAAATCCTTTTAAAATGATTTCATTCAATGTGATCCAAAATCATGCCTAAAATAATGAAAGATTTTATTTCCATATCAACCTACCACGGGTAAAGACACTTAATTGAAAAAACCAACAATATTCTATAAGTTTTAATCAACCTATTATTATATATGAACTTCATAGTGACTTGATATTTTTTATAAAGAGGTTATATATCCATTTTTATAAGTTCTTTTCAAGTACAAACCATCATTTTCTATATACCTACCATGTGTTTCCCACAAATACACATAAAACTTATCTTTAGGGGATTTTTTAATTCTTTGAACTAAATTTCCAAATCCTAAGTCCCAATTTAGTTCACCACATTTCCTTAAGTGCATCCCTTGATTACCAATGGTTTAAAACTAGTGTCTAGGTATAAAATAAATTTTAGAAAATCACTTTCCCCTGAAGGAACAAACTACACCATGTAGTATACTATAAAATACCAAAAACACTTTAAAAAAATCATGTCAAACCCATGTAATATAAAATAATAATATTCTGAATGTTTATATAATAAAAAATGTACAAACCAACATTATAAATATAACTAAATGAAATTAAATTCAATTATCCCTCATAAAAACTCCAACAATAAATACCACTCTATATCCACATGAGAGGATCTAATAATGGCCCATAAAAAATTACTAAATCTTTTTTGTGTTTTTGTCAATAAAAAAGTTTTAAATATACACCCATGTGTATGTGTAAGAGGTTGAGTAAAAAAATAGTACGATTTATCTAAAAACCATGATATATTTCCATGGACGACTAAATCAAAAATGCAGTTTCAATTCCATGAAAACTAACAAAAAATATTTATGAGAAACATGGAAATATAAAAATTTCAAAAATATTATTTTTAAAACATGGAATAAGAAAAAATAATAATTTTTTTTCTAAATACAAATAAAAAAGTATTTTCCTTTCCAGGAAACCTATTTTGTTAATACTTCCCATTTTTTATTTTAACAAAAATTTAGTTTTCTTTATTAAAGATCCTTATTTAAGAAAAATAATAATTTTATACTTTAAATGATTATTTTTAAAATTCAAGGGATTCTAAAATTTTCTAGAACATCATCAAATCATTCACCTAAGACTCACATTTTTCTAGGCATTCCTTAAGCATCCAAACCCATAAGAGAACCCATTAAATAGTGACTAAAACCCAATCAACACGAGTTTTCACTCACCCAACCTATTGTTTGAGATAATGTATCACTCATCCATGTGTTTATCCTCTAATAAAACTACATCATTGAACCAAAATGGTATAAAAATATAGTTATCCTTATGACCTCGGTCACACAACTATTACTCACACCTTAACACATTCTCCTTGAACATCCTGTATCTATGACTCACTATAATACAGTTTAAGGTTTCAAAAAAAGTTATCATTTCAAATATTTTTTCACAAAATAAAATATGTTGAGTCAATATGGATATTAATAATGTATTACTCATAATATTAATATATTATTTATTTTGGATAAGTTTGATATGAAGGTGATAAATGATATTGATTTCACATGTGTTTTATTTTATTGTCAACATTCATTAATCTTGATATGCATTAATATTATTGTCAAGGAGATTGATAGCAATAATTTAAAATCCCGTGGGGATTTTTGTATATAAGAGAATAACTTAATTGAGGTTAGACATGTATTGGAAGTTGAAAAGGAATAGAATGATGAGTTATTTAAGGTCAAAAGTGAAAATAAAATGCCTATATAAGGGTTAGCTTATCCGTGTAAATTTGGATTTAAAATTACAAAGGCAGTGTAAGGGTTAGTTTATCTTTGTATGAGTGAAATTGGAAATGTAAATGTTACGTAAGTGTTTTTCAATATTTCATAACAGTGATACTAAATTCACAAAGGATGCATTATAGTGGATTTGTGTCATATAAGTGTTGATCCATAGATGTTAAGTTTTTTATTTTATAATCCCTAGAGAAAAATCTCATTAAATAGTGAGTTAAATGTTATTTAACGGTTATCTAAGTAAAAATTTATATGTAATTGAGAAATTTAATTGTAATATTTTTTGTAATTGTTGATAAAAAATTCCAAAGGATACAAAATAGTGACTAGAGTCATGAATAATAGCGAGGGAGGTTTCCTAGGATGAATGTAAGGGTGAGAAGGTTTCTTTAAATTGGAATCATGGTATTACTAATTAATTAAAAATTAATTCTATAATTATGTATATTAATTCATTTCGTTTATTCAGAATTTTCTTAAACATTAAAATAACCCAATAATTGTTATATATCAAGGAGAGTCGAATAAGGATGAGTTATTACCCATTAATGAAGTAGCTGAATTTTCAAGAAATTGTTTTAATATATAAATAAGGGAATCATGGTATAATAAAAGAGTAAGTATTGGTATAAGTTATTTGTGTTCATGCATAATTATATTTAGAATTTGAGAAAAAATAAAAGGATAATTAAATCTAATTTTATTTGAGAAAAAGAGAACTAATTGAAGCGAGTCATTCCAAGAAAAGAAAATAATTAAATAGTGGGTGATTTTTTTTAGAGAACTGTTACCATTAAATCATCTTCCTTATCTAATAATTGGTATTATTTTATCAATTGTATTAGCACATGAGCACTAAAACTATTTAGAGATATATTTAAAGGCTCCAAGGCTATCCCCTTAACCTCATGATTTATTCTTTATAAAAATAGTATAAACCTTATGATGTGGGATAAAAACAATATCATTCCAATGAAATGTTGATCACTTTAAGTAGTTTATATCTGAAAAACATCATGTATTGATATATGGATGCATGGAATCTGTGTATGTGATTTGTAATAGAAATATCATTTTTTAATAATTGATGGAAAGATCAAAATTTATTGTAAAGAATAAATATTTAAAGATGAATTATTCACCCCTATTAGTGATTCTAGATTTTTATTAAAGGGAAACCAACAAACTACATGACCTTCCCATTAAATAATGTGATCTGACCAAAACATGCATACATATTACATCATTTTACATGAAAATTCATTAAATCTCATAATAAATCACACCCCATAACCTAAGGTTTACTGCCATTATATATTAGATACATATCCAACTCATTTTAAAACATTTTCAAAATCTCTCACAAATAGTCTTATCACATGATACCCTTTAGATACATCATAAATAATTCCCTTCTTCATAGCCTGGGGAATATAAACATAAGAAAGGGTGAGATCAGATTCTCAGTAAGGGTAAACATAAAAGATATTAATTGAAGTCCATAAGTAAAAATAAGATAATAATGTTGTTATAAGAACATAATTGAGGTAAATAGTTATAAAAATATATAGTCATACCCCCAATAAACCTAGATCATAAATCACGAGTCAAGGAATAAGGGTTTTGGAATAACTTCATAAATGAGATGTATTAAAGTGGAAACATGATTCCATAATCATTATCCATGAAAAAATAACATATTCATAAGAATGTGGAACATGCATAATTATAAAAAATTATCCATTATATTGAGGCTTGTTGGTAAGACCATTATTACATAGTGGACAGAGTTACATAGTATATTGGGTTTTCTCCCTATTCCCATAAACATCGTGGATAGAGTATTATAGTTGATTAGTTTCACTCCCTGGTCCCATACACATCATCTCATGAGATATAAAACATTAACCAATGTATTAGAGGGCTATAATGGATCCACCCATCACATAATAATAAACTATAGATATATGTGCCACATGAACATGAAAAATTTCTTAATTCCATCACATCTTAATTAACCCATGAAAAAGAAATGGGTATCATGAAAACTTTAACATAATATAATCATAATTCATCTAGAGAAAGATGGTGAATATTATTATAAGATCATATACCAAATTAAGTATAAGAAACATTAAAGAATTCCAAAATTGATGAAAAACACTTTTATAAGATCATTATAAAATTTATTTGAAAAATAAGAATAAATATTCTTAAATTTTAATAACTTTTATTCCAGATGAAAAATTCACAAAAAATAAGAATATACATTATTGGAGTTTGTTCCCTAGAAAAAAAATACTATGATCACTTGATTACTAAAATATTCATGGTCTTGAATATTAATTTATGTTATCTTATGATGATTATGTTTCTTCATGATATCTATACGATAATTTCATAAGGGTACTTATCACAATAAAAGGTTATAGAAATTCCACTATGTTATGAGAACCTTAAAATTTTATGAAAGTATCATTAAATAAATGTTCTATTAAAAGATGATATTATCTTACAAGAAAAATATGATACATGCTATCAGGTGCAGGTGGTTCATAAAAAATTAAGACTTATTCTAATGAATTTTATTCTTGGTAATCTCTAAGATGCAATGGATATAATAACCTTTCCACCTGCAGAAAATACACATTTATATTTGTAATTGGATATTCCTATTCATGGATGTGTGTAATGATCCTTACACTTAAATATTATTATTAATTAATATTATGATTTTCATTCTTTGATTTATTTTTATAAAACATGAAGATGTATTTTCATGGAGAAGATGGGTATGTTGGGTGTTTCATGACTGATATTGTGTTAATAAATAATACAAGGAAGAATTTTTACATTTTTTTCTTTAATGTGACTTTTTATCTCAGACATTTTTATGGGAATGTAATAGTAAAAATAATTCCATGACCATGGTGTTCTTCCAACAAGTTAATTTACAAAAAATCAAAGAAAGAGACATCAAGCATATATATTGATGACACCAGTATAAAACTTGCGTAATTAGAGATATCAAGATAAATGGATTATATTAAACAATATACATTCAAAGGAGGTTTTATTTCATTGAAACATTTACTTATTTCCCAATGGGTTCCTTGTCATGTTGATAAATTATAACCTTGGTCTTTAGTCAGTATTTCCAAATGCCATAGAGAAAGGGGCCAAGAGGGCCACACACTAAGTGTGTCCAGAACCACAATTAATTTTTATATATATTTAAAATAGAGAATAATAATTTTTATCATATGTGGTTTAGTAGTTAGTCATGTTTGGTTGATCACACATATTCACTCACCAGTAATTTGAGAGAATATTACATGAGTTCAATATTAAATAAATATTTATTCACCCAAAAAGTTATTTATTTAATTATACAAATATATAATATTTATTTATCTTTTCTTTATTAAAAAAGGTAAAAAAATTCTTGTTGAAATTTATAATAATAAATATTTATTCACTATTTTATTAAATATATTACTTATTTATTTATCGACAAATAATGATGTGACATTTATTTACTTAAATAAAAAGACATTTTTAGAGCCTGATAAATATTGAGGGGAATTAGGAGACTGAGCCTAATGGTCTAGTGAGAAATGACATATAAAATATCATTTTAATAAATATTAATTTTTTTATTCAAGGAAATAATATTTACTTCTCCACGTGTTTAACGCATGTTAAGGAAATAATAATATTGTTATTATTATTTACACATTGAGTTCATGGGGGAGATAAGAGATTAATAAGGTCTCATGTGTAATTATTTATACTCTAACCCTAGATCTATAAATAAATTGTTAGTTCTTTATCTATTACCAAACCATTCTAATCATTATGCATAGTGAATTCTATATATAATCCTCTCAAGCCATAAATAAATTTTTATCCCAAACTCTTTCAAGAACTGGGAGCAATTACTCTCTTATAATTTAAAAAATATAGAGATAATAATAATAATACTTCCATATAAAATCAATTCATTTTGAAAATAATGATGAATGATTCAATTGTTAGTTTCTTTCATTATAGTACCCTAATATTTCTATAGTGATGGTCATAGGCTTGTAGAGCTAAAATTGATTACCACTATAGGGATTTTATCCTTGAATCCTTTGATTCAAAGGTGGTATGATTAGAAATGGTCAATAAATATGATAATAAATAAATAATTATAACCTAAGGCAATTCTTTAACTAACCAAAAGATTGTAAATTAGATATTTTCATAAGAAAAAAAAACAATCCTCATAACAGTATGAAGTGATTAAGCCTAAGGGAATCCCTCCAAAAAATAACTTTACATTAAAAATTTAAAGATACATTAATCATTTAGTTTATCATATTATCTACCTAATTACCTCTAGAATTTATGTAGTCTATAGAAAAATTACTTTCCCTTCATGTATGCATGATTTACACTCCTTTTTGAGAATGTCTCTAAAATCATTAATGATATAAGTAATGATCCAATGAAAGGGTGTCGATCCATTCAATAATTCAAAAAACCAAAGAATAATATAATTTAATCTTTGAACATGATATATTCCTCTAGTTGCAGATGAATAATCTAGTTATTACGTCCTTCACTTGAGCAAAAAGTGCACTTTATTCACTATAAAAAGAAGATAATATAATGATGACAAAAACTCGATGTTCCTGAACAATACCACCAAAGTGAATGTATTATTGATGATATGATACATCCAAATTGATTTTTAACCCCTATAAAGGAGCTTATCATTTCACTTAGTGACCATTGCAGAGGAATATCTTAGATCATCCTCATGGAAGGGCATGTTCACTACTATTGATTCTAAGGGCTTTATCAAGAACAATTGGAGGGGAATATGTAGGAAGAAGTATTTTGACCTACCTAGTCCTACTATCACGAGATCTGTAAGTAAGGGAAAGCGGCTCTCAAAGGCTCCTATTACTGCAAGCAACTCAAATGTAGTGTCCAACACCTATAGCGACCTGGTGTCTGTAGGCGGTGAGGTTTGTGTCCCTACCACTCCCCCGATGAAGACAAGGGATCCTGGACAGCAACGCAAGACAAGATCTGCCAGAGACCCTCATCGATAGATATCCTAAGTGATGGAACACATGGATCTAATTTTTCAATCAGATGAAGAAATGGGAGTGGAAGATATGGATATGAAATCATTGAAGAAAATAGGAAGAACGATTCGTGTGATCACTACTAAGGAAGAAGGCGAGTGGATTGGTAAGAAGGCTCATATTCTGGTTAGAGGCTTCAATATGGGGAAGATTAACATGAAGGAATTCACAAAATTTTGGGACAACATGGAAAATCAGTATGAAGGCACCTTAAAGGGATACCCATACTCCTAGGTAAATTCTATTACCTGGATATTGTTGAGGGAAGTTGATTCCAATCGTCTCAAAATATTCCTCAATAAATATGTAGTTTTTTATTGTTTAATGCTGTGAGGGTTCTCACTATCCCCTTAAAAGTGTTTGGAAAATAAAAAAGTAATGTTGGATGGATGGATGGATCCCAGCCTATAAATAGACCATGTGGGACCCCCATTTAAAAAAGAATTTTTCCAGAATTCACAGACAGAGCTCTGAACGCCCAAGTCTCTTCTTCAGGTCTTCTGAACTCTTCTAAGGTAATTCTTTACCTAGAATGGAAGGTATAAACAGGAGGAGTAAGGTCTAAGTGTTAGAATTCACCAACACTTGCATGCCTAAGTGTTTTACCCTTAAGGGAAATGAGAAGACTTGCGCGCCACCCTAATTCTTCATCAGAACTTGCACGCCATCTTATGGAAAGTCTCTAGGGATAATAATAAGGGTTTGAGCCAAGTCTCACCCAAGTATTACCCTAAGGGATAAAAATCACGCAAGTACCCATGTGCCACACAGGTATACCTGCGCGACCAGGACTTGCGCACCCATGCAGTACCTGCACGCCTGCCAAGACTTGCACGCCCCTACCTTTTTGGGTGCCTTTCCTGCCCATTTCACCCCTCTTATGCCATTCCACTTCTCATATTCAAGATTCAGTCTTCAAGACACTCTTCAAATCCATTTATGGCATGATTTCTTGATTTGGATTCCTTATCTGAAAGGAACTCCGTGGAACATCTCTCAAAATCTAGTGATTTATAGATCTTTATGTCACTAAAGATGGAGATTTAATTAATTAAAACTTATCCTTTAAGATGAGATAATCCTTAACCTGGGCTTCCTTTTTAGGAGTAATCCCCAATCTCAAATATGGGCTTCCTTTTCAGGAGTAAGCCCCAAGTACTCTTTTAACCTGGGCCTTCTTTTCAGGAGTAAGCCCTAGTCTCAAATATGGGTATCCTCCTCAGTAGAAAGCCCCAAGTCCCTTAATTTTTCAAGTCCCTTAAACTAGGCCTCCTTTTCAGGAGTAATCCCTAGTCTTAATTTCTCTTAAACAGTTCTAATTTACTTTTGATTTGGGGTTTCTTTCTCAAGAGTAAAACCCAATCATAAGTCCACTCTTAACTTGGGCATCTTCCTTAGGAGTACGCCCCAAGATTATAGTATCCAAATCTCCATAAAGTACATATACCTTTATGGACCCTGTTCCTGTATTTCTTCCCTGAAGTAAATCTTAATCCTCATCTATTTTGGGCAGTCATAAACACATAAGCCCCACATCATTGCATCTTTCATGAAACAATTGTCTGGTTTCACCAATACCTCTTGTTTCTCACACCGAGCATGACTCACATGAGCTTAGAGTGTAAAATTAATCATGAATTCTTTATTTGAGCCATCAATCATGCATAAGCATCATACTCCCTTATTCGAACTATGTGGGTTCTGATTCCTTTTCCAAAACAAAGGATACGTAGGTAGCCCATCAACGGGTACGATCCCAATTCTGAAATAATCCATGTCCTCCTGAATGACAATAAACATCAAGTGCCCCATTGAGTGGCTTTAAAACCAGTATGGTCATCATAATGACCAAGATACTTTTATGTATTTTAAGGATACCATCAACTAAGAATCTCTAACAAATACAGATGATTCTTCATCAATGAAGAACCTCGAGTACATATAAAAGATTATCTGAATTTCTTACATATCAATAATTGATTGTCAGACTAAAGGAAAGATCATTTTATACTTGGTAATGTAATAAGGATTTACGAACATAACATAAATCTATAAAGAGAGTCCCGAAGTAGACAATAATTCCCCTCAAAAAGGTGTGATGAGTCCGACCTCCCATCCTCTCAACCAATGCAAATTACTAAGCCTCATCAGTCCACAACTAATGAGCGCCTACCTTTGGAAAGTAGGTCCAAATGGATATGGAATCATTGGATGTTTCCGGTTCTACGAACAAACCCGTTAGAAACCAATTGGAATGTTTGAACCTTCAATCAACGAGGCCATCCCCGATTCCAGAGGGAAACAAAAAATGGTGAACCCGACGTGAATCCTTAACCAAGTTAAAATAATGTTTTTCTTATTTTTTAGGCCCCTATTTAAAACTCAATGAGAGGGCCAACAAAACAATCATTGACATATGTACTCATCCAAAAGATGTAGTGGTTGAATTTATCTTGATTACGTCTGTTACATCAAACATGCACTTTTTTTCAAGATTTTATGCATTTTAAGAAATGGCTGCTCTCAAGTTCACACCTATGAATACCACTGCTGTGAATAACACTATTGCAAATGCCATGGCTGCTACTCTTGCTGGATCGTCATCTGCTCTGAGGATGACGTCACCTACTCAGCATCTTCAATGCTGGGTATCAAATACACTGGTTAAGGAGTACCGTCAACATGGTACCATTCCAACTCTGGAGGCTGCTCGAAAAGCCCTCCAAGTGAACAATTCTACCTGGTCGTCTAGACAACGATGACCTGCGATCAAGAAACAGGCGGTGCTAAATACCGTCTCCAACCGTTTCGGGTTGTTATCCCCATAACGCAATCACCATTTACTCCCATATTCTGGGGAGGTGAATGACCAGGCCCCTGAGGGCCTTAACTCAAAGAAGCAGGAGTCCTTATTGAGGGATCCTATCAACAATCGCTGCCAGACTCGTGTGACAGTACGCCCTCAACATGATGAGGGTACCGACTCTAGGTGTTTGACTCAGGTTCCTCCAACCTGAGCAGGCAAGACGAACCGCCAGAGGCGGAATCCGGTCAACAGTGAGCAGATTCTCATCTCTGCCATTTCTAGAGAAGTCCACCAAGATAACTTGGTGGCAAGCAATGAGCAGACACATAAACCTGCCCGTTTTAATTCCAATGTCTAGCAGACTCATCTGGCATCATCACATCAATCCCGCCAGGCAATTCTGGTGGAGTACTATAGGTAGGAACATACACCTATTTATACATCATTAGCTAGTCAGCAGGCTCGTCTGACTACATATGATAGAGCTCATCAACCATGTTTGGCGAAGTGCAATCAGCATGCACATACACCTGCTAGTATTAATCAAGACTACCAAGAGTCTCTCTTGGTAGCACACGGAGAAGTTAGTTGGAAAGCTCCGGCGACAAACAGGAGGCAGACTCAACTCTCTACCCCCACACTTGAGTACTGTCAGGATTCACTAACAGGAAAAGGAAGACAGTAGTAGGCATATACACCTACTCTAAGCATGGAATGGACGTATATCCACTTTCCGACATCTGAAGTCACCAATCATATTTTATCAATGGTGAAAGAGTAGAAGCAAATCCCTGCTCATATTCTGGATGCTTTCCAGGATATTATAACAGCTTCAGTAGCATCTCAGGGAAAGACACATAAATCTAACCCTACCAGTGGAGTGACCCATCAACAGTTCACTCCGGAACAGACACACACATCTATTCCAGTCCAAGAGGGTTGTGGGGTATACTCCCCCATATCATACGGACAACCAAGTCAGGCAGATACACCTGATTTGAGTAAATATTGTCAGCCTAAACTGGCCATCTTTTCTGATCAGGCACATACACCTGCTCAGAGTAGCAAATTTCGTCAACAAGTGGTTTCCAAGGCGAGTAAGAAGGCGTCTAAGAAGAAGACCCGCCCAGCACAGTCAGGACATCAAGATCCAATCTGTAACAAGGCCTTGCTTGAAGCTGGAGTTCTTTAAGCCCTTAGATAGTTATCTGTTGGAATTCAAGATTCTACTACCTCATTTCCCAATAGTGGGAACATTAATTCCGAAGGTCTTCAATAGAAACTTCCTCATGAAGGCTTGCTTCATGACAATTTGGTCGATCTCGAAGTTTCATCTTCATATGAGAACCACAGGAACCCTCTGTGTGGTCAGAAGACCAAGGAGAAAGAGATCTCATCTTTTGCTGTAACCCATCATGGTGGTCCTCCCCATGATGATGAATTTCCCTGTGAAATTCCTCTCCGCAGTAGTGATGCACATTGCCCGAAAAATGCTCTAGTGGACAATGTAGTGCCCAGAAATCCCTATTACATTGAGGCACTTGCAAATGCAAAACCGGTCATGTCTGATGCTTCATCTATATCAGGTGAAATACTTTCTCAATCAGAAGATAGCCTAGGGTGTAGGTCATTCTCCGAACCACCCCTAAGTCATGCATCTTCTAGTTTGATCAGTTATTTCTCTACCAATCTTTTTGAATCTGATGAAGCAACAAGGAAGCATCAAATCTAATCAAATCAGGTAGAAGAATCTTCATTGAATGATAAAGAGGAAATACTGAACATGAGAAAACAACTGGCGAAAGGTGAAGTGCCAGTTATGTTTTGTCCTATTGCTGACTCTCAGTATGACATTCCAGAGATGTTAACGGAAGATGGGATTCATGATATTCATCTCAACATATGGAAAACTCTTTTTCAGTTGAAAAAGAAAGTATTATCTTATGATGAATATGAAAATCATCTTAAGATAATAGAGGGGTTACAATGTTAGATTGTTTTGGTATCTCTATCAGTCTCTCGATATTCGAAGGCTGAAAAGCAGCAGAGATCCCTCAGCATTCATGACTTGGTGCACTAAGAAGATTGCGCCAGTTAATTTCCAATGACCCATCTGGTATTAATTTCAAATGATGGGGTGTTCATGGAGAACTACATTTCATGGTGCTCTCCAGTCAGGAAAGCCCACCGAAAATTGTCTCATCAAATGTTATTGCCCATGGCCGACCACAGTCAATGGGCTTTGTTTGTAATCAAAAGCTTTCCCAAGAATAGGCCTCAACTAGTTCCTCTAAAAATCAAGAATACAGAGAACGAGTTGTTGAATTACTCCTACATCAAGAAAATGAGAATATTGAACATGACTCTCGTATGGAGCAATCACGTCATCAAGTGACAGAAGTGTCAGAAATCATCCAACGGTCTTTTGAACCGGGTGATAAAAGTGGATACAGGTTGATGCATCCAGCTAATTTCCGGACTAAGGTCTGCAAGATCAGGAGAGCTTTTAAGAAAGTCTCAGACATATCATGTCAAGATCCACCCCAGCTTTCCAGTCTGGGGACTCTTTTAAACCAACCATTGGAATCAAAAAATAAGATTCTAGGAGTTGAGCGGGAACAGCCCCAGTCCATCGGACTGGGGACTTTTTAAATCATCAATCCCCTCCTTAGAGAAAGGCGGTCTTTTCTCGATTGGGTAAGAAGCCTCAAGAGGAACGAAGAGACAAATTATTAGGAGATTATATCCAAATTACGGTTCGTCAATAATTTCCTAAGGGATTGAATCAACAAAAGGCAACGTCTCATCAAAGACATGGATGAAGACAATATCACAGAAATGCTGATAGAAGGGATGGAATGCGTTATGCATCAATCAATGTCATCAATGCCATTGTTGATGATCCACCAGAAGAGGTTCACTCAGGGGACTCAGATGAAGAGGTTCCTACTCAGGAAGTTGTACGCACAGACAAAAATGAAGAAGGTGTGCGTACACGAAATCAAAGGTTTACTCAGAATCTGGGTGTTCCTTCAAATAACCCACTTCGCCCTCTCCGAAAGGGATCAAACAAGGGGAAAGGAAAGAATCGGGTTACATATCCTTCCTCTGAAGAAGGCCAATCGCTCTCACTAGAGCAAAGATTCGCGCAACAGGAGGAAGAAATGAAGGAATTGAGGAGGATGAATGCAGAACTACTTCAGGGTAGTATTCCTCCTAAGCGTGCTAGAGTCAGTCAGCCAAGGGAGTTTGTTGCAGCTACAGAGATGGATCAAGAATATCCTCCTTTATTAGTACACCCTCACAGGTCTAATCCTACGGGTCAAGTGCAACAATAATTGGCAGTGCTGCCATCAGTTGCAGTACCAGCGACCATACCTATCCAGACTCCAGTCATTGCACCTGCCCAAGTCCAAGTTCAACTGGATGTTTCTCAAAATTTAATAACTACCATTGAGTCATTAACAGCTTGGTTAGAGACTACGGAAGGGAAGCATGCGTAGGTTCAACTGGAAAAGAAAGTTTACCCTGAATGGGTAGATTCAATCTCTCCTCCATCAAGTTTTAGGAACCCTTTATTCCCTATTTTCAATGGATTAGGCGACCCTGAAAAACATTTGACGCATTACGTGTCTTTTTGGGATCCTATGATGGGAACTCCGGAGCAATAAGAAGCAGTAAAACTCAGATGATTCGTGCAAACCTTGCAAGGGCCAGCCTTTGTCTGGTACACAAGCTTGAAATCCTGGTCAATTACCAGATGGGAAGATCTCTGTCAACGATTTCTTCTTCAATTCAGCTCAACTTTTCCAAAGACAATAGTTTTTGATCTTAAAAACTGTAAGTAAAGGGATAATGAAAGAGTCTCTGATTTCATTGCTCGCTGGAAGGGATTAACATATTCCCTGAGCTTAGCACTCCCTCAAGAGGAATTATTGCCAATCTGTGTGGCAAATTTGTGTGATGAATTATGCATGCCACTGATCCCTGTGAAATACACAGGAGGGTTTCAAGACCTTACGTCAATATCTCAACAAATTGAAGATTCTCTTATATAGACTAAGGCTAAATTTCGTGTAATTCCATCAGCTCCAGGAAGGAGAATGGGTAAAGCAGAAACTGCTACATTTATGTTTAAACAAGCACATCTACCTGCTTATACCTCAAAACCATCATCTTTTCAAAGGGCTCCACCTCCTGAGCGCCAACAACAAAGGCAGTTTCATCAAGACGATCAAAAAGATCAAAGATGAAAAAAATTTGAGGATCTGAAGAGAAAAACATACTCTTTCCGAAATGAACAATTTCCTGGTTACTTCATTTCAGCCATAGAGAATAATTTGGTTCAGCTGCCAAAGCCCAAGAGGCCAAACAAGGAAGGAGTTGAAGACCGTCCCAATTATTTCCCCTTTCATAAAATGTTGGGGCATCCCATCCAGGAGTGTTTTGTCTTCAAATACCTCCTACAAAAGATGGTCGACTCGGGAGAATTCAAACTGAAAGGCTCTTCAGCCCAGGTAGCATGTGTCAATACTACAGTTCCAAAGGAGGAAGGCGAGTGGCAAGAAGTCAAAAGAAAAAATGCACAAAAATATGATGATTGTACAGTCAGAAAGATGATCAAACAAAATCATGCTATTTTGTGAACACAATTGAAGAAACCAATTGTACCTTCTGCCATGAATGCTGCAGAAAAATCCTCTTCAGAGGGAAAATCCTCAAAAGGGCGGCATAATTTCAAGAAAGAGAAATAATAATAAGAAGATGAGTATGTGTCAAAAACTATGTTGTCTTTGACTCTGGCAGACTTCATGCCATCTACTTCAAATCAACGGGCACCACCCCACCAAACGGAATGGCCTAAATTGGCTAGTCAGGCAGAATCCTCATCGGATAAAGAGTTGATTTTCGATTATGTTAATATGATTCAATTAACAGATCCATATTCTAGACACAGTTTTGATTTTGATGAGCCTAAATTCCCTGTATCAAACAGAGGAATCAGAGGAAGTTCCAGAGGTTCAGGATATAGGGGAAGACGTGGATCTTTCAGAAGCCACTATTCCAATTCTACCCCTACTAGAACTGTGTACACAACAGAAACTCATGGTAGATCCCTTCAGCGAGCTCAGCAAGTACAAGCAAGTTCTTCTACCAATAGAAAATTCAGTCCTGGCACAGTTATTTTGGAAGACCGGTTGAAGGTTCCATCTTTATCCTCTCAGCAAGCTAATCTTCCAAATCCAGGAGTATTACCAACTCCCATCCCGGTACAAGATGCATAAAATTCCAAAGCATCAACTTCCAAGGCACCTGCTAAACCACATGTTCCTATTAGGAAACACAGACCTCTGGATCAAAAGTATTATGTACTGAAACACTTGGCCCAAGTGCCGGAAAAGTTATCAATTCTGGATGCTTTGAATCTGTCAAAGGATCTTTGGAAGGCACTCATCGAGGCTTTTTCAAGTCCTCAAGAGTTTGAAACTGAAATTGCTGCAGCTAAAGTCTATCACATAGAGAATAATCCTACATAATTCCATGCAATAATATCTTTTACTAATGAAGATGAAGATGATGTTGTGCATTGGAATATTATACCTTTGTACTTATCTGGAAATGTCAATGGCGTAGACGTCTGAAGAGCTTTCATTGACAATGGTTCCTGAGTCAACCTCATGCCCATTCGTACACTTCATCGATTGAGCCTCACAGAATCTTATTTATCTCCTTCTACCATGATGTTACATGGAAATGATAAAAATAAACAAGAACCACTGGGTGGAGTTACACTCAGAACTAATTTTGGAGATCTTGTATCCAATTCAGATTTCATGGTTGTTGATCAAGACTCAGCCTTCAACATCCTGCTTGGAAGACCCTGGCTACATCAACATGCGGCTATCCCTTCATCATACCATCAATGTCTCAAATATTGTTTCAATGGTCAAGTTGGGACATTGTATAGTGATAATGCCCCGTTCAATACATGTGAGTCTCAATACATTGAGGCGGAATTCTATCACATGAAGGGAAGAGAAGAATCCACAACAATGGAGATTGCCAAAGTTAATGCTCCGTATGGTTTGGAAAAGATTCCAATAAATCCATTTGTGCATGTGAGTACAGATTATGTGTTGCCTATTAGTAAAATTGACAAGATATACCCAAATCAAAATACTCTTATAGAAAGATCCATAATGTCAATTATGGAAATCGAGCCAGACAACATGGGAGAAATTATTGATCCTCCAAGCAGTGATGAAAGCCCAAATGGTGACGTCTTCATTTTATCTGCTGAAATCCAACAAGTCTATACTTCACCAATTAGGCCAGAAGAAGTTATAGCAACATCATATGTGAACAATGATGTCAATTATCAATCCATAATCTCCTCTTTATTACCCAAAGAAGACCCTTCATCATCAATCGGGTCGGAAATGGAAGCTTCTTCTTTAAAATGTGAAAATTTTGACATCTCTTCCGATCATGAAAATTATTCTTTACAATATACTATGAAAGTAGAAATGGAAGAAATAACACATGATGAAGAAGAGGAGTAATATCTTAGAGATGCTCCTCCAGCATTTGAAGAGGGTATCTCTACCACCGTGGATAAACTCAGAGAAATAAATCTGGGTACAAAAGAATATCCACGCCCCACTTTAATCAGTGCGACCATGAATCTTGAAGAGAAAGAGATGTATATTTCCTTTCTAAAGAAAAATAGAAATATATTTTCTTGGAACTATATAGAAATTCCCGGTCTTGATCCTGACATTTCTACTCATCATTTGGGTTTACCAGAAGAACATCGAGGATTTAAGAAAGCCGCGAGAAGAACACACCCAACTTTTGCTTCAAAAATTGAAGTTGAAGTGGATAAGCTTATCAAAGATAACTTCATCATAGAAGTTCAATATCCCAAGTGGTTGGATAATATTGTCCCTGTAAATAAGAATAACGGACAAATTAGAGTTTGCATCGATTTCAGAGATCTTAATCGGCATTGTCTTAATGATTATTTCTCAGTTCCAATTACAGAACTTTTAATTGATGCAACAGATGGCTATGAAGAACTTTCCTTCATGGATGGATATTCCGGATATAATCAAATCCGAATGACCCCAGAAAAAGAGGAATCTACAGCCTTCAGATCCCCTCAGGGTGTGTTTTGCTACCGGGTAATGCCCTTTGGCTTAAAGAATGCGGGCGCTACATATCAGCGTGTCATGCATTGTATCTTCAAAACCTTTCTAGGGAAGTTTGTTGAATGATATGTAGTTGATTTAGTGGTTAAATCCAAACAACGTTCTAATCACTTGGCTGATTTGGAAGTCATATTCCGCAAGCTTCGACAACATAATTTGAAGATAAACCCCTTAAAATGTGTTTTTGGGGTAACCTCAGGAAAATTTCTCGACTTTGTTGTACGCCATCGTGGTATTGAAGTAGATCCTGAGAAGAAAAAGTCAATCCTTGGTATGTCACCTCCTTGAAATTTGAAATAATTAAGAGGACTTCAAGGACACTTAGCCTATATTCGGCATTTCATTGCCAATTTGGCAGGAAAAAGTTTACCCTTCACCAAATTGATGAAGAAGGGAGTCACTTATTAGTGGACTGAATAATGTCAAGAAGCATTCAATATTCTCAAGAAATACCTCTTGATTCCACCGATACTCATGACACCTATTGAAGGAAGACCACTTATCCTCTACGTGATAGATCTAGAGCGATCATTGGGTGCCTTTATTGCTCAGAAGAATGACGTTGGGAATGAAATCAACCTCTACTACCTCATTCGGACTATGCTTGAAGCAGAAAGCCGGTATTCAAGTATTGAGAAGTGCTGCCTGGAATTAATCTTTGCAGTTCAGATGTTGAGACACTACCTGCAACATCACGAGGTCCAATTGGTATCTCGCAATAACCCGCTCAAATTCATCCTTAGTCGTCCATTGCTTACAGGACGTCTGGAAAGGTGGGAAATTATTTTGCAGTAATTTGATATTCAGTATGTGTCTCAAAAGGCAATAAAGTGCCAAGATTTGGCTGATTTCCTGGCTGAACACCCTTCAGTGGAAGACACATCTTCAGATATTGAACTCCCTGATGAGGAAATCTTCTTTATTCAAGAAAGTCCTCAGGCATGGGAAATTTATTTTGATGGTGCTTCCAGAAGTCCAACAGGGAGGAAAATGGAAAATCCTAAATTCAACAAAGTTTTCTTAGGAATTGTGCTCATTTCTCCAGAAAAGGAAGTGTTACCTTATTCCTTCTCATTGTGGGAAGGTGGTACCAATAATGAATTAGAATACCAAGCTCTCATTGCAGTCTTGGAATTGGCACTTCAAACACAAGTGAATCACTTAAAGGTGAAAGGTGATTCAGACCTGGTAATCAAACAAGTCAATGGGGATTATGCCATCAGAAGAGAAGAACTAATCCCTTTGTATGATTACGTTATAGAGTTAATAGAGGAATTACCTTCGGAACTGACATTTTCTTATGTCCCGTAATCACAAAATACTCAAGCTGATGCACTGGCTAATATAGCCACAGCTCTGGCAGATCCAAATCGGGATGAGACAACCATCAGTGTTGCCCACCATTGTGCAATTTCACCTTATGTTCGAATCAGAACATAGTAAATTAATGAAATTAGTCCCATTCCTGAACCTTATGGTCATATTATAGGATGGATGTCACCTATCAGGGAATACCTTCAAAATGGAACACTTCCACCTGATAGATCCGAGAAAGAACAAATCCAGCAACGTGTGGTCAATTTTACTCTTTATGATAGCCCAGATCACCCAGAGAAAATTCGCTACAAACGTGGTTTTGATGGAGTTATCTTAAGATGTATTGATGGTGAAGAGATAATTGATGTCCTGAAATAAGTGCATGCAGGAGTCTGTGGTTCCCACCAATCTGGACGTAGACTGTCTGATCAGATTCGAAGGCTTGGATACTTTTGGCCATCAATGATACAAGATTGTGTTGATTTCACAAAGAAGTTTCATTCATGCCAAGTAAATTCCAAATTCATTAATCAACCTCTAGATTTGATTCATACAGCCAAATACTTATGGCCATTTGCCACATGGGGAATGGATGTGGTGGGACCTTACCCTTCAGCTATGACCAACCAGTTTAAGTATATTCTTACTGCTACTGATTTCTTTTCCAAATGGTCAGAGGAAATAACTCTCAAGGAAGTCAGTTCTAAATGCATTGTTATCTTCATCAAGTCTAACATCATTACCAGATTTGGTGTCCCTCATACCATATTGACGGACAATGGCACCAACTTCTGTTCATCCGAGGTGAAGAAATTGTATCAAGAATACAACATCAAATCCAACCATTCATCTTAGTATCATGCAACGACCAATGGACAGATAGAAGCTTTCAACAAGACTTTGTCAAATATACTGCAAAATATGGTGGATAAAGATAAGAAATCAAGGCCTGATAAACTCTTTCATGCTTTATGGGCTTATCAGACTACCACCCGCACTGCAACTCGGTCAACTCCATATTCATTGGTATATGGAACAGAAGCAGTCTTGCCAATTGAAGTTCAACTACACTCGCTCAGAGTTGCCATTTGTGATCAATCATCTACATATGAACAATCTCAAAAGCTATTGAATGAATTGGAATGGCTAGATGAGAAAATATTCTGCACTTTACACCACTTGGAAGTCTATCAGAATCGAATAACATGGGATTTTAACAAAAAAGTTCATCTTCGTTCATTCACTCAGGGATAATTGGTATTAGTTCTCAGAACTCTAATGATACTAGGAAAGAAACCTCCCAAGATTGAGCCAAAATGGGAAGGACCTTACTCAATACATAGGGTCTACTCCAATGGAGCTTATTCATTAATCTCGATGGATGGAGAACTCATCCCTACTCCAACCAATGCCAGATTTTTGAAGAAGTATTTTGTATAAACACAAAATATATCATCCATGGTCCGGTATGACCTTAAACTGCACCACCGTCCAACAAGATGTTAAACTTCATCATCAATGGTCCATACATATGACCTTAAACTATTTGTACTTTCGTCCCACATGACGTTAAACTATGAAAAAGTTCCCTAAATGGTCCGGTATGACCTTAAACTGCACCACCATCTAGAAAGATGTTAAACTCCATCATCAATGGTCCATACATATGACCTTAAACAATTTTTACTTTCATCCCACACGACATTAAACTGTGAAAAAGTTCCCTAAATGGTCCGGTATGACCTTAAACTGCACCACCGTCCAGCAAGACATTAAACTGCATCATCAACGGTCCATGCATATGACCCTAAACTATTTGCACATACGTCCAACATGACGTTAAACTGTGTCCCCTTCATCATCCTTGCTATATGATGTTAAACTATACAACAACAGTCCATACATATGACCTTAAACTATTTGTATTCCTTTCGTCTCACATGAAGTTAAATTGTAACGTCCTAACTACATGAAGCTAAACTGTACAGAAGTCCCTTACATCCAGCATGACATTAAACTGCACCATCCATGGTCTATGCATATGACCTTAAACTATTCGCACTTTCGTCCAACGTGACGCTAAACTGTGTCGTCCCTTTTTTTCATCCAACATGACGTTAAACTGTGACAACGCCCCTTACGTCCAACATGATGTTAAACGACATCATCAATGGTCCATATATATGACCTTAAACTATTTATGTTACTTTCATCCAACATGACGTTAAACTATGAAAAAAGTCCCTAATACATCCAACATAACGTTAAATGGTGTACTCTTTTGTCCTTACTTCATGACATTAAACTGCACAATCATCTTTTTGTCAAACATGACGTTAAACTGTGTTGTCTCTATCGTCCAAACTACATGACGCTAAACTGTACGGAAAGTCCTTTGATATATCCTACATGACATTAAACTGTACTTTGTCCCTGCTATATGACACTAAACTGTGCAACACCAATAGTCCTAACTTCAAGACTTTAAACTGCATAGTCCCTTTATATGTCCTACATGACATTAAACTGTGCATCGTTAAGGTTGTTGTTACCTATTTTTTCTCACACCGAGTATGACTCACGTGAGCTTAGAGAAAACCTCAACCATAACACTCTCTCTGGGCTACTAACCATGTGTAAGTTCCAACAACATCATTTTTTAGGTTGTTGTCCCCAAGAACAACTTGATCATTAATTCATTCTTTAATTGAACTACGCAGACTTTGATCCTTGCCTTCCAGGCTGGGTACGTAGGCAACTGTCCAAGGTTCAAGCCCAAAACCAATCTCTTCACATCGGTTCACCTCCATCTCATATGATGTTGATTCGTGAAACTTCCCCTAGAATCAATATCTTTACATTAATTCACTTTTGTCCTTGCTATACGACGTTAAACTATACAACACTGTTTTGTCCAGTATGACAATAAACTACAAATATTCTTTGATACCCTCACCTGATAGGGAACCATTATTTACATTTATTTTTCAATCATGTTTCATTTCAAAGACTACATGCATACATGGGAATTCCCAAACCTTTTATCTTGGGATAAACCGTCATTGCACTAAAGTCCATTTTCACCCTTCACATCTACGAACCAAATTTGTACAGAGGGTAGTTCTATAACTACATGGTATTGATTACCATCTTTATGGGATACGTAGGAACGTTCTAGTGTCCTTTGAATCCAACCCCAAGTCTTTTGGGCCTAACCCCAAATTCCACTTTCAGTCCCCTGACTGAAAAGTCCCCATGAAAACACATACTGTGTATTTCTTATAATGGTCCAAGATCTATGACCCTAAACTAAGATCTCTAATCCTTTTGTCCCACATGATGTTAAAATGTAGTTTAATAACTACGTATGGCTTTATTCCCATCCTTATGGGATACGTAGTGAAGTCCAACATTTCCAGTCAGGACCCAGCCACAACATGATTATGGTTAGCATTGATCTGTGTATCTCTGTATACATTGGACAATACCCATCTTTATGTGTCATAATCCTAACCTTAAATATTTTCAGATCTTCATAACCCTTTTCTTGACTTTTAGTCACAAAAATGTCAAATTTATAAGAGTTCTTTTACCTGACTATGTAGTACGTGACCTTAGGCGGCCTTGCATAAACAGTCTCCATAACAGATTTGTCAGCCAAAAGATACTATTATTTGACTATGCATCCAATGCCCTTAGGTGGCCCTGCATAATTCAACACCCTAATGGGTTTGTCGGATACTGGTAACTTCATTCTTGGAAAGAAAGCCTCTTTTGTCCTTATTAGTCTTAAATGACAGTTTGTAGGGATCCGCAAAAATAGCCATCCTTAACATATTTATCCCATATCCTTTTTCATGATCTGAAAGTATTCAAGTCTATGGTTTATATTATCCTTCCCTACGTTTGGGTCAGAATTTCGTAGGAGTGATATCCATCCAGTTCTTTGATAATCTTGTTTGGAAATATCTTCTCCATATTCAAGTACCTCTTTCCATACAACAAAATCTATTCTTTGAAAAATTTGAATCTCCATAAACTTTCACTGGATTTTTAGCACTAGGAAAGTAAAATTACGAGAGTTCTTTTGCCTGACTATGCAGCACGTGCCCTTAGGTGGCCTTGCATAAATAGTCTACATAATAGACTTGTTAGATAAAGATGCTATTTATTTGACTATACATCCAATGCCCTTTGGTGGCCCTGTATAATTCAACCCCCTAACGGGTTTGTTAAATAATAGTAACTTCATTCTTGGAAGCTACTTATTCTGATTAATTTTAGCTCTTTTTCATATCATTCCTCAGATTCAAATATTCTTAAGCCATAGTTTACATATTTTCCCTCATACTTGAGTATGGCAATGTGTTTTCAGATAAATTTTCAAGGAATTGAGTCAATTCTAATTCATTCGGTCAAAGCTATTTCGACCTTAAACATTAACCTCTGTATGTATGACATGCATGAATTTAAACTTCCCACAAAAGACAAAGGAACTCTAAATAAAAGTCAAGTTCCAGCTCACTAAACATACATTTTGTATGATTTAGGTAATATTGTGCAAATTAAAAGATTCAAATTTTGTAGGGTTATTTATAATAATCCTATTAAAAATCAAACTATGCTTATTAGGCCCATTGGCTTAGGTAAAATTTAAATCATGTAGAAAAAGAATGCAGGTATGAATGATTGAAGATGAAAGTGTTTTTCATTGATACACATGAGATAGAAGGACATCCACAGACTGGAGTCTCTTCTATTTTTCAATAATTACAAAAGGCTATCGACATAAGTCTTCAATTGATGAACCAAATCCTGAGCTTCATCAGTAGGTACTTGAAGCTCATGCACTCGACCAACTTGACTCTTTTTAGCCTGATGGAGTGCTTTCTTGGCATTTTCAATGGTCTTCATACCATTGGTTTGAACTCCATCCAGTGAATTATTGAGTTGATCAAGTTCCCCAGTAACAGCATCTAACTGTTACTGAAGGTGAATCTTCTGAGTGACTTTTTCTTTGATCTTATTCTTCAGCTCCTTCATCTTGGAAGCATATTCAGTCTCAGCTCAGGATACTGCAGCCTCAAATTCACCGATGTTGACTGAAAGTTTCACCCTGGTCAGATCTTTGCGACACTTTTGCTCTTGCTCCCTCCTGAAGATGACTTGTTTCACCGCGGTATGGATCTCTTGGTATCCAAAACCGCCAAATCCTAGCATGATAAACTAGGAAGACAACCGGGAAATCTTTGATGAAATCTCTTCTAAAGGCACATCAGATATTATTTTCCATATATTGTTCAATGCCTTGCGTCGTGAGAAGCTGAGCGCCTTAAGCACCTCTGGGTATGACTCAACATTTTCATCACAGGGGGGCATGTAATCTGAGATTAATGCACTTAAGAAAGTGCCATGTTCTGCTTCTTCCTCCCTGACCCTGGTTTATTCACCTTCTACTGCTGTTTGGATGAAAGTTGAGACCTCACCTCTAGTTCTAACCATTAAAGTTGATAGCCCTGTTTGATCAATTAAAAGTATGGTTAGTTTCATAGAATAATGGAAGTTGGCTGTCTATCTTGGAAACTCAGTCCAATCATTACCTAACAGTAGATCAGTAGCTTGAGAAGACTCCTCCCCATATTTCCCAGTTTTAACAGGATATTCCAGATGGGTCTCATGAGGGTTTACTTGGTTTAGATCCACTTGACCTAATGTTTTTTCAATGGTAGTGTTGACATCAATGTCCACACCCTCTTCAGGTATTGGCAGTTCAACAGCTTCTATGGATGGAACTGCATATTATTTTCAGTCATGATTAGAAGTGTAAATTATAAGAAAATTTACTGGGTGAAGGATAACACTCACGCCCAAGGTCTTCTAAATCACATGATAATCTAGAATAATCCTAAACTTCTTCTAAAGACATGCCATGATTCATCATTTAATCCAATGATATTTCAGAATCCTGGTTAGTCTCACCAGTGGGATCATTTGATATATCCTCTTAGAAACCCTCATTCTGTGGCCCCTGACCCTGAACAGTTTCTTCAGGAAGGATGGTAAATTCAGTTGTTGTGGCCACCAATGATTCTGGTGCAGGTTCTTCTCTACTTGTAGCAGCAGCAGGAGCAATGCTGGGAGCAGATGTTGGCTCTTTTTCAGAAGCAGCCAAGTCAGCCTGAATTTGCGTTTGTTCCACAGCATCCTCTGTGGTCTTTAAGGGAGGATCAGTCCTTTTTCTTAAAGGGGAAATTGAAGAAGCCCCTGCAATCCCCAGAAATATGAGAAACCTTTTCATGGGTATAGACTCATGATTACCCGAAGGACTTACCGCTGCTAATGAAACATTTAGCTGTGGACTTCCTCCTTCGTTGCCTTTGCTTCTTTGGTTTTTTGGGAGTATCAACAGTCTCCCTTATTAGAACTTGAATTGGCGAATGGAAGGCTATGTCCAACGCCTCATTCATGGCCTGCTGGCCTGGATATATCTCGCCCGGTTCGCAAGGAGAATCAGCAGCAACCCCGATGGAAGTACCACCAGGATTATACTGTGGAGAAGGAACCTCAGTTCCTTTCGATGCAAGATGTAAGATGAAGAAAATAACTCCCTTAAGTAACAAAGCTTCGACTGGAATCAAGTTGCAAAGAAAATAAGGAAAGAAAACCTACATCTTCAGGAGCCACATAATCATGCCACTCCTCATCTCCAGAACCACCATCGCCCTTAGTGGCGCAACGATCAATCATTTCCTTCACCCGCCTGGTGACAGGAACAGATTCATCAGAGGCATATATGAGAATTTCCATAACTCTGATGTAATCCCACACTTCATTCGGGTTATCCTCATATTGGATATCTGTAGAAGCCAGAAGATTCCCTATTCTAGGAAGTTGTAGGCCCTCACACAAATCTAGCCAGGTGGTCTCAGTACCACAGTATAAACTCTACCATATCTGGACAACCTCTGGTCTTAGATATGAAGGATACGAGGAAGGTCCTACAATCTTTGACTTCAATTTCTTCCCAGCTCCTACAACTGCAGATAGAGAATAAGAAAATAAGACTTATTAGTTTATAAAGTAGCAGTGATTAAATTACCACAATGAAGTAACTCACCAAGAGTTGATGGAGTAGATATCTTGATTCTAACCAGAGGATTATATTGGGAATGAGGTCACTTTTCCACTTTTTGTGCCTCATCATCCCCATCATGGGAACCCGGTGAATCAGTCCTAGAGGAGGAGTCTGGCGAATCAGCTTTAGGTGGGGAAGAATCACCTTCATGAGGGAGTGTTTCTTTATCTACAGTCCTCTTCCTTTTCCCCACCTGATAAACTAGGTGATTCAGTATCCCTTTTGGGTATGATGCTATCCATTGCTCAGCATAATATGTAGTCAAGTTAGGTGCCAATTTTTCAACTGGTAGGTCAAATACCGCCCTAGTCTTCTCCCTTGACGTCAGCAGCCACAGTTGTCGAGAAACCATCGAATGTTGCTCTAACCTGACATGTACTGGGGGAGATACATTAATCTGTTGCAGACACTTGAATTGACGTGCAAATCTATATGGAGAATAAACCTCACATATAATTTCTCCGTCAATCCTGGAAACTAGCATACCATCTCTACCAGCTAGCATGTATGCCCTCAGATCTAAATGGGTTGTTCCATCATCAAAAAACTGCCCGGTTGGCAGATTTCCATAGGGAAGGAAGTTGAATTCCTTAAACATGCTCCGCCTCACTTTCATGTCATAGGCATTAACATCTAATAGAGCAACTCTAGATAATGCTTGCACTGATGGCCTAAAATAACTTCTAGGAATTTGTAATCCATTCTATACATTGTAAGTCCTGAAGTGAGTGGAAATCCATTCCCATAAAACTTGGAATGGTCCCACTATTTTTAAAGGAAATTTACCCATGAAGACATGAAGTAAAATCCTATGAATCTTTGCTAAAATGGAGGTAGCCAACCTAATAGTTTTTCCCTCAGTCAACTTTGTCGCAATGACGAAGGTCCTTGTCCTGACGCCTCCCTTGGAATCCCTGACTAGAAAGAGATAAACGCCGAGCCACAAAGACAAGAAGCCCGCCAGATGAGTCTTCTTCAGGATATTTTTATTCACCTCATATCCCCATTTCTCAAACTCTCCTGCTTCTAGAGTTGGCCAGAATGTGCCAGGAGCACCTCTCTTCTCATTTTTGGGCAGGTGGCAGGACGTTTGGGCCTCTTATCCTTGGATTTCTTTTTCTTGGATCCTCTCTCCTTTAGCTCCTTATCCTTTGGCTCCTTATCTTTCTTATAAATAAGAAATATATTCATCCATTCCTCTGGATGAATATCCTTTCTAAAATGAGTTAACGAGTTCTCTAAACTCTTGAGCCTGTGGAAGATCTTAAATAATTCCCGAGCTAAAGCAGGAGTCTTCTCTGAATCATTCCAAGTCACCTTGGGAGGAATGAATTCCTCATAAATATCACCTAAAATTGGAGCCCCTGAGATCTTGTGGAAATCCCACAGACTGATACCTACTTCTCCATGAGTCAGATGGAAATAATTAGTTTCTGGGCTCCAGTGGCTGAGTATCTCTGGCACGAAGTTATCATGTCTGTAAAAATATGTTTTCTCAACCCAAATAGCTTCATATATCACTACTCCTTTCAGATCCTTGACAAACTCTACACAGGTTTGTCACACCCAGCATGCCCACATCCAAGTTGGCTTCACACCTCCCCCAGGATGGAAGTCCCAACTTTTCTTCCAGCCTTTGGATTGATCCATCTGATCATTTCAAAAGATTGAAGGATAACAATGTGGTTGCAGCTCAGGCGTATGAGGTTTCAGATCTGGCATTCAAGGGCTATGATGCATCATGTAGGCCTTCTCCACTATTACAACACTTATAAATACTCCTCCACATGAGATATTTGCTGAAGCAAAGTTGGTATAATTCTGAAACCATGAAAATGGGAGATAGTTCTTTGCTTCTGGAATAATAACTTCCCGCAGATGACCATAGCCATACAAAGGCAAATAAATGCTTTGGGGGAAGTCACGATTATATTTCTTCAGATACTTATCCAAATCCGGAAGAGTGCTACTTTTGACGGTATAATAATCATGATCAATGATGTTCATCATATCATCAATCCACTTTCTAACTAGTTCATCAGCTATTCCGGTTCTAAGAGCCATTGATTCTGCACAAAAGTTGAATAAATCAGATTTTAAGTAAGTTGATTTTTCATAAAATTTGTGAAGGAATTTCAAAAAAAAAAGGCAAAGGAATTAAGGCGCGCAAGTATGGATGTGTCGCGCAAGTGTTAATGTGTCGCACAAGTTTTTGGGGTGCAAGTATCACCACGGAAGTCCTATTACCTTGACAACAATGTGGTAGCGAAGAAACATCAGAAAACGAGCGAATTGCGTGGCGAAGAGGATCTACACGGCGAGAGCTCGAAAATACAGAAATTAGATGCGATGTGCGGAAAATGACCGCATATATATAGGCCAGGTGGCCCACCTATGCGCCTACACCCAGCGCGCTCCACCAGCGTGCTTCAGCCCTGCGTGACTCGATCCTGCGCGCCAAGTGTTGCGCCCTGAACACTTGTGCGCTGCCTTTCCTTTTGTTTTCTACTTTTCCTCAGAGTCACATCCTCATTTCTTTCAGATCCAACTCTGAGGGGGGACTTTTTTTGACGCTCCTTTTTCATCACATTGTCTAAACGAATGGAAAGGGAAATGACTTAGCACAAATTGATTCATCCTTTGAAGAAAACATCAAAAATCGAAAATGGCATGAACAAGGCTTCAAATTCACAAGGGTCGCGGAAGTTTCATCACTGTCGCGCAAGTGTACTTGCACGCCACCTAATGGTCACGCAAGTGACTTGCGCGCCCTAAAGGATAACCACCTGGGGTCTTCTCTAGCCTATAAATAGACCCTATGGGCCCCCATTTAAAAAATAAGTTTTCCAGAATTCACAAACAGAGCTCTGAACGCCCAAGTCTCTTCTTCAGGTCTTCCGAACTCTTCTAAGGTAACTATTTACCTAGAATAGAAGGTCTAAATAGGAGGAGCACAGTGTAAGTGTCATAATTCACTAACACTTGCGTGCCTAAGTGTTTTACCGTTAAGGGAAATGAACACACTTGCGCGCCACCCTACTTCTTCATCAGAACTTGCACACCATCTTTTGGAAAGCCTCTAGGGATAATACCAAGGGTTTGAGACAATTCTCGCCCAAGTATTACCCTAAGGGCTGAAAAGAACGTAATTACCCATGTGCCGCGCAGGTATACCTGCACGCCCAGGACTTGCGCGCCCATGCAGTACCTGCGCGCTTGCCAAGACTTGCGCTCCCCCACCTTTTTGGGTGCCTTTCCTGCCCATTTACCCCTCTTATGCCATTCCACTTATCCTATTCAAGATTCAGTCTTCAAGACACTCTTCAAAGCCATTTATGGAATGATTTCTTGATTTGGATTCCTTATCTGAAAGTAACTCTGTGGAACATCTCTCAAAATATAGTGATTTATAGATCTTTATGTCACTAAAGATTGAGATTTCATTCATTCAACCTCATCCTTTAAGATGAAAGAATCCTTAACCTGGGCTTCCTTTTCAGGAGTAAGCCCCAATCTCAAATATGGGCTTCCTTTTCAGGAGTAAGCCCCAAGTCCTCTTTTAACCTGGGCGTCCTTTTCAGGAGTAAGCCCCAGTCTCAAATATGGGCATCCTCCTCAGGAGTAAGCTCCAAGTCCCTTAATTTTTAAAGTCCCTTAAACTGGGCCTCCTTTTTAGGAGTAAGCCCCAGTTTTAATTTCTCTTAACCAGTTCTAATTTACTTTTGATTTGGGCTTTCTTTCTCAGGAGTAAAACCCAATCATAAGTCCACTCCTAACTTGGGCATCTTCCTTAGGAGTAAGACCCAAGATTAGAGTATCCAAATCTCCATAAAGTACATATAACTTTATGGACCCTGTTCCTGGATTTATTCCCTGAAGTAAATCTTAATCCTCATCTATTTTGGGCAGTCATAAACACATAAGCCCCAAATCATTGCATCTTTCGTGGCACAATTGTCTGGTTTCACCAATACCTCTTGTTTCTCACACCGAGCATGAATCACGTGAGCTTAGAGTGTAAAAGTAATCATGACTTCTTTCTTTGAGCCATAAATCATACAGAATCATCATACTCCCTTATTCGAACTACGTGGGTTATGATTCCTTTTCCAAAACAAAGGATACATAGGTAGCCCATCAACGGGTACAATCCCAATTCTGAAATAATCCATGTCCTCCTGAATGACAATAAACTTCAAGTGCCCCACTGAGTGGCTTTAAAACCAGTATGTTCATCATAATGACCAAGAGACTTTTATATATTTTAAGGATACCATCAACTAAAAATCTCTAACAAATACAGATGATTCTTTATCGATGAAGAACCTCGAATACATATAAAAGATTCTCTGAATTTCTTACATATAAATCATTGATTGTCAGACTAAAGGAAAGATCATTTTATACTTGGTAATGTATTAAGGATTCACGAACATAACTTAAATATATAAAGAGAGTCCCGTAGTAGACAATAATTCCCCTAAAAAAGGTGTGATGAGTCTGACCTCCCATCCTCTCGACCAATGAAAATTCCTAATCCTCATCAGTCCAAAACTAATGAGCGCCTACCTTTAGAAAGTAGGTCCAAGTGGATATGGAATCATTGGATGTTTCCGGTTCTACGAACAAACCCATTAGAAACTGATGGGAAAATCTAAGTCTCGTCTAGAATAGATTCTACAATCATTATACCTGTCCTCAAAATTAGCATAAATGTTACCCATGAATCTATCCACCTATGATTCCATGGGAAGTATCTTTCTAGAACATCTCTTAGTTATGATGTTCTTTTTAAAAAACATCATTTTTAACTCCTTATTCATGGAGTTTATCTCCACGTACATTATATATTATTCATTGAAACACGAAAAAAGTCAAGTTGGCCATGAAACAATAGGTGATTATGATATATCCGAAACCTTTAGATAAGAAATTATAAAACATTGAAAAATCATATAGGAATATTAATTAATAAAAATAGTTTTAAAATTAGGAAAGGGTGTTCATGTGGAGAGTGTTAAAAAAACTAAACTTTTCTTTACCCTTTTGTATAGAGAGTCAAAGTTGGGGAACAAATCACACTAAATTTTTTAAAATATGGTTCCTTTTGTTGAGAAAGTTACATTTAGAAATACATTAATAAATAATATAGGAAAATATATGGATATTCATAAAATAAAATAAATAATATATACATGGAAGAGAAAGATTCCCAACTAAAAAGAAGAGGTAATGTCAGTTTCACTTATAAGCATCACATCTGGTAAATTATGAACCAAAGATGAAGTGAAATTATAATAGGACATATAAAAACTAATAATAATTATAGGATAATAAAATGAATGAGTTTTAGAGATGATGGAATATAACTTCCCTAGATGGAAGTTTAAAGACAAACAATCTTGATTTTAAAATGAGATTGGTAGAAAAACCCTATCTTTACTCCAAACTTCCATGAAAGTGATTTAACATCCTATATAATAAACCTAACCCTTTTAATAAATAATTTAAAAACACATTCATATATATTAAATTTTATACATGCCAATTATAATAATTCATTACACATATATTAATTAGTTATAGCTTATTTTTTTTATCAATAGATGTTTGTGATTTTGATTATTTCATACAAGTTTCATAATGATGATTTTGATCCTTTTTATTTGATACCAAGATCATCATTAGTATATTATTAAAGTTAGTGGAATCATTATTTTTCTAGGATTTATATATTTTCTTTTTAATTTTATGAAAAGTATGGGTATGGTTCATGATAATGAATTCTCTCTTTCTCAATAGAGGTTCCTTTGGAATGAAGGATTTAGGATTCCTTCTTGGAACCAGAAGTAATAAAAAATATAATAGGGATTTTTAAAGGGTTATTATTTATATATTAAATATATTACTAAATTTTTTTAGTGGTTTTGAAGGGGTAGAGAATGGGTCCTATTATAGGTTATTTTTGAGTGACATTTCTGCAAATATTCATTCCTTAATATATAAGGTTGTCATTTTAAAAGGAAATTGGATTAAAAGTGGAAAATAATGGAGGTTGGATAAGTTTTTTCTAATAAAAACTCATAAAAAATTTATTTATAGGGTTTTATGATATTTTAATTCTTTACCACTTAGTTTTACCCCCCTTTACCTCATTTTCCCTTTACCATGGTAATTCAATTTTTTTTTATTTCAGTAAGTTATTTTTTTATACCTAAGAATAAAATTTACCTACTTATATTAATTCTATATACCAATTATAAATTTAAAATACATTTAATATAATACATTTTTTAATATAGGAAATTTATATTTTAAATGAAAACATAAAATATATAAATAAAAAAAATTTATAGGAAAATAACATTTTAAAATTTACCTCTTCTTAATCATATTTCATATCAATTACCAATTAAATATGTGATAATTTGTCTATTTAATTATTGAATAATTAAATTATATTCATTATTAAAAAGTAATCAATTTAATTTACTAAGATAAAAATACAAAAATACATCAAAAAACAGTTCTTTGAAAAATATTATGTGTTAATATTAAATAATTTTAACCACACCCAATTAAAATTAATTATTCATCTTCTAAAAATTTAGTTTTATTAATTAATTGGTATTAAAAATAATTATTTTAATTTTATAAATACTAAAATTCATTTTTCAATAATTATAATAATATGAGACTCATGAATAATATATTTTTAAAATAAAATATTTTAATAAAATATTATATTTTCATTTCATTCCAATATTTTTTCTTATTTTCAATTGTATAACTTAACCATTGGATATAACCAAAAACCACATATCCAATAACATTTTTTCCAATGATTATATATTCGACGACCATATATATATAACATCCAGATTTCAGTCCTTTATATAGCCTTACATACATCCTTTAAATCATCCGTTCTATTCATTTACTTCTCTTTCAACATTTATATTATATTTTTAATTATTTTCCTTATTCCATAGGTACAATTGAAGTAATTATATTCATTTCAACCCTTGTGGATAATTATTTTATGTTTTTTATATTTTTATCTACTTTTAATTTTATTTATTTTGTAATTTTCTTAATGATTTTTCATATGTCATTCTCATAATTCATTAGTGTTTATCTTATATTGTAATATTTTATCTCAATAAAATGTATCGTGGTTCATTTTAGTTTAGTGTTTCATGTGGAACAAGTTATTTAACACAATATTTATTTAAGGTAAAACATTACATACTAAAATCATGGGGTGTTACATTCAACCCACCTTAAAAGAATTTCACCATAGAAATTTCATGTCTCTAATGAAACAAATGATGTTATTTATTTACTATTACATATTTCTATCCCAAAAATTCTTCCAAAAACATATAATATCTATATAGAACTTTAAACGGGTTAATGGTCCGATTTCATATCACTTTATCTATACAATCTATGATTTATACCTGTTGTTTCTCTTGAAAGAGATCATGTTCCTATTGAACTACATTCTATGAACAGTATATGTGAAGGGTTTGTTGTGAACTTATTAAAAAGTGAAACATGGAAGACATCATGAACTTGGGAGAGGTTTGGTGGAAGTATAAGATTATAAGATATCATACCTACATGATAAGGTATTTAGAAAGGACTAATGAATCTAGGACTCAAATTTCCATTCTTCCCAAATATCATAACTCTATTCCTTGGTGATATTCAAAGGAATACCTTATATCCAAATTTAAATTCAAAATCTTATCAAAAATTTGTTTCATAACTCTTATATCAACTCAGTGCAGTTTTTGGGTTATATTTAATGGTTTGAATCTTCTATATCATTTATTAAGAAAGTTTTGACCCCATCAGTTTACACTCTCCAACTTCATCCCAACATGTTGGATTTTTAACCACTTCCTATATATATATTTATATATTAATATTTTAATACTGTAATAGAAACTATTTTTATATGAGAAATATATCACAGGAATGTGTTTATCCCAACCTACTTTGAAATATATTGAAAAATATCTTAGCATATCCTCTAAAGTTTGAATAGACCTTTCAGATTAACCATTAGTTTGAGGCTAATAGGTAGTGTTGAATCTCATATCTATATCCAATGCTTGTTAAAGAGTTATCCAAAACATAGAGTTAAACCTAAAATTTCAATTAGATACAAACATACTACCTATTTTATGTATATATTGGAAATTTGATCACACAAGAAATAATCTTGAATAAAAATGAATTGTGATGACTTCATTAGGTGATCAACTACTTCCTGAATAAAATTATAACCTTTATAAGTCTTCGAGAGACCCACAACAAAATCCATAGTGATTATCACCCATTTACACATCATCTTGGGTAATGTTTGTGTCATCCCCTTATACTTATGTTATTCCTATTTAACTTATTAGAATACAACGCATCGAGATACCTTGAAATCTCCCACTTTAGGTTGTCTCACCATAATTGATTATTGAGATATCTATACATTTTTTTTCTTCGATAATGGATAGATAATGATGATATATGTGAATAATTCAGTAATTATTTCTTTAATTTTAGCATTGATAGAGCACATATTCATTTATTGAATCTTATAATTCCGTTATTGTAAAATTTGAACCCTGGAATCTTCCAAACCTTCTTCTGAAGCTCCATATCTAACTTTTGTTCCTCGTTAATATTTACATTGGTGGATGATTGAGCTTTTATTTTGGTAATATATCATTTATGCGCTTCCCTTATGATTCTAATGTTCATCCTTTGAAAATCCATGAGTATTGGATCCCTTTAAATCCTCATCATGAATGAGGTAGAATTATGCTTCTTGTTCATAGCATTATCCAAATTATTTTCCTTCCGAGGGTGGTAATGTATCAAGCAGTAATAGTCCTTGATCAACTCCATCTATATCTTTTGTTTCATCTTCAACTACTTCTATGTGAATATATACTACATCCTCTTGTGATTAATATATATTTAACACTTTTTATCATAGAGATAATTTATTTATATTTTCAATGAAAATATTACCAATGATAAATATAAATCAAGAATTAATTAATTTTTTTCATGAATATTTAATTGAAATTTGGCATAAACCACACCCATGTAATTATACAAGAGGACACACCCCAATCCCTTCTTTGATGCATCACTATACATTAAAAATCATTGCCTAATATAGGATAATGCGAGTAAAAGTGTAGTAACCAATTTTATCTTGAGATCCTTAAAATATTATTCACATTAATATATCCATAGGAAATTAACAAACTTCTGAGTTAATTGGGTTAGTGGATTTGAAATTCATGAGAAATTTCTCACAAATCATTGATTAATATTGATCGAATAAAATAAAACCTATGGATCTCTATTAAAGTGGTTGTTAAGAGACATTATCTAACCACCTGTATTTTTGAATGATCAATATATATACCCTCTATTTTTTTACATAACCCAAGAATGATACTCTCTATATCCATTATTCACACTTTCTAAATTTTTTATACAATTTTTCCTTTCTTAAAGTCCATAGAAAAATCCTCAAATGAACTTCATGATCATCCATTCTCTTGAAATATATGTGAGTATAATTCATAAAGATTACCAAAAATGGATCAAGGTAATCTCTAAATATACTATTCATTATATCCATGAATAAAAAATTGTAATTTTTTAGTCTGAATGGAATCACAATGAAATTATAGTGCCCATATCTTGTACAAAAGGTTGTCTTGGGTCCATCCTCTATTTTCACACATTATTATATAAATATTGAAGTTCAATATTTGAGAAGTATTAATACCATAAAAATAGATTGAACAATTCATAAAAATGGGGTAGTGAATAATTGTTATTGATCATGGTTTTTTAAGTTGATGATAATCAATACAGAGACACACTGATCCATATTTCTTCTTAAAAAAGAGGACCGGTGTACCCTATAGTGAATAAATTGAGAATCTAAAACCCTATCTATATTATATCAAAGTTTTATTTTTTTAATTACTCTAATTCAATTGGTACCATTTTTTATAGAATATTTGATATACGCATAACACTAGGTATGTGTTCTATTGAAAACTAAACCTCACAATTTGGTGGAAAACCAATTTTTTTCCCAAGAATAGATCAATATATTTCCACATGATAGGAATGTATTAAATATAATGTTTTTACCTAATCATTTGGGCTAAATACCCCTCATTATTTTATATTAGGACCCATGTAATGGAAGTAATTTTCATATTGAGTTAATGATCACATTTTTACTAATATACGATTGTAGGTTGATTTAGAATATGAAACGTGACTTTTATATCCTAGTAATTAATATATAATTTATTAATAGAGATCCAATCCATGCTTTAGATATCATCAAATTACACTAAATGTATAATAATAATATTTTTAGGAAGCAAAATACTATATACTTATATCAAAGAGTATTTATACACTTTGGAAGAAACCATCACACCACTTGTATTTTCACCGATAACTCAATATATAGTCATTAGGGTGTTGATTTGATACTCTTAGAAAAATTACCATAAATGAAGGAGTGGGTAGATCTAGAATCAAAAAAGTTATTTTTAGTTATAGAGTGGATGATAAATTTACCTTTCACCACTTAATTTTGGTGATACACTTCAGTAGTTATGATTTCACTAGTTTTCCCATTATCCCTTGGATTTGGAGGTTGTTCACATTAGTTCACATCATTAACAATTATATTGGTAAACATATTATCATAATGTACATACTTATTATAATTGAATCATTGGGGTGTGAGTGGTTCATTAGGTTGAGATTTACTTTCATCTATTTCATTGGTTGGACTCTTCATATCTCTTTATCATTCATTTGTATGATGTCAAACTACTCCACACTAGAATAATTTATCGTTCCCATTTAGGAAAATTCCTCTATAATTTTTCCCATATTTTTGGCATGTATAGAGATAAATATTCTTTTCTCCATGGGTTTTATCACTGTTATTTCCATGAAACATCATTTTCCTATTCCACACTCCCAAATCACGAGAATAAAGTCTCAAATTTCCATTTATACCTTGAGAAAACATCAAAAAATATATTTATAGTTACCAAAGTCCCTTATAGCCAATGATGTTTTGAGAATTTGTTTTAAAACACTAAATAAATGGCCACTTATAATTTTAGGGTCTATGATAAAACCAAAAGCATACCTTGAAAGTCTTGTAAAGATTTCTTCATAGGTACCAATGGATTCATCTTCCATTTATTTCACCTCCAAGAATTTTCTCTCATTTTAACTAGGAAGATTTCAATTAAAGTTTTTATTAAAGAATAAATTTTAAAACACATCCCATTCGATGTAGTTAATTCCTTTCTCTGACCATGTATTCTCAATAATATTATAACATTGATTAGACTTGACTTAAAAACGATAAATAGAAAAAAAATCCTTCTCCAAGAACTGGATAATAGAAAATATATTTTCTATTGTGTTGATCTATTTATTGATAATAAGTGGGTTGGAATAAACACTTAAGGATGGTGGATGTTTTTTTATGAAAGAATCAATGCACAGTCATTCCTTCCTTGGTGTGTTAGGGTGTCTTACATGATTCATGTTATTTTTCTTATGATGAGAGAGTTGGGTGAGAATTTCAACAAGTATATTCACTCCATCTCTTATCTAATTTAGTTTCTCATTGGAAAAATCACTGCATTGTCTATCACATTACATGTTAACTCTATTTCTACTAGTTTCATCAATTAGATAAAAAAGGTTAGTGTGAGTTTCAAAAAATAGTAATCAGATTAATTAATCATATGATAAAGAAAATCAATTCTAAGATGTATCAAATTATGAAAATTTCATTTAAACCTATGAAATTTTAGATTCATAATACATCACTTTTGGTTCAATATTTTTTTTATGTTTTATCCTATAATTCTTAATATCTTAATCTCTAAAAATTTCTAAACTCTACTATGGTTCTAACTAAGGTGACCTAAGAACAAAATACAAAAATATTACATCATTTTACTAGAATATTCATTAAATCTCATAATTAATTAAAATACCCTTACCCTAGTGGCCCATATATGGTGCCTTTATTACAATGGTATAATAAATAAGAATGTCACATCCCAAAGTTCTGAATAGTTTAGCAGATATGGAAAAGCAGATACAAACACAAGTATTAAATTACAACTTGAAATAAAATAAAACATAGTAAATCCATTGGAAACATCCATAAACTCTTAGATTATCCCTCCAAGTCATTCAGAATAAACATATTCACAACATATAGAAAATGAAACATAATAAATGTGTGATCTCAGATTATAAGTAAGGGTAAAAAATATAGGGGAAGCTATAAAAAACATAAATAGTAAAGAAATATGATTAAAAAAAATCACATTCCATTAAAATATAATCTTGAGAATAATATGGAAGGAATAAAATTTGGTTGAATAAAGCTATATAAATAGTTATATGAGAATGAAACTTAACTATGGATAATATATTAGTTGAATGATCACATGGATTATCAATTAATAATAACATAATGATTTAATTAATAATAATGGACATCTTAGACATACCACCAAGGCCTCAACCTAGTCATTTGAAAATAAATAGTGAAGTCCATTTCCAAATCCATATCCATATCTAAAACTAAATGGGCAAGGCCTTGGCTAAGTCTATATATGGTTTGTCTCAAGAAACTTATTGATGAATTGTAGGATATAGCAGGACATTCCCACCACTTATTAATTACAATGAATTCATCATATAAATGGTTTGAAACATAAAAAACTTATACATATGAAATATAAATAACTTTCCCCCATCAGTGAGCATAATCACTAACAAATCTTAGTAATATGGTAAACAGTATCAAGATAACACATCCACGGTAAAACTAATCATAAAATAATTAATAAAATATGGAAGATGATATCACACAATTTAAATACCAATTTAGTATAAGATTTAATATTGGGTGTTGAAATATATCAAAATACTCTAATAAAATCATTGAGGAATTCTTAAGGGAAATACAATTTTTTACTCTGAAAAAAGAGTTCTTTTAAGAAAATCATTTATATTTTTCATAAAATGAGATTTTAAATATGTATATCACAAAAAATAAAAGGTAAGGAAAAGAAAATTATGTTTTAGGAATAAATTATGTCTAAATGAAGTGAAAACGTGTAAAAAGAGTTATTAAGAAACTTTAGAAATAGGCCACTTCAGTGTTGTTTAAGAGAAATTATAAAAGAGTATTTAAAATGGAAAAATGAGTAATTATTTGCATAAAAATAGAAATGAAAAATATAGTTTTTTCATGATAAAAATAGTGATTTTATAAAAATAATGGTGTGCTATAATAGGATATGGATGGTACTTTAAAATTGGTAAGAAATTGGGAAGTTCCCTTTAATCGAGCTTGCTTATCGGGAGGAATTGAAAAGGAAACCTTATAAAGAATCTATTTCAATACCAATGAAAGTAATTGAGTTATGTATGTATGTTTGGAAGACAAAAACATAATGAAGGAGGTGTACATAAGAATAATTAATAATTACATTGGGTTAAAGAAAGATAAATCTTAACCCGAAATAAAAAATAGAGGTCGAGAAGAAACCCTTACCTTATGTTCGAAAGTGTTACGCACTCGAACTCAATTTCCTGTATAATGAAATTAGATTAATTAAATATTTAATTAATAACATATTAAAGAATTATTTTATTTTTTATTATTTTATTAAGTTCATTTATACCCTTTTTGATGAGTTATAAGATCCAATTTCCTCATTCGGGAGTGTTTGTTTCCTTAGTTTTCATGATTGGTTCACTTGTATGCATGTACGAAAGATCATGTAAAATGGAAATAGTTTTCAAGAATTGAAATTATATTTTATTAATTAACTTCTAGGAGATTTAATGGTCTTATATATCATTTTTTCATAGATATAATGATGATTCATTACATAAAGTGTTGGTGATAACCATTTATATTAGTTTGGCAATTTTGGATCATCACGAACTAGTTTTGTATTATGAATTAATATTATGTATATATAATGGTTTGAGAAAATTAAATAAGTTTTATTAAACATATTAAGTTCTTTTTTAACCATAAAAATAGTTTTATGATCAGTCTTGAATTTTTAAATGAAAACAAAAACTCTTCGTCCATGAAGACTGTAAATTGGCACCTCACGGATGATGTTTTAATTTTTAGAATAAAAAGGGGAAGAGAAAAGAATTGATGGTTGATATAAAATTATCATAATAAATTAAAATTATATATAGGATACTGGAGTTTTCATTCCAATTTTTTATAGATAGGTGAGAAAGGATAATAAAAGAAAAAAATTAAAAAAAATTAAAAGAATGAAAGGGGATTTTACCTCTTGAATTCCTCTCCTTGAGAACCTATTTAAGAAACTTTGAAATGGGATTTTGTATGTGACCAGAGAGAAAATAACATGATGTAGAGGTTTGGGATTGGTATTGGTCATAAATTGGACAAGATTCAAGTCTTTAGAGGTGTGAGGAAAATAGGTGGTGAGGGGTGGTATTTATAGTGGAGGAGTGGGGTGTTTTTTGATTAGTTTATTCAATAGTTTATTATTTTGGCTAAAGATTATCAATAGTATAAAACATATCACTAAATATATTAATATAATTAATGATAATTAGATATTATGGTCTTACATCAGACATAAATTACCCTTGATTCAATAATTTATTTATTTACTAATAATGTTAAATACTATAAATTACATATTTCACTATTTACCAAAATTTCAACTATTTTTGAAAAATACGAAAAATTTACCCTAACCATTTTTTATATTTATAACTAAAAAATGGACTCTATTTTATGAAAATAATTTTCCAAATATAATAAAATAATTTTTTTAATTAAAATCATCATTTGTTAGAAAAATACCGATTTTAAAATTATTACTAATTTTATAACACATTAAAAAATTAATTAAGGTCTCATAAAATTATATTATAATCATAAGATTACAAAATATTAATTCATGAATCTATTTTATGAAAATAAATATTATTTTAAATCATTATATTAATTATAAAATCGTGAATAAATAATTTTGTTTCACAAAATAACCAACACATTATTTATCCCTTTTAAAACATTTATCTACTTTTTCCAAGATATAAATATATCATATTTTCATTTATAAGAAACATAAATTTTATTAATAATTTCATAGGTGAGGTAACTATTCTATTGGTTGGATTACTATTCTTAAGGGTCACATTACTATTCCAAGGACCATATTTAAAATTATATTACAATTTTAAACTTGGTGTTGCATAAAGCATAAACTATCGAAGATGTTAAATTTTAAAAGGGAAAAACCACAAAATCCTGGGGTGTTAAATTCTACCCTCCTTCAAAAAATATTATCCTCAAAATTTCTATAATGTCACCTCATAAATATTTTTGGGTAGTTCATAATAATTTCTTCTAGATCCCACGTCGCCTCTTTAATTTTATGATTTTTTCGAAGTACCTTTACGATCTGAGTCATCTTATTCATCAAATTTTTTATGTATCATCCATAATATATATAGGCTCTTCATAGTGTGATAAATCATGTTCAAATTCTATTCCTTCAAAAGTGAGGACATGCATTGGGTCTGGAATGTACTTCCTTGAAAAAGAGATGTGGGATACATTTTGTACTTTATAAAGGCTAGACAACATCTCTAAATGATAATACATAGCTCCAATTAACTCTAGAATTTCAAAAGGTCTGATGTACCTGAGGCTTAATTTTCCTTTCATACCAAGCCTTATGACACCATTCCATTAGATGCTTTCAGAAAAACATGATCTCCCACTTAGAACTCCAAATCCTTTCTTCAGTTATCAACATTGATTTTTTCCTACTTTGGGGTGCTTTGATATAGTTTTTAATAGTCTTTACCTTTTTTATTATTTCTTCCAAAAGTTATAGGCCTATGAACTTCCCCTCACCCACTTCATCCCAGCATGTTGGAGTATAACATATCGTACAATATAATTCTTTATATGGTCCAATTTAAATACTTGAATGAAAACTATTATTATAGGAAAGCTCTACCAAAGGTAAATATTGATCCCAAATTCCTTGAAAGTCATTTAATCATGATATAAACATGTATTATAATGTTTTAATGATTCTTTCATACTTTCTATCAGTTTGAGGGTGATAAGAAACGCTCAAATAAATCTCAGTATCCAAATATTTCTGAAGACTTTTTAAAATATTCGATGTAAATCGTAGATCACAATTAGAAAAAATTGAAAGAGGTGCTCCATGAATTCTTAAAAATTCATTAATATTGAGTTGTGCAAGGTACTCTAGTGGAAAATTCTCCATTATATCAAAGTAATGTGTATATTTGGTAAGTCGATCAATAATTGTGCCTATTTCAACATTCCTTCTTGGAGTATTTAATAATACAATGAAACAAATACACAGTAATTCCATACCATTTCCATGTAGGAATATTTATTGGTTTCATGAATCCTTTAGAATGTCGTCTTTTATCATTAGCCTATTGACAGACTAAACATATTGATACATAATTAGAAATTTTAAACTTCTTATTATCCCACAAAAAATGATCCTTAAAATATATATACATATTAGTGATACTAGGTTTTATAGCGAAATTTGAACTATGGGAATCATCAAATAACTCATTTTTTAGCTCAGGTATTGAGAGACCACAAAGACACTTCCCAAATTTCAAACAACCATCTTCATATATGAATTCTACCAATTTCCCATCATTCACAACATTAATTTTATTTTGAAAATTATTATCATCATATTGAGAGCATGTATTCCTCTCCAATAAAGATGGTTTGGTGACCACTTGATAAAGTATTCATGTTTCCCCTCCATTGATAATTTCCATATCAATATTTACTATATCCATGTATATAAGATCCTTATCAATCCTTGTTTCCTTTAGAACTCTGTGATTCTAACTTCTTAAAGAATCTCTTACCTTATTTTCATTCACTAGGATGTAGTGTGCTAAAAACCCATATTTATTGAGTACCTCAAGCCATATCCTTTTCTCATGTTAATTTCTTTATATGGGAAGACATATATAAAGATATTTTCATATGTATATATCTCACATCTTTCACCATAGATATAGTGTCTCCATATTTTTAGGGAAAATATTATGGCCTCTAACTCAAGATCATGAGTTGGATAGATTTTTTCATGGGCTTTTAACTGCCTTGATGCATATGCAATAATTCTATCATTCTGCATAAGGAAACATCCAATTAATTTCTTTGAAACATCACTATAGATCACAAATCCACCATTTCTTAATTGTAGAGTCAATATCAGAGCATTCAATAATATCTCCTTTAATTATTCAAAGCATTTTTTCATATTCCTTTGTCCAAATAAACTTAACCCCTTTATGAGTAATCTTGCTTAACGAGTTAGATAATCATGAAAAATTCTAAATGAAATGAAAATAGCAACCTTCTAAACCAATGAAACTATATGCCTAGGTTATGTTAGTGGGTGTAGAATATTCTTGAACTACCTTTGTCTTCACAGGATCAACTGATATTCAATCCTTATAGACAAAATGTCCAAGAAAATAAACTATTTGAATCTATAATTCACACATTCTAAACTTTCCATAAAACTCTTTTTTATAAGTTTATTAACAAAACTACAAGTGGTTATCATGGGCCTCATGGATTATACAATATATCAAGATATAATAAATAAATACCACAAAGAAATCATCAAAATATTTCTTAAACACTCTGTTCATTAGATCCATAAAAACATAGGGTGTATTAGTCATTCCAAATAGAGTTACTAAAAAATAGTAATGTTCATACCTAGTTTTAAATATTGTATTTGGAATATATTCCTTATTTAAATGAAATTGATGATATATAGAATGAAGGTCAAACTTAGAAAAATTTTGAGCTCTGTGAAGTTGATCTAATAAATCATCAATGCAAGGCAGATGATAATTGTTCTTTATTGAAATATCATTAATTTCTCTATAGTCAATGTAGAACCTAATGGATCCATCTTTATTCTTAATAAAGAGAACAAGGGCTCCCCATGTATAAACACTAGTTTGAATAGATCCCTTATTACTCAACTCTTCTAGTTGTTTCTTCATCTCCACTAATTACAAAGTGGCTATTCTACAGATATTATTTTATATTGGCCTTGCGTTAGGGATTAAATCATTATAAAACTCAACTTACCACTTTGGAGGATGTCCAGGTAAATCTTATAGAACTACATCAATGTATTATTTTACAATAGGTACATCCTCAATTTGATAATTTATTTCCACTCCAATTGATTATGTTTTCTCTTCCTCCCCAATAATTTCATTTAAAAGATCTACTAGAGGTGGATCCAAATATTAATCAGATGAAGAGTCCCCTATAAAGATATGAAATTCCATATCTTCATCAGGAATCATAATTCCATTCTCTTTCTAATTTTTTTTTGCATTATATTTTAAAATCTAGTCCATACCAAGGAATCATAATTTCATCAGGAATCATAATTCCATTCTCTTTCTAATTTTTTTTGCATTATATTTTAAAATCTAGTCCATACCAAGGAATATTTCAAAATAAACCATAGGTATGATGATAAAATAAGAAATTAGAGGATTTTTAGGTGTCATAATAGGAATCGATCAACATATCTTTGTTGTAATAAGGTTTCCACTAGGAGTATTTTCTAAGAACTCCCTTATTAAGGTGAATTGGAAATATCTACTTTTTAAAGTGAACTAGGAAGATATAAAGGAATGTGATGATCCAAAATCAACTAAATATTTAGCTAAATTTAAGGATATTATTGAAGTACCTTCTACCACACCATTAAGAACTTCAACCTTATCTATTTTTGTCGCATAATATTGTCTTTTATCCTATGGCCTCTTCTAAGGCTAGTTTCCTTGATGCTTCAAACAATTATTTTCATAGTGTCACATCTCATTACAATTATAGCATTGAACAATGGTAGATTCTTTCTTTACCTTGAAATCATGAGAATGATGTCTTTTCTCACCATAGTTGAAGTAAACTTCTTTTCCATTTAGGTAGGTACCAGGTTGTTTCCTTCCATACGTATCACACATTGGAAAATTCCATTTTTTATTCTTCCCTTCATCCATTCTTCCCCCCACCACCCTCTTCCAATATTATTTTACCATAAAGTAAAAATAAAGAGAGAATTATTTCTCTGCCTCGATAGAAATTGAGACTATATCTTTATATGATGAGAAATTTTGGGAGACCATTACCCTTTAGAGGAATGGTTTTAGCTCATCAAAGAATCGACCAATATTTCCCTTTGGATTACATATATAACCCATAGCATCCCTTGATAACATTGTAAATTTGGCTTCATACATAGAAATATTTTCATCCCCTTTTTGTCTCATACTCAATATTTTCCTCTTCATATCCGCTCGCTATTCCCAAGAGAAATATTCTTCCAAGAAAATTTCTTTAAAATATTTTCATTCCATATTTGAAATTTACTCCTCCTTTTTTTGAATCAATATCCACCATTGATCATCATCTCATGAGTGATGATAAACTACCATGATAAAATTATACATTTTATTACTTACCAATGTGAGAAATATCTTCTCTAGGAAACTTATCCATTTATCAACTACACATAGATTTTTTGTCAGATCTAATAAATGAGGTTGTTGTTGCATGAAGTTGTCTAAAATTTTTACACCACATTGTGGATCAGGCTACTCTATAGGAGTATGGTTATTACTCATAATCTAAGTCAATTTTCCTATTATAGTTATAAGTTTCTCATCTCTAGTTAGAGTTCATGCTAAAACATCATTATCTTACATAAGAGGGAAATCCCTACACAGAATACATGTATTGATATAGTTTACATTCCTTCCACTATATGAAATTTCTAAAAAAAAGGAATACACTAAATTCGGTTATGAATCATAATGTTTTATTTAGGACTACCGAAACTATAACATAAATTGGAAATTTACACATATCTAATTTTATAATCATAAAAATGGATTATTTGGGGACATGTTTACTTTTAAATACTTCATAATGATTCGTAAATAAAATGTTAATTATCCTAGGCATATACCATGGGATTGTGACATCAGGTGTGTATTAAGGCATGTTATCATGTACCAAGTTACTCCGAGTCTATCCTGATGCACCTTTTTAGAGTTGTTATCACTAGGCACATCTTTTCAAGATCCAAATCCACTTGAAGTCTCCAGATAGGGGTGTATTACTAGGAATACCCAAATAATCTCTACCTAACCAAAATCCTAGGATGTTCTTCTATGATTATACTCAAATTCTATATTAGTGTTGTGTTCCCTGAAATATGTTTTCAAAATATATTTTCCAAGGTTTCTACAAAACTCAATATAATACCAAATATAAAGACCCTGACACTAGTAGTTCGGAGTCAGTGATTTACTTTATTACATTGGTATAATAATCAAGGAAGTCACATCCCAAATAAAAAAATAGTTTAATATATATGGAAAAAAATAAAAACATAAGTTTTAACTTACAAATTGAATTAAAATATAGCATATTAACTTCATTGGAAACATCTATAAACTCCTATATTATCCTTGAAAGTCATTCATTATATACATCTTCACATCCTGGGAAAAAAAATGGGTGAGCTTAGATGCTCCGTAAGTGTAAGCAATATGATGAAAGATATCAAAAACATAAAAAATAATGTAGGATGACTAACTAAACTTGAATTCTATTAAAATAAAATCTTTATCATAATATGGAAAGAATAAAATCCGATTGAATAATGATATATAAATAATCATATAAGAATGAAATTTAAACACAAATATTATAATAGTGGAATGATCACATTGATTATCAATTATTAATATCATAATTATGGAATACAGAATGATGGAAATATTAAACATACTTTCGAAGACTCATCCAAGATATTTTAAAATAAATTGTTAAGTCCTATTCCAAATCCAAATCTAAAAGTAAATGGGAAATGCCTCAGCCAACTCCATATCTAGTTTGTCTCATGAGACCCATTGATGCATCAAGGGGCTATAGCGGGCCACTAGCATCACTTAATAATTCCAATTAATTCTTAATATTAATGGAATGAAACATAAAAATCATATACATGTGAAATGTAAATATCTTTCCCCAATTAGTGAATATAATCCCTTACCGTCATGAGTAATATGGTGAATGGTATCAAGATAACACATCCACAATCAAACTAATCCAAAAACATTTAATAAAATATGGTAGATGATATCATAAAATATAATTTAGTATTGATAATAATATTCAAAATATGTTGTTAAATAGAAAAATTAATTTAATAAAATCATCGAGAAATTTAAGATAGAAATACCCTTTTTTCACTTTACAAAGTAGAGTTATTTTAGAAAAATAATTTGTATGTTTCATAAAATCAGATTGTAAATATGTATATCCTAGAAAAAATAGGTAAGTATAGTGAAATTAATTCTTAGGCATAAATTATGTCCAACTGATGTGAAATCATGTAAATTGAATTTTTAAGAAACATTAGGAATGGGTCACCTCAGTGCGGTTTAAGAGAAAATATAAAAAAGTCTTTAAAATGGAAAAGGTGTAATTATTTTCATAAAACCAAAAATAAAAAAAGGTTTTTTTTCATGATAATAAAGAGATATTTTAGAAAAATAATGGTTTCTTATAATAAATTATGGATTGTACATGAAAATGGATAAGGAATTGAGAATTTCCCTTTAATTGGGCTTGCTTATCGAGGAGAATTGCAAATGAAACCTTATAAAGAATGTATCTACCAACCAATTAAAGAATAATTGAGCTAGGTAAATATTTTTGGAATATAAAAACATAATTCATAAGGTGTAAATAAAGAAAAATTAAGAATTACATTGGGGTAAAGAGAGAGAAAGCGTAACCTGAAGGGAAAACAGAGGTTCGGAAGAAACACATACCTTATGTCCAAATGTGTTATGCACCTGAAATTAATGTCCACGATATTGATATTATATTAATTAATAATTTAATTCATAACCTATTAAAAATTTATTTGATTTAGTGTAATTTTATTAAGTTCATTTATAACCTTTTTGATGAGTTATAAGATCCAATTTCGTTGTTCAGGAGTGTTTCTTTCCTTGGTTTCCACGATTGGTTCACTTGTATACACGTGAGAAAGATCATGTTAAATGGAAATATATATAAAAAATTGAGTTTATATGTTAGTAATGAACTTAAATATTATTTAATGGTCTTATATATGATTTTTTTCTATATGTAATGATTATTAATTAGATAAAACATTAATGATAACCATTTAGATTATTTTTTGGATTTTTTTGATCATCACGAACTAGTTTTGCATTATGAATTAATATTATGTATATATACTAGTTAAAGAACATTAAATAATTTATAATACATATATTAAGGTCTTATTTAACCATAAAAATAGTTTTATGACCTGCCTTGAAGGCGTATTTGAAAACAAAAACTCATCGTCCACGAAGGCGGTAAATCGACACCTCACATACGATGTTTTCATTTTTAGAATAAAAAGGGAAAGATAAGAGAATTGATGGTTTATATAAAATTATCATAATAAAACTATAGTATAAAAATGACATTGGATTTATAATTCCACTTTGGTATATGTAGGTGAGGAATGTATAAGTAAATAAATTAATTAAGAGAAAATTAAAAGAATGAAATGGGATTTTATCTCTTGAATTCCTCTCCTTGAGAACCTCCTTAAGGAACATTGAAATGGTATTTTTGAAGAGAATAGAAATACCTGAATGTGGTGAGTGTTTTAGGAGAGTTATTGGGTAAAAATTGTTCAAGATTGAAGGCTTTGGGGGTGTAAGGATAAGAGGTGGTGAGGGGTGATATTTATAGTGGAGGGGAGGTGTGTTTTTTATTATTTTATTCATTAGTATATTATTTTGGATCAAGACTATCAATAGTTTAAACCTTAGCACTAAATATATTTAAATAATTAATTATAGATCAATATTATGGGATTACATCATATATACATCATTTATGACCCAATAATTCATTTATTTACTTATAATGTTAAATAATGTAAATTATCGTATTTTACTATTCACCAAAATTTCAACTATTTTTGAAAAATCCAAAAAATTAACCCTAAACATTTTTTGACATGTATAATTCAAAAATAAACTTCATTCTATGAAAATAGATTTTAAAATATTATAAATTTAACTTTTAATTTAAATAATCATTTACTGAAAAAATACCAATTTTAAAATTATAACTGATTTTATAACACTTCGAAAAATTAATTAAGGTTTCATAAAATTATATTATAATAACAAGAAAACAAAATTTTAATTCATGAATCTATTTTATACAAAATAAGTTATCTTTTAAATGTTTTTATTAATTATAAAATTGTGAATAAAAAAAATCACAAAAAAATTAATACTTAATTTATCGTTTTTAAAACATTCATCTACTTTTTATAAGATATAAATATAATATATTTTTAATTTATAAGAAAAATAAGTTTTATTTATAATTTCATAGGTGATTTTACTATTATATTGGTCGTATTACAATTCCTAAGGGTCACATTACTATTCCAGTGGTCATATTTAATAGTATATTACGGTTATAAACTAAGTGTTGTGTGAATCAAAAACTATCAAATATGTTAATTTTTAAAAGAGATATACCATAAAATATTGGGGTCTTTCAATACTTTTCTGAAAAGGGAATTCCCATGTGTGGACTTTTCGAACCCTCCACACATGGTAACCCCCCTCCTCCACGTAGAGGTCACTACCCTGATGTAGAGCCCCAGTCGGGGAAGGAGTCATTGCTAGCCAAGATGGAAGAGCATCCCGGAGGGTGAAAACCTGATTAGCGATGGTTAGTCAAAGAAATATGTCCTCACATTGGACTACGCCTCATTTTTCTCACCTAGTTAAGACCGAGCGACCTGACAAGACTAGTGGATCCCAGGGGAGAGGCCTGCCCCGAAAGTAGACTCACAGGATTCGAACCCTGAACCTCCCAAAAAACGACATTGTTGTACCACTATCCTTCATCACCATGCCACCATCAAAATGGGAATGTGTTTTTGGGTAATGAGTTATTGGAGTGGCCACCCCACCTGCGTTCTGCACATCCCCAGCGAGGCCCAAGGTAGCCAACCCTTAGGTTTATGCCAGTTCCTAATGGGTAGAGGGGCTCACAATAGGTTTGTTAGCATATAGTGTGTGTTTCCTTGCGAGGAATCAAACCTGAAACCTCGAGGTCAATATGCCACCACCTTTAACCAACTCACTCGTGCCCCACTGGCATCCTGGGGTGTTACAATAAATCACATCCCAACACCTAAAATTTTAGTGTCATTGGATATTAGATACATATAAAACTTATTTTATAAAATTTTAAACATATACTAAAAATAGAATTCTCACATGATACCCTTTTAGACACATTACACATAATACCCTTCTACATAACTTAAAGGATTGGATTCATAAGAAAGGGTGAGATCAGATTCTCAATAAAGGTAAATATAAGAGATGTCAATTAAAGATCATAAGTGATCATAATATATGCATGTGGGTATGAGGACATAATCAAGGTAAACTATCATAATATAATAATATTATACCCCAATAAATTTAGATCATAAATCATGAGACATTGCATAAAGATTTTTGGAATTACTTTATAAATGATATGTAAGGAAGTTGAAACATGAGCCAATAATCATGATACTTAAAATCATAAAATATTCATATTAATTTGGAACATGAATAAGTGTATAAATCCATTCCTTATGATAAGTATCACTTCTAATACCATCATCCCATAGTGGAAAAAGTTCCACATTGGATTGGATTCACTCCCCATTCTTATAAATATAGTGGAAAAAGTCCCATAGTTGATTGGGTTGACTAAATAGTCCCATAAAAATAATAGCATGAGATAGAAAAATTAAATCAATGCATTTAAGGTCTATAAATGATCCAACCATTACATAATTTTAAACTATACATATATCTTCAATATCAACATGAAAACATTCTTAATTCCATCACAGCTTAATTAGAACATAAAAATAAATGGGTATCATGGAAACTTTAATAAAAAATAATCACAGGACATAGAGAAGAATGATATTAATGGTATAATTTGATTATATCCCTAGAAAATTATAAGAAATATTAAAATATTTCAACATAGATGAAAAAATATTTTATAAGGAAAATAGAAAATTTCTTTGAAAAATGAGAAACAATATCATTTTATTTTAATTAGTTTTATTTAAAACAAATAATTCACAAAAAATGGGAATAGATATTACATTATACAAACTTGAGAAATTGGAAAGGAAGATTTATTAATAAATTTTTTTCTATAATATGGAAAAGGAATTCATGCAGAATGTTTTAAAAAAGAATATTATTTTTACACTTTTATAAAGAGAGTCAAAGTTGGTGAAAAACAACTGCAAAAAAAACATTAAATAAATATTACTTTTGGAAACAAATTCAAGCACATTGAAAAAGACATTATGAAACCATATAATTATAGATAAGGACATATAGAAAATAAAATAAAGAATATGGACAAGGAGGAAAAAGATTCCCCACTAAAAAGAAGAGGTAAGGTTAGTCTCTCTTATAATCATCACTTTGGTTAAATTACAAACCAAAGTGGATTTGAAATGGTAAGAGGATATGTAAAACCCATGAATAAATAGATGATAATAAAATGGATTTTTTAGAGATTATAACATACAATTTCACCAAATATATTTTCAAACATAAAACAACTGATTTTAAATTGCGATAGGTGAATAGACCCTTAACTTTACTCCTGATATCCATGAAAGTGATTTAATCTCCTGAATAATGAGTATAATAATATCAATAAACTATTTCACAACCTTATTGATATCTATTAACTTTTATAAAATTTTATTATGATCATTCATCACATATATATTAGTTAGTTATAGTCTATTTTCATCATTTGATGTTAGTAATTTTGATTGTTTTGTACAAGTTTCGTAATGGAGATGACAAATATAGTTAATTGAAAGAAATTTAATCATTACTAAATTATTCAAGGTATTTATATCATATATTTTCAATGATTTATATAGTCCCCTATTCATTTTATGGAAATTTGTGGTATGGTTCATGAGAATGGAATCCATGATGAACAATTTTCCGATAATTTATCGATAATAACGTGTTACTGAATATTGGATATTATTTTTTTCATCCTTTAAGGACCATATTAGTGAGTTTGATTAAAATTTAATATTATATATTACTCATATTAATATCTTGATACATATTCATAGTTAAAATGATGATGTTGGTATGACATTGTTCATGATGGTGGTTAAACCAATCTAAACAAGAACATGCTATACTAGTGAATGAGTGGTAGTTTAGATTTTTATAATTATGGTATCATTTTATCAAAAGAATAATTATGAAAATATAACATATTTTAAATGGATTATAATATTTATATATAGTTTATATAATATGGTAATTGAAAACATTAGAGAATAACTTAGATACTTCCTCGATGAATTCTCTCCTTCTTGACACGAGTTCCTTAATAATGAAGGATTTAGGCTTACTTATTTGAAATAAAATATATAAAACATTAAATAAGGATTTATTATAGTTAAATGAATTTATATTTAAGAAAAATCAGAATATTTTGATTGGTATAGGATAGATCCTTTATTAGATAGTATTGAGTGGTATTTCTTGAAATATTAATTCCTTGATGTATAAGGTAATCAGTTTAAAGAAAATTTGATAAGAACTAAAAAAGGGAGGTTGGTTAATTATTTTCTAGTAAATTTCTCATAAAAACATTTAGAGATAGATTTTTATGATATTTTTAGTCTTTACCACATAGTTTAACCCAATTTATACCTAATTTTCCCTTACCATGGTAATTCAATTTTTACCTTGGAAACTTAATTTTTTATGCCTAAAAATGAAATTAACCTACTTACCTAATTTTGAAATGCAGATTAAAAATTTGGTCTCCATTTAATCTAATTCAATTTCAAAAAATGATTCATTTTTTATTTTAAATTAAAATTTAAAAAATATAAATAAAAATTGTTTTTATAGAAAAATAACATTTAAAACATTATGTATTGTTAACCATATTTTAGATTAATTTTCAATTAAATGAGTGTTAATATATTTGTTTATTTATTTAAAAATTACTTTATATTCTTCATTAAATTTTTTTTAATTTAATTTATTAGGATAAAAATTCACAATAGTTAAAAAACACTTCTTTGAGAAATATCATTTTTTAACGTTAAATAATTTTAAGAACATTCTATTAAAATTAAATATTCACCTTCTAAAGATTTAATTTTATCCATCCATTACGTTAAAAAAATTATTTTTAATTTTATAAATACATCACAATATTTTAATAATAATAATAACAATATGTAACACATAAAATAAATATTTTTATAATAAAATATTTTAATTAAATATCATATTTTTATTTTATCTCAGAATTATTTTTTTCAATTAAAAAAGTTCCCCATCATATATTCCCAATGACCATATATCAAATGACTATTTTTTCAATCACTACGCTAAAAACAACACTTAGCGACAATTAAAACTTCCACTTATTGTAGTGTTGTGAAACATTTGAGGATGCTTTTCAAAAAGTGTCGTAAAAAAAATTATTAATGGTTTTGAAAATCGCTACTTAAAATTTAGGAGCAGTTTTTTTTAATAATAATTATTTATTATTTATTTAATACAAAAAATTAAGCATATATATGCGAGGGTTGGGATTTTAACAATTTACCTTTTGGTCATTCTGAAAATAATTTACCACACCGATAAGCTCTTCAACTATTCAGTAGTAGGAGTAGGAGGAGGTGGAGGAGGAGGAGGAGAAGGAGGAGGATTAGTAGTAATATTAGTATTAGCAACAACAATAGCAACAACAACATTAGTTGTAGTAGTAGTAGTAGCAGCAGTAACAACAACAACAACAGAAGTAGTGAATGAAACAATAGAGACCGCACAATAGTGTAGGCTGAGAGCATTTTTCATTACAAGGGTTAACCCTAAACCTAGGAGGAGGACGAAGGTGAGCCCATAACCACAGAGAAGTGGAAGGCCACGATTCTTGGCATCAAATTACTTAAGAACATGGGTCTTGATAGTTTCTGGTTTAGGAGGAAGGTTGCATGTCATGGCTGGAAATTGAAGTTTAATGCCAAATTTGATGGAAAAACGCTCCCATGTGATGTGCAGACTATGTACCGTGAAGAAAAACCATTTACTTCTATAGTGTTTTGCGATAAGCTTGAAAATACCAAGAATGGGAAGACCACGAGTTGTGTCATTGGAAGATTTGAGTATTAGGTTTAAGAAGGCACCAGTTGGATTACCCATGTCTGATAGTGGAGGTAAGTTAAAGGTGAATGTGAATACATTGTACCACTTGATGCTGGGACTAGATATATCTTCTCTCATTCTCATAAGATCTTGGCTAATTCTATGAAAATGTTCTCATTGGGAGGCCTCCATAAAACCTATCTTATTTTAGGGATTTATGTTCATATCTTTTGTAATATGTGTCTATCGGTCATAGGGAAGGTTTAAAAGTGACAATAGGGGCTAGGTGGTGCATATTCATTGGGTGAGTAGAGTTTGTGTAGGTTCATTGATCAAAGAGGCATGTGAACCCTTTGGCATGGTGGACATATGATCCTCTTCCATTTTCACTCTACTTCTGCAAGGTGTATCCAATGAGATGTGGGAAATGGTCTGGCGAGTGCTAGGGTTGGGAATTTCTCACCTTGCATACAACTTCAGCACAACAGTGCTAACACGCTAGCCATTATAGAATGATAGCTTCAAGAGGGGTTAGTAGGCGGACCAACAACTGATATTATATCATTATACCGTGGATGGTTTTAGGCGAATATGAGATCGACAACACAAGGAGATATCACTGATTCCATCAGGATGATATTGTTGAAACATGATGAATACCTCAGGGAGAATAACTACCTATGGAAGAATGGGCCACCAGTGTGGGTCACTATTGGTACATGACTTTTGATGAAAGTCTTCTCGTGTGGAGGACTCTTGAGCCTCATGTGGGGGCCACTGGATGGATTTAGTGGGATGTTGTTGGCATGGGGAGGAGAATGCGAGCCTTTAGGCCCTTTGTATTAGGATTTTGGGCCATTCATTCTTGGTACCTTTTTCTTATAAGTGGTCACCTCTAACCCATATCCAATAGAGGTTCTATTTTATTTTTTAATAAATGGGATTTACCCCAACTTATTTTTTTAAATAATAATAATAATAATCATCATCATCATTATAATAACAATAATAATGATGATGATGATGATGATGATGGTGATGATGGTGATGCCATATATATATATATATATTAAATGTTCGGTGTACAATTTCTTCATACACACACACCTCACACACATGCCAGAAAGATAAACCATATCCCACCAAGGGGAGAGTCGGCCCATCAAGCCTTATTTATTATATATATACGATTTGAAGGCCTAGTGGGAAAGACTCACATTACATGGCCCAAAGGCCCAATTACCAACATAAAGGCCCAATGCAGTATCATTCCTGCATCATCCCACCTACATCACCTAGCTTAAATTATTCTTACATCACCTCCTACTCACATCATGTATACATCACCACTTTATCGTATCATACCTGCATCTCCATCTATATCATAAATCCACCAAGGGGATTTCTAAGATTTGAAACCTAGTCTTTTGGATGCAGGATTATGGGGTTACCAATAAGATTCCACACCAATTGCAAAATCATAATAATAATAGTAATGATAATAATAATAATAATAATAATAATCATCATCATAATCATAATAATAATGATAATGATAAAAACAATAAAAACAACAACAAAAATAATAATAAGACCCTAAATTTGTATCCTTGTATGAGTTATAAAATTATTCACCATGGTAGTATTAAAGAAGGCATCCACAACCATGAAACCTCAATAATAATAATAATAATAATAATAATAACAATAATAATAATAATAATAATAATAATAATAATAATTATTATTATTATTATTATTATAAGAACAAAAAAATGATTTATTTTTGATAATGGGAATTATGAGATCTCTTTTTGGGGACTTTGATGGCCATCTTGGTTGTTAGGTTTTGATGGAAATTTCAAGGGATATTAAGCTTGATTTTCTTGTTGGAGGTGATCTTAATCATTCAGTGAAGGTGAAATTGGTTGAGAAAAATGAATTTTCCTCTCTTTATCATAGATCTAGTGTGGAGGATGTGAAACACCACTTCATACCAGGAAGGGATGGGTTTTTTGAAAGAATATTAAAACACATTTACTTGGACTACATTCATGCTAACCAAGATCTGATTCTTGAAAGGTTTATGATTTTAATGTTTTATTTTATTACAAGATTAGTTTTTTCATTTTGAAAAAAAAGCATGGAAAATAGTGGATCTAAAGTGATGACTATCCATATTTTTTGGACTCCAGGAATAGAAATTAATTTCCATCATATGTGGTTACTTTCACATCCTTTTTTTCTTATAAAATCCACTTTATGATCCAAATCCTATTCCCTTTGAAAAAGTTTAAGCAGAAAGCTGGGGGGCTTGGTTCAATGGATCTCAATCCTGGTACACTTTTTTACAGGAATGGGATCATCACTTCAAACCATTCACAATCTATAATTTTAGGACTCAGGTATGGGTTAATATTTATGGTTTAAGCTTGATTTTGTGGCATACACCTATATTATTTGACATTGCATCAGAAATTGGAACCCAGATTAATATTGACCGTGCAACAGAGGAAGAAAGATTTTGATATTTTGCATATTTCCTGGTGAAGGCCGATATTAGTTCAACAACCATTGATTATTTGGTACTATCCACTTCTGATTTCAATTTTTATTTTTTCATAAAATATGATAAATTTCCTCTTTTTTGATTTGGATGTTAGTCTATTGGACAATATGAGGAAAATTTCATAAGGATATATCCTGATCCTTTTATAATTTTAAAGGTCATGATATTTATGGCTGTAGACAGATGTGTCCCACAATGTCTAGTAATTCTATGGGTATGGAGGTAGCTATTAGGAATTCTGTTATTTCTTATAGAGTTGAAGGGGAAGAAGTTGCTAGAATTTCTTGTTTGGAATCTGAGCAGAAGGGTAAGGGAGTGAATGTCAATTAGGGTCCTTACTAAGTGTTATTGGATGTGCAAGGGGAGAGAAAGTAATGGGATGATAATATAGAGGAGGGGTCTGTCTAGTCTGATGATGAGAATATTTCTCAGGAGTCTAATCATAAATCTCTAGAAAATTTCTAGAATGATAAAGCTCTGTCTTCCTATAAGTATATGATTTTAGATAATACTAATTCATCCTTTGGTACCACTGAAAGTCTGGTAATGAAGACTAATATATTTTTTGATCATTGTGAGACTGAAAGGAAGATGGTGAATGGTAATAGATTTATGTCAATGCATGAATAATATACTACCATTCCCTCTAAATGACCTATGGAGCCTATATCAGCTGATGATCACATTACATCCACAAATTTAACAAGAAATTTTCTGATGGAAATGAGAAATAAAAAAGTGAATGAACATCAAGAAGAGGATGGTGGTAAAAATGAGACATCAACAGAGGATGAATTTATTAATGTATATGCTATACAAGATTCATCTAATCAGTAGCTAAGGCACGAGTAGATGATTGTATCAAGGGACCACAAAGGTAAAAAAAAATTAATGTTGAATATCCTGGGATGATTAATACTATGAATAAAATGGAGGGGATTTATACAGATGCTGGGAAGATTCAAATATCCACCTGAAGTGAGACTAAGGCCCATGGTTCTACTTTGGGTCTTGGTGTATCCTCTCTAAGGATGCAACCATAGTCCCCGGTTCATTTAGAAGTCAAGTGATCCCCCCAATGGTTGCAGATGTTTTATTTTCCAGTTCTCAAGAATTACTTGAATCTTTAGGAAAATAACATGTGACTATTCATAATTCATATGGAGTACTTGATTCTATTAATGATGTGAATGATGGAGGAGTCAAGGAAGAAAAGGTGTAGACACTCAGAGAGTAAGTCAATAAGGATACCAAACTTGATGACCCATATAAGAAGGTGGAGGCCCAATTAGATTCTGGGAAAACTGACTCAGAGGAATGTGGCATTAAAGTCCTTTGGCAATAAATGAAAACATGCAGGAGAGGCTTTCACCCCAAAGGTAGAGTCCATGGGTCTGGACGAATTAACTGGAATGATATTCATGATAAATAATGTTGTATTTGAGATGATATTATAAAAAATATTGGTCTTTGACTATTTTATGGATGAGGTATGTTTTCTATGTCTGACCCCATCCTCCTTCTTTTATGTTTTTTTTCATTCAATAAAAGGGCTTTGTCCCTTCCTTTTCAAAAAAAAAAACAAAAAAAAAACAACAAAAAAAAACAATAATAATATGAATGAAAACAATAAGAATAATAATAATAATGATGATGATGATGATGACAATGACGATGATAATGATAATAATAATAATAATTGTAATGATAATCATGATAATAATAATAATAATGTGAATTTGTATCCATGTTTGAGTGATATAATTCTTCACTAAGGAAAGATTAAAGAATTGATCCTCAATCATAGATCCAAAATAATAACAATAATAATAAAAATACTAATTTAAATAATAATAATGATAATGATAATAATAATAATAGTAATAGTAATAATAATAATAAAATTTTCAAACAGGTAGTGGAAACCCCGACCTTTTATTGAACCAAACACATCCTATTATTATTATAGGTAGAGGGAACCCTTTACACGACCCATAGGCCGAGTGTGTAACAAACCGACCCAGGTTTCCCTCAAACTCGGTACTTAACCTGATCTGTCACATACGAGAAGGGAATTTCTGATCCCCAAAAGCTGGTGACAAGCACCCAGGCATCGAAAGAAAAAACTGAGGGAATGATTTTTCCCAACCTGAACAACCACGTGGCATACATATACAGAGATAGAAAGGAATAAAATAATACTAACAAGTTTATATTCCATTACTATAAGAAAAAAAAACGGAAATAGAACAATGAAAATAGTATCTAAACACTCTAAAAGACAAGTCTGACTATAATTGACTCAAAAATAAACAACTACTCCAATGATGGCATAAACAAACTCCAACCATATCACCACTAGCTACCTATCCCAAATGACATGAACCTTGCCACCTCATTGTGGATCCTTTCATTTCCATGAACTATAAGACAAATAAAGTTCTATGCACCACCGATGCAGTGCACACGGTCTGAGAAAACATGCTCAGTAGGATCCCACCTAGGTGCTCCATAACAAGTCTCTGTATAAAAAATTATCTATTCTAATTTTTAAAATAAAACATGGCATGATAAGAAGTGAATTAGTTTTATATAAACCAAGTTAAGCATTTCCCTTTTCCATAATTCTAAACAAAAGCAGGTATATCAGTTTCAAATCATATTTTCCATAACCTTTTTCCACAAGCATAAGCATTCATATTAAGGCTAATTCAGAAATCCAAGAAACACAAAACAGAAGAACAGGTATCACCAAACAAGGAATACTACAGGTCTAGGAAGTAGACTACTCGTACCATAAGAATCAAGTTTACAAGAATGATCCTAGAACAATGTGCCCAGGAAGTCGAGGCATAACCCATGAGTAAATCCCCCAAAATTTCAATATTGAACCCCTTGAATAATAGGTCTATGAAACAGAGGTAATTCCCAAGACAAACCTCCTTGATAATAAAAAAGAAATGGACGATGTACTCAAGATAAACCTTCCATCTAAGTAACCAAGGTAATGCTTGTGATATTTTACACAAACTCATTTCAATGCCTTGAAAACAATTCAAAACCATTTATAATCCATTTATCAAAATCCAGGGAAAACCATTTTATTTAAAAATATTTTTTAACTCACACAACAATCATTACAATTTCATAAATAAATTTATAAATCAATTTGAAAAGAAAAATAAGTATATTCATTATCATAGGCTAGAGATGGAACCACCTACCTCAAAGTTCAGGTCGCACATGCCCACAACAAAATCCAAAAGCAAAGAAAACCAACAACACCATCAATAAAACCCTCAAGAAAGAATTTCTGATTCCCTACAACTAGCCAAGGATCAGTCTTCGAGGAAAGATCTTACAATGGATATAGATTAGGAAAACAAGAAAAATCCAACTTTGATAAACAGATCAGATAACGTAAGGATAAGGAACTATCACAATCAATCACAAGGAAGAATCAGAGAGAACACTTGCCCGGATAGATACACCATAGAAGAAATGAGGAACCAGAGCTGATCAAATCGATCTAGAAGGTGAGATGCCTCTAAAAAATTCCTAAGAGCAGTTTAGGGTCAAGATCCAAGAGGTTCGAGAGGAAAAATGACGAACAAAATAGAAAAACATGTTACTTAAACCTGGGTGCATGTCGGATCATGACGTATACCCCTTGGTCATGAAGTATAGTCCACATTGGATAAGTTATGATGAAAAACCCATCGTCTCGTGTTAAAAATCCTCTATTTAACCCCTACACGATGTGCACCTACTCAGTACCTACTCACACCGTGATCCCCCATTCACGACCTGATACCAGCAACCAGTACACAACGTGTACTTCAGGTACATGATGTGTACCTATTCATTAGTCTGTAGTAAAACTAGATAAATCACATCAAAGGATTATTTTTAAAACCATAAAGTAAATTAGAAAATTAGAAAGCATACCCGATCAAGGTAATAAGATGTTACAAACTCCCCACCATAAGGACATTCCATCCCTGGGAAGTCATGTGGAGGATGTACTCCCTGGAAAAAGATGAGGCCACTGTTCCCTCATAAATGAATCACATTTCCAAGTATCATGAGATTCATATCCTTATTTCCATAGAACTCTAATAAACAAAATCAACTTATCATGAAAGACATTCCCTTGAGATTCAACGATCTCCATTGGTTTCCCTAAAATAAAAGCATCTGGTTTTAACTCAATTTCTTCCCAAATCAGAATGTAAGTGTGATCAAGGTGATACTTCCTAAGATGAGATATATGGAAAATGTCATGAATTCTTATCAACTGAGCTGACAATGACAACCAATAAGAAACTTTTCCAATATGTTCAGTGACCTCCAACGGTTTAACATATCTTAGAGCCAGTTTCCCCTATTTTCCAAGCCAATGGGGACCTAAACAAGGAGAAAATTTCAAGAAAACCCAATCACCAACATATAACTCCAAAGGATTATGCCGCCGATCTGGATAATATTTCTATCAAATCTGGCCTGTAACCAGATGTCATCTCACCTCCTGAATCTTTGTAGGCATCTCTTGAACTAGACTTGGTCCCACCAAAGCTACTTCACCCACCTCTTCCCAACAAAGATGTGATCGGCATAGAAGACTATAAAATGACTCAAAAATAGTCATTCTGATCGTCAACTGGTAACTTTTTTTGTAAAAAATCTCAACCAGTCCCAGATGACTATCCCATGATCCAACTAAATCCAAGACACAGGCACGAAGCATATCCTCTAGGATCGGAATTACACACTCCATCTGGCCATCTATTTTGTGGATGGTAAGATGTTCTCAACTTGACATGAGTCCAAATTTCCTCTTGAAGACTCCCCCAGATCCTTGAGGTAAACCTAGTATCACTATCTAAAACAATATCAGAAGAACTCCCATGTAACCTCATAATATCCTACACATACAGCTTACCCAGATCTTCAACTTTAGTGGTGTCTTTAATCAGAATAAAATGAGAAGACTTCATCATCCGATCAACAACCTCCCAGATAGCCTTTTCCCCTCAAGGTGTCTATGGTAACACAATAAAAAAAATCCTTGGAAACCTCATCTCACTTCCAAACTAGAACTAGAATAGGCTAAAGTAATCCGAAAGGTTTCAAGTGCTATGCCTTTATCCGTTGGTAGGTTTAATAACGTGACACATAATCTGCAATGTCACACTTCATACCCGACCACCAGAACCATCTTCTCATGTCATAATACATCTTTATAGATCCTGGATGAATGTCCCATGAATAGACATGACAATCAAACAAGACTTAACTTGTCACTAGTGTTGGGATGAAAAATCACTTCCCAAAGTGAAGTATTCTATCTAAAGAAAGAGACCAACCTAGAACTATCTCCCCACCATAAAGGTTTTCCTGAATCTGATGAAACTCATCATCTTGTTGTTGAATTTTCTGGACAAAATCTAGGAGAGATGATGACAACTGAACACTATTCATAACCATACATGAAACATCCTCCTGAGCATCCAGGTGAAATTGAGTGAAAAGCCCCATAATATTCCACTACTCCTTAGATTCCAAAATAGCATGTGATGGTAACTTCTTACTTAAAGTATCTGCAACAACATTCCCTTTCCTCAGAGTATAGGCAATTCCAAATTCAAAATTCTGAAGGTATTCTACTCATCATCTCTATCTGATATTTAAGTCCTTCTGGGAAAATATATATCTCAGACTCTTATGATTAGAGAAAACCATGAACTTTTCTCCAAAGAGATAGTTCTATCAACATTTAAGCACATGAATCACCATAGCAAGCTATAAATCATGAGTGGGGTGGTTCTTCTCATGTGGTCGAAGCTAAAAAGATCCATAAGATACCACATGATCACCCTAAATAAGCACGCATACCAAAATTAAACCCGATGCATCGAATAACACCATGTACACCTTACCAGGATCAGGTAAGATTAGAACAGGTGAAGATGTTAGAATTCATTTCAAATCATCAAAGGAATTCTAACACTTTTCATCCCATGATAATTTTACCTTTTTCTTGGTAAGATAAATCAATGGTGACTCCATCTTAGAGAGATCCTTGACGAACCATTGGTAGTATCCAACAGGACCAATGAAGCTTCATATCTCAAAGACATTTCCTGGTTCCTTATAGGAAAAACAACTTTTACCTTCTATGGATCAACTAACAAGCCATTCTCATAATTTCTGTGCCCCAAGAACTTCACTTATCGAATCAAGAAACTGTATTTTGAATGCTTTCCATATAGATGGTGATTTCTCAAAATCTAAAGAACCAAACTCAGATGGTTCTCGTGATCACGCTCAGACTTTGAATAAACTAGAATACCATCCATGAACACTACCAAGAAAGTTCCAATATATTGGTGGAATATTTGATTCATCAAGGCCATAAAAACTGCAAGAGTGTTAGTCATACCCAAAGGCATTACAAGATATTCAAAATGGCCATACCTTATTCTGAAGGTTGTATTTGGTATATTAGACTCCCAAAATCTAAGATGATGATAACTCGATCGAAGATTTATCTTTGAAAACCACTTTGATCCCTTCAAATGATCAAAAAAATAATACACAAGAGGAAAAGTGTATCTATTTTTAATCATTTCCTGGTTCATCTTTCTATATTCGACACATAACCTAAGTGAACCATCTGCTTTATTGGTAAAGAGAACATGGGATTCCCAAGGCATAACACTAAGGTAAACAAAAAACATCTCTAATAGGTCGTCCAACTCAATCTCGAGTTCTTTCATTTCCACTGGTTCCATACGGCAAGAAGGAATTGATATCAACTATGTACCTGACACTAGGTCAATTGTGAACTCTACCTCTCACTGGAGGAAAACCAAGAAGTTGTTTGGGAAAACATCAGGAAAGTCTCAAAAAACAATAGGAAGACCCTCAACAAAAGAAACATCATCAGACTCAAACAAAACAGAAATCAAGAAACTCCTGAGATTTGGGTGGGATAGTCCTGCACAACTTGACCTCAGGTCCCACTCTCATTGAAACACACAAGAGATCACATCAGTATAAAGAAAAAAAATGCACCGTTTATAAAAATCAACCTCAACTCAATGAAGGACAAGACAATCCATACCGATGATGATTTCAAATAGATCCAGATCAATAATAATAAAATCCTAGACCAAATCCATTTCAGTTATTGTGAATAAACAAGGACACTAGAACCCCTCCTCTTTCCTCTTTCCAAAAGGTGTCACTAACTCCATTGTAAATGGTATAGGTTCTGTTTGAAGTTTAATCATATCAAAAATTTGTGTAGATATAAATGAGTGGGAGGCACCTGTATCAAATAAAGCAATAGCTACTGAAGCTACAATAAAGAGAGTACCTCCCACTATTATTGGTCCTGCATCAACTTCCATTGGACACTCATTAATTCATGTACATTCTTCCATCCCAAGTCTTGTGGCTAGATCCCTATAGTCTTTGAAGCTTCTAACTGTACTGCAATAGACTTTGGAGTCGACAAACCTTGACCATAATGATGCATATACATAGACTGATAGAAATGTTGTAGATGACCAACACATCCAAAACTATTTCACGTCTTCACAGGTATTGGAAAAGAACGTCTGGTGGGACCCCCATTTCTGCATAGGTAGCCAGTCAGAGGCACACTTCCAGCTATAACGAACAGTGAGGAGAAGGCTCGCTGCTAAGACCCACCTCCACCACTCCTATGACAGTCCTGCCACTTCCTCTTATTCTCATGCATTCCATTGAAGCTTGGAAGAGAAGAGGTGGTAATGCCAACTTTGTATGTGATTCCCATATCTTCCATCATTTCTATGTCCACTGTCTTTACATAGGTAGAAAGATTATACCTGAACAACTCTGATCTAATATCCGGTCGCAAACCCTACAGGTACTTATGCACCTTCAGCTGATCATTCCTTACCACATCCGAAGAAAAACAGAAAAGCTCAACAAACCGGTTGGTGTAGGCTGACACCGAACACTCTCCCTGCTATAATGATAGGAACTCCAGATATTTTTTAAACATCAGAGACTCTGGAAAAAAGTGATAAAAGAAAGGGGTTTTCAAACCCTTCCAATCCAAGCCCACATGTTTGTCTGCCTAGACCATAGAATCCCACCAACACTTTCCGAAGCCCTCGAGTCTGAATTCTTCACACTTCACCATGATATTCTTAGGTGTATTTAAGAAGTATAATATTTGATCGATCTTATCCATCCAATCCTCCACATTTTGAGGTTTTTTTGTCCCTTTAAAGGATGGCAGCTTCTCACACAAGAACTCTTGTGATCAATATCTTTATCCTCTAGCTCCTGTGGAAGACGTCTCAGAGGCATACTACTACATTCCAAAACATAAGAATGATAAGACACAGAATAAATCTCAATTTGAACTAGAAAACCCATAAGAAAAAACTGAGATTTTTAAAAGAAGAAACCAACAATAGAGACACATATCCCGACATCCCATGGTAACTTGAGTCTCATTATGAAAATAGCTGTTCGAGCACTCATCACAACATACCAATCAAGTCCCAACAATCCTATCTCCAGTGTAACTAACATCCCATGAAAAGATTCTTGATGATAGACCTCCTCTAATACCAAACTATAATGAACCGACCCAAGTATCCCTCAAACCTGGTACTTGACCCGATCCATCACATACCTGAAGGGTGTTCTTGATCTCCATGAGTTGGAGACAAGCACCCAGGCATCGAAAAAAACTGAGGGAATGATTTCGACCAACCTGGACAACCACATGAAATACATATATAGAGAAATAAAGGAATATTGGAATACTAACAAGTATATATTCCATAATTTTAAGGAAAATAGCGGTAACGGAACAATGTAAATAGTAGCTAAAAACTCAAAAAGACAAGTTCGACTGCAAGGGAATCAAAACCAAATAGCTACTCCAACAATGTAATGGAAAAACTCAAACCATCTCACCACCAGCTACCCATCCTTGCTAACATGAACCTCACCATCTCACTACAACGCCTTTCCTTTACCTACACTGGAAGAAAAACAAAGGTCTATGCACCATCGAAGTAGTGCTCAGGGTGTGAGATAATAGGCTGAATAGGATCCCACCCATTTGTTCCATAACAAGTCTCTGTATAAAAAATCTTATATGCTCATTTTTAAAAGAAAACATGGCCTGATAAGAAGTAAAGTATTTTCATGGAAAACATGGTAAAAATTTCCCTTTTCCATAATTCTAAACAAAATTAGGGATATTAGTTTTGAATCATATTTTCCAGAACGTTTTTCTACAAGCATAAACATGCATATCAAGTCTAACTCAGAATACCAAGCAATAAAAAACAGAAGCACATGTATCACATACTAAGGAATACTACAAGTCTAGGTAGAAGACTACTCATACTATAATAATCAAGTTCCCAAATATGATCCTTGAATAATGGTCCTAGGATGTAGAGGAATACCCCATGAGTAAACCCCCCAAAATGTCCATATCGGTCCCCTAGAACACAGGCCTAGGAAAAAGAGGTAAGCCCTAAGACAAACCTCCTTGATAATCATAAAGAAATGGACAATGGCATCAAGCTAAACCTTCCACCTAAGTACCCAAGGCAACCCATGTTCTCTTTTTCACAAACCCATTTCAATTCCTTGAAAACCATTCAAAACCATTTATAATATATTTATCAAAAGCCAAGGAAAAATCATTTTTTTCAAAACCCTTTTTCATCCCACACAAAAATTATTCCAATTTCATAAATAAATTTATAAAGAAATTTTCAAAGAAAAACAAGTAGTTTCATTATCATCAGATAGAGATGGAACCACCTACCTCAAAGTTCGGGTCACACATGCCCACAACAAAATCCAAAAGCAACAAAACCCAAAAACACTGTCAGTGAAATCCCTCAAGAAACACTTCCCCACAACTAGCCAAAGAACGTCCTTAAAGACAATACCCATCAAACTATATATATGAAGAAAACAAGAAACATCCAACTTGGATCAGCAGATCTGATAAAATAAGTCTAGGGTGCTATCACGATCAATCACAATGAAGAATCAGAGAGAACACTTACCCGGAGAAATGCACCGTAGAAGGAATGATGAACCGGAGCCAATCAAATCGATCTGGAAGATTAGATGCCTATAAAAAACTCCTATGATAAGTTTAGGGTTGGGATCCAAGAGGTTCAAGAGGAAAAAGGCCATGCTAAACAAGAAAAAGGAAAGGCTTAAACCTAGAAGTGGTCCGGGTCACAACGCGTACCCCTTGGTCACGATGTGCAGTCCACGTTGGATAAGTTATGCCAAAAAACATGTCACCTCAGGTTAAAAATCCTCTATTTAACCCCTACATGATGTGTACCTACTCAGTACCTGCTCACACTATGATCCAACATTAATGACCTGAAACTAGCAACCAGTACACGATGTGTACTTTAGGTACACAGTGTGTACCTATTATGTAGTCTGCAGTAAACCTAGAAAAATCACATAAATGGATTTTTTTAAACCAGAAGGGAACTTAGAAAAATATAAAACATTCTCGATCAAGATAATAGGATGTTTCAGAGTGGGTATGAAATATACTGAAAACAATTGACACATAGGTCCAAATCTGACCCCAAGGCCCTAACCCTATGTTTTTTCTTAAACCACCTTGTACCCCCCATATATCATGTTCTGCCTGTGCTACACCCACGATATGGAATTGCATCACATCCCACTCAATCAAAACCCATGTCCAAGCCCCTGCTTCCAACCTACCTCCATCATGACCCCAAGTGAAAATGAACCCTCCATCTTCGAGTCATAACAAATCAATGCTCTGACAATTTTCCGACTAGTTTCCACCGAGCTCGCTTCCATCTGTCACCAAAGATGACTCTTTGTCTCCATTTTCCTCTATCAGCTGACCAACTACCACCTATTATTACTGAGTCTAGCCACTTCTGAACAAAGTCCCACCTTCATGGGCATTGCACTCTGCCCCCACCAGGGCCACACCAGTACCATCAAGAATGAAGGCCTACACCATGTACCCAAAATTCCACCACCCCAAAAATTGGGGTTCTACTATGATTATAGCATCATTGTCACATCATCGTTGAGAAAACCTTGTCACCTATCAATAACCACCCAAACCACCCCCTTAACACACCACCCCCACTATACGGACTATCCCTTCAGATGAAACACTATAAATTACCCATAAATGAGAACAAAATGTATTAAAATGTGGCCTAGATATAGTATTACTGGGTGATTTTCCACTAAATACAAAATCCAACTTCAAAATAATAAAAATGATAATAAAAATAATAATCATAATCATAATCACAACAACAACAACAAAAACAATAATACTAATAATCAATATAATCATTTTTAAAATAATAATAATACTTATAATAATAATAATAATAATTATTATTATTATTGTCATAGTAGTAATAATAATAGTAATAATAATCATGATGATGATTATGATGATGATGATGGAAAATGAAGGGTCTGTGAGAGCTTCTATCTCTAAACTCTGAGGACTATTAGGGATTCCAACTCATGGAGTCTCTATATCATTGCATTCTAGATGAAAATTTCATCGCTCAAGGTCGATTCGACTCTAACAAGGCTTCTAGTGCTAGATTGTAATGTCAAAAAAGCAGTTCATGGTACGTGTATTGTTTCTACTTTATCTTTAAAAAATTACTTGAGCCAATATTTATCACTCTATAAAGGGTCTTTCACTAGTGGTCTTTAATGAAATGGAAATGTGGTTAATGTTAAGGCTGATCTGGATGTTGTCTCAGAATACCTTGAAATTGGTAATAATTCCACTGTTTCATGTATTTTTATGCCATGGGTTCAAAGTTGTGGAAAATCAGGGACTTAGTTGTAAGACTTTTGGATATTTTGGGCTTCACAAATTGGAAATGAATTTCCTTAGGTTGGGGTTTTTTCACATACTCTTACCTTATGAGGATATGAAGATGAGGGTTTGGGGTTTCTGTTTGATCAATCTCAAGATAGGCATTCTACACACCAGGAATTAGGATCAGAATTTCAATCCATTGGTGGTCAGTGACGCCTCTATTTAGATGTGGGTTAGGGTTTATGGTTTAAATTAGGTTCTTTGACACAATAACGTCTTATATGATATTGAAATATCTATAGGGATTCCAATAATATTGGATAGGAAAAATGAGTTGGCCAGATTTATCCATTATGATAGCTTCTTCCTAGAAATTGTTTTGCGATCCACTTTAGTTGAAAGAGTACTTCTTTTGTCCGAGGAAGATAAGTTTAAACTTCGTAATGAGTATGAAAATGTAACTTAGTTTCGTAATGATTTTTAGGGAATATCGCATGATATTATGAATTGAAAGAGATTTATTATCTCTGTTTATTACATTATTCAAATGCTTGAGGAAATTCATGATTTAAAAAGACTAATAAATCTAGATACAATGATCATAGTGGCCTTGATAATTCTATGAAATTTCAGATTCAGGATGGAGGAGTGACCAATCCGGTGAGCTCAATAAGATGGGGTCTTGGACATGAACCTAGGAAGAAGCCTAGAATGCAGTCCGCCTGTATGAATGGATATGGGGATGAGCCTGATGCCATTTATTTTATTGAGGCCCTTTTTGGAGAAAGGTCTACACACATGGAAAAATCACTTCATGAAAGAGAGTGATCCACTTCTTTGGATACTATAGGTAATCATAGATGGAATGCCCCATCTAGTGTGAGAACAAGAGACCTTAATGGGAAATAAGCTGTCAGATCATGGGTTGAGGTGATTGAAGAGGGGTTGGCTGTTGAAGAAAAATCATCTTTTGAATTGATTTCACAAGGTATAGTTTATCAGCAGATTCTTCAAGAGAAAATGATTTCTTCAAGATCCCAAAAAGGAAAAAAGGACGTTGAGTTGCTTTTTTCCCAAAGTTTAGGGGTTTTATTCAAATCAATGAATTGATTGGTGTTGTAATAGAGAAGGGGTTTTCTAAATATTTTGATACTATTTTCTTGATTCTGAGGCTATTGAAGTCTTTTTTGGATGGACCATTTGACATGAGTACCAAGATGCTAACTGATGGCTTCTCACCTGATGATAAATAGAATATTTTACATTCCATTTTGGATCACTCCAAATGAATCATTCTTACCTATACTATTAATGTTCATTCTTCCCTATACTATTAATATAGAGGATACAAATAATGTAAACTATCATAGTGGTGTGGTTGAATTGAACATGAACGTTAGCCCTAAAAATTAAACTCTATGGGATCTAGCCACTTGTTTAAAAATTGATTCTTATAAGGAGGCCATGATTAGAATAGGAAATCATGGGATTGATAGTGAGCACCCCATTTATGGTGGTCCACATAAGGGTGATAATTTAAAGCTTAAAATCCTAAAGGGAAAGTTAACCCTTGAGAATGATGATGAAGCTTGTACTAAATCTAGGAAGAGTTTAATTATTAATGTTAAGCCTCAAGTTGAGGTATAGCAAGTTGTAATGGATGTCAACCAATCTTCAAAAAATGAAAATATGAGTATAGCTAAAATATCCACCTCCAGTCCTTTTGAAGTTCTTAAATCATCTAAGGAGGTGACCTTGGAGTCATTGAACATGGTGGGGTGGGGGGGGGGGGGGTCAGAAATGTTAAGGGAATTAGGGATGGAAAGTATGAGTAGGAGTAGCTTCATGAGGTAGTCCCTAGAGATATGGGTGTAGAGGACTACACTAAACCATCTTCAGATAAAAGTCATGGGACTTGGAAGAAAGCTAATACATTGAAGTGCGACTAAAATCTATTTGGTAGAGCCCCATATGGTAGGGGTTGGTGGTGTAATTCATTAACCCATGTTGTGGGATTTGAATTTTAATGACTCTTTTGGTCTTTTAATGTTTACATATTTTGATATTTTTTAGTTTTTTTTGGTGGGTTGTTTTTTCATGTATAGTCTATTCTATTATCTTATATCCTTTTTATTTTAGTAAAAGGGATAAATATTTTACGACTTATCTTAAACCACTTAAAAATGACAACAAAAACAACAAAAATAACATTAATAATAACAGCTTTTTAAAACAGGTAGTTGCGAACCCCCCTGTTTATTCAATCAAACAAACCCTACAATTATTTTGGGCAGAGGGATCCCATTACATGGCCAGTAGGCTGAGTGGGTATGAAACCCCATGAAAACAACTGACCCATAGGTCTAAATATAACCCCAAGGTCCTAATCATTAGGTCTTATGTGCACCACCTTGCTCTCTCCCATCTTCCATGCTCCTCCAGCACCACCCCAACAATCAGGCCCTGCCTTTCTTCCCACTCGATTGCGGATTGTGTTTGAGACCCTACTATAAAGTTTCCTCCACCATAACCCCAAGAAAAAAATGACCCACTCCACCCCACGATTCTCAGTCTATCGGTGAACCCTCAATCCATCGACTATCTACCAGCGATCTGACTAACATATGTCACTGAAGCCGACTCCTCGCCATCGCCGTCCACTATTTATAGACCATCTGCCCCCACTGCTGTTGATTTTAGCAACCACTACTCAAATCCTCACCATTGTGGGAATCAAACCCCACATCCATCTGGATTTCAATATCACCGTCAAGAACCAAATCCTCAACCATGTGCCCAAAATTAAACCACCAAAAATATTAAGGTTTCGTCGATATTATAGTGTCCTCACCGCATCATCGCTCTGACAACCCTATTTCCCAACACCCACCACAAAAACTACCTCCTCAACATGCTGCCCCCTCCATGTGAACTACCACCATCACACACTACCTAGTATATTCTTTATAAAATGGAACTAGTGGGAATTGAATCCTGACTTATATAGAGTATTACAGGGTGCTTTTCCACTAAATCCAAACCGCAACTAAATAATAATAATAATGATAATAATAATAATAATAATATTAATAATAATAATAATAATTTTAAAGTGGTAGGGGGAATCCCCCACTTTTTTATTGAACCAAATATACCCACTTATTTTTATGGGTAGAGGGAACACATTACATAGCTCGTAGGCCAAGTTGGAATGACACCCAATGAAAAAACCAACCAATAGGTCCAAATCTATCCACAAGGACCCGACCCTTAGGTCGTTCGTGCACCACCATGCACCCCACCCCATCTTCCATGCTCCACCTATGCCATACCAATGGTCAGGACCTACCTCGTATCCCACTCAATTGTATCCCGTGTCTAATACCTTGTTGCGAACATGCCTCTGTTGTGACCCCAAGCATTAGAAAACCCCGCCAACTCTAAGCCAGGTCCCATTGGTGCACTATCAATCTGCTGACCACCTACCACAAAGTCGGCTATTGTCCATCACTAAATCCAACTCCTTGTCACCGTCATCCAACGTCTACAGATCCAGTGCCACACACCGCCACAGAACTAAGCCCCACCATCAAAGGCATCACACCATTCCTATACTAGTACCACACCATCATTTTCAGGAATTAAAGCCTCCACCACATGACCAAAATTCAACCACCCCAAATATTTAGGTTTCACAGAGATTATGGTGAATTTGTCACACTTCCACTGAAACAACCCTATCTCCTGTCACCCGCCATGAAAACATCCCCCTCAACATGCCAGCCCCTCCATTTGAACTTCTCCTTCACATGCCGCCCAGTAAATTCCCCATAAATGGGGACTAGTAGGTATTGAACCTTGCCTTATATGTAGTATTACAGGGTACGTTTCCACTAAATCTAAACTCAAACTACATTACAACAATAAGAAGTAGAATAACAACAACAAAAATAAAAACAACTAAAACAATAAATAAAACACAAAAAATTATGAAAACAACAACAAAAAAAACAAAAAAAAAACAATATATATTAGATATTGGGGGAATTATTACAATGAAACAAAAACCACCCACCTACATGAAAGAAATTCCGGTCATAGCCCCTCATGGATAACCCACCCACCAAGCCCTTATTTTTTATATATTATTCTGTAGACCCACTCAATATAAGGCATGAAATCCCACATTAAATGGCCTAAAGGCCCATAATTAATACCCTAAACCCCAGAAACCCATATCTGCACCTACGAATATGATGTAGGTTACAAAATTTCCTTTAGTTGTAGACCACATTATGACCAGCCTCCATCGTCCAGGAGATACCTCCTTTTTCAAAACTGGCCTAGTCATCCACCACAATCCCACCCTCAAAGACTCACTGATGGATAACAACTGCACTGTAACCTCTAAAATTTTGGCATAGGAGAACATCCCAAGGTCTCAAGGATACTCCACACATATCAATGCCACTTTTCCACCTCCCTACACCACCCACTACTGGATCTATTAAACTTAATCACTTTTTTCACCACAGATGTCCATCCACAACAGCCACCAGAAAAATCAACGATTTGTGACCATAACACATAAAACACTCTGATCATCCACTAAATGTGATAACCTTAGAAATATCACATCTCATCTTACACATATCAAATCCATTACTAATACTACTCATCATGCATCTTCATATGTCGTGAATCCCCTCACTGACATCACACTATAAAAATGGCACCACCTTCACTACTCCTCCCTCCATAATAGGCAATAATCATCAGACTAAGCTCTATCATGCATCCCATATCCATTATACCAATAGGTGTGTGTCATCCAAGCCATCCAACACTATCGAGCGAGGCACAATACATTGGCTGGTTGAAATGGTATGATTTGACTTTCACGTTGAAATAGAATTCGTCCACCCTAAATGATGTAGACCCACCTTCATATTGGAATTTCAAGCCATCCAAAGACACCCCAATTTAATTAGGGTCCAAATATAAACCAAAAATGGGGTTTGAATATCAAATTCCTACTTAGATTTAGTATAATTGGGGTTTACTACACCACTTGTCCAACACCCCATTTTTACAACAACAACTACAACAAAAACAACAGTAGCAGCATCAACAACATCAGTAGCAACAACAACAACAGTAGTAGCATCAACAACATCAGTAGAAACAACAAAAATGATGATGATGATGATTATCATAATAAAAATAGAAATGATAATGATAATAATAATGATGTTGATGATGATGATAATAATTATAATGGTGATGGTGATGATGATCATCATAACAAAAATATAAATGACAATAATAATGATGATTATGATCATAATAATCATAATGATGATGATGATGATGATGATGATTATGATAAAGATGATAGAGATGATGAGGAAATTTATTTGTATTGATGTATGGATGATAGAATTATTCCTCATGGAAGGATTAAAAAAGGGATCCCAATCATTGATCCTCAATATTCTAGGTTTAATGGATATGAATCCAAAACCCTAAAACCAATATTTGAGTTAATTGGAATGAATTATTCTATCCACCAAAGTCCCAGATTTGAAGAAGCTAATTCTTTCATTCCTTGATATTCCACAGATTTTTCATTCCTGGAAATACCAGCCTCACTAGAATCTAGTGCTTAAATTATTGGATATTTTCTCTAATCAATCTCCAATTTTCTTAAATAATTCCTAAAGAGAATTTTTTCATGGCTCTAGAAGGTTCCATACTCCTTGATTCTGTAAAAAACTAGTCAAACTAAACTTTTTCAATAATGGAAACTTGGTAACCTTATTAGGGAGTAACTTGATCAATCAAGATTCCAACCACCAGTGTAGATGTAGAGGCATACAAAAAAGAAGTATGGTCTCTCTTATCATCATCTAACTTCAATGGTCCATGAAAGATGTTTGATAGATTGAAATCGAAGTCTGGAGGGAAATCCATCACATGTCAAACACCGAATCACCATGAAATCACCCAATGTGAATCTCATACGAAATCACACACCAACCATAAGAATTATATTTTTCTTATATAAAATTAAATAAATAAATTCCCTCAACCAATAGTTTAATTTATAAAAATAATTTTATTCAAGTAAATCCAATAAAAAATATTATTTTTTGATAAAGAAATGAAACAACATCCAAGATTATTAATGTAATTTAATTATTCACATTAAAAAAAATTCTCTAATTTTTATAAATTCACTAAAATAATTAAATATGATAATTTTTATAAAAATAATAATTTTAACCATTCTTAAAAAATTTATTTCTTTTAAAAACATGAAATATTGTAATTTTTAATTATACTACCACATTCCACTATTATAATATAGCCTGATACTCAATTTTCACTAATTTACTGCCCATTTTGTATAAGTTCAAGGTAAAGTGTTAAAATATATATTTATAAACATAATTTAATTAATATTTAAGTAATAGTGTTACCTATTAATGATAAATAATTCATATTTGTGCTTTATTGTAATGATGTGATAAATATTTATATATTTTATTTTTCTTGATAAATATCAGTGTTCTCTTAAATAGATTAAAATTCACTAATTAATATTTAATGAATAGTTAAATGTTTAATTAATGGTGTGTTTATTAATTAGGATTATGGTAGAAACTATTTTGATCTAATTAAAAAATTCCAATGATATGTTTTCCAAATCTTTCCATCGGGGCTGTGATGATCACATAGAACTACAGTTTTGTGGTCCTTGTGGGCCATATCTCAATATGGGATGACCCCTTCCATTTCATAGTGATGAATGATGGAAATGAAAACCCCTCAATGGATGATTTCATAGGGGGATATGATGTTAGGGTTCCTAGGATTTATGAGAGTGATGGTTGCTATGAAATAAGTGTAGTCATGTAGGATTGTCACACCATTATTTCTTCTACCCCCATGCCTATTGGTGGGTGCAAATCATTGAGTAATTAACACAGCTCGAGTCCTATTGGATATATGAGGAAAAATGTTAGTACATGTATAGTGAAGACAATTCCCAACATACCCAACAGTTCATATCCCCTCTCATGGATGGAAAAAGGATCCACAAAAATGATGTCATAGAGCCATTGATTCCAAATGTTAATCATCTTACCCCAGATATGGGAGAATAGATTTATATCAGGCTTATAATTTTTTCAATGATTTCCTTTATGGATGCACATGAAGGTGTGGAGATACAAATTCTTCTTCCTCCCCTAGATATATCCACGTCCTTTGATGGGTTGTGTCTCCCTCCGGGCTTTACAACCCCAGATTTCTACTTTCCAAAGGTGAGTGTCCTCTATCACTATAATTTATGATGTTGGATCCTTAATCCGAATGGGGTGATGGGATTTTTTCTCTTGATTCCATATATTACTCCTTGGTGCTTATTTCCTAGCCTGAGTCTCCCTCAAAGATTTAATACAGTATTTTGATTTTTTTTCCTGGTTCTATCTCGAGGTGGATGCTAGTTAATTACACTTTTTAGTGTAACAACTATGTATATACCTTTAATTTGGAGTTGATGATGATTGGGAACCTGAGACATGTTGTAAAAGAGTGAATGTATTCCTCATTTGAAGTTGATGGTATCTCATATGTGTGAAATCTGTGGTGTAGAACCTAAGACTTCCTGTATCCTTTATGAGGAAAAATATGCCATGAACATGAGTAACCCAAGGTTCAATGACTTGGGAATCCCATGTGCACCACATGGGGTAGGGTTTCTTATATATTTTGTGGGGTTGATCATAGGTTTAACATCTTATAGTGACAGGTAGGTCATTTGTTTAACATATTTTAGGGGCACGTAGGCCACAGGTTTAACATCTTTTGGGGATAGGTAGGTGGTGTTGAGTGTACCCCTGAGGGGGAATGATCACACTTTAGATTTTACACCTCCTAAGGGGAATACATGATGATTTAATAGCAGTGTTGGGGAATTAGGATTGAAACTCATAAAGGAATCCTACACACCCTATTAGTATATAGAGATCAAAATCCATGTAGTTTAATTCCATAGTTTAAGATCATGTGATATAATCATTCCATGTAGTTTAACATCAGGTGGTAAGGATTCCCTTATCATGGAAGGAGCGATAGTAAGGGATAGTTTCATATTTACATATATGACTACCATAGTCATTGGGGTTTCATCTTAGGTGTGGGGGTTTCATTCCAGGTGGAATAAGGTGGTGTGAAAATTACACATGTGACCTTCCCAATGCAAGAGGATCATCACTTGATAGAGAAGGATGGTGTGGGGATTATGCATCTGGGCTCCCCCTTACAGGTGTCTCATGATATGGTGGGAAAGGAGGTGTCATTTGACGAGGATTGTATGTGGGGAATCTTTTTCTAATCACATAAGGTTGGAGGTGTAGGTTTATTCTAAGCCATTCATACACGGGGCATCCAATATTCACCGTATAGGGTAGTTCTATAGTTTTACATCATGTGTTGAGGATATTGTCTTGTATTTTAATGTTGTATGACTAAATTATAGGCCTAGGAAGTTTTAAATCACCCAACTTAGATGTTGGGTATGACTACATCTATGGAGAAAATTTACAAGTAGGAGAGAAGTATACAACATTTGGAATATATACTAGGAAAGGTGGGAGTTTTACCTTGATGATTCCACTTTCAGAGCTTATAAGTCTACTGCATATGCACCTCTAGGTGGTTCATGGTGTAAACACTTCCTTGGTGAAGTTAATAAATGGAGATCCTAACATTGGGGAGTGTATGATTAAGAGTAAGAGCAATTAGGGTAAATATTCTTAGGAGTAAGAGATGACGAAACCATCGAGTTCATGCTTGAATAAAAGAGGCTATACATGAGCATTGAGGATACAATTATGTGGAAAATTAGGGAATGAGTGAACCAGGTTTGAGTGGGTAAAAGGATATCGGTCACTCAAGTTTCATGAAGGAATATTTTTAAAAATGAGGAAACAAGTAGGGACAATTTTAGTAGTTTTAATGAAGCTTTGGGTTTTCAAAGGTCGTGGGATTCATGAAAGGGGAAGATAAATGAAACAAGGTGGCTTTACCTTAGGTTAAAGTCTTTTTTCCATTGGATTTGTTTTCACAAAGGATAATAATCTTGAAAAAATCCATGAAGTTTGAGGGGTTATCATCTAATAAGAAGGTCATAAACCTTCAGAAAATTAATATCCACCATGCCATTTTTATTTTAAGAGATCATATGAGGATATTCTCAAAAGATAGCTACATATAGGAATCTATTTTTCCTTTTTCTCTTGAAATTTGAAGTTTCATGAATCTAGGGATTCTAGAAAAATTCCAAAGGTCGTGTCTCCTTTAGTAAGGGGAAGAGAGAGGTGTTTATAGATGTTGTGGAATTAGGAAGGCCCTTTTATTTATAGTTGGCATATTTGGTACATGTTTCATGATTTTTTGGAATTTGTTTTGTGACCTATGCGACTCAACATACATTTCATGAAGGTTAACATCATTCATGTGAGATTATATTTGCAGCATCTAAAGGACCTTCATGTAGATTTTTTATGTTTGTGAAGGTTATTACCATCACAAATCCAGCTACTTTGGCGAGATTTTAGCACGTTTTGGTCCAGATTTACATCGAACCACTGGTGAATTCCCCAATATCTCCCATAATGAGAATTTTTCGATGTCAAAAATTTCCCCTCCTTAGAATAGAGGCCGACATGAAAGATGAGGGTTAGATTATAAGGTGAAATCGTGGAAAACTAGTGTTTTGGGTTCCCTATTCACAAAACTAAGCTCAACCCCTTATCCTATAAATATGGGATGGATACTAGAGGGGACTATGAGAATTTTGAAAAAGATAAGACAATACTCTATTTCCCAAAAACTAAATACCTTAAAATATATTCTATGATTTTGATCCTTACCACACACAAAACTTTTCCACCTTCAATAAAATTTCTTCCATGAACATACTTTCACAAAATATGATCTAAAGTTTTTCAAATTCCCAAATATAGATTCTGAAGGTATTGAATCTAAGGTTGAAAAATGGAGGGATATGGATTGAAAAATCATGATTTTGGAGAGATTTTGAATGGTGTGAGATCAAGATACCCTTACCAAATTGTTGATGGGGTCAGAATAATAATATTCTCTATGAAAGAGTCTATGATTGTATGGATTTTGTTTTAGGGATGATGTGTTCATACCTAGTGCTAATCGAGATAACCCCATTTACTAGTTTAGAATCTCAAATGGGAAATACATATGGAACCGAGCTACTGTGTGTCATAAAATAAAGGACCACTCATTGATCAATTCCCATTCTCTATGGAACCATGTGGAAAATATCAATGGGGATGTGCTTGATGAAGAGACACCCCTAATATGAGACTATTGTCAATGTAGGATTGACAGACCATCTCAAAGGATGTAAGGAGGAATAAGACCTATACCATGGTGACAACATTACAGATGAGTGGGATTAGGCATACTGGGAAAGCTAGTCTTACAACAAATTTAAGGTAGAGCTGAAGAGGGTGGGTTTTTATGAAGTGGTGTGGACTTAAAAGTTAATTTTTTTACCATTACGTGGATATTATGATAGAATTGTTGAGCATGTGGTCATTGGGGACCAACACATTCTACCTACACCATGGTGAGGTTGGTATCATCTTGTGGGACCCCTAACAGATTGTTGGGATCTCATTCCAAGGACGAATGTATGATTAATTAATCCCCACAAAGGAAATTTTGGAGGAATATGAGTATATACCAAAAATAAAAAGGTATTTACTATGTCTAGTATAAGGAAAAAATAGAACAAGCTGTGGATGGATGATATCCCTTTCAAGAAGTGGATCGGATTATTTCTAAATGACCATGCATTAAGTCTACCAGGGAGGCCTCACTAGTTCCCAAAATCATATTACCGAGGGAAAGATCACTCATAATGTAGGATCAGTGAGGGGATCTGGTGGTTCATGTTGGGGTATAGTGCGAATCATGAATCCACCACATGATTAATAACAATTCTTATCTATGGGTGGATACTCCTGGTTTGGGATTCTTCCATGGGGGAGAGGAAAAGTACCTTCATCATGGTATAAATGCTAAAAGTCGGATAATATATCAACCGGTCGGTTCCAGTACTGAAGAAATTGTACCAAATGTTGTGCCACATTAGCCAGAGGAATACCTACTTCTCTCTGTGTACTCCCTTCTAATTATTTTATGGTTGGTCCACCATGCATATGGTGGAGTATGAGTATATAAATATGATATCACCTCCCAAAACCATTTTTTGGCCATTAATGATCAATATCATCTGAAGTCGACCTCTCTTACTATATCTAGTTGGCGTGTTGTCAATGACCAGGGTGGAGATCCACTTCATCCTCAAATCATTCCCCCTTCTAACAAGGGTGGTTATAGATGATGACACATTTATGATGGAGTAGAGATCCTACATTAGGGCCTTCTAGGTTGGGGTGTTGGTGGAAAGGGTGGAATCCAAGGAGATCTACAAACCATACACCCTTTATCAATTCACCAAACAATTTAGGTGAATCCAAAGGCTAACCCCAATGGTGTACACAAAATTACACGCCAATCTCTACTCCTTAATCATCCCAAAAATATGGTACATGTTTGTGATAGAGGGAAGTAGAGTAAAGAATGAGCTACCACTAGTCATTGATGTGTCTGCGATCTTCCATGATTATGTGTTGAGTTGGGAGAGTGAGTACCATGGGGGGAAGTTGAGGTGGCCAGCGACTTCGGTAGAATCCTTGGAAGAGGACCATAGCCATGGGGATAGGGGAACACATCGAGGGGGAATAAAAGGGCTAGTGAGGAGGGTAGTATCTATTCCCCCAGTTGTTTATAGCTTTGAAAGGGGTGAATCCCTAGATTGGGGTGTGGTAGTAGGCCTGAGGTCCCATAGAAGAATCCTTAATAGGAAGTTGAACCCTCTAGATTAGTTTTGAGGGAACAAGCGATGGCTCTTAAGAAGGGACTGTGACACGTGGAAGTCGTCAATGATGTTATTTTCTATGATTCTTGGATGAATTTGGATATGTTATGAGAGATTTTGTCCCTCTAAATGACATGGTAGCACTTTTATGATAGGGAAAATCACCTCTCCATACTAGGACATGCCAATAAAAATTTATATGCTTCCTAGACTGAAGTGGTGCAACACCTTTAAGATTTTAAAGGCATGGTCCACTCCTGTGGTTTTACACAACCCCTGACCAACCGGGTGAAGGTGTTTCTAGGAATTTATTTCCCTATAGTTCTACCTATAGATTAATCATCCACTGGTTTGGATTGTGGTGAATAATCAGATGGGGATGAATCTTGGGGGATTTTTTCTTACTCTGAATCCTCCAGGAGTGGGGATCCAACTACTAATAAAGTAAACTTCAGTTATTCCAACTGTTTTTTACAAATTTACATTCCTTTGTTATTTATAATTTATTTTCCTTGACATTAATAGGGATTATCTTATACATAAAATGGGGATATTCTTGATGGATATTTAGAGGCCTATGAGTAGGACCCAAATCTTCAGGGTGTTAGTGGACACCCCTCCATAGAACGATGGTCACATGAATCTATCCATTTGTGATTGAGTCTCTTACTGTGGATAGAGTGGTGGATTAATTACACTGGTTGACCCTTGGTACTCTCTAATCCTACCCATATATAGTTCAAATAACTATATTCTCAAGTTTTATTAAATTTTTTTTATTTAAAAAACCCCAATTTGTCTGGATGGGAAACCCTCGATAGGTGAGGCATCAGTTTATATAGAAACTCCATCATTGGAAGGGATTTCAGTGAACCTTACTAACCTTATGGATGTTAAATATAGTTCATATAATTAATATCATATTTAAATTAATTTTTTCCTCCTACAATTTAATCTTGGATAACCATATGTATTAAATGATAATATAAACCATGTTAGGGGCTTAACAACTATAAGTGATTCCTGAAACAGTGGGGCCCACTATAGATGTGGTAATGGATGATGTTGTAGACACAATGAGGGTAGATAAACAGGTTTCAACAACTAATACTACTCTAGATGCACCACATATGGTAGTGGTTTAAGGTTTGGCCTCAATAGAGGTGGTTGAAATCATGTTGCCAAAATATATGGTCGACGAGGATATGATGGATGAGCCTAACCCAAAGACATGGGTCATATCTCATTCAATAAGATTCATTCAGATGATGTTTTCATTGATGTTTTGGAAGCCTTATTCAAGTACTATCCTATTCCACCTAAGGAATTAGAGGGTTCAAATTCTGATGTAGCTAAGGAGACCTAGGTCTTCCTATATATGGAATGAAGGAGTGTATGGAATTTCATTTCCCACACTCCACTGGATTCTTTTCCAAACAAAGTGGGATATCTATTCCATTGGATGATAAGGCTGAGTACTAGTGGGGTGGACTATTTTATCCTCCACATTATATATTAAGACTTTATCATCAAGTGGGTACATGTAGGGTGGAAAGAGTTTGAGGCTGTCTAGTATAAGGTAAATTTTGTGGGTACCAAAGCACTCCGGTCAATAGAACATGATTTTTCTCAGCTAGAAGGGTAGGCACAAGAAAACAAGGTCATATCCCATGATGGAAATTTGTAGGGTTTAATAGGTTCAGGTGTGTATTTGAGCCCATAAAATTCATCCTATCTCTGAGGAGGAAGTGACAGAGTTGGATGAGCGACATCAAACTCTAGAGGCAACTCGAAAATGGCTATTCAAGTTAGAGAACTTGATCATTGGATCCAAGACTTAGGAGGGTCCCTTTTTACTCTAATATAGGATATGTTTCATTCCATGGATGACCCGCCTCATTATCCCCCCTCCTCCATAAAATAAAAGTTTCATTTTCCTTATTCATTGCTTATCCATCTCAATCATATTAACAAAACAACCAACTATAAGTATCTAAGACCACATGATTCATAATTAGTGTGAGAAACAAGAAAAAAATAAATGAATACTCATTTACAAGAGAGTACCAGTTAAGTAATTGAGGGTCATGGATGGAAAGTTTCATTGGTTCCCTTTGAGACCCATCGTTCTGGAAACCATGGTGATGTACTCCCATAGATTTTTCATGTCTCATTGGTGAGCAGTGTGCATAAAATTTAACATCTATGGAATTATATTTCTAATTGAGAAAAGGAAAATTGGATAGGTTCAAATCACAACCTAGATGGTTTGAATCAAGGGTTGGAGATATATGGGTTAAGGATAACCATTGACCAAGTTCGAAACATGGGTTCCACAAAAAATATTTCGAGGGTGTCTCCTCTAAGACGTTTTCCTCGATGGGAGGTGGGATTATTTTGGCCATGTTTCATCACTATAGGGGATCCATTTAGATATGGAAGGAGTGAATCATTTAAGATGTTCACCTAAGTGAGAAGAAATCCTATTTTTTCTATGTGATTTCACCACAAGGGGTTGGCCCATTTGAACATGTGGAGTGGATGTTGATCTGGAATAAAAGGGCCCAATGTTTGTTGATGGGGTGGCACAATGATTATAATGATTTTGAACACTCTAAAGAATACACCATCATGCATCAAGCATATGTATGGGAGCATTTCAAATCAATAAGAAGCGCATAATCCATTAGGGTGAACGTGACCATCAATTAATCGGGTCTTGGGGAAGAAACTAATGATTTCTCAAGTTTCTCAGCTTATGGTCTTATAGCTTTAACTTAGGAGTGTGTCTTTTAATGTTATAAATAAATGTCCATTATTCCCAGTTTAGATTTATAGAGCTCAGATCATAGTTCTCTAAGGTTTAAGGTCACACAACATAGACCAATAATCATAGTTTAAGGTTGTAGAGTTTAGACCTAAAAGGTTGAATCTTCAACCATGAGATGGAATTCATACCAAGTTTCCTAAGTCCACATGATCCATACTTAGTTTGAAAAATAATTAATAGTAATAAGTATTCCTAGTCACATGGGAATTATCCATAGGGATAAAGAGAAGGGTCAATCTTAGAGTCTCAGCATTTCTAACTTGCTTAATCAATGTGCAGGGATGAATAGAGGGTAACACCAGGGGTGCCAAAATTACACTATAACAAGGGACGAGAGATATATGATAAATTGAGACTCCCTATAATTTTAATCATAATAGGGGGTGACTAATGGGTTAGGAACACCATTGGACATGTTATAAACACAATATCCCCCACCACATTGGTTATGAATGGGGTGAAAAAAGAAGGCATCGATCATTGACTAGGTTTGAAATATGAGAGTTGTTGTTGTTGGGGTCAATCCTTCAGGGTGTAACCCTTTTGAAGGTAGGTGAGCCATATTGGACAGAAACCTTTGTCATTAGGGGATACCATTGGGGTCTATAGGATTAAGAGGATCTAAATTGAGGGAGACTTTCAATATGAAGATGAGTTCATTTAGATTTTCAATAACCTTGGTTTTATTCCACCACACTTTTGAGGACACCAAAAAGGTAGAATCAGTGAGTGAGTGTTGAACTAGATATTAGGGATGGAAGTTCTAAATAGGTCAATGAATAGACAGGTACCAATCTATAGGATTCATGCATCTCTACATACCCCATGAAATAAAATGGGAATGAATCCTTACATAGTTTTTCAAAGGAATTATTCAAATTTATTCTATGAAATGGATATGTGAAATATGAGGTTCAATGTCATGTAGTGAGAATGTTGGAAATGAAGTTTAACATATTATGGTTAGGATGTATGGTGATGGAGAGGTGAATTTACTAACCACAGATACCCTACACCATGTAAAATATGGGGTGAGTATGCACACATTTTAATGTAATGATGATTGGAACAAAAAAGGGGTATGTGCCTTGGAATTTATGGAGTGGCATGAAATATTAATAAACCAATGTGAAAAGGGGATTCTGGAGGCCCATATCCACAAGAAACATGTCAGACATGTTGCACACAATATAGGGTCACGATGCTTGGAAGAAATTGGGGATGCATTCCATTCAGGGTCATGCTTTTTCATTTCAAATGTGCATGGAGGAAAGATTCACCATGAATCCTAAGCCCACGTGATCAATAATCAGTGTGATAAATGATGAGTGATAGTGAGTTCCCTCTACTACAATGGATATCATAAGAAGGGGCGATAGAAGACAATTTAAAAAATCTCCAATTATGTCGACTTTCTTGGTCTTTGTGCACATATTTATAGAGGAATAACACCAAGGGTGTTGAAACTTCACCAGAATAAAAGAAGGTGTAAAAGTAGGTAAATTGACACTTCTTGGATATTGAACTCAAAAATGGGGAAACCAACAGGTAGGAGATGACTGATAACCATGTTTGAAACATATATACTACAAACATATAAATTAAGTATGGAGAAAAAATATGTGATTGACCATTGACCATGTTTGAAACATGGGAACTAACATATGTTTCCAAGTGGGCCTTCAGAGCATGAACCCATGAAGGAAGTGAGCTTATTTTCGCCATGCACCATCACTATAGGGAGCCCATTTGGATTTGGGAGGATTATAAGGATCCATATCAAAGAAGACTTAAAGATTGAAGTTGGTGATGTGGAATTTCTGGGGAGAGTTTAAACACTATAGAATCCATATCACTATGTGTTCAAACACATTTAGTAAGTTCATTAGTTAGTTGGTGCTAGACATGATCCCAAGTGAGAAATAAACTTGAAATATATTAATAGTTAAGATAGTCCTAATACATTATGTCTGACCACCCTCATATATCTCATGATTCTGGGGATTAATACATACATTGTTCTAGGAGGCGGTGTGGTAGGAGACCAACACCGGGAGGGGGAACTCTCCTGAGTGAGGGATTAAGGAATTATGTAGTTTTACATCAAGTAATGGAAATTTGAATCAAGAAGTTTAATTTCATGTGGAAAGAATATTGGAAAAGTATCTTAATGTCTTCTGGTTAGGATGAGGTTGTTGTAGTCTAATTCCATATAGCTTTGACCAAGATGTCGTGTAGTTTTACGACAAACATCTAGGATGTTGTCGTGTAGTTTTTTATCATGAAACTAGGACATTAGGATCTATAGTCTAAATTCATACAACTAATACTAAGGGTAATCTCATATTTATCATACTAGACATCCCATGTATATTACATAGGGTAAGGTCATAGTTTAACATCACATGTTGTGGACACGGAGCATGAGACATATGCATTGAGTATCCCACTTTGTTTTTATTATTTTGGGACATATGGGTATCTCGGCCTGCTGATAGGCAAGGGAATGTGATGGGAATTTACACCCCTTGGTGGTATGATAGATATTGGTAGGGATATATAGGGGGTTTTCTGACCCATTACCGGGTCAACGAATATGATTAATGCACACATCCTAGTGGGGTGATTGGGGTTAATAAGGGAATATTTGAGGCTTTCATGTGTGATCTTCCTATTTCATCCTCATATTGGGTCATGAGTTAATCCCATCCCACTAATAGGCTAGGGAAGTATAGTTGTGGCTTAAAACATAGAAGGAGGATCATGAGAATTGTTTGAGATCATTAAGGATATGCATATAGGAACTTATCAACCCATCTATGGGATGAGGAATAGGATTGGGGATTACACCTGATGGGGAGTCCCATAGAGACTACTTAGAGATTTATTGTGATTGTTTCATGAGTTATATTATGTTTGATGCACATGTCATCCCATGTTTATAACAGGAGTAATCTTGTACTTTTCATATAGGGTTGGTGAATTTGTGGTCGGGCTCAAAGATAGGGGTCTAGGATCACTACATATCCCATGGGGTTGGGAATTAAGCCACACTTAGTTGTAACATGGATGATCTCACAATTATCATATGAGGAATCCCATGTTCACTAAATAGGGTATGACTATAGTTTAACATCATGTGTTGATGGTATTTTTGAATGCCTAAATCTACCCATTTTCTCATGCGTGATATCGGTAAGTATTGATGTTTTACTTGGCATATAGCTTCTTTCACTCAATGTTTCTAAAGTCAATTTCCATGTCTGTGAAAATGGTTTGAGGAATCCTAAATTTGTGGATGATGTGGGAATTCACAAAATTGATCACAAATTGATTATTAACCACATTTCGGGGGATACATTCCTCATAATTTGAGAATAAGTTAGTGGTAGATAGAATGAACCTGTACTGTCAATCGATTGTTAGTGGGTAGGGACCCAAATCATAAAGTCCCAATACCAAAAGGGTATAAAAGTACTTGGAGGTATGGAGAACCTCTGGTGGATGATGCATAAAGTTGGAATGGATTTGGAACACATGAAACCTCTTGGTGAATTTGATGTAGTCATGGATCATAGTGGGCCATAAGTACCCCAACCTTTAGATTTGGTGAGAAAACTTTAATACTGCTTCATGGCCTCACATGAACTACCATGGATTTCCTACAGGATCTGAAGAATCGTATACCCTTGTATATAATAGATAAGGATTCCATAAAAACCACACATATATAGGGTCTTCCAAAGGTAGGAGCTATCCCTGATGGTATATTTCATTTCATGTCGATGTATTCTCTCTCTCTTAGCTTGGCCTGGTGGCAGGGTCCCTTAATGAATATAATAAACAAATTGAGTAATCCAATCAGGTTATTATTGAAGTGTTAGAGTGTTTGAGGGCCTTTCTATAGAAGCACTAGTAGCTAGTTGATTTACCAATTAGTCCTCTTTGCCAAGGGTGACGAGGGAAATGAATCTATGATGGGCCACATGAATAGACAAATCATCTAGTTTGGTCTTTATGAGAAAACCAATCAATCATAATAGGGTATTAGCCTAGTAATTCTTGTATAGATGGGTATAAGTTACATTTAGATGGGATGATGAATGATCCATCATCTCATGGGTCCACTCAAGCAGAGGGATGAGTTCTTGCTTTCTGATGACGTAGTCACCGTTGATCTTCTTCATGAATAGTTATGAGTCTTCCTTTATAAGAAGTCAGGGGACTTCAATATCAAGGGAGAGATTGAGCTTTGTGATAACGGCCTGATACCCCCCTTATTGTTTATACAAACTTCCAAAAATCAATGAGTTCTATAATATGACTTTTATGAGAGTGATGAAGAAAATCCCTAGGAACACCCTATTGAGTTTGAAATTATTGAGTCTTATAATGATCAGTATACTAAAGGAACCATCAAAATACATGTCCCAACATGGAACAACCTTATCCAAGAAGATAATGGCCTCATTGAGGGGAATTGACATCAAGGGGTGATTCTTCAGAAATAGACAAGACATCTAGGAAATCTACCAATGCTTGACCTTTGGCAGCATTATGGTGACAATCATGATCTTAAACTATATCAACATCATTTCCCATAGTGCCAATCACCTTTTCAGAATTTTGAATTTGAGGATACAATTAATAAAATCCACATGGGATACTAATTGAATTTTATGGTGTTGCATGTAATTCCATAATTTATGAACTATAAATACTAGTTCCAGGTTGCTTTTTCAAATGGTAGAACACCAAGTTTTAATGTTAAGAATTATGCTGCTAAAATAATAGCGGATTTTTACCTACCCTTATTATTCTTATGGGATAACAGTGCACTGAGATAAAACTCTATGGTGGTCACATATATCACCAGAGGATTCTCGAGGATGGAAAACATCAAGACCAAAGTATGCAACATATACTACTTAATTTCCTAAAATGATGTTTGGCACACTTCATCCCCCTGTTGGAGGGTTACCTTCTTCATGATTTTGGAGAAGGGTTTTCATTTACTCAAAAAGTTAGAGATAAATAATCTGATATAGGCTATATTTCCTTGGATACCCCATAGTTCCAGAAAGTTTCATCAAGGAAGAATTTGGATGACGGCTCTGATCATATCTAAGTCGATCTAGATTCCTCAACATCTGAAAGAGAAGATGAGAAACCTTACATAGGACCTAGAACGCCCACTTTAATGGTTTCATTTTTAGGTTATGGGGGAGAATAAATTTAATGCTTTCTCAAGATATCTAAGATGATTCTGATGTGGATAATATTTTACCACCAACTCATTCACATAATTATACACAAGTTTCTTGAAGGGACTGGATATATGGTGCATGGAATGATGGGAGGTAGCCCTATTATTCTTCAAACCAAATGAAATCACTCTATAGAAAAATGTTACCTAAGGTTCCATGAATGTGGTGACTTACTCATATTTGGGTGCTATTTGGATCTGATTTTACTCAAAATATTCATCCATGAAGGACAAAGCTTATAATCGAGTAGTGGTGTTGATCATCATATTTGTCACCAATAGGGGTAAGTCATCCATTGGATTGTGGAATCTAAGGTCTTGGAAGTCTATACAAACTCAGATATGCAAATTATTCACAAAAATAGGGACAATGTTTTCTAAGAACTATAGTTTTATATTTGTCTGATGAATCTAGATTTGATTATCTTGTTTACTTCTACATCGACCATGATACCATGGGAAGGGTGCATCTTACTAGGAGGTTGTTTATATCTGTGATGAACCCTTGGGAGTCTAGGGTAGTGAAAAACCACCTGGGGATCAAGGGTTGACATTTTATTATAGATCCAGGTGAATAAAATGGGGTTCCCTTTTATGAAATCCATGTATTGATCCTTCTCTTCTAGGATCATAAATGTGCTAATCAGTGTTAGAATCAGGTTTTCCTATGTTCCATAATTAACCTGATTTAAGTCATAAATAGTCATGGAGTCACCTTCCTCAAAATAAGAAAGTGATTCTTCGAGGTCATCCTCACCATCTAATGTTGGGCGTTCAATGTAAAGGGGAGAAATCTATAGAAATGGGGACTGTGGAGTGATATTGATCACTACCATGGTAGGGGTAATATACTTGATAATGGAATCTTACTCTGTCAGGATTATGTCAATTAAATCTAGTGATCCAAGTCTATGTTGTTTCCGACATTGGGGTCCATATTTAATAACAAAAAAATACGGATGAGTGGACTTCTATAGACTTATCCTTTATCTCTGGAATATACGAACATGTTTTGGGTTAGTGTCTACGGGGAGACCCCTGATACATTAATGGAGCAAGATTCTCTAGACTAAATGGTACCTTTTTTGTGTAAGAATATAAGGTGATCTGTGAGCATTCCCTTTTTACCGGGATGATGAAATGGTTCCAAAAGATCAGTATCATTATCTCCAAATAGTGTATTTGTAGGAAGAAGATATCTTTCAAACCTACCCATGGATCTCCAAAAGTGGTTGTAATATCATTGGGGGAATTGATGAATTAAAAACTTTTGGTTTAGTCATGTTTTCCATCCCTCTTGTAATACCTGGAATCTTAGTAGCATACTTCACTTGATTTGAAGGGAGAAAAATCACCAGGGATCATCCATACTCTACCATTTAGAGAGTACTTGAGGCAGTGATGATATGAAGAGGAACCATGATGTGTAATAAACCTAGATTCTTACAAATAGAGAATTGGAGGTAGCATCCTACTAAACAACCATGAACTTAGTTCCTGATACCAAGTCTCTGAATAGGGTCTATATCTAGATATTTTCATGCGACTCCTTCTCACTCATGTCATAACACTATATTTTTAGGTTGGAGGGACTAAGATTATCTTCTTCGAGACCTAGTTTTTGGAGCATTCAGGTTAGGATGAGGTTGACCCTATAACTCATTTCCACTGGGCATTAATAGATTTTCATGCCATAAAAATGGCTCGTGACATAGAGTGGGTGTATGTTTCCCTGGATGACTATGCCCTTTTCCTATTTCATTAAGGAAATTATTGGTTGGTACTCTTCTTAATCATAATTTTCTTATCAGTAGGCATTAGTGGTGGCTACCTTACTCTCAAACCAGAGAGTTCTCTTCAAAGTCTCAATGAGAGCCTCATGAATCTCTATCGATAGGCAGAGGGCATTGATAAAAGACAGTCTCACTGGTATTTTAGAGAGATGTTTCAAAACATACTATTTTTTGGAGAGGGGTATATTTATACTTTATGGAAGCCAATATTTGGCTAGGAGCACTATGGTCATAGTCGAATAAGTTTATGGAGCCTAGATGGTGCTCGCCATTACCCGTTTTTGGATATATGTCTTATATTGATCACTAGATAATTAAGGTTGAACCTTGACTAGTTTCAACTGGGATCTGGTCTGCTGTGGTTGATCTTCATGATAAAAAAGTTAGTTGGTTATGGGGGTGTTCCTGAAGAAGAATCCAGTGATGGATTTACGTATTATTCCCTAAATGATGCTTGTTGTCTGGTTTCAGTAGCAGGCACTCTTCTATCTGGGGTTTTACTCCATCACACAGTTTGATAGAATGATGCTCACCCCTCCCTTGATGAGGATGATAGAAGATACCTAAAGGGGTTGTTGGGTTATCTTCATCATTGTATACCATGATGTGATCTATTGATCTGAATATATCAATTGAGTTATATCATTTTTCTTTATTAGTGGAATATTCTTGGACTGGGTGGACACCTGGTGCTCCCCCCAACTCAGGGGAAAATAAGTCTCTCAGTGTGAAAACTAACTTTAGCATTGATGGGGGCTCTAGTTTTCTCAATTTGTCTGTTTCTAATTTCTTCAAGGCTCATTAAGCTGTTGTAACAACCCAAGGATTTAAAAACTAAATTCTTATTACCTAATTTTTCCACTTCTGTGATTTGAATTTCGAAAACTAACATACACAGTTGCCTACAGTAAGATATTTAGATTCTGATATGATCAACATGCTTTTTTTGTGAACAAAAACATAACCCTTATGAATAGTAATGTTACCCTTATGAATAGTAATATGACCCTTATAAATGTTGGATCGGGTTATGTGAAATTTGCACAAGAGGGGGGTGAATTGTGTCTTTTACATTTTCATCGAGAATTATGATGATTGCCAAATAAATCCTTTATCTTTATCAGAATGTTTATGCGGTGGAAAATAAAAAGATTGAAGGATGAACAAATGTATAGTGGTTCGGGGAACAAAAGGCCCCTAGTCCACTCCATAAATTATCTATTCCACGAGCTTGGTGATTTTCAGTATTTGGCCATCTTATCAACAGACCGTCCAAAAATGAGTGCATACAGTTGAATACTTTACAAGTTAATGCTAAAACCCATCATTCTGATCCATACACAAAACCAAATACACAGCGTAGTATGCGAATCTGGTTACTCAAAATGAAAAGAGTATTTGTCTAAAAATACACTCCATTTGTTCCTTATAGTTTCAACAGCACGCCACTAACAGTATATGGATCATCATATTTGGAAAATATGTTCTTCATGTAAGATCAGTTCTGAGTCGATCCAGTTGCAAATAAATCTTAAAATAAAATCAGAAACTTTAACAATAATAGATTCAAAATAGATCTTCTATTTAGAATAATAATCATTAATGATTTTCCTTTTATTCAGAAAAAAATAGTCTGATAGATCTTGGTAGCAGAAAATCTATGTGACTTTTATATCTCTGTAAAAATTATAGTCGGGAAAAACTCAAGATATTGTTATTATGATATTTTTTGCGATGATTTGTCTCTCTATTTTTAATTCAAAATAACACAGATATATAGAGAATAAAGACAGACGCTTTCCTTTCAAATTTATATCCACAAATGTCGCCTTAAAAATCGTGATATTCCAATGTTTGAATAACAGAGCAGTCATAAATTACCTTAATAATCAGCATGAAATACTCCTCTTAAATGGATCCTTTTAATAACAAATAAATGTCTTTAAATTAGTCAAATATGTTCTTTAATATTGGACTTTGAATCTAGATTGAAATCCGACGGATATTCTGCATAAAGACCGTTGCACGATAAATTTGTATTTTAAATCTCTAATGCTAAACATAGGGTTGATGATCTATTCTTCAAACATAAGGTTGATCATCCATAATTTTCTCTTCATCTTTCAAACGTATGGTATATTATCCATACTTTACAATTTAGAAAAATGTAAGATACATGATCTATACTATTCAATAGAATATATGGTTCAGTATACAAGTAAGGTCGATGATCTATACTTTTTTGAAGAAAACGTAAGGTTATTTATCCATACATTTCTAATATTGCAACCATAAGGTTCCTTTTCCAAACATAAGGTTCTTCTTCCAAATGTAAGGTTATTTTATCATACTTTTCCGATAGTGTATTGTTGATTAACCATAATTTTCGGAACTCCAGTAAAGTAAACGCAGAATGTTATCCTTATGCTACACTCTTCAACATAGGGTATGAACAGTATTTCCAGAACGTTTTAAAATGATATCCAAACACTTTTTCAAATATTACACACGGAGTAAACGCTTTAATATTATTACAAAATTAAAATATAAATAATATGAATTTTATGAAATATACTCAAAATAAAATCATTATAATAAAAAACAGGGGTATTTTTGAGCATCAAAATCATCATAAAAAGAAAGATTACTGTTGAAACAATACATGCTCAACAATTTCCCCTAATCATAATATTATAGAGTATTATTGAAAACAAAACTTTCTCAACAATCTCCCCCTTTTTGATGATCACAAAACCCATGAAATAACACTTGAAATAAGTTGCATATAATTTAGAATTTTGCAAGGATAAAATAATATTTTTTTAACAGGATTATTTCAACAAGAAATAAATAAAGTGTTATCCATAGTTCTCCCATATATAAAGAAAATATTTTTTATAATTTATTTAAAATTTATTTTAGAAATTTATCCCCCCCATTATAATGTAAAATCATGAAAATAATATTTTGTGTTTATCTAAATTTCTCCCATAAAGGTAAAACATAAAAAATATATAAAATGTTGTATTGTATCCAAATTTTTCTCCCTAAAAAAAATATGTATCCATTTTATTAAAATAAAATGTTGTGTTTTTCAAATTTCTCCCCCTTTTTGTTATATAAAAAATAATGATAGAATAAGGAATATAAGACATTTAATATAGCCCTGATCTGAGGTAAATACTATCATAAACTGTTTATCATTAATTGATTCTAGATTCTGGAATTCTAACATAGACAGAATAGTATAATAAATGAAAAACAGTTAAAAATGAGATTCAAAAATATTTTATTGGAAATATAAGTACATAATTGATACAAGAATAAAGGTTGGGCTAAAAGGATTGAAAATGGGTTTCAGCACCTCTGAACAACATCCTTTAGCTCTACTAACTACATTCTCAACCTCTTCATCAGTCCATATCCTAACTGAATTATCATATCTCTTCCTTCTTAGGTTAAATTAATTTCATCAATGAGGATTAATCTTAAAAATACATGCAATAATTCTTCCTTCTCCATAAACTGATTTGGATTTTTAGTGAATCTGTCCAGTAATGTCTAATTCTTAGTTCACCTGAGGTAAGATGATCAAAAATGAATTTTTGACTGTCCAAAAAGATAGAGAATGGAGCACTATTACATTGTTAGTCTCGTAACCTATCATTCATATTTCTCATTACATTTTAATGGTCGGGAATCTCTTGATTAGATTAGGCAAAGTACCTGATGTATTGGCTTGACTTCCTATGACAGTTGCAAATTTTTTCCCCATAAATATTGTGAATTGTACCCAATCTAATTTCAGTAAAACTCCAGATTTTAATTTTACAACTTTGGCTAACATCTCCTTCTTAAAAAAATTCACTACCCTTTTTGAAACTGAACTATCTTTCAAGTTTTAAAAATTCTCTCTCTCCTTCTCTAATTTTTTTCTTAAAGAATCATTTTCAGATTGAATTTTATTAAATTTTCTAATTAAATCCTCCACATGATAATTCTCAAAATCATAGGCACCCTGTGCTTGATTCTCAACTTGATTTATCAAAATTAAAGGAAATGATTGAGCATCAAATCTATGATCTGTACCCTTCTCCACTGGTTGCTCAAATGATTTTTCCTCAGATTCATGTACCGACTCATCTAGAGAAAACGTTTCATTTAAAACTTCAGTATGATCTTTATATAGACGCTCTCCTTTGTTCATATTTTTATCAGGTTGTTGCTCCTCATGAGAATATTCATTTACTTCTTCTAAAATAGGTTCTTCACAAAATGTTTCATCTTAAATAACTTCAGTAGGTATTGTAGACAATTCTTGAACAAATTCAGTTCAAGCCACATCTACTTTTCTAGGCTCTGTCTCTTCTGGAGGTAAAAATTCCTCTTTAAATTAAGGTACCACCTCAATACGAGAAACAACTTCTCTTAAAAATCTGTAGCTTGAAATATCACTAGTTGTAACAGAATTTGTTTGAATAAGATCCTCACCAGCTTGATCCACTCTATGTCTTTTCCTCTGAAGTCCCTCTTGAATTCCCTTATTATCAAGTGAAATAATTGATTCTAATCTAATTCTTCTTGATATTTTTGAAACATAATTGGTCCTTGATTATGTTATTCCTTCTTTGGTTTTCCCAGTTTACTCTCCCTGAGAAGACTCAAAATATTCATCCGCACCAATAGGCATAATCTTCCCTTTCACAGTGCCCCAGAAAAATCCTATTTTTCTTAAAGTTCTAGCATTGAACATGTTACTATGAGGGAATTACACTTTGTTATCTACCAATCTCACCACATCAGACTTAAACAATAATTTTTAAATGAACCTCCCATAGGGATAAAAGTTCATTCTTGCCTTCGGTTGACAGTAGTAGTTCAATCACTTTATCATATAATGAGGAAAATTCAACTTGATGTCACACAAAAATTAAAACATCAAATACCTATCAGGATATAAAATCTTATCCATTTCAGACATCCTTGGGGTAACCCCTTTTTGAACAAATTTTACAATAATTTCCTGATTTGGCTCCAAATCCTTGACTGAAAACTTTATAATATACATAGAACCAAATAATAATGAAATAATATCCTTTTAATTATGTTCATTATCTCTAATTTATTTCAAATAAAAGTGATAAACTCTCTCATAAGGGTAGTTTAAGATTCTAGCTATTTCCATAGATGAAATAGAAAAATCCGGATCTTTAATTTTCTCAACTATGGAGTCCTCTATATATCTAAGACAGAATTGAACCAATTTAAATACATTTATCAACTCTACCACGTATAGAAATTATGTGTTTTCATCACTAAACGTTTGTTAGAGATTATGAAAATCCAAATCATGTTTCATCATTATATTGGTCTAGCACAGCCATTCCAAATCAATTATATTTCCCTGTAAGAACTTTCTTCTAGTCGAACGTTGAATCTTGGTGTTACTAGCTTTTCCTTCCTCGATTATCTTTATCTTGGCCATTTCCTTCTCACATCTCTGAATGATTAAAGGTTTAGGGTTTCAAAGGTTCAGTCAAAGGTAGACAAAGGCAGTAATGGTTTCAGAGTTTCGAAAAGTTTTACGAAAATGAACGGGTTCGTAATTTGAAATGGGTTTGGAATTTGAAATGGGTTTGTAATTTGAAATGGTTTCTCACAACCTTGATTCCCATTTCATTATGTACATAATAATCATTACATTATTTATAAAAAACATATGTGAAAGCAAATTATTATAGTACAGACGAAATTTTAGATTATTCTAAAAACAAATAATTAAATTATTTAAAAAAATGGATAGTAAAATAAGAATTAATAGAATTAAATAAGTAAAATTAAAATTAAAATTTCATTTAAAATTAAATAAACCTAGCTCCCCCTTAATAAAATAAGACCTTATAGTGGGAAGCGATTTAGTAAAAATATCAGCTAATTGAATTTCAGTACTTAAAAATTCTAAGAATATATCATTTTTAAGAACACGATCTCTTAGAAAATGATGTTTGATATCAATATTCTCAGTCCTAGAATGATTAATATGATTTTTTGAAATATTTATTCTGCTTCTATTATCACATAAAATAGGTGTATTATTGAAATTTAATTCAAATTCTTTTCATCCACAACACTTGTGCACAACAACTGCCTACACAAAAATATTCTGCCTCGGCTGTTGACAAGGCAAATGAGGGTTGTTTTTTTTACTTTACCATGAAACTAAAGATTTTCCTAAAAAGTGACAGGTTCTTGAGGTGATTTTTCTATCCAATCTACACCTTCCAAAGTCAGCATCTGAATAAGAAATTAAATTAAAATCAAAAGTTTTTGGATATATAAGAGATTGAAAAACAGTTCCTTTTAAATATCTAATAATTCTTTTGACAACACTTAAGTGAGATTCTTTAAGATTTGATTCAAATCTTGCACAAAGACATACTGAGTACATTATATTTGTCCTAATAGAAGTAAGATATAATAAACTACCAATCATACCTCTATATAACTTGTTGTCAACTGATTTTCCAGTTTCATCCAAATCAATTTTTATATTTGTACATATTGGAGTTGTATATGTCTTGCTCTTTTCAAGACCAAATTTCTTCAGTAAATTATAATGTATTTTCTTTGATTAAAAAAATTTCCAAAATCATTTTAATAAATTTGAATTCCTAAATATAAATTTAATTCTCCCATCATACTCATTTCAAATTCTTTTTGCATTAAGTTTGAAAACTCATGACAAAGTTTTCTGTTTGTTGATCCAAAAATTACAACATCAACATAAATTTGAACCAATACAATATTACAGTTTTCCATTTTCTTAAATAATGTTGGATATTCCACTCAAACAAAAAAATCATTTTCAAAAGAAAAGAACTTAATCTTTCATACCAATCTCTAGGTTCTTGTTTGAGGCCATAAAGAGCTTTAAGAAGTTTAAAAACAGAATCTAGTTTTTTAGAATTTTCAAAACTAGGAGGTTTCTCATTGTAAACTTCCTCTATTAAATAACCATTTAAAAAGGCAGATTTAACATACACTTGAAATAATTTAAAGTTCATATCTGATGCATAGAATTAAAGGATTCTAATGGCTTCTATTCTGTATATAGGTGAAAAGGTCTCATCATAATCTATATCTTCTTCCAGATTATGTCCTTTAGCTACTAGTCTTGATTTATTTCTAGTTATTATTCCTTGATCATCTTGTTTATTTCTAAATATACATTTAATTCTTATAACTGGATAGTTTTTTGGTCTTTCAACTAAATTCTAAACTTCATTTCTCTTAAACTATTTTAGTTCTTATTTTATTGATATCATCCAACTTTCATCAACTAAGGATTCTTATAAATTATTAGGTTCTAATTGGGATAGAAAAGTAGATAATCCAACAAGATTTCCTACATTTCTTCTAGTTTTTATTCCAGCTCCTAGGTCTTCTATAACAGTTTCTAATGGGCGATTATTTAGGGTTCTAGAGAGTAGTTAATACACTATTAGGTTCATCAATGTCATGTTCTTCTAAATTTTACTGAATTTTATTTATACCTTTTTCAAAATAATCTTTTGAGTTCTCAAGTCTCATGTTATCATTAGATTCATATTCATTAATTTGATCTTTCCTTTTCTCAAAGGGATCAGATTCAACGAATTTCACATGGACTATTTCTTCAACAATCCTTGAATTTTTATTAAAAATTTTATAACCATTGGATTTTCTAGAATATCCTAAGAAAATTCCTTCATCATATTTTGGATTGTATTTACCAATATTTCCCTTGGTGTTAAATTTGTAAAACTTTCATACAAAAACCTTAAAGTACTTAACTTTAAGTATTCTATTATTCTAGAGTTCATAGAGTGTATTTTTGAAAATAGGTCTAATTAAAACTCTATACAGTATATAGTAGGCTTTACTTATAGATTCTACCTAGAAATAGGTAGGAAGACTATATTAATGTAGCATAGTCCTAGCCATTTCCTAAATAGTTATATTTCCTCTTTCAAAAATCATATTCTGTTGAGGCGTTCTTGGTGCAGAGAAGGTGTGTTTAATACACAAATATAAGCAAAAAAGAATTGAATTCCAAATTCTAAAATTCTCCACCTTGATCACTTTATAATGAAATTATTTTAAAAGCTTTTTCATTTTTAACATCTTTGAAAAAACTTTCAAATATATTAAAAGCTTCATTTTTATATTTTAGAAAATAAATCCAAGTAAATCTAGAATAGTCATCAATTAAAACATATAAATATAATTTACCTTCCAAACATTCTATTCTTGAGGGTCTAATCAAATCCATGTATATAAGTCCAACAGGTTTAGAAGTATTAATTTTTTTAACAGATTTGAAGGCTGATTTGTGTTTCTTGATAAGTTGACATGCATCAAAAAATCTATCACTATCAAATTTAAGACTATGTAACTCAGAAACCATTTGTTTATTAGATAATTTATGTAAATAATATATATTTCAATGTCCAAATCTTTTATTCTAGATCCAAGAATCATTTATCTTAGCAGTTAAACAATTTAAGTTTTGTTTACATAAGGAATTTAAGTCCAGAGTATAAACATTATCAGTTCTGGGTGCTCTAAATTTAAGAAATTTATCTTTAAAAATAGAACAACTGTTGTTAGAAAAATCGAAAAAATTACCATCATCACATATTTGATAGATACTTATCAGGTTTTTTTTTCAATCCTTGTGCATAGAGAACTTTATTGATTGAGAAAACTTATGGATCTCCAATAGTTCCAATGACAATTATTTTACCTTTATCATTGTCACCAAATGTGACTGATCCCCAATCCTTTTGAGTTAATGTTTTAAAGTTCGATGATTTCCCACTCATATTCCTGGAGAATCCACTGTCCATATAAAATATTTCAGTTCGACTTCTATGACCTGCTTCCTGCAAAGGTATTCAAACAAAAGTTTGTTTTGGTACCCATATTCTATTGGGTTCAGTAGTGTTTTCTAGAAAAGATATGAGAATCCATACTTGATTTGTTTTTCTATAATTAATAGAATCATATAAACTTCTTGTAACAAAGGATTTATTAATCCCACTTATTTTATGTTTCCTTAAATAACATTTTTTATATATGTGACCATTTGTTCTATAATAATTGAAAATTATATCTTTTGTAATTGGAAAAAATAGTTCTTATATAGTTTGGGTTTCTCACCTTTACTACCTATTCCATATCTTTCCTTTTTAATCACATTCTTTCTAGGAATTTATTTGAGTGAATTTAATCCTTTTGTAAAAAAAAGAGTTTCATTTTTTTATGTATGTACTTCTATTTGCAGTGTTTTTATTTTAGTTTAATTATCTGTACAGTTTGTGTTTGATGAGTAATATTTTTCAATTAACACTTGATATTTTTTTATCAATGTGTCTCTTTCTCCTAAAACAGTAATGTGAATATTTTTTAGTGATTTATATTTTTTAAATATGGAATCCTATTTCTCTTCCACCATATTTCAATAGGCTTCAAGTTTATCATATGTGCAACTATAACAAGAATCTGAATCATATTATGAATAAGATTGTAACTCCTCATCTCTATCATACAGTACATATTTGATTTTAGATTCGATTCTTCCTTTTCTGAGTTAGACTTTGATGTGCTGCTGGAGTCTTCAGAAATACTCCAAGTAGATTTCATTTCTCTTTGGTCTTTCTATTCAAAATAATTGTTTTTGAAAAATTTCTTTTTCTTTTCTTATTTTAATCGAAGACAGTCAGGTCCTATGCGACCCATCTTTTTTTGTTCATCACATCTATCTTCCTTTGGATCTTTCTCATATCCCTTGAAAGATTTTATGAATCCCATCTTCTTTCTTTAGAATATACTGAATTTCCAATCTAATTGAGCCAATTCCACATCTAAATCATATGAATCAGAACTTTCTAGTTTTCTCTTGATCTCTTGCTTCATATTTATTCTCTTCTTCTGGGATGTTACTTTAAAAGAAGTATTTTCTCTCTTGATCGAGACATTATGATCATTTGTTTCATCTTGCATCTCATCTTCATACCTCATCAAGGTTCCAATTAATTCTCTCATAGTTAGATATTTTATTGGTGATGATTGACTAATGGAATCTGATATTCCATTCCATCTGGGTGGTAGTACTCTCAGTATTTTCAAGGCTTGATCTGCTTGTTCAATTGGATATCCCAAGGTAGTGATGTTGTTTACAATCTCTGTGAGCCTTCCATTCATTTGAGTAATGATTTCACCCTCAAACATTCTAAATGTATCAAATTTTAATTTTTTTTATGGCATACCTCATTTGTTTGACATTGACAATTCCTTCATAGGCAACTGTAATTGTCTGCCACATCTCATATATAGTAGGACATTGAGATACTCGATTGAATTCATCTAGGAATAGACCATATATGATAGCATTAATAGATATTGAATTTTTGTTATACTATAATTTAGTAGATGAACTCCATGTTTCAAGTTTCTCAGGAATTTTATAAAGAGTAATAATTTTTTAGTAGACTCTGTATCCAAGATTTTTCATATAGATTATCATCCTCAACTTCCAACATCCATAGTTTTCACCATTGAAGTACGAAGATCGAACCATTAACATTCCCTCTCTTGTATCAACCATTTTTCTCTTGGTATAATCCTTTGAAACTTTCATCTTGTTATAGCTTTATCAAAAGAAACCCTACTTTTAATACCAATTGTTGGATCAAGTTATAACAAATATAAACAAGAGTGGGGGTGAATTGTGTCTTTTACAATTTCTTCAAGAACCGTGATGATTGAAAAAGATGTCCTTTATCTTTATCAGAATGTTTATGTAGTGGAAAATAAAAAGATTGAACGACGCACAAATGTATAGTGGTTTGGGGAATAGAAGGCCCATAGTCTACTCCACAAATGCCCTATTCCACGAGCTTGGTGATTTTCAATATCTGGTCCTCTTATCAATAGACCGTCCACAACTGAGTGCAGGCAGCTAACACCTTTACAAGTTAAGTCTAAAATAGAGCCTTATGGTTTATACACATAACCAAATACATAGCTTAGTACGAGAAGATGATTACTCAAAATGAAAATAGTATTTGTCTAAAAATACTTTCCAGTTGTTCTTCACTGTTGCAGTAGCACACAACTGACAGTAGATAGATCGTTGTCTTCAGAAAATATGTTCTTTAGGTAAGATCGGTTATGAGTCGATCCAGTTGAAAATAAATCTTGAAATAAAATCGGCAACATTTATAATAATAGATTCATGATAGTTATTCTATTTATCATAAAAAAATTTCACGCTTTTCCTTTTATTCAGAAAAATAGAGTCTGATTGATCTTGGTAGCAACAGATCTTTGTGACTGCTATATCTCTGTAAAAAATTTTGTCGTGAAAAAATAGTGATCTTTTTCTTATTATATTTTTCCCAATGAATTATCTCTCTATTTTTAATTCAAAATAACACAGATATATAAAGAATAAAGCCAAGGGTTTTACTTTCAAATTTATATCCAAAAATGTTACATTAAGAATCGTGATATTCAAATGATTGAATAACAGAGAAGTCGTAACTTCCCTTTATAATCATCAAGAAATAATCCTCTTAAATCGATCTTTTGAATCAAAAATAAACAACTTTAAATTAGTCAAAGATGTTCTTTAATATCGGGATTTTAATTTATCTAGAAATCAGCCTGATATTCCGTATAAAGACCATTGCACGATAAATTCGTATTTTAAATCTTCGATGATAAATGTGGGGTTGATGATATATTCTTCAAAAGTAAGGTTGATATCAAATGTAAGGTGGATAATCCATACTTTTCTCTTCATCTTTCAAACATATGGTATGTTATCCATACTTTCCTCTTTAGGAAAACGTAAGATACATGATCCATAATTTTCAAAAAAAATTAAGGTTAATTATAAAAGTAAGGATGATAATCCATACTTTTGTGAGGAAAAAATAAGATTCCATACTTAGGTAAGGTTATTCTTCCATACATTTCTGATATTTCAAATGTAAGGTTTCTTTACCAAACGTAAGGTTCTTCTTCCAAACGTAAGGTTCCTTTACCATACATTTCTGATAGTGTATGGTTGATTAATCATACTTTTCTGAACTCCCGTAAAATAAATGTATAATGTTATCCTTACGCTACACTCTTCAACTTACGGTATGAACAATGTTTCTAGAACACACTAAAATGATTTTTGAACACTGTAAAATATTCCATGTAGATTAAACACTTTAATATTATTTTAAAATAAAAATATAAAGAATATTAATTTCCTGAGGAATACTCAAATTAAAATAATTAGAATAACAAACAAGGTTTTTGTTAGCATCAAAATCATAATAAAAAGATAGAGTATTATTAAAACAATACATGCTCAAAAATCTCCCCTAATAAAAATAGTTTAGAGTATTGTTTAAAACAACACTTTTTCAACAATCTCCCCCTTTTTATGATCACAAAACCCATGAAATAACCCAAGAAATTAATTGCATATAATTTAGAATTTTGTAAGGATAAAATAATATTTTATTTTAAAAGAAATATTTCAAAAAGAAACAAATAAAGTGTTATCCATATTTCTCCCATATATAAATAAAAGATTTTTTAAAATTTCTTTAAAATTTCATTTAGAAATTTCTCCCCCATTTATAAAGTAAAATAAAGAAAATAATATTTTGTGTTTGAAAGAACATTTTTGGGGGGATAACATGAAGAAGGAAATTTTTGATTATGTATCAATTGTTTAGTTTTTTAATGGATGAAGGCTAAAAGAAAACATCCTATGGGATCCACGCAACCTCTACTTATTCCTACGTGGAAATGGGATGACATCACCATGGATTTTGACCCTAGATTACCCAAAAATCAAATAAAGAATTATGAATTATGGGTAATTGTTTATCGACTTATGAGATTCTCACATTTCCTCTCAATGTGGGAGGATTTTCCACTGGAGCATCCTGAACAACTCTATATCAATGATGTTTTGAGACTTCATGGAGAATCCCTCTTGATTGTGTCTGACTGTAATCCACAATTTACATCGATATTCTAGAAAAGTATTCCAAATTTTTTGGATACTGAGCTTTGATTGAGTACTTCTTATCACCCTCAAACTAATGGGAAATAAAAAAGGACGATCCAAAATTTAGAATACATGTTGATATCATGTTCACTTGACATTCAAGGTATGTGGAATCACTATTTACCATTGGTGGAGTTTTCCTATCACAATAGTTTCCATACTAGTATTCAAATGGAACCATATGTAGCCTTGTATGACAAAATATGTCATGTACCAACTTATTGGGATGAAGTTGTAGAAATGAATCTTATGGGCCCAGAGCTTGTGGAGGAAACAACGGAAAATGAAATGACTATTCAAACACATAACAAAGCAGCTCAAAGTAGGAAAAAGAGATATGATGATAATCAAAGGATTTGGAATTCCAAGTGGATGATCACATTTTTTATGAAAATATCTCCATTGAAGTGTATTATAAGATTTGGGAAGAAAGGAAAACTGATCCCCAGGTACATTGGTCATTTTGAAATTCTGGAGAGATTTGGAGCTTTGTCTTATCTTTTGGCAATGCCACCTAGCTTTTTAAGGTACAAATTGTGTTCCATGTCTCATTGTTGAGAAAGTACATACCAGACCCAATGCATGTCCTCACTTTTAAAGGTATAGAATTGGATCCTGAATTATTTTACTGTGAGGAGACAATCCAAATTTTAGACACTAAAGAATATATATTTAGGAATTGGATGACATACCTGATAAATGTACTTTGGAAAAATCATAAAATTGAAGAAGTGATGTGGGAACCTGAGGAACTTATGATGAAGAACTAAAAAAATATTTTAATGAGCTAACTTTATGTAATTTCAAGAATGGGAATTTTTAAGGGGGGAAGAATGTAACACCCCAAGGATTTACAAATAAATTATTATAACATAATTTTTCTTCTTCTGTGATTTTAATTTTGAAAAACTAATATACACTGTTTCATTCAGTAAGATATTTAGATTCCGATAGGATCAACTTAATTTTTTGGTGAATTGTAAGTTAACCCTTATGAATAGTAATGTTACCCTTATGAATTTTAATATGACCCTAATAAACAGTAACCTCACCCATGAGAGTGTAAATAAAATTTTGGCACCTTATAAATGAGAGTGAATGTTTTAAAAATTAAAAATTAAGTCTTGGTATTTTGTGAGTAATAAATATTTAATTACAATTTTAAATTAATAAATTTATTTAAAATTAAATTAATTTTTATAATATGTATTCTTAAATAAATATTTTATTATCCTATGATTTTAAAATAATTTTACAAGACCTTAGTTAATTTTTGAAAGTTTTATAAAATCAGTTTTAAATTTTAAATCTGTATTTTTCAAGTAAATGATTATTTTAATTAAAAATTAAATTTATCATATTTAGAAAATTATTTCGATAAAAGTGAGTCATTTTTTTGATTTTATACATATAAAAATTCTTATGGTGAATTTTTTGTGTTTTTATGAAATACTTTATTTTTTGGTGAATAGTTAAATACGGTAATTTACGGTATAAATACATTATAAGATAAATACACAATTCCTTAAATCATGGATGATGTAATAAACCATTAGTTCAAACTCACATTCACTTATTAATATTATTTTCATAATAATCAAACACTATTTCCTATCTTGAGAAAATTAATAAAATAATGAATAAGGTATTCAAAAACCACCCTCCTCATCACTTTAAAAACCACCCCTCACTTTCTCTTCTCCTCACTTCTATAAGCCATAAATATTGTCTTTTTTTTGCCCAAATACCCTTACCAATACTCCACCCACGTCTAGGAGAAATTTTTATTTCCAAAAGGCCAAAATCAATTCTCTTAAGGAAATTATCAAGGGTGGTATCCAAGTGGTAAAATCCTCTTCCATTTCCTTTTATTTTATTTTCAAGTTCCATATTTATTTATTATTATCTACTAACCTACTCCATCCAAAAGAAAATTATAACTCAAGTATCATCTATATAATTAAATTATATCATGTTAATGGAAGATTCATCATTAATATCCTTACTCTCTCCCTTTTATTTTAATAATGGAATCATCGTCTGGGAGGCGCCAATTTACAACCTTCGTGGACGACGAACCTTCGTTCTTCAATTTATCCTCCAAGGATGATCATGAAAACATTTTTATTGTTGAAACATATTATAAAATATGTATTATATCTTATTTAATGATTCTTTAAACATCATTTATAAATTATACTAAATAATATAATAAAACAAGTTCATTATGATCAAACAACAACTGTAAAAATCTAAATGATTATCACTAAATGACTTATCTAATGATTCATCCTCATACCACGAAACCAAATGATATATATAACCATTTATTTTTTTACTTTAATAATATATAAATTCAATACTAGAAAATTATATCCATTACACATGAAATTCTATACTTATAATCAAGTGAACTGGTCATGAATATCAGGAAACAAATACTTCAGAACGATTGAATTCAATCTTATAACTTATCAAAAGTCCATAAATAAGCTTAATAAAATTATTATAAATTCTATAAATTTATAATAGGTTCTTAATTAAATTATTAATGGGTATAATTTCACATTCCGAGACCTTAAGTTCATGTGAAAAACACATTCGTACATAAGGTAAGGGTTTTCTACCCAAACCTCCATTTTCTTTTGGGTTACTATTATTCTCTACTTAACTAAATGAAATTATTATTTATTCTTATGTACTCCTCATAAATTATTTTTAAATTATCTATATATTTGTACCATTTTTATTCATTCTTTATTTTATGGTGAGTTACATGTTTTGAAGGGATCTTTCAAAAAATCATCTCAATAAATAAGCCCGATTTAAAGGAACTTCTTGAATAATTCCTATTTTCAAATGCACTCTATAATATTCTTTAAGATTCCATTACTTTTATAAAATCACTGATTTTATTATTAAAAAACTACCTTAAATCAATTCTAGTTTTATATAATTATTTTTCCCAAATAACTCTTCTTTTCCAAGTAAAAGAGTATTTCTATCAAGAATTACTTGACGATTTTATAAGAGTATTTTCATCTATTCTAATTCTCTTGTTGAGTCATATGTTTAATTGGGATATATATTTTATGATATCCTATACCATATTTTATTTAATGGTTTTTGATTAGTTTGACTAAGGATGTTCTATCTTGAAACCATTGACCATATAACTTTGAGTGGTTAGTGTTGTGTTTAATTATTAGGGAAAGTGATTTACATTCCATATGTTAGTTTGAATAGGAATGTATATATTATTTATATTTTACCCCTTTCATAAGAGTAATGAATTGGAATTTTTAAGTGTCTGGTGGAACCCTCTATATCGCCTCGGTGCATCGGTAGGTCTAATGTGGCAAACTAGTTTCTGTTTTTACCTGTTTATGTATGGTCTTGGCACAAGGACTTGACATAATGATTATTATGGCTGAAATTATGCATTCTCTAATTATGAAATGAGTACATGATAGTCCATGTGATTATTCTACTAGTCGAATATACATGTTTCTATTTGATTATGTCATTATTCATTCAGATTTTACTCCTACTATAATATGATTATGTATATGTTTAAAGGCATGTGTTTTTAGTTTTTCACCATGCCTAGTGTTTATGTTTATGACTTATTCCACTATATTAATTAACCTTACAGGGCATCTAATATCACCTATTTCTTAATTTTTATTTTTCCCTAGGATGTGAATAAGTATATTATGTAAGACTTGGAGGGATAATCTAGGATTTGTGGATGTTTCTAATATAATTTATATTTTGTATTTCCATTCAAGTTGTAATGTTTAACTTATGTATGTATCATTTTTTCTAAAACTACAAAACTTTTCGGTCCTTCGAAATGTGTCTTCCGTTTTAATATGCCAATGTAAAAAAACAATGCACCGGTCTAGGAAACTGGGTTCGAGGCATTGTAGTTGTGATATCGATGAGGTATCTAGTTTGAGTAGGGAAACCACTTAGGTTTTAGCTTGCTCAAGAAGGCATAGATAATGTAGTGGGACCAAGAAACTTTCTTATGGGATAAAAAATCATTTTAATTCTACAAATATCATTCAAACACTTGTTTCCACTCACTAGTGTCTTCATTGTCACAATTTTGATTAGCAGAAACATGTATTACCTATGTTGGGACCTCACCTAACTTAATATGACCATGACATACCTTGTCCTAAAGCTAATATTTGAAGATTAAATAGTCTTTTATGGTGTTTTCTACGACCCTTTATTATAGGTAGTAGTTGGCATGATCATTTTGGTAGACTAATTGAGGCCTAAGACATTCATGAAGAATTAGGATGTTCTTATCCAGGGTCAGATGAAGTAACCTAGAACCAAATAAACCATGAAGGAATAAACTGTGTTCTTCTACTATAATAAAGGAAACCTGGTGGCCTGGCCCTGAATGAGGGAATGAGTAACATTATCATGATAAGGTTTTTCTTGGAAAGGCGTGTCTTGGGGAGGTTTCTAAAGGTAGTATGGCTTTAGGTCCTACGTCACTATTTAATATTTTACCAATGCCTTAATAATATTCCTTTTTTAGGTTTGGGAGAGCCAATGGGAATGACCACTACTTGTTCCACTACAAATCTTATTCTGGGTTTTAAGCCTTTTCAGTGAATTCCCAGAATCCAAATAGATACCTCATAGAGATTAGAGTGGGAACCATCTCATCCCGAACATTCTCCACACACAACATGAATAGCTTCTACTAAGAAATATGGACATTGAGGGAGTATGTGAGTCTTTTCTTTATAATAATGAAATAAAAAACTTTTTCATTAGTTATATGCTTTAATTTTAAGTGGTTAGTGATACTGATTTTTAGTATGGTGGAATTTAATTTGTACATAAACTATATATGGAGGTCTTTCCATCTATCTATGTAGCCTTGGGGAAGTTGAATGTACAAGGTGTAAGTGGGTCCCTCTAGAGTTTGGAAGAAATAATTAAGTTTGGATGATTCCTATTACTCAGGGATCCCTATCTATGGATCACACTATAGAGAAAAGTGAGAAAGATACTCTAATGGATCTCTAGCCCCATTAAACAAGATGATGATCATATTTCCAAATTTTGGAGGTGGGTGCATCTGGTCCACCCATTCCAGATACGACTTCCCTTATAGAAGGTTCATCGCCTGTGGTATCTAAAAGACATCAATGTCAATAGTGAGAGTGAATATTATGTCATCCTAGTGAGGGTTGGTAGTCACCAGTGCTTTAATTAGCTTACTGGTTCAAAAAACAATGTGTTCATTATCTTGAGGATGGAAAACATACTGTTCATGTGGGTTATGTGAATCACACCTTGTTTTATAGTGGCCACCTACCTATACCCAGATCGGATGTGTAGATACACCTTCCTCGAACCTGGGTGCCTATATGAGGAGAATAGACTACTCATCCATTGAGGGGATGGGTCCCCTTGAGCATCACCTCGTTCTCGGTGATGCTTAGTGATAAGTTTGGTGGTAAGACTCTTGTATCCCTTAAGATTCTAGAGTAAAGTGAAAATTATGGAACCTATATATATTTATAAAATATCCTTTAATGAGATTATGGGTGTATAAATCCCCTTTCCCAAGACGATATGTCAAAGGGAGGGTGGTAGTCGGTCCTCTGCTGGAATTCTGAGGCCCAATGTTTGTTTCTGTTGGCGTATGAGGGCACCCACTGAAAGGTTTTCTTAATGTTGTGTTCCACCTCATATAGGACCTTATCCATGCCAATATCAGAAGATTAATTTAGCTGATCACCTATAGGGTTGATTTTGATAACCTTGATGGTGGCATTGGCTAGATACTAGACCTAATTATCAATAGGTGGGATATCATGATGGTCATGTTGTCATTGTGAATATGGGATTAATTTAAGTTCATTATATTACCCCTAGATTTTGATCTACACATGGGTAGATGATTCTCACATGATTAACTAGAGCATGGTGTGTCTCTTAAAATGTGTCTTCTAGAAGTTCTTTTGGTATCTATATGAATCCATGTGTTGAGATATTGGGAGTGATATAATTTCAACCCTTTGGCATTACTGATGAATAATATTTAGGCTTTCCTCACTCCTAGGATAGGTCAAATGATGATCCTAGAGGTATTATGATGTCATCCAAATATTTTGGAAGAGACATACCTCATGGTCCTTAATAAGGGACTCTTGGATTATAAAATGAAAGTCTTCAAGTGGAAAAAACAATATTGGAAGCTAGTCATTTTTCAAAATATCCCACAATATTTCCTCAATATTCCCATCATTCAAAGGGACATCCTACTCTTGATAACCCCAACCTCTAATTGGTGAAGGATGAAAGATTTGGGGAGTTATCCGCAAGGATCTATTTTTATGTTGACGCTCATAGAGAGGCATCTTCACACAAGAAAATTTCCCCTAGAATGATAGAATATCTTCTAGAGATAAGGCCATCTTCATTACCATATCCATGTTGTAAAGGGTGTTTGTGGCCTACGAATGATTATGATGTTTGTCTTTTTTATGTCCATATGGATTGAAAAAATTATCACCTTCATTATAAGGTGTCAATAGAGACCAAGACATCTCTCCAACATTAAATGAGGAAGTAGAGAGGGGGAAGATGATGGTGGAAAGGATGGATACATAGATATTCCATGAAAGGGATCCAAATATTACACCACCTACAGGTATTTGAGGGGGGATATAGGGAACTTGTGGATCACAATCTCAAGGATATTGATCCTCAACTAATGTTCTATTTACCTGAGCTCTTTTAGCGGATGTAGAGGGGATTCCATAGAGTTTTCCATCATCACAGATTATGAGAGATTGATTCTAATATGATATTTCCCTAATTATTTCCTCTGGATATGTGATAGTTCACCATGATTGATCCCTTAGGGTATGTGGGAAATTCATCCTTGTGTGTGGTGGTCAATTCCATGGGTACAACCTCTATGGTAGTTTTCTTCCCACCAACACTAGGAAAGATCATTAGGACATGGGAAAGCTTCAGCATGGGGAAGAAATCCATGTTGGATGATAAAATAACAAACCTACATGGTGAAGTTATTCATTTTGGGGTAGCCTACGATGGGTGCTACCGACTCCCAAAGTGGGGAGAGTTTACCCAACCTACCCAATAGGTGGTTGGGGTATTGATCTCAACTGGGTGATAATTTTCTTCTACATTCTGGTTGTGAGGGTAGTAGGTACTTCAGTAGTAGTGGAAAGGGACACTGGAGAAGTCATAAAGTCCTCCTCGGGGATAGGGTTAGTAACCTACCCTCATCCCCAACACTGGGTGCTTTTAACATGGACCTATAGATCACGAGTGTCAAAAAAAATCATAGTCTTTTGGGGATTCTTAATGTTTTCAGTCTCATTGAGTGTTGGGGGCCCTCCGAGGTGGAACTCGGGTGATGGTTTCAGAAGGAATGACCAATGTGTCCCCTACCTCCTTGGTGTTAGGTAAGGATCTAACAAAACATTTTGGGGAAAGGTTCCCAAAACTATTATTCATAGTGATGAGGAGATATTAACCCCTGTGAAGCCCTTTGGGCAGTGATGATAATGTATAACTATAGTTTTGAGGTCCTGATGGGCCATATCACTTGTTGGGATTATCATGACCTGACCTATAGGGGAATGCATGGCCAGTGACAAACCAAGTGTGAATACCCCAAGCCCACCACTAATAGGCTATGGGATGGAAACCAACATTGAGTAGGCATAACCCATACATGGGATCCATTAGCCTATTGTACTTGTACACACACACACACATATCCAAGACCATAAAATGTAGATAATGTTAAAACAAACGATGTAATAAATGTATTTACAACATCTATCCCACATTAGAGTATGAATAAAGTGTTGAAAATAATAAATGGTTCAAATATATACCCAACCAAAAACTATAGAGATTCTAACCTACTCAAAAGGATGAGAACACTATCAAACACAACCACCCAGAAAACACCTCGGTCTATCTAGTCCGACTACACTCCACTTTCTACTTATCCTCCAAGGACACCATCAAAAGGGTTTTTGTTTACATAAGAAATGAAACATATAGGAAGTGATTATGTATGGGCGAGTATAAAAATTCCCATTATGATACCCTGAAATAATTAATAATAATCATAAAGATTCATCAACTCATAACAATAATACAATAATAAACAGAGATACACTAATATGGTAAAACCAATCTCACATGGTCTCAACCAAATGATCAGCCACATGATACTTCTTGAGGATTCAAGGTAACACTCGTTTCATGAGTACTTACTTCATGATACATGATATCACTAGTTATGCTTATCCAAGAGATCATTATCATCAGGAACCACCCAATAAATACTCACTAGATCTCATAATATTTCATCATCAAGGTAGGGGATCACACCTAGGGCTATTTAGGGACACCAAAAACCTAATGGATCAGCCTTCTAGAGAAGGTATTAATTCCATCTTCCTGGTAGTCACCTCGATTCCTAGAACCCTGCCTAGTAATGACTGAGGATCCCACCATGGTCCTATAGAGGGAAGCACAAAACTATATCCAATAATACATCCATATAGGGCATTTCAATACCATACTGATGACTTAATTCAACACAGTACCCTCACAGTAAAGGACCAAAGTATCACACTCAACTGAACCTCATCTATACTGAAGAGACGAAGGTCTCCAATCCACATTTGAGGAAGTAAATGGCGTGTACCACTAAATATGGACCTAAACATGTTCGTTCTTATATTTCTCTTCTTGTGTTCATGTACCTTGAGTATTTCTCGAATACACTTGGCTATGTACAAGTACATGGCTCATCTAATGTACCCTAACAGCGTCCAAGTACACGACTAAGCCTGTTTACTCAAATCGTGCTCATGTATCATTTGGGATACAAAGGAAGTCATAAAACAAGGTAAAAAAACATATGGTATAAACCACGAAACATGTGCTCCATATCTCTTATATAGAAACCCTATTTCCATAGGTGGTGGTCCCATAGGGTGTGTATCTCTTAATTACACACTGTGTACCACATAATTTAGAAAATTACGCAATTCATTCACATATTTTCCAAATCTAATATCACTACCTTTGATCTCACTGGGAAATTAGGATTTGAGGTCTTCCAACCCTCACCATCATCACTAGTCAGAAACCAGGCCTCATTTTTCTCATAAAAGGCCACCTCTAGCTCTATCGTTGTCATACCATGACGTCACCCCACATAAACATGGAAAAATGAGGAACAAAAATATGTCAAACCGTAGGCCAAATTAATTTCATGCATTGAACATGTAAAAAAGGGGGGAGAAACCATAAACCATAAACATGAGGAATGAACCACAATATTTTTTTCATTTCATCCTCAATCTTTTTTCATATAATAGACTAATGAAGTGGAATAATCAATAATGAACAAATAAGTCAACCATCTATGTGAGAATTAATTCTTGTTTTTGGGATTAATTCATGTTCAATACAAGATACATAAAATGGTATAAAACCACATAAATCAAATATCATACTGTATTTGGGATTTATTTTTGATGAATAATGATTCTACATTGATTTTGTTGGTGATATCCATGAACTCCATTGGTGTAGAAGATCCAAGTGGTATTGATATGATCCTTTGATTTGATTTCGTTCGCCAAATTCTCTGCAATGACTCCTCTTCGGGTCTCCAAGACTATAAGGATAACGCAAAGACGTCCCTATAATGAGGTATTTATATATGTGGGCATTAGTTCCCAAATTCAATGAAACAAAACAAAACAAATAATTTGTTTATTTATTTTTGGCACCCATGAAATATTTCTCACAAAATCCTAATGCCAAAAAAGATTAGGTCACACCTAGGGTAAAATTTAAATTCTAAAATAAATGGTGTACTTGGATTTCTGATCCTTGTATCCATTCAAGAGTTATTCCACTTTTATAGAAAAATTCCTGCATTTGGAATTATTATATTTATTATTTTTCAAAAATAAATTATGCGATCACTAGGCCTCATAATCTCATGCCATCTCACCGCCTGGCTCTAATAATAGTACTAGATATATTTTAAAGATTTACATGGAAAAAATGGAGACATTACATTCTCCCCACATTAGGTATTTTCATCATGAAAAGAGAAAAAGACTACTGAAAAAGATTTGGGTACTGAGATCATATTTGGGTCTCTTACTTCTAGGTTATCTCCTGAATATTATCGTTCTGCTACAAGACACAAACCAAAGGAATATATCTCCCAATAAGGATCTTCTCATGCCGATCCTGAATCTACATCAAGTACTCTAAAAAGGTACCCCCATCCTTAATGTCTATCTCTACCTAGATGATAACATGTTATGATTCATGCACATACCTCCTTAGATGTGACACATGGAAGATGTTGTGTACCTGATCCAACTACGGAGGTAGATCCAATAAGTACACCCGCTCTCTAACACTATGTAGTATATGGAAAGGTTCAAGGAATATCAAAGACATATTTCCTCCTTGACCAAATATATGGAATCAATATTGAGGTGAGGCCTTCTAGAACTCATGGTTTCCATCCTCAAACCCTAGAGGCCTCTATCATCAGTTCGTCTAAAAATTCTAATAGATCTTTGTAGTCCTATAATTATCCCGGATGTTATGAACCTTATCTTTAATATATTATTTTAAATGTAGGCCCATGAGTGCTAAATCTCTTAGGATAGTCCAACACAGTGATGACTTGGAGGTTCACCAATAAAATTCCCTGAATGGTTCCACACTGATAGTGGAATAGTAGATGTTACTGTATGTAAACTCCACCAAGGGTAGGTGATCCTCCCAACTATGGCCAAAGTCCAACATGAAATCCTGCAACATGTCCTATAGAACCTGAAATCTTCACTCAATATGTCCTTCATTCTAGGATTGAAATACCAAGATCAAAAGAAATTGAGTCCAAAAGGACTCCTATAATACTCTCAATAATCTTGACATGAATTAAGAAACACATTCATAAATGATCATTGAGGGAAATCCATAGGGGAAGACTAACTCCTACATGTAAAGGAATCACATGCTCTCTACTGAACTCTGCTCTTGAAATTCTTAGAAGCGGGAAAACTTTGTGAGTGGGTCTATTATCACCCAGATGGAATTGTCTACTATTTAAATATCTGATAACCCCATCATAAAGTCCATGGTTATCCCATCCCACTTCCCCTATAAAACCTCAAGGGGTTGAACTAAACCTATTGAAACCTGGTTCCTTGCCTTCACCTACTAATAATTAAGGAACCAAGTGAAAAACTGTGCTATATACTTCTACATTCCAGGACACTAGAACATATATTGGAGGTGCTGGTACATATTCACCACACCTTTATGTACCAACAATGGGGATATATGAAACCCCCTCATCACCTCTTCCTGCAATTTCAATGGTACCATTATCCATCCTCTCAGAAGGATGATGTTCTCCCTACCTTCAGAAAATCAATCAGGAACATTTCAAATGGATATTTGAGTACATATGGTCTCACAGACAATATCTCCATGTTGATATTACCTAAAAAACTGTTAAATTGGTGGGGTAATAACCATTAATTGAATATATGAAGCATCGTCCTTGTACACTAATTGAAATTCAATGAGGCTAACTGATCTAACACCTCAACCAACAAACATGAACATGATCTCCCTTAAGAGAATATACCACGCAATTAACCTTCCTAGGATTATAGACTACCTCACAATTATATTCCTAGAGGAACTCTATCCATCACCAATGTATCAAGTTATGCTCCATTTAAGAGAATATATACTTGGTACTCATTTAGTTAGATTAGATGACAAACTAATCACCCATAAGGTAGTGTTTCCACATCTTATGGGTGATGAATGCCACATCTAGTTCAAAATCATGGGTCACATAGTTCTTCTTGTGTGGTATCATCTGTAAAGACCCATAAGAAATAAAAACCTACCTATGAATTATAACATAACCAAGTTAGGACCCTAAGTAATCACAGAAAACTATGTATTCGACACCATTCCCTTGAAATCTCAAGATGGGCACACTCATCTTCATCTAAATCAAGCCTTGAAAATACTATTTTCACATTTATATTGAAATGAAAGGAATTACCTTTTAGGTCAAAGTAGTCAAATGTAATGATATCCAAGATAAATTGGAAAAAATCTATTTTAGTATCCAAGAAACCCAAGGAAGATCCACGCCTCCATCACACTCTTGGGTGGATCTAAATCCAACATTTTCATAAGCTTTGTCGGTTCCACTATTATGACACAAATTGAGATGATGTTTCCCAGAAATTGAACCTCCTGAATCTCAAAATAACTCTTTGATAGATTCCCATAATGTTTTTTCTCTTAGAGTACATTGTGATCCAACCTTAAGTATCTTGTATGCTCCTACTTGGATTCTGAGTACACTAGGATATTATCGATGAAGTCTACCACAAACCGGTTTAATTAATGATAAAATATCTAATTCATGAGTCCTAAGAACACTGTTGGGCCTTTCATGATGCTAAAAAACCCCACTAATTACTCATAATGTCCTTAGAAACATCTAAATTTCATCTTTGGTATATCTTTGTCCCATACTCACAACTGGTGATATCCTAATCCAAGTTCAATATTTGATATTTATCACACCCCTCTTAACTAATCAAAGTGGAAATTGATCCTTGGTAGTGGATACTTATTCTTCACGATCACCTAGTTTAGGTGTTAATAAACCACAAACAACCTCAATATTCGATTTTTTTTCATAGTAAACAACACTTGGGTTGCCTAGGGAGAAATATTGGATCTCACAATGCCCTTCCTATGCAGGTCCTCCAACCGCACCCTCATCTCTCAAAGCTCTAGGGGAGCCATCTGATATGTTGGAATAAATATCAAGGTTTTTCATGGGTTATTTCAATGTATAATTATATATCTCGATAGTTTGGTAATCCTAGGATTTCCTTAGGAAAGACATCATTGTAATCTTCCACCACCATAGTAAATTGGTAGCCTATAAAATACACTAATACAAGATTAATATGGGAAAAAATGTGAGTAATTAGCTTCACTCTTCTATGTATGAGCATTTCCTACTCTATTGTGTTTCCCTTCTCAGTTATAAATGGAAACCTTAATTTTTAACCATGGATACATTATATCCTTCTCCTAAAATAATCAATATAGGCATGAAATGTGGATGGATAATCCATACCTAAGATAATGTTTTATGGAATCATCACTGGAATAAAGAGATCCCATGAGAAACTCTATCTACCATGTGTTAGATGAAACTATTCATAGAAGTGTTGATCACTGAGTCACCTTCTGTTTGAGTATACAAGTGAAAGGGTTGAGACAAGGGCTCTACCAAGATCTCTATGTCAGAAACTAGTGAAATTTAATGAAAAGAGTTCCTCACACACATTTCTATCTGTACTGATGCTAAAGTAGAGTATACAAAAATCATAACTATAATAATACTAGGATGCTCAAGGTCATAGACATCAACTACCTATATCTATTCACATCCCTATAAACTAGCTCCATAAGCCTGGAAAAAATCACTTGGAGGTGGTATTCACAATAGGTTAAATCAATTGCCACCACTTAATTCTCTACCTACCCATATTAAATGTTCTCCACCCTGAAGAACTCCTTGATCATACCTCTATATCTACCTGTGTGGTATCTTGACTGTATCTATATTTATTGTATAATGGGTTAGACAATACCATGAAAAATTTCCCCAACGAGTGCAGGAGAAACACTGCCTCTCCCCTGATTGACTCGAGCAATCCTGTGAGCCCTAAATTACCAATCCTATAATTTGGGATCATCTCCTGAATCATATATTATTCGCAAATACCTATGAATATTGTTGGTTACCTATTGTCGAAGTATCGACTCTTGGGTTCCCACTACTGACACCTACTATTGGATTCTAATCTTCTAGGAATCTTTCCACTACTAAGGTTCTCTAAAGCACTCCATCATGGGTGGGAATGCAAATAGTTATCAACAAATCCCAAATATCTACGTGTATTCCTTTCTCAAAGCCCCATGCCCTAAAGAATGGATCTCATGCCATATCCAGAGAGTGTTGCAAGAAATCAGTAAACCTGACCAAATACTCTGCTATGGTCATACTAACCTATATTAGATGTAGAATATTCTAGATGTGAAATTATATCAATGTGGATAAATAAAAATAAACCCTAAAGAAATTCTGGAAGTCTTACTAGGAGAGAACGGTCTCATCATGTGACCAAGTCTCTAGATTCCACCATCACCCATCCGAGCCCTGAAGAAGATTCATTGTGAGGACTTCTACCCAATATGTAGGTGTCCTTATGAGATTGGAATCTCCAGTGACTTACTGTAGATAGTCCTCATCCACCAGGGTTTCTAGATCACCCCAAAACCTGGGAGGTCACTACCTCTATACCTCATGTAGTGCACTCAGCCTTCTTTTATCTTGAGCCAGTACTATTAGTGGTAACTACTGCTCAATGTGTGGTGGTATAACTGGAAAACCATCTAGTTGTACTACCTCATATACATGCTTGTGAACTAAAGCCTCATCACTAATAGGATCATCCTCATGATCATGTAGTGGAATCTGGGCTAGTTGTTTTCATGGAGGAATCCTAAAATAAAAAATATTTACCATGGTCTAATTGTATATATAGGGAGATGACTCAAGAAGGACTATAAATAACATCTCATTTCTATATGATTAATGTACTAATTTTTTTACCTACAACTATTTTCTATATGCAGCGATTTATTAGGGAGGTTTTTAGAGTCCTGGTTATTGGATACATCAACCACCATATGAACACCGGCGTCCCTGGCCTGAATGCCAAATTTGAGAGACTTTAACATTGTTTCTATAAATCCTAAACCAATATCATACCTAAAAAAATCTATCGTACGATCCTAAGGTAGAACCTCCTCTAATACCACTCTGTAAAGACTTGACCCATTGGGGCCCACTTGGGTGGAGATAACCCAAGTCTGACTACCCTATTATTTCCTCCAATAGGCTAAGGATAGTAAACCAACATTTAGTAGGCATAACCCATACACATGAGATATTATCTAAATATACCTATACATACACACATGTCTCCAAGCCAAAATAATGCCAAGAAAGTGGAAACAACTGATACAAAAAACCCAAGAACTATATCTATCCCACTTCAGAGTATGAAAAGACTAATAAAAACGATAAAGTGTAAAATATAATCCCAACCAAAAATAGTATATATTCTAACTTTCTCTGATATAGGGGACAACTTTCGAATGTAACCACCCAAAAAAAACCTCGATCTTTCTACACCAACTATGTTTTACCTGCTCCTTAGCCTCCTAAGATTCCATAAAAAAGGTCTTAATCTTCATAATACATGACATATGTGGGAGGGGTATATGTAGGAGTGAGTATAGCAATATCTAGTAGTTCACCATGAAATCACTGATCATAAAGAATATATAGTAGTCATATCAAAATAGTAATATGTTAATTAACCCAGATATACTCAAAATAGACAACTGGTCTCAAATGGGCTCAACTAAAGATACCAGCCATAGGAAACGACTCGAGGATTTAAGGTAATGATTTTTCTAGGAGTACTCAATCCATGATCCATTCTCTCAAAGGTGATTCTCATCTAAGATGTCATGATCATCAGGACCCACCTAAGAAGTACTGAATGGATCTTATAAGATCTCATCATCCAGGTAGGGGATTACACCTAGGGATACCAGTAGACCCCACAAACCTTAATGGATCTACCTTCTAAAAAGGGGATTTATGCCCTATGCCCGGTGGTCACTCCAATACCACAAATCCCACTGAGGCATGATAGAGGATCACAACCTTTTCCCACAGAGAGATGCACTAAAATCTATCCAATACTACACCCATAGAGGGGTTCACAATCCTATTATGAGGATGAAGTGTTACATTTTATCCTCATGGGAAAGTACCAAGGTATCACAATCAATTCAACTTAACATATTTTGAAGAGACGATGGGATCAAAGATATCTATGATAAATTACATGAGGTGTATATAGGGTACGCAACATGTACCATAAAATCAATACCTAACCATGCATGTTCTGTTGTTCCTCTACCTATTCCCATGTATCTCGGGTCATTCTTGAGTACACCTGGTCTTTTCTAAGTACATGGCTCAACCCATGTACCCTGTCCATTTTCGAGAACACGTCTTAGCCAATGTACTCGACCTATGACCGTGTATCCTATGGGATACATGGAAAGCCATAAAATGGGGTCACACAGTGTTTGGTAGGGATCACATGGAGTTTTATCACGATCAATTTCATGGAAACCCTAGAATCATAGTTGGGGTCCCATATAGTGTGTATCTCAATATAACATGCCATGTAATGTAGAAGTTTCCAGATTCTGTAGTTCCTTCACATGTCATCTGAATTTGTCACGCCCACCATTAATCTAACTAAGAAAATTGGGTCTGAGGTTGGTCAAACCTATTTGTCACCACTCCTTGGAAATGAGGCCTTATTTTTATTAAAAAATTCCACCTCAAATCAGGCCTTCACCATAATGCATCACCACCATGCATCAACTAGGAAGAACAAGGAAAACTAGTTTGATCCAATCCCCCTCTAGTAGTCCTCCATTATCATCACACCTCGATTGCATGCCTAGTCATGAAATGTACCTTAATTATTGATCCATTTTTCATAATAATTATCACACAACAATCAAATACCCATTACCCATTAAACCATAAAACAAAGCAATTTCTTGTAGAGAACATGTGAAGAAACACGGGAAAATTATAAACCATAAATGTGAGGAAAAAATTTCATACTTTTTACATTTTAGCCTCAATATGATATTTTAGAATATATGAATGAATAGGAATAATCAAAAACAAATAAATCAATCAATCTTAAAATAAATCAATCTTTTATGAACAAATAAATTCTCATTTGTGGAATTGATATACGATTAACCCGAGATAAATAAAATTGAATGAAAACACATAAATCAAACATCCTACCTAGAGTTTAGATCAATCAATAAATAATAATGAATCTATATTGACATCATTGGTGAAATCCATGAACTCTATTGGAATAGTCGACTCATGTGGTACCGATCTAATCCTTCGATATGATGTCATTCACCAACATCTCTCTAATTGATAATCTATAGGTCTCTATGGTTATGTGTAAAACCCTGAAACTTACCCAAAAATGGTTATTTATAGAGAAGGGTTTTAGGTCAATATATCAATGAAGTTAAATAAATTAAATAATTTATTAATTTACTTTTAGCACCTATGAAAAAAATTTCACAAATGCATAATGTCGATAAAGGTTATGTTGCACCTCGGGTAGAACCCACACAGTAAACTCAATGGTGGTAATATATTTCTAATCTGAGACTCCTTTCAGGAGTTATTCCATTTTTTTGAAAAATATGCAGGCATGATATTAATATATTTAATATTTTTCAAATATCGATTTTAGGCCCACATGGCCTTAGAATCTCACAGCGTTTTAGCCCCTAGTTCCAAAAATATTAGTACATATATTTTAGAGAATTACATAGAAAAAATGATACATTACTGGGATGACCCCTTCCCATTCATAGTAATTAACAACAACATTGATAACCCTTCATTATATGAGCTCATACGGATAGATGGGGAAAGGGAGCCCATGAGTCATGGGAGAAATGGCTGTTACAGTAGAAGTTTAGTCATGTAGGATTTTCACACCATTATTTCTTCACCCCCCATGCCTGTTGGTGGTGGTGGGTCATTGAGTATTTACAAAATCTTGAGTCTTATGGGATATATAAGGACAATCATCAATTCATTTATAGTGAAGGAAATACCCAAAATTCCCAATGCTACTCATTATCTCTTGATAATAGAAAAAATATCCACACCAATAGTGTATTAGAATTGGTGATTTCCAGTGCTCATCATATTCCCCAAGTTTTGGGAGAAGATATTCTCATTGGATTCACCATTTTGATTTTCAATTCTTTTCTTCAGGATTGTGCATTGAGGTGTGGAGGCATGTTTTCCTATACCTCCCCCGAAGTGATCCCTCCCTTTGGATGGGCTACGGATCCATTTAGGTTCTTTAGTACCACATTACCACTTTCCAAAGGTAGGCATCCCCTTTCTCCATAATCAATGACATTGGATCCATGATTAGAATGGCGTGATGGGATTTCTAATCTTCCTTTCATGGATTAATCCACGGAGCTTATTGCCTAATCCATGTCTCCATCAAGGACTTGAAACTTGTTCATGAATCTCATCCCTGGTGCCATTTCAAGGAGGACACCTATTAATTATGTTTCTTACTATCATAATAGGTAATCTACCTTCGATTTGGAGCTGATTATGATGGTAAATCTTGGTCATGTTAGACATCTGTGAAAGTATTCCTCATTTAGAGGTGAGGCAATCAGGTATGTGATGAATATAAGATGTAGAACCTGAGTTATCCCATGTCTACTATGAGGAAACTTATGTCATGAACACGAGGCATAAAATTCTCAATGGCTGAGGCATCTCAAGTATGATGAATGAGGTAGGGGTCCTTATATTTTTGGTGGATTTGATCACAGGTTGAATATATTGTCTGTATAGGTAGGTGATAGGTTTGACATCTTGTGGGGATTGGTAGGTCATTGGTTTAACATCCTATGAGTATAGGTAATTCACATGTATAATATCTTGTGGGTATAGGTAGGTGATAGGTTTAATGTTTTGTGGTGATTGGTAGGTCATAGGTTTAACATATTTTTTGGTCATGTAGGTCCTAGGTTTAACATATTTTGGGGATAGATAGGTCACATGTTTAACATCTTATACAGAAAATAATTTATAGGTTTAACATCTTGTTTAGATAGGTAGGTCATAGATTTAATATCTTGTGGGGATAGGTTGGTCATGAGTTTAACATATTGTGAGGAAACGTATGTCATAGGTTTAGCATATTTTGGGGACAAGTTGGAAACTGGTTTAACCTATTGTGGGGATAGGTATGAGGTGATAAGTGTGACCTAGGGGTAAATGATCACACTTATCATTTTCCACTTCTTGAGGGGTAGACATGAATATTTAATGGTGGTGTTAGGGAATCAGTATTAAACCTCATAGAGGCATTCTAATTACCCTGTTAGGAGATTTAGATCATAACCTGTGTAGTTCAATGTCATTTCTAAGGTCACATGATGGGAATTTTCCATGTAGTTTAACATTATGTGGTAAGTATTATCATTTCATGAAAGGATAGACATCAAGGGATGGTTTGTTCCTTTCGTATAATAATTTCATAGTGGTTTTTGGTTTAATCCCAGGTGTTGGGGTCTTCATCTGAGGTGGAGGAGGATTGTGTGGGGATTACACTTGTGATCTACCTGGTGTAGGAGGGTTGTCCCATGATGGGGAAAGTTGGGGTGGAGATTATGCATGTGGGTTTACCATTTCTAGTGTATCATCCCACGGGGGGGGGGGGGGGGATGATATATTATCCCATGATGATTGAACATGGGGAATAATGTTTTCATCACACATAGGGTAGGAATTCTGGGGTCATCCGATTACAGTCATACATGGAGAATCCCGTCATAATCGTACAAGGTAGGGATTTAGTTTTATGCCATGTGTTGTGGATATTGTCATGGAGTTCAACACTACATGATTAATACATGGAACTAGGTAATTTTATGTCATGAAACCTAGACGTTGGATAGGCCTACACCCAGGGAGACCATTTCTAGAAATGAGAGTAGTATAAAACACTAGATCTCCATACCAAAAAAGATGGGAATATTACATTTATGATTCCATCTTTGGGACTTATAAATATACTACACATGTTCATCTAGGTGGTTCATGGATTAAAAACATCCCTTGTAAAGTGGAACAGGGGGATCCCAACATTAGGGTATAGATGTTTGGGAAAAAGAGGCATTACGGTGCCTATGATATGGAATAGGAGGCGATGAAACAATCCAAACAAGGTTTGAAGAAAAGAGGATGGACATGGGGGTTGATGATATCAGTTTTGTGGATGTTCATGGTATGAGTAAACCAGGTTAGAGTGGGTACATGGCCGTCAGGTACTCAACTTTTTTAAAGGTATTTATATTGAAATAAGGAAACATAGAGGGACCCTTGAAGTGATTTTCAGGAAGGTATGAGTTTTTCATAGGGTAAGGGTTTCACAAAAGTAGAATCTTTATGTAACTATGTGGCCATACCATGGGGTAAATTCTTGGTTCCCATGGGGTTGGTTTTGTGTAGGATGATTTTATCTCAAAACACCAATAAGTTTGAGGGGTATTACTTTATTTTCAAGGTCATGAACCTTCCTAAAAGACATCTCTACCATGCATCTTATGTTTCAAGAGCTCATGGGAGGATTTTTATAAAAGATGGATACCTATAGGAATCCATTTCTCCTTTTTCTCATGAAGGATGAAGTTTCGAGAATTCATAACTTCTAGAAGAATTGAAAAGTTCATGTCCCCTTAAGTGAGGGGTGGAGGAAGGTATTTATAGGCATTGTGGCATTGGGAATGCCCTTTTGTAAAATTTAGTGCCTTATAGACACTTTTAAAGAAGGTTTTGAAGGGAGTAGTGACCTTCGTGACTCGATATATGTTTCAGAAAGGTTATAATAATTCACATGAGATTCACTTCACAGCACATGGAGGACCTTTTCACAACACTGTTTATTTTAAAAGGTTATTTCCTTTGTGAATCCTGACCCTTTGGTAAATTTTTTACCAGTTTTGACCTAAATTTTCCCTAAACTGACCATGAATTACTCAAAATATCCCATGATGAGTGTTCTTAACATCAATATTATCATTTAATAATGATTAAAAATGTCTATTACTGATGAGTTATTTATTTAAGACATAGAAAATCTACTTTAGGATGTAAAAAATGTGATCCATCCTTATTTATGATCGGATTTGGATAAATTTTATTGATTTTTTTTAATTTATGTTATTGGTGTTCGTTATGATTGGTTTATACTATCAAAGAAGTGATTTAGTAGAGGATGTATTGCCTAGGTAGATTGGTCATTAGGGGTATATTATTTCATCGATAGTGATATCACAATTTTTCAGTGTTATATGGAGGTACACTAAGGTTATGTTCATGGTTGAATGATGTTTGGTTTTGTTGGGGATGATACATTAATTTTAGGATTTCATTAAACCAAGATTAATAAACTTCATTATCATTTATCAAGAATTTGATTTCGATATTAGGGGTGTGTAATGATCTCATTTCTAATTGTACTTGGGATAGCTATGGAAGTTGAAGTGGAAGAGGTTCCACCTGGGGATCATGTTAATAATTTTTTTTCGAAGGTTTATCCATGTTTGAGTGTACTAGGTTTTTGGGAGAATCATTTAAATTTCTTAAATGATAAATTGGGTAACAGTACTATGTAAATTTATTGAGTGTTAGTATGTTCTATTAGATGTGTGAGGGAAAGTTTCAATGTTCAAAAGGGATGTTATTTTTAGAGATGTAATCCTCTTTAAAGAGACCCTATAGATGATATGTATTGAAATTAAACCAAGAAAGAGGACACATTTTTGTTATTGGTAGGAAGTGGTGAGTTTATAAATACTATGTTATATATAAGGATCTTGGTTTTATTTTCATGGAATATTATAACCAAAAATTAATTCTTGTGTGAAGAACTAGTGTGAGAATGGTAGGTGTATAAGGGTTCTCCCCAAATATTTAAATATTGTTTAAATATTTTTCTCTTGTAAAGTGATGTTAAAAATAAATTGTTATGTAGTATGATCTGTTATTGAGTTTTAATAAACATTAAGATAGTTTCAACCCTTCTTGGATACTGAAATAGATCAAAATAATATTTGGAAATGTTTAACGTGAATTAAAAATTTGATCATATATTGCAGATAGTTTGATGTGATTAAAATAAATATGATTTCTCAGTATGTGAAATTGGCAGAAGTGAGGGATATCTCTTATAAAATTAGTGATTCTATGAATGATATTGAGTTTTCGGTCATGAAATAGTGATGGTTTTTCATTAACTATAACAAGAATATATTACTATTCACAAAGAGTTAATTTTTAGTGATGTGGGGTTGTTTCAATATATTGAGATCAAAGTACTATTGAGATTATTATGTACCATTGATAATTTATTTTTATGGAGTTATTTCATGATAAAATAATGAATATTTATTCATAATGGCCTCAATGAGAAAATTGATCATACATTATGGGATTATATGACCCATTTGTGAGGCTTGGAGAATATCATAGTAAGATAGGTTTCTTACTTGGATTTTTGATATAGAATCAATGGTAACTCATGGAATATTCCTTGGAGATGTGAAAGTTACCAATAATAATTTTGAATGAAGTTTTTTTATGATGAATCAGGGGTATAAATGAAATGGACACTAGAAGGTAGTACTTTAGGAATGGTTAGTTAAACCATTAATGACAATAGATGCACATCAATTCATTTGTTTATTGAACAATGAATGATAAATGTGTTGAAATATGTAGTTTCACTGAATAATATCAGTGGTGTAACACTTGTTTTTTCTAGTAATTTTCAGTTAGAGTGTAGAATTTAGATATAATAGAAAATTCTATTTTTGGATGTTGGGATAGTTTATATTATGTGGTAGTGTATTGAGTGAGTAATGGGATACTCATTATGGGTTTTAGATGTATTGGTAAGTGAGGAACATTGTTCTAGTAGGAAATGAGTGGCGATACCATTACTTATAGGCAATGATAGTAGGGAATATTTTTTTGTATCATTTAGGCACGGACTTCCAGTGGGAGTTCAACATATGTGGAATCTAGTTTCATCAACTAATTATAGTAGATGGTTAATGATGTGAATTAATTATTCCTACTAAAGATTCATGTTAATATGTCCATTAATGTTTTTTGGGATACAAATTTTGGGTAGTGGACAAATTTTAATGATACACAGTTTTAGAAATTTTATAATTTTTTTCATGACAACTTTAGAGGAGTTATTTTAAATTTGAGGTATTTGGGAAATGAAATGAAGGATTGGTGGGAAAATTGGAAGATTTGTTAAATGTATTTCTTTTGGGAAAACAAAAACTACCACAGAAAGTTGGGTGGAAGTCTACCTAATGCCTGATGGGGTCGGTGACCTAAACAGTGGTATAATGAAAGCCTAACTAGTATTAAAATCCCTTTGAGAGTTCACTATAGTTTTTGTGTCCTAGAAAATGATAATTTATAAGAATTATACCATTTAAATCCTAATGGTAGTCCACCAGAGTCTCTATTGGCTACATAATTCTATATTTATCCCCTAATGCCACAAGAACCTTGCTGGCAGTTCATTGAAGTTCTGTTGAACCACTTAAAGAACTTTAGAAGGATACAGGAGTTCCATAATCCTTTATCAACCCACATTTTAAGTAGGGATGGTTTTTTAGTTTTAAAGGTTTAACATAAAACCCAATTTAGGTGTATCTTATTCTAGTAAAAAAAATACATGAGAGCCACACCTTTTCTAATTTCATTCCATTCCTTTCTTTTATCTATATCCATTCCATCCATCATTTTTTAATCTATTAGTGGATAGGGAACTAGATTATTGGGTGAATTTTTATTATATAGGATTTACAATTGGGACACAATTCTATAAAAATAGAATATATTAATATTTTATTTACAAATGTAATTCCACCTCTTTGATTCTTAAAGTTATTAAAAACAAGGATTTTCTAAATAATTCAATAATTGAAAACATTGTTCTTCACAATCTTAACCCATATTCATTTTTACATTATTATCCACAAATAATGAAATATAAATTTCAAAGAGAATACAAGGAAGAAGAGGAATTCAAAGGACCTATCCCAATTCTATAGAGAATAATGTACTTTGATCCTTTGATGATCACCTACAATCATACTTTTAAAATAATGTTCCTTGGTTCCTAGATCTACCAACTTCTCTATGATTTCAATCACCATAAACATCATCAAAAAGAAAAATAAAAACTCAAAGATGATTGGAAAATGCTTCTATGTTAATCTTTTATCTTTTATCACATACAGAATCCTCCAAGAAAAAAATCTCCAATAATCCCCATAGGGACTCATTGGTTTTGGAGGATCCCCTAGGTAAAATGACTTAAGGGTTAATTTATATTTACAAGGTAATTCTATCAGGTATTTCCTTAATATACCTGAAATCGGGTGGCCTAAGGCCTGGAATCCAAACACATACATTACCCTCCTTCTATGCAAAACACTCTATCTTGAACAAAACCAGATGTCATAATTTCCATCTTGCGCTTTGTTTAATAGTTATCACTACTCTCTTATGTGGGATAAATATTTATTTAAAATAAATACAATTTATTCTTTAAAATACATATTTCTAAAAATGTTACCAAAATTCAGAATAAGGGAAAAACAATGTTTAGAGACCAATTGAATGGTTGTAAAAAAATTCTAAGTCCATTTACAAGGTTGAAATTACCAGTTTACACTTTTTAGGTACTTTGGACTCTTCTACTTTAAAAAAAGATAAGTTCCACCCAGATAAAAACTTGGGTCACTATATTCTACCAACATTCAAACCTTTTCATTACCAATAAAGAAATAACTATATATTCTAAATTGAAAATATCATAAGACATCCTCATGAGGAAAGATAAACCAATCACATGCACTCAACAAAAATTTGGAGGTCCAAGTTCTATTTAAATAATAAATATAACCATACGGTGAAGGAAAGTCCTATTTTCAATACATCCATCCAAAATTTATTTCTTGAGCTTTCACTTTATCATAGGAGCGGTATTCTTAAGCCTGATCCAGTACAGCCTTGACCAAGGCATAAGCTCACAATATGTGGATTATTTTAGGTTTTCATACAAATTACCTTTCCCATTTGAAGGTTATAATTATTTATATAAAAAATAAACTATAATAACCACCAATAACCACTTTTAAATGGATTTCCTCTAAGGATACATCCTATAAGAGCATTATTCTCCCAACATTTAGAAGAGGGATCCATATGATTATCAGATGGGAATAATATATCTAATACAAAACTTTTCTATTGTGTGAGATAATGAAAATATTTTTTTACCACCACCAAAATATTCTCAATGTGATATCATCTTTAAGTATTTATACATCTTTTCATCATTTCCCAACAAATTACACAAACTAATTTCGTTAATCCAAAGTACAAGGGAACCACATATAATTATACTTAAATTTTCTATTTGAAAAGTTAAATACAAACATCCACACCTATATATCTATAATAAATCACATAATCCTTCATAGATGGACCCATTAGGTTGTTTTCTTCCTTCATGAAAGATACTAATGAGCATATCAATAAATGGTTCCAGCCTCTTCAAACCACTGAGTAACTAGAATTTATTTTTTTGATGGACCATTTTTTCATAATCTAAAGTATATGTTCTTATCCCATTCATATGACCCTACTCTATTAGCTCTAGACCCCAAGATAAATCCTACTAAAACTCAAGTATCTATAACCATAATATTTAGAGAAATATACTTCACCGTGTAGCTAATATTACCACATGATGAGAATATCTAAATACTTGATAAATTATACCCCACTAAGAACCATTGATCTACTAATATAACTGAAGATAAATATCATTTATCATGTTTCCTAATATTAAATTCATGGGAATACCACTACTCGACCTTAGTAGGGGACGACATGCTCCCCAAAATCAAAAAACCCCTCAGGTGCCTCACCTAGGAATATCTATTCATACATTATCCTAAATATTGATATCATAAAGTTGGACCTCCCTTACCAAATGAGGATTACAAGGAGCACCATTATTGAAAATAAATATTAAAATAATCCCTCTCCCATAAAAACTAACAAAAAAGAGGTTTTTTATTAGTCACCTCCACCAAGAATAAAGCATATAAACCCCTAATATAAAAATTAACTATCTCTCGGACATTTTTATATATTAATCACTTAATACATAATACCTAAAACTCCACAGAGGAAAAATTATCCTCCTTTTACCTGGGTAAAATACCTTAGAAGAATGAATCTCCCAAACTCTAGTCTCCCTATTTGACATTTCCCAATACAACAGGTACTCTCAAAGTAAGTTAGGACCAATCATCAAACACACTACACACTCAACCTAAAAATTTGATTATATGAGGGTTTCATCAATAAATACCCCTAAATACAAGTTCATATGACCCATTATCATAACAGGGCTATTTATTGTTCCCCAAAATAGTACTAGGACCACTTATTGTGCCTATTGGTTCTCGAACACCATATTCAAGACATTCTCCTGATAAACCTAAGGATGATGATACCAAGACTCTATATCAACTTTAAAAACCCACCATGATCATTTACATTGGTAATAAGAGTAGATCATTGGTTTAGACAAAAAAATATGACCAAAATTCCTTCAAAATCCACCATTTCCTTTTTTATCTCAATCAATCTACTTAATCATCAAAAAGAGATTTCAATATGTCCTTAGAGTGAAATTTGAATAAAATTACAATAAAGAATTATTTTAAATCTTGGAAAATGTTTGGGTAAACATCCACACCCTCTACCACCATCATAGGAAACAACTTCTCTATATCAACCATATCACACAAAACCAAATAGACCAATTGATGGGTAACTAGATACAACCCATTAATGGGTTTATCTACTAATATTATCATGATAAGATCCCATAAATTAACTATCTCCTTTGAGAATAATCTCTTACTATAAGTGATTCATATGTGAGAAATTGATTTCTACTAGAAGGAATTTCTAGCAAAAAATATTAGGCTAATGGATCTATAAGAATCCCTAACTCTAAATAAAAAAATACAATGAGAAAGGAAAGAATTATGCTGATATAAAAAATTACACATGTAAATGTATAAAGGATGTAGATTATACCCGAGTCTACCTATGGAACTACCTAATCAAGACTTTCCATCACCAAAACCCTCAAAAAATTCAACATATTTGGGGATTTATAGGAATATAACCCCAACACACTCATTCAAGATGCCTCACTTAAAATTATGAGCTCAAATAAATCTCTCTTGAATCATGTCCAAGAAGTATATCATGAGGTTCATGGTCCCTATAACATACTCAAACACAATCATGATACCTTTTGTTAAGGTCTATTATCTCATGACTCATATACTAGTGTAAAAAGGGTTTTCCACATCTGTTTTTTTGGGTGTTAATGGAAGTTAACTTATAACATTATTGAAAGTGACATTTTAAATATGTTTTTCATGTCAATTGTTATTAAGAAATGTTAATAACTATATTTCATGTAGGTTTGTAAAAATCATCGTAGAATCCTTCCATAAATTCTATAATTAGAATGGTTTTTACATCAGTTATATAAAAATTGACATAAAAAACACTTTATCATGTCTGTAATTTAAAATAACTTATGTGATAAACTATTCATTCATGTCAATTATACAATAAAGGACATGAAAAATGGATTTTTTTATATTAAATTTAAATATAACAATCTAATAGCACAATATGTATACCATAAACAGAAAACAGTATCACAAAATCCAAAAAACAACATCATAAATTGAAATCATTTTAACTTTAAAATTTAAAATTTTAACTTTACAATATGTATTAATAATAAACTAAAACCCAATGAAACATATTAAATGATCTACCCATTCTCTTTTTAAGTGATTTTCCTCTTATTCAGCATAAGTTAAAGGGTTATTAAAAAGATACAAATTAAAAAAGAAATACTTTTTTTTCACATTTTCACAATATAACTATAAGATAAATAAAAGGAAAGGTTATGATAAAATTTAAAATTGTGTAATTTTGTAACTTTCTAGGATCAAATTATTTCAAACAAAAATCTTATAACATAATATCCACATTCCTTTACTCTTTATTGAAGATAAAAATTTTGTTTCCAAATAATTTTTTAATTCAAAATAACATTTTAAGTACTTGCAGCCAAAATGTAGTAATTATAAATGAGAAGTCACCTTGTATTTTACATATTTGCTCATTGCACTCCTCTTTCATCTTTTATCTCTAAAGTAATCCCATTCCTTGTTTGAAAATTATATGTATGAAATATAATTAATTTTTTTCATAATATATAAGTATTAAATAATCAAACATTCATGTTCAATTGTTGGCTAAAATTCTCTCACATGTCACCATTTATAGAGTATAACCAGCAATCTAACTTCTCTTTTGAAAAAAAACACAAAACATCAAATGGATACTAATATAAAAAAAATTATAATTTGATTGGTTATTCAATTAAGTTATATAACACTTAATGAAATATATTTTTCATACGCTTGAAGATAAGGAAGCATCGAACACCAAATTACATTATTTTGAAATATTTCAACAATATATACTATTATTTCTATATATTTCATTTCCATCATAGCTAGGGAAATAAATTTTGGGTCAAAAAATCCATATATTTATGTCATATCATACTAAATAAAAATTTTATAATGATACCTTATAAAAAACAGAAGTATTAAGTTTCAATAAATTAAAATAACAGAACAATATATGATTGTTGACTTATATGTAAAAACTTGCATCACATTATTTCCCAAAAAAATTCCAATTACAATATCTATGATACTATCCTTAATTTTTTTATAATAATTTCCGGACAAAAAATGTTAACATCCATTGGATGCTCACAAACATCCAATAACAAATATGAATATCATTATAATCTACTAAGTCTATAATAAGTAGCATCTTGAGTCATAATATCATGTACTTGTTATTACCTATATAGTATTTGCTTACCTTTAATGTATTCTAGAAAAAAATAGATTAACATATACCATTTAAAATTTTAAACACTGATGTCAATAAAGGATATAATCTATATGTACCATAGGGGTAATTTTTCAAACGAGTTTAAATGGACAGACTAAAAAATTTATGATATTTTAATCAGTTGTAATGACCTCATCAAAAAAATGGTACACATTCCAATCTATCTATAATATCATACACAGTGATCATAATTCAATACATCTATATCTATTGATCATGAATGGTATCCCTAATATAATATATAATCCCATATGTAACAATATGATACTCAGGATCCTCAAAATATAACTCACAATAAATGGTATACTATGGAAGAGGAGGTGCAGAAGTTGGTTAATTTGATAGAGGTGGGGGAGTGAGATCTTTAGGAAGAGGTGAAGGGGTGGGACTTAAAGCCTGAAACTATCATTATAATACTTCCATCATTGACTGTACCAAATTTGAAAAATTTCCTCTATTATCTCACCCACATCCTTAAATTTAACTTCTAAAGATTATATTTTTATTTTATATATATCCACCTTTCAAGAGGCATCAAAATGACCAAATTCTTTTTTACTGATACACCTATCACATATCTAGATATTAGACCCAAGTGTTCAAGATTTCCTAATGAAGAAGCTAAAATATCCTTTCTACTCTTAGGTATTATGGTCCTCTATGTGCACTGATCCTCAAGGGATACTTTTATATAATATTTGAAAAATTCATCTTTGAATCACAATATATCATGATTTTATTTTAATTAAATAACATAAATAAATTAAATAACTTTTTATAATTCAATCCGTGATAGCCCTCAACTCTTCCATAAGATATTGGCCATGTTTTCTCATTTGGTCCCTCTTCTATTTTTCAAATTGGCAGTGATGTTGCCTCTCCTAAAAATGAGCTTAGCTAGATTAAAAACTCGAATTCTAGTTCGGAATTCACTAAGTACCCTCAACATGAAATTAATACTTCTATGAAACTTAATTTTTTTTCTTGTCCTTGAGGATAACATGCATAATTTTTTTTTCAAAACTAAATGGCTCTCGTACGGTGATAGGAAAACTAAATTCTACAATTCAATTCAAAGAATCAGGAAATTTAGTAGACCTATCACTTTTTATAGAGATAGAGAAAACCTTATTGGCATTGAGGAAGGAATTGAAAATCATCTTGCCTTATATTTTGAAAATATTTCCAATGTTACTAACTTCAACAAAGATCCTTTTCCTGATTTCATTCCAGTTTTGGTAAATGAGGAAGATAAGGATTACATTTTAGTAATTCCTCTTGACCATGAAATCAAATACATAGTTCTTAGTCTTAAACTAGACAACACAATGGGTCCCAATGTTTTCAATAATGGATTCTATCATCAATTTAGGGAATTCATTCAATCTGATGTTTAGAAAATTATTAAAACCTTTTTTTCCAATGTTAAGCTTCCCCATGAACTGAATGCACAATTTATTTGTTTAATTCCCAAAGAGAACAATTCTTCTAAGATTCATCCTTTTAGACCCATTTCACTCATTAATTCTCTTTACAAAATTATCACCAAACTATTGGCCAAAAGACTCACAGCGATAAGCAATAGAATTGTTTACGAGAACTAATTTGGCTTCTCCAAGGGTAGTTCAACACAAGATTGTATCTGTCCTGCCTCTAAATATACTAAAACTTTAAATAGAACTACCAGATGAGGCAATATTGTAATTAAACTCGATATTTGAAAGGGCTTTGACACCATTGATTGGGGTTTTATTTTACAACTGCTACATGGTTTTGGTTTTAATAACTTCTTCATTGGTATAATAAAGACTCTTTTCAATTTGGATAATATTTTTGTCCATGTCAATGGTTCCCCTATGGGTTACTTGAAATTCACTAAGAGATTTAGACAAAGTAACCCATTCTCTAAAAATCTTTTCTCAATTTTGGAAGATTACCTTAATAGATTGCTTACTCGCCTTGATGATCATAAAAAGCTCAAATCAATTCATGCTTCTAGAAATTTAAATGTTCCCATACATCTCCTCTATTCTGATGTTATGATCCTCTTCTTAAAAGGTGATAAAAATAACATTCAAATTCTCAAAAGGCCCTTTCTCATTATGAATAAATCTCTGGTCAAATTTTTTTAGAATAAATAATTTGTTTTCTTTACTAAAATTTATCCCTCTACTAGAAAAAGTAACATTACAAATATTCTAGATATTAAAGAAGGTTCCTTCCCCTTTACATATCTTGGAGTTCTCATTTTTTGGGGAAGACCTAAATCTTGTTAATTTTCCAACACTGTAGACCAAATTCTCAATCATCTCTCCTCTTGGATGGGTAAATCCCTCTCCATGTATGGAAGAATCTATCTCGTTAAATCTACAATTGTCTCTAAAATGGTCTACTAATTAATGGTCTACAAATGGCTGGCAGGCATCCTAAAAAAAATAAATGTCTATGTTTAGAATTTTGTTTTGACATGGATCATGCTTTAAAGGAAACTTGTGACCATCCCTTGGAATACTTGTTGTAAGCCTTTGAAAAAAATTATCCTTGCCATTAAAAACCATTGTCTTTTCAATGAGGCCTTACAAGATAGAATAACTTGGAACCTCCTTTACAATGATTCAGACTCCATTGACTTTCTCAAAAAAAATATTCCTTGATAAGTTAAAGAAAGGAAACTCAAACTATATTAGCTATTCTATTTTGAAATCCATTAGATAGGCCTTTCCAACGTCATGATTAACTCGAGATTGATTGTTATCAATGACTATTCCGTGAATTTTTTATTAGAAAAATGGACTATTACCCCTTTAATCTTCATGTTTCCTCCTAATAATTTACTGGAAAACACTAATCGTACTATCAGGGAGGTGTTAAATTCTTAGAACTCTAGCCTTCCTCATAACATTATTCATGTCATTGATAATTATCCATATTCCAACTCAGATTACTTCCTTATTTGGGAACCTTCTCATAATTATGTTCTTAACTTCAAATTTTTTTATAATCACAACTTTCAGAATTTGGACAATAATTTCATTTGATTTTTTTTTGATAAGCCTTGGATTATGCCATTGAGGATTACTCTTGTTTGGTGTATTTCACATAACAGAGTCCCCACTGATGTTTGTATTCAATCCTTTTGGTTTCAAATTTTCTATAAATGTAACCTATGTAACCAACATAGATGAGATACTGACCATATTTTTTCATCTTATTCTATGACTTCTGTTCTTTGGAACTATATTTTTGACATTTCTGATTGCAGAATGCTTCTTCTTGACTCTCTCATCCTGTAACTAAAGTGTAGTGTGGAAATTTAAAACTCTCTAAAAATCACAAATATTTTATTATATACTATTACAGATCTTCTTCATGTGATATGGTATGATAAAAATGCTCTCATTCATAGGAATTCCTAATTCAGTCTTAATGCAAGTCAGATGCGAGTCCTCATTGCTTTTCGAGAATCTTCCTTGATTGAGAAGGCTTGCTGTGACAACTCTATAAAATAATTTGATATTCTTCAATTTCTTCAGATTTATGGCATTTATCGTCAGCCTAGGTATACATATGGTGGATTAAAGTGAATGTGGACGGTGCCTCTAAAGGAAATTTGAGCCCCTCGAGTTCTGGTGTTGTCTTTAGAGACTATCTTGTGAAATGCCTAGGTTGTTTCTATGGAATCTGTGGAATTACCTCGTCCCTGGAAGCTGTAATGATGAGTGTGATCTACACTATTTCCTTTTCTAAGAAATAGGACTAGAATAATATTTGGATTGAAAGTGATTCAACCACAATTGTCTAGGCCATTTGGAATAGAGTGGTGAATCTTTCTTGGTCGCTTACAACATGTTGGATGAACTGCCTTCATTCACTCTTGGAGTTCAGTTACATTGTCACTCATACCTTCTATGAAGCCAACATGGTGGCATATGGTCTTTCTAATAAGTTATTTAACCAAGACATAACTTGGATGGTTGACCTTACTGATGATCTTATTTCGATTTATGAAAATTATAGTAAAAATATTCCATCATTTAGACATTTGTAATCCCCACTTTTTTTTTAAAATATTTTATGTCTTGCTCATTGACTAGGGAATAACCTCTAAAAAATATAAAATATAACATTGTACTTTCAAAAAATGATTATCATCATATAATTTAAATAAATCGTTTCCATGTATCTTCATCTACAAAATAAAATATATCATATGGTTGTTTATTTTGTCTTTCCCCAAAATTAAAATCTTATGTGAGGGCCAATTTACAGTCCCTCCATCTCCTAGAATCCAAATCTAAACATTTCTTTCTGACTTCTCTAGTGTCAGGTATATCATATGTCATTTGATAAAAAATGGAAAAAACTATACTAGTAAAACACATTTCATGATAAGTAAAATAATAAAAAATGATCTTACCAAAATTTTCTCCCATAATTGATATATTATCTCTTTATCGTCGCATTTATAATAACAAATCAAAATAGTAACTTTTTCCCAATCTTTCATTACTAAAAAATTCATTAATGTTTTTGAATTTGACCCCCATAACTATCATTATCATCAAATTAAACTAATATCCTCTACTCCCAAATATAGGCAGCTGATAAATTTTTCATACATGGCATTCCTTGTATACCAACCATGTAAGTATTCTCTACCCCCATGGAAGTAGATGGATCTAATTCAGAAGTATGAGGGGGAGCCTCTACAAAAGTGTATGTATAGTTTTCCATAAAAGCATAAGGTGACTCTAATTTATTATATAAAATTTTCCTTGAAATTTAAGTTACAAAAAATTAGTACAAAAATATAAAAATCCAAATATTACGTATTAAATAAAATAAAAAAAGAAAAAAAATCTAAAAAATAAAACAAATTACATACATTTTTATTCATATTTTTTAAAGTAGTTAATTAAATTCTAACAACATTAATGAGAGGTGAAATAACATAAATAAAGGAAAACTAAAATTAAGTAAAAGATTATAAAAATAAAACTATTATATAAAATTTTGAATAAAAACATTAAAATGATACAAAAATAATTATAAAATAATAAAAAAACATTTGTTAACATATTTTTTAGAGTGTTTTACAACAATGTTAAAAAGAATACTAACGATATTCATATCTTATTTGTTATTAGTTAAAAAATTTAAAATAATATTGACTATATTTATAAAACATAAAATGATATAGACAAAATAAAACAAAGATTAAATAAAAATTTATACAAATCCAACCCTTACATATAAAGTTGAATAATCAAAAAATTATATAAAAATAAAATAATATAAACAAACAATTTAAGATATTATTTATAATATGAATTATAATTAAAAAATAAAACCAATATAGTTAACATTTTATGAAATATAAAAAATTAAATAAGAAATAAATATATGTTACTCGTATTATTATGAAAATTCATTAATTATTTCTTTCTCATATTCCTCCCTCATTATTATTATTTATGGTGAAATCCATGTATATGATGTGGTTATCAATATTATTTCTTAATCTTTCTATAGAAGCAGGGATATCACATAAATCAGAATTTTCTTCAAGTTTTTCATAAAAAAAATACTATTTTCCCTTATAAAATGATAGACCATTGAATATTTGATAGATTAATAACATATAATATTTTTTTCATGTGATTCCTTGATAAAAGGATTAGTTGTTTATCCCAATAAATTCATATTAATTAGTGTCAATCTGAATTTATTATGTATGATAATTTTTTTACCAATATCCCATTTACAGTTAAACACTAGAACTCAATATTTAATATAATAAACCTCCCATATTTATTAAATGACTCCAATAAATGAAATTTACATAGATATTGGGTTTTTTTTCTTTGGCTCATGAAAAATGTATTTCTTCTACAGATACCAATACACCACTATTTTAAACTTCATTTTTGTTGTCCTGTTATTTGGTATGAAATGTATATCCATTAGTGTCATACTCAGACCACATTATAAAATTTAAACTTGGTCCACCCTCTAAAAATATCATTGTTTCTAATTCATCTGGTAAACCATGAACGGTATCTTTAATCCATGAAAAAAATGTTTTGTTAGCCCATTCAAAATCCACATATCTTTATTCATTAGATAACATTGTTTTAATACATTAATGTATATAATGTTGAATATGAGAGAGAATTATATATGTTATTCAATATGTATAAATACACCTTCTTTATTTGTTTACCTATTAATGATTTTAATTTCAATTCACAAATCCACTTTCCCCCATAACTGAATCGTTCATGGTGAGATATAGGTATACCGATGAGCTTCACTAAAGAAAAGTATCATGTACTAACCTATGAAACCACATAAAAATATACCTCTCAATAATGGAGGATTTAGTTATATATTTATTCTTCACATATACCTTCAATATCTTTATATACCATTAAATAGGATACATCCAACGTAGATATATAGGTCCATAAAGCTTTATTTCTCACACCAAATTAACCATTAAATAAACCTTGATATCAAAAAAAGATAGAGAAAATACATTTCCATTTTTAGAATTATATAAACTTCATTTTATATAAATTTTTAAATGAATTAAAATAAATCAATTTGTTATAAATTTAATTTTAAAAAATAAAAAACCTTCACAATAGTCATTCACACATGGATGAGAAATATTCCATGCAATGAATCAGGTATGATTTATTTCATCATGACGTGAAATTCATGATATTTAACAACTATCAACTTCAAATATTTTAGTGACACAATTTTTTTTTAAATTTTCATAATAACCCAATGGCACTTTGATACTATGTATACACATAAAAAACTAAATTTCTCCCTCTTGGATAATGTATGACAAGCATAAGTTAGGTATGTATTTCTTCTATTAGAAGTGGGAGAAATATCCAAACGTATTCACTTTGAGAGTAAGTATAGTCTTGCATTAAACCCATATTTAGTCCTTCATTTAATGTACAAAAATTCTCTAATGAAACTATCACATAGATTATTCTCCATATGCATAACTGAAATGAACCTTTTTGGGTTCTCTAAAATGATGTGGGGTATTTTGGGTACTTAAGTGTAGTAGAGTGGCTAGACAATGTTGTTCTCCAAGGAGGTAGTAATTAAGACAACATCTTGAAGGTATTTAAAAAAATAAACATACAAATTATGAAGGATTTTAGTTTTTAATATTTATAAAACTAGAATATGTATGTTGGAATGATATTTTTTTTTTATTTTTATCTTTTTGATATTTGATTAATAAAACACAATGATATCATTTTTTTAGAAAATATTTTTAGAAGGAATAATAGTTATAACTCTACCTATTCAGTTACATATTTGTCATTTTATTTCAAATTAAAATCTACTTAATTAAAACCCCAAAATTTTTTAACCCCCAAAACCCATTATAATTAACTTAACCATAAAGATGAAATGATTTAAACCTGATCCTAGCTTCATAACACGCAAAGATATCACCCTACTTTGATTGATGTTATAAATATATCTTATGGTCATTGGTAAGTTAATGCACATATCCATTATATAAATGAGGTTTAATTGTGTATTGGTTCTGTATTTTAACTCTATAAATTGATCCTGTGTTTTTTTGTTTATCGATAAATATTGTGCTCTCATAATTCACACATTACTTGACCTCGCTTGTTTTGTATTAATTTTTCAATTTCTTACATGGTTTATTTTATGTTAAAAAACAAATTAATAGACCATGTTATGTGAATTAAATAATATTATTTATTCAAAATAAATAAGTGAATGAGGTGATAATTAAATTTATTACTAAGAAAAATTACTCTTCCCTGGGTAGTGTAGTCATTGTAGAAACAATTTTCAGGTGAAAATATTTATAAAGGGTATAACCCAATAAAGTATATAATCTTGAGTGACAACCCAAATAATTAAATTAAATAATAATTAAATTGAAAATAAAGAAGAAAATAAAATATTAATGGAGATTATTTTGCAAGAAAAACAACATTTCCACAAAGAAGAGGAAAATAAGAGCATTTTGAAGGAGATCCTAGATTGAGAGCTTCCCTCTGGGAATGGTATATTTAAATTTCATGGATCAACTTATACCATAATACTAATCCTATAATTCACATCCAACCCCATTAAAATAAAAAAACACAAATTGATGGACTTTTCTCGCTCGATTCCCTCTTCTATGGATAGGGCTCCCTCTGCGGAATGGTGGAAGTTAATTTCCAGTTTCAAGCTTCCATGACCTGCGGGATGCCACATCGACTCAGGTGGTTGCATAGGGCAGTTCTTCAGGGTCTCTTCGAGTGTACCAGTTGGCGGCGACAGGTCTTGGTTGCGTCGAGACTTTTTCCCGGTGTGCTGGTGATGTTCTATTTCCTTTTGTTTTCCCCATTTGTGTTTGGATTTGGATGTTGTTTGGGGTTCATTCATTCGCGATGGCATCGACATGGCTCCACCGGTGAGATTTGGTTATGGCACTGAGTTGAATCTTTTGAGATATTTTGGCTCGTCTGCGATATCAGTGCGTTGTTTATGCTTGTTTCGTTTGATGAATCTGTGATCGGCGGATCTCGTGTGTTGTTTGGTCCCTGCTTGATTTGGCATTGTTGATTTCTTTGATTTCGGATGGATGGAGGATGACAACAGTTGTTTGGCGTATCATTGTGATGTTTTTACATTTGTTTTTTATAATGTAATTGATCCCTTCCTTAGGGATTTGGTGTTACAGTGGTGATGGCGATGAGGGGTGGACTGTGAATCCAGGAACGTGACTTGAGGAGGAGAAGTTGAAATCTGATTTTGTGTTTTGATGTTTTGGGGGTGTATTTTGGAGGCTGTTTGTGATGTTTGAAATTTGGTCTTTTGGTGTTTGAGATTTGGCTCTTGTATTGTGAGGTTACAACTCACCCTTAAAGTGTTTTATTCAGAAAATGAAAAAAAAAGATTTGAGGAGGTTACATGGTGTCCAATCGGATGAGTCCAGTCGAGCTTTGACTTCATGGACCATTTCTTCATATCAAATGCAAGGTCTAAATCATATATAGTAAATTAAAGTTATATCCCACTTATTTTTCTTAACATTGTTACAAAATTTCAAGTTCAAAAAATCCATATAAAAATATTTACAGATAAAAATATAGAGAACTTTAAAGGGTCAAAACTATAATTTTCATCAAAATTGAAAATGATTGATCTAATTACCAATATTCTATAAATAAACATATTTAGCGTAATGTGAGGAAATTATGTCATTTATTATTAATAAAATATTCAATAAAAATGCGTTTTATCAACTCTCCAACACTTTCCCCTTGGAACTCCTGTGAAAAGTCACATGTCATGTATTCATGAAAATTGTGGCAATGTATGCATGTTCATATTTCCCAATCCATAGTGGAAATATAGGAAAATTAAAAATATAAAAAAGATCCAATATCAATAAATCTTAAATTTATTATCCTATAAATTGTTTTAAAATAAAATCCAATGATAGTAATGACATTAATCATATAGAAAAATTTTATGGTTCTACTATGCCATCAATTCCCCATGGGTGTGTGTGTGCCAAGAATTTAAAGCTCATATCTCAACCCTTTATTCAGTATATTTATGTCAATTAAAACATTTATTATTGTCTAATTTAATTATAATAAACCTTATCTTCATTCGTTTCCAAACAAATTTCAAGTCCCACTCACTTAAACGTGACCAAAAGTCAAACCTTAAGCTCCTAACCTAGATATCCCCATGTCTTGTAAATTTCATCACCCCCTCTTTATTAGGATAATATATATATTTTTTGTTTTGATTTCTTTTTGATTTTTTATGGAGTATAACTTTAATACATCATGTGTGTAGGAATAGGTCAATATAGTATAAAAATTTAATAGATCATAATAGAAATGAATGTATGGATTGAACATTTTTGTAATATGAAACAATATTACTAAAGTTGGATATTCCTTCAATTGAGTAGGAAAAAATTCACAAGTCAAGGCTATGCGGAAATTATGTAGAGAAATCAAGGACAAAATTTACATTGAAAAAATATCACAAATAATTCTATAAAAATCTCAAAGGTTTTATAATGACATATCCAACCATATCATCAAAAAATATATTTTTATAAAAATAAAACCATAATGATGGAATCATGTTCCTGATTATCATGCTACCAAGGAATTTCGAAAAATGAAAAATGCATTTTTCATATATTTCACATGTAAATGAGAATGTTAAATTATTATTTTTTAGTTTTTTAGTTTTTTTAAATAAAACATAAAACATTTGAAAAAAACACAAAACACACACACAAATGAAAATTCTAAAGAAGCCACCTAAATTTTTTTCCCCTCCCCAAAACATAAAATATAAAATTATACTAAATTTAAATTTATGAGATGATATATTCACATGAAATTTATAATTTTAAATTTAAAAAATAATATAAAAATTAAAGGGTTAGGGTTAGCCTAATGTTCTCAATTGACGATAGGGCTATTCATTGTGATGAAATCAACAGCATGGGTGGGATGTCCCTCAATGTACTATTTCAATCATTTCCTTTTGATTGTAAATATCATTCATATTTATTCTTGTGTGATATCCATTGCACCATAAGGTAAAACATTATATACAATATATGTACCTAACCATCTAGAATAAAACTTACTAGGCATCAACTTCAATCAATTGAGGTTCCAATGACCTTTGTTCTCTGGCTCATGCTAAATATAATATTAACTTCTTTATTGCCCAAAATTCATGATGCTCGACTTATATAAGGAGATTAAAGGACTACCCAAAAAAATTGTAATTGGGAAATTTGAATGAGTCTCGTTCATCATCCTATAATTCCAAAGTGCATCATGCAAGCACTTTCTCTAATATATTCAATTCGGCTCCACGGTTTTCTCTAAAATTTGTTTCAACTCTAGAATTGAAGCTTCATCCAAGAAATTTGTTTTGGGGGTGGTATGGAGTAAAATTTTTGTGTGTCACCCCATAATTTTTTATTTATGAATGGTAAATTCCAATTATAAAATTTTTACCCTTTTTCACTGATTATATCCTTTAGTATTCCAAATTTCCAAAAAATATATGCCTAGACAAAATACACTACAACATGAAAATCATTAGTTTTAGTGGCTTAAGCCTCATAACATTTTATTACATAATCAATAAAAACAAGGATATATAATAAACAAAATGATTTATTAAATGGACCCATAGAATCAATTCCCCACACATCAAAAGTCTCACAAAATAATATGGGTTGTTGAGGTATTTCATGTTGACTAGAAATATTTCCAATGTGTTGGTAACATGAGAATTAATTGAAAAACACCTGAGCACCATATAACAATATAGGTTAATATAATATATAGTCTAATACTTTTCTATTTATCCTTTGAGATCCAAAGTTTCCACCACATAAAAGTTTCTGATAAAAATGTAGAATGGACTCAGACTAATGATCAGGAACATACCTCCTAATAACTTGGTCACTACACATGCACCAGAGGTTTGGATCATACCACGCATAATACCAAGGATCACATTTAAATTTTTAAACATGGTGTTTATTTATATTTGTAGGTATTGTATATGAAACAATATAGGTAAATAATCATCATACCAAGGATGTGCAATTGAGACCGCATAAATATATTCATCGAGAAATGTGTCCTAAAGTGGTAACTAGTCCAAGGTTTCATCCTCTAGTCTTTGAGTGATCCTACTCATGTGGTCTACCATCAATTTCTCTAAACCCTTATTATCCATTATCTCAATATCTAACTCTTGAAGAAGGATAATCCAATTGATAACATTTTTATTAGTATTTAGCTTCTTTAAGAGGTACCTTAGAGCTATATGGTCATAAAAAACAACCACTTTAGAGACCAATAAATAAAAACAGAATTCATATAAAGAAAATATGACTATAATAAACTCATTTTTATTGTTTTTTAGTTTAATTGGGATACATATAACGTCCTCTAAGCATAGTAAATCACGTGGTAATGTCCCTCCAACCTCTGTGACAAGAATTCTCTAACTGCAAAGTTGGAAGCATCACATATAAGAACATATTGAAGATCCCCCTGTAGGGGCTCAAAGATTAGGGGAGTGGTCAAATTCTTATTCAACTCATCAAATGACCCCATGTATGAATCATCAAAAAATAATTCAATATCATTTTGAAGAAACTGAGATAAGGGTAGAGAGATCTTACCGAATTCTCAGATGAAGAATCAATAAAAATCGACATGTTTAAGGAATGATTGAACATTGTTCACACATATAGGATATGGAAAGGATTAAATTATTTATACCATAGATCTATAAATCTAAATTCCATGTTTTGAAAATAAACAATCTTGGAATATTCTCTTCTATACCCAAAAATGAAATTTCTCAACGTTCAGAGCCATATTTTTTTCTCAAAGAAATGATGAAACACATTACCCAAACTCAAGATACACTCATGAAATTAGGAATCATACATAGTAAAATCATCCCTAAATACCTCCATGAAAGTGTTAAGTAAATCAAAAAATATATAAACCATGAATATTTTTAAGGTAATTAAGGCATTAAAAAGTCCAAATATCATTATTTAGTAGACAAATATACCAAATGGGAGGGGTAATGTTGAATTCTCTAGGTGTTATACTGTATTGGGAACGTAAAAATATCCATAGAAACCATCCAAGAAATGATAGGGTGTTATACCTTCACGTATATCAAGCATGTGGTTAATAAATTAAAGGGTTAAATGGTTCTTGAGAAAGGATTGATTTATTTTCCTATAATCTATGCACACTCAACAACTGTTTTATACTCTCATAAGAACTAACTAATCATTTTCATACATAATAACAATAAACCCAGTTTTCTACAATACTACGTGCATAGGGATGACCCACTAAGAGTGAATATTGGGGTAAATTATACCCACCTCAAGAAATATTTCAACCTATTTCTTGACAACATCAAATAATGTGGGGTTAAGTATCCTTTGTGGTTTTCAAACCGGTTTATCCCTATCCTCTAAAAGAATCCTATGCATGCAAGTGAAGGTGGTAATACCTGGTATATCTACTAAGCTCCACAAAATTTCCTTAATATTCACCCTTACAAGATTTATATTTCTTGTTTCTTATTTAGGAAAAATATTGTTTTCAATTATTATAAGAAATTTTTCATCATTCATTAGGTAGGAATATTTTAATTTTGGTGGAAATGGTCTGAGTTCCAATTTGGGTTAGTTTTGTATTGATGTAAATGATGTGGGAATAGATATATATGTATAATGAATGTTATATTATGAATATAAATCATCAAAATCAGTGGATAATGTTTCAAATTCATCATTAAAATTAAATACCAAGTCATAATAAAAAATTACAAGATCAAAATCAAAAAAAATCCATATAATAATCTGAAATGAGTGTTGTTGGATCATGAGAAATAGGTGTAAAAGTATTTTCCATAATAAAACTATAACCAATACCTAGGATATCTATAATAATTTAATGATCCCCATTTGAAAAATATTGAGAATCAAGATTTGGAGAGTCATTGCAAGATGGGTCAGAATAGGAGATGAAGAAAGAAGAATACTCCTATGAGGGGTACTTCTTGGATTCTAAAATATTAAATCTTAGGATATCATATCTAGAATACATAAAAAGTATACCTTCATGGATATTAATGATTATATTGGATGTTTTAAGGGTGTTATTTCCATGAATGATGGGATCATGGGAACATACATGATCATAAAGCATATTCAACACATATAAATCTATTGTAAAGATCATATATCTCACTCAAATAAGGACATACTCAAGGAATACCATTAGGTATGTTGTGTCCCTAATTTTCAATTTCATTGCCACCCTCATCAGCTTCATCTATCTAATCTATAAGGAAGTGAAACAATAGTGAGGCATGACATTAATGGAGGCACCCAAATCATATAAGTCATTAAATAACTGTAACTCTCATATGGTGCATGGAATGATAAATTTCCTTGGGTTCCTTCACTTTTTCAGCATCAGAAATGTTGGTGTGATTAGCATCGAAACATTCCTCCAAAGGTTTATCCACTCATATCCCTTTAGCCCCCTTTTATTTATATATAGTTCCTTCAAAAACATGGTATACTTAGGATTTTTTTATTTCTTTAAGTAGAGTGATGTTGATATTAATACCCTTGAATGTATCAAGAACATATTTTTTTCATCACCTCATCATCCAATTTCTTGGTTTTTACAAATCTATTTATAAATTAATGGGGTTTATGAGAAACGTCATCAATATTTTTCTTACCTTTGGATTTCACCTTTAGCATATCATTTTTTAAACATTAATGGGGATTATCAAGAGTTTTTGTGATTCTTGGTGGATATATAGGTAAATATGTATTATTAATTTTATACCCACTTCTCAATGTGAAGGAACTAACATTCCCCTTGGGATTCAGAATAGGTTGGGAAGGAAATTTTCATGACTTCTTACTTACCGATTCATGGATGGTGGTGGTAGTCTGGATCATTTTCATCTTCAACTCCCACAACACCATACCTTGACACTTCAACTCATTCTATTAATTAATAATAATTTGTTTTAAAAGTTCATCAATATTATAATATACCTTCAGTTGATAATTCCCTTTTTTGTTTAATTTTTTATTCATGGGATTAAAATCATAGTTAGGGTTGTTGGAAAACTTTTTGGTAAAGTGAAGGCTACTATATTTTCATAAAGGGGGTTTTTTTGTTGTCCAAATTTATACCACATGTCTAAGTGATCTTTTCACACTTGTTTTTATTTTTTTGAAAATGAATCATACTTATTACTGGGATGTGGTTACTATTTCTACTAATATGGTCTCCCAGGGAATACAGCTACACAATCCTCTGTCTCTTGTAATTTGGTTCGGTAGGGTGATATTTTTTATAGTAAATTCCATGATGCCTCATAAGAGTGGGTTGGCATGTCTTTTTTTCTAAAACAATATGTTTCTCTACAGTGGTTAATTATTCCTACTTAGAATCAACAAAATGATATTCATGAGAAAAAGGACTTTCCTAATGTAATCAAATAACATGGGTAGTACCTCGATCACCAAATTATTAGGAATTTTGTGCCATATTGTAAATAAAAACATGTGAAGGTAATGGTTTATTATCAAACAATTCCCATCCAACCATGGACTCCACCATGCTCCTCACCATAGGTGTGAGCCCATAATTGAATTATTGGATAATGATTTTCTCACCAATTTATTAAAGAGGGTAGTTTTCACCCAACTTCTTCAATCACTCCCAGCCCTTATACATTGAGTCCTTTACTTCTTACCTATGATATCTTTTCAAAACAAAATGGTCCTTGATGTTGGAAAAGAATCTCTATAAAAAAAGATGCTTCAAATAATTCAAACATTTTACATCTTGAGGTTTTAAAAAATATATCCAATATTTGGAATTTAAATCAAGGGATAATGGGAATTATCTTAGTTTAATTTGGTCTTCAGATACATTCATTTTTTTAGGTTTGAGAAAATTATATTAAATTCTTTTAGATGTTTATTAGGACCCTCTCTAAAGAGGCCATGGAATTTTAGGAGAAGGTGTATCTATCCATATTTTAATTCAAAGTCAGTTTCTTGGAATGCAATAGAATTTGGTTAATAATTAATTTCTGGTGAAACCAATTTCTGAATGGTCCTATAAATTTCATTATTTTTATTTGTTGTCATTGGTTCTGTTTTTATATTTGATTCATAATTGCATTAGAATTCAATGTTCTAAAAATGGATTAATTTCTTAACTGGTTGAATGTTGAAACATCCCATATATTGAGAGTATATGATTATATCCCTATGATTTAGTTCAATATCATGGTCAATAAAAAGTATATCCTTGATATTATTTCATATTATAAATCAAATAAGGATGAAATGGAAAAAAATAGAAAAAAATTAAAAGATAATAATTTTTAATTGATGGTAAAAAATGAAAAATTGAGAAAGGGGAAATAAGGAAAAATAAAGGGAGAAAAATAAAATATAATAAATTTAAATAAATACCTATAATTAGTTGAAGAAAATATTTTCGTCCTTGAAAGTGGTTCCAATTTTAAAGTAATTGTCATGCGTTCTCTAAAATGGTGTGTGGTTTTTTGGGTACTTAGGTGTTTCAAAGTGGCTAACCAAGGTCTTTCTCTAAAGAGGAAGTACCTGATACAATATATTGAAGGTATTTTGAAAGCAAGATAAAATAAAATATACACACTACTTAAAAGTATAGGGGTATTTATTTTTTATAAAACTAGAAAATATATCTTGGAAGAAGATTGTATATTTTTTAAAAAAATTGATTTATAAAACACAATGAGAAGATTAATTTAGAAAATATTTTTAGAAGGCATAATTGATATAACCGTACCTATTAACAAACATGTTAATAATTATATTTAAAATTAAAATCTAATTAATTATGATCCTCTAAATTTGTAATACCATAACCATAAAATAATTAACTTAATCCCAAAGATGAAATGAATTAATTCCTTGGAGAGCTTCATAACATGCAATCATATCACCTAGCTTTGATTGATTTTATAAGGATATCTTACATTCAGTGGTAAATTAGGTCATATATCCATTTTATAAATGTGTCTAAATTGATTTTTGATATTTTTTAAACTCTACAAATTTATCTCTTGTTATATTGTTTTATCGATTAATATCACGCTCTCAAACTTCGCACATTACTCGACCTTGCATGATTTTTGTTAATTGTTCAATTTATTACTTGGTTTCTTTTAAGATAAAAAATTAATTCATGGATAATTTTATTCAAATTATAGTATCACATTGATTCAAAATAAATAAGTGATGACAGTGATAATTAGATCGATCAGTAACAAAAACTACCCTTTTAGGGGATATGTAGTCATCATTGAAAAGTTTTTCATGTGTAAAGGTTTAGAAATTTTTTAGCCTAGTCATGTTTCTTCTCCTGATTTCCAAACCAAAAAATTTAAATGAAATAAAAATTAAATTAAAAATAACATAATAAATTGAGGAATAATATAGATTTTATTTTAATAACAAGAACATTACAACAAAGAATTGGAAAAGAATAGTATTTTGGAAGATATCCAAGCTTGAGACCTTCCCTCTCCAATGGTGTATTTAAATTTAATGAAAACACTTTTCATATTCTCTAAATCCTATAATACATGTCCAAACCCCTATAAATTGAAAAAACACATATTTATATATTGGATTGGAGGCCGAGGGTCAAAGAGGTTATAAGTGTGACTAGAAAAGTTCATCCAAATATTTTAATCCAAATTGAATTGACTTGTTGACCACTAAAATGTGTAAACCAAATTTCCTTCAAGAGGTATTATGTTTTTGGAATTAATTCATACAAATAATATTTAAATTTGACCCCAATACAATCCCATATGTATAATATAATTACCAAATGGTTAAGTGGTGTGCAATATGATGAGTCTGGTTCAGCATTGACTTCATAGACTATTTAGTTAATCAAATGAAATTTCCAAATCATATGGGATAAATGAAAGACATATCCAATTGAATGTGGAATTTTTTTTCAAAATTTTATGTTAAAATAATCCACATAAAAATATTTATGACTAAAATACTATAGTTCACTTTAAAGTGTCAAAACAATAATTTTATTAAATTTGAAAATGAATTATCTAATTCCACATATTCTATAAGTAAAAATATTTAACAAAAAGTGTGAGGAAATTATGTCATTTATTATCAATAAAATGTTCAACAAGAATGTGGTTTATCAATTAAATCAATGTTATTTTTGACCTTATGATATCTCTAATATGGAATCTTAGTAAATATTGATTGATTCTTCTAAATACTTCTATCATTACCAATTTTTTTTTTCTTTCCTAATGTGACATCAATGTTTTTCACCTTGTCAAAATAATGATTTTTGGAAAAAGGTTTTCTTTCAATTTAAAATTATTTTGGTCCATTAAATGTATTTTTTAAATATTTTAAAGAGTTATCCATAAAAAAACCTTTGTTGACCCATGTATAATATTTCCCTAAGTTGTAGTTGATAAAATGATTTATATTGTTCATGAATTAGATAGGATTTATGCCCTTAGAACTATATATAGACTAATTTTCATGTGTTAGGAAGTCATATATAGTGAAAATAATCATCACATGAATTTGAAAATGTTACATTTTATAACAATCATACACTTTAAAACCTTCATCCCATAAAATTTTCAAATCATCAATTAATGGTGACAAAGAGAAATCAATATCATTTCCAGGATATTTTTTTCCAAATATATTTAAACTCAATATGATATATTTCTAATGTATACAAAATTAAGAATATTAGTTAAAAATTACCAATAAAATAGTCTAGGAGCTATGTTTTCAACTAATTATTTTACATGGATTCATTCCATACGTGAATAGTCTAAGTATGATATTTTTAACTTAATTTATAAATATAGTAAAATGTTGATCAATTTTCTTCCACATTATAAATTCAATTGGCTAAAATAAATTACCAATATAAATCCTCTAATTTTAATGCATTATTAACCTTTTTTCATCATTCTATTTTTCAAATAAACATTTAAAATGAAGAAATATTTTAAGATACCAAATTTACTTGGCATGAGTTTTTATAACTATTAAGATAGCCTATGATTTTTTCTACAAATATTGTGATTTAACACATTTAAGACACTCTAATAGACCTTTGTATTCCTTTTTTAGGTAGAATGCCTTCATATGGGACAAAATGCATCTTCTTGTATCCCGGAACCATCAAGCATAATATTTTCTTCACATTATAAAGTGAATCTAGAATATTGTTGACTTTATGAAGCTTGTAATTTTATAGTTGTAGGAAATACATAAATATCTTATCACTCTAACCTCAAGTTAATAAATCTTAACACCATTGATAAAATTTTAAATTCCATAAAACCTAAAAAATGGTTTTTCAGCGCCGCCATATAAATTCTAAATTATTAGCTCTCTCCCAATTTCCTCCACTTTAATTTCATGAATCGTTTCTTAAATTTTATCAAGCTTATCATCTTGAAAATAATCAACATCAATAGATCTTGAATTCATACCGGTTTCATTATGAAAAATTAAAGGGTTGTAAATTCTATTAAAACCATAAAGAATTAAGTTATTTTTGATTTATTTTCTTTATGGATTTTTTTATATTTCAACATTTCAAGCACGGATACAAAGAAAGGTCATTTTTTAGAAAAAATAATTTATAAAATTTTAAAAAAATCATAAAACATTATCATGTAATTATCACAATCATTTAAATATATATTATCAATACTATGTATTCAAAATCCAAAATCTACTATACCTTGAAAATAACCATTCATAATGTTGAAAAAAATACAATATACATACATTAATAAGTAAATTAACATTATTCAAAACACCAATTCATTCAATAAACATTTATTCAACCCTTAATATCAAATAATAATTCCTATATTAAAAACACATAAGATGCATGAATAATTAGAACTATAAGTACAAATAGCAGAGAGATGTAAAATATAATTAGAATAATATATTATTCCAGAAAATAATCTTAAAAAACATTTATTTTTTAAAAATATATCTCATATGCATAAAACAATTCAATAATTAACAAGAAAACACAAATAGATATTGGAAGGGGATGAATGAAAAGGATAAAACAATGTAAATATGGTATTGGTAGAGAAAAATTAGAGACCAACAACTAATGTGGGTGGAAGTTAGTTTTTAAGGAATACCAAAAGAGATCTGAGGCCATTCGATAAAATAATAAAGTGTTATGGTTCACCACGTGAGAGAAAACTAACCGATCCTATGAGAATTAATGAAAAATGGATAATTCCATCATTTTTTAAAAAAATAAAGTGTTTTCAGATTGGTTTTTTTAAGGAAACCACCTTAACTGTTATTTTGATAATGATAATTAAAATTGAATATCCAATCCGGAAACACATTATATCATGAAAAAAAAACAATCCTCCGTACTCCAACGAGACCACTCATAAGCCACCTTATTTACTTCTCTCTTGAAAAATGAAAATTTACGCTCTAAGAACAACTATAAAAGGGTAAAAATATGATTAACAACAAATTATAAAGTTTGTAACTAGATTCTAATCTTCAAGACAGGACTAATGGCCACCTGAAAATAAGATTCAAGGAATAGGGAACTGTAACGACCCAAAATTTCATTAATGGGAATCCCTCTTGATATAATTAAATGTCTCTTTATGTAAAATATTTATAAAAAATATCAACTTCTTTGGTTTTATGTTTTTTGATTTTAAAATACTGGTAAGAATTGTGACCGTTTCTAATATATCTGTTGAACAGTGATCACATGATTAATATAAATATAGGGCTTTAACAAATTCAATTTACCCAAAAAAAAGGAAGCGATGGCCTCATCCAGTAGATGTGCCCCATACAAATCTCATTTGTCAGAGATCGGAAAGGAGGTTTCATCTTTGGGATTCTCTCTTGACTGATCCCAATCCGAGCTTGAATATGTTAAGCTCAGGTGGGACTGCCTACGAGAGAAGTGGAAGTTAATATAGATTACCACCTGAGCAATGTTATCCAAGACACCCCAAGTGTCTATCACCATCGCACACCTTACTCTTTGGTCTTATGAGGGTGTTATAAGGGGTTATCTAACTAGACCCAAGTACTATGGTTATGTACATTATTATTTTTATATAATAATGAATATACTTTAATTTTATTGTTAACTTGTAAATAGTTTTTAAAGCACAAATAATATTTTTAGTTAATGTCCAACTAAGAAATATATTTTGATAAATTAATGGATTTTTTAATTAAATAATATTTCAATAAAACATTATTATTATTATTAAATTAATTTTCATTAAATATAAATGATCATATAATTTTATGAATTCAATTGTAATTACTATTAAGGTTAGAAAACCATTTTTGTCAAAAACCATGAATTTTAGATAAATGGCGGTTTTTATTTTAAAGTGAAAATTAACATATTTATAAAATTATTTATATAAAATGAATATTATTTCTGGAATCAGGATGTCAAAATTATCCATTAGTGAATTTTTCATAATTTTTTGAGACTATCAAATTTTTGGGTAAAAATTAAATACCATTTAAATATATAATGTATTTTAGGACATCATAATGACCCAATAGTAATGCAATAAAATACTATAAACTTTACGTTTGGACAATATATGTTTTTCCATTAAAATAATTTGATTTTAGTTTAGTTTTATTTATTTTACAAAATTTTAGTGGACCCTTCAAGACTTATTAAACATTTTGTCTTTTTAAATTGTTTTCCTTGGGAGTGTAACTCACCTCCACATAACCAAACCCATTATTTTAATAATTTTGGACTTTGGAATTATAAAATGTTGTTTTTAAATTCCATTTACCAAAAACCATGGGCAAATTCCATGGGCTGGTTTGTGGTTTGGATTAGTTTAATGTGAGGTGTCCAAAACCTAAATAATAAAGAATTTCCTCACCTATCCTATATAAACCCACACAAGATCCCACTTCATCCTCACTCAAAGCCTTTTTAGTTCATCCAACCTCTTCCCTCCTCTCTCTATAATCCTCCCAAGGTGCCCCAGGATCCCAAGAAGCCTTTCTCAAGCCTCTGTCAATCCTTTGGAAGCACACTTCCATGTAAGTATTTTTCTTCCTTTCTCAATTTTTTCCAATATACTTTAAATTTTTATGCACTTTTAATTTCAATTATAAATGTTGGGGTATGGATTTGAACCTCCCCCATACTTCCGTATTTATGTTTTAATTATGGGATACCCCTTTCTATCGCATTAAATACAACCCATGTACACACATTACTAAGCCAAAATTCCAAAAAAAAATTCTCGCTCCTCATTTACATTCAAGAAATTATTTTGTATCATGAATCTAAATTTCATTACATTTGTTTGGACATGTATCTATATGACCCCATTACTGTCCATGTCATGTAAATATGATGATACACCCCTTTCTCTCTCATCAACTATTTTTATGAGTTCTTATGTCACGTCGTTATGCTTCCGAAATTGCATCGTGCTTTTCCAAGCCAAAGTCATTGTGTAATGAATACCATGCCCATTTCTCTATCAAGGGTATTCACCTTTATGAAAATTTACTTATTGTTTAAAGAGTTTCATGTATTTATTCCAAATTCTTTTATCATGGAATAAAATATTATGTTGAATGATTCAATGTTTTATGATCTATGTGTCACACTTATGCATGAAATGAAATGTTTAAGAAGGGTGTGCCCTGATAGCGCTCCAATGCATTGGGTAAAGTATAGTATCATGATACATCATGGAAAATGTGTGTTTAATCATGATAATTCAAGTGCAACTAGGGTTTACTCGTCCTTCATTTTCAATGAGGGTTTACTCATGCTCCATCTGCAATGAGCCTTGGCTAATGCTAATTCCATGTTAAGTGTTGTTGCCACATTTCCATGTTATGATTATCATGATTTATCATGCCTTTAAGTTTATGCATCTCTTTTTCTCTATTGATATGATTATTTTCTAACATGTATATTACTCCTCATGTTATTCCATGATTATTCCCTTACTGTGCTTTATAGATCACCCTTTTCTTATACATATCCTCAGGTTATCCCATGCAATGCTAAGTACGAGGGAATGTAGTGGTCATGTAAAGGAAGTTTTCAATAATGATTTTGTATTTCCTGTTTTAAGTTGTTATTTAATGATCTTAAGCCCCAAATACACTAGGCCTCTCGATGTTATATGTTGTATCAAGTGAAGTTTATGTATTAAATATGTTTAATTGTGTAATAAAAAGCAGGGTTGTTATAGTTGGTATCGGATGATAGGTTTAGTTATTTTTGGGATTAGGATTATAAAACCCTAGTAAATCTTTAAAGATAATACTAAGTATAATAAAAATATCCCTAAGTTTTTGTGAGTATTTATTAAGTGTTTTATCAATCAAATACATACCTGCCAGGATACAAGTAGTTAGAGGTGGATCTAGCACAGATGTATCCTAGGGGTAAAACCCGAAAACACCACTATGAGCTAGACTCGAATGGGAACTGGTGCATGACAAAGGTAATTGCTACACTCTTGGTTATGACACTCCTAGTGGATATGCTTTGGTAAATTCACATGCTTAGTATGAACCATTATTAAGGGACAAAAAAATGCCCTAAGAATATATGTTAGAAATTTGATCATGGATAACATAGACTCAAGACAATAGATTCATATGTTAAGGAAATAAAAGTTATTTATAAGTCATCAATTTGTCCTTGGATTACTCTTTATGTCTTACCTCTAACATTCCTTTTATTCCGGCTAATGGATTGCAGTAGGAGGACTCAGGCTAACAATCGATGTGAAGATCAATGTGATGCATGTACTAATGAGATGCCCAATCCATTGGGAGTGGGAATCAAGAACTTTGTCATGCTTCTCTACTAGCTAACTCAAGATTTGAATAGAATCATGGATCAAGAAGAACGTTCAACCCCCCTAATAAAGAAAAAGTCACTATTGAGAGCTTCATCAGACAAAGGCCTCCTACTTTTAATGGATCATCTAATCCCCCAATCACTGAACAGTGGATGAACTCCATTGAAAAGATCTTCTCCATCCTTCAATGATCTGAACAAGAGTAGGTTCTCCTGGATGCTTATCGTATAGAGGGTGAAGCTGATCAATGGTGGACGTTGATAAAAAATATGAAGCCTAATGAGGAGATCAAGGCATTGGAATAGAAAAATTTACAAAAGAGGTTTTTTCAATAAATATTTTCCATGCACCCTCCGACTTAAGATGGAAAGGGACTTCCTTGCCCTTAAAAAAAGATGACGAATCTATTGGAGCATATGAGGCAGACTTCAAAAGGATTTCATGATATTCCTCTGTCTTTATCATTACCCCCAAATTCATGGTTGACCGCTTCTTTAGTGGGCTGAAACCTAGCCTGCAAAAGGTGTTGGAGATCCGTGACTTCAACAGCTATGAGGAAATTGTCTGATGTTCCCTCAAGGTCGAAATGAAGATCGTAGAATCTCAGGGGTATCATGGGGATAAGAAGCGTAAGGTGGAATTAAATGATGGTAGTCTAATGGATAAATCCAATGGTGCTAAGAAGATCCAGCACCCTAGTTTCCAAAGGTGTGGAAAGAAGCACCCCAGAAACAACCTGAAGGGGACAAGTAAATGCTTTATGTGTGGAAGAGAAGAGCACCAGGCTATTAATTGTTGGCAGGAAAGAGCCACGGCTGTAACGAAGGAGAGTAGAACTCCATTAGAACCTCAATGTGTGGTTCATTGCTACAACTACAAAGAAACATGGAATCTTGAAAATCAGTTCCCTAAGCCAAGGGTTTTCAGAGGCAACCAACATCTTCCAAGGTAGCAAGGGCGATATTTTCCTATCACTACTGCCAAAGTGAACCCTGAAAATGAAGTGATGACCGTTATGTTAGTTATTCATTCAATAATAGAGAATGTACTTATTGATTCAGGTTCTACGCATTATTTTATATATCAAAATTTTATTAGAACAATCTCAGCACCACCACAAATCATGGAAGTGAAGATGTCAGTGAGTATGGAAAATGGGGCAATCATTTCATCCCATGAATATAACTCCTACCCTATCATAATCTGTTGATTAAACTTCCCAACGAACCACTCAATACTCCCTCTAGTGAAATTTGACAAAATTCATGGCATGGATTGGATTTACTTATATAGAGACAACATAAGTTGTCGTGAGAGGAAAATAACTCTCAATGTGGAGAATCGACCCCCGATTATTTACAAGTGAAAGGAGGAAGATGTACCTTATTTAGATCCATCATCTCTAGAATGGATATTACTGCCCTATAATCATGAATATCTTGCTCAGATGATTGAGTCTAAGGGGGAAACCATCCTAGAAGAGATGCCTATTGTGAGGGAATTCTCTGAAGTGTTTCCCAATGAATTTCCTGGTCTTCCTCCTATAAGAGATGTTGAATTATAAATTGATCTTATACGTGGGGAATTTCCAATATCCAAGAATCCATATATAATGGATTTTGTGGAGCTTCAGGAACTAAAAAAACTACAGGAGAATCTGGATAAAGGGTTTATATGCCCAAGTGCTTCACCATGGGGTGCACCAGTCCTCTTCATCAAGAAGAAGTATGGGTAAATGCACCTTTGCATCAATTATATTGAGCTTAAAAAATCACAATAAAGAACCAGTATCCTCTCTCAGGAGTTTTTGACTTGTTTGATCAGCTCCTTGGAGCACAATACTTTTCTAAGGTGGATTAGCGGTTGGGATATTATCAAGTAAGGGTGAAGAAGGAAGATATCCCCAAGACTGCTTTTCGTACAAGATACGGGCACTAGGAATTCATAGTAATGCCTTTCGAACTCACTAATGCTCTAGAAAACTTCATGGACTTGATGAATAGATTATTTAGATATTACCTCCACAAATTATTGGTAGTATTTATAGATGATATTCTAATATACTCCCAAAACAAGGAGGATCATGAGGAGTATCTAAGAACTGTACTAGAGAACTTGCGGAAGGAGAAGATCTATGCAAAGTACATCAAGTGTGAGTTCTGGTTGAAGGAGGTATCATTTTGGTATTCAGTTATGCTTCAAAGAAGGGCCTAGGATGTGTGTTGATGCAAAATGACAAAGTCATTACCTATGATTCAAGGCAATTGAAAGTTCATGAACAGAACTATCTAACACATGACCTCGAGTTGGCTGTAGTGATCTTTGCTTTGAAAATATTAAAGCATTATCTCTTTGAGGAGAAGTGTGAAATATATAGGGACCACAAAAGCCTCAATTATACATTCACACAGAAAGAGTTGAACATGCCCCAACGAAGATGGTTAGAGCTGATCCAAGATTATGACTGCTCAATCCATTACCACCCTGGGAAAGAGAATAAGGTGGTAAATGCCCTAAGTAGAAAGGACTCAGTGATTCTATCATTTATGAGAATTGAAAAGGATACAATATTTTTAGATTTGATAAATATGGACATGGGAATCATAAATAATGGAACATCATCAATCCTTTCACAAATGATTGCCCAGATGTCACTTTTGGAAAGGTCAAATGATGCTCAAAAGGATGATGTGGGAATTCAAGAAAAAGTGGAAGCTATCAAAAAAGGTAAATCCTCAGAGTTTATTGTTAATGATAAAGGAATTTTTAGATTTGGGAAAAGGCTATGTATTCCATCAAGTTCGGAGTTGAAGAAGGAACTTTTGGATGATGCACATAGTTCAAATTTCTCTATTCACCCAAGAAACACAAAGATGTATCGATGTCTCTAAGATCATTATTGGTGGGATAATATAAAGAAGGAGATCGTTGAATATACATTAAAGTGTCTAGTGTGTCAGTAAGTGAAGGCAGAGAGGCAGAAGTCTAAGGGGATGATGCAACCATTGCCTATACTAGAATGAAAATGGGAGAACATCACCATGTAGTTTTTCACCAGATTTCTAAAGACATTCGAAGTCAACAATGCAATCTGGGTTGTTGTGGATAATTTTACAAAGGCTGTACAATTCATTGCTATTTGAGAGAATTTATCATTGGATCAACTAGCGCGAATATATATCATGTAAGTGGTAAGGCTTCATGGAGTACCACTATCTATTGTGTCCGATCAAGATCCAAGATTCACCTCTATATTTTGGAAGAGTCTTCATCATGCTCTGAATAATAAACTGAACTTTAGTATGTCCTATCATCCTCAAACTAATGGCCAATCCAATCGGACTATCCAAACACTTGAGGACATGTTGAGAGCTTGATCAATGGACTTTAAAAGAGGATGGGATCAGCATCTTCCTTTGGTTGAGTTCTATTATTATAATAGTTTTGACTCGAGCATCCAAATGGCACCATATGAAGTTCTTTATGGGAAAAGGTGTATAACATCAGTGTGTTTGGATGAGGTTGGTGAGTGTAAGCTCCTTGGACCAGAAATAGTCGATGAAATGGTGGAGAAGGTGAAAACCATTCAACAGTATATCAAGGCAGCCCAGAGTTGACTGAAGAGTTATGCAGATAACCCTCAATGAGACCTTGAGTTTAAAGTTGGAGACATGGTATTTCTACGCATATCTTTGTGGAAGAAGTTCATGAGGTTTGGAAAGAAATGGAAGATAATTCCAGGGTACATCGGCCCCTTTGAGATTATTGATCGTGTCGGGGCTGTGGCCTATCGACAAGCACTTACACCTACCATGGCCAAATTACATGATGTCTTTCATGTGTCCCTCTTAATGAATTACATACCATACCCTTCACATGTACTCTATTCGGAGGTTGTCCAGTTAGAGGATGATCTTTCTTATGAGGTGCAACCAATGAAGATCATAGATCATAAGGAAAAAGTTCTACGAAAAAAGATAATGGCCCTCGTCAAGGTGTTGTGGTGATACCAAAAGTTTTAAGTAGGGATATGGGAATCAGAACAAATGATAAAGTAGAGTTACCCAAATCTATTTTAGTGTTGGAAAATAAAATTTCATTCGCGAAATTTCTTAAGGGGGGAAGATTGTAACAACCCAAACTTTCATTAATGGAAATCCCTCTTGATCTAATTATATGTCTCTTTATGTAAAATGTTTATATAAAATGTCAACTTCTTTGGTTTTATGTTTTTGGATTTTAAAATATAGGTAAGAATTGTGACCGTTGCTAATATAGCTATTGAACAGTGATCGCATGATTAGTATAAATATAGGGCTTTACCAAATCCAATTTACTTAGATAAAGGAAGTGATGGCCTCATCCAGTAGACGTGCCCCATATGAAGAAAATTTTTCAGAGCTCGGAAAGGAGCTGGCATCATTGGGCTTCGATCTTGACCAATCCCAAGCCTATATTGAATATATTATGCTCGATCTGGACTGACTATGAGAGAAATGGAAGTTGATAGAGATTACAACCTGAGGAATGTTATCCAAGCCACCCCAAGAGTATGTCCCCATCAAACAACTTACTCTTTGATCTTATGCAGGTGTTATAAGGGGTTATGTAATAATACCATATCACTATGGTTATGTACATTATATTTTTATATAATAATTAATATACTTTCATTTTATTATTTTTACCTTATAAATAGTTTTTAAAGCACAAATAGTGTTTTTAGTTAATCTAAAACTAAAAAATATATTTTGATGAATTAATGTATTTTTGAATTAAATAATATTTTAATAAAATATTATTATTATTATTAAATTAATTTTTACTAAATATAAATGATCGTATAATTTTATGAATGCAATCGTAATTTTTATTAAGGTTTGAAATCCATTTTTGTCAAAACCCATGAATTTTCAATAAATGTTAGTTATTATATTAAAAGTGAAAATTAAAATATTTAGAAAATTATTTAGAGAAAATAAATATTATTTCTGGAATCAGGACGTCAAAATAATCCAACAATGAATTTTTTATAATTTTCTCAGACAGTCAAATGTTTGGGTAAAATTTAAATACCGTTTAAATATATAATATGTTCTATGACATCATAATGACCCAATAGTGATGTAATAAAATACTATAAGATTTATTTTCAGCCAATATATGTTTTACCATTAAAATAATGTGATTTTGGGTTTGTTTGACTTACTTTAAAAATAATTAATGGACCCTTCAAGACTTATTAAACATCTTGTCTTTTTAAATTGTTTTCCTTGGGAGTGTGACTCACCTCCACATAAGCAATCCCATTATTTTAAGAAGTTAGGAATTTGGACTTATAATATTTTCTTTCAATTAATTTTCCAAATACCATGGGAAAAGAATAATGGGCTGGTTTCTGGTTTGGATTACTTTAATATGAGGTGTCCCAAACCTAAATAATAAATAATTCCCTCACCTTTCCTATATAATCCCACCCAAGCTCACACTTCCTCTTAACTCAAAGCATTTTAAGTTTGTCCAACCACTACCCTAATCTCTCTAGAATCCTCCCAAGTTTCCCTAAGCTCCCAAGAAGCCTCTCTCAGGCCTTTGGAAGCACACTTCCAAGTATGAGTTTTTCTTCCTTTCTCATTTTTGTACAATATTCTTTAAATTGTTATGCCCTGTTAATTTCAATTTTAAATGTTGGGGTATAGTTTCACACCTCACCCATACAGCCCTATTTATGTTTTAATGATGGGATACCCATTTCTCTCTCATTAAATTCCTCCCATGTACACACATTACTATGCCGAAATTCTAAAAGGAGTTTCTCTCTCCTCGTTTACATTCAAGAAATTCTTTTGTATCGTGAATCTAAATTCCATTACATTTGTTGGGACAAGTATATATATGAAAACCTTACTATAAATGTCATGTAAATATTATGACACACCCCTTTCCCTCTTATCAAGCATTTTTATAAGTTCTTATGTTACGCCGTTTTGCTACCGAAATTGCACCGTGCATTTCCAATCCAAAGTGGTTGTATAGTGAATACCATGCTCATTTCTCTATCAAGGGTATTCACCTTTATGCACATTTACTTATTGTTTAAAGAGTTTCATTATGTATTAAAAATTATTTTATCATGGAATAAAAGATTATTTTTAATGATTCAATGTTTTATGATCCATGTAGCACACTTATGCATGAAATGAAATGTTTAGGAAGGGTGCACCCTGGTACTTCTCCAATGCATTGGTTAAAGTATAGTATCATGATACGTCATGTGCAATTGGTGTTTAATCATTATAATTAAATTTCAAGGAGGTTTTACTCATGTTTCGTGTGAAATGAGGGTTTACTCATGCTCCATGTGCAATGAGCCTTGGCTCGTGCTAATTCCATGTTAAGTGTTGTTGCCACATTTCCATGTTGTGATTATCATGCTTTATCATGCCTTTATGTTTTTTATTCTCTTGTTATTTATTGATATTACTATTGTCTAACATGTATTGTACTCCTCATGTTATTCCATGATTATTCCCTTACTGGGCTTTATAGCTCACCCTTTTCTTATGCATGTCCTCAGGTTATCCCATGCAATACTAAGTACGAGGGAATGTAGTGGTCATGTAAAGGGAATTTTCAATAATGATGTTGTATTTCATGTTTTAAATTGTTATGTAATGATCCTAACCCCAAATACACTAGAACTCTCGATCTTCTATGTTTTATCAATTGAATTTTATGTAATAAATTATATTTAATTCTGTAATAAAAAGCAGGGTTGTCATAGGAACACCAACCAAGATCAACAGTAATTGAAACACAAAAAAGGATAAAAAAACCTCAACCACTGGAAGTGTTTTTTAATACCAATCTAGCTATGATGGACCAAAAAAATAGAACCTTAATGATCTCTGAAAATAATTTTGATACTGATGGATTCACTACAATTCAGAGAAGCATCTATGTTGACTTTCACAATACCTGAGATCAGAGGATTCCAAAAATGACAAAAAACAAAAACGCCATGTATTTTTCATTTTTATTATTTTATGAATGATGTAAAGAAAATTATAACATCAGTTATAAATAATCTACATGGAAAAAGGAATAATTTTAAATTTATCTTATTGTAGTGATACTCAACTTCACTGAAAAAAACACCACCTAAAAAGATCAAACTCAAACCACTATAGAGTAATATTATTATGAATTTTAGAAAAAACATCAACTCATAGATCATAAAATCAAGAAGAAAAATCAGTGAAATAAGGAAAATTTAGTTATTGGATGTCTAAAATATATAGAAACATGAATCAATGTAACAAATACTATATAATATAAGGATTTGAATCACCTTGAAACTTATAAGGACTCAATTACTAGAATGCATCTAGTGAATTCAACCTATAACTTAGTCTTGTTCGGACCAGGGAGAATTTCTAGGTGATCTACATAGAGTTATTATCTAGGAACAAACTGAAGGGTTTCTAATTATTTATTAACCATTAATAAAAGTATCAAAATTAGATAGAAACCTTAAACCAAAGATCATTATTCCTTTGAAATAGAAATCATAGAAAACTGGAAATAATTAGTATATAACTTACACCATTGAATGTTGATTTTGTTGCCTTCAGCTGGTGTTTAATGAATATCAACAAGTAATGACCAAAATTATCTTCCCAATGAGGTGAATATATATGTTTCAACAAAAAAATTTTAATTGGAAATTCCCATACTTCAAATATGATAGTATATTAAAAGTGTAAATGAATGGAAAAAGAGATCTTAGGGTGGGGAGAAGGTTTTGGCTCAATTATATTTGAAAAAATAACGCACACCATACTCATTTTTTTGGACTTCTTTATGTAGGTTATAGGTATTCTTCTAAATCCCATGCATTTACACATATATTTCATAAACATACTACTAATTCATTTGGTTATATATTATGTAAAAATCATCCAATAAAGGTTGAATTATCTTTTGAAATCATATATGATTTTATTATAGATTTATGGTGATTCAAGTTATTTATAAAAAAGATTAACATTTTTTTGGAGATTATATGATTTGAACATACAAATTTTTGGTATGTGACTTTATGTGTGATTTATGATATTTGGACATAAATTTTAAGTTTAATTTGGAAGAATATACAATAAAATCATTATAATATTTAGAATTTCGTTTTCATATGATATATTTTGAAGAGTTTTATGGTTGGGTATTTATAGAATGATTTAGGTTAAACAATAAGAGTTATTAATGTGTCATTGGATATTAACTACTAATTCTTCATATTAGATATTATATTAACTTGTGAAAACATTTTTTAGCTTAGGTTAAGGGATATAAACATTTAGAATAATGTATCCTCATTTTATGGATCTTTTGATCCATTGAAAGTTAATTTTAGTGCTTTAAGAATGAAAATTTTACCTCAAATATTTAACTCATGTGATAAGAGATGAGATAGAAGTGGAAACTGATATAAGAACAAAAAAAGGATTAAATAACACTTATTAATTGGAAATAAATTGAGTATGTATATTTTATTAAAATATCTACCTTGATTAAAAAACAGTTTCACAAATTTATTGAATCTTATGTGGAATGTAACACTCAACTATCAATGCATTCTCATGTAAACTCTTCTATATGTATGATTCTTACGATGATGTGTTCTTTTATGAAATAATAAGTTTCTTGGTCTTGAATTAGAAATTAAAGTTCACAAAATATTACGAGGATGAAATTTCATTAAATATGGGAGAATTTAACACCTCAATATTTTAGTTCAAAAAGAATACTATGTTCTATTATGTGTACCACACCCAATAACAATCTTAAAAAAATATGATTTCATAATAAAATATTATTATTTAAATATGATTATTATAACCTAGTCATTAGTTTAGTGAGTATGAATAGGATTAATCACATCATGAAATATATTCATGTAATTTTTATTTAATACAAATTTACTAATTAATTCTTTGGAAATAAGAATGCAACTTTTTAAAGAATTAGAGCATAGAAGATTAAAGGAGATACTTTTTATAAAACTATTTTATGTCTATAAAGCATTTTTTATCAAAGAAAATTAATTTAACCTCTATAGATAAATGATTTTAATTAAATTTATAGATAATATATTTAATAACATAAATTAATATTTATCTAATGGAGGTTACAAGATATGGAATGGTTATAAATTCAATTTAGATATCAAAAAAGAAATTTATTAAAAAATGAGTTTTACTGCATTTTATACGTGCATATTATTATTAATTTCTTCTCATTTTACAACTTGTATCTTATAAAATGGACATAATTTTTGAAATTAATATTTCAAAATAATATTAAAATACTTATTTTGTATTTTACAAAAAATGTTGATTTTCGGGTGGATGGGTAAAATGCTAATTTTGTACAAACTATCATTTATTATCTTTTAAACAAAGTAATTTCAAAGATACATTTAGTTTTTTATTTTTTTAAAATTCACATAAGATTCATTTTATTAAAAATAGTTTAATAATTATATGGGAATCAACATTGTACATGATTTTGCAATAAAATCATTTGCATGCTTAAAAAGATTATTTTTCAAAAAATGGTTTTTCATTGTGTTTGGAAAACATAGAATAAAATTAATTTTAAACACTAAAGGCAATTTAATCTGGAAAAATGGATTTCATATTTCTAATCAGTAGGTAAAAATTTATTAATGAGGTTGATTTCATTTTTGGTCACATTGAATAGTAACCATGTTAAAAGGTTCTCACCTCATTAAAGGGTAAAACAGGTTAATTAAGGATAAAACTTTTTGATAAGATAAAAAATATCATCTTAATTATTATTGGATTATATTATTTTAAACATTATTATATTATTTTTGGAAATATGGACTTTTTCACTTTAATTTTATTACAACCTTTATATTATTCTATGTTAAGTGTAAATAAAAAATGTCATTCTCTCTCACTTATTATATTGTAATAATATGGTATAGATATAAATGATATGTGAATGAATATAGATGATAAAATTAAATATTAATAATTTTTTATTATATTTGTTTATTATTAATTATTAGTTATGGTATAACTACTTTGAACACTTAGGCAACGCCGGTATAACACTTGTGAAAGTAGTAGAAAAGGCAAGTAAATAATTTTAAAAAATGTTAAAAGTAATACATTTTGGATGGATTTTGGTTTTACACAAATTTATTGCATAATAATAATCTAAATTGATGGTTAAAGAGTTTATATTTTAATTCCATTGTTGTCTTGTGATTTTTTAAGTCAAATTTTGTAAATAGTCCTAAAAATGACTTTAAATAGTATTTAATGTTTAAAAATTAATTTAAAACATTAAAAATCATAATAATCCTTTATTAACTCAAATTAATGGGAGATTATCTATGTTTCCATGCATGGTTTTTTTATGTTCCACTTATTAATTTTAAAATTACTTTCATGACCCTTAAATATTGGAAATTTTATCACAATGATTAAGGCTAAACAAGGTTAACAAGGGGATTATACCAAAAGATATAATGTAAGATTATAATTAAATATGTATAAATTTTATTTTAGGATTTTTTTTTCAAACTTATACTACTTATATTCGATTATATATAACTTTTGATACATTTTACATGAATTAGATACATATTTTATATTGATATTTCATGTATATACGAGATTTCCTCCCACCTCACATATAAAGGGAACCTCCTCTCCTCGTTTTTTCAAACCCCTTAAACCATTTATCCCAATAAATACCTACCCAAATTCCTTCCATACCTTCATATCTATGTTTTATATGCGTTGGAATCACAAAAATACCAACTTAGAAGGCTTAATGTGTAATCCAAATGATGTTTCTCAAAGAATATGTATAAGTCTTAACTAAGTGTTTTCATGTTTATTTCTTCTTCCAAATCATATAAATCTTCAATAACCATGATTATATAATAACACAATAATCTTAAATAAATTAAAAATTTATCATGTTTATGACAAAACCATTATTCTTCTTCTTTTCCATCCAATGAAAAATGAAAACATCACATGCGCATATGTATTTACTACCACCTCTTTGAAGCGATGCATTTTTTCTCATAACCAAATCATATGTCTGGTTAAAATGATAGATAAAATAAAAATATATAATTTTATTTTATAATTATGATTCTATAAACATAATATATTACTTACTCTCTTGAATTTATATATTTTGTAAAATGATAACACCACTTGTATGAACATGTGGACTACCACATACATGACACGATGTGGTTTATTTTTCTTGTTTATATTTCATGGATGCTTTTAAAATATTATATAATGTATAAAAATAATAATTATATCTTTATTAATATTATTTAGATGATTAAACCAATATCCTTTTGACCATAGTCAACTTACCAAAGTCACATTGGACTTATAAACCAAAAATCCTCAAAACGTCCAACAAGAACATAACCATTTTATTTAAAATATTAAAAATAGAAATAAATTAAATGATGCGATTAATTATAATATAATTAAAATGAAATTTTTTATAAATTATGTATACAAATAATATAATTTTATTACTTTAGGGAGTCTATATATGAACGAAATGAATCAAGACTTGTGGTAAGGGACTTTCTTTTAAAAATATTATTTTAAAATTTTCCTCCAAACCCTTTTTCTTCCATGTAAGGGTTTTTTTAAATGTTTTCTAGAATGTTACTATTTATGATTTAAAGGCTGAAAATTTTAATTTTTGAATACTTTTTAATTTATTTATAAAGTATTAAATATGAATATTTTAAACGTTTCCTGTATGAGTTGTTTTTTACTCTCTTTATCAATGTGTGAAAATAATATATTTTTCAATGATTATAAAATTCATGACTTTCCCATTATTATGAAAATTATTATTTTTTATTTTTAATTTAAAACATTCCAAATTTATTTTAAAATAAAATATTTTTCTCAATATTCTTTAAATTTTTATTTTTAAAATGTATTTTTATAGAAATAAAAATTGTTTTTCTCATTTTTATGAGATAAGTAAAAGTGTTATTGGTTATGGGATTGAATTCCAATTAAAATGGTTATTATGGTTAAAGTGAAACATATATGTTTTTTCTTCATACAATGGTTCTTGGATATTTTATATGAATGATAAGTGAGTCTAGTATAGCTCTGATAATCAGTGAGCCTGTTATAACTCTCCAATGCATCAGGTGAAGTTGTATATTTTACTAGTGAAAGATCAATCTAAAGAGATGTGGGGATTATCAAATTATAAGATCCCGTTGTATGTGTTATTTTAATATTTAATGTAAAGATAATATCTCAAGGTACATATATGATATTCTTATAATGTTTTTTAAACAAAAAAAATTATTTCAAAAGGTGATAAATGAGATTATTTTTTAAGGAAAGTTTATAAACTTTTCAAAAAATGGTGAAAGGATTATTTTTCAATGAAGTGCATTGTGTTGGATTTGTTGTCAATGAGGCATGAAGTTGTCTTGGAATGAATGGAAGTCAAGGAATGTTAAGATGTGAATGACAAAGGTTGTGATGGTGTTGGTGATGAAGAGAGAATGGCCATAGTACTAAGATGCATGTCACTTAGGAGATTCACTAAGTGACATAGGAGATGATGGTTGAAACATTCTCTAAGAAAATCTGACGATTGCTGAACTGATCTTTAAGTTCTAAGAACTTGTATCAAGATGATACAAAGTCACAACATGAATAGAAGACCATGCATTGTCTTCACAATGCATGAGGAGTTGAAAGGAGTTCCATCCACAACTACTAAGTGGATGATCTGCATTAATGAAGTCCATGCACTATCACTTAGTGCATGTGAATTTGAAGTTGATCCAATTGATCTCTGATTAGATCAATGAAGAACATTGAAGAATTATTTGATTCAGGAGCTCGGTTGATGAAGAAGACCCTTCGAGAATGTCCCTCCTAAGTATTGAACACATATGGAAGAGGAGATGAAGAAGAAACCGTTTGGAATTCCATTCCTAAGTGATGAATACATGTTGACAATAATGGAGGAATTTCAAATGAAGAAGAAGAGAGGAAGAAGGAGAAATGAGGAAGATGGCTTGGAAGATTTGACATTTTACACTTGGGAGTACTTTGTTCTTATACAAAGCATTATTCTGTCCTTTGCCAAAAAAAATAGGCCACCAAGGGCCAGCCTTAAGGGTTCAACCCCCAAGGCACATGTGGGCCTAAGGCGCCACACCCAAGGGGGGATCCCATGTGGCCAGCCCGAGAGGCAGAGGGGGCCGTGTATAAGCCCCGAGCTACGCGGTGGTGAAGTCCGCGCAGCGCGCGCGCCCGAAGGCACGCATAGTGGGCGCCAGTGGCGCGCCCGAGTGGCAAGAGTGGGCGCAGAGCGCGCCCGCAGGGAGAACACGGTGCGGGGCGGCACCGTGGAGGGAGAAGATGCAACTGAGGAGTTGCGGGCAGCGGCAGGGTAATAAACCGCAGAAAAATCCCGCGGCGTTTCGATGTGGGACGCGCAAATTCCACCGGGAGAAAATCTCCGCCGTCCGAGCAATCGCGCGCTCGATCTGGACCGCTCATCTGATCCGCCGCGCCCCCGATTTAATCCGGCCGTCCAAAGTCTTCTGATCGCTCGATCCGACGGCCGAGAGCTCGTCCTCTACCTCGAGCTCGTCCGAGGTCTCCCCGAAGCCACCCGCAGCCGCCGTCAAACCAGAGGCCACCCGAGCACCGATTTCGAGCTCCGGGCCACCATTTCCAACGCCGAAGGCTCCATTGAGTTCGTCTGGATGTACTGAACACAACCATGCGTAAAAATGGAAGTGCATGCAATGTATGGAGATTTTGGAGTTCGGCCGAAGGCAAACGAAGTGCCGAGGCCATGAGGATTATTGCTGTGCATGGTTTGTGCCTAAACGAAGGCCGTGCATGCGTTATAAATCGCATGCACGAGGAGGAAGAAAATAATAAAAGAAGCCGCGTGAAACAGAGAAGGTAGATTCAAGATTCGGAAAGATTTTAAAGAACCGAAACTTTCGGTGATTCAAGATTTAACACGCGGATGATCCGAGGCGTTTCTCTGCCTATAAAAAGAGAGGCCGAGGCTCTCATTAGGTTGCTGAGTTTTTGAAGAAGGAAGTCCCGTGAGAAGCACTCTGTGCCTCACGAAGTCGAAGCCCTGCGCGCACACTTGCGCGGCAGTGAAGCCCGGAGCATTCCTTGCTCCGAGAGGTTCCTTTTGCGCACCTCTTGCGCGAAAGAAGAATTGAAAGGTCCCCTGCGCGCCTCACTTGCGCGACAGGAAGACCCGTGGCCGCAACATCTTGCGCGCCCACGGTTGAAGCCCGAGGTGCCTTGCACCCGTGGCTTGCACGGCCCGTGTGGTGTGAGGCTTGCGCGGCAGTGTTGAGGAAGAGAGGCTGTGGTTCATACCTTGTGCAGATGTTGGAGAAGAAGTTGGCCGCGGCTCAAGAAGACCCTTGCGCGCCTTGTTTGTGTTCGGGTTGAACACACCTTGTTCGAGACATACACTGTGTGTGTGCAATTGAAGAAGAAGCCGTGTGTGTGCAAGAAGAGAAGGAGAATAGCCCAAGTCTCGTGTGTGTGCTTAGTGCAATATGAAGATGCAGTGCATTACATACCTACGGGTTGTGTGAGGAAGAACCCGAGGCTTGGTTGTTTGTGGAAGTGAGAAAGCAAGGCCGAGGGCACACTTTGTGTGAATGAACAATTGAAGAACATACTTTGTGTGTGCAAGTGAAGTAGGCCGTAGCCCTTGTGTTGGTATTCGGGTGTGTGCAAGAGGAGGCCGAGGCATGCTTTGTGTGTGCAAGTGGGTGAAGTGAAGACCACACATTTGTGTGTGTGTGCAAACTTGAAGAACCACCTACGGCCCAAGTGCGTGCAAGAATAGAGGAGTAGGCCAAGATCAAGTGTGTGCAAAATGAAGAATTTGTGTGTTCTTAACAAGTGACAAGTGAAGGCCGAACCTAGTGTGTGCACTAAGAAGTGTGTATACCCATAGAAGAAGAAAAGGGAGGACATCCACACTAAAGTATAACACACATTCTAGTGTGTAAGCAAATTGCATAAAGTGTGTGAAGTCTGAGAAGTAGGTGTGTGCTTAAAAGTATTTACACCCATTGTGGGTTTATCACACCAAGGAGAAAAAGGGGAGTGCATGCATGCATGCATGCACGTGCACACGTGAACAGTGCTAAATCAGTGGTGTGCATCTGAGGAGTCCAAGACTTGAAGATCTTGAAGAGTTGCCATGCACTCAGTGCATGATGTTGAAGTGAACTGAGACTGAGCCAGACTGAAGTTGAAGAGAATGGTTGTCTGAGTTTTCAGTAGATTGAGAAGATCCTGATCATCACAAGTGATCAGAGGTACAGAGCAAGGCCAGCAGTCTTTATCCCAGACTGCTGAAGTTACTTGAAGAACTTAAAGTGAAGAAGTGCTACTCGTGTGACTCGAGGAGCCAGAAGAAGACCCTGTGGGACTCAGGGAGAAGAAGTCTTCAGTGGGATTCTGGAGCAGGCCAGTGGGACTCTGGTAACACTGTGGGACGCAGTATAAAGACCCTCCTGTGGGACTCAGGAGAGATACAGTGGGACTCTGTATCGACCATTGTAATACTAACTGATTATAATGGGAGAATCCATGCTGAGAGAGCATGGCAAGGATGTAGGCCTTTGGTGCCGAACCTTGTAAATCCTTGTGTCCTGTGCCTTTTCATTACTGCATTATCCGGGAAAGGTTGAGAGATACAAGAAGAGTGGATCGAGGCTTTAACCAGCCATAGAGGTTTAATTGATTAAGAATCAATTAGTAAAAAGTTTTAAAGGATCACTGATTCACCCCCTCCCCCTCTCAGTGATTCACACTGATCTGGGCACTTCAATTGGTATCAGAGGGAGGTTACCTCTAAAAGATCCAAGGGAGTCTTTATGAAGTGCAGATTTGAGGAAATGAGTGACCAGCCTCAAATGGAGATATCTGCCAAGACTCAGAAAAATAGAAAGAAGAAACAGGCCAAGAAGATGAAGAAAGCCTGTCCTAGCTGTGATGCTGATGGAACAATTCATGATCTTCAGAATGCACTCGAATATCTTCAGAGGACTGTCCCCATGGAAGTGGAAAAGTGTATAGCTACAGGCATCCATGATCTTCAAGAAGAAAAATCACAGTTAGAAGAAGAAGCCAACGCTATGGAAGATCAGCTGGCTAAAAGGGTTGGCATAACCAACACTCTCAGAAAGCTGGTAAATGCCAAAGATGAAACAGTATCTCTTTGCAATGAAAGATATGAAGACACTGCTGAAGAATTGCAGAGAAGCCTTTCTGAGAAAGAATTCTTTAAAGTATTGGTCAAAGAAGTTTTCCATGCACTGGAAAAGAGGCACAAAGTGTCAATGGTTGTCAGAGATGCTCAACTAGAAGACAAAGTCAAAAGGGTGAAGGAGCTGGACAATTCATTGCAAGAATTGAAGAAGGTGCATGAAGACCAGATGAAACAACTGGTGGAGAATTGGGAAGGAAAGCTAAGAACTGTTGAGGATGAGAAGAACTCCCTCAATATGAAATGCTTAGAACTGGAGGTGATATTGAAAAATCAGCAATCACCTAAAGCTGAATCCTCCCAGTCAGCTGAAAGAAGACATGTTGCTACTCAAGTATGCTTTGAGCAGGATGATTCTAAGAGAAAGACATCCTCCAATAAAAGTGCAACATCTTCTAGAAAGAAGGTACCATCCATACCATCTTGTACTCATGCTTCTAAAAGTGTTTCTACTAAAAGTGCAGGATGGAAGAATAATTCCAAACAAATATGGATGAAGATAGTAAAGAAGCAGAGCTCTCCTGAAACAGCACAACAGGTCAAGAAAAGTACCCTACAATCAGAAGGACTGAAGAGGTCAAGATTCGTGGGACAATGCTGGTGTTGTAACAAGTATGGGCATTGTGCAAAGGATTGTTGGTACAATCCACTAAATGCCAAAGCACAGAGGAAGCCCATGCCTAGGGGGAGCAAGCCAGAAGGAAAGAAGCAACATCCACAGGTCCAGAGACATCTGTTTACTGCAAATAGATTTGGATTACTTGACAACATCTGGGATGATTGCAAAAGTGGTCAAATAGATACATGTCAATCTCCAACTGTATCCAGAGCTCAAAAGAAGAAAAGATCACAGAACCTGGCTAAGAGAGATTCCTTGGGAAGCAAGAAGAAAGTAGAAAATGCTCCCAAGAAGTGTTTGAGAAATGAAGAAAAGTCCTTGGAGTCTGAATCCAAGAAGGGTGATGCATCCAGAAGGACCACCAAGAAATGATTCTACTGTGGAAAGAAAGGTCATATCATGGATCTTTGTAAAGAAGCCATGAAACTAAATAGAAGCAGACTGAACTCCAGAAGACAATCAATCAAGAAGCCGAAGGGATTGATTGAAAACAAGTTGCCTAAGAGAGGTAGCTTGACAGCATCAAAAGAACCATGTGGAACTTCCAGAACTGAGGCCACACTTCCAAATGACTTGTTAGTCATATGGCCAAATCAGTTGCAACTTGCCAAAGATCTACAAAGAGCTGAAGATGAAGTTCTGGCAATGGCTAAAGCAAAAGGGAAGAAGAAGGTTTCACATGAAGATGTTTTGAGAACCACACCAGCACAATCATCAATAAAGATCAAATGTGCAAGTGTGAAGACTGGTGAAAATGGGACATCTCGGTTGAGAGAATCTTCTCAACCTTGTTTTTCACGTTGATGAACCAAGGAGGTTCCATCTTATTCCCTTATACTCTTGGTATATACATGTGCTAACATTGCAGGGAATTGAAGATGATGATCATTCTCAGCTGGAGGATGGTTTGAAAAGATTGGAGTGCACCCCTTGAGGGGGAGCAAATCTGAAGAAGATGATGTTCTAAAATTAATATCATCTTGAGAAAAGTGAAGGTATACCAATCATACTTTCATCCCTTGTTTCTTAATTGAGTCTATCTTGTCAATTAAGGGGGAGTATGGATTGAAGACAAATGGATGAGGGGGAGCTTTATCTTTGCACTGAACTTTCTAATGAGTTTTGTGGAGTATGTGCAGGATTTGGCAATTCATTGTTATATCTGAAAACTTTCAAACCCCTAAGCATGATCTCACATGTACAGTGAATTTTGGACAGCTTTGAATTCCTTGGTCATATCACTCTTGTTTTCTACACCGGGTTAGCCCAAGTAGACTTAGAGCTGATTTACTAAAGGTTCTTTGCTAAAGAGAACATGTGACATCATCCCTCTCCTAGTGTTTTTCAAGAAGATACTTTTCAATGGGAGGAAGAGATTTTTTCATATTGACCCATTCATATGTGCTGAAGGAGTGTATTGACAACAAATACAAAGGGGGAGATTGAAGTGCATTGTGTTTCATTTGTTGTCAATGAGGCATGAAGTTGTCTTGGAATGAATGGAAGTCAAGGAATGTTAAGATGTGAATGAAAAAGGTTGTGATGGTGTTGGTGATGAAGAGAGAATGGCCATAGTACTAAGATGCATGTCACTTAGGAGATTCACTAAGTGACATAGGAGATGATGGTTGAAACATTCTCTAAGAAAATCTGACGATTGCTGAACTGATCTTTAAGTTCTAAGAACTTGTATCAAGATGATACAAAGTCACAACATGAATAGAAGACCATGCATTGTCTTCACAATGCATGAGGAGTTGAAAGGAGTTCCATCCACAACTACTAAGTGGATGATGTGCATTAATGAAGTCCATGCACTATCACTTAGTGCATGTGAATTTGAAGTTGATCCAATTGATCTCTTATTAGATCAATGAAGAACATTGAAGAATTATTTGATTCAGGAGCTCGGTTGATGAAGAAGACCCTTCGAGAATGTCCCTCCTAAGTATTGAACACATATGGAAGAGGAGATGAAGAAGAAACCGTTTGGAATTCCATTCCTAAGTGATGAATACATGTTGACAATAATGGAGGAATTTCAAATGAAGAAGAAGAGAGGAAGAAGGAGAAATGAGGAAGATGGCTTGGAAGATTTGGCATTTTACACTTGGGAGTACTTTATTCTTATACAAAGCATTATTCTGTCCTTTGCCAAAAAAAATAGGCCACCAAGGGCCAGCCTTAAGGGTTCAACCCCCAAGGCACATGTGGGCCTAAGGCGCCACGCCCAAGGGGGGATCCCATGTGGCCAGCCCGAGAGGCAGAGGGGGCCGTGTATAAGCCCCGAGCTACGCGGTGGTGAAGTCCGCGCAGCGCGCGCGCCCGAAGGCACGCATAGTGGGCGCCAGTGGCGCGCCCGAGTGGCAAGAGTGGGCGCAGAGCACGCCCGCAGGGAGAACACGGTGCGGGGCGGCACCGTGAAGGGAGAAGATGCAACTGAGGAGTTGCGGGCAGCGGCAGGGTAATAAACCGCGGAAAAATCCCGCGGCGTTTCGATGTGGGACGCGCAAATTCCACCGGGAGCAAATCTCCGCCGTCCGAGCAATCGCGCGCTCGATCTGGACCGCTCATCTGATCCGCCGCGCCCCCGATTTAATCCGGCCGTCCAAAGTCTTCTGATCGCTCGATCCGACGGCCGAGAGCTCGTCCTCTACCTCGAGCTCGTCCGAGGTCTCCCCGAAGCCACCCGCAGCCGCCGTCAAACCAGAGGCCACCCGAGCACCGATTTCGAGCTCCGGGCCACCATTTCCAACGCCGAAGGCTCCATTGAGTTCGTCTGGATGTACTGAACACAACCATGCGTAAAAATGGAAGTGCATGCAATGTATGGAGATTTTGGAGTTCGGCCGAAGGCAAACGAAGTGCCGAGGCCATGAGGATTATTGCTGTGCATGGTTTGTGCCTAAACGAAGGCCGTGCATGCGTTATAAATCGCATGCACGAGGAGGAAGAAAATAATAAAAGAAGCCGCGTGAAACAGAGAAGGTAGATTCAAGATTCGGAAAGATTTTAAAGAACCGAAACTTTCGGTGATTCAAGATTTAACACGCAGATGATCCGAGGCGTTTCTCTGCCTATAAAAAGAGAGGCCGAGGCTCTCATTAGGTTGCTGAGTTTTTGAAGAAGGAAGTCCCGTGAGAAGCACTCTGTGCCTCACGAAGTCGAAGCCCTGCGCGCACACTTGCGCGGCAGTGAAGCCCGGAGAATTCCTTGCTCCGAGAGGTTCCTTTTGCGCACCTCTTGCGCGAAAGAAGAATTGAAAGGTCCCCTGCGCGCCTCACTTGCGCGACAGGAAGACCCGTGGCCGCAACATCTTGCGCGCCCACGGTTGAAGCCCGAGGTGCCTTGCACCCGTGGCTTGCGCGGCCCGTGTGGTGTGAGGCTTGCGCGGCAGTGTTGAGGAAGAGAGGCCGTGGTTCATACCTTGTGCATATGTTGGAGAAGAAGTTGGCCGCGGCTCAAGAAGACCCTTGCGCGCCTTGTTTGTGTTCGGGTTGAACACACCTTGTTCGAGACATACACTGTGTGTGTGCAATTGAAGAAGAAGCCGTGTGTGTGCAAGAAGAGAAGGAGAATAGCCCAAGTCTCGTGTGTGTGCTTAGTGCAATATGAAGATGCAGTGCATTACATACCTACGGGTTGTGTGAGGAAGAACCCGAGGCTTGGTTGTTTGTGGAAGTGAGAAAGCAAGGCCGAGGGCACACTTTGTGTGAATGAACAATTGAAGAACATACTTTGTGTGTGAAAGTGAAGTAGGCCGTAGCCCTTGTGTTGGTATTCGGGTGTGTGCAAGAGGAGGCCGAGGCATGCTTTGTGTGTGCAAGTGGGTGAAGTGAAGACCACACATTTGTGTGTGTGTGCAAACTTGAAGAACCACCTACGGCCCAAGTGCGTGCAAGAATAGAGGAGTAGGCCAAGATCAAGTGTGTGCAAAATGAAGAATTTGTGTGTTCTTAACAAGTGACAAGTGAAGGCCGAACCTAGTGTGTGCACTAAGAAGTGTGTATACCCATAGAAGAAGAAAAGGGAGGACATCCACACTAAAGTATAACACACATTCTAGTGTGTAAGCAAATTGCATAAAGTGTGTGAAGTCTGAGAAGTAGGTGTGTGCTTAAAAGTATTTACACCCATTGTGGGTTTATCACACCAAGGAGAAAAAGGGGAGTGCATGCATGCATGCATGCACGTGCACACGTGAACAGTGCTAAATCAGTGGTGTGCATCTGAGGAGTCCAAGACTTGAAGATCTTGAAGAGTTTCCATGCACTCAGTGCATGATGTTGAAGTGAACTGAGACTGAGCCAGACTGAAGTTGAAGAGAATGGTTGTCTGAGTTTTCAGTAGATTGAGAAGATCCTGATCATCACAAGTGATCAGAGGTACAGAGCAAGGCCAGCAGCCTTTATCCCAGACTGCTGAAGTTACTTGAAGAACTTAAAGTGAAGAAGTGCTACTCGTGTGACTCGAGGAGCCAGAAGAAGACCCTGTGGGACTCAGGGAGAAGAAGTCTTCAGTGGGATTCTGGAGCAGGCCAGTGGGACTCTGGTAACACTGTGGGACGCAGTATAAAGACCCTCCTGTGGGACTCAGGAGAGATACAGTGGGACTCTGTATCGACCATTGTAATACTAACCGATTATAATGGGAGAATCCATGCTGAGAGAGCATGGCAAGGATGTAGGCCTTTGGTGCCGAACCTTGTAAATCCTTGTGTCCTGTGCCTTTTCATTACTGCATTATCCGGGAAAGGTTGAGAGATACAAGAAGAGTGGATCGAGGCTTTAACCAGCCATATAGGTTTAATTGATTAAGAATCAATTAGTAAAAAGTTTTAAAGGATCACGGATTCACCCCCTCCCCCTCTCAGTGATTCACACTGATCTGGGCACTTCATTCAAGGAAAATTATTCTTGAGTTTCATGTTTTCCAAGAAACCCTAAGGTTTATAATTTTTTCCTTTATGATTTCATATGAAATATTTTGTGAAATCTATTGAGAAGTTAATCTGTTTTCATAAAATAATAAATAGATATTTGATCACAAATGTTTATTATGAAAAGGAAATTTTTTCTTATGGATTTTTCCAAATTAAAAAATGTAAAATATATTTTATCTTCTTTTATAGGCCATAATGATATTTTTTTCTCATAATAAATTTTAAAATGTTTTTGAGTGGGCTTAAGGTTGAGTTAGGTCATTAATAAAGTTAGAGTTCCAGTTTTGAGAGTTGCCATGAAAAATGAAAGTGTATCTTTTTATATAATTTTTTTTGAGAATAATGGACACTACACAAAAATATCCATTTTTTAATGTAACATATTTCGTAATTATATAAAAATATAAACTGAAAAAATGTATATGGGATGTAAGTGATGTAATATACACTATACATCATGTAATTTATTGAATAATTATGTATTTTTTGTTATAGTTGTTGTCAAAGTAAGGGTATTTAGATAAGGTTAGGAAGTTATAAATGAAAAATTATTTAATAGTTTTAGATATCATCATTTGTGAATTATTCTAAGTTTTATCATAAGATTAAAGTCTTGGATACACCCTTAAAGTTTTATGTGATGTGAGTACTTTGGCATACATTTATTGAGTTTAAATAAATTTTTTAAGATTATGTAACCCTTAAGTTTAACTTATGTTATATTGAAATGGTTATTTAAGGAAGAATTGTTTTATATTTTTTAGACATAAGTTGGAAGGTATTGATCACCTTCTGGGTTAAGATGGTCTTTAATGTTGAAAAAATTATGTTTAATTAGGATAAAATATTTATTACATTTTGGGAACATATTATTTATCTTATAAAAAACCATGGGATTGAAAAGTGAATCGGAGACTAAATGATTAAAGTTATTTTTAAAGAAGTTAACTATATTAGAAACATTATATGACTATATTAAATAAATATTTTATTGTCTAAGATGGGATTTTATTGTAGAAATAAAGTTTGGATTAAATTTTGGAAGCATATATGATTTTATTATAACTTTATGGTGATTTGGGTTATTAATAGAAAGTATTATAATGTTTTGGAGAATATATAATTATGGAATATACATTTTTTGTTGTTGGATTTAGGATTCATTGATTTCATTTAGAGGTAAATTATATGTTTATCTTGGAAGAATATGCTATCAAATAATTATAATATATAGTATTCTATTTTGGTCTAACATATTTTGAAGAGTTTTAGAGCTATGTATGTATGGATTGATTTAAGTTGAACTGTGGGTTTTATTGTTGATGTTTTTGAGATTAAAGTTGTATTTTCTCATATTAGATTTTTTCTTAACTTATGTTGACCATTTTTTTATTGGTTAATAGATAAAAACATGAGGAATAACTTATCAACCTTTTATAAATCTTATGATATGTTGAAAGTTAATTTTAGTGCTTTAGGACTACAAAATTCAGCTTGAACATTCATTGTCTATAATAAGAGATTATATATAAATAGAAACTGATCTAATCAACAAAGAATGTAAATAAAAAAATTGAAGTGGAAATAAATCAAGTATGTATATTTTCTAAAAAACTATATCTAGATGGTAAAATAATTTCTCAAATCTATCGAGTCTTATATGGAAAATAACACTCAACTATCAAGGTATGATTTTAGAAACACACACACACACAGATATATATATATATATATATATACATATCAGTGTGTGTGTGAGTATTATAGAGGTAAATTATGTTAGGAAATTTTAATTTCCCCCAAATTAACCTATAAATTAAAGTTTATGATAAAATATATATCTGGTTTTATTACTATGTGATGATAAATTCAATATGATATAATAAAATTAAAATTATGAGGATAAAATTTCTAATGATGGGATAATGTATCAACCCAATATTTTAGTTTAAAAAGAATATTATGTTTGATTCTGTGTACAACATAAGAAACCGAGCATAAATATACTACAATATACTATTAAAATATTACTATTTTAATAGGACTATTATAACTTAAAAATTTGTTTGGTAGGTATGATCAGGAGTAACTATATTATGAATTATATGTAGGGAATTTTTATTTAATAAAAATTTATTGATTGGTGCTAAGGAAACAATAATTCAATTTAAAAAAGATCATATTTGATTAATGAAGATACTTTTGAGAAAACTACTTTATGTTCAAATTTATTTTATCAAAATAAATAAAGTTAATCATTATATATAAATTATTTAAATTAAATATATAGATAAAATATTTAATAAAATAAATTAACTTTCATATAATGGTGGTTACTATATAAGAAATGAGTATAAATTCATTTTATAATTCAGAAATCCATTTTCTTCAAAAATTGGTTTTTATTATATTTTGTACATTGATATTATGATTAATTTATAAAACTTTTAGAACTTTTTTTTGATAAAATGGACATAATTTTTGAAATAATAATTTCAAAATAATACTGAGATAATTATTTTTAAATTTTTTGAAAAGTTTTATTTTTAGGTGAATAGTAAAAATATCGATTTTTCAAAAACAATCATTTATTATCTTTGGATCAAAATAATTTATGTATTCCATTTAGTTTTGGAATTTGTTTAAAGTTTCATAAGTTTTTTTATTAGATAAAAATAAACTAATTATATGGTAATCAATATTATACATGATTTTGGTATAAAATCATTTTTGTGCTTAAACAATGTGTTTTTCTAAATATAGTTTTTCATTGCATTTTGTTGGATTATAATAAAAGTAACTTCTTCCAATTATATAATTAAATATTGAAAAATGGATTTAATATTTTTAATCAGAATTTTTAAATTCATTAATGGGTTTAACATCATTTTTTGTTACAATGAATAGTAACCATGGTAAAAAGTTGGGACCTTAGAAAATGGTAAAACAAGTTAATTAAGGTTAAAAATTTGTGATAAGGTCTAAAAATATCATCTTGATTAATATTGTATAAGATTATTTAAAAAATTATAACACTATATTTGAAAATATTTATTTTGTTTCACTTTCCCTTAATTACAATTGTTACATTATTTTATGTAAAGAGTAATTACAAAATGTCACTCTCCCTCACTTATTTTGTTTTTTTATAATGATATATTAAAAATGATATATGAATGAATATAGATGATAAAATTCAAAAATAATAACTTATTTTTATTATATAATTTTATTTATTTATTTATTTATTGGAATAATTACCTTGAACACTTACACAATGACGACACATCGCATATGAAAATATTAAAAAACGAAAGTAAATTATTTTAAAAAAACTTAAAAGTATCATGTTTTGGATGAATTTAGGTGTTCCATGAACATATTTTATAATTATAATGTATAATTTATACTTAAGTATTTTATATTTAAATTCAAGTTTTATAATAATACGTTTACAATCAAATTTTGTGAATAGTCCCAAAAATAACTTTAAATATTATTTAATGTTAAAAAATATTGTTAAATCATTAAAAAATCCTGAAAATCCTATATTAACTCATATGGTTGGAAAATGTTCGACATATTCATTAATGGTACATGTATGTTCCACTTATAATTTCTAAAGTTACTTTCATGACCCATAAAATTGAAAAATGTGTTACTATGGTTAATGTTAAATAGGATTAATGAGGAGGTTAAACCAACAAATAAGGTTTAAAATGACACTTAAACTTGTATATATTTTATTGGTTGAATTTATTTCAACATTATACACATTATATTAGAATATATTTCACATTATATCTATTTTACATGAGTTAGACACATATTATATATTAATATTTCTTGTACTTACAAGATTGTCACTCACCTCACTTATATAATGGCACTTCCTCCCCACTCTCTATCACACTTATTGTTCCATTTACCTCTAAAAATATCTAAAAACCCTTAAAACCACTCCAAAAATTTCCTTACATATTGTTTCCCTTAAAAAGGGTAACTTAGATGGCTTAAGGTTTAATCTAAATGAGGTTTCTCAAAGAAGGGGAATAATCCTTACTTGAGTTATTTCATGAATATTTCTTATTCCACATCCCCTAAATCTTATATAACCTTGATGATATAGTAGAATAATTATATTTCATATAGTTAAATGTAATTATTTTTATGAAACATCCCTTATTCATATGCTTTTCTATCCTATGGAAAATGAAAATATCGCTCATACGTACGTGTGGATTACCACCTCCACGAAGTGATATGTTTCATTTTTCATAACCCCAACATATGGATAGTTAAAATTATGGATAAAATGAATATATATTATACTTAAATAATAATTACTACTATAAGAAGATAATATATTACTTATTTTCTTACCTTTCTATCTGTTGGAAAAAATATAACGCCACTCATATGTACGCATGTACTACCAACTCCACGTGCTGATATGATTCAATTTTCTTATCTTTATTTAATGTATAGTTATAAAATTTTACTTAATGTATAAATATTATAATTATATCATGATTAATTTTCTTTTTATTATGTAACTATGATCCCTTTTACCATACACAATCTACCAAATTCATTTTGGACTTATAAACTAAATGTCCTCAAAACATCCAATGTCAACTAAACCATTTTAGTAACTAAATAAAACATTGTAAAAATATAAATAAATGGAATAATGATAATATATTGGACATAAAAAAATAATAAAAATTGGAAAACTTATATAATTTTATTACTCAAGAGGGTATACATGCCAACGAAATGATTCAATACACAAGGTAAGAGACTTTCTTTTAAAAGAATTGTTTTATACTTTTACTTTAACTCTTTTTATTCAATTTAAAGGTTATTTTAAATGTTTTAAATAATTATATTATTATAATTAAAAGTATGAATATGGTTTTTTACAAATACTATTTACTTCCATTACAAAGTATTAAAAATTAATTGTTTCAATGTTTTCGGTACAAGTTGTTTTTGAATTTCTTTACCAAGGTTTGAAAAGAATATTTATTTTAATGATTATAGAATGAAAAAGATTTTCCTACCATAAGAAACATTATTTTTTTCAATATTATTTTACAATTCTCCATGTATATTTTTGAAATAAAATAATTTTCTCAATAAACTGAAATATTTTTGGTTTATAAATTTTTTTCTAATGAAAATTTATTCGAATTTTTTTAAGATAACTTAAAGTGTTATTGTTTAAAGTATTTAATTGTAAGTGATATAAATTTTATAGTTAAAATGTAAAATATTTTTGTATTTTAATCTTTTTATGGTTTTTTAAATTTTATATGAATGGTGGTGAGCTTAATATAGCTATGATTATGGGTGAACTCATTATATATCTCTAATTAATTGTTTAAAGTGATATATTTTACCATTGATAGCTTACTCCTAATAAATGTGGGAATTATTTGGTTAGGTGATTCTATTATAAGTGTTATTTTAAGGGTTAATATAAATATAATTTCCAAAGGTTCCAATATGATATTATAGTAATTTTTTATAATTAAAGAAATGTGAAAGGATTTTTTTTAAAGGAAAATTATTCACGAGTTTTAAAATCTTCCAAGAAACCCTTATGTTTATGATTTTTTCTTTAAGTTTTCATATAAATAATTTTATGAAATATATTGATGAATTACTATTTTTTTCATAGAAAAAATGGCTACTTAAGCTCAAATGTTTATTATGAAATCGAAAACTTTCTTATATACTTTTTAGGTTTAAAAAATTAAATAACATGTTTTATTTTACTTAATAACCCTTAGTGATATTTTTTTATCATCCTGCATTTTTAAATGTTTTTCACAAGGCTTAAGGATGAGATATAACATTAATAAATTCAAATATTCAGTTATGATAATTTCCTTAAAAAAAGAAATTATATCTTTATAAAGAATATGTTTTGTGTACTAAATTTACACTATATATAAATATCAATTTTTTAATGTAACATATTTCATAATTATCTAAAACTCTAAACCATAAAAGGTATTTGTGATGTAAGTGATTAAATATACACCATAAATCATGTAATTTATGGGATAGTTATGTAAATGTTGTTTTAAAAGGGGAGTACAATGTTATTGTTTTAGAAGTATTTGAGGGAATTCATGGTATCTTAATGGATATAGGTAGACAATATCATAGTTTTTGAATAAGATAAAAAAGTATTCTGAGAGGACTGGTTTTGATGGAGGTTGTTCAAAACCCCTCATGGTTTTGGGAACATCATTATATTTGGAATGCACTAAAATAAGGGATATTGTAAAATATGGAATCCCTTGAGTCATAAGTTATAATATGCATGATATGAATATCAAAAGATATAATATTATCATATCATAAAAGGTATTGGATTTCATAGTTAGCCTATAACATAATGTATGGTTGGAAAATTCTATGGTATTTAAGTGTATGGACACTGTCATTTCTTCCTGATTTTTTTCTTTATTTATGAATCAATGAGATTGATTTATTTAATGCATATACATTCATAGTTTAATTTTTTGAAGTGATCAAATGATTATGAAAAATATCAAGTGGTATGTTTTGGTCTGAGTAAAGATGGAAAGAAGGGGTGAATTTCCTTTTTTAAAAATTAGAAATTAAAACTGAACTTGATGCAATTAAAATAATTAAATCGATAAATAAAAATATTTATAGTTAAGAAAAATGTAAATATAAAATTAAAATACAAGCCATAATATATTAATACTGGAGTTTAGAAATAATACACAAATGGATCCCTATGTCTCCTCCCCTCAAGTATCCTTGAGTGGTTTTGGTTTAAACCCTGTTTTTTAAGGTTTGTGACATGAAACCCAAACCTTGATATTTATTAGTTATAGAAATAAATCCATTATAGTAATTGATACACTTGTTTTTTTTTATTTTTACCAATAAAACCCAATAATCCTTTATTTTTAGTGATTTTATAAAAAAAGGTATCATTTTAGTGGTTTGTGATAGAAATCCAATATCTCTCACTTTTAAAGAAGTGATCACCTATCTCATAACCCTTAATGGTACTGAAAACCCAATCCCTTGCTTTAAAAGAAGTGATAACATATCCCCTTCACACTCAACGATAGTGAGCACCCAAAAATAAGAAAAAATAAGAAAAAATCTATAAATAAGCTCAATGGGGCACACTAACACTTCTCCAACAAGATATATTGATAAAGAGATGAGAAAACGTGACACAATTGTAAGAGGGCACATTAAAGAGAGAAACATGTCACAATTTCACTCTATAATTGATATTAAAGGTAATTGGTGGCTTCTAAGAATCATTGGGGGTGTATTTATATCCTCCAATATCTTTAGGGTCATTCTGGAACCTCAAATGTCATTAAAGAGCCGTAGGAGTTTCACTTAAGGTAATAAGGGTCCACTATAATGGATATATTTTTAAATGAAAAAGGTCTATCGAATATCTGGTGGTATCCCACTGGGTAGCCACTAGAACCTGCTGGTAAAAGACTCCAAGAGGGTCCTCCGCAACCTTTTCGAGCCCTCTACTTTCTGGAGTTATTATTTTAAAAAACATTAATATTGAAATAATTAAATTCATCAAGTGTAAATATTAGAAACACATTTAGATGTTTGTGATCATTAAAACCAACTAACTGTGTGATATGTGTAAAAATATTAAAAATTTTTATTATCAGAGACACTTAAAGAGTTATAAATAAAAATATAGACATGATTAATTTCTTAAAAATATAATTAAAAGGAATTTCAATATTCTATAATGAAATTCATCCAAGAAAAACATTTTCAATGTTTGATGGTAAAATAATTAAAAATAAATTAGAATTATTTTCCTATTAGGAAAGAATATATAACCCATTTTTCTTATAAAATAGACAAGTATACTTTTAATATCATAACAAAAAAAATTATAACCCCTTTATGATTATAAAAAATTCATAAAATCAAAATATTTTTCAATCATTTTAATGGTAATTTTGAAAAAACATTAAAATTGTTAATCATAATTGGAGCATGATGTCCAAAATAATTTCTAACTTATCTCCAATTTTTTTTATATAGAAAATTAAACAACCCTTTAAAATGATCACTTTTAAAACCATATCCTATTTTTGATTTATCCAAAGAGTCTCATGAATAGGTGTTAGAGAAATAATGGTCAATTCACTCAAAAGCAACATTTAAATTTTTATATATTATTTTTAAGAAATAAAAAACATAAATATTTTTAGAAATATAAATCCAATATTGTCAAAATACTATATTTTGAAAATAAAAAACTTTATAAAACATACTAAAATTATAAATGAAGATATAACTTAGAAGTTCAAATATAGTTTCTTCCTCAAGGATAGTTTTAGAATTCTAAAACTTGAAAACAAATTTTGAAATTTAGAAGCTCTAATTTTTCAAAAATTATACATCAGATATATCTAAAGTAGAAAAAAATATAATATTTTAAACTTTTAAATAAAACATGAATCTTGAATAATAAATATTTTTTTAATAAGATCATGTTTTATCATGGTTTTTCTTTAAAAACAATTAAGTATGATAAAGACTAAAATATAACAAGTTTGAAAATCCTCATAGTTAATAATATCTTCTCACTCTAAAGAAATAAAAATATCTATAAATAAATGTCTAGAATATAATTTAAAAAAGGAGTTAAATAAAAATAAATAACAAAAATGTGTTCTTTGAATTTGATGATAGAATTTGAAATTTAATTTCAAGAATTAAAAATTATAAAATTGATTTTATAATGTTAAAATTCACTCAAAAATTAATGTATTATTTTTATAAAATTGGTGATTAAAAATGGTTAGGATCCCCTCAATTAATGCATTCTTTGAGAGTATTAACTAGTCACATGAAACTTAAATTAATAGTTAAACAAATAAAAAATAAAACAAAAAAAGCTCACCTAAGATAGTAAAACAAATTAGTCCATAAATTCAAGACATAAATAAAAGATATAAATAAATTAAACATCTAAAAATTAAATTATATCAATAAAATTCAAGACATTAAGTAAATAATATAATTAAATAAATATCAATGTAAATAAATTTTCAAAAATAATAAAATCCTTAAAATTTTATTTTTTTCAAAATAATCGTTAAATCTTGAAAACCAAAAATAAATGATTGAAGAAAGTTATTTTAATTTCAATATTATTTAAACAAGGAATATAAAATATTAAATTCAATATTTTAAAAAAAATGAGTAAATATGTCTAGCAATGTTGTAGCTCCCCCTTATAAGCAGCCTCATCTTGAGGTGACTCATCCATATCTCTGAAATCTAAATCACATTGGCATTATCCTTCAACTTTATATTCTCCCTCTCAATTGGATTCTTATTCACCCTAATCTCCTTCTTTATCTTTATCATAATCAAAAGCAGAGGGCTTGGAAATCATAGGTGGTATATAAATTTCAGGAATTTCAGGCTCGTTTTTTGCTGAATATTTTTTGAGAATTCCAAGAAGTTCATAAATAAATTCTGGGTTCTAAGGATACTGATGAAAGAATATATTTTAAACCGTGACAAGGTTTAAATTTCTATGCTTGGAAGGAACCTCAAAGTAAAGGATTACCAATTTAGGTACAATATAGAAGAATATTCAAATAAGGAGGTGGCCAAGGGGTAATGCCCAAGATCATATAGGGTGAGAGGAAACATAGTATATAGCCTAGAAGATGAAATTAATAAGATTTAAATATACATTATGATTTATAAAATAGATAAAATCAATGTGAATATACATGGTGTTCTAAAGATTTATAATTTTAAGGGATATGAATGTTTGAATTATTCTGTTAATGAGAAAAAATTTTAGAGAAAGTATAAAGATATTGATAAAGTTTGATGTATTTTGACCAAAAAATTTTGAAGTGCATCCTAAAAGTTGAAATTCATATCAATTGTAAATTTTACTTACGAGAATTATTGTGAACCCAAGTGATGAATTCTCATAAAATCAAAAATTTATTGAGATATGATTGAAAAATATGTCCCATTCATGTTTGATAAAATGGCATCATAATAATCCATATAGTCAAATAAGAAGTGGGAATAAATTTATTTGACTAATGAAGTATGAAAAACATCTCTAGATGGTGGTTCAAAGAATTTCCACCACCCTTGGAACTCAGTGACCCTTTTCATGTGAGGATGACATTGATTGACCCAAAAAAATCAATGATATGACCCAAAATAATAATTTTATCTAGATAAATTGGGTTAATATATTTAACCATAGGTGGATCAGAAGGATCTTTGGTGTTTCCCTTTCCCATGGAAATGGAAGTGTGAGTATGACATGATGCCATGGGAGGAGAAGAAAAATGAATAAAAAATCATGTAATGGTTTGGTAGTGATGAAGAAGACATACAAAAGAGGATTTTATAGATAAATAAAGGGAAATTAATTAAAATTGAGTGAAAAAACAAGAGAAATTACCAAAAAATATAGATATTAGAGACAAGAGGAGCGTAGTTCTTGAGAGAGTTGGTAGATAATGAAGATCAGATGATATTAATGTGGGGGAGAGGGTGAAAAAAATGAAAATTACCCATCCCCCGCACAAGTATGACTGGGTTGGTCCGACCCCACCAAATATTATGTGAGGGACATCAGCTGGTTGGTGAGTGAATTCTAGAACCCCGGTTCTATAAGGCACCACCAGTTACTTAGTGAGGTACTATTTTCTAGCTGATGTGAACCTTGTATGATCAAACATGAAAATTTAAATTTGGAACAATGATTATAAAAAATACTCGATCAAAAAATCAATTAAATTAAATAAAAAATTATTTTATTAAATCTAAATAATAAGGATTGTATCATTGATCAAAATATTTTTCATAAAATATCACAAAAGACATAAATTTCAAAATGAGTAAAAATGAATTTCTAAATGATCTAAATTTAGAAATTTATAAATCAAGAATGAAAAATCTTCACCATATCTTATTTAAAAAAAGTAATTTAATCTAGACATATCAATCAAAATGATATATCATAAAGGTTTCTCAAGTATTCACAATGTAGTTTCTTAGAATTAATTTTGGGACATACACCATAAAAATAATCAAGAAATTAAATATTTTGTTAACCAAAATTTGGTTGCATAATTGTCATCCAAAATTGATTTTAGAAACCATAATTTCTTTGAATAAGTTTTTATAGAATAAAAATTTGAAGAATGGTGAATATATTTAGAACATAGATAAAAATTAATTTTTTATTTTACATTCATAAATCATGTTCATGGTCATTCTATGGAAATTTCAAATTTTATTTTAAGAAATGGATTTAGAAAAAGTGGTGTTTTTAGAATGTATATAAGTTCTTTATTAATTAGAGTAACCAAGCTTGTAAGTACCGTTTTCGTGACATTGGGAACCCAAAATAAAATCCAACTTTTTTTAACATTGGGTGAACTTTGAAAGATAATTTTTGATTAATTTAATTGTATTTTCTAAATTTTCAATGTTGGGATTATATTTTAGAAAACCCCTTTTCCCTTTAATTTTATCTAAATCTTTTTTTAATCCACCACTGTCATGAACCATCCCAAGTCGACCCTAAACCAGTCACAAGGTCCAGGCCACGACAGGTCCCAAGAGGCTTTTTTGATCCTCTCGGGATGGAGACAAGTACCAAGGGTATTAATAGAGTACACAAAAGAATGATTTCTCCAATATATAAACAATAAAACAGACTATGGAAAGAAATGGACATCCCAAAATACATTTATATAAAAACTAAATTGAACATTATTTGTACAAGAAACTGAACGCACAACTAAACCAACAACTCAACCAGTCAAACTCGATAACCAACTAACTCTATGTGACCTTATGGTAACTCTCCAAAAAAATGATCACACATCTCCCAAGGTTATCTAACTGAATCTGAAACCTGCACAAGGGATAAAAATAGAAGAAGAATATAGGTGTGAGTATTAAAACTCAGTAGGTTAGCATGATATTTTATTCCCAATGAACATAATTTAAAATAAAAGAAACATCAATTTCAGGTTTTAAATAAAAATATAAAGGTATGTTTTCCTAATGAGGTCCCATGCTATAAAAAATCTACCAGCCAAAAACTTGCATGTTTTATAAATAAGAATGCTTGTAACAATTTTCAAAGAGGTGCAACTTCAAAATAAAACAAGTCTTCAAGAGGTATTATTTAAAGAATATAAAATTTAAATAAGTCACCCACACTTCTGAATTTACCAACCAACCACATTGTATGACTACGATGAGTACAAAATAGCCAATGAGCACAAGTCATGGGAACACCCCTTGGCACTAGTTTGTTGTGAGCCCCAGGTACCTCAAATATCGGTGAAAGTAACCATAATAAATATATGTTCTCATGCACATGATCCATTATTATGGATCATACCCATAACCTACTAGTCCCCCAACATCATCATCATTATATTTTAGTTAGTGTTTTCATGGTCAAACATGATATGCGAAACAGGGTCCAAACCCCAAGGGATCACTAGCATACTAGTACACGTCCGCCCACTTAGATACTCGGGATTATATTTAGTGCTCAATAAATTTACTCATATTATCAAATACACTTTCAATATTAAAATTTCATTACTGATTCATAAACACACAAACAGCCTGTAAACATGCTTCATATTTATTTCACGAATCAATAAACCACTAAAATGTTTCGTAAAACAATTTCAAGGAGTATAGTGAGGCCTTACACATAAAATACATTCAAAAATTCTCTTTTAAGGAAAAAAACACATCAATAACATAACAAAACAAATTTCTTATCCTCAAAACCAATTAATAAATCACTTTCATAGACCATAAAACGGCCCCAAAAATATAGAACATGAAATGCAGATGGAAACCATTTTCACAAAAAAATGTCAAATGGGCCTTTAAGCCTTTATCAAAACTAACATTTGACCAATGTATGCATTTCAATTTTTTTAAAGAGGTTTATAAAAACCATTTATAGTATCAAACCACATTCATAAATCCCTTAAATCACTCAGGTTACATATTCAAAACACATCCATTTTCATAAGGATGTGAAACAAGCTATTTTCCAGACACTCGGGCCAAAACCTGTTGTAAACAAAGAACCCATTTTTTGTAAAACCAAATACAATTTCTAAATCCATATAAGAACCTAAAAATACTATTTACCATTCTTGAAATTAATTTATAAATCCATACAAATAATTTTTAAATAATAAATCAAACATAAAATCCAACCGAGCAATTTATCGAACACATGACATGCCCTTTTTAAACAAAACAATTTATTTTAAAACTTGACAAGGAATAAAACACCAATTTCATGCCATATTTTATTATATCTACTATAGATGTTATTAATACCATAAACCAGGTTTTAAACCTCAAAAAATAGTTGTGAAATATAGAGTAACATTTAAACAAACACTTGGTGTGCACTTTTATGACAAAATAATTCTACCTTTAACAAAACAAGGCTTAAACAACCATTTTTCACACCATTAAAATTATCCAAATGATGAAAAACAATAATAAACATATATAATAGAAGTGAAAAATAATAAAATTATGAAACATAAATGATAAAGGTATGTGCAAGGGATATTCTACCTCAAATCCTTGGTGCAATGGAAACACACTCCTAATATAACTATCTGAGGGTTTATAAACCCTAAACATATGACGACAATCCCAAACAAACAAAAACCCAATAAAAATCATGGTATAATAGAACCCTATGTCTAAAATGACTAGGGGAGAAGATAAAAACAACAAATAATGAAAGGAGGATGAAGATAGAGGATAAAGGGGAAGGAATCTTACTATGCCATCCAGAAAACTCTCAGTATTCCATTATATCTGAACCAATAGAGAAAAGGGAAGTCTTGGAACTTATTCGAGGGGATCCAAAGGTCTGGAAGAACCATGGAAAGATTATTTGTAGGAAAAATAGTATGAATTAAATGATTTGTGCATAAAACATTTTACCTTCTCAATACTGGACGTTTTGAGGAAACCTGAACACTTTTGCCCTAATATGCGATCAAAATGAGCTTCAAATAGGTAAAAGAGATAATGGGGTGCGAATAGATATGTTTTATCCTAATCGGAGGTGTAATAACCAAGAAATATTAAAAACTTAAAAATATATAAATGAAACAATTTATTTATTTTTAACTGGAAATGTGCCCACGGCGTGGCCCAATGCCTAAATAAGTAACCCAAATTAACCATGATTATTAATCTCTAAGGGGTCTAAAAGGATAATCTAGTTTTAATATGTCAGTGGACGAAAAGTATGAAGTTTAAGGAATGAAAAATGTTGAAAAATGAAGGAGTTATAAAAGAAAAAAATGTGGTTTTTAAATTTGGAAATGGGCTCACGATTGACCCAAATCATGAAATAAACACAATTTATCCAAAAACTCCTAAACAAACAATGGGGATCCCAAATTAAGGTGATTAGAAATATATTGTAGTTCAAAACTCAAAATTATTCTCACCCAAAACCCAAGTAAAGGATTGTGATTTTCAATGAACCAGATCAAAACCAAGACATGAAAAAAAACCGGGTGTGACAATCATTTTCCTCCAATAATAAATTCAATATTTTATTTTGATCTTCATAATTTCTTGAGATAAAATATTTGGTATTTCCTTTTCTTCTTTTTTTTCTCATTTTATTTAAAAATATGACCCTTCTTATTAACATAAATATTTTATTTCATTTTAGACTCTTTTAACTTTGAAGTAATCTCGAAAAATACCTCTTGAAATTGATCTCTAGCATATCTTATATATTCACTATTCAAATGGCTAGATAAGAAAGAATAAGTTGAATAATTTAACTCTTAACATACCTAAATTTCATCCATAATACATTTGTAACTATCATATCTTGATTCAAATGATGAGAGGAAGTCATCACTATCAATCCATGTTGTCACCTTGAAACCCTTCTTCATCTTCCTTTTAGAAATGGGGCATTCTGGTTGAATGTGTCATCCATGTGTGACATATACCAAATTTTAAATTTCATGAGCGTTTTTACACAAATAAATTATATAATATTTATTACTATCTTGAATGTAAAGTAGATCATTCATGCATTTCCCATAAGGCCCAAAACTGATATATCATTAAGAGCTCACTTGTCCTTGGACTCTTTTGTGGGTGTATATCCATGCATTAAAATTTTCCAAACATTATTTACTATGATTATAAAAAAATATAAATTTTTATTTTTTAATAACCTTAGTCCTATCCATAAAATTATGGAGTTATTCCCAAGGAGTTTCCTTCCGAATCAATATGGTTATTTAAGGTAGAGGACATATTTAGTAGATCATTCCTTGAAACTAGATAAGGTTTGGAAATCAAGTTTCACCATAATATCAATTTTGGTTTGAATAAAGATAAGAATAGGGGTGAATATCATTTAATTTTTTTTTTAGAAATTAAAACTAAACTTGATGGGATTGAGATAATTAAATATATAAATAAAAATTATTAGAGTTAAGTGAAACAGAAATATATAATTAAAATAAAAGGAAAAATATACTAGTAAAGGAGTTTCATAATAGTCTATAAAGGGATCCTTATTTCCCCCCCCCCCTTAGGTTTTCCAGATATTTTTTGGTTTAAAACATACTTTACAATGGTTTTAGTAAGAAACACAATGCCCTTTTTTAGTGGTTGTGTCTGGAAACCCATTACAATAATCAAGACTTTTAGTTTTTAGTTGTTGGGATAATAAGACTCAATCTCTGTAATATTTTATAATTAATGCCATGAAACTCACTATACTTTTAGTGGTTTTGAACCAAATATTCCTCAATTTTAGGTTAGTCTTTAGCTATCCCACGCCATCAATGGTAGTGAGAAATTAATCCTTCACTTTAAAGGTAGTGATAATCTATCCTCTTCACACTCAAAGATAGTTAGATCTTAAGAATATAAAAAATAAGATACATGTTATGAAAAATCCTAATAGACCACACTCACACTTCTCCAAAAATACAAAATGATAATGATATGATAGAAGGTGGTACTTTTGTAATAGAGCATAATAAATAAGTAAAAATGACACAATTATGTTCTAGAATTGATCTTCAAGATAACCAATTGCTTCTAAGTATCCTTAGGGTGTATTTATAAACGCCAATAACTTTAGGATAATTCTAGAACCTATAATGGTATTAGAGATTTATTGGGGGTCGAATTAATCCTAGGAGGTTCCACACTAATGGATGTATTTTTTGTTTGAAAAAATGCAACAAGCTAGCCTGTGGCACTTGGATAGAACTAGTGTTATGTCTGGGTCCCACTAGGTAGCCACTGGCACCTATTGGGGGAAGACTCTAAGAGGGTCCTCTATATCCCTTTTGAGCCCTATGTTTTCTCTAATAATTACCTAGAAAAAATTTTAATATGGAAATTTTTAAATTCATCAATTGAAAATGTTAGAAACACATTTATATGTTTTTAATCATTAAAACCACCTAAATGTGTGAGGTGTACAATGGGACATACATTGCTATCCTGCATGTCAACCACCTTGAGATGGAATCCAACACTCAATATATATTTATTTAATGAAAACGTCTATAAAAAGAGTCTATAAAATGTTTGGTATCCCCCTATTAATAGGTATTGTGATACATGCAACCCTAAGTATGAGATCTCTTAAGTTCTTAGTTCTTCATTCATTTTCATCAAGTAAAGTGTCGGAATGCCTACTAATAATAGTATTACTCTATTTAGGATCACGGATATAAGGTTAGTGTAATTCCATTATAGTATGTAGTCTTTTGGTTGTTGGTTCAGTGATATCTATCAAGAATACTGCATCAAAGCGTAAAATATAGATCTTTAAAGGTATACCAGTACTTTAGGTTCTTTTTTCCCAAGTTGATTTTGTTGATGATAGATCGAGAATATATGGTTTTGATTCCACTTAAAATAGTATTATATGATCACCCAAATCCTATAATAAGTATCAAAGATACTTTAAATGAATCAACATGTGTTTCTAATATTTTTAAAAGAACATTTATTTTGTAAGATGTTTGGGACAATATTATAGTGTACAATATATATGATTGCTTATGTTTTGGACTTGTCATAGCGTACGACTTCAAAATATCATAGGGTATGATATATTGAAATCTCGTGGATTTTTATTGTTACATAAGTTAGTATATGTGATATTTTTTCTTATGATTGAATCTAGGGTTGTCAAAATATATTATTGTGTCGTATTAAAGATATAGAGGACATCGTCAAATATGATTAGAACCTTATGAAAATTCCTATTGTAAGCTACAATACTGATAACATATTATCATTGATAATTACATTATCAGTAATAAAATATTATATACACTTAAATTGTTAAAAATTTAATTTTTTAGATATCTTTTCTTATAATTTATAAAAAATTTATAAATGATAAGTGTTAGAAATTTTAAAATGAGTTTTTTCATACCAAAATTTAATATAAAATTTTTATATTTTTATCTTCTATTTATAAAATAAATAAATAGTTTATTTATTGGGTTATTACTTTAGAATATTTATGTTTATAAATTGTTTATGAAATATGAATATTTTTTATAATTTATTTTATGTGATATATTGTTTCTTATAAAAAATTTTAACTAAGCATGACATGTTTGGTATTGAAACATAAAATTTATTTTTCCTCAACCATGACCTTAGTTTGTAATTAATTTTATTTTCTTGAATGTAGTTTTGGAATATAGTTTATATATTGGTTTTTAAAGTCATTATGAATTGGATTCTCCCTTGAGTAAAGTATCCCTAGGTAGATGGACTTTTGGATTGGACTTCCACTTGGCATGGAGGAATATTACTTGTTCTAGAAAAGTGGGGGTTGACTATCTGTGCCATAGGGATTACTCATGTGAATATTTTCAATCACATATAACTATAAAACTTTAAATTAAATATTTAAGTAACATATTAATGACCTGAATTCAGATATGTGTAAATATTTTTGACTTATATTTTTTAATGAGTAATAAAAACTATTGATTGGGTAGAGATTTACACATTAATATGGTTTGAACATATTAATTTGGTGGTAAGAATTAGGATTCCAAAACTAAATCGTTGGAAGATTACTTCCGTAAAGGGATAAATAATGAAATAATAAAAAATATATGAGATGATATGATTACAGATTTAATATGAATATGAAGTATATTAAATTTTTGATACTTTTAAATAGAACCCATCATATAACACTATGAGATTTTGCAAAACTTTTTCTCTAAAATAATACCATGTCTGATGGATTATTTCACACGCAACACCAAACTAAAATTAATTATAAAATATTTCTGAAAATTTATTAAGAAAATTTAAGAATAAAAAATCTATAGTAAATAAAAATATTTCAGCCAATTATAAATGCATATAAAATAGTATTAAGAAACTTTATTGTTTTAAAATGATATTTTTCAATAAAAATAGTTTTTTCATTTATATTGTATTTCATTTAAAATTTAAATTTATAAATTTTAGAATTTAAAATTTGTGGAATAAAATTAATTTTATAATTTATAATTTTGAAATTATCTTAAGGTGATTTTTTAAAATTATCCAAAAATAATTGATTTTCCACTGAACAGTGAAAAAAATACAGATGTTGCTAATGCCATCACATTTATGATATTATTATAATGAAATAATGAATAAAAAATTTTAAAACACTTTTTATATAAAATATATATTCCTAAATCAAATTTAATCATTTAAAAATAAATTATTTAATTTATAAAATCCATGTTTAATGTTTTGGAATTTTTTGTAATATTTTACTCAAAATTTTTTTTTCATTCAATTATATTAAAAATTAGTTTTCATTTTTTGTTGAAATTAAATATAAAAATTGGATATAATATTTTAAATCAAAATTTTAATATTATTTTAAAATTTAAATTTTATTTTTAGTTATAAAAATATGATTTTTAGGATTGAAGTTAATTATCACAATACTGGTAAAACTTTTATTTTCAAATAATTATTTTATTAACATGGTGTAATTTTTATCCAATAAAATAGATTAATATCTTCTACAAAATTAATATAATAAAAAAATTTGACCTATACATAAATATATTAACACTTATTCAATTTTTAATCAATACTAAATAATATTAAGAACACCTAATGTTAAAAACAACATTTTACTACAAAACACTTTTTCAATATATTAAATGTTTTAATATAAAAGTTAATTTTATCTTATTTAGAATTTTAATTATATTATATAGAGACAAAATTTAGGTTAATAAAATTAAAATTTGGTAATAATTATAACATAATATTTTTCATAAAATATAGATTACTTGGCTTAAAACTGTTTACCAAGGTTAAAACTAACATGGAAAAAAGTAAAAAATCAATATGTAAAAGGCTTGAAACATGTTTAAATTTTTTTTACCAAATGAATAGTATAAGATTAATTGGCCTTATATCACCCCAAATTTCATTATTTAGAATTTTTAATCCATTGAACCTTTAATAGTGTCATTCCATCATTGAAAAAGTTATGGGTATTTACAAAAGTGCCATTTTCATAAATTACAAAAGGGGATCATTTATACTATATTTAGCCACCATTACAAAGACTTATATATAAAGATAATTAATCAGTATATATTAAACACTCTCCCCATTTCCTAGAATCCTTTTTCTTAACAAATGATAGTGTAAATGGTCCATAAGATGTTACCCAAGGGAGAACGTCCAAAGGGAGAGCTAATGTTCTCAACCAATCTCTCCGATTTATTTTATTATTATACCCCCATAAAGTCCATTTTATTCCATGAAATTATGATAAAATAATTATTCACAATATTCTAAAGTTATTATAAAAATTTAATAGCCATTTATTACCTTCTTTCGAATCCATTCAAAAATTGAAGACACTTTCATGCGTATGTGCGAACTACCGCCTCTATGAACAATGTATTCTGTTCTTCATGACAGCCATGAAGGTATGATAAAAAAAAGTTATTTAATAAAAAAATATAATATTTATAATAATATTAACATTATTATTTGATAATTATTTTTTTATACCCACTCAAGTTCTATAGAAAATGAGAGCATCGTCTGTGTGTATGTACGGACCACCACCTCAAAGGAACATCGTATTTGATTTTCTATTATCACCTAATAAGAATGTATTTAAAAATGTATTTAAATTATAAAAATAATATTTATGACTCTATTAATATTATTAAAATATAATTTCATGCATTCTTTAATTGATATTAATAATTAACATTCACAGTAAACTCAGCCGCCAAGAAATTGAACATATCAATAAACCTTTGAATCCATTTTAGAAAACCTATTAAAAATTATAAATCTTGTACCAATTTAATAATAAAATAAATAAGATTCTATAATCATGGATTCTTTGAAGCTATTTTACAACACTTTTTACCATGGTTTATATACTGAGTAAGTTTCATAGAAATCAACTGAATCACCGCAAGTAACCAGCATAAGAAAAAAACTATTTAATAAATAAAGAGCATATAATAATAAATAGACCGTATAAAATGAAATATATCTGTAAAAAAATCAATAATTATTTTAATAAAATTTAATTTATTTATCAAAGATATTAGTTTCACACACAAAATAAATCAGGACCATAGGTAACGGTTATTTTTTTTCTATTTTCAATTTCATGAAATATATATGATATTTTGCACCATCACTTATTTTATAAAGTGTATTCACTACCCTATTACCATAAAATATAAGGAATATCATTAATTTAAGGATGTTTTAATTTCTAATTCATGGTATCCCTCTTATTCTCTTTTGATTATTACGTTACCATTACCATAAGTTTTTTTTATATCTAAATTTTAGTTCATTTAGATATTATTTATATTCACTAATTATTTTATTTTGTGGTGTATATATTGGCCATGTATTTATATTATCATAATTTTTCGTTAAATATAAAGTATTTAAAAATTGATCTCATGTTCTATAATTTGTGGGTTTTCAATTTGAAAGATAAAAAAACTTTAAGGGTCTTTTTTAACTTAATTCTCAATCATTTAGTTGTGATTATTCTTCTTGAATATATTCCAAGCAAGTTGGGTAAATTCTACTATTTGATTTTATTTTATGGTATTTTCTATTTTTTATGAGGATTTACATATCCAAAACAAAAAATATAATTCTAAATTTATCTTTGTTCATGAATTATGATATATATATGGGAATTGGTTAACTCAATTTTCCTCTCTTTGAGATAAAATATTATTCCTTTATAATCATTCTTATAATTTCAAAAAATTATTTTATTTTCTATTTGGAAATATAAATACTCATTTATATACTTTTTTTAAATTCTACCCAAATATTCTATCTAGATGAATTTCTTTCTAATAAAAGTGCATGTTTTTTAATATAAAAAACTCATTCTCTGTAAAAATAGTTTTTCCTCCATTTCCATCATCATTATTACCAAAAATATTTTTCATTATTATTTTGAAATCCAAATATGTGTTTACCCATGTGACATTACTATTTTACCTTACTGCTTTTCAAAGGTAAATTTTACACCCTCTTTTTACAATGTGGGTTTTTAAGAAATGTATTCCAAAATATTCAAAAGGTTTTCCATCCTTTAAAAATAAAATGTTTTGTCATCAAAACCATATTACTTTTCAAAAACCATTATATATTTTAAAATCAAAATTAGTAAGGATTATTTTTCAAATTAAAAGTATTAAAAATGTTTTCACTTCACATTTTTGAAATGTTTGTGCCATTTTCAAGGATCCATTATTGAATATTCTTTTTAAAGATGTAAAACTTATCATGATGCTTTCACATCAACTTTTTGAAAAAATTAAGCCTTATTTTGAGGATCTAGTATAGAATTTTTTAATAAAAAATTAAATAATTTAATTTTGTTAAGTCCACTAGGTCGAATACCCTGAGAGAGGAGTTAATCGGGGTATGAAAGATTAAAACTTTTTACTTTTGGATCTTGTTTATTTGTTAAACAAAATTCTATTATCTCCTCCTCCCATAGAAATATATGAACAAATATGAAATCATGCATAGGACACAGTGATTTTTACTTGGTTCACACTCACTAGGCTACGTCCAAGGAGCATACAACGACGATATACCGATGTTCCAAGTTCATTAAGTCCCATGGACAAAAATGAGTATAATGTTTGGGATAGATATTCTATGCCAACGATCACTGCACTTACAAATTTTAGGGTCTACTCACTGCATTCCCAAGGGACACTCCCTATGCCTCTTTCTCTGGCTCACTGCCAGTGGAAAGGGTCATCGTCTTCCACTTCCCACGCTCACTACTCTTGGAAAATAATCAAATCATAGTTTATGGATGTGTATGTCAAACATAGTTTATGGACATGTAGGTCCCTTCATTTGCATGAATTCATGCATCCTCAATTATAGGTAGACGCTCTGTTCAAGTTCCATTTTCACCCGTAGATGAAGTCCACCTTCCTGGGTATTGCTGGGTACTAGAAAATACTTTCATAAACTGATTTGAATCTCTCACAATCTTTTTTCTGTGAAACCCCTTTGCCCACAGACTGCCTGGGCCTTTGAGATTGCATACCGCTACCGCGTACCAATTCCACGAACCACCTCTCTGAAACCCCTCTTGTCCTCAAACTGTTCTTTTTTCACGGACTTTCTTTACTTCCATGTACTGAGGATATCCGTACTTGTATGGATTACAGAACTCTATCTCTCTCATGTTCTAAAGATTCCTCCCCCACATACCGAGTCAACTCTTTCCACTTACCAGACTTCCTCCTCCGTGTACTGGACTCCCTTTGCTGGTTAAGAATCCCATCAAACACCGTCAGCGGGAACCACTTTTGGAATTTTCTGAATTCATAAAGTAAAATATGATTTCAAATAATGTTCAATATTTTTGGTAGTCAATAGGATTATTTATTCTTATATAGGAAAAGATATCCACAAAATCCACTAATCCAAGATTTACCAAAATCTTCAATCCAGCCTCCACCGTGTAACGATCCTTCTACCACTGCTAACCGTGATCTATTCATGAACCATTTTTCATATGTGCTCCGCGTACCTATTTTTCTTCTAGGTGGTCGATATCTTATGTCGGCATTAATCCATCTATGTACTGCACAACCTTCCACCGCAAACTATTTATGCGACTATTTCTAGTCTCGCGAACCATTCATGCCGCTCCGCGTACCATTCTCATAACACGGTACGTGGTCCATGAATTATAGTATGCAATTCTCATCCTTTGCCAAATATCTTCATCATTCATCATACCATTTAATCCTATGAAGAAATTATTCCTCTTCCAACATCAAACTCCCAATTTTGAGGCCCAAAAAATTGGAAAACACCAGGAAAGTGTGCCAGCTTAAAAACTTGTCTTCAGAAAACACTGACCGTAGTCATTTGCCGTCATTTGGCTTTGTCAACAAACACAACCACAACCAAAATATACCTAGAGGATTTCTTAAGGGACTCATTCGCAACAATTTTTTTTCAGTTCACCTATCAAAAAAATATTTTCAAAGTGATCATATCTTCTTATTTTATGCCAAATATAAAAGTGTTTTATAAAAATTCTTTTATTATTTATCTTCCATTTTCACTATATCTTTAAGGGGTTAATTTCCTTAGAAATTATTTTTCATGAATGACCCTATAAGTTTTTTATAAAATTCCCTTTTGTGTAATAGAATTTTTTGTTTCAACTATTTACATTATTGAGTTCAATTTTGTTTATACCATATGAAAATGTTGTCAAACATATTTTCTATTCCATATGTTCTTTATAATCTAACAAATTATTATTTTAAAGTGGAATTAATATGTATGTATGATTATTGGGGGGATTTATTTGTTTACCTTTAATTAATAGGTAAATTTTATATCTCATGAACTCAAAATATTACATGAGGGGATTATCCCAATCCAAATGGTACATAAGAAGATTAACCCAAGTCAAAGGATAGATAGGAGGATTATCCAAATCTAAAGGGTACACATGTGGATTATCCTAAGAAAAAGGGTATATATTAGGATTAAACTAATCATAATTGTGTAAGGGGGGATTATCCCAATCCCAAGAAGGGTATATTGGTGTAATCCTTAGAAAAAAAGTTCATAGGTGGTAATCCCAAGCCCAAGAAGGTTCATGAGTGGTTATCCCAAGCCTACTATGTGATGAGTGTCTAGGTGGGTATCATTAACATATGATTTCTTTTCTTATATATATTCCACACGCTTATGTAATAATATTAAAACTATGTTATACTCCTTGGATCATGTTTATTACCTCATTATTCCTACACTTTTTTTATGTATTGTCTTTTCATTTGATATTTTATGTCCTTACATTATGATTTATGGAAAAGTACTATTGCTTCATGATATTTTAATTAGATATTTCTCCCCTACTCATCTTTTATCATATTCTTATGATCTTATTCTTGATCCCCTGGAGATAAGTTTTTTCCTTACCAAGAATTTTATCTCAGTCCTCTATTATTTTTCCATTCCCTAGGTTATAAAGATGAGTATAACATATTAAAGTATATAATGGAGTATAGTGTCGTTCAATTATGGTAAAATGTTCAAAAGTTAGGTAAAATAATTTTCCTATATAATTATTCTTAAAATAAAATAAACCTTATTTTAATAGGATTCTATGATTAATGTGAGTTTTATAATTTATCTTATTGTAATATCATAAAATAAATATAGTTTCATCTCACTTTGTATCAAATTCAATGTTTAAAGAAAGTGTTTTTAGCACTGGCCCAAAGAGTGTGGGTCTTTGGTATCTTAGTTAGAATCAGATAAAGGTTTAGTAATTTTTGAAGATTAATGTAGTTATATTGGGCATTAAGATGAGATAATATTATTAAAACCCTATATATGTTTCTAAGTGCAGGATAACTTTTTAACAATTTGGTAAAGTATTGATTGTATGGTTTTCTTGAAATTAAATCTATTTCTAGATACAAGAAAGTGGATTTGGTTTTGGAATAGATGAACCCAAGGGTAATCACTATAAAAATTTATGGCTGATTATTTACTTGATCTTCACTCAGTGTATGATGAGTAATTATAAGACTAAACTTCTAGAAAACACTCACGGGTGATACTATTTGGTGATTCACACACTCTTTTTAAACCATTATGAGAAATTAGAATATATTTGTATTAAAAACATAATATGAATATGAGAATGGATAACCTAGGATAAACCAAGATAGTTATAGGATGAACCAATTGTAACATAGTTAAAACAAACATATAATATTTTTAAATGATGGTTTCATTGGAGAAGAAATCTTAGGAATGAGTTTTTATATTCATAGGATTATTTATTCTGATTTTATAATATATTATCATAACAATTTTGGTTTTAATATTTGGTTGGAAAAAAGATCTTGAAAATTAATTTATGGAAGGTGTGCCTCTAGAAACTTCTAAGACTTGGATATAGAGGTATAATTTGAATAAATGGTTCAGAATATTAATATATTACTATTATGAGGGAAAATATATGTTACCAAGTTTTCCCTAAGATAATATAGTTTGTATCTATTTAAAAATTATATCTTTAGTCGGGTCTATATTTTAAATTTCCTTATCTATTAGTATTAGTTGTATATAATTAAAACTAGTAAGATACAATTTATTTAAGTGGGAGGGGAATAATTTAACACCTTGAGATTTTGGAATATTTTTTTTAAAATTAACACAATGTCTAATAGCTTGTTTCACATGCAACACCAGACTAAAATAATTCAAAAAATATTTGAATAAAATAATTAATAAAATTTCTAAATAATAAATTATGGATTTATAAATTTCATAATTTTAATTTTTTAATATTAAATTACTTTTTTAATTTATCATGAAAAAATTATCCTACAGTGAATGTTTTAGATTTTTCTAAAATAATTGCTTTTCTAGTGAATAGTTAAAAAACTATCGATTTTGATAATATGTTCACTATTATAACATTATCATAATAAAAGAATGATTTAAAAGTTTTTGAAACCTTTTTCATAAAATATATATTTATAAATTAAAATTATGAATTTAAAAATACTATATTTAATTTATAAAATGCATGTTTCACGTTTCACAAACTTTAATAATATTTTACTCCAAAAAATGTTTTTTTCTAATATTAAAAAGTAGTTTTCATAAATTATCTAAATTAAATATAAACAAATATTTCATTTTTATATCAAAATTTTGATCTTATAAAATAATTTTATTTCATTATTATTCATAAAAATTTGATTACTAGGATTATATTTAATTACTGTGATAATGGTAAAACTGTTATTTTCACAGAATTGTTTTATTAACATTGTGTTTTTTATGTAATAAAATATATTAATCACTTTTCAAAAATGAAACTAATATTATTTTTAATTCTATATAAAAATATATAAACACTCATTCAATTGGAAATCAATACAAAATAATATTGAGAACACTTAATGGTAAAAACAACATTTTTCTACAAAATATTTTTTCTATATATTAAATGTTTTAATGATAAAGTTAATTTTATATTATTTAGAAATTGAATTATATTATATAGAGAATAAATTTATTATAATACCATAAAAATTTATTATTATTGGTTACATTATATGTTTAATAAAATATAGATAACTCGGGTATAAACTAGTTACCATAATAAAAACCAAAATGGTAAAATTTAAAAAAAAAGTGGTAAAAAGATTAAAAAATATTTAAAACATGCTTTAAAATGATTTATATAGGATTTATCAACCTTATATCATCCCAAAACTTCTTATTTCCCACTTTTGATCCATTGAACCTTGAATTGTGTCATTCTATCATTAAAAAGTAATGGTTATTTACAAAAGTGTCATTTTCTTCACTAATGAAAGGGGATCACTTAAACTAGATTTATTCACCCATTAAAAAGAGTTAATTATACCAAAACTCTATAATATTATATACTCAACCCTATAACCAATACTATAAGCCTTTTTATTTCTAAAAAAATCAAAGGATCCTTAAGAGGTAACCTAAGGGAGAACATCCAAATGGGGAGGTAATGCTCTCAACCGGTCTCTTTTATTTATTTTCCTCTTATACCCCCTAAAATTTATTATAATAAATTAAAGTATGATAAAATAATTATTAATAATATTACGAAATTTTATTATAATAATGTAATATCGATTTTCTTATTCCCTCTAAAATTGTTCAAAAATTGAATATGTCATCATGCGTAGGAGCAGACTACGACCTCTATAAACGGTGTGTTCAATTTTTAATAACAAACTTTCATGGATGATCCAAAATAGTTATTTAATTAAATAATATAATATTTATAAACTTATTAAAATTCTTAAATGATGATTATTTTATTTTTTCTACCCCTTGTAATTCTTGGAATAATGAGTCCGCCATCTATGTGTACATGTAGACTACCGCCTCTACAGAATGTCGTATTTTTTAGGATTACCGCCTAACATGTATGAATTTAAAATTATATTTTATGTATAAAAATGATATTTATGAAACTATTAATATTTTTTAAATGTAATTTTTTACATTCTATAACTAATATTAAAAATTAAGAGTCAGTAAACTCAACCACAAAAGAATGAACATATCAATAAACATTTCTTAATTTGGATCCATTTTGGAAAACCTATGTAAAATTATAAATTTTTTGTTAATGGAATAATAATATAACCAAAAATCTATAATTATAGAAATTATGAATCTATTTGACAACAATTTTGACCATTATTAATATTTCGAGGATGTTTATAAGATATCAACCGAACTACCTCAAGTTACCTCTAAAAAAATATTAAATAAACTAATAACATTTGATAATAAATAGGCCTTATAAAATGAAAACTATAAAAAAATGTTCTTAATAAATTTTTTCATAAACTTAATTTGATAATTTAGGATGTTAGGCACATGAAAAATGAATCAGGATCGGAGGTATGGGTTATTTGTTTTTATTTTCAATTCCATAAGATATGTTTGATATTGAATATTATCACCTCTTTTATATGGTGTATTCACTACCCTATTGAATTTAATTATAATTAATATCTTCCATTTAATGATATTTTAATGTCCATTTCATGTTATACCTCTTATTATTATTTTTTCATACGTTACCATTACCGTAAGGGTTTTTTGTATCCTAATTTTACTTCATTAACATATGATTCATCTCCACCGCTTATTTAATTTTATGGTGTATATATTTTCCATGTATATATTTTATCACAACTATTTGTGAAATTAAATGTATTTACATATCCATCTCATCTTCCACCTTTTATGGGATTTTAATTTGAAAGATAATGATGATGTAATACTTTTTGTTAACTCAATTATTATTCATTGAGTTATGATTGTTCTTCTGGAATTTATTTCATTAAGTTGGGTACATTATGTTCTTTGATTATATTATGTGACATTTTTTCTCTTTTCTCTAGTTATTTACATTTATACCATATAAAATCAAAATTTTAATGTATTTTTCTTCACGAGTTAGGAAATACATAAGGGATTTGTTTAATTCAAAATTATTTTCATTGAATTAAAATATTATTCCTTTGATAATAATTCTTATATGTTTGATAAATTCTTCTATTTCCAATTTCATATGATATTTCATCCTTTATCATGGGATAAAATTATGTTTTCAAATCAAATAAAATTTATTAATGAATTTTCTTCTCATAAAAGTGAAAAGTTTTTAAGAAAAATATCATAACCTTTAAATATAGTTTCCCTTAATTTCCATGATCATTATTACTATAAATGTATTACTTTATTATTTTTAAATACAAATAAATTTTTACCCATTAGACCTTACTATTTTTAATTACCATATTTCAAAGGGAAATTATACTACCAATTTTAATGATGTGAGATTTCATTAAATGTATATCAAAAAATTTAAATGGTTTTCTAAACTTTAAAAATAAACTTTTTTATCTTCCACTCCACATTAATTTTTTATAAATTTTTTTTGAAATATATATCATTGAATATTATTTATAAAATTAAAAGTTTTCAAAAAAATCACTTCACCTTTTTGAAAAGTTTGTGTCATTTTCAAGGATCTATTTTTAGAGATTATTTTTAAAAGGGTAAAAGCGTTCAATATGTTTTAACTTGACCTTTTTGAAATAATTATATCTTTTTCAAGGCCCCATTATTGAAAGTTAAGGAAAAAAATTTCAAGTTTTTTCACTTCACTTTTTCAAAAATTACATCTCAAAGTGACTGTAACTTCTTCTTTTACACCGAAGATAAAATCATTTTATAAAACCTATTTTATGATTTTTGACTCTATTTTAACTTTATTGATAATGGAATTATTTAATTGGAAATTATTTTTCATGAATCACCCTCAAATATTTCTTATTAAATACCCTTTTTTGGTTATTGAATTTTGGGTATTAATTGTTTTTGTTTTTGAGTTCAATTTTGGTGATACCATTGGAAAATGTTATAAAACTAATTTTACTTTCCATGTATTGATTATGGAGGGATGAATGATTGTTTTCAAGTGGAACACATATGTATGAATTATTGATGGGTGGGATCCAATATCACCCTTCAATGCATTGTTGATGTTTATATCTCATGATCTAAAAATGGTACATGGGAGGATTATCCCAGGCCAAAGGGTACATGGGATAATTATCCCAAGCCAAAGGGTACGTGGTAGGATTATCCTAATCCAAAGGGTATTAAAGAGAATAATCCCAAGCTAAAAGGTACACAAGAGGATTATCCCAAGAATAGTGGTACAAGGGGGGATTATCCCAATCCCAATAAGGGTATGTGGATGATAATCCCATGCCCAAGGGTACATTGTTTGTAAGTCCAAGTCTAAGAATTTGAACAGGCGGTTAACCCAAACCTACTATGTAATGAATGTATTTGTGGGACTCCTTATCATATGATTTATATGATTATTTTTATAATAGACTCTAATTTCATAATCTTAATCTTGTGTTATATTCCCTGGATCATGATTATTATCTCATGATTCTATACTCTTTTTCCATGGTATATGTTTGTTGATTTGAAATTGTAAGTCCTTATGTCATAATTTAAAGGTAATTATTTTTGTTACGTTATCTTTTAATATGATATTTATCCTTATATAATTATTTCTCATATTCTCATGATCTAACCCTTAATGACATAATGATGACTTTTTCCCTTACTAAGAATTTGATCCCACCCCTTTATTATGTTTTCATTCCCAAGGTTATGAATATGAGTATAAATTATGAGAAGTGAAGAAGGGATTATAATATGGTTTTATCATGGATAAATTTTCACAATTATTTTAAAATAAGTTTCCTATGTAACTGGTCCACAAAGACACAAAACCATCCATTCTTGGGAATTATGAGTTATAATGTCTTACTTATGGAAATTTTGTAAAATAAAGAAAGGTTGAACTCAATTTATATAAAATAAACTTTTTAAAGATATTTTTTCTAGAACAAGACCTAGGAGTGAGGGTCTAGTTCACCTCACCTCAAATAATAACTGTGATATATCTTCCAAAGTGGAACTTATCCCAACCTTGATCATCCATTCAAGTGGCCCTAACTATTAGGTTCCCATGGACTATCTTGTGTATAGAAACAATTTAATTGTTGACCCAAACTCTTAGGTGCCTTTTTATTACTGTTTAATTTGAGTTAAACTTAGCTAGGAAACCCTAAATTTTAGGATACTATAGGAATATAATTTAATGAACACATAATATATATTTGGATAAAGAGTTATCCACTCATAAATCAAAGAGTAATATATGATATAATTGGAATTTTTTTTCAACCAAATATATCCATAGCCTATTTCTATGATATTCAATATAATTCGTGATGAAATATATGTTTTGTATCAAAAAATAAATATTATGTATAGGGATATCATTTTTATTGGGACCAATTTCATTAAAATCATTTATAAGAATATATAAAACATGATAATCTCCCATATATATGTATTGGTTATAAATTATGGCATGCATCGACTATATTATTTTAGGGTCTCTTATATGTATATAATATAAAACAATTATAGATTATTATTTAAGGTTGGAAATTTTTCTCAAAGAGAATCATTCTGAGAATATAAATGTGAATGTTATAGAGTTCAATTTTTTCAACTCTAACTAATGGGTATTGGATACTGGGTGTGGATCACACATTTTATATAAACATGGACATATAGATGGAAAGTAATTGAATAAGGGTGAATTATATATTCATGCTGTCTAGGATCAAGAGTAACTACATTATAAGTTTTCACTAATGATCTAAGTATACCTAGTGGGTTAGTACTAGAATTAGAGAATTGTAATTATGTTTCTTCCATAAAGAGAAATTTGATTTCAAAATGATAAGGTAAAGGTAAATTATAATACCATAATAATTTTACATTATTATATTATAAATATAAATGATTAAAACATCTAAAAATTCCATAGGTATGGATTTATAGACTCATTTGATTATGAATTATTTTATAACTAGGAATATTATTTATTAAGCAATATGAAAAAATAAATGTTTATATAAAAAGTTGAGAGGTCTGGTGGATTATTGGATCTTGTACATAATGATGTATATGTTCTAATGAGTATACAAGTAGGTGGTGGGTTTAAGTAGTTTATAAATTTTAATAATGATTTTAGTTGTTATGGTTATGTGTGTCTAATGATACACAGGTAAGAAACTTTTGAACAGTTAATACAGTTTCAGAATTAAGTACATAATCAACTTAGAAAAAGTATTTATATTCTATGATCAAATCATGGTGGTGAATAATTGAGCTATGAATTCACTAATAATATAATAGATTATATAATTTCTACTTAACTAACTTATCCAAGAACAACATGGTGTAAAGGTGTGTCTAATAGGAGGAATAATACCCTTATGGACATGGTTTGATTGATGATGAGTTAGTGTGACCTTTTTTCATTATGGGGGTATTCTATAAAAACTAATACTTTCCTACTTAATCATTTTCTATATAAAGTATTCACAAAGACACAATATGATTTATGTATTGAAAAATATCCTAATATATATTTTATGAGAATTTGGGGATGTTAAGAATATGTACTCCATTTGAATTTATATAAACTCAGCCCTAAATTAGTGAAATGATTATTTTTTATTATCCCAAAGTAAATATAGGATATTAATTTTATAATCCTACTAAACACAAAGTTTGTGTGGCCTGTGGTGGTGTTTTCCAAGAGAAGAATCATATAAGTTAAAGAGTTGGTGTAATCAAAATTGGAATTCTATAATTTCAAAAACAAAAAATAGAAATTCTCCTAAGATAGAATTCGATTAGGTTCCGAAAGAGTTATGGAAGAAAAACTGACCCAGGTTACATAAGAACCTAAAATGTTTGGTAGGATTCATTGGGTTCCTGAGATATATGTATTTATTATGGAAAATAATGATGAAGTAATATTTGTAGGTGATGAACATACTACCTGACATAAATTTAACAAGTGTTTTGATTATGAGAAGTGGTTATAGAGGGAATTTGATATTGAAACCATGTACACAATCCAAGTTTGTAACTTGGTGGGATATACTAGAAGGAGTGATACCCATGGGTTTCAAGTGGATTTTCCTAAATAAAACTAACATGTAAGGTGGAGTGTCTACCTATAAATAATGCATCATGAAAAAATAAAGAAAAAATCATGGTATTGACTAAGAAAACAACTTTTTAGCTATTGAGATGATAAATTATATTTAGATATTTCATTATATAGTAGATTATTTTTTTTATTAGATATATCAAATGGATATAAAGACTTTTTTCCTTAGTGGTATTTGAGTTGAGGACATATATATGAAATAAGCTACTGGTTTTAAGAACCAAATGAGTCTTCTTGGATATTCAAGTTGCAATAATCCATTTATGGATTGAACTAAGATTTTAAGAGTTGGAATATCCTGTTTTATTATTTGATCAAGTAGTCTGGTTTCATAAAGAATGAGGATAAATCTTATGTATGTTATAAGATAAGTGGGAGTGTGGTGGTATTTCTGATATTGTACGTGGATAACAGAATTTTTATTAGAAATGATTTCCCAACATTATATTCTATAAAGATGTTATTGGGTAAATTTTTCTCAATGAAATACCTGGATGAAGAAAACTATATATTGTTAGGTCAGAATATACAGATATACACAAGAGGAGGGTGAATTGTATCTTTTGAAAATCTTTCACAATTCTTCCTTTTAGTGTCGACTGATGATTATGTGGCTAAGAAATGTTTATCTTATCTTTGAAAGTATGATCAGTGGATAAAATAGAAATACAAAACAATACTATTTATAGTGGTTCAGGGAATAAAACTCCCCTAGTCCACTCCACTAATTACTCTCTCTGTGAGTCTAGTGAATTTCACTAGTCAGGTCTTCATATCATAAGAACAATCCACAATTGAGTGCAGGTAGTTAAAACCGTTACAAATAAGGCTAAACAAGAGCCATTTGGTTCCTTAATAGAGAACTGAAAAGGCATTTCTTATATCGAGAAGCTGATACTCCACCACAATTTAGTACGAGTAGTTGAAACTCTCAGTAAAAATATATTGATAAAAAAGTTTTTGATTGAACTTCAAAGTTGTAATAGCAACAGATAGTAGATGGATCTTCTTATTCATAAAATAGTTTCTTTAAGAAAGAGTAGTTCTAAAGCGATCCGGTTTCAATAGGCCATTCAATAAAAATAGTAATGAATAGAAGTAGCAGACATAAAAAAATATTAGATTCAGAACATGTATATTTCCAGTGTATCCTCTTCTATAGAAAATAGAGTCTAATCGATTGTTGATGTAGATCTATAAAAGATATTTACAATAATGCAGTTTCAATCGAAAAATATGTGTCGAGATATATGGATCGATATATATCTAAATATACATATTCTTTATTGAATCATACACACATATACAAGACAAATACACTGATAGAATAAATAAAGAAGATATTCTTCTTTTCTATTACAGATCCAAGAAAATCACCTAATAAATTGTAAGAATTAAAATTCCTAAGATATCTTAGAGTAGTCGTAACTTCCCTTAAGAATATGAGAGAATTTTTCTACTTAATATGATTATTTTAATCAGTAATAATGAGCTTTGAATCATTTGAAAACAAGATTTAAATCGGTCTGATATTGCACAAAGATGGTTGTAGGAAACTCTGATAAAATCGTAAATTCAAATCCTGAGTGATGAGAAGTCAAATGTAAGGTTCCTTCACAAAACAAAACAAATACCAAAAGTAGGGTTCAACTATGTAGCGTTTATTTTCTTAACATAATTTGATCACAAAAGTATGTTTTATGATCCATATGTTTGCTTCTCAAATTTAAGGTTCCATACTTACATAGGGTTCTTTAACCATACTTTTTCTGATTGTCAAATGTAAGGTTTCAACCAAATGTAAGGTTCTTTATACAGACGTTTCTGTCAATATAGTGTTGATTAACCATACAGACTGATCATTCAATATAAGGTTTAGTATAAATGTAGGGTTTATTCCTTACTTTACATTCTTCAATGTACGATATGAAAAGTTTTTCCAGAACATGTTTAAGAAGGTTTCAAACACTTTTATGAATATTCCATGTGAATAATAAGCTTGAATATAATTCCAAAATAAAGAATATAAAAAAATTAATTCCCTGAAATAAAAATAAAGTAATATAAATTTTAAAATAAATAAGGGTATTTGTGAGCATCAAAATAAATAATATTAATAGAGTATTGTTGAGAAAATACGTTCCCAAAATTCTGCCCATTTTTTACGATAAAAAACCCATAAACTAATAACAGAATTTAGAATTTTGAAAACAATTAAAAGAAAATAATTTTAAATTTCATTTTATAGAATTATTTCGATAAAAATAAATTTTGTGTTTTTCCAAATTTCTCCCCCTTTTTGTGAGACAAAAAAGAAAGTATAGAAAAAAACACATTTAATTTTTCATAGATCAGTAAGTGAATGTTATATAAATCTGCTTAAATAGATAAGGATGGATTTTTTTCATGAGAAATAAACATAAAATAATATGAAATAATGTATTCAAAAATAAAAATAAGAATATATTATTGATTAAAAAATTTTATAGGTATAATAATCAGTATGACTAGGAAAAAAGTTGATTCAAATAAAATAGTTAAGGTACAAAAGACTTGGTAGGATTTTGGTTGATTAAGGTTCTAAGGATTTTCACAGCTTTAAAAATATCCTTCACATCTACCATATGTAACCTTAAACTCTTCATTAGATTGTCCCCCAACTGTATAATCAAAACCCTGGAATCTTGACTGGTATGAAAATTTTCAGGAAGATTGAATTTCAAAGAGTCATGAAATATTTCCTCTTACTACATAAATTGATCCAACTTATCTGTAAACCTGTTTAATAGAAATTTTATACTTATCTCATTCTAAGTCTATTGTTCAGCTATAAATTTATGATTTCCTAATAGAAATGATAGCGGATCACTATTACACAGAATATTTTCAAGTTGACCATTCGTATCTTTCATGAAAGTAGTAATTGACAGAAATCATTCAATCAGATCTGGACTGATGTTAGGAGTGAAGGTAGATGTACTGGTCTTACTAACACTACTCTTGATTGATTTAAAATGACTCCCCATATACCACTTAAGATAAAAAAAAGTCTGACATAGAAACAACTTCAAACATTATCTTTCTAACTTCATCCAACATCTCTCTCTAGAAAGCATCAAATTATTTTTTAGAAACATAATTTCCTCTAAGATCCTTTAAATTTTTACTTGAAGCTTCTAGCACTTGACAAATATTGAAATTCTATTCCTGAGACTTATTAAACTTAATTAAAATCTCCTCACCCTGATTATTCTAGGAATCAGATATCCCTTCATCTGGATGTTGGGATTGATCAACTGCCACAATTGGTAAAGATCTTGAAGGAGACTTCTCCAGAGACTTATCCATAGTCTTTTCAATTGATTTTTCACATGAATAAGACAAACTATCAAGAACTTCTATTTTACCTCCATAAACATATTCCGGTCTCTTATCCACAAGATAAAAAATAGAGAAATCTAGATTCTGAACAATTAAAGTAGCCAATTTATCATATCTAATCAATTATTTCTCTTCCTAAATAGCTGGTTCTTCTTCCTAGATAACTGGTAAAACAAAAATCTGCAAATATCTTATATTTATTTTAACCTGTTTACCTTCCTAAAGAAAAGTTTCTTCCCTATTTAATGACTTGGTAGCATCATTTAAACCCAATAGTACTTCTTTAGTAGGTGGATCTACTCTTTTTCATGGTTTTACTATCAATTCTTCTTGAATAGCCGCTTCTTACTACTCTTATCATTCTTATTCAACACATATTAATATTATTTGGGTTGGTTTCAAAATTCCTTCACTTTGGGTTTCACCAATACCTTCATTTTCAATTTCACTTTCCACCCCCATAGAAAAAGATCCAGATCTTGTTTATCATCTGCACCAACCTGCATAAGTTTTTCTTTTAATATAATCCAGTAAAAACCTAGATTATTCAAATATCCTACATTAATTATATTTTTGTGATGACATTTAATTTGAGAATAAATTAAACGAATCATTCCTTTATTAAACAAAATTTGAGAGATTGTCCTTCTATAAGGATAAAAGGGAATCTTAGAATCTTTCTAAAAGAATTAGTGCAAATATCAGAACATATACCTCAGAAAATTCAGATTTATTTCACTAAAAAACATAAAAATGATATACAAGTTTGCATATATAATCTTCTTTATCTTATCCATCCTTATAGAATTTCCTTTTTGAATAAACTTAACCAATATTTTATGGTCTGCCTCGAAATCCTTGAAAAACATTTTCCTAATGTTTGTTGAACCAAACAGAAAAGACATAATGTATTTAGTCTTATGGACCTTATCTTTGATATGTTTCAGATCGTAATGAAAAACTCCCTCATGAGGACAGTTTAAAATTTGAGAAATTTTAGTCGAAAAAATAGAAAATTTATTATCTTTTATTCTTTTGAAAACTGTATCTTCAAAATCAAAAAAACTAAACTAAACGCCATTATAGAAAAATTTTAGTTCTACCTTATAAAGAAAATCTAAGTTTACTTTATTGAACACAGATTAAAATCCTTGAAAATCTAGTGCTTGCTTCAGGAGTAGATTTTTCTGATAGAGCCATTAGAAATCAACTACTTTTCCTTGTAGAATATTTCTTTTGGAAACTCTCTGGCACTTCAGGTCATTGGATTCACCTTCTTTGGTTCTCTTATTTTTTGTCATTTCTGATAAATGAAAGATTTGAGGTTTTTCAAGTTCTAAGGTTTCAGAAGAAAACAGAGGTAAGTGAAGGTATACAAAGGTAAATGATGGTTTCTATATTCGAAAAGGGTTTGAGAAACAAAAAGTTTAGGTATTCAAAACATTTCTAACAGTGTTGTGTTTCCCATGTCATTACGTAAGATAATTATGATTTTTTTTTGAAAACATACGGTGTAGATAAATTTAAGATAAAATAAATCAACTAGAATATATAGCATGAAAAAAATATTAAATAAAATCAAATTTAAAGTAATCATAAAATAAATTTAATATAAAAAAATCTGAATAAATAAATAAAATAAAATTAAAAATATAAATAAAATTAAAATGATTAAACTGATTAACATTTATTTAAAAATTAAATAAACCTAAATCCCATTAAATAAAATTAAAAATTAACGTGGGAAGTGGTTTAGTACAAATATCATCTAGTTGATATTCAGTATTTACAAATTTTAAAGATATATCCTTTTTAAGAAATTATCTCTCATAAAATGATGTATGATATCAATATTCTTAGTTCTTCAATGAATTATTGGATTTTTTTTAATATTTATAGCTCTTGTTTTATCACATAAAATAGTTGTACTATTAAAATTTAATCTAATGCCCATTAGTGTGTTTTTTATCCACACTACTTGTGCACAACAACTACCTGTAGATACATATTCTACCTCAGCTGTTGATAGGATAACTGAGTGTTGTTTCTTACTTGACCATGATACTAAATATTTTCCTAAAAACTGACAGGTTTATAAGATACTTTTTCTATCTAATCTAAAACTTCCAAAATCAACATCTTAATATGATATTAAATTAAAATCAAAAGTTTTTTGATAAAGAAGAGATTTAAAAAAATTCCTTTCAAATATCTAAAAATCCGGTTGATATTAGTAAGATGAGATTCTATAGGATTTGATTAAAGTATAGCACATAAAAATACAGAAAACATAATATTGGTTATACTAGTAGTAAGATATAATAAACTACCAATCATACCTCTATATAACTTGTTGTACACTAGTTTTCTAGCTTCATCCAAATAAAGTTTTATATTGGTACACATGGGAGTTGTATATGTCTTAATGTTCTCAAGACTAATATTTTTCAATAAATCAGAAATATATTTACTTTTCTTTAAAATATTTCAATAATATTTTTGATAAATTTGAAGTCCTAAAAATAAGTTTAATTCTCCCATAATACTCATTTCAAATTCTTTTTGCATAAGTTCTGAAAAATCTTTGAAAATTGTTTCATTGGTTGAACCAAAAATAATATCATCAACATAGATTTGAACTAATAACATATTAGAACAAATGGTTTTCTGAAAAAGAGTTGGATCTTCCAATTCAACAGTAAATCCATTTTTAAAAATAAAAGAACTTAATCTTTCATACCAAACTCTAGGTTCTTATTTAAGGTCATAGAGAGATTTGGTGAGTTTAAAATTAGAATCAGGTTTTTGAGAATTTTCAAAACCAGTAGGTTGTTCAACATAAAATTCATCCATTAAATAACCAATTAAAAAGGTAGATTTAACATCGATATGATATAATTTAACGTTCATATTAGATTCATTAGCTAAAAGGATTCTAATTTCTTATAATCTAGATACAGAGGAAAAGGTTTCATCATAATATATACCTTCTTTATGATGATATCCTTTTGCTACTAATCTAGATTTATTTCAAGTTATAAACCCTTGATCATATTGGTTATTTCTAAAGACCCATTTAGTTCCTATAATAGGATAATTTGATAGTCTTTCACCAAATTCCCAAAATTCATTCCTTTTGAATTGGTTTACATCATCTTGCATTGCTAACATCCAACTCTCATCTTCTAAGGATTCTTCAAAATATTTAGGTTCTAGTTGAGATAGAAAGGCAGAGAATTCAGCTAGGTTTATTTCACTTCTTTTATTTATTATTCCTATGTCTAGGTCTCCTATAACAGTTTCTAAAGGATGATTCTTTAGGGTTCTAGACTGTCTAGGTAAAAAAAAATAGTTTCATCAGTATCATTTTATTCTTAACTAGACTGAATTTTATTTATATTATTTTCAAAATCTTTTTCCATGTTTTCAAGTCTCATGTTGTTAGAAGAGTTCGTAATTTCATCAGTTTGATCTTTCTCTTTAATAAAAGGGTCAGTTTCACCAAATGTCACATGAACTAATTCTTCAAAAATCCTTGAATTTTTACTAAACACTCTATAGACATTATAGGTAGTATGATATCCAAAAAATATTTCTTCATTGTCTTTTGGATTGAACTTACCAAGATTATACTTGGTGTTCAGGATATACACCTTACATCCAAAAACATTAAAGTACTTTACTTTAGGTTTTCTATTATTCCAAAGTTCAAAAGCTTTAATTTTCAAAATGGGCCTAATTAAAACTCTATTCATTATATAACAGGTTGTGCTTACATCTTCTACCCATAAGTTGGTAGCTAGACTATATTCATTCAACATAGTCCTAGCGATTCCTTTAATAGTTCTCTTTCTTATTTCAACAATTACATCTTTTGATGTGTTCTTAGTGAAGAAAATATTTGTTTAATGACCAAATTTGAAGAAAATAAATTGAATTCCTGATTGTAAAATTATTCACCATGATCACTTCTTAATGATATTATTTTAAAACCTTTTCATTTTTAACAATTTTACAAAAACTTTCAAAAATAGTAAATGATTCACTTTTGAATTTAAGAAAATAAATTTAAGTAAATCGATAATAATCCACAACTAAAACATATAAATATAATTTTTCATCCAAACTTGTTAATATTGATAGTCCAAAAAGATCCATGTGGATAATTTCAAGAGGTTTTGATGTAGCATTTTTGTTAATAGATTTGAAGGAATATATTTGTTGCTTTCCAATTTGGCATGTATCACAAAATCTGTCACTATCAAACTTAAGACTAGGTAAATTAGAAACTAACTATTTATTAGATAATTTATGTAAGGCATAAATATTACTATGAAAAACCCTTATATTCCATATCCAATACTCATTTATCTCAGCAGTTAAACAATTAACTTTTTGTTTACAAAAGTAATTTAAATCCAAAGTATACACATTGTCAGTTTTAAGTAATCTAAACTTAAGTATTTTATCTTTAAACACAGAGAATGAATTGTTAGAAAAATAAACATAATATCCATAATCATAGAGTTGAGAGATACTTATCAAGTTATGTTTCAGCCCATGTACATATAGTACTTTGTTGACTCAACCTCCAATAATTCCTAGTACAATTGTCTTTCCTTTGAAATTTTCACCAAAGTTGACTCAACCTCCATCTATTTGATTCAGTGTATTGAAGTTTCATGAGTTTCCATACATATTCCTAGTAGAACGACTGTTTTTATACCATATATCTTTTCTTTTTATGTCACTTTGCTTCCTACAAAGGCAATTTAAATAAGAGTTTCTTTTGGTACCAATATTTTCTTGGGTCTAGTAGTGTTAGCTAGCAGAGATCTGGGAATCTAGATCTACTTTTTTTCCATAACTCATATCATTTAATTTAGATAAACTTTTTGAAATAATTTTTTTTAATTCCAATTATTTAAGGATTTATCAAATAAAAGTTTTTTGTTATATGTCTTTATATTCCACAAAAATGACATGTAACGGTTTTTGTGTTGGGAAAAAATAATTCTTATATAGTCTAGATTTTTCACTCTTACTTCCTATACCAAATCTTTTTTTAATGAAATTTTAACCAAGAATTTCATTCAGAATATTTTATCCTTTTTTAAAGAAGAGAGAAGAATTTTTATAAGTTTCTACTTCATCTTGTAATGCATTAATCTTATTTTCATGGTCTGCACAGTTTGTGCTAGAAGATTTAAATTTTTAAATTAACTCTTGATATTTTTTAATTAAGGAATCTCTTTCCCAAAAAAATATAATTGTGAATCTTCTTTAAATATTTGTGTTTCTTTAATAAGGATTCATATTTTCCATCTAGCATTTTTCATTAGGCAACCAATTTATTATTTGAATAATTTGAATCAGAATCAGAATCAGAATTAGATGAATAATAGGTTTGTACCTAATCTTTTTCTACCATGAAGTACATATTTGCTTTCAGATTTGATTCTTCCTCTTTTGATTCATATTTTGATGAGCTATTATATTCTTCAGAAAAACTCTAAGTATCCTTCATTTCTCTTTTTTCTTTTATGGTCATAATCATCATTTTTTATGATATGTATTTTTTGTCTTTCTCTTTTCACCTTTTAGATGAGAAAAATTAGTCTTATATGACCTAATTTATTACATTCATAGAATCTGACTTCTCTGGATACTTTCTTATTCCACATAAAGGGTTTTATGAAACCTCTTTTCTTCTTATAAAACTTGCTGAACTTTATAGATAATTGTACTAGTTCCATTTCAGAATCATATGTATCTGAATTATTTTATTATTTTACTTCTTGATTTATTATTTTTCTTTGCTTCTGGGATGTTTCCTTTAGATGAGTATTATCCTTTTTCACTAAAAATTTATGATCTTCAGCTTTATCTTGCATTTCATCTTCATACATCATCAGTGTCCCAATTAATTATCTCTTTTTCAGATTTTTGACAGGTGATGATTGTTGAATTGTGTCTGATATACCGTTCCATTTTGTAAGTAGTACTCCCAATACTTTCAAATAATGATATTCTTGTTTGATAGGATCACCTAAGTTTGTAATATTATTGATAATATCTATAATACTTCCATTCATCTGAGAGATACACTCTTCATAAAACATTCTAAATGTCTCAAATTTCATCTTTGTTTTTGCATACCTCATTTATCTTACATTATCTCTTCCTTCATAGACAACTAGAAGGGTTTTCCACATTTTATATGTAGTAGGATATTGTGAGATGCGGTTGAATTCATTTTTTCTAAGACTACAGATAATACCATTCACAACTTTAGAATTCGTTTCATACTCAGCCTCTATAGCAGCATTCCAAGTTGCATGATTTTCAGGAATTATATATGGAGTAATAATCTTAGCGTAGACTTTGAATCCCAGATTATTCATATAGATAATCATCTGTGATTTTCAACATCCATATTTGTCACCATTGAAATAAGGAGAACTAACCATTGACATTCCTTCTCTTTGATCAATCATTTTCATCTTTGTATAAACCTTATACATTTATATTCTTACATATTTTTCCAAAATCTCTCCTCTAATACCAATCATTAGGTTGGAATATATAAATATACACAAAGTAATTGATTGAGAAGTTGATACTCCACCACAATTGATTAAGAGTAGTTGAAACTCTAAATAAAAATATATTGATAAAAAAAAGGTTTCAATTGAACTTCCCAGTTGTAAGAGAAACAACTATAGATGGATATTTTTCTTTAGAAAACAGTTTCTTCAAGAAAGGGAAGTTTCGAAGTGATCCAGTTGTAATAGATCTTTCAATAAAAACAACAACTAATATAATCAATATAATTATATAAAATACTTAATTCAGGACATTTATATATCCATTGTAGCCTATTCTGTAGAAAATAGAGTAGTATTAACTTCACTTAAGAATATAAGATAATTTTTTCACTTAATACAATTCTTTGAATATACCATAACGAGATTTGAATCATTTGAAAACAAGCTTCATATCAGCCTGATATTCTGCAAAGACCATTGCACAAAAATCTAATAAAATCATAAATTCAAATCTCTAGTGATGAAAAGTCAAATGTAAGGTTCCCTAAAAAATGAAAAAATACCAAACATATGGTTCAAATACATGTAATTAATTCTCTAAATGTAAGGTTTACAATGTAAGGTTGATCAAAAAAGTAAGGTTGATGATCCATATGTTTGTTTCTCAAATGTAAGGTTCCATACATATGTAGGGTTCTTTAACCGTACTTTTTCTCTTTTTCAAACATAAGGTTTCATCCAAACGTAATGTTCTTTATCCATATGTTTCTATAAACATAGGTTTGATTAATCATACCCATTAATCTTTCAATATGAGGTTTAGTAAAAATGTAGGGTTTTTTCTTTACATTATGGTCCTTAACCTATGGTATGAATAATGTTTCCAGAACATGCTTAAGAGTGTTTCAAACACTTTGATAAATATTCCACAAAACTAATAAGTTTGAAAATAATTCCAAAATAATGAATATAAAAATATTAATTTCTTGAAATACACTTAAAGTGATATCATTAGTAAAACAAAAAATGGGTTTTTTGAGTATTAAAATCAATAATATTTATAGAGTATTGCTGAGACAATACATGCCAAACATGTGGTATTTAGTATTATTTAATTGCAGGAATATTAGGAAGATTAGATACCCTTCTAAAGAGTTAGGAAAGATTGATATAATTCCTTATTCATCCTCCCCAAGATCCATCATGTATTCTATATTATGTACTCAACCTGATGTCATCTATGTGTTGAGAAACCAATCTAATCCTGATGATATTCACCATATTACTTTTATTAATATCCTTAAGTACATAATAAGAACAAAGGATTTGATATTTTTCTTTAAAGGTAAGGGATAAATCATTGTAACGGGATATATTATGGCTAATTTACAATCTAATAAATATTATATGGGATCTCAATATAGTTTTTTCATAAATGGTGGATATTCCAAATGAAATAGTTTCAAACAAGAGACTATAGAAAACTCGACAAAAAATGTAGAGTACATAATTTCATAATATGCTATGAAGGAAGCTATTAGGATTTAGAAGTTCATTTCAGAACATGGTTTGGTTCCTGGAATTAAGAAAGAAATCAATGTTTATTATGGTGATAATATAGCAATTTTTAATGAAAAAGAACCTTGATGTTACTAAACAATCAAAAACATCTTAATAAAATACATACTCATTTGAGATATCATTAATAGGGGAATGATAACCTTTATAATTTGATACCATTATCTCTCAGGCCTTTAGGAATAGCTAATTAAGGGGTGTTTGGGTATTTTATTGATCATTTCTTCAATTGGAGATCAACTAATATGGGATTTTTCCACTCATATGTTGAGAAATTATATATGGACCTTGATTGAATTAGATTGAAAAAATGCATGTCCATGCTTAGTTGATTGACATGTTATGTGATCAACTAATTGGATGAGGTACATGTGACATTATCATCTACTAGATAAAAGACATGTAATGTATTCATTGACAAGTTTGGTCTTTTTCATAGAATCAGGGATGTATGAGATATACTATAATAGATATACATGTTTCATATCTAGTGATAAATCGATTTCATAAACAAATGCATTATATAGCTATTCATAAAATGTATATGATGCATCTTATTGTGGAAATGTTCATATGGATATATGAGTATGTTTGATCGAGATCATTCCAAAATCTTTTGTATATTGATTTGTAACGTCCCGATTTTGGAAGCCGCCCAAAGACGTCCCGTACCCAGTTGGTCACATGGCCTCAAGCACATTTCCCTGAATGCAAGAGGCTTCCGACTAGTAGTGAGGGCCTTGGGTGTGATAGTGGGGAAATTATTCCCTCATTGGAAGAGTAACACAGTGGATGTAAAAACAAATAGCAATATCAGATGCATTGATAATTTCATAAAACAGTAATAGTGGAAGACTAAAGGAAATAAACAGCTGGAGCACATATATAATGATGCATGATACATATGTCTAGGAAAGTATCCAAACATGTCACAATGCTGAAATATAGTACTAAACCAAAGTATAAGGAAACAGTAAACAACTCCTCAGCATCGCAAGCCTCACCATGGTCCCATTATCTCCAGATCTAAAGCAGTCAAGTACCTGAAGTAGAAGAGTGCTTTCCCTTATCTATGTCTGCAACAATATAATCTGTTTGGGCCCAAAACCATGGCCCAAACAAGGTGTGAGACTAATCCCAGTAGGCAACCACCAAGAGATATGTGACTAACATTCAGTGAATATATATGGCAGGAAATAAGCAAGTTAAATAAGTAAACAAGGAAGTAATCAACAGTAACCATTCCTACAGTTTCAAATAATTCAAATACCACATATCAAGCAAGCAGGTAAACACAAATAGGTAACCCTATGGGAAGTACTCATAGCCTATCCCCTCTGGTCCTATCTAACAACACAAGCAGCCTTTTGTGAAGCACAAACAATCTCATCCCTCTGGTTCAACATTAGGATAAACTCTATGAGGAAGTACTCGCCTTTAATTCCCCCTATAGTCTCATATCGGTAACTAAAAGGTGCTCTGTATGGCATCCCGCCTAATTATTACTTAACTTTTCATTACATTTTACAAACAGAGGATCTTTAAAGTCTAGTGTCTTGGAAATCAGGAACAAAATACATGAAAATAACATATATCATTCTTCTAATCAAATTTTAAGGCTTTATCATAGATTCATCTTAAGTACAATTATCACATCTTATAACCTAGAGACATACATCAAAGAAAAGGTTGAGCAGAAGGCCCAGTAAGGAAAGCAAGGGAATCAGTTCACTTGTGATATCAATAAGAACTTAAAAACATAAATACTTGAGCAATAGAATTATTTGAATATAATAACAAAAATAACTTGAAAAATAACTTGCATATATGGATACAAAATTTCATTTAGACATTCAGGAACATATCACCAAGGTACAACCACGAGGTGTCATAAACATTACCAAGGTTATTCACCAAGGTATCGTGAAACTTGTCATCTCTATAGATAAATTCTTTACCCAATGCATTAGAGTGATATCAGGGTGCACCCTTAATATGTCTTTACTTTCATGTGGGCCACATATATCATAATCAAAAATTTCATGAATAACCCATAGAGAATAAAAGAAATTGGTTTCATTTCAAAATCATGACGTTTTAAAAAGTATTTAAAAATAAGATCATTATGTCATTTATAACCCATGGAAAGGGAGTGAGGGTTATATGTATGTCAATTCCAGAATAAAATATATCTTTTTTGTCTGTTTATTAACACCCATAGAAACAAAATAGGTCTGGGTATTAATATAAATAAAACAAGAGAATTTCTTGAGATAAAGAGAGAGAAATTTTGTGACAAAATTTCTGAAGCATAACGACTATATAACATGGTTTTATAAAATAATAAAAAGAGAGGGGAAAAGGGTCTACCATACATAAATGAATCATTTTGTAGTATAGGTACATAATAAAATATAAATAAAATCATGGTGTGGAAATTTGGATAACATACCACAAGAAAAGGAAACTTGAAAGGAAAGAGAAAATGTGATTTCTTTTACGAAAATTCGACACCCTAACGGCATCACTTAAAATTTTAGAAAAGAAATTTATGAGAGAATAAAGGGTCTCTCATCAATTGGACATGAAATGGATAGTTTTAAAGATATATAAGAAAAGTCCCCACATAATAAAATGGAACTCTAAGACATAACATAAAGGAAGTCATGACTTAAAAGAGGAGGGTGAAAGGATCCCTTACGATAAAGAGTAACTTTGAAATCATAAAGGTTGGGACCTTGGGAGGCTTGAGGGAACCTTGGGAGGATTATAGAGATAGAAGGGAAAAGTTTGGACGAACTTAAAGGGATTTTATTGAATAGTAAGTGGGATCTTGGGTGGTTTTATATAGGAAAGGAGAGGGAATCGTTTATTATTTAGGTTTGGGACACCTCATGTTAAACTAAACCAAACCAAATATCAGCCCATGGTTTTTTCCCTTGGTTTCTTCCAAAGGGGATTGGAAAATGAAATTTTATAAGGTTAATGGACTAAATTCTTAAAATAATAGGTTTTCTTATGTGTAGGTGAGTCACACTCTCAAGGAAAACAATTTAAAAAGACAAAATGTTATATAAGTCTTGGTGGGTCCACTAAAGTTTTTTAAAATAAATCAAAAAAACCCAAAATCACATTATTTTAACCTTAAAACATATATTGGATGAACCAAAAGTTTATATTTATTTATTACATCTCTATTGGGTCATTATGATGTCATAAAATACATTCTATAATTATACAGTATTTAATTTTTACCCAAAAATTTGACTGTCTCAGAAAATTATGAAAAATTCAGCATTGGATAATTTCGACGTCCCAATTCCAGAAATAATCTTAATTTTATCTAAATAATTTTATAAATATGTTAATTTTCAATTTTAAAATAAAAACCAATATTTATCAAAAATTCATGGGTTTTGACAAAAATGGCTTTCAAACCTTAATAAAAATTACAATTGGATTCATAAAATTATACAATCATTTATTTTTAATAAACATTAATTTAATAATAATAATAATATTTTATTAAAATATTATTTAATTCATAAATCCATGAATTAATAAAAATAGATTTCTTAGTTGAATATTTAACTAAAAATACTATTTGTTCTTTAAAAAACTATTTACAAAGTAACAATAATAAAATGAAAGTACACTCATTATAATATACAAAAATAATGTACATAATCATAGTTCTAGGGCCTTATTACATAACACCTTAAAACACTTGCATAAGACCTTAGGGTAAGGTGTGCGATGGTGATAGACTCTTAGGGTGGCTCGGATAACATCGCTCGAGTGGTAATCTCTATCAACTTCCACTTCTCCCATAGGCAGTTCCACTCAAGCTTAACATATTCAAGATCAGATTGGGCTTGGTCTAGATCAAAGACCAAAATACAACCTCCCTTCTGAGCTCTGATAAATGGGCTTCATACAGGGCAAGTTTACTGGATGAGGTCATCGCTTCCTTTTTCTGAGTAAAAATAATTTGTTAAAGCCCTATATTTTTACTAATCATGTGATCATTGTTCAACGGCTACATTAGAAATGGTAATAATTACTAATGGTATTTTAAAATCCAAAAACATAAAACAAAATAAGTTCATAAGTTGTATAACCATTTCACATATTTAATTAGATCAAGAGGGATTTTCATTAACAAAAGTTTGCGTCATTACAATATTTCCTGCTTATAAAATTTCATCCTCGAAATTTTAACTCATATCCTAAAAAGAGAAAAGGTGTGGGTACTTCTGCCTCATAGACTTCTTTAGTTCCCACTTGGCTTCTTCGCATTTGTGGTTCCTCCACAACACCTTAACAAGGTTGGTAGTCTTGTTGCGTAGAACCTTGTCTCTACGATCCAAGATCTCCACCGGCTACTCCTCATAAGAGAGGTCATGTTCCAGTTATACAACCTCTAGGTTTAGTACATTTGAAGCATTAGGTATTTACTTCCTCAAGAAAGATACAAAGAAAACATCATGAACTTGTGCAAGATTTGGAGGAATTGCAAGCTGATAGGCCACAAAACCCACACGATCAAGGATTTCATAGGGGCCAATGTACCTAGGACTGAGCTTTCCTTTCTTCCCAAACCTCATGAATCTCTTACAAGGTGAAATCTAAAGAAATAATTTATCACCAACATCAAACTTCAATTCCCTTCTACAGTTTTCGGCATATCTCTTTTGCCGACTCTGAGCAGCCTTAATTTGTTGTTGGATGGCATGAACTTTTTCCATCATCTCTTATACAAGATCAGGACTAAAAAGCTTTCCCTCACCAACTTCATCCCAACAAGTAGTATTTCTACATTTCTTCCCATATAGAGTGTCATAGGGTGCCATTTGAATACTCGATTGGAAGCTGTTGTTGTTTGAGAACTAAAATAAAGGCAGAAATTGATCCCATCCACCTTTAAATTCCATTGAGCATGTCCTCAGCATGTCCTCAAGTGTTTGAATATTCCTTTCATATTTTCCATCAGTTTGGGGGTGATTGGCCGTACTGAAATTCAATTTAGTGCTTAGAGCATGTTAAAGACTTCTCCAAAATTCTGATGTGAACCTTGGATCACGATAAGATATGATAGAAAGTGGAACTCCATGCAGCCTTACCACTTCCTTCATGTAAATCCTGGAAAGTTTATCAAGAATTAAATCTTCCCGAATGGAGAAAAAATGGGTAGTCTTGGAGAGACATTCCACAAAGGGTCTTGTACAAAATTTCATTACACCTTTTTGATCAATATTGAACTCAGGAAACATCTCATCCTTCACAGCCTCAAACTTCTTCTGTAACAAAGGGTCTTCTTTTTTAGCTTTCTTGATCTTCTCTAGTAATGACGGTTGTGAAATAATTTGGGTTAGGGTTGATGATTTCCCTTCCCATATAATTCCAGTGTCCAACTTTACAAGGTTGTTGATCAAAGGATATTTTTGAATCCTCATCATGGAAAGAACAATTGGCCCTTTTCTTCTTAATGCATCATCAACTTTGTTTTCTCTTCCAGGATGATAATGAATTGAACAATCATAGTCTTTAAGAAGTTCAAACCATCTACTTGGTCTCATGTTCAATTCATTTTGTGTGAAAATATACTTCAAACATTGATGGTCTTTGTATATATCACATTTCTCCCCATAAAGATAGTGCCTCCATATCTTCAGAGAAAAAACTACGGCAGCTAGCTCCAGATCATGCATAGGATAGTTCTGTTCATGATTCTTCAACTGTCGAGATGCATAAGTAATGAATTTTTCATTTTTCATGAGGACGCACCCAATCCCTTTCAGAGATGCATCGCTAAAAATAATGAATCCTTCTCCACTTGAGGGCAGAGTTAACATAGGTGCAGTAACCAATATGTTCTTCATCTCTTGGAAACTTTTCACACATTCCTTTGTCCAGATAAACTTGACCCATTTTCGAGTTAACTTGGTTAATCGATTAGAAATTCATGAAAAGTTTTTCACAAACCTCCTATAATATCCCACTAAACTAAGGACACTATGAATCTCGGTTATTGTTGTCAGCCGATTCCACTCCTCTACAAGTTTTGTCTTTGTAGGGTCAACTATGATTCCTTCATTGATAACAATGTGCCCTAAGAAATCAACTTGTTGTAACCAAAAATCGCTTTTGCTGAACTTTCCAAAAAACCTCTCCTTCTGTAGAGTTTTCTAAATAATCCTTATATGATCCTCATTCTCCTCATGACTTTTGGAATATATCAGAATATCATCAATAAAAAATACCACAAAGTTATCAAGGTAGTACTTAAAGACTCTATTCATCAAATCCATAAAAATTGCAGCTGCATTAGTTAGTCTGAAGGGAATAAAAACAAACTCATAATGCTTGTATCTTGATCAGAAGGTAGTTTTTGGAATATCTTCATTATTCAAACTCAATTGATGATAACCAGAACGAAGATCAATCTTAGAGAAGAATTGAACCCCATGAATTTGGCCAAATAAATCATCAATTCTTGGAAGAGGGTATTTTTCTATACTATAATCTCATTCAGTTCTCTATAATCAATGCATAGCCACATCAATCCATCATTCTTCTTCACAAATAGAACTGGTTCTCCCCAAGGAGACACACTTGGTCAGATAAACCCCTTCTCCAAAATATCTAGTATTTGTTTCTTAAATTCCTCCAACTCCATATTTTCCATCATATACGGGGTCTTTGATATCGGCTAAGATCTATGTACAAGCTCAATGGAGAACTCTACCTCTCATTATGGAGGAGGTATGGGTAACTCCTCAAGAAATACATAAACTTATTCCTAGATTATGGGGACATTTTCTATCCTTATACTCTCATCTCCTTCTTCTTCTTCACCGATAAACTCCATAAATAAGAATATAGGGGGTTCTTCTAGAAAAGGATTTGGTTGAGATATCTCTCCTTGGAAGATAACTGTAGGTTCTCCATTTAAGATAATTGAGATTTCCGTAATTCTGCATTTGATCTTAGAATTATACTTTGAGAGCCAGTCCATCCCTAGTATAATGTATAATTTCAGCATGGGAATGACTACTAGATTTGCGATAATATTTTGCTCACCAAAGTAAATACTATAGTTTCTAAACACTAACGATGCTTGGATAATCCCACCATGAGTCTTATCTGTTAAATCTTTCATGGATTGATTCTAAATTCATTGAAAACTTGGAGGAAATAAAATAATGCATAGAACCAGAATCAAACAAAGTACTTGCTTGCTTTGAGAGAACAACAAGAGTACAGGCTACCACATCATTCGAAGCTTCAAGTTTAGCTATCATGATAGAAAAAGAATGACCTTGCTCCCTCTGCCTTTGTTGAGGTTGATGTTGGTTAACCTCTACTGCCCTCAGATTTGGACAGTGATTGGTAAAGTGCCCAAGTTTTCCACACTTAAAGCACTGGACATCAGGTAGGGTCTGCCCCATCTTCCCCTTATCATTAGTGTTTGTAAGTTGACGTTTCACCTCACTATGACAATTCCTTGCAATATGGCCATCTCTTCCACACTTGTAGAATTTCCCTCTCCTGATCAGGCAGTTCCCCGAATGCTTCTTCCCACATTTGTTACACATGGGATGTTTCACTTTCTTACCTCCTCTTCCTTGATTAAAGGTCCTACCTAAGTTAGTCTCCATTGATCTCTTCTTTTCGTTTGTTTTATGAGACCATTTCATCTCACCAAACTTCAGATTGACTTTCATCACACTCTACACGATCTCCTCATAACTATCATATTCATGGTTGGCTAGATTCTTCCTTAAATGAGGTCTCAGTCCACCGAAGAATCTATCAACCTTTCCATTTGGATCCATGACAAAGCTAGAGGTGTAACATGAAATCTTTGTGAATTTCATCTTGTATCTTCCCAGAGATTCATTATCCTTCTACTTCAGCTCAAGAAAATCCTTCTCCATTCTTGTTCTCATCAATTGAGGGAAATACTTTTTGAATAATATCCTTCTGAACTCTTCCCACTCCATAGCTTCGACTTCCACTCTTGGAATTGTGTTTTTAGTCAGTTCTCACCAATGGTTAGCTTATTCTTATAAGCGATAGATAGCCAGGGTAACCTTATCTTGTTCAAAATAGAGGAGCACAGAAAAGATCTTCTCGATAGAGCTGATCCACTGTTTGGAAATCAATGGGTTGGTTGATCCACTAAAGGTTGGTGGTCGTTGATGTATAAAGGATTCAACAGAAAGTTGTTCCCTTCATGGTGAGATTTTTCTCTCATCTTCATTCAAGTTATTTCCCATAAATTGAGTCATTTGGTTCATCATTCTCATGAATGTTTCCATTCCGGATTCCATCAGAGGGCCGTCAGTGTATGGTCCATTGTGATCACCATTTTCATAGTTTCTCCTATTACCCTCCATTTTCTAAAAGAATAAAACTTTAGTGAGAAACTTATTTCATTTAAAAATCTTTTAACTATCAAGGATTTTATGTCTTAAAACATCATGCTTAAACAATTATATTTCTATATAATTCCTTCATAGTGATTCATAAAAAGCTTGCGATTAACCAAACATATCCCCCAAGAGTGTCGTAACCAAGAGTGCAGCAAGGCTCATTATCATGCACCAGTTCCCACTCGAGTTTAGCTCAATGTGGTGTTTTCGGGTTTTACCCCTATGTGTATCTGTGCCAGAGCCACCTTTACCAGCTCGTATCCATACAGGGATGTATTTGTTTGATAAACCACTTACTCATTACTCACCAAAATACCAGGAAGTTTTCTTGTATTTAAAATTTTCTATAGGGTTCTTCCTAAATTTTCATAGCCTAATTTCCATAAATTACTAAACTATCCTTTGATATCAACTATGGAATCCCGCCTAATTATTACATAACTTTTCATTACATTTTACAAACACAAGATCTTTAAAGTCTAGTGTCTTGGAAATCAAGAACATAATACATGAAAATAACAAAAAAATCTTATAATACACTTGTAAGGATTCATCATAGATTCATCTTAAGTAAAATTACTACATCTTATAACCTAGAGACATACATCAAAGGAAAGGGTGAGTAGAAGGCCCAGTAAGGAAAGCAAGAGAATCAGTTTACGTGTGATATCAATAAGAAATTTAAAAATAAAGACATGAGCAATGGATGTATAGGAATATCATAACAAAAATTATATGAAACATAACTTTCATATGTGGCTACAACATTTCATTTAGACGTTCATGAACATATCACCAAGGTACAACCACGAGGTGTCATAAAAATTACCAAGGTTATTCACCAAGGTATCGTGAAACATTTCATATCTAGAGATAAATTCATTACCCAATGCATTAGAGTGCTATCAGGACACATCATTAATATTTATTTAGATTCATGTGGGCCACATATATTATAATCAAACGTTTCATAAATAACCCATAGATAATAAAAGAAATGGATTTTCATTTCAAAATCATGACGTTTTAACAAGTACTTAAAAATAAGATCATTATGTCATTTATAACCCATGGAAAGAGAGTGAGGGTTATATGTATGTAAATTCCAGAATCAAATATATCTTTTGTTTTTGTATTTATTAACACCCATATAATCGAAATATTTATGAGTATTCATATAAATAAAACAAGATAATTTCTTGAGATAAAGAGAGAGAAATTTTGTGACGAAATTTCTGCAGCATAACGGCTATATAACATGGTTTTAGAAAATAATAAAAAAAGAGATGACAAGGGTATACCATCCATAAATCAATCATTTTATAGTATAGGGACATAATAAAATATAAATAATATCATGGTGTTGAATTTTGGATGACATACCACAAGAAAAGGAAACTTGAAAGGAAAGAGAAAATGTGATTTCTTTTACGAAAATTTGGCAGCCTAACGACATCACTTAAAATTTCAGAAAATAAATTGATGAGAGAAGAAAGGGTATCTCATAATTTGGAAATAAAATTTATAGTATTAAAGATATGGAAGAAGAAGCTCCCATATAATAAAATGGAACTATAAGACATAACATAAAGGAAGTCATTACTTAAAAGAGGAGGGTGAAATGATCCCTTACCTTGAAGAGTAACCTTGAAAGATTAATGTTTGGGACCTTGGTAGGATTGGGGGAACCTTGGGAGGATTATAGAGAGAGGATGGTAGAGTTTGGACGAACATAAAGGGATTTTAGTGAAGAGAAAATGGGATCTTGGGTGGGTTTATATAGGAAAGTAGAGGGAATTGTTTATTATTTTGGTTTGGGATACCTCACATTAAACTAAACAAAACCACAAACTAGCCCATGGTTTTTTCCAATGATTTATACCAAAGGGGAGTGGAAAAAAATATTTTATATGTTAAATGTCCGAACTTCTTAAAATAATATGGTTGCTTATGTGGAGCTGAGTCACACTCTCAAGGAAAACAATTTAAAAAGACAAAATGTTATATAAGTCTTGGAGGGTACACTAAAGCTTGGTAAAATAAATCAAACAAACCAAAGATCACATTATTTTAATGGTAAAACATATATTGGTCGAACCTATACTTTATATTATTTTATTACATCACTATTGGGTCATTATGATGTCATAAAACACATTATATATTTATACGGTATTTAATTTTTAACCAAAAATTTGACTGTCATATAAAGTTATGAAAAATTTACCATTGGATAATTTAGACATCCCGATTCCAGAAATAATATTCATTTGATCTAAATAATTTTATAAATATGTTAATTTTTACTTTTAAAATAAAAACCGACATTTATAAAAAATTCATGGGTTTTGAAAAAAATGGCTTTCAAACCTTAATAAAAATTACAATTGCATTCATAAAATTATAAGATAATTTATTTTTAATAAACATTAATTTAATAATAATAATAGTATTTTATTAAAATATTATTTTATTAAAATATTATTTAATTGAAAAATCCATTAATTCATCAAAATAGATTTCTTAGTTGAATATTTAACTAAAAATACTATTTGTTCTTTAAAAAACTATTTACAAAGTAACAATAATAAAATGAAAGTACATTAATTATTATATATAAAAATAATGTACATAATAATATTACTAGGGTATTTTTACATAACCCCATAAAACACCCACATTAGACCTTTGGGTATGGTGCGCGATGGTGACAGACTCTTGGGGTGGCTCATATAACATCGCTCGAGCGGTAATCTCTATCAACTTCTACTTCTCCCGTAGGCGGATTCACTCGAGCTTAACGTATTCAAGCTTGTATTGGGCTTGGTCAAGAGAAAATCCCAAAGACGCAACCTACATTCTGAGCTCTGATAAATGGGATTCATACGGGGAAAGTCTACTAAATGAGGTCATCGCTTCCTTTGTTTGGGTAAAAATAATTTGTTAAATCCCTATATTTATACTAATCATGTGATCTTTGTTCAACGACTACATTAGCAACAATCATAATTATTAATGGTGTTTTAAAATCCAAAAACATAAAACAAAATAAGTTCATATGTTTTATAACCATTTCACATATTTAATTAGATCAAGGGGGATTTTCATTAACAAATGTTTGGGCCGTTACACTCTAGGGAAGAACTTACCTCTCATTCCCCCTATGGCCCACATCGAGGAACTACAGACACTTTGAGGAAGTACTTACGTCAATTCCCCATGTGGTCTCGCATTGTACGATAAAAATAGACACTCTGGAGAATCCCTTACGTCCATTCTCCCTATGGTCTACTACATTAGGTTCTCAAGGCCCTATGTAACTCAAACAAGCATAGCAATGCAAAACAGCCAAAGTAAACCTCAGGAACTACTTGGCTAACCAGTCTATAGCCTAACTGAATGTTAGATAAACAATAACTCCATCCTAAAAATACTAGGCATGGGAAACAAATAGTAGCCTAACAGGAAATCAGGACAAAACGGTCATAAAGAAAGCATGGATGTTCAAACACATCCAAAGCATAGAAATTAACCTTATTCACATTAATTGACCTCTACTCAAGCATACAAGCATAAAAGGCAATTAACAGGGCCAAAATCAAAACATGCAATACCCCGTTCAAGGGTATTGGGTAATTTTCCACATATAACTCAAATACCTTCAACGGAAAGGCACAAACCACCTACCTCGGTGTTGTAGGATCGTTATACATGAACCTCAAGCCTTGAATCGCCCAAGAACACCATAGATCTAAAAAAATGCTCAAAATTCTCAACTAGGGATAACTTGAGAAATAAGAGGAATTATTAAAAGAATTTCTATAAGAAGGAAGAGATTACCGAGTTGATCCCAATGCAATAGACATCGGTAGATTCAGAGAACGGTTGCTTGATCGGGTGATTGGAGAAGAATCGCGATCATACAGTCTCTCAGGACAAAACAGACCTAGAAGAAGATGGTTCTATCCATCAGATGTGACCATGATACATTTAATGAAAAAAAATAAAGTACATGGCGTGTACATTAGAAGTAAATGGCGTGTACTTTCCTTTACCGTCCCCCGCATTAGGCAGTCTCCAGGTCACCACACACGGCCTTATGCATGGCCGTGACATGGCCAACACCCGTGTACCAGTGGTAACCAAGTACACGACGTGTACTTATAAAGTACACAGAGTGTACTTAATAAATATCCAAAAAACTCATCTTTTTCCTCAAAAACACCAGAAAAAGGAAAACATACCTGAAAATAAGATTTGGGTTCTTACATGAGTAGTCCTAATGGTTTACTAGATACAAGTCATTACTTATATAGAAAAAATCATGATATCATATTTATTATCAATGTTGAAAAGGATCGTTGGGTAATAGGGTTTTTCATTATGATAAGGATTAAGTTTTGGGAAAAGTGTTTATTCCAAATTTAAGAGAGTATTGATAAAAAATATCAGAATGATTTTGGATTGATTCACAAAGAGTTGTGATGATTTTTATAAGGTTCTTATAAGATTTCAATGAAAGTTGGAGATTATTGGATATAAACTAAAATAAAGGATGTCATAAAATATGATATCCCTTGAACTATAATCTATGATATGCATGAGAAGTATATCATGGGTTACGATATCCTCATATCGTATGAGGCATTAGACGTCACTTTGAGCCACTATTATAGAATATGATAAGTATTGTGATATGGTATGTGAGTGTATGGTCGATTTTACATCTTTCCTCAGTTTATTCAGTCATGAATCAATGATATAGACTCATTTAATGGATAAAAATTAATAGTTTAATCATCCGAGGTGTTTAGACTATTATAAAAAATATACAATGAGATGTATATTATTGTAACACATGTCGACTGCCATGGGATGTAAGTTTATGATCTAACTATATTCTATTAATTAAGAGAGTTTATAAAGGGGATGGGATCCCCCCATTGATGGGTACTATGATGCATGAAATAATAAGTTGAATCTATCCTCAGTTCATGGTTATTCATTCATCTTCAACAAGGAATTTTCCACCATAATTTTAAAGAACATGATTCCTCCCATTATGAATGAGGATCCAACATCATTGTAATTCCCTTATTGGTAGGAGAATTTTGGTTTTTTCTTTAATGATACCAATAAATATTACTTTTTCAGAGAGTAAAATATATAGCTTTCCTTAGTAAAGGTATTCCATATCTTATGTTATTATTTTTAATGCTGATTATATTTATGATAGATTAAAAATATATGGGTTTTATTCTACTAATAAGATCATTATATGGTCACCTAAATACCATAAAGTTAACCCATTAATGAATGTATGGGTCTCTCCCAATGATAGTGTGTTTCCTATAGAAACTCCAGCAATGAATCTGGTTGATGATGTGAAGGAGTTGAAACCCAATTCACCTGAGGTCCACTCTTCAGTGGTTAGGCATGTTGAAGCAGGAAAAGAAAATGACAACCAGGTAGAAGATAAATATGCTATTATAATGAGTCAAATTATTTCATCTACAAATTCTCTTATGATGAATGTTGATTTATTATATGACCAGGAACTTGAGGTAGAATTGGTGGTCCATTTTCAAGTATGATGAGTTATATCAACCTATAAAAATGTATTTGAGAAAAATAATGTTTTTGATTATGTATGAAAAAATTAAAACGTGGATTAAATGACTTGGAGGATTTTTCTTTGGTTCTAGGGAAGAAAAAAATCTTTCATGGTTTTATCTACCATTACAAACCTAGTGGATACTAGATTAGTAGTAAAAACTACCACATCAAAGAATTATTCATTTTAGGTGGTCTATTTTGTGTAAAAGGATCTTATGTTTCACTCTCCATTCACAAAATCAAAGGTTGTCCATATAAAAGGTAAAGTACAAAGTGAATTTTTATGTCCCTTTTATTACTAAATGATTTTGAAAATCTTTTTGATATTTTTAGAAATTATTTAAGTGAATAATAAAATAAAGAAATGGATATTAAGATCAAACTGACACTAAATAGATCATATAAGGAGGAATTAGAAAGATGACCCCTTAGCCTCAATAATGAACTTATGAAATGGTTATTTACAAATTGAATTTGTGTATTCTAAAATTAGGCCCAAAATACTTTCTGTTCAAGATTATTTAGCATCCCTTGATTTTATCATCTCATGCATTTAGGACAACCTATGTCTCAAATCAGTTCTTGAAATTAGGGAATTTTTATGGAAATACCAAAACAATCCATCTGGTTTGGGGACAGAGATTACTTTCTGAGGTTTTAATAAGTTGTTTACAACTTTTTATCCTTGATTTTAGGTGTATTGTGGTTGTGTATAAAAATAATTTCTTAACACCAAAATTCATAATTGTTACCTAAGAAACCTTTTATATAAAAAAAACTAATTAATCAATAACTATCTATATAAACACAATAAATATATATGTTTTCAATATTTTCCCAATAAATGGACTATTGTGGATATCTAGGTGAATACCCATCAATCAATTTAGATACTAATAAGATATTTAAAATTCAATGTAAAGTACCCTTTTCAAAGTAAAGTTAAGGGAGTAATAGGGTAGGTTACTTTAGTTGTATAAAGACATCGATAAGAATTAATCATTGAATAAAATAATTTTTAATGGTGGGAGACCAAATAAATGAAAAAAATCCCCTTTAAAAATTAGGATCATGTTAGACACATATTTGATAAGCATTAGGGATATAAAACTTCCTTCAGGGGAAACTGCTAGGTTAGAAACCTTGACATCAAAGGTTCACTTATTCCAAAACATGGTTAATTCCACTAAGAAAAAAGTAGAGGTTGAATAAAATTTATCAAAAAAATTATTTCTTAGAAAAATGCACCCTCCTAGAAATAATATATCCATAATACCACCAATGCTTGGCATACATAGGCATTTTTATAACAAATTTTATAGCTATATAAATATTTTGGAATTATAATGACTTATGAAAATGATATAATAAGGGGGAATGGTAGTCCCTTATTTATAATAAAACAATAGATTCATAATATGGAATAATAAAAACATATCATTGTAATATAATTTTTTTAAAAAGTATTATAATAGATAAATTAATACATGATATTAAGAACTCATTCTTTGGAAAAATAAAGAATTGAGAAAAGGGTATAATGAGAGTAAATGAGTGATATATCATTGATAGCATATTAAATAGATGATGATACCCGAGAATTATAATTAGTGAAGTATATGTAATATTATTTTAAAATATATTATAACAAAACAACCTCAAATAGAAAATGAAAATACATAATAAGAACCCCTTAACTTCTTAAATAGCTTCCCAAAATTTGAGAAATAACACTTTAGAACCTTAAGAGATTTTTGGAAGAAATATTAAGAGATAAAATGAGAGGAGCACCATGATCAATAGATTTAGAATGAATAGGAATGGTAGGATTGCTTTAAATTTATGATAAATGAGGGATAACTGTTAAATAATTTTTAGAATTGGGCTTTCAATATCATGGTTCTGGAAAATTAAATATCCTTGGCTTACCCATTGTTTTAGATCATCATATTTGACATTTAAACCATGTTTCTTGAAACTTATTAATTAAAGAAAAATAATCAATTTCTTTATATTATTTTTACCATGAAATACACAATTGTTCATAAATGATTATTTTTAAAACCTAAAAATACATTTTAGAGTACAAATCAAATTATAGGTTTTGTAAATTTATTTTATTATTTTAAAATACATAATTTTTATAAATTAACAAATTTTAGTTCATGCACACATTTATATTATTTATTAGTTCTTATTTACATAAAAATGAAGTCGAAATATATACCAAATATGCAAATCATATTTTAGTGTTCACCAAAAATTTATCAAAAATTCACCATTGCCTAATTTTTGCATGAATTTTTATGAAAATAATTTTTTATAAATGAGAAATTTAATAATTAAAATAAAAAATATTAGTGTATTTTAAAATCATGCACTTAGTGCAAAAAATAAAAAACTATATTTTAAGAAATATTAATTATTATAACACATATATATGGAATTAAAATATCATCCATCGATTAATATTATTTATATTTATCCATTATATTAATATGATATGATATTATGTATTTCACTTGACACTTTTAATCTACCAATTAAAGTCACATTACTATTTATACAATTATGTTACTAGTATAATAATCACCATACCCTTATGATGGTCATATTACCTATCACAACCCATCCTCGGGGCCCATGCCATGACTACCCCAATCCCGCCTTTCATAGGCCAGGGGCTGGCGACTACCACCAAAGGCGTATATCCCGATAAGAGGGAAGGCATTGCCTTTAGAAAGTAAATAAACACCACAGAGTACGCAAGCTGAAGTAAACACTAAGGAAACAGTGTATAAATACAAGTGCTGGAAAGTAAATGGGACAGAATACAAACCCAACTAAAAGTAAAGTAAAACTGAAAGAAAGTACAGTAGCAGGAAAGTAAAGCAGCAACTCTGAGCCATCCTCTGGAAATCCCACCTGAAGGGTGGGTAGAGATAGTCTCCTCTACTCCTCGGCTCCAGCTGTCCGCTCCTAGTACGTCCCGTCCAGTGATCCAACTCTAGGTACCGTCCAGCTCTATGAGCTCCCACCTTGATCATCGTTGTCCGTCGTCTGCATCCAACACAACGTAGTGCGGGCATAGCCCATGTAGGGGTGAGTTTACGCTACTCATTAGTGACCCCGAGACCCCCGAAGGTCTCCCAGAATCCACAAAGGATAAACCTCAAAGGAAAGATACGATCACGTAGTAACAACCAACTCTACTTAGTTATATGCCCATATATATACCTAAGTCATCACTTCCAGATCGGCTCCAGCACACAAGCCCAAAATACAACCCAGTCCACACAGGAAAAACGTAACCCATTCCACATATGAATTCACAACCAAATACACACAGAAAGCACAACAATCATATCGATGATATTTATTGTAAGTTAAGACTCATCTCACACAGGTATACTCTTCGTAAGATGATAGAGATGGTAAGATGTATCCACTGATTCATCTAAGCTGTCGGACCCACATAGGATACAAGACCAGCTAAGCTGTTAGACCCACAAAGGATACAAAACTAGCTACTCTGCCGGACCCACACATGATACAAGTACAGAGGTCAAAAATGCCAGACCCACATAGGATACAAGAACAGTAGTCAAGTACTGTCGGACCCACATAGGATACAAAACAGTAGTCATCACCGTCGAACCCATGGAGATTCCAGTACGGTCGTCGTCGCTGCCAAACCCATGGAGGATTTCAGTACAGTCATCATCGTCGTCGCAGTTGCAGCCAACTCTAGGGTTCCCACACATAGCATGCTAGATTCCGGGAGGGTTCACTCCATGAGCCAAGGGGGGTTGATACATCAACTGACACAAAGTCTGGAGTTGATGTATCCCAAAGTTCCATCTCGTCAATAGGAACTCAACGCGACAGACGGCGCGTCAATAGGACGTCCGGTCTAAGAGTTATTGGCTTTTTCGTCCTAGGGGCCCGGTTGGTTTTTAAGTCAAAACCAACCCGACCATAATCCAAATACATCCAAACCTTGAGCATAGTAATCCAAAAGAACCGTCTCACTAATATAAATTAAACAAAGTCGACGGCACGTCAATCAGACGTCCAGAGCTCATGTTATAAGCGTTTCCGCTCTAAGGGCCTAGTTGGTTTCGTGTTCGAACCAACCCGGACATACACAAAGTTCTCTGAAACCTTAAGTGTAGTATACCGAAATGACCACCTCGATCCAAGGATCCCTACGCAACTGACGGTGCATCGATCTGAGGTATGTATCCCAAGTTATGGGGGTTTGAACGGATCTATCCGGAAAGTAGGGGGTTCGGGCCCGGTCCGACCCGGCCCGATACCCCCTGGGTCGGCCCGAACCGTGTCGACCGATCCCGGGTCCCAGTTCGGCCTAGCCAGCATGGCCCGACCTGGTGCAGGGGTCTGTCTCATCGCGGGCGGCCCGACCTAGCGCGGGCGGTACGGCCCGCCGCGGACGGTCCGGCCCGGAGCGGGCGGTCCGGCCCGGCACGGCTGGTCCGGCTCGGTGCGGGCGCCCGCGTACTGAGCGAACGAGGAAGGGGGGGCATTGCCCCCTCGATTTGAAATGGTGGCCCCCACGTGGAGGGGCCCACCCCTGTCTGCTTCCGGGGGTTACAACCCCCGGACTTCCTGAACGGCCGGTGTGCCGCCGCGGGACCCCCGTGGGTCCTGCCTTCTGAAGCGCCAGCGGCCGGTGGATCCGGCCGCCCTCCTCTGTACTGTCGTGGCCCGCTCTTGGCCGTGGCTTCCTTCGGATTCACCGGCATGGTGTGACGGCGCCGCGCTCCTTCGCCACGGTTTTCCTCGTTCCCGCGCGGTGTTGTTGCACCGTGCCGCCTCCGTTCCAAACCACGACGGTGATCAACAACAAAGGGGAGGTGGATTGGCCATGTTTGTGCGGTCTGACCACCTCCCGTTAAAATTATAACAAGCGTTCAAAAAATAATGAAGAACGTCAAATAGTAATTCTTGAATGATGAACAACCCCTACCTCGAAGAAGTTCGCGGAAGCTAGTGTCGCGGAAAACGGCGTCGCGGGGTGAGGCTCCGTATACATTGATGGAGATCGTCCGAGGAGGAGGCGGCGTCTCCCTTTCTTTGACGTGGAGAGAAGATGGAACGGCGTGTCGGTGTTCTTCGCGTTCTTCAAGGAGGAAGATGAAGTTCTTCAAAGTGTAGAACTCTCCCTCTATCAACACAACAAAGCAACCAAAATAAAATAAGGCCTTTGCCTTATTTTATTACCTTTGCCAACATTTTAAAATTTAAAAACCTAAACTCACTTAATTAATTAGTGTTGAATTGTCTAAATTAATGGTGAGTTTAGTTGGCATGAATTAATGTGGAAGAGGGTAGCAACAACATTTAATACACGGGAGGTTTAGAGAGGTTAGTGAATTTGAAAAGGTGGGGGCTCGTGTGGGCCCCACCTCACTAATATCCTACCAAGAGGAGTTAGGATTTTAGTGGGTCCCACCCCAACTCCCACACATGGGGTTTAACCTCTTATAAGTGAAATAAAATTTGTAGCACAATTTTATTTCTCTTTATACTTAATCCGCATTTTTTTAACAAATCTTCAAGAGTAAATGAAACTCCAGTAAAGGTCTTCTTAAGAAATTATCGGCACTACGATTTCATCTGTACCCTCGGATTTCAATTCCGAGCACCGGTTCAAAATTTAGAAAAACTCACTCATTCATTCACTAAATGTACCCGAGCTCATCTTCGAAAATTGATTCCGAGCACACCGGGCCTCGGAATCAGGTGCTGTCAAAAACTGCATACTCGTAAAATCCGAAAGTATTTAAGAAAAAATTTTCCTTGAAATTTACGGGTCTTTACATTACTCCCACCTCAGGGATTTACGTCCCCGTAATGATATATCACAAACTAGGAAAACAAATGAGGGTACAGTGAACGCATCTGAGCCTTCTGCTCCCAATTGCTCTCCTGGAGGTTCCCATGCTGCCACCTGATGCGCACTAGAGGGATCGACCTCCCACGTAGGACCCGCTCCTATAGATCCTCGATCTCCACTGGGACCTCCGTAAAAGTCGCCCCGTCATCAATGTCCATCTCCCCATGGTCGATGATATGGGTTGAGTCGTGCACGTATCTCCTCAGCTGAGATACGTGGAAGACGTCGTGCACCTGGTGCAACTGAGGTGGTAGAGCCAGGCGATAAGCCACCTCGCCTATCTTACTGAGAACCTGGAATGGTCTGATGAAGCGTAGAGATAACTTGCCTCCCCGGCCAAATCTTCGTAATCCATGTCAAGGTGAGACCCGTAATAATACGTGGTCGCCATCCTCGAACTCTAGTGGTCTCTGCCTCCTATCAGCATAAAACTTATGTCGGCTCTGGCCTATCCTCATCCACTCCTGGATGAACTAAACCTTCTCTGTCGTGGCCTGGACCATCTCTGGTCCCACAAGTGCTAACTCCCCAGGGTATGTCCAGCACAAAGTTGATCTGCAAGGTCGGTCGTACAATGCCTCGTATGGTGCCATCCCGATGGTGGAGTGGAAGATATTTTTGTACACAAACTCAACCAAGGGTAGTTGATCCTCCCATCTACGACCAAAGTCAAGGACACGTGCAAGGAGCATGTCCTTGAGAGTCTGAATGGTCCACTCTGTCTGACCATCCGTCTGTGGGTGAGAGGCGGTGCTCAGGCGCAGCTGCGTCCCAAAAGCCTCTTACAACCCCTTCCAAAGCCAGGAAGTAAAGCGATCATCTCGATCAGAGACGATAGCTGATGGAACACCATGAAGCTGTACAATCTCATGAACGTAGTGGCGTCCCAAGCTCTCCACTGAGCCCTGCTCTCTGATGGTTAAGAAGTTGGCCGACTTGGTGAGTCGGTCGACAATCACCCAAATGGAGTCGTGAACTCTGGAAGTACGTGGAAGTCCAATCACAAAATCCATAGATATCCCATCCCACTTCCACTCCGGCACCTCCAAGGGTTGTACCAAGCCTACTGGTACCTAATGCTCTGCCTTCGACTGCGGACAGGTGAGGCATCGGGAAACAAACTCTGCCACAGCCTTCTTCATACCCGGCCACCAGTGTTGTCGTCTGAGATCATGGTACATCTTCGCTACCCCTAGATGTACCACCAAAGGGGAAGTGTGAAACTCCCTCAGCACCTCCTCCTATAATGCATCTGGTACCATGGTACGTCCTCTGAAAAGGACGACGTACTCTCCTCCTAAAGAGAATCCATCAGGTGCCTGTTCTGTGGAAATCTGTGCACGCCGCGTCTCACAGTCAACGTCCCCATGTTGTGCCTCTCTGACCCACTGAAGAAGTAGAGGTGTGACTATGAGCGACTGAAGGAAGTTTTCCCCATCTCTATCCACAAAGGATATCTGCAATGCGGCTAGCTACTTCGTCACCTCTCCAATTAGTTGAATGCCCGTCCTCCTACTGAGAGCATCGGCTACTACGTTCCCCTTTCCAGGAGTATATACTATCTCAAAGTCATAGTACTAGAGTAACTTGATCCATAGCCGATGTCTTAGGTTCATGTCCTTCTGTGAGAAGATGTACATGAGACTCTAGTGGTCAGAATAGACTGTAAAGCGCTCGCCCATCAGATAGTGCCGCCACATCTTCAGAGCGAAGACCACTACTTCTAACTCCATGTCATGGGTAGCGTAGTTCTGCTCATGCTGCCTCAACTGTCGTGATCCATAGGCGATCACTGCCCACTCCGGCATCAGGAAACACACGAGTCCGATACCTGATGCATCACAGTAGACTACCTATCCTACTCCCTCCTCTGATAGCCTCAAGATGGGTGCACTGGTCAATCTCTGTCTCAGCTCCTGGAAGCTCTGCTGACATCTATCTGACCACACAAAGGGTCTCCCCTTCTTTGTCAAAGTTTTAAGCAGTGCTGCAACTCTGGAGAAGTCTGGAACAAATCTCCGGTAGTACCCATCCAAACCTAGGAAACTCTGCACCTCCGTCACGCTCCTAGGTGGCTCCCAAGCTAGCACTGCCTGGATCTTCGCAGGATCCACCGCAACTCCCGCCTCAGACATGACGTGTTCCAAGAAGTGGACCTCACGTATCTAGAACTAACACTTCGAGAGCTTACCATAAAGTTGGTGCTCTCAGAGTGTGTCTAGTACAACCCGAAAGTGGTAGGTGTTCTCCTCCTCAGTAGTTGAGTAAATCAATATGTCATCGATGAAGACTATGACAAATCGATCGAGGTAAGGTTGGAAGATCCTTTTCATGAGACTCATGAACACTGCTGGAGTGTTGGTTATGCCGAAAGGCATAACCAAGAACTCATAGTGGCCATACCAACACCTGGAGGTCGTCTTCTATACATCCTCATCTCGAACTCTGAGCTGATGATAGCCTGACCTGAGGTCTATATTCGAGAACCATCGTTCTCCCTTGAGCGGATCGAAGAGGTCATCAATTCTCATAAGTGCATATTTGTTATTCACGGTCACCTGGTTCAGGCGATGGTAATCGACACACAGTTGCAAGCTCTCGTCCTCCTTCTTGGCGAACAAAATCGGGGAAGCCCAGGGTGAAACATTGGGTCGAATGAATCCCTTTCCCTGCAAGTCCTCCAGTTGTACCCGTATCTCTCGACGCTCAGTGGGAACCATCCGATATGCTGGAGTAGATATAGGGGTTGTCCCGGGGTACAGGTCAATATAGAAGTCTACCTCTCAGAGATGAGGTAGTCCTGGAAAGTCGTCAGGAAAAACATCCGCATACTGATCCACCACAACAGGAAAACTCGGACTCTGCATGTCTACTGCTCCAAGGATGAGGCTAGCCAACTGATGAGTGATCAGCTGTCTTCTCCTCTGCATGAGTCCATCCGGCGCTGCAAAGGCTCTCTTCTCTCCGGTGAAGGAGAACCTTCTCCCATCGGTGCGAACACATCGCACCTTGCGCCTAATACAGTCGATCTGAGCATGAACTGTAGATAACCAATCCATGTTCAAGATGATATCGTAAGGCCTCAACGCCGCCACAAGAAGATCCTAGTCGAGGCTCTCGCCTCCTAGAGTAATCTCACACTACCGGCACCAGTGCGTAATCGTCGAGTCTGCTCCCGTAGGAGTCTCTGGCCGTAAGGATCGAGCCAACGGCTCCGTCAGAATCTCTGAGCTCCGAACAAGGGCAGCGGAAATGAAAGAATGACTCGCACCTGTGTCTATAAGAACTACAGCAAGGGTGGAGTAGACACATATAGTACCTCGAATCATCTCAGGTGTGCCATGGTCGTAGGCCTCCGCTGCCTGAAGTTGAGCCTGTCTCTGTATGTCAGCTCCCTGTGGTCGGGGCAGACCTCCTGGTGGTTGTGGTGGTGGTGGTAGAGTCTCAAAATGTCGTCCACCACCTGCTGCTCGGTCAGCTCCTCTACCTCGTCCGCCTACTCCCTGCTGACCGCCACGGTCGAACCTCTACCTTTGCCTAGGAGGTCCCTCCACGGTCTAATAACCGTCTGCATGTCGGGTCGGGTAGTCACGATCCATGTGGCCCTTCCCACCGCATGCATAGCCATGTCTGCTCCTCGGAAGGCTGGCTCTGCGGCGTGTGTCCTGCACCACTGAGCCAGTATCCTGAGGTTGTCCTCCTGATGTTCTAGTCTACTTGGAGCCCTGGGAAAACTGTCGACTGCCAGCTGCAGAAGACTCCGCTACGTTCCACCCTGCGGTAGGTCTCGCTGTTGGTGTAGGCTCAGCAAGAAAGCTCTCTACAAGAAGGGCTTGCTCCAGTACTCCTGTCTGTGTTGGAATACTGAGGAAGATTATCGAAGCCCTGATCTCATGCCTCAGTCCCTGCTCGAAGATCCGGGACTGGAAGAATGGGTCTCGTACCATGTCCATGGAGTAGCGCGAGAGATCGATAAATCTCTCCGAGTACTGGGCTACTGTCATGCTGCCCTGCAGCAGCTGTAGTATCTCCTAAATGCGCACTACAGGGAGGGTGGCAGGTACGAACTCCAAGTGGAAGAGGATCTCAAAGTCTGACCAAAGAAGAGATGCCTCATCGTGCACCTAGACCATCACGCTATACCATCTACCTGCTGTCGCGTGCAGGATAATCACTGCAAGGATCACCATGAGGTCAGTTGGTGTCCCCACTAATCTGAAAACTCATATAGTAGCCTCTAGCCAATCCTCCGCTGCCTGAGGGTCCATCTCCCCGCGGAACCTCGGCGGTCTCTGACGTTGAAACTCATGCAGTGCACAAAGGCGACGTGCAATCTCAGCGACTAGGGCTGGTGGCATCGGTGGCTCGGCAGGTAGAGATACCGCCAGTGCCTCCGCTGTAATAGGGCCCTGCACCGAGGTCTCGTCGCTCGGTGGGCTGTCATCTCGCACAAAGCTCAGAACCCTAGATAGCTACCATCGTGGGGCCATCCTGAAAAGAAACAGGTGTGTCACGGTCAATACAGTTATGACAACCCTTCTTTTTATTACAACTTAAGCATGCTTTATTACATAAAACTTCACTTGATACAACAAAGAAGATCGAGAGGTTTAGTGTCTTTGGGTCTTAGGATCATTACATAAAAACTTTAAACTTGAAATACAACATCTTTATTGAAAACTTCCTTTACATGACCACTACATTCCTTCGTACTTAGCATTGCATGGGGTAACCTGAGGACATGCATAAGAAAAGGGTGAGCTATAAAGCCCAGTAAGGGAGTACACAATGAATAACATGAGGAGTAAAATACATGTTAGGAAATAAGAACATCAATAGAGAATTAGAGTAACATTAACATAAAGGCATGATAAATCATGATAATCATAACATGGAAATGTGGCAACAACACTTAACATTGAATTAGCATGAGCCAAGGCTCATTGCACATGGAGCATGAGTAAACACTCATTGCACTTGAAGCACGAGTAAACCCTCGTTGCACTTGAATTAGCATGAGTCAACACTCATTGCACATGACGTATCATGATACTATACTTTACCCAATGCATTGGAGCGCTATAAAGGGCGCACCCTTCTTAAACATTTCATTTCATGGATAAGTGTGCCACATGGATCATAAAACATGGATTCATAAAACATAATCATTTATTCCACGATAAAGGAATGTGGAATTCACACATGAAACTTTACAATCAATAAGTAAATTTGCATAAAGGTGAATACCCTTGATGGAGAAATGGGCATGGTATTCACTACACAATGACATTGGTTTAGAAAATTGGTGCGATTTTCAGCAGCGTAACGGCGTGACATAAGAATTCATAAAAAAGTTTGAAGAGAGAGAAAGGGGTTCCTCATCATATTTACATGTAATGGACAGTAAGGATGTCATATATATACATGTCCCAACAATTGAAATGGAATTTAAATTCATGATACAAAAGTATTGCTTGAATGTAAAAGAAGAGAGAGAAGTTCCTTTCGGAATTTCGGCATAGTAACGGGTGTACATGGGAGGCTTTTAATGAGACAGAAAGGGTTCTCCCATTATTCAAAAAATAAGAGGGCAGTATGGGGGAGGTGTGAAACCATACCCCAACATTCATAATTGAAATTAAAAGGGCAATACAACTTAATGAAAATTGACAAAAATGAGAAAGGAAGAAAAAACCCTCACTTGGAAGTGTGCTTCCAAAGGCTAGAGAGAGGCTTGTGAGAGGCTTCTTGGGAGCTTGGGGCACCTTGGGAGGATTCTAGAGAGAGTAGGGAAGAGGTTGGACGAACTCCAAGGGATTTTAGTGAGGAGGAAGTGGGATCTTGGGTGGGTTTATATAGGAAAGGTGAGAGAATTCTTTATTATTTAGGTTTGGGACCCCTTATATTAAAATAATCCAAACCACAAACCATCCCATGGTATTTGCCCATGGTTTCTGGAAAAGGAAAGAGGAAAACAATATTTTATAAGGCCAAGGTCCGAACTTATTAAAAAATTAGGGTTGCTTATGTGGAGGTGAGTCACACTCCCATGGAAATTAATTTAAAAAGGCAAAGTGTTGAATAAGTCTTGAGGGCTCCATTAATGCTTTGAAAAGTAAGTCAAACAAACCCAAACCCTCATTATTTTAATTATAAAACACATATTGGCCGAACATAAGGATTATGGTATTTTATTACATCACCATTGGGTCATTATGATGTCATAAAACACATTATATATTTAAATGGTATTTAATTTTTACCCAAAAATTTGACTGTCTCAGAAAATTATGAAAAATTCACCGTTGGATAATTTCGACGTCCTGATTCCAAAAATAATATTTATTTTATCTAAATAATTTTCTAAATATGTGAATTTTCACTTTTAAAATAAAAACCGACATTTATAAAAAAAAATCACGGGTTTTGACAGAAATGGCTTTCAAACCTTAATAAAAATTTTAATTGCATTCATAAAATTATAAGATCATTTATACTTAATAAAAAATTAATTTAATATTAATAATAATATTTTATTAAAATATTATTTAATTCAAAAATTCTTTAATTTAATAAAATATAATTCTTAATTAAATAATAACTAAAAACACCATTTGTACTTTAAAAACTAATTACAATGTATCAAAAATGACTAGAAATTATATTCATTATTATATACAAAAATAATGTACATGAACATGGTGCTACTTATTTGTTACATAACCCCTTAAAATAGCCGCATAAGACCTAAGGGTAAGGTGTGCGATGGTGACAGACTCTTGGGGTGACTCGGATAACATCGCTCGAGTTGTAATTTCAATCAACTTCCATTTTTCCCGTAGACGATCACGTTCGAGCTTGACTTGATGAAGCTCAGCTTGGGCTTGGTCAAGGGCAAAGCCCAAAGACGCCACCTCTTTTCCGAGCTCTGAAAAATGGGCTTCGTAAGGGGAAATTCTACTGGATGAGGCCATCGCTTCCTTTGTCTGAGTAGAAAATTGGTTCGTTAAAGCCTTATATTTAAACTACCCAGATGATCACTGTTCAACGGCTATAAAAGTAACGGTCACAAATCTTAACGTAAAACTAAAGAAGTTGACATCTTATAAAAACATTTTTCATAAAGAAACATTTAACTGGATCAAGAGGGATTTTCCATTAATGAAACTTTGGGTCGTTACAACATTCCCCCCTTAAAAAATTTCGCCCTCGAAATTTTCCTTTTCCCACACAAAAACAAATGTGGGTAACTCAGCTTCATCATATCCTCCGACTCCCAAGTTGCTTCTTCAAACTTGTGGTTTCTCCACAATACCTTGACGAGGGGCATTGTCTTATTTCGTAGAACTTTTTCTCTACGATCTAAGATCTTCACTAGTTGCTCCTCATAAGAAAGATCGTCTTCTAATTGTACCACCTCGGAAGAGAGTACATGTGAAGGGTCTGGTATGTACTTCCTTAAGAGGGATACATGGAAGACATCATGCACCTTGGCCATAGTAGGTGGAAGTGCTAGTCGATAGGCCATAGCCACAACACGATCAAGAATCTCGAAGGGGCCGATGTACCTTGGACTTAACTTCCCTTTCTTTCAAAACCTCATGACCTTCTTCCACGGAGATATGCGTAAAAGCACCATGTCTCCGACTTTAAACTCAAGGTCTCGTCGACGATTATCTGCATAACTCTTCTGTCGACTTTGGGCTGCCTTGATATGCTGCTGAATGGTTTTCACCTTCTCCACCATTTCTTCGACCATTTCTGGTCCAAGCAGCTTACGTTCACCGACCTCATCCCAACATGCCGGTGTTCTACACCTTTTGTCATACAGGGCTTCATATGGTGCCATTTGGATGCTCGAGTGGAAACTATTATTATAAGAGAACTCAACTAGAGGAAGATGTTGATCCCATCCTCCTTTAAAGTCCATTGAGCACGCTCTCAACATATCCTCAAGTGTTTGGATAGTCCGCTCAGATTGGCCATCAGTTTGAGGATGATAGGCCGTACTGAAGTTCAGTTCAGTATTCAGAGCATGTTGAAGACTCTTCCAAAACTTAGAGGTAAATCTTGGATCTCGGTCAGACACAATAGATAGTGGTACTCCATGCAACCGTACCACTTCCCTGATATATATCCGTGCCAGTTGATCCAAAGAGAAATCCTCTCGAATAGCAATGAAGTGTGCAGTCTTTGTAAGACGATCCACAACAACCCAGATTGCATTGTTGCCTTTGGATGTCCTTGGAAATCCAGTGACGAAGTCCATGGTGATGTTCTCCCATTTCCATTCTGGTATGGGCAATGGTTGCATCATCCCCTTAGACTTCTGCCTCTCTGCCTTCACTTGCTGACACACCAGGCACTTTGATGTATATTTAGCGATCTACTTCTTCATATTATCCCACCAAAAGTTTTCTCGGAGATCTCGATACATCTTTGTGCTCCCTGGGTGAATAGAGAAATTTGAACTATGTGCATCATCCAAAAGTTCCTTCTTCGGCTCCGAAGTTGATGGAACACATAGTCTTTTCCCAAACCGCACAATTCCTTCTTCATTAACATTAAACTCTGAGGATTTTCCCTTTTTTATAGCTTCCACTTTTTCTTGGATTCCTGCATCATCCTTTTGAGCATCCTTTATCCTTTCCAAAAGAGATGGTTGAGCAATCATTTTTGAAAGGATTGATGATGTTCCCTTATTTATGATTCCCATATCCATCTTCATCAAGTCTAAGAAGATTGGATCCTTCTCAATTCTCATCATTGATAGAATAGCTGGATCCTTTCTACTTAGGGAATCCGCCACCTTGTTCGCTTTCCCAGGGTGGTAATGTATTGAACAGTCATAATCCTTGATGAGCTCTATCCATCTTCTCTGGCGCATATTAAGATCTTTCTGTGTGAATATATATTTAAGACTCTTTTGGTCAGTATATATCTCACATTTCTCTCCATAGAGATAATGCCGCCAGATTTTCAAGGAAAAGATCACCACCGCCAACTCCAGATCATGCGTTGGATAGTTTCTCTCATGGATTTTCAACTGCCTTGAGGCATAGGATATCACTTTATCATTCTGCATCAGCACACATCCTAAGCCCTTCTTCGAAGCATCACTGAATACCACAAAAAGCTCCCCACTTGTGGGTAAAGTGAGCACGGGTGCAGTGATAAGCCTCCTTTTCAACTCCTTGAAGCTTTCTTCACATTCATCACTCCAAGAAAACTTTACTCCCTTTCGAGTTAGCTTGGTAAGAGGGTTGGACAATCGTGAGAAATTTCTCACAAATCGTCGATAATATCCAGCTAACCCCAAGAAGCTACGGATATCAGTTACCGATGTTGGCCTCGGCCATCCCTCAATTGCATCTGTTTTGGAGGGGTCCACAGATATCCCATTGCTTGTGATAATATGGCCCAAGAATGAGACCTCCTTCAACCAGAACTCACACTTGCTATACTTGACATAGAGCTTCTCCTTGCGCAAAGTCTCCAGTACAGTTCTTAAATGCTCCTCATGGTCCTCCTTGGTTTTGGAGTATATTAGAATATCATCTATAAAGACTACCACAAATTTTTCTAGGTAATCTCTAAAGACTCTATTCATCAAGTCCATGAATATTGCTAGAGCATTGGTGAGTCCGAAAGGCATTACTATGAATTCATAGTGCCCGTACCTTGTACGAAAAGCAGTCTTGGGGATATCTTCCTTCTTCACCCTTACTTGATAATATCCCGACCGCAAGTCCACCTTGGAGAAGTATTGTGCTCGACGCAGCTGATCAAACAAGTCATCGATTCTTGGGAGAGGATACTTGTTCTTTATCGTGATTTTGTTAAGTTCACGATAATCGATGCAAAGCCGCATTGACCCATACTTCTTCTTGACGAAGAGGACTGGTGCACCCCATGGTGATGCACTTGGGCGTATAAACCCTTTATCCAGATTCTCCTGTAGTTGTTTCTTCAGCTCTTCAAGCTCAACAACAGCCATTCTATATGGAGTCTTGGATATTGGTAGTGCCCCAGGTATAAGTTCAATTGAGAACTCAACATCTCTTCTTGGAGGAAGACCAGGAAGTTCCTCGGTAAATAGTTTAGCGAATTCCCTCACAATAGGCATTTCTTCAAGGGTGGTTTCTTCCTTGGACTCAATCATCTGAGCCAGATATGCGTGCTCATAAGGCAGTAATATCCATACTTGAGATGATGGAGCTAAAGGAGATTCATCTTCCTCCTGACACTTGTAAAGAATCGGGGGTCGATTCTCCATATGGAGTGTCATTTCCCTCTCCCGACAATTTATGTTGGCTCTATATAAGGAAATCCAATCCATGCCAAGAATTGCATCAAATTCCACCAAAGGGAGTATGACGAGGTTCTCTGGGAAATTCAATCCACAGATTATAACAGGGGAGGACTTATACTCATGGGATGCAATGATTGCCCCATTTTCCGTACTAACCGACATCTTTACTTCCATGATTTGTGGTGGTGCATGGATTGTTCTAATAAACTTTTGAGATATAAAAGAATGCGTAGAACCTGAATCAAAAAGTATGTTCGCTATTCTTGAATGAATAACCAGCGTACCTGTCACCACTTCGTTGTCGGGGTTCACTTCGGCAGAAGTGATGGCAAAAGTTCTTCCTTGCTGTCTTGGAAGTTGCTGGTTGCCTCCGATAACCCTTGGATTAGGGCACTGATTTCCATAATGACCCGGTTCTTTGCATTTGTAGCATTGAACAACGCGTTAAGGTTCGAACGGAGCGTTCCTCTCCTCTATCGTAGCTGCGGTTCCTTCTTACTGACAGTTAACAGCTAGGTGCCCTTCTCTTCCACACTTGAAGCATTTTCTTGTCCCCCTAAGGCAATTTCCAGGGTGCTTCTTTCCACACTTTTGGAAAGTGGGGTTCTGGAATTTCTTAGCGCCGTTGGATTTATCCATCGGACCACCAGCATTGAAGTCCACCTTCCGCTTCTTGTCCCCATGATACCCCTGTGATTCTCCGATCTCCATTTCAACCTTGAGGGCACATCGGACAATTTCCTCATAGCTGTCGAAGTCACGGATCGCTAATGCTTTCCACAAGCTAGGCTTCAGCCCACCAAAGAAGCGGTCAACCTTGAATTCGGGGGTAACGACAAAGCCGGAAGCGTATCATGCAAGCCTTGTGAAGTTTTCCTCGAACGCTCCCACAGATTCCTCATCTTTCTGCTTGAGGGAAAGGAAGTCCCTTTCCATCTTAAGACGGAGGGTGCGTGGAAAATATTTATCGAAAAACATCTTCCGGAATTCCTTCCATTCCAAAGCCTCGATCTCCTCCTCAGGCTTCGTATTTTTGATCAACGTCCACCATTGATCAGCTTCACCCTCCATAAGATAAGCCGCCAGGAGAACCTTCTCTTTTTTAGAGCATTGGAGGATGGAGAATATCTTTTCAATGGAGTTGATCCATTGTTCAGCGATCGTGGGATCGGATGATCCACTAAAAGTAGGAGGCCTTTGTCTCATGAAGCTTTCAATAACGACTTGTTCTTTCTTAGGGGGGGTTGAACATTCCTTTTGACCAGTGTTTCTATTCAAAACTTGAGTTAGCTGAGAGAGAATCGTGACAAAGTTCGCGATTCCCGCTCCCATTGGATTGGGCATCACATAAGTACAATCATCACAATGATCTTCACAACGGTTGTTAGCCCGAGTTCTCCTATTACCGACCATTGGCTGGAATAAAAGGAAAGTTAGGGGTAACACATAAAGGGTAATCCAAAGACAAAAGTTGATGACTTATAAATAAACTTTAATCTCTTTAACTCATGAGTCTATAGGATTCAATCCAGGCTTTTCATGATCTTCCTTCTAAAATATATTCTTAGGGGAATTTTTCCCTTAATAAGGGTTCATACTAAGATTGTGAATTTATCAAAACATATCCCCCGGGAGTGTCGTAACCAAGAGTGCAGCAAGGCCCGTTGTCGTGCACCAGTTCCCGTTCGAGTCTAGCTTAAAGCGGTGTTTTCGGGTTTTACCCCTAGGATACATCTGTGCCAGAGCCGCCTCTACCTGCTCGTATCCAGATAGGGATGTATTTGTTTGATAAACCACTTACTTAGTATTTACCAAAACATAGGGATGTTTTTATTACGCTTAGTCTTGTATCTAAGGCTTTACTAGGGTTTCCTAATCCCAAAAATAACTAAACCTATCCTCTGATACCAACTATGACAACCCTTCTTTTTATTACAACTTAAGCATGCTTTATTACATAAAACTTCACTTGATACAACAAAGAAGATCGAGAGGTTTAGTGTCTTTGGGGCTTAGGATCATTAAATAAAAACTTTAATCTTGAAATACAACATATTTATTGAAAACTTCCTTTACATGACCACTACATTCCTTCGTACTTAGCATTGCATGGGGTAACCTGAGGACATGCATAAGAAAAGGGTGAGCTATAAAGCCCAGTAAGGGAGTACACAATGAATAACATGAGGAGTACAATACATGTTAGGCAATAGGAACATCAATAGAGCATTAGAGTAACATTAACATAAAGTCATGATAATCATAACATGGAAATGTGGCAACAACACTTAACATTGAATTAGCATGAGCCAAGGCTCATTGAACATGGAGCATGAGTAAACCCTCATTGCACTTGAAGCACGAGTAAACCCTCGTTGAACTTGAATTAGCATGAGTCAACACTCATTGCACATGACGTATCATGATACTATACTTTACCCAATGCATTGGAGCGCTATAAAGGTCGCACCCTTCTTAAACATTTCATTTCATGCATAAGTGTGCCACATGGATCATAAAACATGGATTCATAAAACATAATCATTTATTCCACGATAAAGGAATGTGGAATTCACACATGAAACTTTACAATCAATAAGTAAATGTGAATAAAGGTGAATACCCTTGATGGAGAAATGGGCATGGTATTCACTACACAATGACATTGGTTTAGAAAATTGGTGCGATTTTCGGCAGCGTAACGGCGTGACATAAGAATTCATAAAAAAGTTTGATGAGAGAGAAAGGGGTTCCTCATCATATTTACATGTAATGGATAGTAAGGATGTCATATATATACATGTCCCAACAATTGAAATGGAATTCAAATTCATGATAGAAAAGTATTGCTTGAATGTAAAAGAAGAGAGAGAAGTTCCTTTCGGAATTTCGGCATAGTAACGGGTGTACATGGGAGGATTTTAATAAGAGAGAAAGGGTTCTCCCATCATTAAAACAATAAGAGGGAAGTATGGGGGAGGTTCGAAACCAAACCCCAACATTCATAATTGAAATTAAAAGGGCAATACAACTTAAAGAAAATTGACAAAAATAAGAAAGGAAGAAAAAACCCTCACTTGGAAGTGTGCTTCCAAAGGCTAGAGAGAGGCTTGTGAGAGGATTCTTGGGAGCTTGGGGAACCTTGGGAGGATTATAGAGAGAGTAGGGAAGAGTTTGGACGAACTCCAAGGGATTTTAGTGAGGAGGAAGTGGGATCTTGGGTGGGTTTATATAGGAAAGGTGAGAAAATTCTTTATTATTTAGGTTTGGGACCCCTTATATTAAAATAATCCAAAACACAAACCATCCCATGGTATTTTCCCATGGTTTCTGGAAAAGGAAAGAGGAAAACAATATTTTACAAGGCCAAGGTCCGAAATTATTAAAAAATTAGGGTTGCTTATGTGGAGGTGAGTCACACTCCCATGGAAATTAATTTAAAAAGGAAAAGTGTTGAATAAGTCTTGAGGGCTCCATTAATGCTTTGAAAAGTAAGTCAAAAAAACCCAAAACCTCATTATTTTAATTATAAAACACATATTGGCCGAACAAAAGGATTATGGTATTTTATTACATCACCATTGGGTCATTATGATGTCATAAAACACATTATATATTTAAATGGTATTTAATTTTTACCCAAAAATTTGACTGTCTCAGAAAATTATGAAAAATTCACCGTTGGATAATTTCGACGTCCTGATTCCAAAAATAATATTTATTTTATCTAAATAATTTTCTAAATATGTGAATTTTCACTTTTAAAATAAAAACCGACATTTATAAAAAAAATCACGGGTTTTGACAGAAATGGCTTTCAAACCTTAATAAAAATTTTAATTGCATTCATAAAATTATAAGATCATTTATACTTAATAAAAAATTAATTTAATATTAATAATAATATTTTATTAAAATATTATTTAATTCAAAAATCCTTTAATTTAATAAAATATAATTCTTTATTAAATAATAACTAAAAACACCATTTGTACTTTAAAAACTAATTACAATGTATCAAAAATGACTAGAAATTATATTCATTATTATATACAAAAATAATGTACATGAACATGGTGCTACTTATTTGTTACATAACCCCTTAAAATAGCCGCATAAGACCTAAGGGTAAGGTGTGCGATGGTGACAGACTCTTGGGGTGACTCGGATAACATCGCTCGAGTTGTAATTTCAATCAACATCCATTTTTCCCGTAGACGATCACGTTCGAGCTTGACTTGATGAAGCTCAGCTTGGGCTTGGTCAAGGGAAAAGCCCAAAGACGCCACCTCTTTTCCGAGCTCTGACAAATGGGCTTCGTAAGGGGCAATTCTACTAGATGAGGCCATCGCTTCCTTTGTCTGAGTAGAAAATTGGTTCGTTAAAGCCTTATATTTAAACTACCCAGATGATCACTGTTCAACGGCTATAAAAGTAACGGTCACAAATATTAATGTAAAACTAAATAAGTTGACATCTTATAAAAACATTTTTCATAAAGAAACATTTAACTGGATCAAGAGGGATTTTCCATTAATGAAACTTTGGGTCGTTATAATAGTATACTTGGTGAGATGAAAAAAATTAATCACAAAGAAAACTTTTGAAACACACATGCAATCAATGTTTTTGTGCATTGAGTCGGAAATCAGAAGTCAGGGTCCTGGGGTATGGATATGTCGATAGCCACACCAACACTGGACTCCCTGGACTAATAACTACACTCAATACCCTTAACACTATTGCTTCACATAGAAGAACGATCAGAGTCCTGAGTTCTGCGGTAGAACCGAACTCCTTTGATTCCAATTCGTCACGACCCATCCTCGGGGCCCGTGCCGTGACTACGCCAAGCCCGCCTTCCATAGGCCAGGAGCTGGCGACTAGAACCAAAGGGGTAAATCCTGATAAGAGGGAAGGAATTTCCTTTAGAAAGTAAAAAAACACCACAGAGTATGCAAGATGAAGTAAACACTAAGCAAACAGTGTAAAAATACAAGTGCTGGAAAGTAAATGGGCCAGAATACAAACCCAACTGAAAGTAAAGTACAACTTAAATAAAGTACAGCAGGAGAAAAGTAAAGCAGTAACTCTGAGCCATCCTCTAGAAATCCCACCTGAAGGGTGGGTACAGATAGTCTCCTCTACTCCTCGGCTCCAGCCGTCCGCTCCAAGTACGTCATGTCCAGTGATACACCTCCAGGTATCGTCCAGCTCAACGAGCTCCCACCTCGATCATCGTTGTCTGTCGTCTGCATCCAACACAACGTAGTGCGGGAATATCCCGTACAGGGGTGATTATACGCTACTCAGTAGGGACCCCGAGACCCCCGAAGGTCTCCTAGAATCCACGAAGGAAAAACCTCAAAGGAAAGATATGATCACGAAGTAACAACCAACTATACTTAGGTTTATGACCATACATATACCTAAGTAATCACTTCCAGCTCTTCTCCAGCACACGAGCCCAAAATACAACCCAGTCCACACAGGAAAAACATAACCCATTCCACATAGGAATTCACAACCCAATCCACACAGGAAAGCACAACAATCATATCGATGATATTGATTGTAAGTTAAGACTCAGCTCACACAGGTATACTCTTCGTAAGATGATGGAGATGATCAGATGTAGCCACTGATTCATCTAAGATGTCGGACCCACATAGGATACAAGACCAACTAAGCTGTCGGACACACAAAGGATACAAGACCAGCTAATCTGTCGGACCCACACAGGATACAAGTATATAGGTCAATACTCTCGGACCCACATAGGATACAAGAACAATAGTAAAGTAGTGATGGACCCACATAGGATACAAGAACAGTAGTAATCCTCATCGAACCCACAGAGGATTCCAGTACGGTCGTCGTCGCTGCCGAACCCACGGAGGATTTCAGTACAGACGTCATCGTCATCGCAGTCGCAGCCAGCTCTAGGGTTCCCGCACACTCCATGCTCGATTCCGGGAGGGTCTGCTCCACGATCCAAGGGGGGTCGATACATCAACTGACACGAAGTCCAGAGTTGATATATCCCAAAGTTCTGTCTCGTCAATAGGAATTCAACGCGACAGACGGCGCGTCAATCGGATGCCCGGTCTGGGAGTTATTGGCTTTTTCGTCCCAGGGGCCCGGTTGGTTTTTAAGTCAAAACCAACCCGACCATACTCCAACTACGTCCAAACCTCTAGCGGATTAAGGCAAAATAACCATCTCAATACGTGAAATCCAACAAAGTCGACGGCACGTCAATCGGACGTCCGAAGCTCATGTTATAAGTGTTTCCGCTTCGAGGGCCCGATTGGTTTTGTGTTCGAACCAACCCGGAAGTACCCAAAGTTCTCTGAAACTTTGATTGTAGTAAACTAAAACGACCATATCGATCCAAGGATCGATGCGCAACTGACGGTGAGTCGATCGGAGGTTCGTAGCCCAAGTTATGGGCGTGTGAACAGATCTGTCCGGAAAGTAGGGGGTTCGAGCCCGGTCCGACACGACCCGATACCCCCTGGGTCGGCCCGAACCGGGTCAACCCGACCCGGGTCCGGGCCCAACTCGGTTGGGCGCAGCCTGCCCCGGCTGGCACGGGTCCAACCCAGCCGGCACGGCCCGGGCCGGCGCGGGGGTTCGGACCGGCGCGGGCGGCCCGGCCCGGTGTGGGCGGTCCGGCCTGGAGCGAGCGGTATGGCTCGGTGAGGGCGCCCGCGTGCTGAGAGGACGCGGAAGGGGGGGGGGGCGCTGCCCCCTCAATTTCAAACAGCAGCCCCCATGTGGAGGGGCCCTCCCCTTTCTGCCACCAGGGGTTACAACCCCCGGACTTCCCGAACGGCCGGCCATGTTGGCCGGCCGGTGTGCCGCCACGGGACCCCCGCGGGTCCAACCTTCCGAAGCACCGTCGGCCAGAAGATCTGGCCGCCCTCCTCTGTACCGCCGCATGGCCTTAGGCTGCAGCCCTTGTCCGACCGGCGCCACGCGACGGCGCCAAACCCCTCCGCTGCGGCCCGCCCCGGCCGCGGCCCTCCATGGTGTTCCGGCGCGGCGCGACGGAGCCGTGCCCCTCCGCCGGGGCCCGCCCTTGGCCGCGGCTTCCTTCGGCTTCACCGGCGTCGCGCGACGGCACCGCGCTCCTTCACCACAGTTTTCCTTGCTCCCGCGCGGTGTCGTTGCACCGTGCCGCCTTCGTTCCAAACCACGATAGTGATCAACAACAAAGGGTAGGTGGATCGGCCGTGTTTGTGCGGTCCGACCTCCTCCTGTTAAAATGATAACAAGAATCCAAGAAATAACGAAGAATGTCAAATAGTAATTTTTGAACTATGAACAACCCCTACCTCAAAGAAGTTTGTGGAAGCTAGCGTTGTGGAAAACGGTGTTGCGGGGTGAAGCTCCGTATACGTTGACGGAGGTCGTCCGAGGAGGAAGCGGTGTCTCCCTTTCTTTGACGTGGAGAGAAGATGGAACGACGTGTCGGCATTCTTCACGTTCTTCAAGGAGGAAGATAAAGTTCTTCAAAGTGTAGAACTCTCCCTCTCTCAACACAAAGAAGCAACCAAAATAAAATAAGGCCTTTGCCTTATTTTATTACCTTTGCCAACATTTTAAAATTCAAAAACCTAAACTCACTTAATTAATTAGTCTTGAATTGTCTAAATTAATGGTGAGTTTAGTTGGCATATAATAATGTGGAAGAGGGTAGTCACAACATTTAATACACAGGAGGTTTAGAGGGGTTACGGAATTTGAAAAGGTGGGGGCTCGTGTGGGCCCCACCTCAATAATATCCTACCAAGAGGAGTTAGGATATTAGTGGGTCCCACCCCAACTCCCACACATGGGGTTTAACCTCTTATAAGTGAAATAAAATTTGTAGCACAATTTTATTTCTCTTTATACTTAATCCAAATTTTTTTAACAACTCTTCACGAGTAAACACAACTCCAGTAAAGGTCTTCTTAAGCAATTACTGGCGATGCAGTTTCATCGGTGCCATTAGATTTCGATACCGAGCACCGGTTCAAAAGTTATAAAAACCTGCTCGTTCATTCACTGAATGTACCGGAGCTAAACTTCAAAAATTGATTTTGGCCACACCAGGCCTCAAAATCAGGTGCCTTTAGAATTTCCGTACTCGTAAATTCCCAAAGAATTTAAGAAAAAAATTTCCTTCAAATTTACGGGTCTTTACATTACCCATTATAAGTATACTACATTCTAACTTCTTAAATTATTATTACATATCATTGTCATATTTTTTTAAAATGTTCATTCTTTTACTTATTTTTTTCTTAATAATAATAATATATCTTTTATTATTATTATTATTTATAGGATATGATTCCCCAGGTATTAATATAATAGTTTCCCTGTATATTTTTATATATCCTACTCTTCTAGTTATAGTTGTTGTAGTGAATGTAACTCTCTAATTTATATTACACTACTATGATGATATAAAAGAACTTATATTTTGTAATAGATATTGTATTGAAATATTTTTTATTTTTTTATTATTAGGAATTATATTATCCCATAAAAATTTAATCCTTGCTGTTTGTTCCATTCCAAAAATCTTGAAACATAGTCAGTAATTCTTGAAATTATGTTACCTCACCAAGTGCTCCAAAAATCCCATTAAATATTGGTTATAACAAGATATATAGAGAAAATTTATATAGAATATTAATCTATTAATTTTTTATTCATCTGAGGTATTGATGGTATGTAACGCCCTGATATCTTAAAGGAATACTTTATTTGATAGTGTGTACAACACGCAACACAGACCTTAAACGAACCACGAAAAATTATTATTTAAATATGAATGTTATAATATATTCATTAAATTTATGAGTATTAATAGGATTAAATAAATTATAAAACATATAAAAATATTGATTAACTCTTTGTAAATAAGCACTCATTTTTAGTAAATTCATTTTATTCATCAAAAATATGTTTTCTCCAAAAAGGATTTTTGTTGAATTTTTTGTGATAAAATATTATAAATGAATTATGGAAACCTTAAAATTTATTTTATGAAATAAAATTCATTTTTTAAATAAATATTTCAAAATTATATTAGGGGGAATTTTTTGGGTTTTTTTGAAAAGTTTGATTTTTCGGTGAATGGGGAAAAATATTGATTTTTGATCAAAAATTGTATTTTTATTTCAAGCATTTAAAAAGTTCCATCTAATTTTAAAATAGTTTAAAATAAAAAAAATCTATTATATTACTAATAATACAATTATTTTTATTGTAATAAATTTTACGGTTGAATTTGTATAAAAATACTTTTATACTTAGAAATGTATTTTCTTTCTTAAAAATCATTCTCATTATTATATTAAATATTTATTTTCAAAGTAATTTATTACACTTATAGGAATTTAATTTGTTGAAGATTTATTTATATTTGTTTTAATAAATTCAATTTTATCCTTGGATGAGTGTTTTATATTTTTTTGAAAAAGTTAAAAGTTTGGTGAATGGTCAAAAAATACAATTTTTATGAAATGTGTTATCTTTTATTATGACGACAAGATATAAACATAAAATAGAAATTTATTAAACTTAGGTAATTAATAAATTATTATGAAATTATAAAAATATAATACTAAAATAATTCAAAACATATAAACTTTAATTTATTACAAAATAAATATGAAAATCATTTTCAGTACCCACGTAGTGCTTTCGCAACACTAAAAAATATACATTGGGTGTCTTAAATATAATATTTGAGTATTAGTAAATTCTTGATCTACTTGGTTGTTAAATATAATGTATTATTTATTATTTTTATGGTTAGATATGATTTTTTTTGTTATATAACAAGTAGATTATCCAAATGCATGTGCAATGCTTACACAATGACAGAAAGGTCAAAATAACATATTAGTTGACGTGACATATATGAGAGTAAAATTAAATATTTAACAAATATAAAAGATTATATTTAAAATAAATTATTTATTTTTATTATTTTAATTTATTTTATAATTTTAAATGATGAAATAATTACCTTAAATTCTTAAACAATGCTAACGCGGTTTTTGTGAAAGTAGAAGAAAAATTAAATAATTCATTTTTGAAAACTCTAAAAACAATATTTTATAGATGATTTGAATTATCTCGTAAATTTTTTAGATAAATATGACTTATTAAAGATATTTTATAGAATTATATTCAAATTTTTCTTGGTGTATTTAAATTTAAATCAAATAAATAGTGTCAAAAATGACATTAATAATGTTTTATGAAAATAATATTTTATTAAATAATTTAAAAATCATAAAAATAATGAAATATGAAAATATGTATAATATATGGTATAAATTTAATCCATTGGTCATTTATGAGCCAATTTTTTTCATATAAGTAAAATTATAAACCTTTATGATTGAAAAATATGTTACCATAGTTAGGGTTAAAACACATTAAAGATGGGGTTAAACCAAAAGATAAGTGTTAAAACACCACATAAACCTATTAAAATTTTATTTTATGATATTATATCAAACCCATGATGACTTATATTCAAATCCCTATTAATTTAAAATCATTTTTATAGATAATTTCTTTTATTATATTTTAATATTTTAAGAAATTTCAAGAGTGTTCCTCCTCTCACTTATAGAAGGGAACCTATCCTTTATCTTGTTTAAACAATATTGAGAATTATATATTGAAAAACCCATAAAAATTATCTTCCCACCTCTTATAGACACATTATAGATATTTCTTTATTCCCAAAATATGAACCCTAGGTTCCTTAAGAAATGATCAAAAGGAGGTCACCTAAAGATTAGGTAATCATCTTACCCAACCTTTTTCACTTTATTTATTCTTAAACCTCATCTAAATATATGTAAATTATCATAAAATAAAATAAAAATTATCCTTAATATATGAAAATTTATTATTATTATGAAACCACCATTATAAACCTTATTTTTTCCATCAAATGGGAAGTGAAAGTATCGCTCTTTCATGCATACAACTTACAGTCTCCATGTAGCGATACTATTCATTTTTCTTCACCATATTTTATGGATGGATATTATAATGGGTTTACTTTTTATATAATATATTTATGAAATAATTATTCTTCTATTATAATAATATCATATTGACTTTCTTACCTTCTAATATATTAAAAAATGATAATGTCATTCGTGTGTATGTATGGACAGCCACCTCAATGAACTGTTGTGATTCGTTTTTCATTTCCTTTTTACATGAATGGTAATAAGAATTTTTCTAATGAATATATATTATATAACAATCATTGTAGAAATTTTAATTATTATTTACCATTCTTTTATTATATCCGTTGAAATATGGAAATAATATTCATGCGTACATATGACATGTCATCTCCTTGAGAGGTGTAACAAATTTTTCTATCTCTATATTTTAAGGATTAATATAAATACATATATAATTAATATATATAATAATTATACCATCGTTAAAATTTTATAGATTATGAATCCAAGATTAAAATACTTGGACCACAACTACTGAACCAACACATGCATGAATAATGAAGTTATTATCACCCAAAACTATGATTTTTACAAAGAATTATTAGTAAATGAGTGACAAAATATTATAAGTAAATCATATATGGAATGATATATATTATTAATATTATATAATATATTTATAATAAATATATATTTATAATAAATATATATTTATTATACTTGAGGTTCAAACACATATAAATGAAGTCAAACTTGAGGTAAGTGTTTATTTCACAATCTCATCATTTTTTGGAGTGTTTATGTTTAAGTCAATTTTGTGGGAATTATTTTATATTTAGATATTAAAACTAATATTTTTTATTCACCTAAAGTTATTTGAATAAATTAAAATTTTTCCTTTTATTTTCCTCTCTTTAATTTCTCAAGATACCTAAATAATGCTTTTAAACAAAACTAACCTTGTTTTTATACTCAGTTGGAAATCATTTTCTTACATATCTATATATTCCTTAAAATTTATAAAATTATGTTTTTAACATAATGAAATTATTTATTAAAGAAATTTTTACCCATTTTTTACTTTTTAAAAGATGGTTAAAATGGAATCTTCTTGTCATTTTCTAAACAAGTTACCTTTTGAAATTTTTTTAAAAGTATGAAAGGAATGTTTTTTTAAAATTATAAGGAATAAATGAGATTTATTTCCATCATGATCAAAAATTTATTTAAATATTAATCTATAAGTTTATAATTTTCCTTTAAAATAAAATTTTTTATTTATATTTTTTAAATTATTTAGACATCAAATAATTAGTTTCAAAGTGAAAAATGTATTTTTCCTCAAGAAATTTTCCAGTTATCTTTTTATAGTATTTTTATTGATTTAAAGATCCATTGTGGAATATTAGGTTGAAGATATACTCAATTGATACCATAGAATATATTTATCTATATGGTTTATTATCATTTTACTATGTAAAGTGTTGATATTATATATTCTAGTTCTTTGAATATGGATAAATATTAACTTTTAAGGTATGTTGATTAAGTTGTATTGTTTATAAATATAATGAATGAATTAGACTTATTGAGTGAAAGGAGAGGTTAAAAAATTAAATATCCCTTTAATGTTTCAGTAGGTCTCATGAGACAAAACAAATTGGTTATTTAGATAAGGCCTTACCCATTTATATAGATGTAATAGTATGAGCCCTTGATGATATTTTTAGATGTCATGTCATGGGGCCTCAACGATATGTTTAAGATGTCCAGAATTATGAATTCCATCATTATAAAAAAAATATTGGTTTACATGTGATTATTTTAATAGTTATGATATCTATGGATAAGTTTCAAGCATATGTGATTATTTATATTTCATTATTGGATCATCATTTATCTTTTCCATATTATTATCCATTAATAAGTTTAAATGGAATATGTTTTTAGTTATTTAATTTCTATATGGATTATGCCTTATTTATTCAAGATATATTCGGTTGCACATAACCCTTATTGAGCATATTATATCACCCTTTATTTTTTCCCCATGATTCTAGGAAGACTTATATGAATGATATGTATTGATTTTCTAGAGAAAATAATGTTTTTATCAAATAAAAAACTTTGTTGTATTTTATATTTTTAAATATTTATGAAATTCAAGTATATATCTAGTTTACCAAGACTATTAAAATATTTATCCCTTCGAGATGTGACTCCTTTATTTAGTGTTAATGTAATAAAGTAACCATGAGCTTTGGGCTACTGGAGTCAATGTATTTACATGGTACACATAATCTCTTTCCGAACTGCAAAATTCCATTTTTTTGTTAAAGTTTTTCAATGACGCATCCTTTATAGATTTAAATATATTTTATTAACCATTTTAATCTTATTGATACATTTTTATCTTCTTTATTAAAGATGGTTAGACAATTAATAGGAAAAATAAATGATTTTTCCCCTTCCATAATAATTTTCATGTCCAACTATATGCATGAAAATTGGATCATTGATTATCCCCATCATATATATAACTCTATCAAATTTCATACACAAATGCATTTAACACCATGATCACCTTCCTGAGGAGATAGTATATCATAAAATCATAATATCTATGTAGTTTTATGCATATCCTTTATCTTATATTTATTTATATCTATATGAATACACACTTCAAACTACCATTATCTGTAAATATGTCACATATTTAACTATACAAACAATTTCATTATATCTTAAAAGAAATTTTTTCTTCATCAACTCAAGATCAAGTGTTTTATAATTTTATATATGCATATTTAGTTTTTTTGATTCATAAGTAGCAACTAAATCATTTTAAATTTACCCCTTTCTATTCTTTGATGCATCACTGTATATAAAAAAATTTTCCTTCCCCATTGGTAAATTTAATATCAATACATTGATTAATCTCTTATTAAGTCATTTAAAAAATTATTTACATTATTTTAACCATTTGAATTTGACCCATATATGTGCAAACATGGTTAATAAGTTAACTAATTTAGAAAAAAAATCAAAAAACAATAATAGTATTCAAATAATTGAAGAAAATTATACATTTTAGTTATATTAATTAGTCTTAGTCATTATTTTACAATTTTTTTTTTGAAAGGTTAATATATATTCTTTCCATGGAGATAATATATCCAATTAAATAAACCTTTTGAATCCAAAATTCAAATTTTCTAAATTTCATGTATAACTCCTTTTCTATTGAGGTATCCAGAATAATCTATAAATTTTTATCATGACCTTCATAAATATTAGAGTATATTAAGATATTGTTATTAATGTGAAGCCCCAAGACATTTGACCACTGAGGGGGGGGGGGGTGAATCAGTGGTTTCTTTTAAGAATTATATTTATTTTAATTCAACCACTTAAACTTGTCAAGGTTCTCGATCCACTCAATAATATCTCACAGTCTCATATCATCTGTATCATTAATGAGAGAGAAATAAATACATATTTTTTACAAGGTCCAGTACTAAGACCAACTCCTTACCTTGTCGTATTGACACCCCAATATGGATTCTCTACCATAATCCAATTATAAATTACTATGTATAAGGTATAAAATGGTTATATACCCTAGTGTTGAATCCTACAATTAATTGTGGTTGTACAACCCAACCACCAACTATTATGCCAAGGTTGGTTATAGAACCCAATCTTTATCCTCTTCCTTGATTAGTTATACACCCTATCCATGATTCTCTTCAACAACTGGTTATATTACCAAGTTACAAGGTCCTTCTTCCCAGTATTAATCTAGTAGTAGAAAGATCTCATTATTCATTAGATTATCCACCTCCATGATCCTACAAGATATGGCTTACACATATACAACATAGAGATATTTAATGTCTTCTTAAACAAGTCTATTGGCCTTGAAACTCCTTCTAGATTTGGTGAAATCTAGATTCTCTCCAGTCTTTCAATACTCGGGTCTGTCTCCTTTAGGGAATCCTAGATTTAGCTAAAACTTTTTCTCTCCATTATATTTTAAGTATCAAAATCTCGATGATTATATCTCGAAGAAAAATTGGGTTCTTGTTAATCTCAATAAAATTATTCGTACCCTGTATGATAATTTTATATTTATAGATATATTTTTGTAAATTTTACCCTCATAAATATCAAAGAATTTATTTCCATAATTCTTGGAAACACCATGATAATCACCAATATGTATTTTATTGATTTTTCCTTTAGTTCATGGATCCTCTTATTAACTCTTTATTTTAATACCCAAAAGGAATTGGGAATTATTTCCCTTATTCGCACTGTTTTAAAATAACTACAACCTTATCTTTACAATAAATGGTCATTAATGTATTATTCCCCATTAAAACAGCTTGAACATGTACATGGTTCAAACTCCTTGATTCATGCATGGAAATTTGTGTGACTATTAATCACATGGAATCTATTTATATCGTATCATCACAATTGTATGAATGGGGTTGCATGTATTTGTACATGGCTTCAACTCACCAATTAATTCAAGATAGTCTATCTGAATATCATCTAATTCATATTTCTTCTCAAGACATTCATAATTACTCAAATATAAATAACTTGGATATTATATGAACTCTATAGTATTATCACAGATTCTATCACACATTCATGACATTAACTTTGTCTTGATCTGTAAACACTTAAAAAAATACCTCTATTAATATAGAAATCTCATAGGACTCCTATATTTTCTGGAGCTACACATAATTTTTCAAAAACCATTCATAGTTGATCTTACTTAATATGTATGGTTCTGGTTGTTCATGTCATAGATATATCCACCATTCTTAGAGACACTTTCGGTAAGTTCATCAAACCATCATGTGTTGGATCATACATTCTTCACAATTACATGTTCAGTTGTCCTACCATGTCTCTATCGTCAATTTGAATTTCTTTATTATGGTAGGTCGTGTCTTATTATGGTATCCTAAAGGCTCATTTATCTTCATGATAACTCCTAGTTTGTACATGCATTTGGTTTATCTATCATAGAGTTATTCATGGTAGTTTGGGACTCATAATTTTTCCAAATCATATCATGTGGTTGAGTCTCATGGTGGTCCCGGGTGTGATGGATCCCTGAGATCCCCTAGTCAATCCAAGAATTAGGATTTCCCAAGGATGAATATAACACTTTGAAATTAATTGAACAACATCAGTCAAATAGATCAAATTACCCTCATCATATCTTTATCATAAGTAGATGAACAGTTTTCTATAAATGTGGTTATCCCACATTGATTTGATGCTCAGTTCATTTACACTTAATAATACTCAAAAATAAATTAGGCTCTCAACCATGGGACTAGGTTCGGCTCCTGGATGCACTCGCACACTCCATAAACCAATTCATTAACACCTATTTTCACCCATTCATACCATGTATGTGCTATTCTCACACAATTTCCTACCCATGTGCTATCTTTTTATAAAACCTTGATATTTAGGAATATATTTCTCTATAAATTAATACTATATTTGATAGCCTGTTTAACACACAACACCGAACTACAACGAGCTAAAATATATTAAAATCACATTATAAAGAAAAATTAAGAATAATAAAAACACTAGTAAATTTAAATATTTCAATAAATTATAAATTCATGAAAAATAGTATTAAAACACTTGAAAATTTAATAGGGGGTTTTTTAGTTAAAGTGGTATTTCTTTATCAATTGAATTTTCATTTAAAATATAAATATATCAATTTTAGAATTTTTATCTGAAAAAAATTTAGTTCATTTTTGGATTAATTATTTCAATATTATATTAGGACTAATTTTTTTGTATTTTTCTAAAATAATTGACATGTATGTTTATAGTTAAACATAGAGTTTTTATTGAAACTATGGCATTTATGACTCAATCAAGAAGAAAGTAAAAAATTTAAAATGTATTAACTATTTTTTAGGGACCAAAATTTCTTTAAATAGTGAAATGACTCATTTAAAAATACTAAATTAAAATTTTGAAACCTATGATTAACATTTTAAGGACTAAATTAATATTTTAAAATAATTTTTTTTTTGGTCTTTCCTTAAAAATAAATTTTATTTTGGTAAAATTAAGTTTTGGATTATTTTGTGACCCACATAAAATTTATTTATCACATAAAAACCCAATTTAAATCATGAAAACATATAAAATTGATAATTTTATTCAATACATAAAGTTTAAGCCTAAAAAAAACTTTTCTTAAAAATTGTTTTTACGCGCTATTCGTATTTTTTTGAAATTAATTTTTATCAATTATAGAAATTTTGTTATTTAAAATTAATTCCATATTAGAGATTATAATTTTAAAATTATGTAATAATGTTAAAATAATATTGATAATTAAGGTTAATTTTTTAGGTTAAAAATTTGTTACGATAGAAAAAGTATATTAGGATAAAATTTAAAAAAATTAAAAAAGAAAACAGATTTAATCAATCAATATTGACTAAAATATGAGTGATGGAGAGGAATATAGTCCCAATAACTATATCAACTTCATATTTTACACTTTTGGAACCTTTAACCCTTGAATAGTAATATTCCATTATTTAAAAGTAATGGTTACTTTCAAAATTACCCTTCTCCTAATTATAAAAGGGGAACATTTCCACCCATTGATGCACCCCTGTTACTTTGATTTTATTCTTTAGAAAAGGTAATTTTACGTTCCCAAGAACCCAATCCCACATTATTAATCATTTTGGTCCTTAAGATTTCCCAATCCCCTTAAAAATCATGAATATGTAGGATCTGATAGTTCATTACTCTAAGAAAACTAGATACGTTAATGTTTTTTACATTATATTGAATTTAAGATTACATCATCTGAAAACATGGGGTCATGAAACAGTATGGAATGAATCAATAAACTGATTTATGCCATATCAAAACAAACTAATATCACAAATAACTCCATGGAAAACATAATAATGAATAGATTTCAGGATATTAATAAATGAACATGTATTGAAGGTATTGCATAATGGAAGACATCTTAAACATGGTGTCAACGCATTGTGCCAAGACATCTTACATTACGAAATAAATAATTACACACAGTTATGCCATAAAAATGAAACTGAGAGCTTAAATAAATACATTTTAGACATAACAATGAATATATTCCTAGATAATAATAACTGAACAAGTAATGAATAGATCATATAATTCCAGGCATCATAAACATAGCATCAAGGCCTTGTACCTAAACATCTACATAAAAGGTAAGGATGCACTCATTGACCTATCTTAATTTTCTCATGATACCTACCAATTCACTAAGGGGATATATAATTCTAGATCCTACCCATCACACAAAATCCCAATGCAATACATCAAAAACTAAATAATTTCATGTCATAATGTTCATTGCATGATCTACTTATAATAATTCCTCAATGATAATTATCTTACAATATAGAAAAAAGGATTATATGGTACAGAAATATTTTTCTCCAATCAAATAATAAATAAATAAATATTGTTAAAATACCATATTAATGTATATGGATAACTAGTTATTTCACAATGTTCAAATAAATACCCTTAACGGGTGAAGGATTTGAGATCATCATCATTATGTGTTCACAAGGACTAAGGTGGTCATGGTTTCTAGGTAAACGAATACATGAATTTTAAAAGGTAGGAGCCCAGTTAAATGATAGATAAATCCTTCATTATTATTAGTAAATATAATATAGATAAACCAAGCATGTCCCTTGGGAGTGTCAAATCAAGTGCTTGGTAAGGGCCCATTTACTGTGCACCAAGATGATGACCAGGATATACCCAACCAACTATTTTTGAGGTTGTAACACCTATATTCATCTAATACAAAACCACATCCACTTTTAGTATCTATATAGTTATTTCATTTCTTGGTAAAACCATACACACTTTACTTACCAAAATTAAGGTTGGTTTTATGGTTATGGGAACGTTTGACTGTTATAATATCTTAAAAAAGTATATAATGAGAGGGAATAAATAATATATCACTATCAACATAAAAAATTAAATATAATACCATATAAATAATTTGAGGTAGTAGTTGAAAAATTATTGATAATTAAATTATAAAAAATTATTTTACTATAAAAGGAAAGAGGATGATAAAGGACCCTTACTTAGACACAGTAAGGACTTAGGAAAAGGCTATAAAGAGAGGGAATAAATAATCTCTCATTTAAAATATATAAAATATAATATAATACCATGGAATAATATTCATGGTAGTTTAATTAAAATAAATTCAATTATACAATATAACAAAGTTAATGAACTTGAAAAGGAAAGTGGATGATTAAGGAAACCCTTGCCTCCCGCATAGAGTTAACCCTTTAAACCAAAAAAAACTTATTAAAATTTAATAGAGATAAATGGAAGATTATAAATGAATGATATATTATGATATAAATTAAAAAAATTGTGGGAGAATGGCCAGATTAGGTGGTTATTTATACTTGAGGAGGGGTGGTTTTAAGGGTTTAAATATTTATTATTTTGTCATTATGGAGAACCACCTTTGGGTGGCACTAATTTCAAAAAAAATGGTTGATAATTAATGTTAAAAAAGTTTATTATTTAATTTAAACACCTAAACCACCAATTTAAATTTTTTATTTTTAGTTTTCTTATGTCTTTACGTTTTAGTATTAACCTTTTACATTATTTTATATATACTATGAAAAATATTTTTTTACTATGCTAACTTATAGTGTATAAAAATGAATTTAACCATATTACCTAATTCAGATATTATAATTACAAATATTAAATCCATTTAAATTTATTAAATTTATAAAATTGATAAAAATTAATTCTAATATGATACATGTATAACACATAAAATTTGTTTTATAGAAAGGATAAAATTGTGGTTCCAAAATAATGAACATGTGTTTCTAAAATTAACACATTATGAATTATTTTATTCACTAAATGAATTTTCGACCAGTAATAAGGATAAATAAATTTCATATGTTGATCATATCATTATTACATTAGAAAAGTCATGGTATTCACTAAAATGATTTTTTCACTTTTTACCCTAAAAATCAATATACTCAGAAAATTATAAAAAACATCTTAAGTTAATTTTGATGAACCAAGTTAAAAAATATAGATTTATTTTATAAAAATAATAATATATATTTGATAATTTTAACTTTTAAATAAAATTATATATGTATTAACAATTTTCATAAGATAATAGACATTATAACCTTTATAAAAATTACCTGGGGATTCGTTAAAATATATCATAATTTACAAGTGTTCTATAAAATTATCTCATGAAAAAATATTTAAATCTTATACATTTATAATAAAATATATTTTTAATGGAATAAATTTATAATCTCTAAAAATAATAGAATTTTGGTTATATCATAAAGTAATATCAACGCTCACTTAATTATGTCTACATATACAACAATAATAATAACGAACTATCTTATTGAATAATGATCATAATTCCCTTTGAACATATTGGTTGGTAGTAATAATAGAAAACTACCATATTTTACTATAAATACACCATCAATATCACTTCATCACTTTATACTTCTCCTAAAAAGATTCTTACTCATCCTTTGATAATTTCTATTTTTTCCTAATGCTTATATTTTTTTATAATTATTATAGCAGGAGTGATTTATAGAGGTATTAAAGACTATATATAACCTTTTAGTAGATTTTGTATTCTTATATGTTTATATCCCTTTACTAGGTAGTCTCTCGCAGCGGCTGAGAGTTTCTCCCTAGGGTTTTCTAGGGCCGGCGTCTCCAGGATCCGTCCTTGGAGTTTGGTTCTGCGGCGACGGTGTGATCGAGGGTATCTCCCAGAGCTCCTCGTCTGGTTCATAATTTGCAGCCTCTCCAACGAATGTAGCGGTTTTCTTTTGGTTCATCGTTTGGAGTTTAGAACTACGGCGCTTCCTCGATTTCTTGGCACTGAAGGCAGATTTGGGTGTCGCCGCAAGGTTGTGAACCTGCGGTTTGTTTTCCCCCCTCTGTTTTCCTAGTAGTCTTCTTCGGGGTGATCTGGTGCCACCGCCGGCTCGCGAGGGTTTTGTGAGGAGTCTAATGTTGACGTATATTGGTTCGTGAAGGACTAGAAGTGTGGGGACCACGAAGGGTTGGGACCCTCTGAGAATTTACTTCACGAGAATTGCGGATCACGAAGGCGATGGGATCCAACTTGGATTGTGTAATTTTTTCAAGGAGTGCAAAGACTTAATCGTGAAGGGTGGAAATTGCGAGGGGGTTATTATGCGCCGGTTTTGGTTCGCGATATTGCAGGGGTGCACAGGTCTAGTTCGCGAAGGAAGAGGATCGTGAATGAGCTCCCTCGCGGCATCTGGAAATCATTGGGGCTGGTCCGTGAGGGGTGAGAGTGCAAGGATGTGGTTCACGCTAGGAATGAAAAGGAGTGGCTTGGGGTGGAGTTGAACGCATGGGAGTTGGTTCGCGGAGGCTTCTTTTTGGTTCGTGGAGGCTCCTTTTTGGTTCGTGCAAGGTTGTTTTGCGGATCGCACAGGGTTTTTGGTTCGCGTAGGGGATGGTCCACGGAGAGATGGTCTGAAAGGTGTGGCTTTTGTGGGACTGCTATGTGACGGATTAGTCACGAGTTATTGGATTGAGAAGGAGAAAAGGAAAAATCTTTGTTCGCGTTGTGGTGTTTTAAACGCGAGAGCGGTGGACTCACGAAGGGTGTGCTCGGGAGACTACGCTAAGGTGGTGCCCACTGCTATCATGGAATCTGAATTGGTGAATCAGTGGAAGAACCTCTCGCTGACTGACAAAGAGAAAGCATCAATTACTACACTAAAAAACAAAGACGCCTTTCTGTCACATCACATGTCACTCCTGGCGGTATAGAAATTTTTATCCAAACGCTCATTCAACCAGGGGGCCTTAAAAAATACTCTGCAAAATTTATGGATGTTAGAGTATGGCGTTGACATACGTGAAGTGGGAGAAGGCTATATTATATTCGAATTTTTCAATAACAAAGATAAAGAAAAGGTGCTCAAAGGTAGACCATGGTCCTTCGATAATCAAATCATCCTCATGGAGGACTTTACAGGTGGGGATGAAATTCAGAAAATTGAAATGACTTCCTCACCTTTATGGATAAGAATCAAAGGAATCTCATTTTATGGCAGAACAGAATGTGTGATGTGGGAAATTAGAGAATGCATTGGAAAATTTCTGGACTGGGATCAATCTAATCTCACACACTGGGGATCTGTGCTGAGGATTAGAGCCTTAGTCGATGTGAACAACCACTAATGAGGGGTCTATTCTTATCATTGGAAGATTATAAGGCCTAGATCTCCTTTGAATTTGAGAAGCTCCCAATATTTTTTTTACTGTGGATGCATTGGACATCTCGAGAAAGCTTGTAACTCATGGAAGGAGAATGAAAAAGGCACCATCATCTTGCAATACGGTCCTTGGCTCCACGCAAAAATAATAGGACCTATGATCATTTCTGAGGTGAAAAAACAAAGGGATCGTGACTGACTAGAGAAGGCCTTCTCTAAGCAAACTGAACCAGAACTCAATATGATCATCATGCTAGGACCACCGTATTTTTCGGGAGACAATCTAGATGATGAGTGGGCAAAAGGAGGGATGTCGGATAGCACGATGGACAAGGTAAGAACTAGGGACAAGCATGCGAGTCATAGTTCGGACCCAGCCCTCTCCTCAAGCTGGGGACCTTCGTCTCTGAAAGACAGTGACTCACCACCATTCAGACCAAAGTCCAAAAGTAAGGAGCCACCTGACCCGGTTGTTGAACCCAGGCAACTTTGTTTCGAATCAACAGTGCCTTCTCCTGGGCTAGTATTTGTTGCTCCAGAATTAAACCTTATGGAAAAAACCAATATGACTAGGATAAATGAAGCACGTACCCTCACTCAACGGATGTGGAAAAGGATTAATCAGGTTGATAGGTGTGGTGATTCCATTAATGCGAAACATGAGGAACATAAAAGACGACTAGAGGATTGTCAAGTAACTGAAAGCCTTCTAAAAAGATGGAAAGTGACAGGTGATGGAAAGCTCTACAAAGTTTCATAGGCAGAGGCGGGTATGTCCCAGCCCTACCTAGAGAAATAAAAATCCTACGTTGGAACTGTCGGGGGCTTGGCAAGCCATGAATAGTTCAGATACTCCAGCGCCATTGCGCACAAAGTCACCCTGACATGGTTTTTTTGTCCAAAACCATACTGGATTACAAGGACAAAAATGGTATCGCCCTCAAATGCGGTTTCCGGGGCTGCTTCCCGGTTCCCCGCCAAGGCCACTCAGGGGTACTGGGTCTTCTTTGGAAGGACAGTGTCGATGTTAGAATCATCTCGTACTCATCACATCATGTCGTTGCATCCATCCATGGTGGCCACTCTCCACCTTAGACTTTTGTGGGTTTCTACGGATGGCCATCACAAAATGATAAATGGAAATCCTCGGAACTTCTCTGTTCATTAAGTCAATGAATTATGGGTCCTATCCTCTTTGGCAGAGACTTCAATGGGATTCTATCCCTTAATGAAAAACACAGAGGAGCACTTCGGCCCGTTGCCTCGATGTCAGGCTTTAAGGATGCGATCTCAAGGGTGGACTTGGAAGATCTTGTCCATGCAGGTAGCCCCTTTACCTATTTTCGGGGGAAAAATAGAAAGCACATGCATAGCTGAGTGTTTAGACAGATTTCTAGGCTCGACAGAATGGACTAACATCTTCAAAATGTTTCACATCGCCCACTTGGCGCCGAACTGTTCAGATCACTGCCCTATTGCTATCGAATTCTCTCATAGAGGTCGTTTCTCAAGAGGTGGGAAACCTTTCTGGTTTAAAAGCTTCTAGGAAAAAGATCGAGAGTGTGAAGAAGTTATCTGATCCTATTGGAAGGGTGGAAATGAAGTCATTAAGCTTAACCTCTAACAGGTGGCTGCTACTCTGAGATCATGGAGCAATAAAAATTTTCGTCAACCCGATAGGCTCTGTAACTCTTTAGAGTGACAACTCAACGCCCTTATTTCCCAACCCCCAATGGATAACATTCTCTCCAAAATTTCTATGATTCAAAGTGATCTGGATGCATCTCTTTACATCAAAGAAAGCTTCTGGGCTATGCGCGCAAGAGAAGTCCACATCAAATAAGGGGATGCAAACACCTGATACTATCACCATAAGGATTATTCCAGGTGACGCAAAAACAACATTTTGGTCCACACCCACCCTGATGGGGGAACTGTGTCCAACATTAAAGGTATCCACAATATTATTTCTTGCTATTTCCAAAAACTCTTCACTGTAGGAGAGTCCATCTTATCACCCGAGGTTGAATCCTGCATCAAACATGTGAGCACCGACGAGATGAATTTCCAGCTCACAAAATACCTCACAGACGAGGAGATTTTTCAGACTCTCCAAAAATCCACCCCACAAAATCCCCCATTCCTGATGGTTTCCATGCTCTTTTTTTTAAGCAATGTTGTCACATTCTTGGCCCTGACATATGTGCTCTAATTCACGGCATTTGGGTGGGGGAAATTAACCTCTTCTCTATTAATGAGACAATTCTCACCCTCATCCCAAAGATCAAGCAACCCCTTGAGGTCTCAGACTTCAGGCCTATCAGTCTCTGTAATGTTTCCTACAAGATTTTCTCAAAGGTCCTAGCTAACCGGTTGCGCACATGGTTACCTGATATTATCTTTGAAAATAAAAGTGCATTCGTAGCAAAGAGGCTTATTACGGATAACGCCATCATGGCTCATGAAGTGTTTCATTCTATGAAAATGCGATCTGCTGCAAAAAGAGGTATTATGTCCTGGAAACTGGATATGACTAAGGCCTATGATCACATGGAATGGCACTTTCTCCAGGCTGTTATGAAAAAAATGGGTTTCTTCCCAAAATGGACAGATATGATTATGAATTGTGTTTTGTCCATCTCTTTCTGTATTAAGATCAACGGTGGACTCACCCAAGGCTTCTCACCCACCCGTGGCCTCCGCCAGGGAGATCCCCTTTCCCCTTTTCTTTTCATCCCACTGGCTGACGTCTTCTCTAACCTCATTTCCTTGGCTGCCTTTGCAAAAGGGATACATCGGGCAAAGGTTTGTCGGACCATCCCACCTGTCTCGCACCTCTTCTTTACCTATGACTGCCTTCTTTTCTCCAGAGCGACCCATAATAAATTCCTCGTTATATTTCAGGTGATCCGCATTTATGAGAGGGCATCTGGACAAGCAATCAATCCAGCCAAGTCGGAAATCTCTTTTAGTTCTGGCGTCCCACCGACCAAGAGAGCTGAGCTTTTTCATACTCCAGGCATTCAAATGGTGGAAAAACACAACAAATACCTTGGGCTTCACACTATTTCTTGCCACTAAAAAAAAGAAATATTCTCATACATGGTGGATAGAATCAAGAAAAAAAATCCAAGACTGGACTCTGAAAAGAGTCTCTAAATAAGGAAAGTAAACACTCATCAAATCCACTCTTCATTCCATCCCCAACAATATTATGTCCCTGTTCAAGCTTCCTGGCACACTTGTTGACCACATCCATTCTTTAATCACTAACTTATGGTGGGGGTATAGCAATGGAAGAAATAAAAAATCATTGGATTTCTTGGAAGTCACTTTGCACACCCAAAACAGGCGGAGGAATGGGATTTCATGACCTCTGACTCTTTAATGATGCTCTCTTGGCTAAACAGGGCTGGCGCCTCATGACTCATCCATCTTCCCTTTGTGTGCGAATTCTTCGTGAAAAATACTTTCCCCACTAGGATTTCTATAACTCCTATCTTGGTCCCCACCCTAGCTTCCTATGGAGAAGCCTTTGGGGATCCCGAAACTTACTTAACAAAGGACTGGGCTGGAGGGTCGGAGATGGCACAAAAATTAATATTTGGACTGATCCCTAGCTGATTGATAAAGATGGCTTGCATGTTACCTCCCCTTCCATACCTGGCTATGAGAACTCCACTATTTGCTGGTTATTAGACGATCATGGTTCTGGGTGGTGTATGGATAAAATCAACTCATGGTTCAATGAAAGGAACAGAAGGATCATACTTAGCATCCCCTGTGTGAGGGATGTGGGGCCAGACTACCCCTTTTGGAGTAATGATTTTTCTGGATCTTATACAGTGAAATCAGGGTACAGACTTTCTCTCGATATCCAAATAGAGGAAAGGGGAGGTCTCTAGAAAGCACTTTGTCATATTAAGGTCCCCCTGAAAATCTATGTTTTCTGGTGGCAGGTTTGCACAGGTATTCTTCCCACTGTGGACTTCCTCGCCTTCCGACATGTCACAAATGATAACCATTGCCCCATCTTCTCGGGTATACTCAAATCCCTTATGCATGCGATAACCCAGTGCCCGGGGGTGGAAGAGATCTATAATTTTTGGGGTTCTGATTTGGAGCTTATGCTGGATGTGGTGCCGGATCTTCTAACACTACTGACGTTGTGGTCGTCTTCCTTCACTGTAGACAAAGTTGCTTCATTATGCATCGTGGCATGGATCGTCTGGACATGACGCAATGACTTCATCTTTAATCTCTTTGAAAATCCCCCCAGGTTCTGGATTTAATGGGATACATCCTGGATTGAGGGGTGGAAAAGGGACTCTGACCGTTTAGGGCTCTCTGGCACTCACACAGGTGCATCAAGATGGTACCCTCCCCCAGAAGGGACCCTCAAGATCAATATCAATGCATCTCTTTCCATTGAAGGAATTGTCAGAATTGGAATTGTGGCACGAGATTTTCATGGCCAAATAATTGCTGCTAAACATGAATCAAACTATACTCTTTGGGAGCCCATTGTTGCTGAAGCCTTCTTTGTACTTGTCAGGCTGTTGTTCGTAAAAGATCGAGGATGGGAAGCTATTAACATAAAATCGAATTGCCTCCCCATCATCAACGCTATCGGGATTAAGGACGGTAGTCTCCATTCTTTTGGCCCTATTATCAGGAAAATCCAGGATCTCAGTCAAAGCTTCACAACATGTTCCTTCTCCTTCATTAAAAGGGATGGATACAAAGCTTCCCATCACCTGGCTTCTTTCAGCACATCCAGCATGAATCATCTTTGGCTTGATCACTTTTCTTCTTGGATGCAAGAATGTGTAACTGATGACTTTAGTGGTTAATATATCATCTTCTTTTGTCAAAAAAAAATCCTTTTACTATTCATAGTTCTAATAGTCTATATCAACACACGATGTGAAATGTTCATATAAAATGTAATATTCTTTCTTTGTGTATACTTGTTGTAATACTGGTTATTTTATTATAAATAATCATTCAGAAAATTTATTGTTCTAAATTAATAAAATAAACCATTATTGGATTTTTATGATGAAACATGTTACTTAATATTTTAAAAGGAAAGATTTAAATTGATAAAAATACACATAAAAAGAATAAGAAAATATAAGTTAATGTAAATAAAAAATGAATAATAACATTTCATATATATTTAACCATTTATTTTTTCATGATTCTCATAAAATATCATAATATGGTAACTACAATGGTTATATGTTATAATTTTATGATAATTATAATGCACATCATACTTTTTTAACCATTAAATTAAAATTAATTAACAACCAAGATGATATAAAAACAAAACTATTAGTAAAAGGAATGTAGTTATCAAATAAAAATATATATTTAAAAAATTATGTATATAATAAAATATAATTATATATAAAAAGGATGTAAATAGAAATATGATATAATGTAGGATGGAAGTAGGCATTTCACCCTTGTAACCCTTTAGTCATGGGTTCGAGCCACATGGCCATGTCAGACACAACAACTTGTCACTCATCTTGCGAGCTTCCATTTTTTTCTAAAAACATTATAATAAATAAATTTAGCTTTCCTTGAAAGATATGTAAATGAATAACTTAGGTGATAAATATTTTTTTATTAAAATAAATAAGTTTTTTATCATTTATATTTATATTTTTGAAAGAAAATTTATAAAAAAGTTCATTAAAAATCTGAGATATTACATTCTCCTCCATTAAAGAAATTGTGACCTTGAAATTTCAATCATTTATAAACATATAATAAACCCTAGTGTTCTATTAATTGTTATCTATAGAAATAACACATTATATATCGCATTTAGATTTTAATACTATGGGTTCATACTAATTATACTTAACCTATTTCTCTTAAGATACCTACCTAAGGTTCGATTACCAAATATTCCAAGTCCTAATTCCCAAAAATAACCAAAATATAATTTGATACCAACACTAGTATCATTGACATGATCAGGTGGTAAATCCCTATATTGATTTAGGGTGTCGATACGGTTGGTCCTTCTAATAATCAATATTTATAAACAATGGTATATACTTAATTAGTTCATAAACAACACTATGATTTTCCTTTCATGTAATCTAGGAAAAGTTTTAGAATATTTTAAGGGTTTATTAAAGGGTTCATATTTTATAACAATTTTCTTATAAATGTAATTCTTAAGATTAATACTAAACTACCCTTTGATAAAAAATGTAACAACCCTGACTCCAATACCCTAGAGTCAATGGTTATTTTATTATAATGGTATGTAAATCACAATACAGAGGATCCACCAGTTTATTAGTCTTAGTGAAATAGATACAAAAATTAGTTTTTAATTACATGGAAACTAAACATACATCATTTGAAAACATGAAAAATATTATTATTATCCAAAAAATCCATTTTTCATATGTTTTACTCTTCTTGGTTTCATATGGAAAAGGAAAACAATATAAAGGGGTGATCTCAAAAGATTAGTAAGGGGTAGTGTACAAAAGAAGAAATTATAAATAAAAAATTATGGAATATATATATATATATATATATTATGCTATATCAAATGAAACTAAGAGCATAAATAAATAAATAGACCACATAAAAATTATTATGTTCAAGTATATCAATAACTGAACATGTAGTGAAGGGATTGAATAATTTATAATATCTTAAACATGCTATCAAGGCCTTGTACCAAGACATAATACATTATGGAATGAATATATAAACTGATTTATTCAATAAAAATGAAACTAAGATTATAAATAAATCTATTCCCAACATAATAAGGAATAAAAACCCAAATAACAACAGTTTAACATGTAGTGAATAGATTGAATAATGCCATACTTATTAACATACTATCAAGGCCTTGTGTTATGAAATTTTACATAAAAGATAAGAATGCTCCTATTACCCAATCTTGGATGTCTCATGAGACCCACAAGTTTACTGGGGAGCTATGTAATTCTAGGCCACACCCTTCACATAAATTAAAATTTAATTCATCGTGAAATGAGTAATTTCTTGGTATAATGTTCCTTGAATGATCTATTTAACATAATTTCTCAATGAGGATTATCTTGAAATATAGAACAAAAGATTATATAGTATAATAATATTTTTCTCTCATAAAAGAATAAATAGATATATCTAGGTGAAATTCCATATTAATATGTAATGAATAACTAGGGATTTATTAATTTCTAAATAAACACCATTAACAAGTAAAGGATTTGAGATCATAGTCATTGGGTGTTAACAAGAACTTAGGTGATCAAGGTGTTTAGGTAACCATATACATTAATTTGAAAAGGTAGTATACCAATTAAATGATAGATAAATCCTTATTAATTTTTTCTAAAGATCATGTAGATAATCCTAGCATATCCTATAAGAGTTTCAAACTAGGTGTGTACTAAAGGCTCATTCACCATGCACTAGGATGATGACCAGGTTATATTTGACAAAATATTTTTATGTTTGTAACCCCTAAATGAATTTAATCCAAATCTACATCCACTTGTAGAATCTAGGTAGGGATTTCATTTCCTGGTAAAACCAAACACACTTTACTCACTAAAATTAAGGATGGTATTATGTCTAGGGGACCATTTGAGCAATATAATGACATTAAAAAAGGATATAATGGGAGGGAATAAATAATATCTCATTAAAAATATATCAAATATAAGATAATAACATGTAAATAAAGTCAAGTTAGTATTTTAAAAATAATTTATAATAACATTATAACAAAAGTATTATACTTGAAGAGGATAGAGGGGGATGGAAGACCCTTACTTAAGCATAGTGAAGGATTTGGAAAAGAATGTAATGACATGGAATAAATAATATCTCACTTATAATATATCAAATGAAAGATAATACCATTGAATAAAAATAATGTTATTATAATAAAAATAATTTTAAAAATACAATTTAACAAAGGAAAAGAACTTGAAAAGGAAAAGATGAGGATCGAGGAATCCCTTACCACTCTTGAGCTTCTTAGCTTAGAGACGACCCTTAAAACCAAAAAAACTATTCAATATTGAAGATGGATCAATGGAATAGACTGTGTGATAGATATATAATAATATAAATTCTAATTTTGGTGTGGGGTAATGGGAATAGGGGGTGTGTATTTATACTTTAGAAGGGGTGGTTTTAAGGGTTTAAATAATGATTATTTTTCCATTAAGGCCAACCAATTTTAGTTGGAATTATTTTAAAAGAATTTGGTTGATAATTAATGTTGAAAAGAAATTATGGATGTGAAATTCCTCAATCATCCATTTAAATTTTTCATTTTTAGTTTTATTATGACTTTACCTTTTAATTTTAACCTTTTATATTACTTTTTCTATACTATGGTTACTCTTTTTTTACCATGTTAACTTTTTTATTCTAAAAATAGAATTACCCTAATTACCTAATTTGGAACTTATAATTAAAAATATTCAATAAATTTTAATTGATTAGATTTATATAAGAGATAAAAATTAATTCTAATATGATACGAGTATAGCACATAAAATTCATTTTTTATAAAGGATAAAATCATGGTTCTAAATTGCTTAGAATTTTTTTCTAAAAGTAATGAACTATACAATATATTATTCCTTAATTACATTTTTGACAAACAATAATGATTAAAAAAATTATGTAACAATCATATCATTATTACATCGTAAAAGTTTTGGTATTTTCTAAAATGGTATTTTCACTTTTTACCCTAAAAATTAACATTTGCATATAATTATAAAACAACAACCTGAGTAAATTATAATGTACCAAGTCCAAATATGATATTTATTTTATCCAAATAATAATATATATATTATAATTTTAACTTTTAAATAAAAATACATATTTATTAACAATTTTTATACCATAATAAACATTCTGATCATTATAAAAATTACTCAAGACTTTGTTAACATATATTATCATTTAAAAAGTGTTTTATAAGATTATTTCTTGAAAAAAATTATTTAAATATTATAAATTTATCCTAAAACAATTTTTTAAAGAAATATATTTATAGTCTCTAAAAATAATATAATTTTGGTAAAATCATAAAATAATCCCAATGATCACTTAATTGTGTCTACATGGCCAACAATAATAATAATAACCAACCATATTATTCACAAATAGTCATAATTCCCATCAACCATATTCTCTGGTGTTCATAATGTTAAATAACCATATTTCTCAATAGATATACTATCATTCTCTCTTCATCAAGTACTACTTCACTTACAAAGGTTCTTACACAGACTTTGATAATGTCTATCGTATTCCTAATATTTCTCTTTATTTTTAAAGTCATTATAGAAGGACCAATATTTATGGGGGAATTAAAGCATATGGATTTCCTTTTAGTTCATTAACTATTATTATATATTTATATCCTTTACTATTCCTAGTTGTAATGTTCCATATCGACACATGATGTGAAAGGTTCTTATGAAATTTAATGGAATTTTTGTGTGTCAACTTATTGTGATAGTGGGTAATTTATTGGATATGATCGTTTAGTAAACTTAAATAAAGAATTATTGAATTTTGATTATGAAACATGGTACATAACCTTTTAAAATTAAAATTTCAAAGTAAAAAAACATATATTGATAATAAGATAAAAAACATTTATAAATTTAATGAATTATAATATAAATAATAAAATTATAATAAAAAATTATTCACATTTAACCATTTATTTTATCAAGTTTCACATAAAATTTCATATCATATTACCTATAATGGTTATATGTTATAATTTTATGATAATGACAATGTGCATCATACTTTCGTAACAATTAAATTACATTGATTAACTACCAAGATGCTGTGAAAATAAACATATTAGTAAAAGGACTGTAGATATAAAATAAAACTATAAATTTAAAAATAATCATGTTTATAATAAAATATATGTATATATAAAAATTATAGAATATTTAAATAAGGTTTCACTTAGGCTGGTGGAAGGCATTTCACCATTGTCACCCTTCGACCATGGGTTTGAGCCCTATGTTCATGCCGGATGCGACAGTGTGTCACTCGGATTACGAGATGAACTATTTTCTAAAACCATTTTAATAAATAAATTTTAATTTTCCTTAAAAATATGTAAATGAATAATATAGGTGATAAATATTGTATATATTAAAAGAAATAAATTTATTTAGCATTTTTATTTAAATTTTTACAAGAAAATCTATAAAAACATTCATTAGAAATATAGTATGTTACACCAAAGCCATTATAATATAATTAATAAATTATTATAACCATTATGGAGTGTCATAATATTTATTTAACAGCCATTATTAATTCATTACTATCCACTTATAAAAATAAACGAACATCGATTATGCATTTGTGAAGACTATAACCTCCACGAAGTGACATCTTTAATTTTTCACCACCGCCTCTCTTCACTGGTTATAAAGTTGTAAATTAATAATAAATTTTTTATATATAATATGATTATTATTATTAAGATAAAAATTATAATACTCCTGCATTCCCTCTCATTTTTTGGTAAATGAAAATGTTAAATGTGCATTTTGCAAACTACCACCTCCACGAAGTAATATTTTTCATTTTTCATCTTGATTTTCATTATATATACAAACACCTTATAATATGATTTAAAACATAAATAATATTATTATTATTCTACTATAGTGAGATTATAAACTTCCTTTACCATACTCACCCATCGATATATAGTGTGTTCTTCTTTAGATCAGTTTAACCACCTACATGAACGATGCTATAAACCACTATCATGATTGAGTATGGGAACTTAAATACTAATATTACTATAATTTAATAAAAAAGTAATGATTTCTTTATGCTTATATAAATTTTATATTAATAATTTAACTTATTTATTATAATACCATCTTTGATCACTAAAATTATAAAAATAAGCAGACATTGATTCCTTTTTCAAGCAACATAACGAAAACACTTATAGAAAGAGATAAGAGATTTATAAGTAAATATAAGTTATGTATTATAGTACATTAAATGATTTAATAATTATAAAATTGTTACCAAGGAATGGGTACCACAATCAACATCATAAATCAGGTGCCAAACCATCAAATTTAGTAACACCCGATGGTAAAAAAAATACAATAAATAACTAATGTATTCATAATAAATGATCCTAAATGAAGTATATAAAATTTAATTTATATGAATAAGTTTATAAAATATAATATTTAGAATTATTATTTTTATATAGGATCTTAGATGGAATTTAACTAAGTGGGGAAAAATGTAAGGGTTTTTTGTCTCAAATTTGAACTCCTTAATAAAAGTTTATAATTTTCACCATGCTTTATTTTTAATGGTTCACTTACTACCGCATTGTCATTTTATATCATGATTCTATTATATTTCATGTTATTCAATTATCTATTATATTTTCTTTCTATTATGGGATTTTTAATCAAAATTTATAAAAGTTTTATGGGTTTTTTCAAACAAAATTTCCTTATATTGAGTTAAAATATTTCTTATTGAACTCTATTGTTCCATTATTTATTTAATATAATTAATAAATAATTAATAATTTATTTAATCATTTTTTATTTTTTATTTGAAAATTATTCCTTATAAATGCATCATATAATGATTCTTACCTCAAATGTTATGTTGCATGAAAGGGTTTCTTTGTCTAAATTACAGTTTCAAGAGATATGATCCTTATTATGAACTGATTTACTTTTATATAGTATATATATTTTCTTTTATTATATTATATAATTAAATATCTTACTTTCATGGTATTTTGAGTTCAATTTAAGATGATTCTCCTCTAATGGTTTTGATGTAATTTTTAATTAATCCATAAGGTTTCTTTTCCCAGTCTCATTTTAAAATCATGATCTCCCAAATGTGATAACCCATTTTTAAAATTTGTATAGTATTTATTTAAAATATCATAATAATTTTATTAGCCTTGGTTTAAATTTTGTGATATTTGTTTCCTCTTTAACCAAAAAATATTTATTTCCTTATAAATTTCCTTTTATGAATTACCCTCTAAATTCTATTATACTATTTTTAGGGATTGAACTCATGGAAATACATTACTGTATTTATCTTGCTTATCCATTGAATGTTTGTGTTTTTTCTAAAAATATCTTTTTTCTTTGAATACTCTATATTTCCTCCCATGTGTTTAATGGTTTTAACTTATATTCCTTACAAATATTGATTGGAGAAATTGTTATCTTAATTGTATACCCTTTATCTATATGTTGTAAATATCATATGCTCTATTATTTTCATTAAAAGGTATTTACCTATAAAGTTACTCAATATCTTTGGATTCCCCTTTTTTACACATGGGTATATTATGTTACACTTATTTATGGAATTGTGAATTTTTCACTTACATGATTATATTTAAAAAGGATATGAAACCCATTTTATTTCTATGGGTTCTTTGTGATATGATGAATGAATTGATTTTTAGTGGAATTGATATTTATGGATGATGATGGGTGTGGTCTTATATCTCACTCCAATACATTTTTTAAGGATTTATATCTCATGAGATAATTATTTGTGGACATAGATGGATTTTTTTACAACTAAAAGGGTGTCCATAATTATATTTTGTCAAAACATAAAGTGTTTACATACTTAGATTTGTTCACAATATATTTTTATGCTTATTTTGTGCCCAAATCATGTACTTATTCTTATGATTATATTATACTCCCATGGAATGTTTCCACAATATTTTGATTCATTTATTATGTTATTACATTCCATATTCCATGAATCATGTTTTATGATCTCATATTTGATGGGAAAAGTTTTATTATGTATGTTGATTATACCCATATTTTCATCTTATAATCACTTATGATATTTTATTTTTATCACTTATAAATAACCTTACTGAGCATTTGAGCTCACACATTTATTATATTTCTATTTCCCCTAATTATAAATTTAATAAAATAATTAAATGTATAAAATATTATATTATGTGCAGAATTAGAGGGAGATGATAAAGTCTTATTATGGATTAGTTGATTATATAATGAAAAAAATCCATTAGCTGAAAAACATATGTGTTTTGTTAGTTAATTTTTTTTCATAATTCTCTAAAACATTAAACCTAAAAGATAATGGTAATGTATTATAATGAAATATATTTTTAATTCATGTAATTATGATATGGTCATGTCTGTGGGTCACCATAATTTCCTCTATTATACTTCGGCTCTTCTAATTCCACATTAATATGGTTTTGGTTCTCCATAGTTCCCACTTAAGTATTAAATGGGGTTCTATGGCTAGACTTATGCTAAAAAAATTAGGTAACTCAAATATACACTTATTAAAATACAAATATTAATTTTATAAGCTCTCTTCAACAGGTATCCTTATCAAAATGATTTTTCCTTCTTATTTTTATATTAAAATATTAAAAAATATATTCATAAAATAATAAAATTATTAATATTATTTATTCTTCATAAAAAATAATATATTTTCTCACATCCTTCACATCTCATTTTTTCACAATGTCTTGAATTCCTCCATATAAATTCTTCAATTATATAGCCTCACAAGTTTCCTTTCCATGGAACAAGGAAGTACCTCAATAATCTTATGGACATATAGGGATTATTTTATCAATTATAGCATCCAATTCCCTCTTATGAATCCATAAAACCCCTTTAAAAATTATCACTTCTTTCATTGTAAGGATTATTCACTCAATCACATATTAACTCATTAAAAAATCAACTCTTACTTTGGAACTTCAATCTCTACCTTTGTATTTTTTAGTATTATCAATACTCACCAATTTCAATATGTGTGATCTAATGGATTCTTTCTTCTACCCCTCATTAATAATAAATGTCAAGATCAATTTGAGGGATTTATCATATCTTCTTTTCTCCTATCAAGTCACACAAATTATCTTTTTTCGTTTCTAAGAGAAAGATTATACCACCCGGTTCTCTTATAAAATATCCTTTAATTTCTATACTTTAAGTCTATATGGGAAAAACCTTTATAAAAAACAAGATATATTCTACCAAGCTTATCAATTTTTTCCATAAAATACCATGCATGTGATACCATTATCAGAACACATTCATGTTGATACTAAACAACCTATTTATCATAGAATATATTGTATAATTCACACATTTAAACTCATAAAAAAAGTTTATTTTTAAAGGATAATACTCCCCCTTATTCTAAATTTTTCATCGACTAAAACTCCCCCTTCATAAAAGTTTTTAATATAAACAAAGATAAGTGTTTAAAGTATGATTGGTATACCATTTTCTCTAGTGTTTTATTTTTTCACTAAATTTTTTATTTACTGTATTAAAATTTCAACTCAATTTTACTCCTTCTAAAATGATACACTCATTTCATTATTTCTATGTTAGTTAGGAAACATCATGAATAACTCTATCTTTATTTTCCAATAGTGAAAATTCTACACCTCTCCTATAATTATATGTATGTTAGCTCAAAAAAAATAAGATAATAGGGAATAAAGATAAACCTCTTCCTTTAGAAGTAACACTCAAGTTGAGAGATTATTATCAACTTATGACAATCTTTCCTTTATATCTTATAACTTTCTGGCACTTCCTCAATTTTTTTATACTTGACCAACTATTCAGGTCAAACAATTAAGGAATCTTTCTTTGATTTCCTAGATTTTTTGGGCTCCCCGTATGTCTTCTTGCCATCTTTAATTTTTAATGAGTCTTTTTTTTAATTTCTTATGAATTTTGTTCCCTTTATCACTATAAGTAAATTCTCTTGGTATACCTATCATTAACTTTTTATCATGGTAACCATCCAGTCTACATATACTCCATACTTCTTGTAAACATACAAATCTATTTTGGTTTGATATATTTGGAATAGAACTTGTAACAACTTACTTCTTCTGGTTTTTTAACCACTTTTACTTTCTAAAACTCCCCTTGGTTAATTCCCTTTCCCTAAAAGTAACCTATTATTCCGTCAAGAAAATTATTTGTGTCTATAATTTCTATAATACTAGGAGAAACCTTGGAGATTCAAATTTACATATTAATTCAAAATTTGTTTAGTTTTAAGTTGTCTATGTCCTGCAATAAAGTAAGCCTTCTTTTATTCCGGGGGTTGTGATCTATTTGTCATGATCTTCTATTAATTTGATGAATAAGTGTGTCTCTCACCATTATTATTTTTCCAAACATCCATATATTTGTTTTTAATACCTATACCATTAAAGATTCTAAATTAATTTTGAAATTGATTATGTGCCCATTTTATCCATTTATCCTGATTTCTTCTCTATACATCTTGAGATCACTTTACTTTAACCTATTATATGTTTTGGATGACTTATCTATATTTTTTCATCCCATTTTTAACTACTAGGCATATAGACTGTGTCTCTACTAGCTCTTCTTCCTTCGTAGGAAACTTCTCTTCAATATCTCTCGTTAATTTCTCAAGAATGGCCAACTTCAATATATTATTATTTCTCCTGTTTAGAATTTAATCTTCCTTATGTGATTCATTTTTATTTTTATTTTTATCAAAATACAAAAGGATATTTATTTCATCACAAAATTGGTGTTGTGATCATGATAAATCAAATTTCTCCTTTTTCTCATCATATTATTCATTAATAAATTTATGGAAAGGTGTTCACTGTCATAACAATTCTAGTTCATTGAAAAAAAATTTCCTTCTCCAATAATTTAACCATTTTGAAATTTCTTAAAATAAGGGCAATGATCTCACTGAAATAATCATATATCTCTTCATAATATGGTTCCTTTATGCTAATCACAAACTTCATACTTCCCATTTTCAATACTTTTTGGATCTTTAGAGGTAAATTGCTTAGATACCTCTTGTAGTGTTGCGAGAGGGAAAAGGATGTACCTATTAGAGCACTCTATGAAAACATTTTTACTCCATATAATTTATCATCCAATTATCTTACAAACCATTGGGGAAGTTTCAACCACTTCCAATTGGGTCCTTTTGGGTAGGTTTCATCCTAAACCAACTAGTTTATCCTAAAATACATGAATCCATTGGTCTAAGATCCATGATTTACCTTACACCCACATGTGATAGTTTCTAAGGATTTGACATCACATAATTTCCTTTGATACAACTTGTTAAGAAAATGGTTGTTTGACCTCTAAGATGGGGGAGAATCAGTGGTTTATTTTAAAAATTATATTTATTTTAATTAAACCACTTAAAATTGATAAGGATTTTGATCCAATCAATAGTATCTCATAGTCTCACCTCATGTGCAGTAGTAATGAGATAGAAATCAGTAAAAAAATATTTATAAAATTTTTTACTCAGACCAACTCCTTATCATGTTGGTTTTATGCCCCAATATAAATTCACCAACATAATCTTGTTATAAATTATAATTGATTTGGTATAAACTAGTTATGAACCCCGTTAGTTGATCAACCAGTTGATTATGGTTCTAGACCATATCCAAAAACTATTCTTCGAAGATTAGTTATACACCCAAACCTTTCTCCTCATCCTTGACCATTTATACATCCCAAGCATGAGCCTATTTAGTAATTAGTTATATGCCTTGGTAATAATCTTCTTCTTCTAAGTGTTGATCAAGTAGTATAAAAATTTCTTATTCTTTAGATGATCCTCCTATACAAGCCTCTAGGACTAAGCTTTCTTGTGTACACCTTTAAGATATTTGATATCTTCTTAAACAAGTCTGTTGTTACTAAAACTCCTTAAATATTTTGTGAAATGTGGATTCTACTTACTATTTGAATACTAAAGTGTTCCTCCTTCAAGGAATCCTAGATTTAGCTCAACCTTCTTCTCTCCTTGACACCGGATGTATTAGACTCTCAATGATTATATTGTATAGTGTTTATGAGTTCTCAACAATCTCAATAAAATTATTCATCCTTTCTTGATATTTTTATATTAACAATTATATTATCTTAAATATTATTCTCATTAATATCATATTAATCATTTTTATAGTTCACAGAAACACTATTATAATCACAATTAGGTATTTTCTTCCTTTTAAATTTAGTTAATGGTTCATGTGATTATCTCCCCATTTTACAAACCAAATGACTCTTGTATTCTTTACCTTATTCATGTGGTTTATATATAACCACAACCTTATATTTTCAATAAATGACATTAAAAAAAATTCAGTATAGAAACAACTTGATACAAGACATGGTTTGATCACCTTGATTTATGCATGGAATTTTGTATGAATATTACTCATGCATCATTTTTTTATTTTGTGGAATCATGATTGTATGTATTGGGTTCCATCTAACTATACATGGATAAAAATAATAAATGCATGCAGAAAATGTACATGAATACCATCCACATCTTGTTTATTCTCATAGCTTTAATGACTAATCAAAGCATGATAACCTAGAAATTATCTAAAAGCCTCGGTATTATTTCAAATCTCTCATGTGTTAATGATATTAACTTTGCCTTAATCTCTATACATTCAAAAAATACACCAATGTTAATATATACATATCATTAAACTCCTCTATTTGGTCAAGCTTATCATAATTTTATAGAAACCATTCAAGGTTAATATTTCTTATTACGGTAGGTTATAGTTGTTTGCGTGGTAGATCTATCTACTATGATAGAGACACCTTAAATCGGTTCATCAAACCATTATGCGGTTTATTAGCTTTACTTCAGAATCATATGGTCAGTTTTTCTACTTTGTCTCCATAGTGGAATCAGTTTTCCTTCTTATGGTAGTACATGTCATTTTACAAAATCTTGAAGGACCATCCCTCCTAATTGTATCTCATAGTTTTAACATATGGTTGGTTTATATAACACACAATTATTTGTGTTATCTTGGGACTAATATTCGATCTTGCTCTCATCATGTGGTCAATTATTATGGTAGGTCTAGGTGTAGTTGATCCCTGAGATCAACTGGTCGATCTTAATACTAGGGTTACACAAGGAAGAAGATGAAGTTTTGAGATTGATCAATTGGCATTGGTCAAATATATCAAATGAATCTCACTATATTTGTATCATAATCAAATGAAAATTTTCCCATAAATATGGTTATCTGATGTCAATCCAATGCTCAGTTGTGTGATATTTAATAATAATCAACACTACATCATCCACTAAGACATGGAACTAATTTTGGATACTAAATACACTCACAAATTCCTTACACCGGTGAGATCCCACCTACATGAACCCATGCACACCATTCATGCACAATGCACACACTCTTTCCAGCCCATGTGTTCACATTCCTCCACTATTCCTAAACTCTTCCAATCCCACCTTGATCTATTTTTGGTAGACCCTAGTTCCCACCTAAGTATTTAATGAATTTTAGTCCAACAACTTGCCTTAGGTTTCCCCAAATTTTTTGGGTAACTCAAATATACACTTTGTGAAACACTAAGTGAAATTCCATAATATCTCATCAATAGGAAACCTATTTAAAATGATTTATCCTTATTATTTTATGTTCAATTCTTCACAAATATCTTTATGAAATAATAAAAGAATTTGTATCCTTCTATCAATATCCTTCATATAAAAATTTTATTTTTCTGTATGGATTTCACATCTCATCTTTCCACAATGTCTTGAAATCCTTCATATGAATTCTTCAAGCATACAACCCCATAATATTCTTTTTCCATAGAACATGTAAATAACTCAATTTTATAATGGAGTTACATGTATTCTTTTATTAATAATGGAATCTTATTAACTATCATGAATCCATTGTAGCCCTTAAAGCATAATCACTTCATTCTTTGGATGGGTTATCCACTCAATCACATATTAACTCATTGAAAACAAATTCAAATCTTACTTAGTAACTTAAAATAAATACCAAAAAAAATTTATCAAGGTTATCCTTGAATAGTCAATTCATAAAATATATAAACATCGCAGATGAATTTGTTAATCCAAAAGGCATTCATGTGAACTCATAATTCCCATAACTTATATGAAAATCCATCTTTGGTGTATCCTCATTCTTAACAATAGATTGATGATAACTAGAAAAAGGATTAATATTTTTGAAGTATTAATTCCTATGAAGTTTATCAAACATGACATAAATATGTTGTTAAGTATAATTATTCTTAATAGTAATCAAATTTATTTACCTATAATCAGTGAACATCCTCATAGACCCATCCTTATTTATTATAAATAAGATAGGTGATCCATAGGGTGTGATATTAGTGTGTATAAATACCTTACCACAAAATTATTGTAGATATTTCTTTAATTCCAAAAATGCCACAATGGTCATCCAATAGGGTGGTTTACATATGTTTTTCTCATTAGGGCTGATATCAATAAACAATTATACTTCACAATTAAGTGGATATCTAGGTAATTCCTTGGGATAAACATTATAATAATCTTGGAAAAATCATACATATTTTATTATTAGAATATACTTCTCCTTCATTGATTTTATTTGATTTTATTTTTTCTCTAATAATTTCATGTAGATAATCCACTAGATGTGGCTCTAGATAAGACTTATGAAATGAAGTGTATCATCTAAAAACGAGTGATATTATGCATACCACATAAATTGTAATCTATTTTTATCAAAAGTATAACATTTCATTATACTCTAAGAGATATTATATTCCATGAATTATAATAAAGTCAACCATTTTTATAACAAATAGATTTTAAACAAGATAACTTTCATTAATGTTAATAAAAACAACCCAATATAGTTTTTTATAATATGATTTTCATTGGGTTTTTTAACTAAAAAACCTTCCTTAATATATTAGGTTAGGATTCAATTTTTATAGAAAAATAACTTTATATAAAATAGTGTGTAAATCCAAAATCAAATAATGTATTAGATAACTTTGATTTTATGATCATAGTTCCTACCATCACATCATTTGGGACTTCAACTTCCTTCATAGTAATTTTATAATTCTATTTCTTATCCCTAGGACTATTTTTTGGTAGATTCCCTTGATGCTAGGGGAATTGATATAATAGTATCCCATATCCTTTTTTTAATTATTGGGCATTAATGGCCCACCTCGTTCCTTTTCCACATGTTATCTTGATGACCTTTATAGACACACTTGAAACAAACTCTCCTGTCCTTCAAGAAATACCTAGGGTATTTCTTCTCATAATTATCACATGTTATAAATTCTACCTTTACCTCCTTATCATTTCACAAAATTTAGTCTACATATTTTAAAACCATTATATTCTTCTATGTATTTATTTTTACAATATAATACTTATATAACTCTTCAATCTTGATGAAACATTTTATTATCTCTACATTTTTTTCAAGATGTATTGACTGATTAATTCCCTACGAAGGGTTAACTTTAGTCCATAAAAGATGTGATTAGTCTTAGTTTATGTATTGTTTATATAATCTACATCATGTCTTGCTAGCTTCTTTAAATTATCTTCATAGTAAAAAATAATTTATTCTTCCTTTTAATATTATTTTGGGAATTTCCTTTCTATAACATCTCATAGCTCTTAAGGATATTTTTATCAAGGAATATCACCTTAAAATCATTACATTTCCTTATTTATATATCTTTATTATTCTAAGTTTTTAAAATAAATGATCACCATTGACTAATATATCACCTTAGAAATTTTACAACTCATATATCCATATACTTTTCACTATATCCCAAAGTGATGAATATCTTCTCTGGAGACTTGATATATTTATCAACAACTGATGGATTGGTGGTTTCATTGAAACATGGAGGTTGATGAATAATGAAACAATCCAACATTGTTACAAATTATTGAGGGGAAACATGTTGTTACATATGGGTAAGGTTATTATTCATAACAAAACCTAACTGAACAAATATAGTGATATTTTATCAGCACTAATACAATATTCATTAGTTTTCTTAATAGGGAAATCCCAACTCTAATTATGAGTGTCGACATAATTTTCATTTCTTCCATGGGGATCTATTTCTAAATAGTGACATATATTAATCATTTCATGAATAAAAACATGAATTCAAAATAATATCACATAATTCCTACACATTTGTTACAATTTCATACCAGTCATTTATTACAAATTCATATCTGTCATAATTTCTCATCAGAGGGGATGCCCTCAGTCTTCACCATTTTAGACCACCTTAGGTTATTTTCCTTTTATGTGGTCATGCAGACATGTTTGTTTCATATTTTGTCTATTTCTTAATAAAAATTTAAATGATGATGATTATATTAGTCATTTTTTCTATTTTAGAAAAATGTCTAGAATTTAAAAAGGGATTTTCATAAAATTTTGTTATTTACGTCCTTATAGATCTTTTTCCAAAGGTTTATATAAAACTTAATCTGGTACTAACTATAAAATCCAAAATCCAATAACCTAGATTTTCTTTTTTTATTAATAAGGTAACAAAATACATAGGATCACAAACATTGTATCCAAAAGTTTAATAGACACAGGAGACTATAAACATACATGAACATTTCATTAAATTGGAATTATAAAATGTATCATAATAATAAATGAAAAGTTATTATTCTCCCAGGATTATCCTTTGATTATAGATAATATTCTTCATGGTTTCAAATAAAAATGGGTAAATAATATAAATGGAGATTTCAAATTCAAAGTAAGAGACAATGTACAATGAAATCTAAAATGACATAAACATGAGTTAAAAAATATGGTAGGGATGGATAGTAAAATGATGCCATATAAATGATAACATGAGTAAATCATATCCATTGGTTATATAAAAATGGAAATAAATAATCATATAGATAAAAATAATAGATCTTATAATGATGGCATGTATAATTCCATACATCATAACTATACAATTAAGGAATTGTCCCATGATATCATAAAAAAGGGAAAAGATGTTATCATTTCCCAACTCTAGTTTTTATCATGAGACCTACATATTCATTGATTAGTTATATAATCTCAGGTTCAACGCATATTATATTAAGTCTAATACTTCCATCATATGAAAATAAAGTATAAACAATACACTACATAATTATTACTTAATATCTGTATAGAAATAATAGATATTTATATTTTCAATATTTCCATATTTAAGAGAATAATATGTCTATCTAGGTGAATATTCATCAATCAAATTTTAAAATAATAATATTTTCATAATAAAATTGAAATTACCCTTATTGTAGGAAATATAAGGCAATAATATGGTAGGTTAATTTCATTGTAAATTTATTTCAATAAGAATTAATAATTTAATAAAATAATTTATAATGATGACCAGACCTGGATCACCCAGTCCTGGTCAAAGTGTCACATGAACTCAAGTGAATCTCCCCATATGCAATAGGTTTTCGACAAGAAGCAAGGTTATTAACATCATTAGTGGGGAGACTATGGCCTCAGTATCCAAATATGAACATCACACCCATGAAAAAATATAAATAAACTATTGAGAATAACACATTGGAAGTGAATAATGACAATATTTTAACAGATTACATGTAAAGTATCTCAAGTCATGAATGTAATAACATAAGGACCCCCAAAGTGGAATTTCTAACTAGATTATAAGAAATAACCAGAAAGTAAATGAAGATGTTGTAGCAACACATCATAGTATGTCCACATACCTCCACCAAACACCAAGATACATCTCATCAGATCCCCATCACTTGGCCCTTTCCATTTCCTAGATCCATGATCATAAATTCTGTATGTGAATCAATATTCTCATATAGGGTTAGTATAATTCTGGTTGGACACCACCAATGAGTCCTTAATATATATGCTTATACATAAGAGGAGTATTCCATGATTGTAAATAAATACACAATCAAACAAAAATCAATCATTTGAAAAGTGTTCATATGATAACCAAGATTCCATGAACCCAGTCGTATAAGCTTTAGCTCTATACTTGAAGAATGTTCATAATAGAAGTCATGATAATGGTTCAACCATAAGTTCACCACATATATCTCTAAGAATCCACAAGTTCATTGATTTTTGGGTCAGGCCACAAGGTCATCAAGACTCATATTTATCATAGATCAGTCCATAAGGTCGTTGTACCCATACCTATTCCTCAATTAATCCACATAGCCATCGTATCCTAGAACAACCTCAGGTCATGACACAAGGTCATCAAACTCTTTCCCTATGTCTCGGTCCATCATCTTCATCATCCCATGTCACACATGCTCCCCCTATAAGGCTATCCAACCCATGAAAATCAACATTTAATTTATTACTTGAAGAAAAACCTCCAAAACTAATACATTCACACATAATAGAGAATCAAATATATATGCACAACAAATCATATCAATTATGATTCTTAATTTCCATACAAACAAACATGTTTTTATACTCAAACAAGGGTCTCACGGAAAACACATGCACACACATGTGATCATTTTCAACATGGGTATCATAGGCTACACACATATGTGATCAAACTCAAGAATGGGTCAATGCACATATCACATACCATCACATCATTCAAACAATAATATAAATGGTCTCTATATTTTAAGGAGATTCATACCTCAAATGCATCTATGGAAATATCAAGATTCACCAAGATTCAATTCCCAAATCTAACCCATGTGAGATCAAACTCACACATCAAGGGTCCTCGATGATACCCTCCACCATTAATGATAGGTCTAGGTCCATTCATTGGGAGAAAAATAATTAGGTCTCTAACTCTTGAGGTCTGATCTTCTAATGAGGTCGAACAATGATAGGTGTGAGATGAATGAGAACACCCTAGGAAGCAAAATGGGTAGACCAAATCTCACCATAGGTTCATCTAGTAAAATTATGGATCTAAGGAACTCATAAGAGGATAAAGAAAAATAAATTAATATAATGAAAGCCAAGTCTAAGAGAACTAAACATCCCTTATTTAAGATTTCACAAAATTCCATTAAGGATTATCACTCCTCCCGATAGATCAGTGGTTATATCAGCATTTCAAAAACAAAATATTATTATCATTGTGGTGTGGTGATTCCCATTATGTTCATGGTGTCCTCAAAAATTCCCAACTCGAGAAATCTGACAAGGATACCACTATGTAAAGGTGACATAACCTTGTATATTTTGGATTCACTACTCCCTCCAAAACAGCGTGGTAGGGATAATTTTTCTATAGTCCACAGGAGGACTTACAATGCTACATGCACAAGACCACAACCTACCATGGGTGTTTCATCTAGACTATTTCACATAAGCTATTACTAAGTATAAAATATCTTACAACATGGTTTGGCTCTGCCTGTGGTGTATCTTGAAACAGATAAAACCCATGTTTAAGCCACCAAAAACCTCTAACTCAACTTGGATCCAAGTTCACTCATCACAAAGCTCAAAATTACATTCACTAAAAACCGATGATATTAAAAATATAACCCTATGATGACTTCTCATCCTTAATAAGTTTATTTAGTGGTCCCACTCAAATAAATCTGTCCATTGATATTTAATATCAAACTCATGATCCCACATATCCTATGGGATCAATACATTATTCCACAAGATCCAAAAAAGAGGTATAATACCCCCCCCCCAACACATCGTTGTTTCAACCTATAACCCACACTAGGAACTCCAAAAATGATGCATATGGTTCTAACTCAACATCCTCATAGTCAAACACCTGTATATGATCATGCTTGTATCTCCAATGCTGATAAATGTGTAACACATTATGCATGAACCAATATCATGGAAGAAGGACTAGTCAGTAAGCCACTATTATGATATTCTCAGTGATTTCAAATAGTCTGAAAAACCATGGAACCAACTTCCCATGCTTCTATAGATGATGATACCGCAATTGAGGTGACACTCAGAAGAAAACCCAATCACTCACAGCGAACTCCAAAAGTTGTCTCCATGAGTCAGCATACAATTATTTTCTACTCTAAGTGGTGATCAACCACATTCTAGTCAACTTAACTCTCTCATAGGTCTCTTCACTATACTTGTACCAAAAATATCCTCTCACCGACCTTCTTCCTACCAAGAAGTGAGTGACACATCTGACCATAAAGAGCCTCAAAGAGTGCCTTTTGAATTTAAGCTTTCAAACTATTATTGTAGGAAAAATCTTCTAAGGATAGATGATCATATCACACTAAACCAAATTTCTAGTACACATGCCTAAAACATATCCTCTAATATCTAGCTCATCATATCTGGCAATTTATCGATATATGGATGATACGTTGTACTCAGTTTCAACTAAGACCCCAAAGTATTTTATAATCCATCCTAAAAAAACAACATAAAACATGAATCCTTGTATGATATGATACTAAAAGGAACCCCATATAGTCAAACAATCTCCCAAACATAAAGCTTTACCAGTTCATCTACTAAATGCATCTCTTGAATTGGTAAGAAGTGTGCCACTTTAATCATCTGATCAAATATCACCAAAATGACATCTCAACTTCTCAAGTCTCTAGGATAACCCATCAAAAAGTTTATCATTACCTCATACAACTTCTAAAAAGGTATGGGAAGTGGAAAAAGTAAATCTCTGGGTCACAGGTGCTCTTCTTTACCCTCTGATAGGTCATGCAATGAGAGATAGAGCATGTAATGTATCTCTTCTTTCCCAACCACTAGAAGTGTCTTTTGATATCCTGATACATCTTCATCAAACCTAGGTACACTTACCACTAATAGGAATTGGACTCCCCCATAAAATATTCCCTTATGGAAATAGGAACCACAAATCTCCCATTGATAAAGATCACATTATTACTATTCATCAGCCTTCATGGAATTATGTCACTTTCTGCCAACCATTCTCATGCTACTAAGCATTTGGGATCTGATTCCTAGTTGGTTTTTACCAACTCCACTAAGTTAGACATGATAACAAAGGGAGTACACGCCATCACCCATCATTCCTAAAATACATCCACCGACCACTCAACCAACAAGATCATCAATCATCATTCCTCTTATAAAGGCCACACTGATGGAAAATTTTGATTACCCATAGTTTGTAGTAAACCATTGGTATATATGTATAACAATAGTTGAGAAAATAGTGTGTATAGATTGATCTCAGTCATCTAGGCTATACCAATAGTTTCTATTGAAATCATTAGTATAGATTTCTCTCCCCAACCAGCACCACAGGTCCATCTAATACCTTGGCACAATTGATACCATAACTTGAAAACAAAATATTAACCACAATACACATTCCATGTAATATATATATATATATATATTATATTTATCATTTAACCAATTGATTATTTATCAATATTTTTCAAAATATTTACAATACTATAGCATACATATACAATCCACAAAATCGGTCAGTTTTAGTCATTAAACACCATCCAAACATTTGTCTGTTTACTGTCAACTAAAAAAGGAGGAGATAAATATCTCCCTCATCACCACCATTTCCATCTGAATCACTAACAGCATCATGAACATTATTACAAGCATCTTTATATTGAGAACCAACATCATTGTCTTCAACATCATCATCATCACCAAGAGTCTCATCACCTTAACTACCACTAGGAACATCATTTCAATCACCAATTTCATCATATAAAAAAATTATATACATGAATAAAATACTATAGAACCCTTTAATGGAACTGATATATATAAATCCTTCATATCTTTCAGGAACTACTTAGTGACCATTTTACCTCTCTTATTCTCCTGTTTGGATATTTTTTTACCTCATATACTTCTACATGATCATTTTTTAGCTTGATGTTGTCATAGATTTAAGAGGTTCTCAATAAGGTCCAATACGTAGTGGAGACAATGCTTATCTTGATTCAACATCAGACTCTCCCCTAGTGCTACTCACCAGATATATGTATCAAATGATCATTAATCCCTAAGTTTTCATCTTCTTTCTAATAGAGGGCCACCATGGTACACTATTTAAAATATAAATAATATATTTAATTATGAAATACATATCAAAATTTGAAATATCAATAAAAATACTTACAAAATTTTCTTGTGTTTGTTCATTTATAGAAATTCTATATCTTTTACTACAACTTGAGAAGAAAAAATTCTCAAGGCACACATCCTTTTATGCTTAGTGTTTTTTTTAAAATGACCATGATTACTATAAGACTACATTATTGAATAATGTGAAATTGATAAACAAAACCAAAAAAAATTGATTAAATTAAAATAAAATTTGATTACTATGGTTGGGGTATATTCATATTAGTTTTATTAAACTTTTTACTGAGTCAAGTTAGATTGGATCTTTATTTAATTTTTATTCATTTTCATTTATTTTGTATTAATTTAACTATGTTTAATTTAGTTTGTTTTAAATAAATATTTGTTAGTATGATTTAACACTTTTATATCTAGATGAATTAAGTATGGTTCAAATCTTATCAGTTTGATTCAATATAGGTAATTTTAAGTTGTTTTTTTTCATCTCAATTCAATTCAATTTGATTTGATTTGGTTTTATTTGGCTCATTTTTGTATGTGTTAGTTGGGTTCATTTCCATTAAATTTAATTCAATTTTATTTGACTCAATTTCATTTAGTTTGATAATTTTTTATTTGGATTTTTATATTTTTTATGGTTTGAGTCAATTATTTTTCATCTAGTGTCATCATTTTTGGTATTGGTCAGATCTATTTAATGAGTTTTTCATTCCTTCTACTCGATATGATTCAGTTAATTTACCTTTTTATTAATTTAATAATAATTAAATTTAAATAATTTTTTTTATTTTAGTTACAATTGATATCTTTTACATCATTTCACTTTCATTTACTTCAAATACATATAGTTTTAGTCAGTTTTATTCTCTTGTGGTAGGATAGTTTGTATCGAATTGGTTCAATGTAGTTGAGTTATGTTTGGGTCATTTTAATTTGATCCATTTAGTTTAAATGGGTATTTTTCTATAATCAAAAAAGTATTGTATAGTTTTTTATCTCTAGTTTTGTTTTATTCTATTTAAATTTATTATAATCTATTTAGTTTTGTTCAATGTTGTTTTGGTCTATTTGGTTTGGTTTGGTCCAACTCATTTAAGGTGGGTTTAATTGCACATGATTGGTTCAATTTTTATTATATAAGGTTTATTTTTTTATTAGGATTGTTTCTATTTATTTTTAGTGGGTATTATTCTATTAGGCATAGGATGTTTTAGTTGTCTATGTAAGTTTTATTTTTTTCAATTTCCTTGATTGGCTTCTATTCAGTAAATTTTAATAAATATTTGTTTTTTTTTCAATTGAGTTAGTTCCTGGAAAAACATAGTTTGTCATAAAAATTAGCAAGATCCACTCATTATATAACATTATAGCACGCCCTAAGGTGTTCATATACTTCATAGAATCCTTGTTCATTTGGTTTCTTTTTTATGCATCCTAAAAACAAAAAATCAATTCAATTAATAAGAACTAAATTTCAAATTAAAATCGTTAAAGTTTAAGAATACATTAAACTCTTTGATCTTTCAATAAATGATCATTTCTTGGTATTTTGTAGTTGGAAATTCATTGAAGTTTAGTACACCCTATAACTCGGTAATGAATCTACTCTTCCAACCAATATATAACTCTGGTTTATATGATCACCACAATTCCCCAAGTTCTATTAAATATTCCATATTCATAGCTTGACCATTGGTAAAGTTCAATTGACACTAAGATAAACATGTTAATTCATATAAATAAAATAATAATATATATTTCAATTTAACAAATTTAATTACCCATATATCCTCCCATTTATTCTCAATGATTTAATTATTGATGTTCATCTATAAGAAAAGTTTCACCAGAATGATATCTCTATACTTGGCTAAATTTTCAATGAAACTTCTAAATTTTCAATAATTTTTACTTGTAATTTGATCATATTAATTTTAATATAATATTATTTGTGTTTGATGGTTCCAGGAGTCATGATTATGGGTGTTCCCCTATCTCCTGTTAGAATATCTCACTGAATAAGATAAAATAAAAAAATAGAAATAATTCACAGTACAAATGAAAAAAATTGATGTGATATAATTTTAAACACTTATAAGTATAAAAATAATCAAGCATGATCATTAGGATCTGATGGATCCATGGAATGTTTTGGATCGATAGACTCTTAAGGATTTTCTTATTTCAATGCATTATTTGTTTCATCTACATGCGGTGGAGTGGAACCCAAAGGAGTGCAATCATTAGATCCGGGATGGTTAAGAGTGGGAAATATAGGTGGTGTAGACATGGTAAGATAAGTATAGAAGGGTTAGGGAGGAATAATAGGATATTGAAATGGTATATGAGAATTAGATCCTAAATAAGAAGATGATAGAGGCATGGGTGGGAACCTCCCTAGAGCATAAAGTGGAGGATGAAATAGTGTGGTAGATGGGATGTATGTTGGTGGGTCTGGGTGTGAAAAGGTAAGATGGGTGCTCTGTGTAGCTCTAATAGAACCCCATCTTGATTTTCCATGTTTTTGACCCATCTAGAGGAGGTAACCCTAGTTCATGTATTCATCTATCTCTATCAAATAGTTTATTCCTTCAAATTTTTTCAATATCATTGACAATATACAAAATAATGAAATTTTCATTTTTAAAAAAATTATTTTTTAAATATTATGTATGAAAATTAGAAGTAAAAAAATACATAAATAATAACATAACATATTTTAGTAAATTTAATTTAAAACAATGTTACATATGTTTTAAAACAGTTTTTATGCCCAATTTTTTGAATTGAAAGAAATGTAATTAAATTCAATGAAAATAAACAAAACTAAAACAAACATACCATTCCATACTGAAACAAAATTAAAGTAATTGCAGTAGTACCAACCTAAGAAACCCACATCAAGCTAAACTGAATGAATTGTGAATATATATGGTTTCTTATATATATTACACACCACTAATTTATGTTCTACATCACTTATCAATGTTTGGTTACATAATCTTCTCACATCAAAAAAATACATTGAACAAAAATCCATATATTCTTGAGCCAGATAACCTCTCACAATGAAAACTTCAAGATGATTCTTATTCTGGACATAATACTTCATTTTGTACATATTTATTTCTATAGTATACAACCACTAAAAATAAACAGATCCCCCAATATGTTTTCTAGTAAGAATATACACAATTAAATGTATCATGCAAGTGAAAAATAATGGAGGAAAATTTTTATCTAACTCACACAAAATTAATGGTGTCTCTTTCTACATTTTTATCAAGAAATACAAAGATAAACTTTTTGAAAAAAAAAGGAATATATAAAAATGGTACAATCAAATCACTTTCACCATTACATTATTGGATAGTAAATACCAAATTTCAATGGGAATAAATTCATGAAGAATGATGTGATAATCATGAGTTTTTAAGGATTTCAATTTTATCTCTCTTCTATTGAATCATTTACATATGTTTCCTGAATAGACGGTAAGAATCGTAATATTCTACAATACATCCAGAAAGTTATTTTTCTCTAAATTTGTCATCACATAAGAATCATAGGGAACTTTCCATTTATTTTCACTGATACACATAGTATGCAGTCTTTGTTGAACACCCCAATCTAACAAGTCACGCTGAGATCATAAGTAATATTTGGTCTTCCCCTTGATACATAGAACAATTAAAAGAAACATTTCAAATATTTTTTTTCTCAATGTTCAATACGTCTAACCAATGTGGTAAAAAATTGTTTGACCAATATTCCTACTCATAACATATACTTTTATTTTTCTAATTATAAGTGGATTTAGTTCCAACATTGTTACTATTTTTAGATTTTATTTGAAATTTATCTAATAAAAAACTGATAGATTTCAATTCATTAAGCACATCATTTCCTATCATAAGATGAGGTGGTATTTTAATGTCAAAATTATTGTAAAAACTCCCGCGATTCTTCCTGTATGGTTGATCTATTGGCCAGAATCGTTGATGCCCTATAAAACTAAAGCTACGATGATATTTAATCCTTCAGGATTGTGTATCCTTTATAAAAAATAGGGAATGATATTTATCCATTAATTGTCCAACCAAAAAACATTTCATAATAAATTAAAGCATTAGTCTATATATAATAAGCCTATACTTTTACATATATCATTACAAGATTCTAGGAATAATTAACCATCAAATACAACCAAGGATCATTAATTATAATGTCATTAGAAGATTACATACATAAAACTGAAAATATCAAACTACGATAAAAAATATCTTTTATTTAATCATCATAAAGAGTAACTGACTTCCTTTTAGCTGTTACATATACATAGGATAACCTATGGAATACATGAACAAATGGATGAGCTAAAAATCCCAATAAGGGAATAAACAAAAGAATAAAGCATAGCACATGGGTTAGAAGGCATAAAATGATGACATAAAAGTCATAAAAATATGGAATAATATCATATATAATATGATATCATGTAATTATGTAATCATATTAATGCATAATTAATATAAAACATGACATAAGCATGAGTCAAGGCTCATTGCACGTGATGGAGAACAAGTCACGGCTAACCACCAAGGCCATTGCACATGACATCCCATGAGACTAAACATTACCCAATGCATTGGAATGATATCTAGTTGTACCCATCATAACATGTTCATGAATATGTGTGTCACATGAATAATCATACATAATGAATCAAATATAAACATAAGGGTTTCCCATAGAAAGAATTTTGTAGCACAGTCATGCCAAAAGGTTTAACAAAAGGGAATATCAAAATAGTGTCTATGAAATAATGTATTTAAACCATAAATGGACATTAATTGGGTAAAATATTAATATATAATGATAAGTGATATCAAACTTAAGTGAAAAAAAATTAAAAAGAGTGTTTAAGAAACATTATAAATAAAACATTTTTGTGAGGTTTAAGGAAAATATTAAAGATTATTTAACCTGAAAAAGGCATAATTTTTTGTATAAATCAGAAATGAACCAATATATTTTTTCATGATAAAAAATTTGGTTTTATAAAAATAATGGTGTCTTAAAATATATTATGTAGTGTACTTCAAAAAGGGTTAGAAATAGGGAATTTCTCTTTAATTGGGCTTGTTTATCCATAAGAATTGAGAAGGTTACCTTTTTAAAGCATGTATTTCCCCATAAAATAAGTATTTAATGATATAGATACATGGTTTTAAAGAATATAAACATAATTTTAAAGAATTATAAAAAATAATAAATAAGATTTACATTTGGTTAAATATACATAAAGTGTAACCCGAAAGAAAAAATAGAGGTTTGGAAAGAATCCCTTACCTTATGTATGAAATGGTTCTTTACTTGTACTTAATATCCTGAATAATAAAATTAAGTCCCTTAATTAATTAATTAAGAAAATTTTATACATTTATTTGATTTATTATAATTTTATTAAGTTTATTCATGTCCTTTTTGATGATTTATCATATAAAATTTTATAATTAAGGAGCCTTCGTTTCTTTGGTTTTCATGATCGGTTACTTGTATACATGTATTGAAAATAATATAAAATTAGAATAGTTGTCTAGAATTGAAATTATATGTTGTTAATAAAATTATAGAATATTAAATGGTATTATATATCATTTTGGTTCTATATGTGAAGATTAATCATTAGATAAAATTTCAATGATATTGTTTTGGATTAATTGGCATTTTCTGATCATCAAGGACTAGTTTTCTTTTATTAATTAATATAATTTATATATATATAATGGTTCAAAAACCTTAAATAGGATTAAATACATATATAATAATATGTTTCAACCATAAAAATGGTTTTATGACCATCCTTGAAGGTGGTAAAGGAAATTGAAAACCCACCATCCCTGAATGTGATAAATTAACACATCATGGACGATGTTTTCATTTTTAGAACAAAAAGGGGAGGGGAATGAAATGGTGATTGATTATTCTATTAAAATAATAAAATTCTATTATATGTGAAATATTGGAGTTAACATTACACTTTTATAAGGAGATGTTAGGATAGAATAAGAAAGGATAATAAATTGAAAGAAAATAAAATAAAAGGAAATAGGATTTTACCCCTTAAATCTCCTTGAAAACCTCCTTAGGGAAAGTGGTTTTGGTGTTTTTTTGAGATGAAAGGATCCTAGACATAGGTTAGAGGATTGGGAAGAGTATGTTTCTGAAAATTTACAACATTAAATGCCTGATAGGTGTGAGGAGAAGAGGTGGTGAGGGGTGGTATTTATAGTGGAGGAGAGGGGTGTTTTCTCATTATTTTATTCATTAGTTTATTATTTTGCCTCAAGACAAGAAATAGTGATGATTAGATGAATAAATATATTAAATATAGAATAATATTTTGAGATTATGGTGATTAAATCAGTTATGACTCAATTAATAGTTTATTTAACTTATAATGTGCATATACCATAAATTAAAGTATTTTACTATTCACTGAAAATTCAACTATTTTAGAAAAATAAAAAAAAACCTAATCATTTTTTGATGTGTAGAATTTAAAAATGAACTCAATTTTATAAAAATAATTCTATAAATTTTATATATTTAATTTTTAAATAAAATCACCATTTACACAAAAAATACCAATTTTAATATTATAACTAATTTTGTGACACTTTTAAAAATTAACTAAGATCTCATAAAATTATATTGTAATCACAATACTGTAAAATATTAATTTATGAATATATTTTATGAAAATAAATTTTTATTTTAGATCATTATATTAATTTTATAATTTTAAATAAATATTTACACTTTACAAAAAAACAAACAAATACTTTATCATTTTTAAAAAAATTATTCACTTAAACTATGATATAAATATATCATATTTTCATTTATAAGATTCCAAAATTTTATTTAAACTTTCATGGGTGAGATTAAGATTCTATTGTTTGTTTTAATATTCATAAGGTCCATATTACTATTCCAAAGGTCAAGTTACTATTCTATTTGTATAAGTTCATTAATTTCTAGAAATACCTATTATTTCATTAATTATTCATTTATAATGTTTTTATTGTGTTCTCAATGTGATTTTATGAGGTTTATACTATTAAAAATAATTATAATAATGGAATTTTCAATAATAAAATTTTGGGACGTTACACTATAAAAGGGCAGCATGTATCTAAAATATATTTTTTGAAGAAGCATCGAATGTGCCCACACCCACATCCCAATGTTGCTTCAACTATTTGATTAAAGGTTACAAGGAGAAATCTATATCATTACAAGGAACCAAAGGTCTATATATTAGTATACTCAAAAAACTGACTTTTTTTTAATACACATCCAAATAAGAATACTATAAACATAAATAAAAATAGGCCATGTTCTGTGAGAGGCAAGCATCTCGCCAAATGGATTAAAATAATCATAGGATAGATCCCACCTAACATTTTCACCTCTGATGAAAAATCATGATGTCATGAATCTAATGTATTCCATGCTGATCCTTCTATATGATTATCAAACTCGTTATTATCTTTAATTCTCTCCACATCATTTCATTTCACATTTTAGAGATTTCAACATACATGAATAGATTTTAAAGCCTTGGAATCAATGTAAAGTGCCACATGAATTTTTTTGAAAAATTGATGGTGTTCCATATAAATTTGGATTTCATCAAGATATACCACATTCTTTATGGTCATTATGGTCTACTATTTTCACCCAAAATAAGTTGTAATCTTTTGTGAAATAGTAAATTTTATTAGTAGAAAATCCAAACTCGTTAATTAACGTTAATACCATGTAATTATTTAATGAAAAATATATATTATCAAGAATCAATTATTTCAAAAATGTGATAATATAATTAATAGAAGTATTATAAATTCCATACATGGTTTTTCAATTATATAACCACATTAAAAATTCAAATTTTTTCATTTTAGTACATTCCTGATATACAAGAGTCATGGCATTATCTATTATTTTTTTCACTTTCTCAACATTATTATTTTTATTATTTCTATCATGTTTATTGATATCATTTTATTCTTACACTATAATAATATATTTCTCATGATGATTCACAAATTTAAATAGATCAAATATGAAATTTTTTATACCACTCCTTTCATTTCATTCAAGAACAATAAAATATTGTCTCATAAATCTATTATGATACTAAAAATAATATTTTTTTAATAAATTTTTTTTATATGATATCTAACCTCATATAGACAAAACCAAGATCGTTTTACATTATTATAAAATATAAAACATATAAAACCTCCATTTGAATAATTTTAAAAATAAAAACTTAAAAAAATCCAAAATCTTTTGAAACTCAGTTGAGATCCAATAGGTATGATACATAAATATTCATTCCATTATATTATAGGAAAAAAAATTATTTTAAAATCAACATAGTAAACCATAATTAAAAAATACATTACAACCAAATTTAATATGAAATTCATGAAATCATACTTGTAGCTATCCAAAAATTAATAAGATAACTGACATATTCTATAACCAATTCATATAAAAAACAAAACAAAGTATAAGACATGGAATAAGAAACAACTATTTCATAATCTAATTAAATACCTATATCTTATGAAATAATTTTTAAAAAATTAAAAAACCACAAAACATGGTATAATAATATAATTTAAATTCTACTATACTTTTTATAAATATAAATAATCATACAATTATAATATCATATAAAATAATATTTATACAATAACAAAAATATATCTAAAAGGTTATAAAATTTATAGAATCCCAAAGTTAAATGTTATAGGAAATTAAATAACAAATTTATTGGAAAAAAATTACCCATCTCTAAGTGGAAAGAAAAAATGTAACACTTGTCTCCTTCCATAAGCTTGGATGATATCCAATGATAATACAATATCTTAAACAGTAACTTTATAAAACCAACATCTAATAAAATTGGGTCTACATGCACATAGAGTGTTCATATATGTTGAAAAATATAACTTCTACTAGTATTAAACTAAATATTCTATTATTAACCATTATAATATAATTAATTCTATGCTAGTTTGAAATAAAGATATCAAACTAAAATTTTATTTTTCAGAAAATAAATAAAAACATCAAAGAAGTAACTCTTCTACATCTCATTGAAGACAAGCAAGTTATCCACTTTTAAAACATATATTTTATCCTATTTCTTGATATTTAATAAATTATAAAGTAATTACCTTTAATTTATGAGAATTAAATGTGTCTTTTAAAAAAATTAGAAAGGATTAAGGAATATCAAGATATAATGATCAAATTTGAATTCATATAGAAACAAATTTGGGAAAAATGGAAAAACAAATTTCAAATAAAATATAACCTTATATCCAATGAACATGATTATAAAAAATGAAAATACCTTTTAATTTCCATTTCATATACACACATAGTGAATATAGAATCTAGAAGAATTAATAATGAATAATACCATTATGATGAATATAAGTAACCAAAAATAATAATTAAAAATTAGATTAATGAGAAGCATTATATGAAATAATGAAATATTAAGAGAATAAGTCATAAAAAAATTCACAATAAGGATCATGGGTAATCACAAAAATAGATAAGGTTCAGAAACATTTGATATTTAAATGAACCTTTTTTTCAAATAATCAAGAAGAATCATGACCTAACAGGATGTTGGTTAGGTTTTGATACATAAATAAAAATGGAAAAAATGTCTAGTAGAAGAGATCAAGGATTTGTAGCTCACTAATTTGATGTTTAAGAAGAATATAATCAAAATTTCTTGAATGAGGGGAGATCACTAGATAATAATAGAGGGGATTTTTTCACTCAAGTTAGGGAAGATTAGGAATTGTGGGTGGGGAGGGGAGAAGGGGAGACTAAGGATGTTATGTGAAGTCCTTATATGAATAGTTTCTAAAAAACCATTGGTATAGGATTTTATATACCATTGGTTTATAGAAACCATTGCTAGTATTATATATTCCAATTTTTTGTAAAAACGATAGATATAAGCTACTGGAAATGACTCTATAACAATGGTTCTAGCTAACCATTGGTATTGAGGAATGGGAATTTCCTCATATTCCAGTAGTGTTGATCACCTAACTCCTATTACCCTGTAATTTTCCTACTAAAAGAATTTGAAATAACATTCCCTTGTCTGAGAGTATAATCTATCTCAAAGTCAAACATTTATAGATACTCTACCCAATTCCTCTAACTTAAATTCAGATCCTCTTCGGATAAGATTTATTACATGTTCTTATAGTCCTTGTAGATGGTAAATATATCTCTAGAGAGATAATGTCCCCAACACATCAAATCATGGAGCATAGTCTCTAACACCATGTAATACGTAGGGTAGTTATATTCATGGGGTTGTATTTTGTAAGATTCATAAGGCATTACCTAATCCCCATGCAACAAAAAAAATCATAAACCAACATTTGATGTGTAAAGACCCCAACCCTAATAGCCAAGAGTTAGTGCCTTACTTAATTACCTTGTAACTATGAACAAGAAATCGCATCCTAAAGGACTGAATAGTTTTATATATTTGGAAAACTAGATACAAATATAAGTTTTACATTACAACTTGAAATGAAATACCACATAGTAACTCCATTTGAAACACCCAAAAACAACAAGATTATCCCTACAATTTATTCATAATATACATCTTCACATAATGAGGAAAAATAAAACATAAGAAAGGGGTGATCTCAGATGATCAGAAAGGGTAAACGATATAGTAGAAATTATCATAAAAACAAACAATAAGGAAAGATGATTAAATAAAAACACATTCCATTAAAACATAATCTTGATCATAATATGGGGGTAATAAAAGTTTATTGAAAATTCCATACAAATAATCATATGAGAATTAAACTTAACAATGGATATTATACTAGTTTAATAATCACATGGATTATGAATTAATAATATCATAATGATAGAATGCATAATGTTGGACAACTGAAACATACCATTGAGTAATATTCCAAGACATATAAAAATAAATGGATAAGGCCTCAACCAAATCCATATCTGAAAATAAATAGGAAAGGCCTCAGACAAATCCATATCTCCTTTGTCTCATGAGACCAACCAATGTATATAGGGGCTATAGTGGGACCCTCCCATCACTTACTAAGTCCAACACACTCCTCGTATGAATGGGGTGAAACATAAACAACATATACATATAAAATTTATATAACTTTCCCCAATCATTAAACATAATCACTAATCATTCTGAGTAATATGGTCAATGGTATCAAGATAGAACCTCCATATTTAAACTAATTATAAACCATTTATTAAACTATATTATATGATATCATAAAATATATATCCCAATTTAATAATAATATTCAACATAGTGTGTTAAAATAGATGAAAATACTCTAATAAAATCATTAAGTAATTCTTGAGAGAAATACCCTTTTACTTTTCAAAGAAGAGTTCGTTGGGAAAAAATATTTGTATTTGTCATAGAATCATATTATAAAAGAAGTATATAACATAAAAAAGGGAAGTAAAATGAAATTATTTTTGATGCATAAATGTTTTATAACTAAATTTAAAATATGTAAATGGATTTTTGTAAGAAATTTAGAAATTGTCCACTTCAGTGCGGTTTAAGAGAAAAATATAAAAGAGTCCTTAAAACAGAAAAGGCATAATTTTTTTATAAATCCATTAATGAAAAAAGATATTTTATCAGGATTAAAAAAAATTATTTTAGAAAAATAATGGTTTCTTATAATATATTATGGATGGTAATTGAAAATGGGTAAGAAATTGGGAAGTTCCATTTAATCAGGCTTACTTAATAGGAAGAATTGAAAATGGAACCTTATAAACATGTATTTCCCCTTTAAAAAAGGATTAAATGATATGGATACATGATTTTGAAACATAAACATAGAATTTATAAAAAAAATATATAAATATAAATAAGAATTACATTGGTATTAGTAGAGAGATAGCATAACTTGAATGAAAATTTGAGGTTCAGAAAAAAAAAACCCTTTCATTATGTCTGAAAGTGTTATGCACTTGTATATAATGTCTTGGATAATGAAATTAGATTAATTAATTATATAATTAATAACCTATTAAACATTTTTTCATTTATTATGATTTTATTAAGTTCATTTATGGTCTTTATGATGAGTTATAAGATTCAATTTCATCATTTTGGAGCGATTGTTTTCTTGGTTTTCTTGATTGGTTCACTTGTATACATGTACGAAAGATCATATAAAATGGAAATAGTTGTCTAAAATTAAAATTAAATGTTATTAATTAAATTAAAATATATTTAATTTTCTTATATGTCATTTTTACAAATATGAGGATGATTCATTAGATAAAATGTTAATAATAACCGTTTAGATTATTTTGGTGCTTTTTTATCATCGTGAACTAGTTTTGTCTTATAAATTAAAATTATATATATATATATACTAGTTATAAAATAATAAATAAGTTTTATTAAAAATATTACAGCTTTTTATAACCATAAAAATTGTTTTATGACCACACTTGAAGGTGGAATTGAAAAAATAAAACTCATCGTCCTCAAAGGTGCTAAATCGGCACCTCACGAATGATGTTTTCATTTTTAGAATAAAATGGGAAAAAGAACAGAATTTTTTGTTTACATACCAACAAAAAAATATAATTCCAATGTATAAAATATATTATATTTATCGTGAAACTTTTCATAAGGTAGTTGAGGGAAGGATAAGAAAAGAAAATAAATTGAAAGAAAAATAAAAGAATGAAAGGGGGTTTACCTTTGGAATTCCTCTCATTGAGAACCCCCTTAAAGAAATTTGAAATGAATTTTTTTTTGAGACCAACAAGATAATATCATAGGTAATAGTTTTGGGGGAGGAAATGGGAAGAATATAAGAAAGCTTCAAGGCTTTGTAGGTGTGAGGAGAAGGGGTGGTGAGGGGTGATGTTTATAATGGAGGAGAGGGGTTTTTTTATTTTAATCATTAGTTTATTATTTTGGTGAAATAATTTGAATAGTTTTGATTCCCATGAATAAATATAGTAATTAGATAATTATATTTTGTGATTATAGTTCTTACATCATCAATGACTCAATAAATAGTTTATTTAACTTATATTGAATATATACTGTAAATTATTGTATTTCACTATTCACCAAAAATTTGCCTATTTTAGAAGAATCTCAAAAATTCACCATAACCATTTTTTGACATGAAGAATTAAAAAATAGACTCCATTTTATGAAAATAATTTTCTAAATATGATGAATTAATTTTTAATTTAAATAATCAGTTATTTAAAAAATACTGATATTAAAATTATAATTGATTTTATAACACTTTGAAAAATTAATTAAGGTCTCATTAAATTATCTTATAATCATAATAAAAAAAATCATAATTCATGAATATATTTTATGAAAATAAAATTTCTTTTAAATCATTATATTAATTATAAAATTATAAATAACATTTTTTCCACAAAAATACCCACAATTAATTTATCCTTTTTAAGACATTTATTTACTTATTCTCTTATATAAATATATTGTATTTTAATTCAAAAGATACCTAAATGTTAAGTATAATTTCATAGGTGAAGTTACTATTTTATTGGTCATATTACTATTCCAACGGTCATACTTAATAGTATATTACGGTTTTAGACTCAGTGTTGTGTGAAGCAAAAACTACTGAAAATATTAAATTTTAAAAGATACATACCATAAAATCTTTGGGTGTTACATTCTCAACTCCTTCAAAAAATTTATTCCTTGAAATTTTCAGAATGTGACCTCATAAAAATATTTGGGTAGTTCTTCATCATAAATTCCTCTAGTTCCCATGCCACCTCTTTAATTTTATGATTTTTACAAAGTACTTTTACCAGTTCAGTCATCTAATTGAAGGACCCTAAACCACCTTGAGAGGGGGTGAATCTGGGTGTCAACTTTTTCTATTATTTATTGGATCTTGTTCCCATATTTGTAGGAACTTGTTTAAACCTGTATGATGGATATGTGCAGTAATTAAAACATTCACATGTAGAAGGACAACACATTATTTTTTACTTGGTTCACCACTAAGGGTTACGTCCAAGGAGAATAAGCCAAAAGGTTTCCATTCGTACCAAATTCCAAAAATCTTCACTGGATGTGGATTACAATGGTTTGAGAACATTCACTCTATCCTAAGAACACTTCCTTTAAAAAGGTTTAGGGATATCCCACTGCTTCCCTCGGATCACTTACGTCGACTCCCCCGGGCTCACTACCTTGGGTGAGGTCTCCACTTAGTTTATCAACTTGAAGGTCGCTTCAACATATTGGAATGAACATTATATGTCTCTATTCAGCATGAGACACTACTTGCATCAAAGTCCCAACTTGATAATCTTTTATATTCAGTTTTCTCCTTTAGTGAAATTATTAAATGCACTATAACTCCATCCCTTTTCTCTATAGAATCGCAAACTCCCTTTATGGTGTTTTCATTTTCGTGAATTGTACCCGATTCTGTAGACTGTCTCTGATCTGCATACCATGCGTGCTCTACATACCGCACCTGGTCCGCATACCACACCTGCTCCATGTACCGCACCTGCTAAGAATAAAGCACCTGCTCTACGTACCTCCTCTGCTCTGCATACCTCCTCTGCTCTGTGTCTTGCGCCTACTCTGTGCACCACACCTACTCCGCACACCGCTCTTGCTCTACCCACCGCTCCTACTTCGTGCACCACCTTTGCATACCTATTCCGTGTATAGCCTCTATGTACCGCCTTTTCATACCACCTTTGCATACTATCTCTGCGTACCGTGTTGGGATACTGTTTCTTCCTTCCACAGAATTCTTCAAATTTTGTGAATTATTTCATCTCCTGCATACCACTTTTTCTTATGAAAAATATCTTTCACAGACTAATCCTTCCAATTTCATGAATTGTTTCATATTTCACATACCACTTATTCCTATGAAAAATCTCTCATGTGTACCACTTTAGAACTTAGTTGAGTTATTCTACAGCAATGATATTTTCTTATCAAATTCTCTCTAACTTAATGATGGGATTAGCACTCCTTATATAAGAAATTAACTCCACAAATTTTGCTAATCCATTTTACCAAAATTTTCAATATGGGACAAACTACACCACATATTGAACTCTATCCGCATATGGTAAGCCTCCACTGGGTACTACAACCTTCTTACGAACAGTGAACCATCAACATGTATCGTTTGTCTATCAGTCCTCATACTGCATCTCTTCCACCAATGAAAAGCTATTCTGCGTACCACAACACCTTCCACATGGAACTATTTTTGATACTACGACCCATTCTGCAAACCATTCCATGTACCTTTCCCACTACATGGTACGCGGTCGTGAACCATTCCCAGACATCATACGCGGTCCATTATTCGAGGTATGTGGTTTCCTTCCTTTGCTAATTTCCTTCATCATTCTGCATCTCGTTCACTCCTATGCATATATCCTTAAATATATGCTTTATCAAGAACACCCATGATTATTCATTATTATATTTATTCTTTAAAATAATCTACTTTCATCACAAATCTTATCTGTCGTGATATATAGCCTTCGATCGATCACCTTTAGCATCGTCAGATTTGTCTAGGGAAAGTGTTGCACCTTCTCTATCTTCCAGTAACATCAGTCTTTCTAGTCAACACTGAATATGACTTGAATTATCTTCTCAGTTTTGTATGATCATTATTAAATCTTTAAATCTCCACATGATCCCTCATCCAATGATGCATGTCTCTTCAGTTAGGCTCTTTCATGTTCTCCTTTAACGGTGATATGTTGCATGATCACTTTATAACTTGTAGCCCTTAAACACTCTTGGAGATGGTTTCATTGTCATAGAAAGTATATCACCTTTGATATGTGCACTTTGAACTTAAGATCAGTTCAATAATCATCTGAATTTATCACTCTTAATAACTTGGTAGTTTGGGAGTTCTTCTTCCTCTCTTTCTTTATTTTGAACTTTATTGACAATTGTTGGCAAAAAATACAAACTTATACACAAATTGGTCCCAAAAATCTCCCTCTTTGTATTTTCTTATCAATATTTTATATTCCTACTCAAATAAATGTTTCAATATCCAAATGAGAATCTTTTCTCTCCCCTTTTTTTCATTATCTCTTAATTTTTGAACTTTCATTTCAATTTCTCTCCCCCTTATTGATAAGAAATACAAAGTTCATGGAAAAGGGGTATTAGTCCTTTCTTAAGGAATGTTATATAAATCATTTAACTCTATGTATACTTAATCAATGCTTGGTGAAGAAAACAAGAGGGTTTGATTTAGACAACAAGGTTGTCCATTATTTACTGATCATGATACCTCATGGGATGAGAACTCGTGTACTTTGTCTTAAAGGGTTTTCCACTTTCATTCCAGACTGAAGAAATTGAATGTGATGGGGAATAATCAATCTAAAAATCATTCACTTGGCAGGATAATTGGAATTGGGGCACTTTCATTATTCTTATGCAACTGATTAATTCAATTACTCCCCCTTTGTAAAATGATCTTCATTCTGATTAACCAAGGACAACAGATTTAGAAATGAAATACATTTTCCAATGACATGTTCATCAATCAATTTCCAGATTAATTGAATTTAATACCAACTAAAGTTAATACTGATTGAAATAACAAATCTAGAAGCATCTTCATTTGTCTCCCCCTCAAGTGAAACACTCCTCATAATCTTCAACAAGGTTGATCCTTCATATTTTTAATCATTTAATATCAATTGAATAATCTTACAAGGATTTAAACTTCTTTAGTTTAGCTATCAATAGTTGATAGTATTCACTGCTTCTCAGGTTATCCCCCTGATTGCATTCTTCACCTTCAATTCCCTGCACTATGAGCACAAATACAATACACAAAGGATTAAGGGAATAAGGTGGTTCCTCCTTGCCTATTCAATGTGAGAAGAAAGTTTGGGATGGTTTTCTCAACAAAGATGCTCCATTTTCTCTAGTCTTTAAGCTTACACATCTGAAAATATGTTCTGATCTATATTTATGTGGCATAGCTCTCTTCACATTCTCTTCTTCTTTGTATAGAGAATTGTTCTTCTTAACAATCATCATGAATGATATATTATTACTCCTCTTAAGGATGCTTCTTGATCTATTATTAAGGTTAGAAAAACTTTTCCAATGTGACAATATTTCATACATATCTCACACAGAACTTCTTTAAAACATGTGTTTCTCTTGGTTTGAAATATCTCATGCGCTTTATCTTCATCACGTGAAAGTTTTTCTTTTCCTTTACCACCATCCTTGTCCTGTTCATTTTCAAGTTTCCTTATTCTTTCCAAATCTTCAGGCCAGATGACCAACATGTCATTTGGAACTATTTTAGCAAGTCTGGCTCTTCTACATGGGTTCATCTAAGTGGCATCCCTATTAGTTTCTATTTTAGATGAATTTCCCTATAGTTTCATGGATCTAAAAACCAGGGTCTTCTCAGATTTCTTACTTGAGATCTTCTTGGGAAAATTTGTGTTCACAATATTCTTTTGATTTCTTACCAAGTTTTATTTTTCATTATTAGTCATCTTTTGTGGTCTTCTCTCTTTATCATATTTTGATTCACTTTAAGATGAGAACATACCAACCTGGTGACCACTACCATTGCATACATCACAGATGGTGTCAAGTATTTCAAATCTATTTTCACTATACAGATGCTTATGAGTCTGTGGATGTGTCTTCTTCCTCTCTGGCTTTCTCCCCCTTATGATGGGATTCCTTTATGCATTTTCATTTTTAGGATTGCACCAACAATATAATGCACAATTCCCAAACCTGTTGTATCACCAACATTGGCCCACAAATATTGACTTCTTGATATCTTCTAGATAAGGTTTTTGGGTCTTCTTCTTGATTTTTTGTGCTCACTGTGGGGAATCATCTTCCAATTTTTTTTTCTTCCTATCCACCCTATCCATGGTGGTAGGTAACTCCTCATTGTTCATCTTCCAAACTTTTTTTGAATTTATCTTCCAACCTTCACTTCTTGTGAAAACATATTTAGAAACATGAGTACATAATGGTTTGGATGGTACCTTATTCCTCTCAACTACTTGTGGTATATCACTAAAATATGTCATGATATTCTTACCACATGTTGGATATCATTTAATTTTAGGTTCCAATAGTGATCATTGAGTAGCAATAGACACTGTTTCTTAAGATAGATCATCAAGAGAAGTCATGATCTTCTTGTCACATGTTGAAGGTCTTTCAGCTTTAGAATCCTCTAATGGAAACTGAGTACCAGTAGCAACTATTTCTTTATTTTATAAAATCTCAATTTGTGTCTTATCAAGATTGGTCAACTAAGCTTCCAATTTTAGACTTTCCATATTGAGTATGATCTTTTGATATTCAATCATGATCATCTTCTCTTCACAAGTATTCTTCTATCTTTCAACCTCATCTTCGTGAATCTTAACTTTGTTTTGAAAAAAATAATTGAGTTCCTTTATCTTCTTGGAAGTTTCTTTCAAATATAAACCTTTTCCTTCATTTCTATTCTTCATATAATCTTCAATTACACGGATCCTTTCTTCTAGAGTCTTATTTAATCCTTATTTCTTTTCAAAGGCTTCAATCTATCTGGAGATATTATAACATTTTGAAATTTGTCCTACTGATCCATTTTCCATATTTTCAGCTTCTCTTTCTAGTAAGGTGATCTCAACCAGTATGCATTGAAATATTCTACAAATATCAACAAATCTTTCTTCAATAATATCATGCAGATAGGTTCTTAATTTCTCCTAATCACTTACAAGATCATGTGAGGTAAAAATTTGATCAACATCACCACTTGTGCTGGAATCCATATGTACAGTGGAAACCAAATCCACATACTCTTTACTTCCCAAGAATGATATTTCTTCATTATTGGAAAGGAATAGAGAACCAGAAACATCATCTTTTTTAGAAAATATGGAATTCTTCAATTGTCTCTTCTCTTTATTTTTCTTGTTCGTTATTGTCTTGCTGGGTATAGACTTATGCTCAGAGATAACTGAGTTTTCATCAACATTTATCTTCTTTATTGACTCAGAAAAGAAAAATCAAATTCTCTTATAAATAGAATTATTGAATAGTATCCAACATACATGAAACATTGGCTCTGATACCAATTGAAGGACCCTAAAAACCCTGAGAGGGGGTGAATTCGGGTGTCAACTTTTTCTCTTCTTTACTAGATCTTGTTCCCACTTTGGTAGGAACTTATTTAAACCTGTATGATGGATATGTGTAGTAATTAAAACATTCACATGAAGAATTACAACAAAACACTTTTTACTTGGTTCACCACTAGGGGCTAAATCCAAGGAGCATACGCCAGCAGGTTTCTAGTCATACCAAATTCCAAAAATCTTCACTGGCTATGGATTACAAAGGTTTGAGCACAATCACGTTGTCCTAGGTACAAATCCTTTAAAAAGGTTCAGGGATATCCCACTGCTTCCCTCGGATCACTTTCATTGACTCCCCATGGGTCACTACCTTGGGTGAGGTCTCAACTTAGTTTATCAACTTGAAGGTTGCTTTAACATATTGGCATGAAAAGTCTTTGTCTCTATTCAGTATGAGACACTACTTGCATCAAAGTCCCAAATTGATGCTCTTTTATATTCAGTTTTCCCATTTACTGCAATTACTGAATGCACTACAACTTCTTACCTTTTCTCTAGAATCAAAAACTCCCTATTTGATTTTTTTTTCATTTCTGCGAACTGTCCCTGATTCTCCAAATTGTCTCTGATTTGCATACCACGCATGCTCTGCGTACTGCTCCTGGTTCGTGTACCACACCTACTTCACGTACTGCACCTGGTCATCATAATGTGCATGCTCTACATACCACCTCTAATCCTCGTACCACCTCTACTCTATACCAAACTTTCTCCATGCACCACACCTACTCCATGCACTGCCTTCATGTATCACCTCTGTGTACATCCTTTGTGTACTTCCTCTTCCTACCGCATTCATGTACCGTCTTTGCGTACCACCTCTATGTACTAAGTTGGCGTCCTATTTCTTCCTTCCGTAGTCTTCTTCTTCAAATTATATAAATTATTCCATCTCTTGTATACCACTTTCTTTATGCAAAATCTCTTCCATGGACTACTCCTTCCAATTTCTTGAATTGTTTCATCTTTCACATACAACTTCTTCCAATGAAAAATCTCTCCTGCGTACCACTTCCAAACTTAACCAGGTTCTTATACAGCAATGATATTTTCTTATCAAATTCACTCTAACTTAATGATGGGATTAGCACTCCTTATATAGGAAAATAACTCTACAAGTTTTTCTAATCTATTTTACCCAAATTTTTAATGTGGGAAAAACATCACTGCATATTGAACTCCTTCTATGTATGGTAAGCCTCCACCTCATACTGCAACCTTCCTACGAACTGCGAACCTTCACTGCATACCATGTGTATGTTGGTCCGCATACTTCATCTCTTCCTCCAACGACGAGCCATTCAGCATACCGCAACTCCTTCTACAGGGAATCATTTTCAGTACCGCAACCCTTTCCATGAACTGCTCCACGTACCTTTCCCGCTACATAGTATGCATCCAGGAGTCGTTCCCATACATAGTTTGTGGTTCATGCTCTGAGGTACATGGTTTACTTCCTTTCCCAATTTCCTTTGTTATTCTGCATCTCATTCACTTCCATGAATAAATCCTTAAATATCTACTTCAGCAAGAACACCCATGATAATTCATTGTTATCTTTCTTCTTCAAAAATCATATGCTTTCATCATGAACCTTATATGTCATGATATATAGTCTTTGATCGATCACCTTTAGCATCATTATATTTGTATAGGGAAAGTACTGCAACTTCTATGTCTTCTAGCAACATCAATCTTTCCAGTCAACACTGAATATGACTCGAATCATCTTCTCAGCTTTGTATGATCATTATTAAACTTAAAATATCTATATAATCCCTCATGCAATGATTCATGTCCCTTCAGGTAGGATCTCATATGGTCTCTTTGAATGGTGAGATGTTACATGATCACTTTGTAACTTGAATCCCATCAACACTCTCTGAGATGGTTTCATTGTCATAGACAATGTATCACCTTTGATACATGTACTTTGAACTTAAGATCAGTTAAATAATCATATGATTTTATCACTCTTAATAACTTCAAAGTTTGGGAGTTCTTCTTCATCTCCTTCTTCATTTTGATCTTCATTGACAACTATTGACAACAAATAAAACCTTATACACAAAGTGGTCCCAACACTAATTCCTTAACTTCAATACTTTAGAATCTAAAACATGGATAGTCCCTTTATAGTAAGATAAATTAGGTTCTAATTCAATCCCTTCAGGGCGAGGCCATGTGTTGGGTCTGGCATATACTTCCTTAACAAAGGGATGTGGAACACATTGTGTACTTTTAAATGGTTTGGTGGCATCGCCAAATGATAATCCACAACTCTAATTCTCTCCATAATTTCCTAAGTTCCAATGTTCCTAGGGCCCAGTTTCCATTTATTTCCAAATCTTATAACATCCTTACTTGGAAATACCTTTAAGAAGACAAGATATCCCACTTAAAACTCCAAATACTTTATACGGTTATTGGTATATCTCTATTTCATACATTTTTCTACTTTGATATGTATTTGAATAGTATTTACCTTTGTTGTTGTTTCCTCCACAAGTTATGGGCCTACAAGATTACTCTCACCCACTTCATCCCAACAATTTGGAGCAAGACATCTCTTTCTATGTAATGCTTCATACGGTACCATTTGAATACTTGAATGGATGCTATTATTGTAGGATAACTCTACCAAAGGTAGATAATAATCCCATATACCTTGAAAGTCAAGTGAGAATGACCTCAACATGTATTCTAAAGTTTGAATCAATTTGAGGGTGATAAGAAATTATCAAATGAATCTCGGTATCAAGAGCCTTCTCTATAATTTTATAAAACTTTGATGTATATCGTGGATCATGATCTAAAACAATGGAAAAATTTTCACTATTAATCCTTAAAAATTAATTAATATAGATTTATGTAAGGTGCTTCAGTGGAAAATCTTCCCTCATAATGAAAAAATGTGAAGATTTGGTAATTCAGTCAATAACTACCCATATTGTATCATTCTTTCTTGGATTATTAGGTAATATAGTGAAAAAATCTATTGTAATGTCATAAAAATTATATATAGAAATAGGCATAGGTTTTATAAATTCTCTATGATGGTTTCTTTCAGCCTTCACCTATTGACAAACAAATCACCGTGCTACATAATCAGTAATTTCTTGCTTCATATTATCCCACTAGAAATGTTCCTCCAAATATTTGTACATCTTAGTACTACCAGGGTGTATAGAGAAATTTGAGCTATGAAAATCATCCAATAATTCCCTTTCTAGATCGGGTATAGAGGGAACACAATGCCTCTTCCCAAATTTTAAAACATTATCTTCATATATAGAGTCTACCAATTTCCCATCATTCATAGATTTAATGTTCCTTCAAAAATTCTCATCTTGAGACTGAGGAATTTTAACCCTTTCCAATAAAGATGGTTTGGAAACCATTTGAAAAAGTAGTGATATTTCACCCCCTTGATAATTCCCATATCTATCTTCATTAGATCAATGTATATAGGATCCTCGTCAATCCTCAATTTTTTCAAAACTCTATAATCCTTCCTAATTAATGCATCTTGTACCTTATTTTCCTTCCGTGGGTGGTATTGTACTGAATAACCATAATACCTGAGTAGATTGATCCATCACCTTTGAAACATTTTGAGTTCTTTCTATGAGAAGATATACCTCAAGATATTTTTATCTATATATATCTCGCATCTTTCACCATATAGATAATGTATCTATATCTTTAGAGAAAATATTATGGATGATAACTCAAGATCGTGAGTTGGATAATTCTCTTCATGAGTTTTTAACTTACTTTATGCATAAGAAATAACTCTATCATTCTGAATAAGGACACAACCAAGTTCTTTCTTTGATGCATCACTATAAATCAAAAATCCACCACCTCCCAATGGTAGATTCAAGATCGGAGCATTTACTAATATCCTCATCAATTCTTCAAAACATTCTTCACGTTATTTTTTTCATGTGAACTTAACCCCTTTATGAGTAATCTTCGTTAATGGGTTAGCTAATCGAGAAAAATTATTAATGAAACACTGATAGTATCCTACTAAAACAATGAAACTACGTACCTTGGTTATGTTCGTTGGTGCAGGCCATTCTTGGAATGCCTTTTTCTTCATAGTATCAGCTAAGATTCCATCCTTGGAGATAATATGGCCAAGAAAAGAAACAATTTGATGCCAAAATTCACACTTTATGAACTTCCCATATAACTCTTTTCTTCTAAGAGCCTCCAAAAAAACCATAAGTGGTTATCATGGTCCTCATAACATTTGGATTACACCAATATATCATTAATAAATACCACAAAAAAATTATCAAGATATTCCTTTAATAATTTTCTCATTTTATCCATAAAAATAGAGGGTGAATTAGTCAGTACAAATGGCATTACTGTAAGCTATTATGTTCATAACTTGTAAGAAATGTTGCCTTTAGAATATATTCCTTCTCTACATGCAATTGATGATATCGAGAATGAATGTCAATATTCAAAAAATATTGAGCTATATGAAGTTGATAAAATAAATAATCAATGTGAGGGATAGGATACTTGTTCTTTATTGTAATTGAATTGATTTATCTATAGCCAATACACATCCTTGTGGATCCATATTTCTTCTTAAAAAAAGAGAACATGGGATTCCCATGGTGAAACACTAGGGAATATCAATCCATTATCATTCAGTTCTACTAGTTGTTTCTTTAGCTCCACTAATTCTATAGTGGCCATTCTATAGGGAGTATTTGATATTAGTCTTATTTCAGGGATTAAATCAATATAAAACTCAACATCCTGCTCTGGTGGATGTCCAGGTAAATCCTATAGAAATACATCAATGTATTCTTGTATAATAGGTACATCCTCAATTTGAATATTTCCTTCCTTATCCATAGATTATGATTTCTCATCCTCCCTAATAATTTCATTTAGAAGAGAAACTGGAGGTGGATAAAGATATGACTCAGATGGTGAAGTCTCCCCTAAATGATAAAAAATTCCATATCGTCATCATGAATCAAAATTTCTTTCTATTTGCAATAAATTTTTGATTTATATTTCAAAATCCAATCCATAACAAGGATTATATAAAAATAAAACATAGGTATGATGATAAAATCAGAAATTAGAGTGTATTTATGTGTCATAATAGGAACTACTAGACTCATATTTGTTGCAGTAAGGTTTCCATTAGGAGTATTTACTGAAAACTCCCTTATTAAGGTGAATTGGAAATATCTAATTTTTAAATCAAACTAGGAAGATATTAAATAATTTGATGATCCAAAAGCAATTAAATATTTATCTAAATTTTAGGAGATGATTAAAGTACCTACCACCACATCATTATGAACTTCAAACTCAGCTATTGTGATCACAAGAGATTTCCATTATTCTTGGGCCTTTTTTAGGTATGTTTCTTGGATGCTTAAGATAATCATATGAAAGGTGTCCCATCACCCTAAAATTGTAGCATTGAACATTGATATCTTCTTTATTTACCTTGTAATTTTGATCATGATATCCTTTCTCACCAAACTTAAAGCAAACTGATTTTCCTTTTAGTAGGGAACTGGGGTGTTTCCTTTTATAAGTATCTCACATTGTAAAATTCCCTTTTTCTAATTCTTCCCTTTATCTATAATTTTCTCTACCATCATCTTATTCCCTTGTTTTACCTTAAATTCATAATACTTATACAATTATTTCTCTATCTTGATAGCATATGAGACTATATCTTGATATGATGAGAAAATTTTGTAGAATAGTTCCCATCAGAGGAATGGTTTTAACCCATCAAAGAATTGATCAATATTTCTCTTTAGATTATGTATGTAATTCAAAGCATGCCTTGATTACCTTATAAATTCAGCTTCAAACTTGGAAACATTTTCATCCTCTTTTCATCTCAAACTCAATAATTTTCTCTTCATATCCACTCGTAGTTCCTAAGGAAAATGTTTTTTAAAGAAAATTTCCTCAAAATATTTCCATTCCATATTAGAGATTTATTCCTCTTACTTTGTTTTTTGAATCAATGATCACCATTAATAAGCATCTCCTAAGAGATGATAAAATACTATGATAACCATCTTACTTTAATTGCATCCCAAACGGAGTCAATATTGATGCACCTTATTGGATTTGTTACCCCTAGGTATATCTATGCTAGAACTATATATAATTATAGTATCGAGACAGGGATGTATTTCTAGGAAGACCCACATAATCTCTACTGTACCAAAATTATAGGATTTTATTCTATACTTATCCTCAAATTCTATATTAGGGTTATGTTCCCTAATCTATATTTTCTAAATCTAGTTTACAAGGTTTCTACTAAACTTCCTTTGACATCCACTATAAATACCCCAAACCCAGTAGCCTGGAGCTGGTGCCTTTCTTAATCACATTAGTAATACGAATAAGAGATTTAATCACAAAGGATTGAATGGTTTAAATGATATGGAAAAATAGATAAAAAAAATATTTATATTATAACTTGAAATAAAATATAACAAAATAACATCATTGGAAACATCTATAAACTCCTAGATTATCTCTGCAAGTCATTCATAATATGCATCTTCACATCTTGGGGAAAAATAAAACAAAATAAATGGATGAGCTAATATGATCAATAATGGTAAATGGTTCTACGGAAATATCATAAACATAAATGATAAGTCAAGATGATTAACTAAAAAATTATACCATTAAAACATAATCTTGAGCATAATATGGAAGGAATAAAAGATGATTGAATTATTATATATAAAAAATTATATGAGAATGAAACTTAACCATGGATATTATAATAGTAAAATAATCACATGAATTATCAATTACTAATATCATAATGGTGGAATACATAATTTTGGACATTTGAAACGTACCATCGAGGTATCGGACAAGACATATAAAAATAAATGGTTAATACCTTGATAAAATCCATATCTGAAAATAAATAGGTAAAGCCTTTTCCAAATCCATATCTTCTTTGACTTATTAGACCTATAGATGCATCAAGGGGATATAATGGGCTCCACACATCACTTAATAAGTTCAATGCATTCCTCATATAAATTGGGTGAAACATAAACAACATATACATATGAAATGTAAATAACTTTACTCAATCAGTAAACATAATCACTAATCATTATGATTAATATGGTGAATGGTATCAATATGGCACATCCACATTCAAACTGATCATAAAACATTTAATAAAATATGGTATATGATATCATAAAATATAAATACCAAATAATTATATGATTCAAAATAGTTTTTTGAAATATATGAAAATACTATAACAAAATCATCAAGGAATTATTGATAGAAATACCTTTTTTTATTTTTCAAAAGAAGAGTTCTTTCTGAAAAATATGTTATATTTGTCATAAAATAATATTTTAAACATGTATATCCCAGAAAAAAAAAGTTAAGTAAAAATAAATTATATTTTATGATTAAATTATTACCAAATGAAGTGAAAACATGTAAAAAGAGTATTTTAAGAAACTTTAGAAATGGGACACTTCAATGCGGTTTAAGAGAAAAATATAAAAGAACCTTTGAAATAAATAAAAAACTAATTGTTTTTATGAAATCAGAAATTAAAAAAGATATTTTTCACGAACAAAATATGACATTAGAAAAATAATGTTGTCTTATAATAGATTAGGGATGGTACTTGAAAATGGGTAAGAATTTGGGAAGTCCTCTTTAATTGGGCTTGCTTAACTAGAATAATTAAAAAGGGAATCTTATAAAACATGTATTTCCCCTTAAAATAAAGACAAACTGATCTAGATAAATGATTTTGGTACATATACATATAATTTAGAACAATTATATAAAAAATAAAAAGAATTTAATTGGGGTAAAGAGAGATAAAGCATAACCTAAATGAAAAATGGATGTTCGGGAAGAAACCCTTACCATATGTCCAAAAGTGTCTTTCACTTGTATTTGATGTGCTAGATAATAAAATTAGATTCATTAATAATTTAATTCAGAACCTATTCAACATGTATTTCATTTATTATAATTTTACTAAGTTCATTTATAGCCTTTTTTATGAGTTATAAGATTCAATTTCGTTGTTTGGTGGTGATTGTTTTCTTGGTGTTCATGATTGGTTCACTTGTATACATGTACGAAATATCAAGTAAAATAGAAATATATATCCAAAATTGAAATTATATTTTAATAAAAAAAATTACAGAATATTGAATGGTATTATATATCATTTTGTTTCCCGATATGAGGATGATTCATTAGATAAAATGTCAATTATAACTAGTTATAGAACATTAAATAAGTTTTATTGAATATATTAAAGTATTTTTTTAACCAAAAATGTTTTTATGACCATCCTTAAAGGTAGAATTGAAAAAAACTTTTCATCCACGAAGGCAGTAAATCGGCACCTCGCGGACGATGTTTCATTTTTAGAATAAAAAGGGGAAGAGAATATAATTGATGTCTAATTAACCATTAACGTAATAAAATTTCATTATATAAAAGATACTAGATTAATAATGTCACTTTGGATAGGATAGTTCAGTTAAGGATAAGAAAATAAAATAAATTGAAAGAAAATTAAAAGAACAAAAGGGGATTTTACCTTTTGAATTCCTCTCCTTGAAAACCCCTTTAAGGAACTTTGAAATTGTATTTTGGGTGAGACCAGAAATACTAGAACATGACAGATAGGTTTTGGAGATTAAATGGGTAGAATATAATAAATCTTCAAGTCTTTGAAGTTTTGAGGGTAAGGGGTGGTGAGGGGTGGTATTTATAGTGGAGGAGAGGGGTGTTTTTGGATTATTTTAATCATTAGTTTTTTATTTTGGATGAAGGATATAAATAGTTTTGATTCCCATGAATAAATAAATTAAGTAGATAACAATAGTTCAAGATTATTGTGCTTACATTAGTAATGACTCGAGAAATAATTTATTTAACTTATAATGTATATATACCATAAATTACTGTATTACACTATTCACAAAAAATTCAAATATTTTAGAAAAAACCAAAAAATCACCCTAAAAATTTTCTAATGTTTAGAATTAAAAAATGGAATCCATTTTATAAAAATAATTCTCTAAATATGATAAATATAATATTTAATTAAAATTGTCATTTATTCAAAAATGTCTATTTCAAAATTCTAATTGATTTTATAATTCTTTGAAAAATTAATTCAGGTCTCATAAAATTATATTATAATTCTAGGACAAAAAAATATTAATTCATTAACATATTTTATGAAATTAAATTTTATTTTAAATAATTATATTAATAGTAAAATTATAAATAAATTTTTTTGTTTTACAAAAATACCAACACTTCATTTATCCTTTCTAAAATAGTTATTTACTTATTCTATGATATAAATATATTATATTCCCATTCATAAGACAAATAAATTTTTTTTATACCTTCATAGGTGAAGTTACTATTCTATTGATCATATTACTATTCCTAATGGTCATATTACTATTCCAATAGTCATATTTAATAGTATATTATAGATTTAAATTCAGTGTTGTGTAAAGTATAAACTATCAAAGACATTAAGTTTTAAAAGAGACATACCATAAAATATCGGGGTGTTACGTGATGCATTAAAATAAAATATGTATCCAATAATATGCTATGGAAATGTAAAAATCAGAGTTTTTATCAATCTTATCTTCATCAAATAGTGATTTTTTCTGCTCAAAGTTCACCCCCTTTATGGTAAACCCAATAATAGGTTCTTCCAAATTGGATAAATCATGTATTAATCATCAGTAGTATCCCACAAAACCAAGGAAACTATTTATTTCAAACACATTTCAAGGTTGATCCCAAGACATCATAGCCTCTACTTTCTTTGAGTCCATAGATATTCCAAAATTAGATATAACATGCCCAAGAAAACATACCTCATGTATCCAGAAGTAACAATTTGGGAGATTGGAATAGATATGATGTTCTCTAAGTGTACTCAACATAATATCTAAGTTTTAAGTGTTCATTTATAAGGTTCATGATTATATAAGGATATCATCAATAAACACCATAATGAAATATCCAAGATACAAATGTAATATTCTATTCATGAGATCCATGAACAACCCTGGTGAATTTTTTAACCCAAAAGGTATGAAATGATACTCATATAATATATATACACTTCTAAATGTTATATTAGTAATATACTCTTTGATGAACCAAATCTAGTAGTAGCATGACCATAATTCAATCTTGGAGAACCACCCAACTCCCCACAACTGATCAAACAATTCATTGATCCTAAATAATGAGTATTTATTCTTCATGATCACCTATTTTAGCTTCTTGTTGTCTGCACAAAACTGAAGACTATTGTACGCCTTCTTTGAGAACAACATCAGAGTACCCCACAGAGATGCGCTCAATCAGATAAAACCATCCACCTCAAAATACTCAAGTTTCACCTTCAGTTCCTTTAACTCATATGGTTCCATCTGATATAGAGGAATATATATATTTTTTATAATCCTAATAAAATTTTGATCTCAAAGTCAATTCCTCTATCAAGAGGAAGCCCTGAGAAATCATCTGGGAATAAATCCTAATAAAAGTCTACCATAGGAGGAAAATAAAAGAGAGTTACTTTTAACTCTATCACAAGATCTAAGCCAACTACCTAGGTCATAATAGCTCCAATTTGGATTAGTTCTAGTCTAATTCTTCCATATCTAATATCCCATTCTCCGATCATTAAAAACTTCTCCCCCTTAGGTGTATTAAAGGATACAAGTCTCCAATATCAGTTGATTTGTTTTAGATAACTAGTCTTGCAATCCATTTTGAAGGTCACATCAAAACTAATCATCTCAATAATCATGAAATCCCATATATTTCTATATCCAACTGTAACATCCCAGGTAAATAAAGAATAAAGAATTTTCATATTTATTAATGTTTACGAATTAGATATTAATTTTATTTTAAAGGGGTTGCTATGTTCGATAGCGTACCCGATACGCAACGATGAGTTTCTTTGAAACTTACGTACCACACTAGTAATAAAATAATATTTTTTTTAAATGTTAGTTAACAAGTAGCCGTTGTACTGGCGGTAATGGATAGAAATAACTAAAATATAATTAGATATGTTTTTAGATGTTTTCACATTTACCCAATAAAAGATAAAGTCTTAAAATACGGAAAGAGTTCAATGTTAGGGCATATATACTCTAATTTTCACTAAAGGTTCACTTATCACCTTTTAATGGTGAACCGTCATTAAATATAGTTTTGATAACTCTTATACTTTATTTTGTACCAAATATAACTCTTCTTTAGAATCGGGACATCAAAATTTACTTTGTGTAAATTTTTGGTACCTTTCTGATAAAGTTCATTTTTTTTATGAATAGTGTAATATGTTGTATTTTAATTCAAAACCTCTTTTTAATATAATTTATTTATATGATTAGATTATCTTTTGAATTGGTTTTAAAGTGAAATTAGAAAATATTTTTACCATTAAATCCAATAGTGGTCGTTGGAATTAATTTTACTTTGAAATCGGACTTAAACTAGTGTCAATCTTTTGATACTTATTGTTTCACAAAAACACGCTATTTGTCATGACAGCGGGAATTAATTATTAAATTAATTAATTTGACTTATATGTTTTGAATTTTGTAAAATGGACTTCATTTTTGAATTCGGAATATCAAATATAGCTTAGGGTGAATTTTTGGTAATTTTCTGAAAAACTTCAATTTTTGATGAATAGTGAAACCACTAAGTGGTAGTTAAATAACTGATTTTTCGTTTAAATGAAATATTACCACTTCTGTGTTTTGATTTTCAAAAATCCGACATACATGGTTGTCATTAAGAAGTAAAATGTGGTTCAATGGGATAAAAATAATTTTTTGGTGAATAGTAACTTATTAAGTTTTAATCGCGATTAGTGGTAATTAGTGTGGTTTAAGGTATAAATAATACTTTAATAATATGAAATGACCTAGACACATGTCCCAACCTTATTGGTTGTGTCATGGCCGACCAAGACAAGCCATGGCCTAACTTGGGGACCCCATGGATCCACTTTTGTTGGGAAATAACATAAATTACTTTTTATTTAATGTTAAAGTGAAAATGACACTAACATAAATTGTTCTACTAAAACAATTTTTAATTGGGGTTATACAAGTCCAAATTTTGATTATAAATAGTCATTGGAAAGCTAAAAATATTTCCTACATCATAGTATTTGTTTTAGAATTTTTAGACATTAAATAAATTAAAGTATTTATGACATAATAATGATGCAGCGATGACATCATTATTTGACGATTTAAATAAAATGAGAAGATAATGCAAAATCCGAGGCTTACACTTGTCCAAAGCCTATTGGATGAAGATATTTCGAAACCTTATCACCTTAGCCTCGAATTATATAGATGTGGGACCTTTAGAATCCGGAAAGCATTTTGAAATAATGTAACATTTCATTACTTTCCAAAAGTGCCCCTCCTCTCCACTTATAAAAGGCCCCCACCTCTCCCACCTTATTCACACCTTCAAGCCATTTGGCTCGGCCAACCTCTGCCCAAATACTCTCCCAACATTCCTCCCTTACTCCTAGAAGCCTCACTTTGGGCAGAACTCTTCCCAAGGAAGCCTTTAGCTCAAATCAAAAAGAGTTACCCGATTTTGAGGTAATGTCTTTTATAATGTTGTTTTGTTTTATTTTTCTTCTCCAACCCCCTAAACTCTTTTTATTCATTTCTTTTGTAACAACACCAGTATCCTCAATATACTAGGATGTTGTTATAAGAATTATTCGAGCTACACTTACACACACCTACATCTAATGGTTAAAGAACATACGGTTTCTGTGGATGGTGAATTTCTGCCTCACGAAGCGATGATTGTTCAACACTCATATAACACCTTCAAAGGTGGCCATTAAGATGTCACTATTTTTATATATGATATATAATATGTTTTTGTTTTACTTATGCTTCTGTATTTCTCATTTATGGCATACTTTATGATTTCCATTATGGGTAAAACGCGATAATTTCATTTTAGGAAGTGCGGACTACCGCCCCCTCAAAGTGATTTGAATCGTTAATGCCATATGTGGGATGTATAAAGGATGGAGTAAATGGTATTATACACTATATTATACTGGAATTATATTATACATTTATATCATTATGATTTAGTTCCATTAAATATGAAATTGAAATGAAAGTAGCGTTCATGCGTACGTACGGCTTACCGTCTCCATGAACGGTGCATTTCATTTCTTACCTCTAAATGTTACGTAATATTATAAATGAATGTATATACTAGATATATAAGATATATATGACATCTAAATCATGAATATATTTCTGGATATAATTTATATTCTACCACATTAACAACTTGTAATCATGCGAAGTTTATTTTTGACTCAAGTACCAAAGATCGACAAAATGACCGTTATTAACTTAAATAATTACATAATGTTCATAACATTGTAATAAGTGATATAAAAAGGATAATGAAATTGAAAATGGTTCTTAATAAGGTAGATATTAACTCTATCTTATTATTCAGGAGGTTAAAGAACGGTTGAGTCAAGTCAGACACGAGGTAAGGGAACTTCTTAACCCAACTTCCATTCTTTGGGTTAATCTCCTACTTTCAAATTATGTCATGATATTATTATGTCCTATTTTGTATTTTTACTTTCTTTATGTGTACCTATAGTGAATACACATAATAGATCTATTTTATTTTAAAAATGATCTTTTTAAGGACTTTGTCTCAATCTCCTTTCATTGAGGCATATTTGGCTTTATACACAACTTTCTTTTATACGGTGTATAAACCCCTTTGACTTTCATGTTTATTCAAAAGGAATCTTTTTTATACGAAGCATTTTACTAAACGACAAAAAGGGAATGTTTTTCTTTCCGTACTTATGCGGCGACAATGACTTCTCCGCCGCCGTGACCATTATTTGAGTTTCGGCTTCCTTTACAATCCATCACTTTTTTTTTATTTATGAAAAATAAATACAAAGTTTTAACATTCTTTTATTTTGGTATTGAAAATGGTTTTGAAAGAATTTTTACTATATCAATGTGTTGTATTGATATCTTGTGATTGAAATGTGGAAATGTTATGTTTCCTTTATGCATGTTTTATGTGATATGATTATGTTATGGTTTATGATATGTTTAAACCTATTCATATGAGGAATGCATTGGACTTAATAAGTGACGGGTGGAGCCCGCTATAGCTCCTCGATGCATCGGCAGGTCTCATGGGACAAACTAGTGTCTTGGCACAAGGCCTTGACAAAATCTTATTTGTGGTCTTGGCACGAGGCCTTGACTACGTGGTTATGATAGTCTGGCATTATGCATTCCATCATTATGAATGTGGTTATTGATATTGCATGTGATTATTCGACCAGTAGAATATCCATGTGAAGAAGTAAATGGCATTATCTCATTTTACTTTTGCCATATTATGTTGAAGTTCATGTTTAAAAGGCTTTTGTTTTAGTTATACATTGCCTTAAATGTTAATGTTTATTTATGAAAGCTTCCGCATTATTGTTATCCTTACTGAGCATCTGAGCTCACCCCTTTCAATGTTTTAATATTTTCCAGGATGTGAAGAAGTATTTTATGAATGACCTGCAGGGATAGTCGGAAGAGGATATGAGTGTGGACTATGGAGACTTTGTTATTGTAGTTTTTCACTTTTTGATGTAATGAAAGACTTATGAATGTATCTAGTGTTTCCAAGGCTACTAAACTAATCGGTCTTTCGAGACTTGATCCTTTGTGATCATGCCAATGTTACGAAGTAATGCACCGACTCTGGGTAGCTGGGGTCGGGGCGTTACAGTTGGTATCAGAGGCAGTTTAGTACTAACCTTGGAAGCTAGATTTAGATAAACTCTGATAAAGAACATAGCCCAAAGATAGACTTTGAGGATTAGTATAGATGAACTTCCTAGAATTTTGGTGTTATAGAGATGTTATGAGTTTTCCGAGAAATACATCCCTGTCTGGATACGAGCAGGTAGAGGCGGCTCTGGCACAGATGTACCTAGGGGTAAAACCCGAAAACACCGCTTTGAGCTAGACTCGAACGGGAACTGGTGCACGACAACGGGCCTTGCTGCACTCTTGGTTACGACACTCCCGGGGGATATGCTTAGGATAATTCTCATTTTACTTACAAACCACTATGAAGGGTTATGAGTACATACTTCCTCAAAGAAAACATTTCTTTTTATGATTATGGATTATATCCATAAATAGTTCAATTTATGTAAAGTGTTTTACAAGTATGGAATTATGTATTTTGATTCATAAACTAATCTGGATTATGCCATTGTTTAGAAATGGCGCCCAGTAGAAGGAATGTGAACTCCAGCGGTACGTATGATCCAAAGAGTAAGAAGGATAGTATCTTTCACGGTATTAAGCCAACATTTCGAAGGGAAATAGTCTCCCATGTGTTCTCAACATATGAAGAAATAGTATCATGTGTTAATAGGATAAGTAAAGAATTCTCTGAGTCCTATGGCTTTGAAGCGAAGAAAGAGATGAAAGGGATGGAAGAGAGAATGATGGATAAAGGGATGAGGGGAAAGAAGAATTTTCCAATATGTGGTAATTGTGGGAAGAAACATCATGGAACTTGCCTAAAGGGAATGGGAGTTTGTTATAAGTGTAGAGAAAAAGGACACAAAGTGCGTGACTGCAAGGGTAAGAAAATGGTTTCAAATGTACAATGCTTCTTCTGCAAGGATTGGGGACACTACGCAAACCAATGTCCAAATCATCAGAGCATGCCCCAAATGATGTTATTGGATAATAATCAAGTTATGATACTACCACAGATGAGGAGTAATGATTAGAGTTCTTTTGTTGTTATTAAAGATTTTTTTTAATTTGAGTGTTGTATCAATGATGTACTGGTTATAATAATTATGGAGTATATAAGGATTGTACTGCAGTACTATTTCATCAAGGACTTGAGATTGTGTGGAACCAAGAAAAGTGACTCCACAATAGGTTAAATTTTTGGAAAATATATGGTTGAGAGAAAGATAAACCATAATATGGTTCTGATACCGAGATAGAGATTTTGGAATAGGACGTGATTGATTTGGATAAATTATATTGGATATACTTAACTTCCTTGAAACTGATTGATGTTTTGTATTGTAACGCCCCGACCCCAGCTACCCAGAGTCGGTGCATTACTTCGTAACATTGACATGATCACAAAGGATCAAGTCTCGAAAGACCGATTAGTTTAGTAGCCTTGGAAACACTAGATACATTCATAAGTCTTTCATTACATCAAAAAGTGAAAAACTACAATAACAAAGTCTCCATAGTCCACACTCATATCCTCTTCCGACTATCCCTGCAGGTCATTCATAAAATACTTCTTCACATCCTGGAAAATATTAAAACATTGAAAGGGGTGAGCTCAGATGCTCAGTAAGGATAACAATAATGCGGAAGCTTTCATAAATAAACATTAACATTTAAGGCAATGTATAACTAAAACAAAAGCCTTTTAAACATGAACTTCAACATAATATGGCAAAAGTAAAATGAGATAATGCCATTTACTTCTTCACATGGATATTCTACTGGTCGAATAATCACATGCAATATCAATAACCACTTTCATAATGATGGAATGCATAATGCCAGACTATCATAACCACATAGCCAAGGCCTCGTGCCAAGACTACAAATAAGATTTTGTCAAGGCCTTGTGCCAAGACACTAGTTTGTCTCATGAGACCTGCCGATGCATCGAGGAGCTATAGCGGGCTCCACCCGTCACTTATTAAGTCCAATTCATTCCTCATATGAATAGGTTTAAACATATCATAAACCATAACATAATCATATCACATAAACAATGCATAAAGGAAACATAACATTTCCACATTTCAATCACAAGATATCAATACAAAACATTGATATAATAAAAATTCTTTCAAAACCATTTTCAATACCAAAATAAAAGAATGTTAAAACATTGTATTTATTTTTCTTTTTAAAAAAAAGGTATGGCTTGTAAAGGAAGCCGAAACTCAAATAATGTTCACGGCGGCGGAGAAGTCGTTGTCGCCGCATAAGTACGGAATGAAAAACATTCCCTTTTTGTCGTTTAGTAAAATGCTTCGTATAAAAAGATTCCTTTTGAATAAACTTAAAAGTCAAAGGGGTTTATACACCGTATAAAAGAAAGTTGTGTATAAAACCAAATATGCCTCAATGAAAGGAGATTGAGACGAAGTCCTTAAAAAGATCATTTTTAAAATAAAATAGATATATTATGTGTATTCACTATAGGTACACATAAAGAAAGTAAAAATACAAAATAAGACATAATAATATCATGACATAATTTGAAAGTAGGAGATTAACCCAAAGAATGGAAGTTGGGTTAAGAAGTTCCCTTACCTCGTGTCTGACTTGACTCAACCGTTCTTTAACCTCCTGAATAATAAGCTAGAGTTAATATCTACCTTATTAAGAACCATTTTCAATTTCATTATCCTTTTTATATCACTTATTACAATGTTATGAACATTATGTAATTATTTAAGTTAATAACGGTCATTTTGTCGATCTTTGGTACTTGAGTCAAAAATAAACTTCGCATGATTACAAGTTGTTAATGTGGTAGAATATAAATTATATCCAGAAATATATTCATGATTTAGATGTCATATATATCTTATATATCTAGTATATACATTCATTTATAATATTACGTAACATTTAGAGGTAAGAAATGAAATGCACCGTTCATGGAGACGGTAAGCCGTACGTACGCATGAACGCTACTTTCATTTCAATTTCATATTTAATGGAACTAAATCATAATGATATAAATGTATAATATAATTCCAGTATAATATAGTGTATAATACCATTTACTCCATCCTTTATACATCCCACATATGGCATTAACGATTCAAATCACTTTGAGGGGGCGGTAGTCCGCACTTCCTAAAATGAAATTATCGCGTTTTACCCATAATGGAAATCATAAAGTATGCCATAAATGAGAAATACAGAAGCATAAGTAAAACAAAAACATATTATATATCATATATAAAAATAGTGACATCTTAATGGCCACCTTTGAAGGTGTTATATGAGTGTTGAACAATCATCGCTTCGTGAGGCAGAAATTCGCCATCCACAGAAACCGTATGTTCTTTAACCATTAGATGTAGGTGTGTGTAAGTGTAGCTCGAATCCTTCTTATAACAACATCCTAGTATATTGAGGATACTGGTGTTGTTACAAAAGAAATGAATAAAAAGAGTTTAGGGGGTTGGAGAAGAAAAATAAAACAAAACAACATTATAAAAGACATTACCTCAAAATCGGGTAACTCTTTTTGATTTGAGCTAAAGGCTTCCTTGGGAAGAGTTCTGCCCAAAGTGAGGCTTCTAGGAGTAAGGGAGGAATGTTGGGAGAGTATTTGGGCAGAGGTTGGCCGAGCCAAATGGCTTGAAGGTGTGAATAAGGTGGGAGAGGTGGGGGCCTTTTATAAGTGGAGAGGAGGGGCACTTTTGGAAAGTAATGAAATGTTACATTATTTCAAAATGCTTTTCGGATTCTAAAGGTCCCACATCTATATAATTCGAGGATAAGGTGATAAGGTTTCGAAATATCTTCATCCAATAGGCTTTGGACAAGTGTAAGCCTTGGATTTTTCATTATCTTCTCATTTTATTTAAATCGTTAAATAATGAGGTCATCGCCACATCATAATGATGTCATAAATACTTTAATTTATTTAATGTCTAAAAATTATAAAAAAAATACTATGATGTAGGAAATCTTTTTAGCTTTCCAATGACTATTTATAATCAAAATTTGGACTTGTATAACCCCACTTAAAAATTGTTTTAGTAAAACATTTTATGTTTGTGTCATTTTTTTACTTTAACATTAAATAAAAGGTATTTATGTCATTTTCTAACTAAAGTGGCTCCATGGGGTCCCCAAGTTGACCCATGGGTTGTCTTGGTCGGCCATGACACAACCAATGAGGTTGGGACATGTGTCTAGGTCATTTCATATTATTAATGTATTATTTATACCTTAAACTTCACTAATTACCACTAATCGCGATTAAGAACTTAAAAGTTACTATTCACCAAAAAATTATTTTTATCCCATTGAACCACATTTTACTTCTTAATGACAACCATGTATGTCTGATTTTTGAAAATCAAAACACAGAAGTGGTAATATTTCATTTAAACGAAAAATCAGTTATTTAACTACCACTTAGTGGTTTCACTATTCATCAAAAATTGAAGTTTTTCAGAAAATTACCAAAAATTCACCCTAAGCTATATTTGATATTCCGAATTCAAAAATGAAGTCCATTTTACAAAATTCAAAACATATAAGTCAAATTAATTAATTTAATAATTAATTCCCGCTGTCATGACAAATAGCGTGTTTTTGTGAAACAATAAGTATCAAAAGATTGACACTAGTTTAAGTCCGATTTCAAAGTAAAATTAATTCCAACGACCACTATTGGATTTAATGGTAAAAATATTTTCTAATTTCACTTTAAAACCAATTCAAAAGATAATCTAATCATATAAATAAATTATATTAAAAAGAGGTTTTGAATTAAAATACAACATATTACACTATTCATAAAAAAAATGAACTTTATCAGAAAGGTACCAAAAATTTACACAAAGTAAATTTTGATGTCCCGATTCTAAAGAAGAGTTATATTTGGTACAAAATAAAGTATAAGAGTGATCAAAACTATATTTAATGACGGTTCACCATTAAAAGGTGATAAGTGAACCTTTAGTGAAAATTAGAGTATATATGCCCTAACATTGAACTCTTTCCGTATTTTAAGCCTTTATCTTTTATTGGGTAAATGTGAAAACATCTAAAAACATATCTAATTATATTTTAGTTATTTCTATCCATTACCGCCAGTACAACGGCTACTTGTTAACTAACATTTAAAAAAAAATATTATTTTATTACTAGTGTGGTACGTAAGTTTCAAAGAAACTCATCGTTGCGTATCGGGTACGCTATCGAACATAGCAACCCCTTTAAAATAAAATTAATATCTAATTCGTAAACATTAATAAATATGAAAATTCTTTATTCTTTATTTACCTGGGATGTTACATTCTCCCCTCCTTCAATAAATTGCGTCCTCGCAATTTGAAATTTTTCTTAGAAAATAAAAGGTTGAAAATAGAAAATACCTTTGTGGAAAACCCACATCGGAAATAAGGTTAATAGAATTTAGTCTTAATAAGAGGGAAAGGGAAATGAACAAGTCACCACTCAATTATGATCTCGATTAGGAGAACATTGGTGGCAATTAGAGACATATAATTAGAGGAAAAACGTAAATATTTGTAGGGAGCTATTGGGGTCATCAATCACAATCAACTGTCAAATTGAGGGCCTCAAAGCCTTCAGTCTATGTTGATTTAAAATATCATCAGTTCAACAAGACATAAGGTATTAGGATAACACATTTTTTTGTTTTAATATCCCTTTACTAAAGTTTAAGAATTAATTTATTCATTGAATAAGAGATAGGTATATATATATTTATGCTTGACAATTAGAGTTTCAACCTTCAACTCATCTTTCACTCAAAAAGATAATAGAACACAAAAATATTATACTTATCCTAATTGTATAATGTTCCAAATGTTAACACATACCATTTAGATTAGTAAAATTATTTTGTAATAACCAGGGACTTCCTGTAGGCTAGTGGTAGGAAATAAAGGCCTGTCACACTATGATTGTGGGTTCGATTCCTGCAGCTTTGTCCGACGCAACGGGTTATGCCCCACCCTGCAGGTTGTCCTTTTCCTAAAACTATAGTATTATAATATTCCAAAAATAATATTCAAAAATGCTTTAACCTTAAACAATACTATCCAAAGATCAACTTAATCTATTCCAACCTTTATAGTTATCCAAAATACTTCTGTCCATCTCACAGTCCAAATTTTATAAGGAAGGTAAACATAATGAAGATCCTTTTTCCCACGTAACAACATGTGAATACCTTCATCATGTATTCTTTTTAAACATACTGAATTACCATGATCCCTTATTCCTTATAGAATACTAGATATACTCCTTATATCCAAAAATGTATACAAAACATCAATCAGTTTCAAGGAAGTTAAGTATATCCAATATAATTTATCCAAATCAATCACGTCCTATTCCAAAATCTCTATCTCGGTATCAGAACCATATTATGGTTTATCTTTCTCTCAACCATATATTTTCCAAAAATTTAACCTATTGTGGAGTCACTTTTCTTGGTTCCACACAATCTCAAGTCCTTGATGAAATAGTACTGCAGTACAATCCTTATATACTCCATAATTATTATAACCAGTACATCATTGATACAACACTCAAATTAAAAAAAATCTTTAATAACAACAAAAGAACTCTAATCATTACTCCTCATCTGTGGTAGTATCATAACTTGATTATTATCCAATAACATCATTTGGGGCATGCTCTGATGATTTGGACATTGGTTTGCGTAGTGTCCCCAATCCTTGCAGAAGAAGCATTGTACATTTGAAACCATTTTCTTACCCTTGCAGTCACGCACTTTGTGTCCTTTTTCTCTACACTTATAACAAACTCCCATTCCCTTTAGGCAAGTTCCATGATGTTTCTTCCCACAATTACCACATATTGGAAAATTCTTCTTTCCCCTCATCCCTTTATCCATCATTCTCTCTTCCATCCCTTTCATCTCTTTCTTCGCTTCAAAGCCATAGGACTCAGAGAATTCTTTACTTATCCTATTAACACATGATACTATTTCTTCATATGTTGAGAACACATGGGAGACTATTTCCCTTCGAAATGTTGGCTTAATACCGTGAAAGATACTATCCTTCTTACTCTTTGGATCATACGTACCGCTGGAGTTCACATTCCTTCTACTGGGCGCCATTTCTAAACAATGGCATAATCCAGATTAGTTTATGAATCAAAATACATAATTCCATACTTGTAAAACACTTTACATAAATTGAACTATTTATGGATATAATCCATAATCATAAAAAGAAATGTTTTCTTTGAGGAAGTATGTACTCATAACCCTTCATAGTGGTTTGTAAGTAAAATGAGAATTATCCTAAGCATATCCCCCGGGAGTGTCGTAACCAAGAGTGCAGCAAGGCCCGTTGTCGTGCACCAGTTCCCGTTCGAGTCTAGCTCAAAGCGGTGTTTTCGGGTTTTACCCCTAGGTACATCTGTGCCAGAGCCGCCTCTACCTGCTCGTATCCAGACAGGGATGTATTTCTCGGAAAACTCATAACATCTCTATAACACCAAAATTCTAGGAAGTTCATCTATACTAATCCTCAAAGTCTATCTTTGGGCTATGTTCTTTATCAGAGTTTATCTAAATCTAGCATCCAAGGTTAGTACTAAACTGCCTCTGATACCAACTGTAACGCCCCGACCCCAGCTACCCAGAGTCGGTGCATTACTTCGTAACATTGACATGATCACAAAGGATCAAGTCTCGAAAGACCGATTAGTTTAGTAGCCTTGGAAACACTAGATACATTCATAAGTCTTTCATTACATCAAAAAGTGAAAAACTACAATAACAAAGTCTCCATAGTCCACACCCTACAAATATTTACGTTTTTCCTCTAATTATATGTCTCTAATTGCCACCAATGTTCTCCTAATCGAGATCATAATTGAGTGGTGACTTGTTCATTTCCCTTTCCCTCTTATTAAGACTAAATTCTATTAACCTTATTTCCGATGTGGGTTTTCCACAAAGGTATTTTCTATTTTCAACCTTTTATTTTCTAAGAAAAATTTCAAATTGCGAGGACGCAATTTATTGAAGGAGGGGAGAATGTAACATCCCAGGTAAATAAAGAATAAAGAATTTTCATATTTATTAATGTTTACGAATTAGATATTAATTTTATTTTAAAGGGGTTGCTATGTTCGATAGCGTACCCGATACGCAACGATGAGTTTCTTTGAAACTTACGTACCACACTAGTAATAAAATAATATTTTTTTTAAATGTTAGTTAACAAGTAGCCGTTGTACTGGCGGTAATGGATATAAATAACTAAAATATAATTAGATATGTTTTTAGATGTTTTCACATTTACCCAATAAAAGATAAAGGCTTAAAATACGGAAAGAGTTCAATGTTAGGGCATATATACTCTAATTTTCACTAAAGGTTCACTTATCACCTTTTAATGGTGAACCGTCATTAAATATAGTTTTGATCACTCTTATACTTTATTTTGTACCAAATATAACTCTTCTTTAGAATCGGGACATCAAAATTTACTTTGTGTAAATTTTTGGTACCTTTCTGATAAAGTTCATTTTTTTTATGAATAGTGTAATATGTTGTATTTTAATTCAAAACCTCTTTTTAATATAATTTATTTATATGATTAGATTATCTTTTGAATTGGTTTTAAAGTGAAATTAGAAAATATTTTTACCATTAAATCCAATAGTGGTCGTTGGAATTAATTTTACTTTGAAATCGGACTTAAACTAGTGTCAATCTTTTGATACTTATTGTTTCACAAAAACACGCTATTTGTCATGACAGCGGGAATTAATTATTAAATTAATTAATTTGACTTATATGTTTTGAATTTTGTAAAATGGACTTCATTTTTGAATTCGGAATATCAAATATAGCTTAGGGTGAATTTTTGGTAATTTTCTGAAAAACTTCAATTTTTGATGAATAGTGAAACCACTAAGTGGTAGTTAAATAACTGATTTTTCGTTTAAATGAAATATTACCACTTCTGTGTTTTGATTTTCAAAAATCCGACATACATGGTTGTCATTAAGAAGTAAAATGTGGTTCAATGGGATAAAAATAATTTTTTGGTGAATAGTAACTTATTAAGTTTTAATCGCGATTAGTGGTAATTAGTGTGGTTTAAGGTATAAATAATACTTTAATAATATGAAATGACCTAGACACATGTCCCAACCTTATTGGTTGTGTCATGGCCGACCAAGACAAGCCATGGCCTAACTTGGGGACCCCATGGATCCACTTTTGTTGGGAAATAACATAAATTACTTTTTATTTAATGTTAAAGTGAAAATGACACTAACATAAATTGTTCTACTAAAACAATTTTTAATTGGGGTTATACAAGTCAAAATTTTGATTATAAATAGTCATTGGAAAGCTAAAAATATTTCCTACATCATAGTATTTGTTTTAGAATTTTTAGACATTAAATAAATTAAAGTATTTATGACATAATAATGATGCAGCGATGACATCATTATTTGACGATTTAAATAAAATGAGAAGATAATGCAAAATCCGAGGCTTACACTTGTCCAAAGCCTATTGGATGAAGATATTTCGAAACCTTATCACCTTAGCCTCGAATTATATAGATGTGGGACCTTTAGAATCCGGAAAGCATTTTGAAATAATGTAACATTTCATTACTTTCCAAAAGTGCCCCTCCTCTCCACTTATAAAAGGCCCCCACCTCTCCCACCTTATTCACACCTTCAAGCCATTTGGCTCGGCCAACCTCTGCCCAAATACTCTCCCAACATTCCTCCCTTACTCCTAGAAGCCTCACTTTGGGCAGAACTCTTCCCAAGGAAGCCTTTAGCTCAAATCAAAAAGAGTTACCCGATTTTGAGGTAATGTCTTTTATAATGTTGTTTTGTTTTATTTTTCTTCTCCAACCCCCTAAACTCTTTTTATTCATTTCTTTTGTAACAACACCAGTATCCTCAATATACTAGGATGTTGTTATAAGAATTATTCGAGCTACACTTACACACACCTACATCTAATGGTTAAAGAACATACGGTTTCTGTGGATGGTGAATTTCTGCCTCACGAAGCGATGATTGTTCAACACTCATATAACACCTTCAAAGGTGGCCATTAAGATGTCACTATTTTTATATATGATATATAATATGTTTTTGTTTTACTTATGCTTCTGTATTTCTCATTTATGGCATACTTTATGATTTCCATTATGGGTAAAACGCGATAATTTCATTTTAGGAAGTGCGGACTACCGCCCCCTCAAAGTGATTTGAATCGTTAATGCCATATGTGGGATGTATAAAGGATGGAGTAAATGGTATTATACACTATATTATACTGGAATTATATTATACATTTATATCATTATGATTTAGTTCCATTAAATATGAAATTGAAATGAAAGTAGCGTTCATGCGTACGTACGGCTTACCGTCTCCATGAACGGTGCATTTCATTTCTTACCTCTAAATGTTACGTAATATTATAAATGAATGTATATACTAGATATATAAGATATATATGACATCTAAATCATGAATATATTTCTGGATATAATTTATATTCTACCACATTAACAACTTGTAATCATGCGAAGTTTATTTTTGACTCAAGTACCAAAGATCGACAAAATGACCGTTATTAACTTAAATAATTACATAATGTTCATAACATTGTAATAAGTGATATAAAAAGGATAATGAAATTGAAAATGGTTCTTAATAAGGTAGATATTAACTCTAGCTTATTATTCAGGAGGTTAAAGAACGGTTGAGTCAAGTCAGACACGAGGTAAGGGAACTTCTTAACCCAACTTCCATTCTTTGGGTTAATCTCCTACTTTCAAATTATGTCATGATATTATTATGTCCTATTTTGTATTTTTACTTTCTTTATGTGTACCTATAGTGAATACACATAATAGATCTATTTTATTTTAAAAATGATCTTTTTAAGGACTTTGTCTCAATCTCCTTTCATTGAGGCATATTTGGCTTTATACACAACTTTCTTTTATACGGTGTATAAACCCCTTTGACTTTCATGTTTATTCAAAAGGAATCTTTTTTATACGAAGCATTTTACTAAACGACAAAAAGGGAATGTTTTTCTTTCCGTACTTATGCGGCGACAATGACTTCTCCGCCGCCGTGACCATTATTTGAGTTTCGGCTTCCTTTACAATCCATCACTTTTTTTTTATTTATGAAAAATAAATACAAAGTTTTAACATTCTTTTATTTTGGTATTGAAAATGGTTTTGAAAGAATTTTTACTATATCAATGTGTTGTATTGATATCTTGTGATTGAAATGTGGAAATGTTATGTTTCCTTTATGCATGTTTTATGTGATATGATTATGTTATGGTTTATGATATGTTTAAACCTATTCATATGAGGAATGCATTGGACTTAATAAGTGACGGGTGGAGCCCGCTATAGCTCCTCGATGCATCGGCAGGTCTCATGGGACAAACTAGTGTCTTGGCACAAGGCCTTGACAAAATCTTATTTGTGGTCTTGGCACGAGGCCTTGACTACGTGGTTATGATAGTCTGGCATTATGCATTCCATCATTATGAATGTGGTTATTGATATTGCATGTGATTATTCGACCAGTAGAATATCCATGTGAAGAAGTAAATGGCATTATCTCATTTTACTTTTGCCATATTATGTTGAAGTTCATGTTTAAAAGGCTTTTGTTTTAGTTATACATTGCCTTAAATGTTAATGTTTATTTATGAAAGCTTCCGCATTATTGTTATCCTTACTGAGCATCTGAGCTCACCCCTTTCAATGTTTTAATATTTTCCAGGATGTGAAGAAGTATTTTATGAATGACCTGCAGGGATAGTCGGAAGAGGATATGAGTGTGGACTATGGAGACTTTGTTATTGTAGTTTTTCACTTTTTGATGTAATGAAAGACTTATGAATGTATCTAGTGTTTCCAAGGCTACTAAACTAATCGGTCTTTCGAGACTTGATCCTTTGTGATCATGCCAATGTTACGAAGTAATGCACCGACTCTGGGTAGCTGGGGTCGGGGCGTTACACCAACAACTAATATAGGATATCATAAACATATTTAAAGATGATCCACCTTCTTCCCCCAAGGGTGTATCAAGAGATAGAAATTTAGAAGATGACATGATTGGTAAGTCAATTACAGTGACAACTTGAGAAAATATAAATGAATTAGAAGATATTATATTAAATTGGGAATAAGATACTGTATATGTCATTAAGACCATACCACAAATAGTCGATTATACCTCTTCACTGATAGTTGGAGCCTAGCCTAATACATAAACTCTTCTTGTCTTAACTACATGGCCTTACCCAAGAGTCACATAACTCACCTGAGCCACCAAAGTCTGTGGAGTCAAAGTTTCCTGATAAGGATGTCAACTAGATCCTTGTTCCATAGTCTATATCTAACTCATATCACTATGATATCTTGACTTAAATTCCCTCAAATAGAACTATTAAAGATTTATCATATTTTCACATCCATGACACTTGATCTCGGGTCTTGGAAAAAAATTACGTTAATTCCCACTCTGTCCATAGTTGAAACACTGGGGAACTACACTACCCACATAGGGGGTTGAATAAACCTTGATCTAACATGATTTCAGATCACTTCCCTATTATATCTCTTTATCCTTCCACTTATTATTACTAAAATAAGAAACCACTACAGCATCAGAGAGCCCACACTTCGGACCAATGAATCGTGAAGGAAATCCTACAACTTTATCCTCCTCTAGTCCCTTATTTATTATTAAGGCCTTGTGAATCACCTATGGGTATTTTTTCAGTTCTAAACTCTTAAAATGACACCTCAACTCCAGTTTGATGCCTATCTCAAATTTATGGTCCTTATACACCTCATTCCCAACCAAGAGAGGGGAAATATAAGAATCTTTGTGAAATGAGTGGAGTAAGAAGACGCTGACATTGGCCCGTGATGAAGCTCTATAAACTCGTAAGCATGATTTGACTTTAGTGTACCTATAAAGAATTACTTGAATAAAATATCCTTTAAGTTCACCCATATAAGACCCTAACATATTCATTCCTATTTCATGACACCCCTCAATTCCTATAAGGTCTCTAAATCATAAAAGCAACCAATCTACCCCATTAATCCTCTAATGTCTCCACTAAATAAAAGAACCCATCAATGATTTCAATCCAAAACTTAGCATTCTGAGGTCCTCTTATATTCTAGAAGGAAGGAGGATACTAGATTTGGAAGTCCCGGTCTTAATCAAACATTGTCTTGGAGACTCCTCCACCTTGAACAAGCAATGTGCAGAAGACCCATGGTTATAGTGGTTCTGACACTTAAACCACTAAATTAGGATCAAGGGATTTCTCAACTGAATCCCTTTGTCTCTATAGTGTTGGAACAGGAGACTCCTTCCAATTGAGATAATTATTTCCTACTTTTGTTAGTGTTCATATAATTTTTCTTTTAGGAAGAATTATTTGTAATGCCAACTTATGCATATATAGCAGTTTCCTAAGAGAAAAACAGAAGAATTTTATAAGAACATGCAATGTATTTCTATGTAAAACCTATACTAAGAAGTTATCTATAATGATAGGGAATAAAAAACCTAATACTATTGAATGATCAATCCTAATTCTCCATACATGTACGTTTGTTACAGTCATATACATATAACAACAAGCATGCTCAAGTTAAAATAATCTAAATGTCAACATAGTATATCACAGAAGCACAAGAAAAAATCTTTACATTTAATTAAATGAAATACCATGAATAGAGAACAATATATTTATATGAAATGTGATCCAATTTTATTAGTCATGATGCACCAACATGCCCAAACACCATAAATCATATCAAAAGAACATACTCAGGATCAATATAAAAATTTAAAACCACAATTATAATAGTAGTCCCATCACCAATAACCTATAGGTTCATCACATAAGATATGGACAAGAACTTACATGACTCCCCGACCTGAGTTCCACATAGCCCAACTATTTTTTACATTCCCCCAAAAATAGTCATAGTCAAGAAGGAAAGAGAAGATAAATATTCTCTAATACCACTTTGTGATGTCCCAACCCAAAATCACCCAGTTTGGGACAGATTTCCACATGACCTCATGTGAATATCACTATATGAAAGAGGTTTACAACTAGAAATAAGGGTAAGAATGTCATTAGTGGGGAGAATATACCTTCAGTATCTAAGTCTAAACATCATACCCATGAACAAATATAAATAAATGGCCCATGGTAACAAAATAGGAGTGAATAATAACAATATAGTAATAGATGACATGGAAAGTATCTCTAATCATGAAAGTAATAACCTAAGGATCCCCAAAGTGGAAGGTCAAACCTGAGTATAAGAAAAAAATAAGAAACTAAATAAAGATGTTACATAAACACTCCAGAGTCTATCCCGATATTTCCTCTTAACACCAAGCTTCATCACCTCAGATCCATGTCATTAGGCCCTTCCCTTACCCGGATCCCTGGTTAGGAATTAGGAATGTGCATCAATATTCCAGTGAATGGTGTTAGAATAAACCAAGTAGGACACCACCAATACATACTTAACATATGTTTTCATGAATAATATTATTATTCCATCATAGTAGAAAAATGTAAAATCAAGAAATAATCAATCATGTGTCAAGAAATCGTATATTAACCAAGTTTCCATAAACCCTAGATATAGCTACTTCATCTCTATACTAGAAGAATGGTTATAATAGAAGTTGTGAACATGGGATAACTACAAGGTCACTGCATATTTATCTTAGCAGCTACAAGGCCATTGAGTCTCGGGTCAGTCCACAAGGTCATCAAACCCCTGCCTCTACCTCGGGTCAGGCCACATAGTCATCGTATCCCACCACTTCCTCATATCAAGACACAAGTTTATCATACCCATGACCTATGTATTGTTCTATATTCTTCTTCATCACATGTCACACATGTCACACATTCTCCCCCTCTAAGGTTAACCAATCCACAATAGTCCACTTTTCATTTTCTACCAAAACAAAAACCTCCAAAATCCATAGATTCACACACAATGGGGAATCACACATATAGAAAAAACATAGTATATCAAGAATGAGTATTAGTTTCCACACACACACACACACATGTAATCATGCACTAACATGGGACTTATAGGATACACATGCACACACATGTGATTATTATCAACATCGGTCTCACATGATACACATAAACACACATGTGATCAAGATCAAGCATGGTTTAATACACAAAACACATGCCATCATATCATGAAAATAATTTTATACAATGGATATATATGGTAAGGATATTAATTCCTCAATTTAATCGATGTAAACATAAATATTCATTAATATTCAATTCCAAAATCTCATATGTTCACCCTCGAATCAATCTTTCATGTTAAGGGTCCCTCGAGACAACCACCACTGTAAATAGTAGATATAAGTCTCATTAAAGGGAGATAACTCATCAAGTATCCATATATCAAGGTATAATATTATATAAAGTTTGAAAAATGATATGTTTGAGATTAATTATAATTACTTAGGTAGTATATAGGTTCAACCAAATCTTACCCTAGGTTTTTCAAAAAAAATCTGGATCTAAGGAACTCACAAGAGGAGGAGGACCAATCAATTAATAGAGGTAAAAGCATGTAAAATGGAATTAAAAATCCATTATTTAAGATCTTAATTCTTAAATTAAGAATCTTAACTCGTATTGAGAGATATATGGTCATATCAATCATTTTAAAAAAATAAAATCGTTGTCATCATGGCATGGTGACGCTCTACAGGGTCATGGTAGCCTCAAACATGCCTAGCCTAGGAAACCTAACATGAACACTACTAGGATGTGGTGCCAGAACCTTGGATATTTTTGTCTCACTATTCCCTCCACCATATTAAGGTGGGGTAAATTTTTTCATGTTCCATAGGAGGACTCTCAATTCCATATGCCTGAGACCATGCCCTACCATGAGTGTTTTGGAGAGACTGTTTCACACAAGTAGTTTTTAAGAATAAAAAACTAGAAACCACAGTATGTTTCTACCCATAGTATACCCTAAAATAGTTAAAACCATGATTAAGCCTCCAAAAACCTCTAAATCAACTTTTATCCAAGTTCAATCATCTTAAGGAACAAAATTACATTTCTCTAAAACTAAGTATTTTATATTTTCAATGTTAGGAGGCTAAAGAAATGATATAAAAATACCCTATAAAAATAAAGAGTATTTGACACAAATATATGATATTCATTGGGGATATAAAATATCTGTAAGGAGAAACTCTAAGTCCAGAATCTTTGATATTGAAAGTTCATTTGTCCCAAAACAAGGTTTTTTCACTAAAGACCTAATAAATGTTGAACTAAATATATCACAAACATAATTTCTTATATAGAGTCACCCTATTAGGGATAATATATCCATAATAACACAAATACATGACATGTATAAGGATATTAATAATGGAGTTTATGAAAATGGAAATATTTTGGATTTATAATGACTTACGATAATGGTATAATGAAGATATGATATTAAGAACCCATACTTTAGAATAATAATGGATTCAGAAAAGGGTCCAATGAGAGGAAATGAGTGATATATCAGTGATGGTATATCAAAAAGAATATAAAACCATGGAATTATATTCATAAAATCTTATGAAATTGGATTTTAAAAGATAATATAGAAAAATAATCTCAAAAGGGAAATGAAAAGAGATAATTAACAACCCTTAACTTGCTAAATATCTTTACAATACTTGAGAAAGAACACCTTGGAACCATAATTGCTTCTTATAAGTACTTTTAAAAGAGAAAATGATAAGATAACCATACTAAATGATTTATAATGATGAGGAATTCATGGATAGGTGAGTATTTATAACAAATCAGGGAGAATTGTTTAATAATTTTTGGAGTTAGGGTTTGGACATCTAGGTTGTGGAAAACTTAGTAGAATTGGATTACCCATGGTTTTAGATAATGGTATTGAAATTTAAACCATGTTTTTTTATATTTATTATTTAAAAAATTGAACTCCATTTATTTATATTATTTTGGTCATGTAAAATACATTTGTTCATAAAGAATTTTTTTTAAAATCTTAAAATAAATTTTATATTTTGATAATTTAATATGGATTTTAGAAATTGATTTTATTATTTTAAAATACATTAATTTAATGAATAAAAAACATTTTAGGCTATGAAAACATTTAAATTATTTATTACATAATTTTCACATCAAAATGAATCAACAATTCCTCTAATCATATTTTTATTTAATTTTATGAATAAAGGAATACTTTTAAGGGTTTAGTAGGAAGGGATTTTTTATGTGGCCCAAACCAAGAACACAAGGCTTGAATATGAGATTTTTGATATAGAACAATCAGATAAAAAAATAAAAAATAAAATGTATTGGCCCCAAATAAAGTCATGAAAAAACAACACAAAAACATATGAAGTAAACACCTCAAACTACTTGAATAAAAAACCCCAAAGGATACCTCAATAGATGCACCTTCAAACTCTGAGAGATGTAAATTAAGCACAGCATTCACCGTTGAGACCCTACACATTGAGAATTCTTCATCATTGAACCATTATGGCCACCATCACTACAAAACCAATAAATAAAACCACACCACACAACCACAAAACCATATTACACCATTGTTCATGATCTCATAGAAACCAGAATCAGAAAATGATGATTAGAGACTGCATGCAGATCAATGAAAATGAAATTGAAAAGTTAGGAAGAAAAATTAAACCAAATACCACCACTAGGTAGACCGCAACAAGCACTAGTAGGAGGACACAAAAACCACGGTCAATTCTATCTGTCACTAAATATTAAATCAAAACCTTCATACCCCAACCTAAATGAATAACATAAATGTAAAGGGAGGTTTCAACCATGTTATTAGTGTACCTTCTTTGTCAAATATATCTACTATGATTACTCTTCCAACTAGCTATCCTATGAGTAGATCAGAGAGGCGGGACCAAAAAAAGAATAAGAAAGAAAATTAGGATCAATGGATATACCACCTCAAGACCAACATGAATATATTCCTACAACCATAGGATAATTTGAATTCAAAAATCTTTAAGTAGGAATATAAGTTCATACTGGTACCAAATTCCCAAGAAAAAATTGCTACTAGCACCACCCATCACCAATTAAATTCTACAATGAATCTAAAATCTAGTGACACACTGAGGCACACAACGCTAACCTATGAACTGGGAGACTCAAGGCCTACTAGGATGAATCGACACCTCTTGAATCCAAATTACCAAATAGAATATCGAGAAACAATGTTGTGAGAAGGAATCAAGAAAACCTAAATGGAAAAACCTCTTTATGATGGGATCCACATAGACAAGAGAACCAGTGAGATTGAATAGTGGGGGAATGAAAACCAAATAGGAGGTTGTGGTGTGAAAAGTTATGGAAGATCAATAGGTTGACCAAGAAATATCCAATTTTAAATGAAAACAACTTGAATGATAAATAAAAGTTCCTTCAACCATAAAATTATTGGTCAATGTGGGAGAGGTTAGAAATAAGGGGAAGGGGAGATACCGTTGAGGGATGAAAACAATCTCCCCCTCTGAGACATTACCCCCAAGAAAACCCTAGATCCAAGAGTAATTGTCTATAATACTTACTTAAAATTAAATTTTTATTCATTTAAATGAAAACCACTTTTAAGGTAAAGTGGTAAACCATTCGGTACAATATTAAACTATAATGACAAAAATTTCGCCCCGACAATAAAACCATAAATTTTTAGAAAATTTCATCAAGTGAATAGTCTAAATGATAGGGAATTTATTTCTATTAGTATCCTCATGTATCAAATCCTAAAATAAAGAGTCTATCATCCCCTAACTCTTAATAGACTCCTCTATATTGTTCTTCATTTTATTAAATCTATAAATCATGATATGATCTAGAGTATTATTCTATACTACTAATTAATTGGTATCTAATTTAAAAATTATATAATTAATATAGATTTTTTCCTTTTATTCTTTTATTATAAACCCCTATTTCACCGTTTTCTCTTTATAGTGTATAAGAGAGATCATATCAGAAGTTTTGGAAGCTGTTAGTTCCTTCAAAGTTTAAAGTTTCCCTATACTCTAGAGTTAAACAAACTTATTTTCATTCACTTTAATAGTAAATTTTAGAATCAAATAAATAGTGGATGACAAAGGTCCATCCTCCATAAGAAGTTTCTCTAAAAACTATGTTTTTTTACAAAAATATACTTTTGGGGGAATTAGATCCTAATTCATGGGAGGAGATTCAACCCTAATGCCTTGACTGGGCTCCATACCATCCACAAGACCATTGAAATAAATCTATTTAGGTTTATTGATGTTAATATAGTTACTGGTTGATTTTTTTCCCTTTCATTTTATAAGAAAAGAATATTCCATATGAACCTTAGTTTTCTTCCTTGTATTAACTAGATAATCACCTACATCAATGGACCTTTACTTTCCTATATTCCATCCATTTTGATAATATTATATATCCAACTCATACTCTTCAAACTCTGATGAGGTATGATATGGATTGACTATCCCTGTATCATTCTCTGAAGTTAGCTCTTCTTGGGTGCACCCAACCATCTTTACCTTTTTGGGACCTACCCTTTTTCATCCCCATAAATCTTCTACACTTGTTTCAATATATCATAATTTTTAAAATCTATTATATATATTAACACTATTATAAAACCTAATGTATGTAGGAGAAGAATGCTTTCTTAGTAAAGTACTGGAATCACCCCTTCTTGGACATCTAGCTGATAGATGTGGAATGTTGGGTCTATTCTATTCCTCAGACCCCGAACCAGGACCCTACATAACTAACTATGCCTATTGTGAAGGTAAAAGAACCTTCCTATCTTCTATATAAACCACCCTTGGACTCTTTCCATTAGAAGCCTGAAAGGTATCATGTAACATCTTATTACCTTATTTTAGGCATTAATCAATTCTATTTTCATTTTTATCTTTGTTTGGAAAAAATTTAGGCCTTCTAATGATAGAGAGAGTTTTATATGGGGAAATGACCTAAAGTTTAGGAATGTATGTTTTTTGGGATTAATGGAGTCTGGGTATAAATGGGAAAAGGGATTAATAAGATTTACTTTGGGGTTTAGGTTGACCTAGGATCTTTTCCTAAATGTTTCTTCAGAATCATCTTACTGGGAATTTTCACATCATGAACTAGTTATAAGATTTGAAACCTTTGATAGGTTGATTAAGTGAACTGGTGAAAAGTATGAAAATTTGACACATCATGAAACTGCTTCATGTCGTGAAAATTTTGATCGGTGTTTTTTTTAATCGAGGCAACACCTTTTTTGGAGTATATGCCTTCTATGAATTTCACATCATCAACCAAGGATTAATTTTTTAAAATGTTAGTGTCCTATAAGTTTTTATGGGATAAACATCTAATTATTTTTCTTTCAACTGTGGGATCCTCCCAAAAAACCTAGGATATCTCCTAGGTGATTTTGGGGATCTATGCTCCTTACAAATAATTTTGTTCAACAATTGATATTAATGTCAGTTTCATTGTGTCTCTACAGGTAAGTGATATTTATGATTCTTCATTTTTGTTGGTCTAAGAAGCACTATTTTACTAAATATTCAGATTAATTGGTCATTTGGTGATGACTCACTTGATTCTTTCTATATTTGATGTGTGATATTCCTTCATAGGATGAAACTTATGTTGGTTTTGGTTTTTAATATGATTTCCTTGAGGTGTGTATTGTTTTATCTTCTCCACTAACCATTTTGTTTGTTGAATTGATTATGGGATGTAAGTTTTGATTATCAGGCCACTATTGTTTCCCTTGTTTTCTTCCACATTGGTGGAACCTGTTGTGGGCATGTCTGACCCTAATTTCAGGTAAGTGGTTCCAAATCTAGCCTACATTGGTTTAATTGTATTATTATTGTTTTATAAATTGTTTTATAAAGGAATTGGCATGATTTAATTGTGTGTGTGGAGATGGGTTTTTGAGAAAATGTGTTTTTCTCCTTATTTTGATAAAAGAAAATGTATTTTCAAATCTTTGTGAAGTGTATTTATGAAATGGTTTTTATGAATTGGTTTGGAAAATTTAGCACATAGAAATACTTGGGTGATTGGGTCGAAGGTGTGGTAATAGGAATCATCTATTGATACTAACAGGGGTTTATTAATGGGGTGTTCCTCTACTCTTTATGCCCATTTTTCTAGGGACTTGTTAGACCTGTTGGGAGATACACTTCCTAGGCTTTTCCTCTACTCTCAAGATTCGATTCATATATCTAGAGACTTTATGCATGTGATTTTCTATGTCTGTATATGATTGTTCTTGCTGGCATGGCCTATTGTGATCCTTGGTGTAATGTTACTTATGATTTTAGTTTGTGTTGTTTAGAGATTTGATATGATACCTGATGCATGATTTGAACTTATTTTATATATGTGATATGATTTTAAACTATTTTACTTGGGTTTTTTGGAAATGTGGAAAAGGGGGAATATTTTTCAATTCTTTTTATATAAAAACTATTTAACTGGTTCTAATTCCTTGTTTTCTTTAAATTTGATCATGTTCTAATTTTTGTAAAGATATTTGATATAGAACATCTAGGTAGGATCTTGCTGATCCTATTTAGATCACACCCTACCCACCCCTTCAATGGTATGTAGACCGTGTTATGTATTATGATATAGTGAAAGGAAATATACCACAGTGAGGCAGCAAGATTTCATTCAACTATATTTGGGTAGCTAGGGTTGATTTGGTAGAAGCTTGTCCATGTTATTACATGGATTAGCTATTTTTTTGCTTTTAGTTTTCCTTTACTGGTGGACTTGTACCTTAGATATTTCTTAGAAACTTTTGAGTTGTATCATTTTTACAATTTAATTTTATATATGAAATATACTTATTATTTTACTCTTATATTGTATCTTCTTGTCATTTGAATATATTTCTTGTTATCAGCTTTGGGTTGAGAAAAATCATACCCTCTTGTTGTCGTTGATTCTTAGTTTCTAGTCTTTAGCCCATAGATATTGATAATTCCCTTTAGGTATGTGATGGTTCAGGTTGAGTACTGGTTTGTGAGGGTATTCGGGTTAGCTTTGTCACAATTTGGTATCAGAGTGGGTTTTTCTCGGTTTTAGGAATTTGGTAGATTGGATATTGGATTTTTAGAACATGAGAGGTAGGTTGTGGTGTGTGTATGGTCATATCTAGCTATGACAATACTCAAGTTACAATAGGATGTTGGGTTGTATGTCTCCTATTTTGAGTTCTTAATCTTAATATCAGTTTTTCTTATGATTTTCTAATTAACTGAGATTATCTCGTTGTCTAATCAATTAGTTTATTTTGATGTGTAGTGGGATGCCTCTGAGATTTCTTTTATGGGTTACTCAAGAGAGTGTAGTGGATGCTTCTCAAGGGAATATTCCTCTAGATAAAAATATTATCAAGGCTATCATGTGGGAAGTTTATGTTGTAAACTAAAATGTATCGTAAGCTCATAATGCAGTTGTTGAGGTATATCCAAGAGCTATAGGAGAAAGGGATCAGTCACAGGAGTTCTAATGAAAGAATCATCCATCCTTTAAGGTTACAAATCAACCCCAAGAGGAAAAGGAATAGCTAGAAAAGATCGATCAGATTTTCAAATTCCTAGATACACCTAAAAATAATAAGGTAAAGTGCATGGTGTTGAAACTTGAGGGTCCTAGAAATCATTGGTAGAATTATATGGTATAGGTATATAGACATGTGGGATTGGACTGTAAGGGTTTCAACAAACAATTGTTTCAAAAAATTTGTCAAGATTCATTGATGATAATGAATTATCTAGAGTTACTCTCCTTACAGTAGAGAGAGCATTCAGTGTCGACATACACCAATCAGTTTGTAAAGATGGTACATTTTTCTCCAAAGATAGTAAATAATGATCATATGGAGGCTTAACAGTACCCTCCGGGTTTGTGGTTAGATATCATATCATAGGTATTTATGTTGAAGCTAAATTTGACAGGGAAATGATAGAATAGATGGATCTGAAAGGTAAGGTTTGTTATTCTGACCCTTCTCTTCCACCCAAAGGAATATTTAATGGTGTGTATGGGAGGAAGAGGAATTGGTATAATCATCAAAGGAGTGTTGGGGGTCGTTCTTATTATTAGGATTCCTATTTACCTTTTGTTATATCTAGTAGTGTGCGGATGACTTTCTATCAATGAGGAATGGTTGGGAACACTCAGAATTCTTGTTTCACACCTGCAAATATGTGTAATAGTTTTGGATGCTATGTCCATATACAATGTTTCTTTCATACTATGTTTACACCTCATTATGTTCAAGAATAATTGGATACAAAGGGTATTACAACATAGTTTTATACTTTAAATCCAACAGGGCTCAATCCATAGGCCTCAAGAGTGAATCACATTCATTTAGTGAGTGAGTTTTCGACGGAGGTGGATATGGTTCCAATGATAGTGTGAGGTACCATATTTATTTCATCATCAGTATTTATATATTTATTTGATACATCTACCTACCACTCATTTATATATCTCAATATTTTGGATATACTTAAACATACAATGTAACTCATGTATTTTGTTATGGATTTATAAATACCTCTTGGAAAGAGTAAAGAGAGGGGGTTTTGGAGTCCTTCTTATTTGATGTGGATGGTTGATAAATAGTTAGTATGGTATTTACTTGTTCTCGGTATGGAAATATTTGAATTCATCATCAGAACAGATTGCATTATCACTCATTAAACTGAGGTTGATTTTTATATTTGGAATTTCTTGTTTCTTATGGACAATGGGAGATCTCAGGTTTTTAGGGAGAGTGGGATCTAAGGTATGGTCATGTAAGACCTTCCCACCTAGAGCTTAGGGGTTTGTTATCTACTGTTTTAGAAAATCCTGATGATGTTTCTTTTTTGGATAATATTACCTTATTTGTTATGGGTTTTCCTGATGTTTTGTCATATGATTTCTCCAATCTTCCTTTAGAGGGGGAGTTAGATTTTATGATTGATTTGGTTTGAGATACATAGTTTATCTCGATACCATATTATTATATGTCACTAGAAAATCCGAAAGAGATTAAGATTTAGTTGGATTATCTGATGATGAAAGGTTTTGTTCACCCTAATGTTTCTACTTGGGTAGACCCTATGTTCTTCGCCAATAAGGTAGATGGTTCACTCTAATTATGCATGGACTACTAGAATTTGTATCCGGTAATGGTTAATAATAAGTATATTTTTCCCCGTGTTGAGGATTTTTTTGACCATTTTAAGGGGGAAAAGTGTTTTTCAAAAATCGATCTTCATTCAGGTTATCATCAGCTCATATTTTATGAGTATGATATATCAAATATGGATTTTAGGAGTAGTTATACCCATTAAAAATATATTTTGATGTCATTTGGTCAAACTAATGCTGCTATAGTTTTTATGGATTTGATGAATCAAATATTCCATCGGTATCTTTACACTTTTGTGGTAATTCTTTTGGGTTATATTTTAGTTTATTCAAGATCAGAGCATGAGTAAAATTACTATTTTAGTTTGGTTCTAGAAATCATGAGGAGTCATTGTTTGTATAGAAAGCTTATGAAATGTAGTTTTTTGGAACCAGGAAGTGAAATTCTTAGGGCACAAGAATTATGATCATGTCTTATAAATTGACCCTGAGATGGTGAAGGTTTTATTGTCATGGGAAGAGCCACATAACTTATTTGATATTCGAGGATTCCTTGTCCTTGATAGATACTACCGATGGTTCATCAAACATTTCTCAAAGTTGGCATCACCTTTGACTGGTTTTACCAAGAAAGGGTTGAAATTCATATGGGATAAAAATTATTAGTATTATTTTGATGAAATGAAATGAATTCTGACATAAACTCATATTCTGATCTTACTTGATCCTGATAAGGGGTATGTGGTTTTCTGTGAGGATTCTAGTCCTATTCTCAGTTCCATGCTTATTAAGGACGATCATGTTGTGGATTATGGCTCTCGTAAATTTTAACCGCATGAGAATAATTACTCCACTAATGATTTAGATATTTTTAGGGATATGCATGCACATAAATAATGGTGGAATTATGTTTTTGGGGAGTGGTTCACAGTCTTTTATGAACATAAGATTATGAGCTATATATTTTCTCAGAAATACTTGAATCTCATATAGAGTCATTGGGTGGAATACCTTCAGATGTTTTACTTTGACATAGACTATACTCTGGGGGAGGGGAATGTCATTATAGATGCTATTAGTAGAAAATCATCATCATAGGTTGTTCTAGAATTGAAGGATGAGTGGAACCATATGTGGATCTTCTCTTAGTTTCACCTGGATGCTTAGGAGTACATTTCAGGTATCATTTTGACCAATGTTCATTTATCATCACCTCTTCTTGAGTCTATTATATAGAATCAGTAGCAGGATGATGAATTTGGGTGAATTTTAGAAACCCCATAGGATGGGGATATCATTTCTTTTTGGTATATCTCTTTGGATGGTATTCTCTATTTTGGGTATCAGTTTTTCATCCCAACATATGTGAGGAGATCATTTTTTGTTTGACTATCATAGTTCTACATGGGAAGTTCATTCAGGCACTATGAAGATGTATTATTACATGAGATGGTGATTTTGGTGGCTGGGTATGAATCATGACATTGAAAATTATGTGTCCCACTATTACGCTTATCAATAGGTAAAGGTGAAGCATCTGAAAACTTTTGGGTTTCTCTAGCCTCTTCTAATTATGGTTTGTAAATGGGACAAGATTTCCATGGAAATTGTTGTCATATTACCATAGACTCCGTGAGGAAGGAATTCTATTTGTGTTATGAATGATGCACGCCTATTGTGGGGCGTGGCAAAATAATGTTTTTATATTCGCTAAGTGTAGTATAGTGATTAACCCTAGGAAGTCTCCCGAATTTGAGTGCACACAAAATAGTTTTTTACTTTTAATTAGAGGGGAAATGGGAGGTTTTAATTGAGTGGTGTTGAAAGAAACAAAATAAATGTAATCAATTAAGAAAATGATTGAAAATAAATTGAAAATTCACTTCATTTAAAACTTATGATATGAGAAGAGTGATTAGTTCATGAACAACTTTCCAATTTAAATTTTATCCTTATTCTATTTAATTCAATCCACTTTTGAAAAGTTGTTTGAAGTGAGTTTTCATGATCATTTCCTCCCACTCCTTTGGTAAAATGGTGATGGTGAGATAAGACCTTACCAAGATCTTAGTTTGTTCTACTCTCCTTTCATGTGAAAGATAGTTGAAATGAATATCCTCAATTGACCTGGGAAATACCTGATTGGGTCTTATTTATCCCAAAAAATCAAGAACATCCACTACACCTTTTACACGTACTAATAATCATGGAGTACTTCACCACTAATCCCTGATCTATCCCATTCTATATAAATCATAAATTAGTGCATGGAGATAAGTATCATTGACCAAATAAAAAATTAATAATGGAATAAAAAACCAAATAATATCACAATTGATAATAAAAACTACTATATGAAATTGAAAACTACTTTTAAGAAGAGAGAAATAAATTTTTTTCAATTTTTTCTAAGAATTCAAGCATTACAAAATAGAAAACCAATCCTTCCCCAATCACTCAAAACGCTCACCCCACCATGGTAAGGCTAATTGAGATAAATAGAGAATAATAAGGCCTTAAAATATATTAAAAATAAAAGATATAAAATATATAAGGTAGAAAAGTTCTTCTCCTTGGTTACCTGGAAGGAATGGGAAGGAATGGAATGGAATGCTTTAGGAGGGTGGAGATCTCCTCCTTCTATAGGCCAGAATTTTTCTTCAAAAGTTAATGCATTGAATCTATAATAAATGACTGATTCATGCATTTTATACTTCATAAAAGTTGTTCATAAATGTCTTTTACATATCCCCTACAAATTTTAGTGTATTTTTCCATGTGTAGTGAGATTTATGGCCATTTTTCTCTAAGAATTTATTATGCCCAAGTAGACTATCCACATTTCACATATGCAGATTATCATGAATTAATGACCATGTAACTGGTAGATTCATGCATGATATCATTAATAAAAGTTTCTCCAAAATTTATTTCTCATATACCCACCTAAATTTATAATATTTAGTCCCACCAAGCACGAGATATGGTCCCAATGCAACAAATCTCTAGTTCTGTAAATAGTTTTCAAGGCTCGATTTGTGATCTTGTTTTGAGCTTCAATATGGTTGATTAAGCTTTTGGTCCATAAGTATTAAATGAATCCATGGATGTGTAGAATAATAAAAATAAATAATTTCATGATTTTAATTAATATGGAAAATTTTATGGCCAATCTACCTAAAAAAATTAAAACTGTTAAAAATCCAAAAAAAAACTCATTTTGACGATTAAACTCAAAATACCACTAAAATCATAAAATGTGGAAATTTCTATTAAAATAACAACTTTCGAGGATTTAAAACATTTAATTCAATAAAAATTATTGAAAATATTTTCTCTATCAATTCCCCTAAACTTATCACTTGGAATTTGAGACAAGTAAACATCAAAATCAAATCAAAGCGAATTCAAAACACATACCCATGAGATCCACCAAATCCACACAAAGAAACAAAATATATCATGACTCGTGAAAAACCATTATTTAAAGTTCCATATTTAGAGAATTTAATATATTTACACTTCATATCTCACCCCATGAACACAAAAAACATATATCACATGAATTTTATCTCATCTCACAAAAGTTAATTTTCAACAAATATTTTCTCATACAAACCCATGAAAGAGTTATCATAGACTTGATAAATTCTTACTTCTCCGCCATATGTGATTCAAGGACATGTATTTATCCTGAGAAATTTTTAGGGTTGTTCTGTGTCTTTTCGATGGTACGATTTAGATGTTAAAAATTATGAGGCCAAATGAGGATGGCTTGGCTCTTTTTGAAGCAAAATTGCATGATTCTAATTTTCACTCAAGTATGGTCTCCTCCTTGCCACCTTTGTACAAAATCAGATCCATCATCATAAAAACACGAGTAAATTTCAAACCATTCAGAGTTTCACCACCAAAATTTTCAATCATATCCAACATAGTTTTTCTTGAAAGCTCCAGATAGGCACAACTTTATTTCTCCATTGGAAGCTCCAGAAAGGCACAACTTCTTTTATTATGAAAGTTCCAGAAAGGCACATCTTTTAATAGAATTAATTCTTTATCAGAAACATCATCTCTTAAAAATTTAATTTTCCACCCAAAGTGTAACCAAATTAGGTAGCACGCCACAAGACATCTTTCCCCACACTTAAATTCAACTAAATAATGAAATTTCACTTTAAGTGGAGGTTGGATAGGGAAAATTGGCATGTAATGTGGATAACCAAAAAGGATTCTCATGGATTCTAAGGGATACATGGATTAAATGTATAAGTTAGGCCATAATGAATAGGATTTTATTGAAAAGGGGGATTTAAAACCAAATAAATGGCTCAATCATTTAAAACACAAGTACCTCAAACCCTCAAGCTTTGACAGGAATAAATCAAATTCTGATTAAACCAAGAATGGTTTGGTTCTATTTATAAGTGAGGTGATTGTAAATGATATGAAAAAATGGCTTATAAGCCACATATTAAAGTAATTTAAAAAATAAAGACAGTGAAATTGGAATGGAATTCAAAAATCAGAGTAATTTTCATGAAATTTCCAAAGATTTGAACTTGAAACAAAGTCATTTTGGAATTCACTTAAGCTCAATTTATTCGAATAAATTGGTTCACTCATTGAAATGGGTTTCAAAAATGAAAATTATAATCATTTCAGTTCAAAATTTCTCAAATACACTAAAATAAAAAGGCACAAAATCAGAAAAAAAAAATGTAATTTTTTTAACAAAACAAACAAAGGAAAATCCTAAACTATAAAGGCTCCCTCCCACACAATTAAATGATATAGTGTCCTCAATGAATTCAAATGGATTTAACATGTAATAATACTTGAAAATGAATCACAGTAAGAAAGAAAATGTGAAGCATAGGTATGACCTGGTGGATTTTATTGACAAATAGGTTAAAGGAGTGTGATCTCCTCCAAAATCACTGGTGGAACATTCCCATGGAACTTTTTCATCCAATTTCCATTAACAGTGATGTGATTTTTCTCTCTTTCCTTCAAAATCTACATAGAACCGAAAGGATATACATGACTAACTATAAATGGACCATCCCATCTAGAACAAATTTTACCTGGAATTAGTTTAATCTTTAATTTGATTAAAAGCATTGTTTCTCTAGGATGGAAGTCTTTTGGTTGGATCACCTTGTCAGGATCCACTCTTGTTCTCTCTTTGTAAATCTTGAAATTTTCAAATGCTTCCTTCTAATTTCTTCCAACTCCTATAACTAAAATTTTCTATCTTTCCTAGAATTTTCAATATCCAAATTCATCTTCCTCACAGCCCAATATGACTTATGGTCCAATTCTATGGGAAAGTGATAGATTTTCCATCAAATCAACCTATATAGACACATTCCTATTGGAGTTTTTAGGCTATACTGTAAGCCCATAATGTATCCTCGAACTTTTTTCTCAAATCCTTCCTATTTGGTTTAACAGTCTTTTCCAAAATTCCTTTGATTTCCCTATTGGATACTTCAACTTAACCATTAGTCTGCTGATGATAGGGAGTTTATGTTTTAGGATACACCCCATACTTTTTCAGTATAGCCTTCATTATTCTATTTTAAAATTAACTCCCTTGATCACTAATGATGTATCTAGGAACTCCAAACCTAAAAAATATATTATCCCTGAAAAAATCATAAACAACCACAACATCATCATTCCTGGTGGATTATTTTTCAACCCACTTTGAAACACAATCAACTGTAAGAAAGATATAATAATTTTCAAATGAAATTTGGAAAGGTACCATAAAATATATCCCCCATACTTCAAAAATATCACAAAAATTTAGTTTATTTTGAGGAATTTATTTTCTTTTTAAAATATTTCCTAAAACTGACATTTTTCACACCTTTTGCAAAATTCATGAGCATATTTAAAAAGGGTGGGCCAATAAATTCTAGATTATAAAACGTTCCTTGTTGTCCTTTGAGGTCTAAAGTGGCCTACACAAGCTATTATGTGATAAATTTCAAAGACAAATTTAACTTCACCTTCAAGAAAACATATTCTGATTACTTGATCTTTACAAATACTCCAAAAAAAATGGATCTTCCAAAATGTAATATATGGATTCATATTTTAATTTTTGAATTTGGTGGGAATTTAATTGAGATGGGACTGAAGATGTTACCATATAATTGACCATGTCAGTATACCAAGGCACTACTCCTTAAATCAAGTACAACTGACCTCTTTGAATTTTATCATTTAATGGATTTTTGTCTAGAATTTCAGCTTTAGTGGTGTTTGATAGTGTGCTTAAGTGGTTGGTCACTTGGTTCTCAACTCCCTTCTTATCCTTGATTTCCATTTTAAACTCCTAAAACAGTATCATCCATCTCACTAGCCTTGGTTTAGCATTAGCCTTATTCATCAAGTACCAAAGAGCTGCATGATCAGAAAACATGCTGATTTTAGTTCTAATAAGATATGATCTAAATCTTTATAAAGCAAAGACAACTTCTAGAAACTATTTTTATGTGTTATTGTAATTGAATTGGGTTGCATCTAAGGTTCATGAGGAATATTAAATTACTTGTGTCTTTCCATAAATTCGCTGATAAAGGACTTCTCCTACTTCTTGGTTGGATGCATCATAAATTAGTTCAAATGTATATTCCCAATTTGGTGGTTGAATCATAGGTGGGGTAATCAATATTATCTCCAAATCGTCAAAAAATATCCTACATGAACCATTGATATAAAAATAATCATATTTCAAAATTAATCATGAAAGAGGGAGAGAAATCTAACTAAAATCTTTGATCAACCTCCTGTAGAATCATGCATGTCCAAAAAATGATCTAACATGTTTCACACAAGTTGGGTAAGGTAATGAATTTATCACTTCATTTTTTTATTTACCCATTTCAATTAATTTTTTTGAAATGTCATTACCAAGTAAAATTACTCCTTAAAACATGAAATAAAACTTTTCAAAATTCAATACAAGATTCTTTTCAATGCTGGTTTTCAAAACTTCTTCCAGATTTGTCAAACAGTGATCAAAATAATCTCCAAAAACTTTGAAATCATCTAATAAAACTTTCAAGAAATACTCAATGTGATCATAGAATATACTTACCATGCACATATGAAATTTACCTAGAAAATTAAATAATCCAAATGAAATATTTTTATATGAAAAAGTACCAAAGGGACATGTAAAGGTCGTCTTCTCTTAATCCTTGGGAGCAATGGGTACCTAGAAGTATCTTGAAAATCCATCTAAAAATAAATAATGATATCTCCCTACTAATCTTTATAACATCTGGTCAATTAATGGGAAGGGGAAATGGTCTTTTTTAGTGACCTAATTCAACTTCCTAAAATCAATTCACACTCTCCAACTATTCTAAATTCTCATCAAGATTAATTTATTCTTTTCATTCATCATAGTGGTTAGGCCAGTTTTCTTTGGAACTACATGAATTGGGATAAAACACTGTGAATCTATAATGGGGCAGATGATCCCAACCTCCAAGAGATTCTCAATATCCCTCTACATGACCTCCATTAAGGTGGGATTCAACCTCCTTTGGTAATGTCTGATAGGTTTGGAATCGCCCTCAAGATGAATTCTATGTGAGCATATTTTTGGGTTTATTCTAGGTATATCACCTAAGATCCACCCTATTGTTGGTACATTTTTTCTAAAAAATCAATCAAATATTATTCTTAGGTTTTAGACAAATTATTATCAATTATCATTGGCAATTTATCTCCCACTATAAGGTACAAATATTTAAAATCAATGGGGAGTGGTTTTAATTCTATATTTGGGGGATTCTCAATGGATAAAATTAAATTAAGGTTCCTCATATCCAAAGGTTGTACCTCCTACTCATAAGAAACCATATCATATTCCTCATCACTTAAAAAATCATCAAAGAAATCATATTTTACCTCTTCATCCCACCTTAAATCAGGATATCTAGTGTTTTGGGCATTCACATGTTCATTGATATTTTAAAAAGAATAATTTTTCCTAAGTCTAATAATTCCTGGAACATACCTGATTCTTCAATGGGTGAAGTACTAACTTAATGGGAGAGTGAAAAGAGTGAGTGATCATCTGAAGGATGCTTCATGGCTTCAAAAATATATAAGTGGACAGTGCTATCTCCAAACATCATAGTGAGTGTCCTTCCATGTACATTGATGATGATTTTTTTATATTTAAGAATGGTCTCTCCAAAGTGATGGGTGAGTTTTATGGGATCTTTTCCTCTTCTATATTCATCACATAGAATTCAGTTGGGAATAAGATATCATTAACTTTGATAAGTACATCTTCCAGAACTCCTACAAGGAAAATTGTGGATATGTTTTCAAGCTAAACGAACAATCTTGTGGGATTAAAGTTTCCCATATAAAAATAAGTGTATATTGAGTGAGACAATACATTAATTAAAGCACTGAGATCACATAAATAATTATATAAATTTAATTATCCAATGGTGCATGGAATGGAAAATGTTCATGGATCTTGAAATTTGGCTAGAAACTGTGGTGTGAAAAGGGTTGAGACACTTCTTCCCAAGTTGATCCTATAATTCCCATGAATTATTCTCTTTTTGGAGTAAATATATTTCAAAAAATTTATATAACTTAGAATTTGTTTGACTTCGTCAAGTAGGAGGATATTGATTTCCACTTTCTAAAAGGTGTCTATAATTTATTTTTGAATCATTTCTTCCTACAATTTCTTTGATTCAATCATCCTTGATAGAAATGGTGGTGGTATGCCTTTCTTCTCCCTTTGTTTCCTTTATATTGGAATTTCTTTTCACTTCTTCATCATCATATCTTTATCTTAATCCTCCTTATTTTCTTCTTATTGGTGTATTTTCACATAATTTTCAACTACATTCTCCCTTGGAATTAGTTGTCTTGTTTCAGGATCAAGGGCGGATGGTGTTGTGAGTTCTTTTCCACTTTTTATTGTTATTACGTTGACATTATCTTTTGGGTTTGGGATTGTCTTTGAAGGGATATTTCCTTTATTATTTTTTATAATGTCCATAAAACATCTAAATTGATCAGTTAACTTATCAATATTATCTTTCAACCCTAATACTTTGGTTCATAGTTTCTAATCTTTAGTATATGGTCTCCTTGTGAAAGGTTTCTCATAATTATTTGGTTGGAAAGATAGTGACTAAAATTATTGTTATTTATAAAATGGATATTTAAAGGACTGTTGGAATGGATGTGAGTTCTAGTATTGTTTTTGTAATCCATATCCTGGTTTGGTTTGGGGTTGACATGGATGATTTTTCTTGAAATGCCTTTACTGATAGGTAGCAGCACAACTTTCAATCCCATGCACTTCTAAACACTAGTCTATGTAATAATAATTAGAATATCATAAACTATATATTTGGTTCATTCCTTGTTATTCCTTCACTTGGTTCACATCCATTTTCCACACTAACATGGTGAGTTCACCCATTTTTATTCTAATTAAATCTGCTAAATTTGATATTCTCACCTCATGGATTCCCCTTGTTCCTAACCCTCTTATTCCAAATTTTTTCAAGGTTTGAGAAATCTTCTAAATAAGTACTCTGATATTTTCAGGTGACATATCAATCATGGATCCCCCATATGAGGCATCTAGCATAATTCAATCATTGTCTATAATTCATTGGTAAAAGAGAACAAGGAATTGGAGTTCCTCGATTTCTTAATAGTGGGAGATGGAACATAGCTTCTTGAAATGCTCCTAGTACTCGTAGATGGTTTCTGTAGTTGATTGTCATATGATGTAAATATCATTTTTGATAGTATTGCATCTAGATTTCACAAATAACCATTGAATGAATCATATTTTTAGATATTCCCAATCAATGATCTCTCGTGGTTGTATATTATACATCCATTCTTTAGACACTCCTTCTAGTGATAAGGGGAATGGCCTCCACTGAAATTGATCTTTAGGTTCTCCTCCAGACTTGAAACTTGAGCATTAAAAGTTGAATTCTTGTCTTTGTCTATTTGTATCTTCTCCTACAAGACCATGAAACTTTGGAAGCACAGGAATCATATTTACATGTAATTAAAAATAATTTGGTACAGTGGGTGCAATGAGATGGTTTTTTTGAATGAAAAATTCAGGTGCACATAGATCACACAGGGTTTAGTTGGGATTTCCAGCCATGATTTCAGGTTCAAAATGAACACTAAGAGTTTCCATTGAATCTGAGAAGTTTATTTCCTAAAATTTTTCTATTAGGTTTCTTTTTCTTAGTTGGGTAAATGTTCTTTCAATTTCTTGATCAAATTCAAATAATGGTACTTTTTAGTTGTGGGTCATCCAATTTTAAAAAAATTGAAGTTGTTATATTTTACTACATCCTCGACAATGGTGCCAAGTTTGACGCACACCTATCATGGGGCATGGAAAAACAATTTTTTATATTTTAAAAGTGTATTCTGGTGATTAACCCTAATAAGTCTCCCAAATAGGAGTGAACACAAAAAAGGTTTTTTACATTTAATTTGAGGGAAAATGGGGTGGTTTTTAAATTGATTGGTTTTGAAAGAAATTAAATAAATGTAGTAAATTAATAAAATGACTAAAAATAAATTTTAAATTCACTTGATTTAAAACTTATGATATGAGAAGAGTGATTAGTTCAGGGTCGGATTTCCAATTTCAATGATATCCTTGTTCTATCTAATTCAATCCTATTTTGAATAGTTTTTTGAAGTGAGATTCCATGATCGTTTCCCCTCACTCCTTTGGTAAAATGGATATGGTGAGACAAGACGTTACCAATACATCAGTTTGGTCTAATCACCTTCCATGTGTAAGAGTTTTTCAATGAATATCCTCGATTGACTTGGTAAAAACCCAATCGGATCTTTTTTATCCCAAATGATCAATAACATCAACTACCTCTTTTACACGTACTGACAATCATTGATTACTTCACTAGTAATCCATGGTCTATTCCATCATATATAAACTAGAAATTAATAGAGGGAGATAATGATCATTGACCAAAGAAAAAAATCAAAAATGGAATCAAAAATCAAATATGATCATACTTGATAAGAAAAACCATGATATAAAATTGGAAACAACTTTTAATATGATAGAACTAAATTTCATTCATTTCTATCCAAGAACTTAAGCATTACAAAATAGAAAACCAACCCATCCCCAATCACTTAAAATCCTTACCCCACCATGGTAAGGATAATCAAGATGAATGGGGAAGAAGAAGGAATTATAAATCTTATGTAAAAGAAAATATATAAAAGAGATAAAGTATAAAAGTTATCCTCCTTAGTTCCCCAGAAGGAAGGAGAAGGAAGGAGTGTAATTCTTTGAGAGGGTGTAGCTCTCCTCCTTTTATAGGCTACAATTTTCCTTTGAAAGTTGACATGTTTCATCCCAAATAAATGAATGATTCGAAAATTACATACTTCATAAAAGTTGTTCATAAATGACTTGGACATATCCCCTCTAAATTTAAGTGTATTTTACCACGTGTAGTGTGAGTTATGGCAGTTTTACTCTAAGAATTTCTTCTTCCCATCCAGATCTCTACATTTCACATATCCAGATTATCATGCATTAATGACCATAAAAATAGTCGATTCACATGTGAGATCCTTCATAAAATTTGCTTCAAAACATATTTTTCATCCACCCATGGAATGGAAGATTATTTGGGACCACAAATCCTGAGATATGGTCCCAATACCAAAAATCACCAAATCTATAAATAGCTTTCAAGGCCCGATTTGTGAACTTGTTTTGAGCATCAACATGATTGATTCAGATTTTAGTCTGAAAGGATTAAATGAATGACTGGGTGTTCAGAATCATAAAAAGAAATAATTTCATGATTTGAATCAATATATAGAATTTTATGTTCAAAATACAAAAATAAATTAAAACTATTAAAAATCCAAAATAGGCCATTTTGACGATTAAGCTCAAAATACCACTAAAATCATAAAATGTGGAAACTTATATTAAAATAACTCTTTTTTGGGATTTAAAACAATTAAATTAAATAAAAATTATTGAAAATATTTTTTCTATAAATGATTATTGGTCTATAAGGTTGGAACACTTCATTCCAATCAGGTACACCACTAAAGTTGAAGACCTGGGTAGGTTGTATATATAGGAGGTTTTGAGGTTACAAGGGGTTTCCTCTACCATTGTTTCGGATAGGGATTCTAATTTTACCATGTGGTTTTGGAAGAGTCTCCAAGAGGATATGGGGACTCAGATCAGGTTTAGAACAACTTATCATCCACAAACAGAGGGTCAGATAGAGTGTATTATTTATATCATGGAGGATGTGCTATGTGCATGAATCTTGGATTTTAGTGGAGCATGGGATAGTCATATTGGACTAGTTGATTTTTCTTTTAACAATATTTATTAGTCTTCGATCGATATTACTCCCTTTGATACTTTTTATGGTCACCCATGCAGGTCACCTATTTGTTGGGTGGAGGTGGTTGAGTCCTCTCTTATAGGATCGAGTATCATTCAGGAGACTTTGATGAGGATTCAAGATATACATTGATTCCAAGTTACAAATCAGAGTCATAAGAAATCATATATGGATTGGAAGAATCATAATTTGGAGTTTTACATTAGTGATTAGGTTTTCTTAAAATTTCCAACTGATTTAGATCATTATCGACTAGGAAAACCATGAAAGTTGGCTCTGAGATATGTTGGTATATTTGAGATCACTGAACAGTATGGTAGTGTTGCTTATCAGTTGGAATTTCCAATTTATTTCATGGGTATCCTTAATGTTTTCTACATATCTCAGCTCAGGAAGTGTCATACCGATCCCTCAATCATTCTGTGTTGGGAAGAAATCGAGTAGGATCCTGACGTTTCTATTATAGAGAAACCAATGGAGATCATTGACTCTTAGGTGAAATTCTTATGTGGGACATCGATTTTGTTGGTCAGAATATTATGGCGACATGGATCAGATTCTCATGAGACTTGGGAGCATGATTCGTCGATGAGGGAGCAGTGGCCTCACCCATTTTCAAACACCACTATTCCACATAACTTCCCAGGGGCATAATGTAATACCCCAAGATCTTATGGTATTTCTCTTTTAAAATTTAGCATCTTCTATAGTTTATGTTTTATACAACACTGAGTTTAAAAACATAATATGCTATTAAATAAGACCCTTGGAATAGTAATGTGACTATTAGGAATAGTAATATGACTAATAGAATAGTAACTTAACCAATGAAAGTATAAATAAAATTTAAGTATCTTATAAATGAAAATATGGTATATTTATATCATAGAATAAGTAAATAAATGTTTTAAAAATGATAAATTAAGTATTTTTTATGTTTTTAAGTCATAAATATTTAATTCCAATATTATAATTAATATAATTATTTAAAAGAAAATATATTTTCATAAAATAGACTCACAAATTATAATTTTACTGTATTTTGGTTATAATATAATTTTATGAGGCCTTAATTAATTTTTCAAAATTTCATAAGACCAGCCATAAATTTAAAATCACTGTTTTTTGAATAAATGATGATTTTAATTAAAAAAAATTCTAATTTTTAGAAAATTATTTTCACAAAATGGATTTCATTTTTCAATTCCTCACGTCGAAAATGGTTAGGGTGATTTTTTGGGATTTTTCTAAAATAATTGAATTTTGTATGAATAGTAAAATACGGTAATTTGCAGCATATATACATTATAAGTTAAATACACTATTACTTGAGTCATCACTCATGTAATAACCATAATATATAACTATACATCATTATTTACTTTATTTATTCATGTAATCATCATTATTTCTTGTCTTGAGCCCAAATAATAAACTAATGAATAGAATAATCAAAAAACACCCCTCTCCTCCACTATAAATATCACCCCTCACCACCTCTTCTCCTCACACTTATTAAGAAATGAAACTCATCCAATTTCTACCCATTCTTTTTCACAAGTATCTTCCCCACATCCAGGAGCCTTTGGTCTCACCAAAAGACCAATCCCAAGCTCAATAGGTAAAATTCTCTTTCATTTTCCTTTATTTTTTTTCAATTTCATTTATTTTCTTATACTTACCTCGCCTACTATATCCAAAAATAAATTATAACTCCATTTTATTATATATACTAAAATTTTATTTTTTTAATGTAAAATCCATCGTAAATCCCTTTCTCCTCTCCCTTCTATTCTAAAAATGAAAATATCATCTGTAATGTGTCGATTTACCACCACCGTGGATGATGTGTTTTCATTTTCCATTACCACATTCAATTATGGTCATAAAACCTTGATTATGGTTAAATAATATTTTATTATACATATTATAAGTCATATAATTTTCTATAACCAGTATATATACATGATATTAATTAACAAAACAAAACTAGTACATGATAATCAAAAATTCACCAAAATAAACTAACGTTCATCATTAATGTTTTATCTAATGAATCATCCTCATATCTGAAAAAAAATGATATATAAGACCATTAAATATTTTTTTTAATTTCATTAATAACATATCATTTTAACTTTGGAGAACTAATCCAATTTTACATGAACTTCCATACAAGTATACAAGTAAATCAATCATGAAAACCAAGGAAACAAACACTCCCAAACAACAAAGTTAAATCTTATAACTAATCAAAAAAGACATAAATGAACTTAATAAAATTATAATAAATCAAATACATGTTCAATAGGTTCTTAATTTATTTATTAATTAATATAATTTCATTATCAAGGATGTTAAGTATAAGTGCATAACACTTTCATACATAAGGTAAGGGTTTCTCCCCGAACCTCCATTTTTCATTCAAGTTACACTTTCTATCTCTTTACCTTAATGTAGTTCTTGATTATTTTTATATACCTACTCTAAATTTTTTTTATATGTCCCAAAATCATGTATCCATATAAATTCATCTTTCCTTTATGGGGAAGAAAGTGTTTTATAAGGATCCATTCTAATGGCATGTGATTTTAGATATTCATATTGCGTTATTTTTTATGTTTGTATTATCTTCTATTGTATTACTTACCCTTACTAAACATGGGAGCTCACCTCTTTATTATGTTTTATTTTTTCCCCAAGATGTGAATATGTGTTCTATGAATGACTTGCAGGGATGATCTAGTATTTTATTAGTGTTTCCAATGGAGTTTATTTGTTGTTTTTATTCCAAGTTATAATGAAAAAATTATGTTTTTATATGGTTTTATAAAGATATTAAACTATTAAGTACTTTGGGATGTGAATTACCTATTTATTATACCAATGTAATTAAGTAATGCATCAACTCCGGGATATTGTGATCATGGTTATTATACTTGGTATCAGAGGAAGTTTAGTAGAAACCTTAAAAACTAGATTTAGAAAATGTATATTACGGAACATAACCCTATGATAGACTTTGAGGATAAAGAATATAAGAACATCCAAGAATTTTGAAAAGGAATATATTATGTGGGTCTTCCTAGAAATACATCCATGTCTGGTTACTGCAAGTGGGTGTGGTTCTGGCATAGATGTACATAGGGGTAACACCTCCAAAAAGGTGCATCGGTCCAAACATGGTGTAACCTGGTGCATGAAAATAGACCTTACTACACACATGGCTTTACATACTCAGGAGATATGAATAGGATAATTCACATTTTCATTACATACCATTATAAAGGATTTAATATGTCCTCAAAGAAACCATGTTTATGATTACGATATTAAATATTTATAAGTTTTTTAATTTATATTGAGTGTTACTGGTTAAAAATTATTCATTATAATTAATAATATAATTTAGTGTATTCGATTGTTTAGAAGTGGAGCCCAACATGCGTATCCCATGTAGGTATTTCCCTTCAATGCAAGATAATGATGTTGGAGCAGGAGCTGCAACTAGATCTGAGAAACTTATAACTATGATGGGACCACTGAATCAGGTCATGAACAATAAACTTACCCATATGTAGCATCATGATCCACAATATGGAGTATAAATTTTAGTCTACTTTATGAAACAACAACCTTTATCCTTCAATGGGACTATAAACCCATTTGTAGCGGAATAGCGGATGAGTTCCTTAGGGAAGATATTTCTCACTTTGGTAAGTAATGAAAGAGAGAAGGTTATCATGGAAATATATCATATCTTAGGAGATTCGGATCAATGGTGTTTATTGATTCAAAACACAAAGGAGAAGGAAGAATTTGAAAATATGGAATGGAAATATTTTAAGGATATTTTCTTAGAAAATCATTTCCCTCACAAACATCAAGGGAATATGGAGAGGAAATTATTGAATCTGAGTCCAAAAGAGGATAAAAACATTCTCAAGTATGAAGACAACATTAAAAGTTTAGAGAGGCATTCTATATATTAATTACATAATCCAAAGAGAAATATTATTGATTCTATTATGTTTTAAAACCATTTCTTTGAAGGGAACAATTCTCCCAAAATTTCTCATCATAAGAAGATTTAGATTCATGTGTTTTTAAGATAGATAAGTAATTCTCTAATTCTTATAAATTTAAAATAAAATAAGATAAGAAGAGGGTGGTGGAGCAAATAATGGTAAAGGGAAGAATAAAAAGGGAATTTTCCAACATGGAATACTTATGGAAGGAAACACCTCGGTTCCTACTTAAACGGAAATGTAGTTTGTTATAAGTGTGCAGAAAAGGTCTACCAAACTCTTGATTGTAAGGGAAATAAAAAATATACCAAATGTCAATGTTACAATTATAAAAATATAGGGCATTTTGAAAATAATTTTCCTATGCATTAAGAAAACTTTCTAAAGAAAAGGCCAAGGGAACATGTCTAATCATATATGATCACAACTATAGAGGTTGAAGTTCCTAATGATGTGGTGGTGGGTACTTCAATCATCTCCTCAAATTTAGATAAATCTTTAGTTGATTCTATATCATCATGTTCCTTTATATATTCTCAGTTTTCTTTAAAAATTAGAAATTTCCAACTCACCTTAACAAGGGAGTTTCAAGTAAAGACTCTTAATGGAAACCTTATTACAACAATGATGTGTTGAGGAGTTCCTATTATAATACATAAATGTTATCAAGTTTATGATTTTATTGTCATACCTATGGTTGATTTTTATATAATCCTTGGTGTGGACTAGATTTTAAAATATAATGCAAAAAAAATTGTGAAGAGAAGTAAATAATGACTCATGGTTAATATATGGATTTTCTTATCTTTAAAGGGGAGACCTCATCATCTAATCCATATCTATATCCACCTTCATTAGCTCTTCTAAATGAAATTCTTGGGGAGGAAGATAAAACATCATCTATGGATGAGTAAATAAATCTTCAAATTTAAGATGTACCTATTTTTAAAGAATAAATTGATGTATTTCTAGAGGATTTAACTAGAGATCCTCCAGAGCATGAAGTTAAGTTCTCTATTGATTTAATTCCTAGTGAAAGACCTATATCAAAGACTCTTAATAGAATGTCCACAATGGAATTAGTAGAGTTAGAGAAACAAATAGATGAATTGAGTGATAAATGGTCTATTTTCCCTAATGTTTCTCCATGGGAATCCCATGTTCACTTTGTCAATAAGAAAGATGGATCCATGATGATTTCCATTGACTATAGAAAAATCAACGATATTAAAATAAAGAACAAGTATCCTCTTCCTCGCATTGATGATTTATTTTATCAACTTAATGGAGATCAATATTTTTTGAAGATTAGCCTTTTATCTGGAAATAATCAATTGTATGTGAGGAAGATATTTAAAAGACAGCATTTCTAAAAATTTATGGACATTACGAGCTCACAGTAATGTCATTTGGACTAACTAATACACCCTCTATTTTTATGGATCTAATGAATAGAGTGTTCATTGAGTGTGTTGAAAACTTTTTTTGGTATATATTGATGATATCTAGATATATTCCAAAAGTGATGGGAACTATGAGAACCAATTTTGGGTTGTTCTGGAGACTTTTAGAAGAAAATAGATATACGGGAAGTTTAGAAAGTGTGAATTATGGCTTCAATGAGTTTCTTTTCTTGGCCATATTGTCTCTAAGGATGGTATCTCAACTGATCCTATAAAGAAAAAGTCATTCCAAGAATGGAGAACACTAACGAATATAACTAAGGTATGTAGTTTCATTGGATTATTAGGTTAATATCAGTATTTAATTTAGAATTTAAGCATTATCTAATTCGTTAACTAAGATTACTCATAAAGGGGTAAAGTTCATATGTAAAAAAAAGAATGTGAAGAATTTTTTTGAATAATTGAATAGGGGATTGGTGAATTATCTAATCTTGATTCTACCATTAGGAAATGGTGGAGTTGTGAATTATAGTGATGCATCAAAGAAAGTACTTGGATGTATCCTTGTATATAATGATATAGTTATTACCTATGCATTAAGGCAGTTAAAAATCATGAACAGAACTATCCAACTCATGATCTTGAGTTAGAAAATGTAATATTTACTATGAAGAAATGGAGAAAGTATCTCTATGGTGAAAGGTGTGAGATATATACAGATCACAATAGTTTGAAATATGTCTTCTCATATAAATAAATCAACATGAGGCAAAGATAATGTCTTGATCTACTCAAAGATTATGATTTTTCAATACACTACGACCTAGGGAAGGTGAATAATGTAGTATATCCATTGATTAGGAAGGATCGTGGAGTTATGAACAAGATGAGGATTGAAAAGGACCCTGTGTACATGGATCTAGAAAATATGGATATGGTAATTATCAAGGAAGGTGAAACATAGTTATTTTTCTATTGGATTTCCAACCATCTTTATTGGAAAGTATTAAAATTTCTTAGTTTGATGACGATAATTTTAAAATAAAATTAAATCTGTGAATGATGGGGATTTGACAAACATCATGTATGATTATGAAATTATGTAATTTGGGAAGATGTTTTGTGTTATCTCTATATCCGAGCTAAAAATGGTGTTATTGGATTATTCACACACCTCAAAATTATCTATACACCCTGGTAGCACTGAGATGTATAGATATTTGAAGGGAATATTTCTGGTGGGATAATATGAAGTAGGAAATTTCTAATTATGTATCAAGATGTTTAGTCATTAAATGAGTTAAGGCTGAAAAAAAAAACCTAGAGGATTAATGCAACCTCTTCTTATTCCTACTTGTAAATGGGATGACATTACAATGGATTTTTTCATCGGATTACCAAAATCATCAAGAAAGAATGATTCAATATGGGTAATTTCTAATCGATTTACCAAATATGCACATTTCCTTTCTATAAGGGAGGATTTTATACAAGAGTTCCTTGCATGAATCTATATTAATGAAGTTTTAAGACTTCATAGAGCACCTATTTATATTATTTTTTATCATGATCCACAATTTACATTGAAATTATAGAGAAGTATTCAGAAAGATTTAGACACTGAGCTTCATTTGAGTACAACTTATCATCCTCAAACTGATGAGCAGTCTGAAAGTTCTATTTAAACATTAGAAGACATTTTTAGATCATTCTCACTTGAATTTAATGGTATGTGGGATCAGTATTTAACTTTGGTAAAATTTTCATACAATAATAGTTTTCATTAAAGTATTCAAATGGAACCATATAAATTATTGTATGGAAAAAGATGTCATACGCCAACTTGTAGAGATGAAGTTGGTGAAAGGAATCTTTTAGGCCCATAAATTTTGGAGGAAACAATAGAAAAGGTAAAGAATATTCAAACACATATCAAAGAAGCTCAAAGTAGGGAAAAGGGCTATACTGATAATTGAAGAAAGGATTTGTAATTTCAAGTGGGAGATCATGTTTTCTTGAAAGTATATCCATGGAACAGTGCTATAAGATTTAGAAATAAGGGGGAACTAATACCTATATAAATTGGTCCTTTTTAAATCCTAGAGATAATTGGAGTTATGGATTATTTTTTGGAAATTCCACCTAGCCTTTCTAAAGTACAAAATGTGTTTCAAATATCTTTGTTAAGGAAGTACATCCCATACCCAACGCATGTCCTCACTTCTGAAGGAATAGAATTGGAACCTAATTTATCTTATTATGAAGAGCCTATCTAGATTCTAGACACTAGATAGAAGAATTGAGGGATCGTATGACTCAATTAGTAGAGGTACTCTGGAAAAATCATTAAATTGAGTAGGTGACATGGGAACCGGAGGAATTTATGATAAAGAACTACCCATATATTTTTATAAGGTGAAATTCTAGAAATTATGAGGATGGAATTTTTGTATGAGAGTAGAATGTAACAAGCCAATATCTTATGGTATGAATATTTTAAAATTTAGCATCTTCGATAATTTATGCTTCAAGGAACACAAAGTTTAAAATCATAATATACTATTAAATATGATTGTTGGAATGGTAATATGACCATTAAGAATATTAATATGAACAATATAATAGTAACATAACCTATGAAATTATAAATAAAATTTAGGTATCTTATAAATAAAAATATGGTATATTTATATATTGTAACAAGTAAATAAATGTTTCAAAAATAATACATTGTGTGTTTGTATTTTTTTAAGTCATAAATATTTAATTAATATTTTATAAATAATAAAATGGTTTAAAAGAAAAAATATTTTCATAAAATAGACTCATAAATTAGTTTTTTTTGTCTTATGATTATAAGATAATTTTATGAGACCTTAATTAATTTTTCAAAGTGTCATAAGACCAGTTATAATTTTAAAATCGGTATTTTTCATATAAATGATTATTTTAATTAAAAATTAAATTTCTGATATTTAGAAAATTATTTCCATAAAATGGAGTTTATTTTTTAATTATAAACATCTAAAAATGTTTAGGTATAATTTTTGGGATTTTCCTAAAATAGTTGAATTTTTGTGAATAGTAAAATATGGTAATTTACGGTATATATACATCATAAGTTAAATACACTATTATTTGATTCATAAATGATGTAAGTACCATAATATAGAACTATAATTCTCTATTTACTTTATTTAGTCACGGAATCATCACTATTTCTTTTCTTAAGCCAAAATAATAAACTAATGAATAAAATAATCAAAAACACCCCTCTCCTCCACTATAAATACCACCCTTCATCACCTCTTCTCCTCACACCTCTTAAGACTTTAATCTTGTCCAATTTATAATCAATAATTTTCCAAAGTCTCTTTCCCATGTCCAAGCGGATTTATTTTCACTAAAAGACCAATCCCAATCCCATTAAGAAGGTTCTCAAGGAGAATAAATTCAAGAGGTAAAATCCTCTTTTGTTTTCCTTTATTTTCTTTTCAATTTCATTTAATTTATTATGCTTACCTGAAATACTATATACAAAAAATCATGACAACTCCAGTATCTTACATACACTGTAATTTTATTATTTTAATGTAAAATCCATCATCAATCCCTTTCTCCTCTCATGAAAACCAAGGAAATGAACACTCACGAATGAAAAAATTGAATCTTATAACTCATCAAAAAGGTCCTAAATGAAATTAATAAAATTATAATAAATAAAATAAATTTTTAATAGGTTCTTAATTAATTTATTAATGAAACTAATTCCATTATCCATGACATTAATTATAAGTGCAGAATGCTTTTGGACATAAGGTAAGGGTTTCTCCCTAAACCTCAATTTTTCATTCAGGTTACGCTTTCTCTATCTTTACCTTAATGTAATTATTCATTATTTTTATATATTTATTATAAATTCTATGAATATGTCCCAAAATCATGTGTTCAGATCAGTTTATCTTTCTTTTTATGGGGAATCACATGTTTTATAAGCATTTATTCTCAACTCCTCTTGAAAAGCAAGCCCTATTAAAGGGAACTTCCCAATTTCATAACCATTTTTAAGAATACTCTATAATATATTTTAAGAAACCATTATTTTTCTAAAATAACTCATTTTATCTTCAAAAACTATCTTATTTCATTTCTGGTTTTATGAAAACAATTATTCTTTTTCCTCTTTAAAGACTCTTTTATATTTTACCTTAAACCGCATTGAAGTGGCTCATTTCTAAATTTTCTTAAATGATCACTGTACATTTTTTCACTTCAGTTGGAAAACATTTATGTCTAAAATATAATTTCATTGTACCACCATTTTCTTTTATGTTATTTACATGTTAAAATCTAATTTTATGAAAAATACAAATTATTTTATAGAATAACACTTCTTTCCGATGTAAAAAAATGGTATTTCTCTGAAGAATTCCTCAATGATTTTATTAGATTATTTTCTTATATTTTAGTTCCCTATGTTTAATCCTATTATTAATTGGGATTTATATTTTATGATATCATCTATCATATTTTATTAAATTTTTATGATCAATTTGACTGTGGATGTGCTATCTTGACACCATTCACCATATTACTCAAAATAGTTAGTGATTATGTTTATTGATTGGGGAATTTATTTGCATTTTGTATTTATATGTTATTTATGTTTCACCCAATTTATATGAGGAATGAATTTGACTTATTAGTTTATAGTTGGGGCCCTCTATAGCCCCCTAATTCATTGGTATGTCTCATGAGACAAAACAGGTATGGATTTGGCCAAGGCCTTAGCCATTTATATTCAGATTTCTTGGCTGAGGCCTAGATGGTATGTTTATGATGTATGGAATTATAAATTCCCTCATTATGATATTATTAATTTAAAATCCATGTGATTATTCAACTATAATATCCATGGTTAAGTTTCATTCTCATTTGATTATTTATATGGCATTATTTATCTGTCTTTTATTCCTACCATATTATGCTCAAGATTATGTTCTAATGGAATGTACTTTTATTCATTCACTATGACTTATTATTTATATTTATATTATTTTATTTTTTATTACTTACCCTTACTGATAATCTGAGGTCACCCCTTATGTTTTATTTTTCCCCAGGATGAAGATATGTGTTTTGTGAATTACTAGTAGGGATGATCTAGTAGTTTATTGGTCTTTCCAATGGATTTGTTTTGGTGTTTCACTTCCAAGTTTTAATTTAACAATTATGTTTGTATATGGTTTTCCAAAGCTACAAAACTATTCAGTAATTTTGTATGCAACTTTCTTTTTTATTATGCCAATTTAATTAAGGCGCTGACTTTGGGCTATTAGGATCAGGGTTATTTACGTAAAGTATTTTAGTGAGGAATTTATAACATCTTTTTAAATTCTTTTAGGTATTTATCATCACTAGTTTACTTTACAACTTTGTTTGGGTGCTTTTTGGGACTTCCAAGCATATAGAGTGTTTTCTTGGTAAACTGATCTATTGTTTGGGGTTGTATGTTTGTTGTAATTAGTGTAGTCTAGTTATAAATGATAAAAAGTCTTTAGAGGATGTCCTTTGGGGTCTAGTTTTTTCTAGGGGTCTTTTCTAAATGTTTATACATGATCTTATTACTAGTAATTTTCACATCATGAAATTGTTACATGATGTGAAACATTCATTGGGATTATATTCGGAACTGGTGCAAAGTGTGAAAATTTTACATGCCACAAAACTGGTTCGCATAATGAAAAGTTTGATCAGTATTTTTTAACTAGGGTGATGCCTTTTCTACATATATTCCTTTTGTGGATTTCACATCATAAACACTGGATTAATATCATAAAAATTTTTTAGCCTATAAGATTTTATGCACTTCATATATTATTCATTTTCATTCAATTGTAGGATCCTATATATAAAACTAACAGATTTCCCAAGTGATTTTGGGGATCTCTACTCCTTTTTGATCATTTTTTTTTTGGTGATTAATATTCATTGTGGTTTAATTATGTCTCTCTAGGTAGGTTATCTTTTTTCTTCTTAATTTTTTTTAGTCGCAGTAGAACCGTTGTGCTGTATTTTCAAATAAATTGGTCTTGTGGTGATGATTATCTTAATCTTTTCTAGATACATTGTGTGATATTCCTCCAATGGTTTCCCTTTGTGTTGGTTGTGGTGTAGTGTGTGATTTCATTGAGGTGTGTGTTATTTTATCTTCTCTACTGAATGTTTTAACTTTTGAATTGATTCTAATATATAAGGATTGATTCTAGAGCCTCTCTAGTCGTCCTTTCATTATTTCATATTGGTGGATCCTATTACTGGTATGTGAAGCCCAAGTTTGAGGTGGGTGGCTCCGTCTATATCCTATGTTTCATAAACTATATTACTTGGGATTTATAAATTATTTTATAAATGAATTTCCTTGATTAAATTAGGTGTATAAAAACATGTTTTTGAGAAAATGTGGTTTCCCCCTTTTTGGTAAAAGAAAATTTATTTTCAAAGTATTATGAAATGGTTTTCAAACAATGTCTTTATGAATTGGTTTGAAAAATATAGTACATGGAAAACCTTGGTCACTTAGGTGGAAGGTGTGGTAACAGGCCTCTTCCATTGATACTATTGGGGTTTACTCATGGGGTGTTCCTATACTCCATAGGAACATTATTCTAGGTAATTGTTAGACCTTTTGGGAGGTTCACTTTCTGGGGTGTTTCTATGTGTTCTAGATTCAATTTAAATATCTAGAGACATGATGAGTGTGATTTCATATGTTTGGGAATGGGTGTCCCATCAATCCTGAACTATTTTGATCCTTATTGTGATGTTGCCTGTGATTTTGGTTGGTACTACTTTGGGATTTTATATGATACCTAATTCATGCATTAAACTACTTTTATATATATGATATTCTTTGAAACTATTTTACTTGGATTATTTACAACTTTGAAAAAGAGGGAAAAAATTTACCATGATTTTGATATAAAATTTTTTTAACTAATTATCATGCCTTGTTTTCTTTAAAGTTGAGAATTTTCATATTGTCGTATAGATACTTGATGTGTAACACATTAGAGAGATCCTACTAAGCCTATTTATCTCACATCATATACACCATTTTGATGGTGTATAGACCTTGTTATATATTTTGATTCATGGAAATACAAGGCACCGTAGTGAGGTGGTGCGGTTTCAGTCAGTTGTGTCTAGTTAGTTAGTGGGGAGACAGTGGGAGTTTTCTCACACTATCACATGGAGTAGCTATTTTGGTTTTAGTTTTCTTTTTTTGTTGCACTTTTACCTTGCTACTTTTGAGTTTTATCACTTATTTTGTTTACTTTTTTCTATGATATATATTTATTGTTTTACTCTTCCGTTGTATCTTCCTATTATGTATATATATATATATGTCATGTTTTCTACTTTTGGGTGGGGGAATACATTCCTTCTGGGTTTTTTTAATGCTCGGGTGCTAGTCTTTAGCCAATGGGGATCAAGAACACCCTTTGGGTATGTGATTTTTCGGGTAAGATACCAGTTTGTGAGGTTTTCTGGTTCAGGTTTGTCGCATATCTTTTCTCCCAATAACTTGCATGGCCATGTCAAAATAGATCATAGGTAAACCTAAGGAATTATTAAGTACTCATAAAGAAATTATAAAATGTCAAAAACCAAATGTTTAGGATACTAATGGATCATATTATTTCCTTCTGTGGTCACATTCTGGACACACCTCACTTCTTGGGTATTCTGAACAACTGACATCCTAGGGGGCAGTTGTTTTGTGTGGGATCTCCACTATATTGGTACTTCACCTGATCCGTACCAGATACAAATCTATCAAGTTTAATCAAAACTTTCCTATTACCCAATGGGATTTCCACAACAGATATATAAGAATTTTTATCTTGTAAATAGGGTCCCATAAAGGACACAATATGTTGGGAATTATTCCTTGAGGTTACAAAAAATTTGTCCATTATAGCTCTATCAATGTCACCCTCCCATAAGGAAACTGCATCATCCAAATCTCATATTACTATAGGATAATAAACAATATCATTTCTACTAAGATCAATATAATTTCTATCATCCTCATATATCTTAGTTGATAGACCAGTCACATGTCCCACTAACCCACATCTATAGATGTGAAGTGGCTAAGTCAGTTGCAATTAGAGTACAAATCCTCCCAAGATTAAATGTTTATTTATTATTTTATTTGGTATTCATTCTCAATCTCAGTCCACAAAAAAATCACTAGATATTTTGATACATCTATTTCAACATAGACTCTAGGAGAAATGGGATGGAAGAGGGAACAAGACCTACTATCAAAGCATAGAAATCTATTAACCACATTGTGTATCATCACTGATATAGAAGGATTTTGAAATGAAAATGGAAGCCTTGCAAAGCTTACACAAATAGGTGAGATCAGAGGATATCACTTCAAACAATAGTCAAAAGACCACCATAAGAGAGAAAACTGGGTGTTTTTTATGAAACATGGTCTAGAGGACTAGTTAGAGATTAAATATTCTTACATGTGAAAACAAATGAGGATATATCGGGGGTCCAGGAGGCTAATGATCATGTGTTCCTATAATTCCCATGATTCAGATAAGAATAATTCGAAGACATCAACCAAGGGGTGACTCTATAAAAAAATAAGCCACTAGGGAGTGATTGACCAAGGTCAAGGCCTCTAAGAACTCCTATAGGGAAATCAAGAGTTTGGGAAAACCTTAAACAAAATAAGGATACTTCGGACAAATATTGATTCCAATAAAAGGTGGGAGAGAAGAAGGATTTATGAGAGCAGTGAAAAGGCTAGGTCGATCCATAGATCTTGGGAAGCCCCTCTCCCTCTCTAGAAGGGAAGGGAGGGTAGTAGTATCCATCACTATTAGGTCATAAATGACCTAGGAGAGTAGGAGCATAGAAATACATTTTGTAAAATTCTCATGAAGCCAAAATACATACTGTATATAAATACCATATTTTACTATTCACCCAAAAAATCAAATATCTTAGAAAATTATTAAAAATTTACCAATGAATAATATCAAAATACCAATTTATGAAAATAAATTTTTTATATATGAGAAAATAAATTAGTAAATAAAAACTCACAGTGTATTTTAAAAATATTTTTTTAGTGCCAAAATTTAAAAATTTCATTTTAAAAAATATTTATTATTATAAGACACACACACACACACACACACACACACACACATATATATATATGAAATTAAATTACCATTCATTGATTGATATTGTATATATTTATCTATTATATTACTAAAATATGATATTATGTGTTTTACTTGACACTTGTATTCTACACATCACGGTGACATTACTATTCCAATGGGTATGTTATTATTTCAATGGTCACCTTACCATTATATGGTTACATTACCCATTATAAATTCACATCATTATAACTTATAAAATAATTCATATCATTCTCTTAATTTTATTAAAAAAATCATTCCATTGCTTATTTTTTTATTTATATTAGTAATATATATTTTATTCTTTTTATTATTTACAGAATATAATCACACAGAGCTCAATATTATAGTGTTGGCATATAATTTTATTTGTTTTGTAGTTTTATTTATAATCATTATAGTGAATATAAATCTCTAGTTTGAATTGTGCTATTTTGATGAAATAAAATATTTTTTAATGTTTGGTAGCTATTGTAATGAAATATTTATTTATTATTATAAAATATTCGATTTTACAATTACAAACAACCTCTCCAAAATATATTTCATGAAGTAAAAGAATATTTTTAGGAATCTAATCAAAATATTTCTAAGAATATATCATAATCCAAGTGAAAAATAGAAACATGGAAAATAAAAAATAAATCCTATAGTGTACATTAAACACAAAACATAAATTTAAAAAAAATGTTATGATCACAAAACATACGCTTAGACAAAACATCCAGTGAGTTTATTAATGAAAAATATGAATGATCACAAAACCTAAAGTTTTGTGTTTGGAAAATATTCTTTCTATAAAATTTATATACATCCATTTTTATTATATCTTTTATATCATCATCTTGGTTAATGAAATATACTTCAAGAGTAAAAAAATTTATATAAGCATTAAGGGATAAGGGATGTCAAGTGTGACACATAATAACTCACTGTCCCAAAACCCTCAAGATTTATCTGAACATTGAACTCTTTAATTTTCATCTCATAGTGTTTTTAATTACTATGAGACATCATTACATGATGTACTAACCAATTAAAGTTGAATTGAGTAAAATAATCAACTAACCCAACATAACATCCCCGATCTGGTTCACTCATGAATAATTGAATCGAGTTTCCTCATGGCCTCAAGAATGTTTCCTCGTACACCATAGGTTTTTGACTAGCAGTGAGTATCTAAAGGATATCATTGAGATGCTATACCCTTTCATTAGAGTTTAAATAACAGCAAAAATCATAAAAAAACATCTATCACATACCATCACAAGAACATAAAATGGGAAATTACAAATAATACAAAATATATAATCATGTTGAAATATATTAAAAGTCATATAGTAAACTAGAAAAATCCAAAAAATAATCTCAAAATATATATATATAAATCCCAAATGGTTTTGGGTCCATGATCAGTCCCATCATCCATGCTCTAATCCCAACATACTATATCACCCCTTATACCGAGGGGACTTGACATTATACTAACCTAAAACCATGAAGTATGCTTAGGTACCAAAGGTGACCCAATCAAGGTGTGAGTAAAACCCAGTAGTCCACCACCTAGAGTGTCTAAAGCATATCCATTATGAATGCACTATATACTAATATTCAATTAAATACAATAAGGTTTCACACAACAATGTAGAAAAATACATACTATCTACCCTCAATATTGGGTTGGCACTTGAGGTCAATCATACCTACTTCATCTAGTGTTGGATATCTCTTTCTTCGATACCATAATCATTTTTATAAGCATACATAAATGCCATATACTTTGAATCACATCAAGTTCCCCCAACAATAATAATCTTAATAACGGGCATACCAGACCTTTGGAATCACATCAAGGTCCCACAGTAATAATGATGATGATAAAAGGAATATTGGATCCTTGGAATCACATCAAGTTCCCCCAATAATAATGATCATAATAACATGAATACGAGACCATTGGGATCATACCAGGGTCCCCCGATAATAATGATCATAATAACAGGTATACTGAATCATTGGAATCACATCAAGGTCCCCCAACAATAACGATAATAATAATAAGAATACCAGATCCTTGTAATCACCTCAAGGTCCCTCAATAATAAATATCATAATATTATCTTGAATAATTCCATAATCATGGTTCATTATTTCATCAACCAAATCATCCACCAAAATCTAATGACTTCGAATTTATCAATTCATATCATCCAAGAGGTAAAAATAATTAATTCAAATTGATCTCATGATGTTAAGTTACATTCCAAGTATCTTGGAAGAGTATACTAGTCATAGTGTAAGCCCAAGGTTCTCCTGGAGTCACCTCTTTAATCTCCTCTTAATTTTAAAGGGTTGCACACCTTGCATGGTGGCTTATATTTTGGTCTTCACTCACCAAAGGGCTACATGAATCCCATATAAGAGTCTACTACATTTCATTGAGGATCATGATTCAATTATTAAATAAGGAGGTCCAAGATAAAAATGTATTCGTGTGGCCACCCATTGTTTATACATGGAAACATCACTAAAACATTAAGGGATAGCCCGAGACCACATACCTAAAACACTTTTAATTTCTAATAATTTAATGATATCCAAAATCCAAATGGAAATAGGAATCCTTTAGTCTGAATTCATCATAAAAAACCAAATCAAAACAAACATGGAAGTGAAATCATTTAAGGTAGTCATTCTAATGAATAAAAATTGTCCAGAACACACCATAAAATCATAAAGATCTATAAAATAAAGAAAATGAGGAATAAATATGGGTAAATTAAGACAAATGATATATTAATAACCTTCCCTTAAATAGAATACACACTCTCATCGATTGGTGTAACTCCCCCATGAAGATCAGGCGGCCAATTTTTTCCATTTCAAACAAATTCTAACAGGTATCACCACGAAATATTGATTCTCACAACAGTCATAGAGGCTTCGATTGCACCATGACCATGTGATCCACCATGGATATCAACTATGATGTGTAGGATAAACCTTGGTCATTATATACCCACCATTACTTGCACCAAGGTGTGGTGAGGCCAACTTGGTCATGGTCCACAAGCACACTCCCCATAATCTACACCCATGACCATGTTCAACCTAGGAATATTGATCTCCCAATTTTGCATAAGAAATATCTAAGTAAAACCCATATTGGATCGTAGAATAGTCCAACTCATGTTACACTGTAAAATACAAAAAACCCATTTATAGTCACCTACAACCGTTTGAAACATCCAAAACCCAAATAAATTCATCACTAGGTGCAATAATATATACCTTAAAATAGGGATATGGAACTAGAGTCATATCACATTTATTTAGTATGAAAAATATAATTTATTATAATTCTCTCTTGTGTTGTAGGGATACCTTGGAACATACTTTAAATAAAAAACATGTGTGATAAAACATAAATGAGTTTACATAAGATAAAACAACCAGTAGTGATGAGAACTAATGTGGAGTTATTTCTATTAGAGGTACCATGGGTATGAGGATGGTTGTTTCTCTAAAAATACACATAAAATCAGATAAAATATAAGTTTAGAATCTATTTATCAATAGTGATAAAATCATTAGAAAATCTTGAAAAAGTTACAATGTCTTGTGCATCCATCCAACTATAGTTTTTTTATGAGTGATCCCCTTTAAAAGGGCTAAAATCTTTCAATTTTTCATTTTATTTGTTAACAAGTCTGATATATATTTTATGGGAAAATAATATTATCAAGGAAAAATATTACTCTCTAGATAATTTATCCATTCATATCATTGTTATATCTATTTGAGAGGAAGAATTAACCTTGTCTGATTTTAAAATTTTCCCTTAAATTAAAGTTAATCAATCCTAATCTATAATTGAATGTTTTCTCATTTTTCTTAAAGGAATATCATCTTGAAAAACATATCTTAAATTAGATAATATTACAATAAAATTCACATTTTCCTAAGGTGTAGGATGATAAGTGATGAAAAAATGGAATCCTTATTTAATTCAACACTTATATTGAGTGGTTATAACATAGTTAACCAAATTTTATGATGGAAAATAAGTAAAATAGTAAAACTATTAATGAATAATATTTTAAAACAAGTAGTACTATTAAATTCTATTAATGAATTTTTTTTTTTAAATATTTTAAAAAATATATTTTTGTTTTTAAAATGGAAATATTTTTTGGAATCTCACATTGGAAAGTAGGATGTAGTGGGTATCCCTTATTAAGGGGAACACATTTATCAATATTAAAAATGATGAATTGCAGGAGAATATTCCTGTAGGGGTGGTGCACATCACCATCCATGTTTCAATTTTAATCATGAAATGTGGTGCTTTAATGGATCACTTTTTACTTTTCATATTGTAATGGTGTGAGAGGTGCCTTAATTTTTTTCGATGGATCAGTAAGTCACATCGATTCAGACCCAGACCGAATGGGTACGTTCGATGGGGAAACCCAACTCACCAAATGAGTAGGATCTAGACTATAAATTAGATCTGATGTTATCTAACTAGATATGAAATGTGTGTATCAATCTGAGACAATCATTAAAGTAACTCCATAAATCCAAATAACTTCTTGGACATAGAGGCATCCAATCTCCTCCACATTTATAGACTCCGCGAAGGGAATGAAATGAGATGATTTTTTTAATTGATAAATAACTACCCATATAATATATTTCCCTCTAGGAGACCATGTAAATATAGTAATGAAATCCATGGAGATTCTATCCCATTTACACACCAGGATTAGGAGGGGATGCAACAAATTGTCCATCTGTTGGTGCTTATCATTGATTCCCTAAGAAGTAACACACCAAGAAAAAAATTCTATGATCACTAATATAGTGACCTAGGCTTAAAATACATAGATATTATATCATTTTAGATGGATATTCATCACATGAAAAAAAATAAATGCCTAGGGATCGTAATATTTTAGTGTATTTTCAAACTTGGAAACATAATCTTCTAACTTGGTGAAAGATCATCAGCATCACCCTTAAAGATATTCCCCTTTAGTAATCCTACTTAAAACCTTTCCTTGTAACCTAGGTAAAGGAAACATAAGAAACAAGTGATCTCATATGCTTGGTAAGGTAAATAAAATGAGATACATAAGCATAAAATAATCATAGAGGTATAAGAACCTCTGTATAACATTGAAAAATCATACCCTACATATCAAAGAACATAAACATGAATCATGGCATATTGATTGGAAGATTTGGAGACATAAATCATAAGGAAATAAATATGATTTTCCATGAGATAATAATATGAATAAGACATATAATTTTTGGCAAACACATAAGCATATAATAATGATTTACATGGTATTCAAGGCTTAATACCAAGGCTATATTAGTGGTATGGGTTCACTCCCCAAATCATCTTAGTAGTAAAGGTTCACTCCCTAGACCGTCTTAGCAGAAAATGTCCTTTACTGAACTGGGTTCAATCCCCATTCCAACCCTGTATTACTAAACTGGATTCACTTCCCACTCCAGCCATGTATTACTAAACCTAGTTCACTCCTCATTCCATCCATGTATTACTGAACTAGATTCACTTCCCGTTTTATCTCTATATTACTGAATCAGGTTCACTTCCCACTCTAGCCTTGTATTACTAAACTGATTTCACTCATCATGGTAGCCACGTATTACTGAACCGGTTTTACTTCTCATTCCATCCCTATATTACTGAATCGAGTTCACTCCTTGCACTATCCCTATATTTCTAAATTGAGTTCACTCCACATTCCATCCATTTCTATCTCATGAGATATAAATATTTACCCAATCAATTAGAGGTAGTTATAGGTCCCACCCATAACATAAAAAAATCATACGTACATGTTCAACAAGATAAAAAAAACTTGCAACATATCATGGACCATAAAAAGAGATGGGTTTCATAAACATCATATCATAACCCATGAAATGAAATGGATATCATAAAAATTTCTTCATTTCATTACCTATGAAAAATAGATAGGTCCCGTAATCATTTAATCAAATCATAACTCATGAAAAGAAGTGGGTTTCAAAATCATATTACTCATGGAAGAGAAATAAGTTTCACAAACATCATTCCATCAAAACATAAACCATTCAATAATGAATATAAATTATATTCTTGGATCATATCCCCAGTAAAGTATAAATTATAAAAAAATATGTAATATTACATGGAGAAGGATTTTGAAAGATCACATGGAACATTTCTTAAGGAAAATAGGATTTATTCAAAAAATCATTCCATAAAACCATTTCAAAAATCATTTTCTTATAAATACAGCTTTAAATTTTCATTTAAAACATTTCTGGAAGAAAATATCATCTCCGCTTTGAAAAATTATTTTTAAGACATAAAGCATTTTGAAAACCTTTTTTATTTTAAAATAGATTTGTAAACTTATAGAGGAATATTTAAAATGTTATGGAAATATTGTTCTTTGAAAATACTTTAAAAACTTAAAAATAAGGCTAGAAATCATTTTAGAAACTATTTTCTTTGAAAATAATTTTAAAACCTTAAAATAATGATTAATATCATTTTCTAATCCTTTTTCTTTGAAAACCACTTTAAAAAATGAATTTCCAGAATATTAGGAAAAAAAATTCTTTAACACAACTAGAAAATGAGGCTACTGCCACAGACCTATAGCCACAGTTTTAAAACTGTGGCTATAGGTGGCTATTGTCATGGTTTTTGTGGCCTATTTCCACGGTTCTATGGCTTATAGCCAAAGTTTTAGAACCATGGATATAGGCCACTTTTTTAAATGGCCCATTGCTATGGTTTTTCAAAACCTTGGCAATAGGGTTACCACGCTTTGGCGGGAAAAAAATTTACCGCCAAAAAATTGGCGGGAAGACCTACAGCCATGGTTTTGAGGATATTCCCATGGTTTATATTAATATATATATATAATAATATATATATATATATCCATAATGTTGCTCGGTGTAGTGGTAAGTACTCTGGTTCGTAGAGAAAAGGTGTAGGGATTGAAACCTACTAGTAATATTTTTTATTTAGGCTATTGCCACGGTTTACCAAGGTTATAACCATGGTTAAAACTGTGGAAATAGCTTCCTATAGCCACGGTTTAAACTGTGGCCATAGGTCAGCTACCACAGTGGCAGTTTTTAAGACCTATTGTTATAGTTTTCAAAACCGTGGCTATAGGCACTTATTTCCAGGGTTAAAATTGTGGAAATAGGATGGGTCCTACCGCCATAGAGATAGCGGCCATGGTTGTCCAAAACTGTGGTCGTAGCCTATGGCCACGGTTTTGGGGCCTATGGCCATAGTTTTGAACCATGGAAATAGATTTTTTTCAGTTGTGTAAATATAACCTTGTAAAATTTAAAAGGAAAATTCAAGGAAATTACATTCATGACGGTTAGTAAGTCCATACATTCAAAACATTCCTTTTGTACACTAGTAGAAATACCATATTTTATGTCAAAGTAATGAAATCAGTTTTTTATGAACTAATGCCAATAGTTTGTGAAATAAATTTTTAGTGTTAGTTTTTAGTAAAAATGACACCACAAATTTTTAAAAGTAGTTTTTGATGTTGGTTCTTCTAAAAACTGATGCCAAAAACAACAAAAGGAATGATTTATGGAATCAGTTTTTAGAAAAAAAAGATGCTATAAATCGAAAACAAAATTTTTCATGTTGATTTTCATAAAAACTGACACCATATATTAAAAAAAATAGGATTCAAACTTTACAAAACCTGACGCTGAAAGTATTTTAAAAATAGTCGGGATAGGGAAACCCTCATGTTTTTTTATCTTCAAATGCTAAACCTATGACGACTCCTCTTGAATCACGATGACTTCGAAGGCATATTTTTTATCTCCAATAGCCACTTTTTTTTATTTTATTCCATTTTCACGATCTATGGTATGCATTCTTCATTATCTTCTCTTGTTTCATCATCTACAGATTATTTTTTCTTCTGAAACCTATTTTTTGTGACATTCAACCATGGTTTGTTTTTAGTTTTTTTTTCATATTTATTTTTAGTTTGTACAATAATTTTTCATAGATCTTGCAGTGTTTAATTTTTCAAATCATTCCAAAGAGAAAATTTTGGATTGGGATCTATATTTTCATGTAAAACTCTGAATTTTGTAAGTTTTTTTAAAATTTTGAAAATAAGTTATTTATCATTTAATTATGTTTTTTTATTTTCTTCAATTATTAGTTTATTTTTTATTATAAATGTGTTTGAACATGGTTAATAGTCATCTGTAAGTGTGATCATCCCACATACGGGGAAAAGTCTCAGTGGATAGGGATGTGATTATTGTTCATGTATATTTTTTTTATGGTTTATTATAGTTTCAACTTGATTGATGTGAGTATATTATTATTCTTATTGATTTATAATATTTATGTTATTTACACTTGGACTGGTACAGGAAGGATATAGAATTACATACATCCTTATAGGAACATAAAAATTAACATTTACTACATATGAAATTCCATGTAGGTTTCATTACTATGCTATTTTAAATTTAATGATATACCTTGTATGTTTCATTAGAATTCCTTTTACATACCATGATAAGATTTTTATAAGAAAACATAATAATATCCTTTTTAGGTATTTGATAAGCATGCTTATTTTTACAGCATGCTTCTATTATATAATTATCATGCTTTGAATATATTTTATGCTAGAGTGTTTCCTACTTATGTAGTCACTTTCTATGAATATTTTTTATGTTGGTGCTTCTTTAGCATGTCTACCTATACTTATTGTAGTGCGCATGATTCCTATATATTTATTGATGCATGGTTCCCATGTGATTTAAATATTTAGGTGATTAATTAGTGATCCATGATTGTATTCCATACATCTATACTTATAAATAATGTTTTCTTTTATTTATTATTTTTGATCCCATGCCCTGATATAATTTCCATGCACTGTTTGGTCAAATATAATATTGGAATCAATCTAATTAAAGTAAATTTATAATTTAGCATCCAATGATAAAAGATATATAGATTAAGTGGTTTATTTTATTTGGAGATGTATTTCATAATTATATAAAATTATTTAAAAATTAATGTACATTTTTATTTGGTTTCCTCAGTTGGTATAAATGTTCTCTTTCTTATTTTTTTTATTATAATAATAATAATTACATGATATAATAAAAATAATGACGAATCAAATGTGTTGTGAGATATACTAATTTATTTATGTATTTAATTTCATCTTTCATAATTTTGGGAGTATTAGGATTGATTTCACTTATAATATAAACATTTACTCTAATTATTATTTCATATTACTAAAATAACTAATTTTTCTCCCGTTAAATTAATGCAATATTCAATACTTTTGACACATGCAACATCAAAATAATTAAACAACTATGTAAAATGAACTAATAAATTTTATAATATTGATATTATAATTAAATTATAATAAAAATATAACACATGTATAAAATATGAAAATAAAAAAGTTACTATTTGTAAATGTGTTTCATATCTGATGTTTTCTATCTAATTATAAATAGTTTTTATTAAATTTGTTTTTGTTTATAATTTATCAATATATATATATATATATTTAAATGTTTATATTTTTTAATATATTCACCAATTATGTAGTGATATCAGGTATTGAATGGATCATAATTGGATACATTTACAAAGAACCACTAGTGAATATGGAAAAGGAGTTGATGAATTCTTAGAATTTTCTAAATGATATCTTCAAAAAAATGATTTTATATTCTCTCCATCTGTAAAGTGTTTGAATATGAGAAATTTAAACTACATATAAATCAAGTATCATCTCATTTGTTATGGTTTTAGCCTTAATTATACATGTTGAATCTGGCATAGTGAAAAAAAATGAAAATTCAACATCCAATGTTGATGACAATATTCATAATGAGGTATAGGATCATATTAAATAAGTAATTAATGATTTAGGTGTTGAAACCATAAAAAATATAAACTATTGAATGATTATATGGAGATTCTGAGAAACCATTATTATCAGGTTGTAGAAAATATATAGTGTTATCAGCAGTTTTGAGATTAGTTAACTTAAAAGAAAAAAATGGGTGGAGTGATAAAAGTTGCTCCAGCTTACTTGATATTTTAAAAGAGCTACTTTCAGAAGGCAATGGGCTTCTAGAATCCAATTATGAGGTGAAGAAAATATTATACCCAATGGGATTAAGGTATAAAAAGATACATGCTTTCCCTAATGATTGTGTACTATATAGGAAAGAATATGAATATTGATCAAGTTGTCCTAAATGTGGGACATCATGCTATAAGATATATAGAAAATTAAACTTAGATTCATTCTTATGTACTTTCAACTAACGTCATGAAAAATCAATTTTGTACTTTCTAATGATATTATCCAATATTTTTTGCATAAAATTATGATAATTCAAGAGTGATTCATTAATGGGTACCAGAATGAAGACTCCTTCTAAATAAATTTTTTACCTTCCAATAATTCCTCATTTGAAGTGTCTATTTTCAAAATCAATTGATGGAAAAAGTTTAATATGGAATTCAGACGAGCACATCTCTGATGGTAACTTACGTCACCCAGTTTATTCACCACAGTGGAAGAGTTTTGATAAAAAAATTCATGATTTTCGAAGTGAAGTTAGAAATATCATAATGGTATTCTGTACTCAGGGAATGAATCCATATCAAAGCCTCAATAGTCAACATAGTTCATGGAATGTTTTGATGGTAGTTTACAACTTTTCCCCACATCTAGGTATAAAGAAAAAATATGTTATGATAAGCTTGGTGATTTCTGGAACAAAACAACTGGGAAATGATATTGATGTGTATCTTTCACCATTTATTGATGATTTTAAACTACTATTGGAGGAAGGTGTCAAAGTTTTAAATGCATAAAAGAAAGTGTGTTTTCTTTTCTGTGCTATGATAATGTTCATTATAAATGAGTTTCCTACATATGGAAAATTATCTAGATATAGTGTTAAGGGACATAAATCATGTCCATTTTTTGAAGAACAAACTTCATATTATCAATTTCAGAATGGAATAAAGAAAGTGTGCATGGGAAATTGAAGATTTTTTTTGAATTTATCATCCTTATCATAGATTGAAAAAAAACATTTAACGGTTTACAAGAATACAACCTTCCCCCTCATCCATTTTCAACTGAAGAATATTATAACAGGGTGAATAATATTGATTCGACATTTTGAAAGAAATGATTTTCTGGTATTTAAATAAATATCTGGAAGAAGCAGTCTATTTTTTTAACTACCATATTAGAGATATTTATAGATAAAACATAACATCAATGTTATGCAAGTTGAGAAAAAAATATATGACAATTTGATTGGAACTTTGTTAAACATAAAATGAAAGAAAAAGGATATATTACATGCTAGATTGGACTTGATATTAATGAGAATGTGTTCGGATTTAACTACCACTATGAAAGTAAGTAGAACATATTTACCTCCATTTTGTCACACATTAAGCAAGATTGAAAAGAAGAATTTTTGTCAGTGTCTTCATGGTATTAAAGAACCTAATGGTTTTTCTTCAATTTTGAATAATTTGGTGTTATTGAAGAATTATAAATTAATAGGTATGAAATCTCATGATTACTATATATTGATGTAACAACTTCTACCAATAGCAGTACATGGTATATTGTCAATAGTTGTCACAAATACAACCATCAAATTTTTTCAAATCCATTTGTAGTAAAGTCGTTTATGAAAAAATTTTAGATGTGTTGGAGAATGAATCAACTCTTATTATTTGTCAACTAGAAATTAATTTCCCACCTACGTTTTTGGATATAACGGTTCATTTGCTGATTCATTTGGTGCATGAGATAATAATAGGCAGGCCTATTTATTTATGATAGATGTATCCTTCTGAAATATATATGAAAATTTTGAAGAAATATGTTAAAAATACATATCGACCAGAGGAATCTATTTTTCAAACATATGTATCAAAAGATGTGATTGAGTTTTGTACTGATTATTTGTATGAGTTGGAGCATATTTATCTCCTTATATCCCAACATATGACAGTTGATAGTGAAGTTAGAGGGGTTTGAGGCTTAAAGGTAAAGTTCATTCCACATGGTAAAGTGATGCGGGAACATTTATACATTTTGAACAACACAGATGAGGTTCAATGATATATATACTCACATATTTCTGAATTAAAGTTACAATATCATAAAATAAATGAAAAGTGGTTGATTATTGATCATAATAAGACATTTGTTTCATGGTTTAAAGTGAAAGTCACCACAGATATATCTGCATCAGAAACATTTAAGTGGTTAGAAGGGGGACCATCCCATAATGTGATAACATGGTCTAGTTCTTATATTAATGGCTACAAATTTTACACAAAAAATATGGATGATAAGAGTACCATTCATAATAGTGGTGTGATGGTTTTCACGGAAGCAGTGCATTTTTCGATCGTCAAAGATAAAAACCCAATTTCTGCATCAATGCCATATTTTGGAGTTCTTGAATACATAAGGTACATTGATTATATTAAATTTTGAGTCGTTGTTTTTAATTTTAATTGGGTTGATAGTAATAGTGGTGTAAAACATGATGAAAAGGGTTTAAACTGATTCATTTGAAAATATTTAATTACAATGAGGAACCATTTATCATGGTGACACATGAAAAACAAGTGTTTTATTTCATTGATCCATCGAATGATAAATGGTCTATTTTTTTTCAAGGAAAAAAGACACCATTTGGGTGATGAGGATGATGTTGATGATGTTATTGATTTACATGATTCTTATTGATTTATTACGTAATTTTTGGATGATTAAAGTGTGTATAAGACAGCCATAGTGCATGAAATATGTAATGATCATGATGAAGGAATGTGGGAAAACACTAAATTAGTATCCTAATTTTTATGGTAAATATTTATATATTTTTTATTTTTTTTAACTTACAAATGCATGCCCCTTTTTTTACTTATTTTTTTCTTTATTGTTTCTAAATATTCAATTTTCTAATGATATGATGGTACACAAAATTTTATTACACTTTCTAGTAGAAATTTTTACATACAGATAGAGAGGAGCAGTTACTGAGATATAACTATTTTTTATATTATTAAATATTCAGTAATATACTTATTTAATGAAAGAAAACTGTTAATTTACAAAAAAAAATGCAGGACTACTAATGCATCTTTGGAAGAGGAGACTTCTCCTCTTACAACAAAAAAATCAAGTTCTCAAGTTGGTAAACATGGTATTACACATTTACCAAAACTATCACTTTCTCGTGATGATGATAGATTACACATCTATTTTGATGATAATAATAATGCAATTGGCCCAAATGCAGTTCAGTTTATTATTTATATGTCAATGCAGAGTCGTTGTTGGATTATTATTTTATATCCTGATTAGAAGTCTATGGATAGGATGGTGAAGTAATAGCTTTGTGAGGTCGTGATGGTAAAATATTTTAACTGATTTATTTTATCCCATTTTTTGAATATTAAATATTTTGAATGACGTATATCATTTATTCAATTATAGATGACATTTAATTTTGAAGAAACCAAAGATATTAAGAAAATACATCTCTCTTTAGTGGAGGTTCTATGGAGAGATTTTAAAAAAACTGACAAAAAATTATGTTTTTGGAAAGAGAAGGTTTGAAAACTCATGCCTTAAGTATCAGTTTATAGATGAAGATACATGGAAGCATTTTGTTGACAGTCTCTAGGAAGAAAAATTTCAGGTATGATAATTATTTTAGACTATAAATTTATTATAGATTTTTCTAATTACTTAGTAGTTTATTTTTATATAACAGTCCTCCAGAATATATCATCAAGATATCTAGTTGATTAATGTATACCCTCATACTTTATCACGTAGACGGTATGATATTTAGAGCAAAAAATTATTGAAGAAAAATTTGAAGCATTAAGATCTCGATCTAGTAGTGGTTCATAATTGGTCATGTTTTGTTCTCCATCTCCTCCCACGTGCCATGAAAAATAGAAACGAGCAAGAAGGAAAAATGAATAGTATATTATAGAGGAATCTAAGTAAGTATATGATAAAATTGTAAGTAAAAATTATTTATTTTTCAACAATCTTTCTATTTTATAAATTTTAAACACTAATATAATTTTTCATTTTTCATTTCAGGATTAACTTCAGGAGAAAGAGAAATAGGGATATTTTATCCCTGAGGGTAGGATGAAAATCCTAGCCACTACTTTGGGAAAGGAATAACACCCCGGCTATGTTATATGATATCAAGAAGGTGTTAGTATTTGGAAGGTTTTTTGTCCAAGTAAGCAATCAAGAGACCTATAAATAGAATCCTTAAAATCCAAGATGAAAGCAATGAAATAGTTTATGGATGATAAAATTAAATAAGTATTGTATAAGAATTTGTTAGAACACTTGAAAAGATAGTCATAGTCTGCATAGTCTTCCCAGGTATATTATTTATTTTTCATCATTTTTTCTATTTTATAAATTATAAACACAAATATAACTTTTTCATTTTCCAGCCTTCCCATCCTGGTCACCCAGACTACCCCACCCCATTTTCCTACTCTACCTCGTTTTCATAGCCTTCCCTGGTATATTATTTATTTTTCATCAATTTTTATATATTATAAATTAAACACTAATATAACTTTTTCATTTTTCAGCCTACCCAACCTGCTCACTTGAACTACCCTACCCCATTTGTCAACCCTACCCCGTCTTTGCATCCTTCCCATGTATATTATTTATTTGTCATAAATTTTTCTGTTTTACAAATTATAAACACTAATATAACTTTTTCATTTTTCAGCCTTTTCATCCTACTTAGTCGGACTACCCTGCCACATTTGCCTACTTTGATCCTCCACCTCCTCGCTCGGACCAATCCATATATTATTTATTTGTCATAAATTTTTCTATTTTATAAATTATAAACTCTAATATAATTTTTTCGTTTTTCATCCTTCCCAGCCTTCTCACCCAGACTACCCTGCCCCATCTACTTACTTTGATCCTCCATCTTCTCACTCGGACCAAACTGTATATTGTGAGTTATTTTTAGGCGATCCTCATATACATATTGTTGGGTTAGGACTCGTGCATTTTTTGGGGGATTATTTACATCACAATCCTATGTAGATGGGTTAGGTTAGAGTATCATTGGTTGATATTATAGATCCTAATGCTCTACTACCATTTACTATTGAGTATATCACCAGAGTTTGGGATTGTCTAGGTCATTTTTTACATTGGCCAACTAGTCTTCTTCGTTATATTTCATATGAGGTATGAATTTTTTTAAATATTAATTAAAAAAAATTCAAAATTACTTATAATGTTTTCTAAAATTTAACTTATATAGGATTATCTGAAACCAAAAGAAACTGCACAAATGAAATAAAATGTTCAGGAACAATCAACTATAGATACTTCTGATATTTCTTATGGGATACAAAGATTATCTCAGGTTTCTTATTCATTGAATTATATCTATCATTTTAATATGACGGTATATATATGCAGAAGATAATATCTATTGAGATTACTCAAATAAGATATCATGCATCTAGTTGATTTTGAAGAGCTCATCCTAAATTTAATATAGTTGTTTTCTATGTAAGTAAACTGACATTTGAAAATTATTTCTTTAATAAAATATGATTTTAAATCGAATAATTATATTTTAATTTTAAATTAGGTATCTACACATGCTTCTTCTATAAAATGAAAGTACAACCATTTATGGTTTTATAGAACCAGAATTCATTTCCATGGAAGTGTAACATATGAAGAATCCTGATAGAGTTACATATATATGAGAGAGATTGTCAAATATGAAGATTGAGTTTTGGTTTTTTCCATTTCTTGATAAGTAAGAACAAAAACATAATTATGAACTAATGATCATTATAATATCATTAATTGTGAACTTTTTGTATTATAGGGGGAATTGAATGTTAGGCGTATTGTACCTAAGTGAATGCACCTTATATTAGTTTTTCTCTTTATCAGGGAATGTTTGTAAAAAAAATCCACCTTATTAGATAGGTAAGTTTTTTGTTTTTTTATAAGCTCGTTATGTTTAATTCTCTTTGTTTAGGCATGTATTATTAGTTCATATATATGAAAATGAAGTTCATGGGAAAACGTTAACAAGGAATACATGTCGATAAAGAAACCAAATAAAATCAAATATGTGTAAGTATGGGTAATTAGTTTTTATTTTAGATTTTATTCTGATTTTTTGTTATATATTTATTTTAATTATCAGTTTAATTTTTTATAACTGCAGTTTCATTGTCAAAAAGGACATTTTGAATGTGGTTATTATATTCTATGATTCATGTACTAGATAATCACAACTAGGAAAACTATTGAATTTGATAAGGTTAGTTGTATTAATTTTTTTATATTTTCTTCCATATTATTCTATTTTTTAATATCAAATCATCAATGTTATTGTAGGCATTCAATGATTCCCATTATTATTTCCAATATGATCTTACCAATTTTCAATCTATTTTTGATAACTATTTGTTAAGTATGATTTGGATTTATGGTGTGTATATTCTAATATTTATGACTAATATTACATATGGGTTCAAAAAACTAACTCTTTTGATAAAATAGGTGTTTAAACATATTGATAATCAAATGAATGCTTCATTAATAACCAACAATTATCATGTTGTAAATTTCAGGTATGTGTATTTTAATTTTACTTTATAATACAAATTTGTAGATAATTTTTTGATTAACTAGATAAAATCATGTCAGTTATTAATTTTTAGTCAATGATAAATAATATTTGATTTTTATATATTTTCATTCTATTACAGGGTTTTTTTTATTATTTTGGTTGTGTAATATTTTGAATGTTCTAAAAAAATGAACTCTCTATATCAGTTTTTAAAAAAAAATAGACGCTAAAAATTTTAAAAAAATGATTGGTTTTTGGCATCAATTTATACAAAAACTGGCATTGAAACCCCTCCTTTTTCTGATTATTGGTGTCATTTTTTATAAAAAAAAAAGACGTTGAAAACCAGCTTTCGGCATCAGTTATTTAATAAACCGATGTTGAAATCCTTAATGGAAGTGTTTTTTGGCGTTAGTTTTGGGAAAACCAATGCTGAAACCCTTAACAAAAATGGTTTTCAGTGTTAGTTTTTGTAAAACTGACACTGAAAATTATATTCTTGAGTATTCTAGCTAGTCTGACCTATTGTGATCCTTAGTGTGATGTTGCATATGATTTTGGTTGGTACTAATTTGTGATTTCAAATGATACCTGATTCATTCTTTAAACAACATTGATATATATTATATTCTTTAAAATTGTTTTACTTGGATTATTTGGAACTTTGGGAAAGGGGAAATATTTTACCATGATTTTGATATAAAAAAAATTTAACTAATTATCATGCCTTTTTTTCTTTAAAGTTGAGAATTTTCATATTGTTGTATAGATACTTGATATTTAACACCTCTAAGGGTTCCTACTGAGCCTATTTATCTCACATACTATAGACTATTTTGGTGCTGTATAGAACTTGTTATATATTTTGATGCATGGAAATACAAGGCGTTGTAGTGAGGTGATGAGGTTTCAGCCAGCTGTGTCTAGGTATTTAGTGGTGAGACGATGGGAGTTTTCCCACACTATCACATGGAGTGGCTATTTTGGTTTTAGTTTTCCTTTTTTTTGGACTTATACCTTTATACTTTTGAGTTTTATAACTTTTTATTTACTTCTTTCTATGATATATATTTCTTATTTTACTATTCTGTTGCATCTTCCTGTTATGTATATATATGGCATGTTTTCTACTTTTGGTTGAGAGAAACTATTCCCTCTAGTTTTTTTGGATGCTTAGGTGCTAGTCTTCAGCCTGTGGGGATCGAGAACACCCTTTGGGTATGTGATTGTTTGGGTAAGGTACCAGTTTTTGAGGGTTTCTGGGTCAGGTTCATCACATATCTTGTCTCATAATAACTTCCATGGCCAGATGGCTCGAAAGATATCCTGGTGAAACCTAAGGAAGTATAAAATACTCACGAAGAAAGTAGAAAATGTAAAAAACCAAATGTTTAGGATACTAATAGATCATATTATTTCCTTTTGTGGTCACATTCTGGACACACCTCACTTCTTTGTTATTCTGAACAACTGACGTCTTAGGGGGCAGTTGTCTTTTTTGGGCACTCTACTAGATTGGTACTTCACCTGATCCTTACCAGAGCCACATCTATCAAGTTTAATCAAAACTTACCAATTACCTAAGGGGATTTCTTCAAGATATATATAAGAATCATTCTCTTGTAAAAATAATACCATAAAGGACACAATATATTGGGCATTAATCCTTTAGGATACAAAATATTTGGCCACTATAGCTCTATCAACTTCACCCTCCCACAAGGAAACTCATCATCCAAATCTCATATTCCTATAGGATAAGAAAAAATATCTTTTCCACTAAAATAAATACAATTTCTATCATCCCCACATATCTTAGTTGAGAGACCAGTCACATGTCCCACCGTCCCACATATATAGATATGTGGAAAGTGACTTAGTCGATTGAAATTAGAGTATAAATCCACCCAAGATTAAATGGTCATTTATTGTTTGATTTGGTATTCATTTTCAATCTCAATCTACGCAACATTCACAAAATATTTTGATAAATCTATTTCAACATAGACTGTAAGAGAAATGGTATGGAAGAGGCACTACTACAAAAACAGGTAAGGGAAGCGCCACCTTTTATTAGCACTAAATAAAAAAATGTTGATAAAGGTAAATCTTTATCAGTGCTAATTAAAAGTACTGATAAAGGCTCCCTTTATCATTTCTTTTTTATCACTAATAAAGGGTGTGCTTTATCAGTGCTAAAAAAGTGCTGATAAAAAATCCCTTTATCAGTGCTAAAAAAGCACTGATAATGGCATCCTTTATCAGCGCTAAAATTTTAGAGCTGATAAAGGGATTCTTTATCAGTGCTTTTGTAGCGTAGATAAAGGAATCCTTTATCAATTCTTGAAAAGCACTGATAAATGAATCTTTTATCAAAGCTTTTTTATCACTGATAAAACCATAGTCCCATATCTTATAAAATTAGATACACAGTATCCTTTGTTTATCGCGCCCTCAAGCTATCGTGGTATTGTACCCCTAAAACAACTTCCCTCCCCTCGATCTTATCTTTGTCAGATCTTCGCCTCTATCCTTACTCTGATGCTATCTCTACTCCTTATCCTTCCCCTTGAACCCCTTCTGTAGATCCTCCTCCCCGCTGAACCCTACTCCCCATAAACCCTACTCCTCCATTTCTCAATGGTTGGCGGCTCTGGCCGTGCACCTCCCCCTCTGGTGGTCACGCCTTCCCCTCCCGACGTAGCGCAGAAGGCTCCCTGATAGCTCGACGCTTCTTCTCTCCCTCCATCGCGTGTGTGATCTACTCTAGGTAAGTCTCCCACTTCTCCTTTTAGGTTTTTTTTGGTAATTTCTCTCCCTAATCTACATTTTTCCATCATTTTAATTCTCATTTGGACAATGATTCAATGAATAATTGGTGAATGGTCATTGTACATTCCATAGTTGGAATCACAGATCACTCTATGTGAAAATGAGACATGGTCAGTTCTAGTGTTTTTTAAACACACCGTATACCCCTAGGGACACATCATGTCCTCCGTTGAGGATATTTTTGAGCTCTATTTACTTTTATTTCATTTTTTTTGTGATATTTGTGAGCTTCCATGGACTAGTATTGGAGGATTGTGTTCCCTTGGTCCATTTCTATGAGGGCTTGATGCAGCTTCATGACCTCGTCCAAGGATGTTGGCCCCTCTATATCTTCTTAATGATCAGGGTAGTGTTAGTGAGTTCCATTACTCTTGATTTAGTTGTCTTAGTCCACTTATATAAGGGTTATTATGGAATTAGGTCTCGTTCGTTGGAACTCATACCCCTCAGCGACTTGGAACATGTATCAATTCAAGGGACCCTGAGCGATCCGCATTTCATTCATGTTGTCCCTATATTAGGTTTGTAGAATTGGAATCACCAACACTTACATGGTCATTAATCACCTATATTAGAGGATGTTTCAAGTAGGGTCTATTGTCCCCCAGTAAGCCTTAGGAATTAACCCCCTCTCTTTGTATAGAGATTTAATATTTCAAATGGTGGATTAGTCTGATGGAGCATATATCTTGGATGAACCCTCTTAGTTTTCAATATACTTATTATATAGTGAGTGGTATCAGTTCAATTTTATGGGGGTTAGTATGGAATATTATCCTGAGCAATGGACCATAGGTCACTTAGTGACCTAGAGCTCATATCCCTCCGAGAGGCCTAAATAAAACCTTATTTTCAATGTGTTTTCCCTATGTTGGGTTTGTTAAATTGGCATGACCAACACTTACAAAAGTATCTATCCCCTATCTTGGAGGATTATTGTAGTAGAATCTAGTATCCCCCCATCACACCTTGGCCGTTTACCCCCTGTATTTATATCATGAGCTGATATTTTTTATGGGATATTAGTCTGATGGAGTGTATATATCGAGTGAACACTCTCAGTTTCCTATGTGATTCTTCTTAGATAGATCAAATGAGTGTGACCTCTAGGATGAGTGTCACCATTGGAATTGTAGTTTGGGTATCATTTCCTCTCAGAGGATTGTTACCTTGAAACCCTGGGTGGATCTACAACTAGAAATGGTTGAGACATTTTTTGACTCAGGGTATTTTATGAGTATATTTGGGATATCCTTGGTAATCATTATGTCTCATATCTTTTTTAGAATGCCTATGTTTAGTGACATGAATACTATCAATGCTTTATGTATGGTGTTTTTGGGTGTCCTATTGGGTATTATAATACTCATCCCTATAAGGGATCATCCCATACATGTCGTGTCTTATACAGACGATGGAAATTTTTACCGAGTCCTTGGTGGACTAGAATAAGGTAGATATTAGTTTGGGATACACATACTGAGGTGTATACCAATATTGAATTAACATTTTCCCCCTCCTACTTTGTAGCTCATACATTATTTTACATTTTTTGGTTGGATTGTATTTCAGATCTTTTTATTAAATCCATTAATTTGTGTTGTTCAATTCCAAGATCGACCTATAGTGTTTTGGGGGAATTCAACATGTAAAACTAAGATTTGAATGGCTATATTAGTGTTCTATGATTATGCCTATGGTTTGAGTTCATATCATAATATTTTAAGGTAGTGGTCTTCTGGGATATAGGGTTAGCATCACTCACCCACAGTAGATGTGTGATGCAAGTCCCATATCAGGAGGTACATTCATTTATAGGTACCTCAAGGATATCTTATTACTCTAATGAATTTAATATGATTGGGATGGATATAGACATATCACATTTCATTTTCTTAACATTCATTCTACAGTCAGAGAGGAAGTCGACGAATAGCCTAGGCAGAGGAAGGAACTGGAGAAAGGAGGTATGTACGTCACTAAAGTGATGGAGGAGATCGGGGAGCATCATGAGGTGGATGGAACTTTGGTTTGATTCCAATAATACTACCCTAAGTAGACCACTCCTATATTGGGAAGTTAGTGGTTAGAATCTTGGATAGTTGTAGTCCCTGTAGACTTTTTACTAGGAGGCTCCAAGAGTGTTTGGAGGTACGATCTATGTTCGTTATACTTTTCTTGTAGTACTATTATAAATAGGTACAAGAAACTATTTTTCTTAATTTTTTCAATTATTCTCTATGTATATGGTAGTCATTGGTAGAGCCCCATGTTAGTGATGTTTGGTATGAATTTGGACTTGCAAGTAAGATGAACAATTCCCCCATTAAGATGTGTTCTTGAGAGGCGATATAAAAAACATGTGGGCAAGTTAGTGACTTCTAATGTGGTTACTATATAGGTGTTTTATATGGGGTCCTTTTAATTGTGTGTTTGAGTCCCTTTTTATGTGCTAAGGTGTCATAGAAATCCCTGTTTTTAGTGAACTAGTGTGAAATGAAAAGGGTGTGTTCCAAGCAATAGGATCTCATAGAGGCTTCAAGTGCGGTTCTAGGTACGAGTTTGGGGAAGGTGAGGGAGAGTTATTGCATATCCTTTAGATTTTCATGATATAATTTATGTTCACTAACCTTAATTTTCTATTTCTTATGTTAATTTGGATAAAAAACCTATAATATTCCATATTAATTTTAGATAAACCTAGGTTATGTAATTTAAATTAACTGTTCAACCACTTTTGCAGAGAATGACTTCTACACGTTCTAGTGCTCCTAACCTCGAGGCTGAACAAGTCTCTCAAGTAGCTGCTACTGCTGCTGCTCATAGTGCAGAGCAACAACAAGTTTCTAAACCTATTATTGCTCCTAGTGTTGAGGTTCAACAACCATCAGCACATGTTGTTGCTACCATTTCAAATGAACAAATTGATGATGATAACGATTAAATGGTCAGAGATAAAGGACTGACGTTGCAGAAAACACAGGTGCGTCATATTTTGACGGTGTTCGGAAAATTTCTTAAGGTGAAAATCAAAGGAATCAAATTTGATGTCAGTTGGAATGCACAAGGCTAACATGTGAATCCCAACAAGGCTATGATTAGTAGTTACATTGGAATTGTCACTCAACAACGCATGTCAATTAACATAGATTCATGGCACCATGTTGTGTTTGGGCTGAAGGCTATGATCAGGGAAGAAATTACAGTAACATTATGATATTATTTCTTTAATTTACTAGAAAATAAAATAATGAAACAGTTTCTTACTCTTCTCAATATCTTATAGAGTATATTTATAGTAGATGATTCACACAAGAATTATGTACTAAGGCTTACAGGAAGGATTCATCGAGGTTTTTGCACTATTCTAACAAAATGACACCTAAAAGATTCCAAAGGTAAAATAAACCTACACCCACCCCTTATCAACGCTCACCTGATATCCCAAGAAGCATGGTATGCATTTATTTGCCGTTGTGGGGATGAGAAGTTTCAGGTACATTGTGGATAATAATATGTTGTTTGAGGATATGTGTATTTATCACTTTGATTGTCAATATTTCATTTATGAAATAGCAAATCAGTACTGAAAATAAGTAATATGCATCAAAAACAACATACCCCTATCATAAATCAAGGATGGGGTATGCTTCACTATAAAAGAAAATGGTACGTATTTTAAATTTACAGTAATATTGTTAGGTGCCAAGAAACAAAATCATAATTATCTTTCTATATTTATATGTAGATTTATGTGTCTAAATACAAAGACACTTCCATCCCACATCATGTGCTATAGAAGGAGGCACGTGTGAATAAGGAAGGGAATCTAGTAGATGAAAACACACAAAAAGTGTGGGAAATATGTGTAAGTATGATATGATAAAAAGTTTTGTTTTAAATTGCTATTACATAATAATAATTACTTATTTTCTTATATCTGATAGTCATAGGAATCAGCTACTCCTATAGAGGATGAACACCTATTATTGATGGCTTTGAAGTGGCCAGAACAATACGGCCATGTCAGAGGTGCGGGTTTTGGTGTGACACCCCGAGTATATTTTTGAGGAAAAAACAAACAGATGATAGAGATAAGAAATGAAACAAATGGATGAAAGACTAGAAACTCTTGAAGAGTTATTTCAATGGTAGGGAGAGTTTCTAGAAAATTTTATGGGTGGGAAGCAAGGATAAGATACAACTAAAGAACAAACAGTGTATGAAGATCCCGCCCAACCCCCCACCAGCTTTGAGGCGAGCCATTCCCCTCAAAGAGTTGTCTTAGCCGTGGTAATCAATATTCTAATAATTGTTCCCATAAAATGTGAATCAGACAAACACTGATACTTTTCCTATACTGATCTTCTACAGGGTGATAATAATTGTGATTTATATCTGTCAACACCCACCTATCACCTTGTAGCGAGGTCTATGGTGTTCAACATCCCAAAGGACAAGCTGCATAATAGACTACTTCCAAAAGATCATCTAAAAGTGACAATTACTCTAGCTCATGAGCCAAATGCAGAGCTACCTATTCCACTTGAAGATGATGATATTCATACGGTCGAAAAGGCTATTGGGACATTCATTGCATGGCCCTTACAACTTGTAAGAGTACATGTGGACAAAGAGGTATTTATTTCCATTTTTTCAAGCTAAAACTTTAGCAATTAATGAAAAAAAGGTATAAACCAATGAATGTTATTATAGACAGAGAAAGGGAATGGGGTGACAAGAAATTTGGGTTCAAAAGCATCTAAAGGATCGACTAACCGATCACAAAGAGCTACTGAAATCACAATAACACCACCTATTCTCTATCCACATTTACTAGAATTGAAGACTCATGTGGATATGAAGATAAAAAATGGTAGTAGTCATATAGTTGTCTTTGAAAAGAATACATATAAAGAGGAAATTCAATATTTTGTTGCTACTGAAAATGTAAATGAGATCCTTGAATACAGGTGGCTAGGCGTCACAGTTGTAAATTTATATATGAGGTATGTTTTCATGAATTTATTTTCTAAAAGATGATATAATGTTCTAATTATGACTAAATGCATTTTATATTATTGGTAGGCATATATATGAAAAATATTTGAAGGGATTTTCCCATGAGCCAAAATTCAGACTCGTTGGTCCTCATACCACATCCACACAACTAACGAAATTAGAGCCATCAAAAAAGATGAAATAGTGAAAAGCTTGCTGAAAACATTAGAAAGAAAGATTACAGATGACTGAGTCTTATTAATACCAACCATGCAGAGGTAAAACTCTACGATTAAACCATATCAATTATATTTTCACTTATTTTATTAAGTATTCCTTTTTGAGTTTTTAGGCAACATTGGATGCTAATTGCGGTGAACTTGGATACTCTAAATATTTATTTTCTGGATTCAATGCAAGGATATCCAACAAACTGACCACACGTGATAGAGTTTGTGAATCTGTAAGACACTAAATCCAATGTTTTAGTTATAAACATAAAGTTATGTAATTTATATTATATTTTACTGAGGATTCTTCTATGATAGGGTAGTGTATCAATATCATCTAAAACAAGGAATGAGGATAGGGGTTAATCATAAGGAGGCAAGAAAATACTACGTTTGGACCAGTCTCAGGGAATATATAATAAAATTTCACCATCAAAATAGATATCAAAACAAGTTACTTATTCTCTAAATGATAAAAGTTTTTGCAGTGTCCAAAACAAACAAACGATAATGATTACGGTTATTATGTTTGTAAATTTATGTGAGAGATCATTTTCCATCAACAAACAAGCATCCCTAAAGAGGTATTTTCAAAAACAAATACTATTTCATTTAAATTATTTATTAATTCCTTATTTATATATTTCAAAGTACTACTCTGACTGTCGAAAAGCCTCATATTCACAAGAAAATGTATATTTTTTCAAAAATGAGTGGGCTGCATACCTGATGGAATATTTTACACAAATAGCATGAAGATCGGACTTGGGGATGTGTACAATCGGTAGCCATTTTTGAGAGGGGTTAAGGAGATCAAAAGATGAAACATTATTCTATGTAAATATTCATATGAAAATTGTAATTATTTTTAAATAAAGCATACTTTATCCAATGATCCATTTTTCCATTTTTCCATTCTAATAGATAAATTGTACAAGAAACATACAAGAATGATGAACCACTTTTCTTTTGGCTTTGGATAAAAAAACAGTAAAATCTCTAAAATAACTTCATATCTGACCAAAAAAATCATATTGTGTTTATACTTTAGGAGAAAGACCCATGGCTCATTTTTGTGGTGTACAAGTCAACCTCGCCTCAATCCAAGGCTTGGTGTGGCCAGTATCACTCAAAGTGTCTCTCTTTTGTTTAAAATGGACAGAATTTTAAGTGAAAACAACAAATAACATAAGGAAGACCAAAAAACACAGTAATATTGTGTTGTTACATTAGGATAATTATCCATGGGTAATTTTTTATGTTTAAGAGTCAACCCCACCTTAATCTGAGGCACAGTGTGGCTGGTATCACTCAAAGTGACTCTCTTTTGTTTAAAATGGATAAAATTTTATGTGAAACAACAACTGATGTACGGAAAACCAACCAAAAACATTAGGATTATGTTGATACTTTTGTAGAATGATCCATGGGTCATTTGTGACATTTACAAGTCAGTCATGCCTCAATATGAGGCACGGTGCAGCCAGTATCACTCAAAGTGTCTCTTTTTTTTAATGGACAGAATTTTAAGTGAAAACAAAAACTGACGTATGTAAAACAAACCAAATGCATTATTATTATGTTGATACTTTATGATAATGATCCATGGGACATGTGTGATGTGAAAGAGTCAACTATGCCTCAATATTAGGCATAGTGTGGCCGGTATCACTCAAAGTGTCTCTCTTTTGTTTAAAATGGACAAAATTTTAAGTGAAAACAACAACTGACGTATGGAAAACCGACCAAACGCATTCAAATTGTGTTGATACTTTAAGAGAATGATCCATGGGTCATTTTTGACACATAAGAGTCAACCCAGCATCAATCTGAGGCATGTTGTGGCCAGTATCACTCAAAGTGTCTCTCTTTTGTTTAAAATGGACGAAATTTAATGTGAAAACAACAACTAATGTACGAAAAACCAAACAAACTCATTCGGATTGTGTTGATACTTTAGGAAAATGATATATGGGTTATTTTTTATGTGTAATAGTCAACCTTGCCTCAATATGAGGCATGGTTTGGCTGGTATCACTCAAAGTGTCTCTCTTTTGTTTAAAATGAACAGAATTTTAAGTGAAAACAACAACTGACACTACTGGAAATACAATATTTCCCAACGGTTATAAACCATTGGTATATGTTATACCAACAGTTCTGAAAACCATAGGGAAGTAATCCATTGGGAAAACTTTTCCCAATGGTTTACTATGAACCGTTGGTATAGGGTGGGGAAATCCTAACTTATCCCAACGGTTGTGCCAAACCGTTGGGATAGTTTTTTCCAACGGTTTGGCTTGAACCGTTGGGAAATCCTAAGGATTATCCTATTTCCCAATGGTTTAGAAACCGCTGGTAAAGTTTTTTTACCAATGGTTCATTTAAGCATTGGTAAAAAAATCATCAGAGATGTTATGCCAATGGTTTGAAACCGTTGGCATAGCCTATACTATGCAAATTGCACAGCTACCTGCAATTTGCACAGCAGCTCTGCAATTTGGATAGCAGGCCTCATTTTGTGCATTCCCTCCCATTTTCAATCCAATTATTGTACCTACAATAAACTAATACATACATATACAATTATTGTACCTGGAATAACCAACTAACACATACATATAGAAAACAAATTCATACACATTTAACATATAATGCATCCTGGAACTATACACATCCATAATTAAATTAGAATTCATAACGTAATTATAAACATACATAATTCATTTAGAATTAAATTTAAAATTTAGATGACAATTATATGTGGAATCCATAATTCAATTCATTATTTGATCGGTTTTTTGTATACCATATATTTTTACCTGAAATGATGTCCATTTTAAACAAAATACATACACCTAGAGTGATACCGGACACACCATGCCTCGTATTGAGGCGAGGTTAACTCATACATGTCACAAATGACCCATTGATCATTGTCCTAAAGTATCAACATATTCCAAAAGTTTTTGCTCAGTTTTCCGTATGTCAGTTGATGTTTTTCACTTAAAATGATGTCTTTTTGAAACAAAAGACAGACACTTTGAGTGGTGTCGGCCACACCGCGTCTCAGATTGAGGCGGGGTTGATTCTTAAACATCACATATGACCCATGGATCGTTCTCCTAAAGTTTAAACAGAAACCGAATGCGTTTGATCAGTTTTCTATATGTATTTAAAATGTTGTCCATTTTAAACAAAAGAGAGACACTTAGACTGATCCCGACCACACCATGACTCAGATTGAACCCATTTTGGCTTGTACAGGTCACATATGACCCATGAATCATTGTGATAAATTATCAATAGATTTCGAATGCGTTTGGTCAGTTTTCCGTATGCCAGTTGTTCTTTTCACTTATAATCTTGTCCATTTTAAAAAAAAGAGACACAGTTAGAGTGGTGTCGGCCACACCGCGCCTCAGATTGAGGCGGGGTTGACTCATAAACATCACATATGACCCATGGATAGTTTTGCTAGATTATTGACACAAACCGAATGCGTTTGTTCAGTTTTCCGTATACTAGTTGATGTTTTTCACTTAAAATGACGTCCTTTTGAAACAAAAGACAGACACTTTGAGTGGTGGCAGCCACACCGCATCTCGGATTAAGGCGGAGTTGACTCATACACGTCACATATGACCCATGGATCGTTCTCCTAAAGTTTCAATGGAAACCGAATTCATTTGGTTAGTTTTCCATATGTACTTAAAATGTTGTCCATTTTAAACAAAAGGGAGCCACTTAGAGTCATCACGGCCACACCGTGCCTCAAATTGAGCCCGGGTTGACTTGTACACATCACATATGACCCATGGATAGTTTACCTAAAGCACCAACACAATCCGAATGCATTTGGTCAGTTTTTCGTATGTCAGTTGTTCTTTTCACTTATAATCCTGTTCATTTTAAACAAAAGAGAGACATTGTGAATGGTGTCGGCCACACCGCACCTTGGATTGAGGTGGGGTTGACTCGTACACATCACATATTACCCATGGATTGTTTTCCTAAAGCATCAACACATTTTGAATGCTTTTGGTTGGTTTTTTGTATGCCAGTTGATCTTTTCACTTATAATCCTGTCCATTTTAAACAAAAGAGAGACACTATGAATGGTGTCGGCCACACCGCGCCTCGGATGGAGGCGGGGTTGACTCGTACACGTCACATATGACCCATGGATCGTTGTTCCAAAGTATCAACACAATCAGAATCTGTTTGGTCGGTTTTCCATATGTACTTAAAATGTTGTCCATTTTAAACAAAAGAGAGACACTTAGAGTGATTCCAGCCACACCATGCCTCAAATTAAGGCGGGGTTGACTCTTACACGTCACATATGACCCATGGATCATTTTCCTAAAGAATCAACACATTTCGAATGCGTTTGGTTGGTTTTCCGTATGTCAGTTGTTCTTTTCACTTATAATCTTGTCTATTTTAAACAAAATACATACACAAGGAGTGGTCCTACCACACCATGCCTTGAATTGAGGCGAGGTTAACCCGTACACATCACAAATGACCCATCGATCATTGTCCTAAATTATCAACATATTTTGAACGCGTTTTCTCGGTTTTCTGTATGCTAGTTGATGTTTTTCAATTAAAATGATGTCCTTTTGAAACAAAAGACACACTTTGAGTGGTGTCGGCCACACCGCATCTCAGATTGAGGTGGGGTTTATTCGTACATATCACATATGACCCATGGATCGTTCTCCTAAAGTTTCAACGGAAACCAAATGTGTTTTGTCAGTTTTCTGTATGTACTTAAAATAGTGTCCATTTTAAACAAAAGAGAGACACTTAGACTGATCCCAGCCACACCACAACTCATATTGAGCTCGAGTTGGCTTGTACAGGTCACATATGACCCATGAATCGTTCTCCTAATGTTTCAATGGAAATCGAATGTGTTTGATTGGTATTCCGTATTTACTTAAAATGATGTCCATTTTAAACAAAAGAGAGCCACTTAGAGTGATTCCGACCACACCGTGCCACATATTAAGGTGGGGTTGACTCATACACGTCACATATGACCCATGAGTCATTCTCCTAAAGTTTCAATAGAAACGGAATATGTTTGGTCGGTTTTCCGTATGTACTTAAAATGTTGTCCATTTTAAACAAAAGAGAGCCACTTAGAGTGATTCCGGCCACACTGTGCCTCAGATTAAGGTGGGGTTGACTCGTACATGTCACATATGACCCGTGGATTGTTTTTCTAAAGTATCTACACAATCTGAATGCATTTGGTCGGTTTTCCGTATGCCAGTTGATGTTTTTCACTTAAAATAGCGTCCTTTTGAATCAAAAGACAGACACTTTGAGTGGTGGCGGCCACACCACGCCTCGGATTGAGGCGAGGTTGACTCGTACACATCACATATGACCCATGGATCGTTTTTCTAAAGTATCGACACAATCCGAATGCGTTTGGTTGGTTTTCAGTATGCCAGTTGATATTTTTCAATTAAAATGACGTCCTTTTGAAACAAAAGACAGACACTTTGAGTGGTGTCATCCACACTGCATCTCAGATTGAAGCGGGGTTGATTCTTACACGTCACATATGACCCATGAATCGTTCTCCTAAAGTTTCAATGGAAACCGAATGCGTTTGGTCGGTTTTCCGTATGTACTTAAAATGTTGTCTATTTTAAACAAAAGAGAGTCACTTAGAGTGATTCCAGCCACACCATGCCTCAGATTAAGGCGGGGTTGACTCATACACATTACATATGACCCATGTATCGTTTTGATAAATTATCGACACAATCCGAATGCGTTTGGTCGGTTTTTCGTATGCCAGTTGATGTTTTTCACTTAAAATGGCGTCCTTTTGAAACAAAAGACAGACACTTTGAGTGGTGGCGGCCAAACCGCGCCTCGGATTGAGGCGGGGTTGACTTTTACATGTCACATATGACCCATGGATCATTTTTCTAAAGTATAGACACAATCCGAATGTGTTTGGTTGGTTTTTCGTATGCCAGTTGATGTTTTTCAAATAAAATGACGTCCTTTTGAAACAAAAGACATACACTTTGAGTGGTGATGGCCACACTGCATCTCAGATTGAGGCAGGGTTAATTTTTACACATCACATATGACCCATGAATCTTTCTCCTAAAGTTTCAACGGAAACCTAATGCGTTTGGTCAGTTTTCCGTATGTACTTAAAATGTTGTCCATTTTAAACAAAAGAGAGACACTTAGAGTGATTCTGGCCACACCGTGGCTCATATTAAGGTGGTATTGAATCTTACATGTCACATATGACCCATGTATCGTTTTGATAAAGTATCAACACAATCCGAATGCGTTTGGTTGGTTTTCCGTATTCCAGTTGATGTTTTTCACTTAAAATGATGTCCTTTTGAAACAAAAGACAGACACTTTGAGTGGTGGCGGCCACATCACACCTCGGATTGAGGCGGGGTTTACTTGTACACATCACATATAACCCATGGATCATTTTTCTAAAGTATTGACACAATCCGAATGCGTTTGGTTGGTTTTCCGTATGCCAGTTGATTTTTTTCAATTAAAATGACGTCCTTTTGAAACAAAAGATAGACACTGTGAGTGGTGGCGGCCACAGTGCACCTCGGATTGAGGTGGGGTTGACTCGTACATATCACATATGACCAATGGATCGTTGTTCTAAAGTATAGACACAATCCGAATGCATTTGGTCAGTTTTCCGTATGCCAGTTGGTGTTTTTCAATTAAAATGACGTCCTTTTGAAACAGAAGACAGACACTTTGAGTGGTTCTGGTCACACCACATCTCAGATTGAGGCGGGGTTGATTCGTACACATCACATATGACCCATGAATCGTTATCCTAAAGTTTCAATAGAAATCGAATGCATTTGGTCGGCTTTCCGTATGTACTTAAAATTTTGTCCATTTTAAACAAAATAGAGACACTTAGAGTGATTCTGGCCACACCGTGCCTCATATTAAGGTAGGGTTGACTCGTAAATGTCACATATGGCCCATGTATTGTTCTGCTAAAGCATCAACACAATCTGAATGCGTTCGGTTGGTTTTCCGTATGTCAGTTGATGTTTTTCACTAAAAATGACGTCTTTTGAAACAAAAGACAGACACTTTGAGTGGTGCCGGCCACAACGCATCTCATATTGAGGCGGTTTGACTCGTACACATCACATATGACCCATGAATCGTTCTCCTAAAGTTTCAATGGAAACCGAATGTGTTTGGTCGGTTTTTCGTATTCTAGTTGATGTTTTTCAATTAAAATGACATCCTTTTGAAACAGAAGACAGGCACTTTGAGTAGTTTCGGCCACACCGAGTCTTAGATTGAGGTGGGGTTGATTCATACACATCACATATGACCCATGGATCATTCTCCTAAAGTTTCAATGGAGTCCGAATGTGTTTGGTCAGTTTTCTTTATGCCAGTTGATTTTTTTCAATTAAAATGACGTCCTTTTGAAACAGAAGACATACACTTTGAGTAGTGTCGGCCACAGCATGCCTTGTATTGAGGTGGGGTTGACTCTTACATGTCACATATGACCCATGGATTTTTTTACTAAAGTATCAACACAATCCGAATGTGTTTGGTCGGTTTTCCGTATGCCAGTTGATGTTTTTCAATTAAAATGACGTCCTTTTGAAATAGAAGACAGACACTTTGAGTGGTGCCGGCCACACCACATCTCAGATTGACGCGGGGTTGATTCTTAAAAGTCACATATTACCCATGAATTGTTATCCTAAAGTTTCAATGGAAACCGAATGCGTTTGGTCGGTTTTCCGTATGTACTTAAAATGTTGTCCATTTTAAACAAAAGAGAGCCACTTAGAGTGATTCTGGCCACACCATACCTCATATTAAGGCGGTGTTGACTCTTACACGTCACATGTGACTCATGGATCTTTTTACTAAATTATCGACACAATCCGAATGCGTTTGGTCGGTTTTCTATATGCCAGTTGATGTTTTTCACTTAAAATGACGTCGTTTTGAAAATAGAAGACAGACACTTTGAGTGGTGCTGGCTACACCGCGTCTCAAATTGAGGCGGGGTTGACTCGTACATGTCACATATGACCCATGAATCGTTTTCCTAAATTTTCAATGGAAACTGAATGCGTTTGGTCGGTTTTCCGTATGTACTTAAAATGTTGTCCATTTTAAACAAAAGAGAGCCACTTAGAGTGATTCCGGCCACACCGTGCCTTAGATTAAGGCAGGGTTGACTCATACACATCACATATGACCCATGGATCGTTGTTCTAAAGTATAGACACAATCTAAATGCTTCTGGTTGGTTTTCCATATGCCAGTTGATGTTTTCACTTAAAATGACGTCCTTTTGAAACAAAAGACAGACACTTTGAGTGGTGGCAGCCACATTGCATCTCGGATTGAGGCGGGGTTGACTTTTACACGTCTCATATAACCCATGGATCGTTTTTCTAAAGTATTGAAACAATCTGAATGTGTTTGGTTGGTTTTCCGTATGCCAGTTGATGTTTTTCACTTAAAATGACGCCCTTTTGAAACAAAATACAGACACTTTGAGTGGTGGCGGCCACATCGCGCCTCGGATTGAGGTGGGGTTGACTCGTACACGTCACATATGACCCAAAAAACTAAATATATGAGGGAATAAGGGGATTAATTGGTAATTTAGCTATCAATTGTTTTAGAATAGCTTTAATGGATTTAATAAATCATATAAGTTGTAATGTTCATGAAGTTCAAAATATTGTTTGACTATGTTTGAATACAGTTCAATTCCAAATTAAAAAATGCAATTCAAATAAAACTGCAACCAATAAACATTGAAAAATCACATAACTGTCAAGTCAGCTATCAATTGTTTTAGAAGAGCTTGAATGGATTTAATAAATTATACAAGTTATAATGTTCACCAAGTTAGAAATATTGTTTGACTATGTTTGAATACAGTTTAATTCCAAATTATAAAATGCAATTCAAATAAAACTGCAACCAATAAACATTGAAAATTCACATAATGGTCAAGTAAGCTATCAATTGTTTTAGAAGATCTTGAATGGATTTAATAAATCATACAAGTTGTAATTTTCACCAAGTTAGAAATATTGTTTGACTATGTTTGAATACAGTTCAATTCCAAATTAGAAAATGCAATTCAAATAAAACTGCAACCAATAGACATTGAAAATTCACATAACGGTCAAGTCAGCTAAAACATATTTGTGATTAATACTAAATCAATTTGAATATTACCAACCTTAACAACCCAACTCGAGGTAAACCAAAAGAATTGATAACATGGATGAATGATTCTATATATTTTCAACCACAACTTCAGGTTCACAATAAACTCTGACAATTGAGCTATTGGAGTAATCAAAAGAAATAAATGGATTGATTCCAATGGCACTAGGGACAGTGTCAATTCTATCATCACCATCATCAAAAATATGTCTTGGAATTACTTCAACTATGACACCAAATTCAGGTCGAAGTTGGTCTTTGACATAAAAAACTTGTTTAGACATTGATGTCAACACATATGATTCTTTAGTAGCAAGAGTGTGAGTCATATTAATTACTCTAAATCCACAACCATCAATAAATGTGCCATGTCTCGTCATCGAATCAAACCAATGGCATTTCATCATTTTGACTCTTCCATGAGAGTAATAATCCAATATTATTATTTTCTCAACAAATCCATAATAACCCACATTTTCAAATCGCGGTCTACTATCTGATGCACTGGCATAACAATCTATTATGGTAGTAACCATAACACCATCATGTTGTGTTCTCATGTTCTTTGCTCGTTCAGTGACAATAAATTTGTACCCATTGATAACAATTGATTTATAGTCACGAACCACGGTAGTAGGACCAAAAGCCAAAGTTCTTATTTACTCAAAGACATAGTCAGCATAAAAACTCAATACCTACAATATAAATGACTATTAAACTTAATTAAATATTGATATACTTATTTTAAACATAATTTTTTTTACCTTCAATTTTAACCAAGCAGAAAACTCTTTTCTATGCAAAGTCTCTCTCCTTCTCAAAGATAAAGAATGATGATTCCTATTTATCATTGTTTTATGTTCCCTGTAGATAAAAAATATGAATAGTTTAACAGATATATATGTAAGATATACATAATCAATTTAGTTACCTGATATAGTCATCGAACAAATCACAATTGAACAAAAGTGTGCGATGTTCCATCTCCCGCTCTTCATGGCTTAATGTCTTCAATGTATATGATCCAGGAATTCCTCCTGTTTGAGGAAGTGATGGAAAAATGGGTTCAATTTTCTCATACTATTCTTCTTCATTTCTCATTGGTCTGTTCAATCTTGTAGTAAGATTAGACAAATACATTGAGCAGAAATCCATACATTCTTGAGCCAAGTAACCATTCACGATAGAACCTTCGGGATGATTTTTGTTTCAGACATAAGACTTTAATGTGAACATATTTCTTTCAGTTGGATACATCCAACGAAAATAAATAGGTCCTCCAAGAAGTATTTTAGTGGGAATATGGACAGTCAGATGCAGCATGCATGTGAAAAATGATGGAGGAAATATTTTCTCCAACTCACACAAAATTAATGGGGCATCTGTCAACATTTTTTGCAAGAAATACTTGGATAACTTCTTAGCACAAAGATCTCTAAATAAATGGCACAACTGAATAACATCCACCCTTACATTATTGGACAAAAGTTGACGGATTTCTATTGGAAGCAACTCATGCAGTAGAACATGATAATCATGAGTCTTCAAAGATTTTAGCTTCAACTCTCTTCTGTTGACCCATTTAGATATGTTGCTTGAATATCCATCAGGAACTCTAATAGTCTCTAATACTTCCAGAAATTGATTTTTTTTCGTAGGTGTCATCACATAAGAAGAACATGGAAGTTTCCATTTATTTTCACTGATACGCATAGGATGTAATTCTGGTCTGATGCCCCAATCTACCAAGTCACGCCGAGATCGTAAATCATCTTTTTTCTTCCCCTTGAAATTTAGAAGAATCGAAAGAAACATTTCGCATATATTCTTTTCAATATGCATTACGTCTAAGCAATGACATAAAAAATTGGTTGACCAATAAGGCAAATCAAAAAAGATACTCATCTTCCTCCAATTGTAACAGGTTTCAGTGGAAACATTCTTTCTCTTTCCAGATTTCATTTGACCCTTCCCGAATGAAAAACTGAAATCTTTCAATTCATTAAGCACGCTAGTTCCAGACATACACTGGGGTGGATCATCAGTCACTATGGTATTATCAAATCTTCGACGATTCATTCTATATGGATGATCCTTTGGAAAGAATCATTGATGTCCCATAAAACTGAAACTACAGCGATGTTTCAGTCTTCTAGATCATGTATTCTTCATACAAACTGGACATGACAATTTTCCCTTCGTGCTCCATCCAGACATCATTGCATAAGCCCGAAAATCATTGATCGTCCACATAAGCGCAACACGCATCTAAAATATGTCTTTAGAACATGAATCGTATGTGCACACACTCACATCCCAAAGAAGTTTCAACTCCTTTATTAAAGGTTGCATGTATACATCAATATCAATGTTGGGATTAGAAGGACCAGATATGAGTATACTCATGAAAGTGAAAGGTTTTTTCATACACAACCATAGGGGAAGATTATAAATGTGTATAAAAACTGGCCATCTGCTGTGTGAAGTAAGCATCTTCCCAAATGGATTAAAACCATCGCATGAAATACCCAGCATAACATTACGCACGTCAGTTGCAAAATCAGGATGTCGAGCATCAAATCTCTGCCATGAAAATCCATCTGCAGGATAAACCAACTCATCATTAGTATTCTTTCTCTCGGTATCATTCCATCTCATTTTTATTGATATGTCATTAGACATAAAAAGATTATGGAGTCAGGGGATCAATGGGAAGTTCCACATTACTTTCTGTGGAACATGGGATGGTGTTCCATCAGATTTTGACTTCCAGCGGGATGTGCCACATTTTATACAATCATTTCATTCAGTGGTTTCCTCCCAGAATAAACTACAATCTTTCAGGAAAGCATGAATTTTGTTTCTTGAAAATCCAAGTTCCTCAACTAACTTCCATGCCATATAGTGGTTTGAGGGAATATCTGCATCATCTAGAAGTAAATCCTTCAAGAGGGTAAGAATGTAATCAATTGCTGTATTAGAAATCCCATACATAGTTTTCCCATGAAACAATCAGATTAAAAATTCCAGCTTTTTCATTTTATCGCATTGTCGATATACGGGAGTCGTGGCAGCATCATTCAATTTTTTTACCCTATCAATATCATCATTTTCACTAGATGCATCAGCTGTCCTCATATTGAAGTCTTCTTGAGTCGAAATCCTTTCTTTTTCATGATGACGAATAAACGGAAACCGATCATCTAACAAATTCTCCATTCTAGTCCTTTCATTTTGATCATCACCAATTATAGATTTCATTTTCTCCCCATTGTGATACCACACAAAGCAGTTTGCTTGAAAACCATTTTTGGTTATGTGGTAGCTGACTTCTTCACGGCTCAACCAAGGTCTACCAACACAATTGGAATATGGGCAGTGTATGCGACCACTATCTGAAGCATTGTAAAATGAAAAATCTATAAAGATCTCCAAATTGTTTTGAAAATCTCTTGAGATCTGATCGGTTTCATACATCCAACTTTTGTCCATTCTGTAAAAAGAATTTATATAAGTCATTTTGTCATAAACAATTCAATAGGATTGAACTTTAATAGAAAATATCTTTTGAAATCCATTTTAAATAATAAAATCCCTTTGATCATTTTTAATAAATATTTGGAGTATTCTCAACGTACCCCCATTTAGAAAAGTCACATTAAATGCCCAATTTCCATGCCAAACCCTTGAAAACAATTAGCATGAGACAATCATCGACCACAAATAACATAACTAGAAATTAAAAAAACAGAAACCAAATGTGATATAGAATTTAATGTTAAGTTAGGGGAAATGAGATTAAATAGAGACAACAACATCATAAATGGTTCCAACATCATAACTTTTGATTAAAACCACCCATAATAGGAATGGGAATGCCTCATACACCTAATCCTTAATAAAACAAACCAAATCTCTAATTAAAACATTGAATTTAGAGTTTCCACCCCACTTGGAGAGCCCTACCCCCACCCCACTTGGACAGCCCTACCCCCACCCCACTTGGACAACCCAGCACCCCCCCCCCACCCCACGTGGACAGCCCTACCCCCACCCCACTTGGAAAACCCAGCCCCCCCCCCCCACCCCACTTGGACAGCCCTACCATCACCCCACTTGGACAACCCATCCCCCCACCCTACCTAGACAGCCCCTCCCCCACCCCACCTGCACACCCTCCCCACCCCACTTGGACAACCCTGCCTGGACACCCTCCCCCACCCAACCTGCACACCCTCCCCCACCCCAAATAGCCCTACCCCCACCCCCTCCCCCACCCTACCTAGACAGCCCCCTCCCCCACCCTACCTAGATAGCCCCTCCCCCACCCCAAACATCCCTAACACCACCCCATTTGGACAACCCAGCCCCCTCCCCCACCCTACCTAGACATCCCCCTTCCCCACCCTACCTAGACAGCCCCTCCCCCAGCCCAAACAGCCCTACCCGCACCCCATTTGGACAACCCAGCCCCTCCCCCACCCTACCTAGACAGCCCCCTCCCCCACCCTACCTAGACAGCCCCTCCCCCACCCCAAACAGCCCTACCCCCACCCCATTTGGACAACCCAGCCCCCTCCCCACCCTACCTAGATAGCCCCTCCCCCACCCAACCTGGATAGCCCTTGACATCCTCCCCCACCCCATCTGCACACCCTCCCCCACCTCAAATTGAAACATAAATTCATCCAAATCAAAATCCAATTTTCAACTAACATAAATTCCACCAAAAGTACCATATCACCCCACTAAACAAACCCTTTACCATGTTTGAAGTGTAGAACAAAAAACATAAAAAAATCCAAGGGTTCTGTAGATAGCAACCCTAATTTAGCCTAAATGAAAACATCAAACGCCAAAAAAAAATAGAGAAATAATGCTAAAACTAAGGTAACACTTACTAATTTGAAGTGTGAAATAATATTTTGTTTGATTGAAGATGGATCTTGGGTGGAAAGAGTGTCGCGGCCGAGAAGAATTCAGGAGATCGATTAGGTTTTCTCTGCAATCAGTCTGCAATCGGGCTGGGTGGGGGTTAAGCTAGTCTATATTTGGGGGAAATCTTTCCCAATGGTTCTTAAAAACCGTTTGGAAAGATAGAGTTTTCCCAATGGTTTCATTAAACTGTTGGAAAAACTGTTTTTTCCCCATCTTTCCCAATGGTTTGATGAAACCGTTGGGAAAACTGATTTCTATACCAATATTTCCCAACAGTTTCATCAAAAAATTGGGAAAAAATCAATTTTTATAGATCTTTACTAACGGTTAATGCAAACCGTTGGTAAATATCAACTATACCAATGGTTCAAAAGAACCGTTGGTATACAACTGTTGGGAAAACCATGATTTCCAGAAGTGTGACATATGAAAAACTGACCAAACACATTTGGATTGTGTTGATACATTAGTAGAACGATAAATGAGTCAATTTTTATGTGTAAGAGTCAACCCCGCCTCAATCCAAGGAACGGTGTGGCCGTTACACTCAAAGTTTCTCTCTTTTGATTAAAATGGACATAATTTAAAGTGAAAACAACAACTGATGTATGGAAAACCAACCAAACTCATTCGGATTGTGTTTATAATTTAATATAATGATACATTGGTCATTTTTGACATGTACGAGTCAAAAGATCCTCAATATAAGGCACGGTGTGGCCGGTATCATGCAAAGTGTCTCTCTTTTTTTTAAATGGACAGAATTTTAAGTTAAAATATCAACTGACCAAATGCATTCAGATTGTGTTGATAATTTATGATAACTATAAATGAGTCATTTTTGACTTGTATGTGTCAACCCCACCTCAATATGAGGCATGGTGTGGCCGGTATCACTCAAAGTGTCACTCTTTTGTTTAAAATGGACAGAATTTTAAGTGAAAACAACAACTAACATACGAAAAACTAACCAAACACATTTAGATTGTGTTGATACTTTAGTATAATGATCCATGGGTCATGTGTGACGTGTAAGAGTAAACCTCAGCTCAATCCAAGGCACGGTGTGGCCGGTATCACTCAAAGTTTCTCTCATTTGTTTAAAATGGACAGAATGTTAAGTGAAAACAACAACTAATGTACAAAAAACCAACCAAATGCATTAGGATTGTGTTGATAATTTATTATAACAATACATGGGTCATTTTGGACATGTAAGAGTCAACCAATCCTCAATATGAGGCATGATGTGGCCAGTATCACTCAAAATGTCTCTCTTTTGTTTAAAATGGACAGAATTTTAAGTGAAAACAACAACTGATGTATAGAAAATGGACCAAACGCATTCAGATTGTGTTTATAATTTAGTAGAATGATACATGGGTCATTTTTGACATGTAATAGTCAACCCCACCTCAATCTGAGGCATGGTGTGGCCGGTATCACTCAAATTGTCACTCTTTTGTTTAAAATGGACAGAATTTTAAGTGAAAACAACAATTGACATACGGAAAACAGACCAAACGAATTCATATTGTGTTGATAATTTAGTATAATGATCCATGGGTCATGTGTGACGTGTAAAATTCAATGTTTACTCAATATGAGGCATGGTCTGGCTAGTATAACTCAAAGTGTCTCTCTTTTATTTAAAATGGACATAATTTTAAGTGAAAACAACAAATGACGTTCGGAAAACTGACCAAATGCATTCAGATTTCATTGATACTATATTATAATGATTAATGGGTCATGTTTTATGTGTAATAGTCAACACTGCATAAATAAAAGGCATGGTGTGGCCGGTATCACTCAAAGTGTCTCTCTTTTGTTTAAAATGGACAGAATTTTAAATAAAAATAATAACTGACATACGAAAAACTAACCAAAGGCATTATAATTTTGATAATAGTTTAGGAGAACTATAAATAGTTCATTTTTTATGAGTAAGAGTCAACCCCGCCTCAATCTGAGGCATGGTGTGTCCAGAATCACTCAAAGTGTCTCTCTTTTGTTTAAAATAAACAGAATTTTAAGTGAAAACAACAACTGACGTACGGAGAACCTATCTAACACATTATGATTGTGTTGATACTTTAGTAGAACTATACATGGGTCATGTGTGACATTTTAGAGTTAAAATTTCCTCAATCCGAGGCACGGTGTGTCTGGTATCACTCAAAGTGTCTCTCTTTTGTTTAAAAAGGACATAATTTTAAGAGAAAACAACAACTAACGTACGGAAAACTGACCAAACACATTCATATTGTGTTGATACTTTAGGGTAACAATACATGGGTCATTTATGAAGTTTAAGAGTCATCCCCTAATCAATATAAGTCACAGTGTGGCCATTATCACTCAAAGTGTCTCTCTTTTGTTTAAAATATATAGAATTTTAAGTGAAAACAACAACTGACGTATGGAAAATGAAAAAAATGCATTTGGATTGTGTTGATACTTTATTATAGTAATCCATGGATATTTTTTGATGTGTATGAGTCAATACCACCTCAATCCAAGGCACGGTGTGGACGGTATCACTCAAATTGTCTCTCTTTTGTTTAAAATGGACATAATTTTAAGTGAAAACAACAACTAACGTATGAAAAACTAAGAAAATACATTAGGATTGTGTTGATACCTTATTATAAAGATCCATGGTCCGTTTTTGAGGTTTAATATTCAACCCTGTCTCAATTTGAGCCACGGTGTGGCCAGTATCACTCAAAGTGTCACTCTTTTGTTTAAAATGGACAGAATTTTAAGTGAAAACAACAACTGACATACTGAAAACCAACCAGACGCATTCGGATTGTGTTGATACTTTATGATAATGATCCATGGGTCATTCCTGATGTGTAAGAGTCAACCCCACCTCAATAAAAGGCATTGTTTGGCAGGTATCACTCAAAGTGTCTCTCTTTTGTTTAAAATGGACAGAATTTTAAGTGAATACAACAACGGACATACGGAAAACCAAAAAAATGCATTCGTATTGTATTAATACCTATGTAGAACGATCCATGAGTCATTTATGATATTTAAGAGTCAACCTTGCCTCAATTAGAGGAACTTTGTGGCCGGTATCACTCAAAGTGTCTCTTTTTTTTTAAATGAACAAAATTTTAAGTGAAAACAACAACTGACGTATGGAAAACAGACCAAACACATTCATATTGTGTTGATACTTTAGTATAATTATCCATGGGTAATTTTTGACGTGTAAGAGTCAAATCCGCCTCAATTAGAGGCACGGTGTGGCCGATATCACTCAAAGTGTCACTCTTTTGTTTAAAATGGACAGAATTTTAAGTGAAAACAACAACTGAATTATGGAAATCCAACCAAACACATTCCGATTGTGTTGATACATTAGTAGAATTATCCATGGGTCCTTTTTAATGTTCATGAGTTAATCCCGCCTCAATCTGAGGCACGGTGTGGCCGGTATCATTCAAAGTGTCACTCTATTGTTTAAAGTGGACAGAATTTTAAGTGAAAATAAAAAACTGACATACAAAAAACCAATAAAACGCATTAGGATTGTGTCTATACATTAATAGAACAATACATTGGTCATTTTTTAAATTTAAGAGTCAACCTCATCTCAATCTAAGGCACGGTGAGGACGATATCACTCAAAGTGTCTCTCGTTTGTTTAAAATAGACAGAATTTTTAGTGAAATCAACAACAGACGTACAGAAAACTAACCAAAAACTTTCATATTATGTTGATACTTTAGGATAATGATACATGGGTAATTTCTGACATGCAAGATTCAACCCTGCCTCAATCCGAGGCACGGTGTGTCCGGTATCACTCAAAGTGTCTCTCTTTTGTTTAAAATGGACAGAAATTTAAGTGAAAAAAAAAACTAACATACGAAAAACTGACCAAACGTATTTGGATTGTGTTGTTACTTTATTAGAATGATTCATGGGTCATTTTTTATGTGTACGAGTCAACCTCGCCTCAATCTGAGGCACGGTGTGGCCGGTATCACTCAAAGTGTCTCTCTTTTGTTTAAAATGGACAGAATTTTGAGTCAAAAACAATAATTGGCGTATGGAAAACTGACCAAACACATTTGGATTGTGTTTATATTTTAGTAAAAATATCCATATGTCATTTTTAACATGTAAAAGTCAACCCTACCTCAATTCGATGCATGTTGTGGCTGGTATCACTCAAAGTGTCTCTCTTTTGTTTAAAATATACATAATTTTAAGTGAAAACAACAACTGACGTGCGGAAAACCAACCAAACGCATTCATATTGTGTTGATAATTTAGTATAACAATCCATGGATCATTGGTGACATATAAGAGTCAACCCTACCTCCATACGAGGCATAGAGTGGCTGTAATAACCCAAACTGTCTCTCTTTTGTTTAAAATGGATAGAATTTTAAGTGAAAACAACAACTAACATACAGAAAACTGACCAAATTCATTTGGATTGTGTTGATATTCAGTAGAACGATCCATGGGTCATTTTTAACATGTATGAGTCAACTCTTCCTCAATATGAGGCATAGTGTGTCCTGTATCACTCAAAGTGTCTCTCTTTTGTTTAAAATGGACAGAATTTTAAGTGAAAACAAAAACTGACGTACGAAAAACTGACCAAACGCATTCATATTGTGTTGATAATTTAGTAGAACGGTCCATGGGTCACGTTTTACTTGTAAGAGTCAACCCAGTCTCCATCCAAGGCACGGTGTGGCCGGTATCACACAAAATGTCTCTCTTTTGTTTAAAATGGACAGAATTTTAAGTGAAAACAACAACTGACATTACTGAAAATTGACCAAATGCATTCATATTGTGTTTATACTTTAGGATAACGATACGTGGGTCATTTTTGATGTTTATGAGTCTAACCCACCTCAATATGAGGCACGGTGTGGATGGTATCACTCAAAGTGTCTCTCTTTTGTTTAAAATGGACAGTAATTTAAGTGAAAACAACAACTGACGTACAAAAAACTAACCAAATGCATTTTTATTGTGTTTATACTTTAGGAGAACGATCCATGGGTCATTTTTGACATGTAAGAGTAAACCCCGCCTCAATTTGAGGCATGGTGTGGCTGGTATCTCTCAAATGTTTTCTCTTTTGTTTAAAATGGACAGAATTTTAAGTGAAAACAACAACTGACGTACGGAACACTGAACAAACGCATTCTTATTGTGTTGATACGTTAGGAGAATGATCCATGGGTCATTTGTGACATGTACGAGTCAACCCCAACTCAATCTTAGGCATGGTGTGGCCGGTATCACTCAAAGTGTCTCTCCTTTTTTTTAAAATCGACATAATTTTAAGTGAAAACAACCATTGACATACAGAAAACCAAAAAAATGCATTAGGATTGTGTTGACACTTTATTGGAACTATACATGGGTCATGTGTGATTTGTACGAGTCAATCCCACCTCAATCTAAGGCATGGTGTGGCCGGTATCCCTCAAAGTGTCTCTCTTTTGTTTAAAATGGACAGAATTTTAAGTGAAAACAATAACTGACGTATGGAAAACTGACCAAACGCATTAGGATTGTGTTGATACTTTAGGATAATGATCCATGGGTCATTTTTTATGTGTATGAGTCAAATCCACCTCAATCTGAGGCATGGTGTGGCTGGTATCACTCAAAGTTTCACTCTTTTGTTTAAAATGGAAAAAAATTTATGTGAAAACAACAACTGATGTACAGAAATCCCCCTTTCTACCATACACACCAAAAGCGTTCATTTTTTCCTAAATAAACACATACTATTGAAATAAAAACTATTAAAAACCATTTTAAAAATACCAATGATCTTAAAATACATGAAATTAATTCCATTAAAACCATTAAATCCCCCCACCCCCTGGACACCACCCCACCCCCTGGACACCACCCCACCCCCCCTCAACACCCCCATGGACATCCCCCCCCACCACCCTGCACAGCCCCCCCCCCACCCCCTGGACATCTCCCAACACCCTGGATGCCCCCCACCCCCTGGACATCGTCCAACACCCTGGACGCCCCCCCACCCCCTAGACGCCCCCCCCCCCTCCCCACCCCTCCTAGACACCACCACACCACCTGCACACCCCTTCACCCCCCTGGACACCCGCACCCCCATGAACAGCCACCCCCACCCCCCTGGACACCACTCCACCCCCCTTGGACAGCCCCCCCCCCCCAACCCCCTGGACCCCCCCCCCCCACCCCCAAGACACCACCTCACCCCCTAGACACCCCCCCCCCACCCACCCCCTGGACACCCCAACCCCTAGAAATCCCCCCAACCCCCTGGACAGCCCCCCCCCCCCCACCACCACCACCACCACCATGGACACCCCCCCCCCACCCTCCCTGGACACCCCCAACCCCCTGAATGGCCCCCACCCCCTGGACGCCCCCCACCCCCACCCCTCCTAGACACCAACCCCCTTAGACACCCCCACCCCCATGAACAGCCACCCCCACCACCCTAGAAACCACCCCACCCCCTGGACACTGCCCCCCCCCCCTCCCCCCACCCACCCACCCACCCCCCTAGACACCCCCACCCCTGGAAATCCCCCCAACCCCCTGGAAACCTATCCCCCCCTATACACCCCCCCCCCCAACCCCCCTGAACACCCCCCCAACCCCTGGAATCCCCCCACCCCACCCCTAGTCGCCCCCCACCCCTCCTAGACACCACCCCACCAACTGGACACCCCCCTCCTCCCTCACACCACCTAGACACCCCCACCCCCACGGACAACCACCCCCACCCCCTGAACACCACCCCACACCCCTTGGACAGCCCCCCCCAACCTCCTGGACCCCCCACCACCACCACCACCCCCCCTAGACACCACCCCACCCCCTAGACACCTCCCACCCCCTAGAAATCCCCCCAACCCCCTGAACACCACCATGGACAGCCCCCCCCCCCCCCCCCACCCTATATATCCCCCCCCAGACACCCCCATCCCCCCGGACACGCCCACCCCCCTGGAAACCCCTACCCCCCTTTAACAGCCACCCCCAAACCCCTAAACAGCCCCCCTAACCCGCTGAATTCTGAATTGAATTCTTTATTTATTTAATTAACTTACTAGTTATGTGTTAATGGTGTATGGGTATACATGTTTTATTGGTATACTTGTTGTATGTGTATTCTTGCTGTAATTACTTTATGAATTATGTGTTAATTTTGTATGGGTATAATTATTGATATGCTGATTTTTTTGCAGGTCTTGTTTTAGTGTGCTACTGCTGAATTTTATGTTACAGCAGGCAGGGCATTTATCAGTGCTTTTTTAGCATTGATAAATAATCCCTTTATCAGTGCCTTTTTAACACTAATAAAGGATCCCTTTATTAGTGCATTTTTAGTGGTAATAAAGCCTCCCTTTATCAGTGATTTTTTAGCACTGATAAAGGGGACCAACCCCCCCCCCCTTATCATCGCTGATTTTTATAGCGCTTTTGTAGCGTTGTTAAATCCCGTTTTAAGTGTTAATAAAGACCATTTTTTAGTAGTGAGGGAATGGGGCCTTCTATCAAAGCATATAAATCTACTAACCACATTTAATATCATTGCTGGTATAGAAGGAATTTAAAATTAAAATGGAATCCCTATAAAGCTTACCCAAATAGTTGATTTCAGAGGATATCACTTCAAACAATAGTCGAAAGACCACCAAAGAGAGAAAACTTAGAGTTGTTGATGAAATGAGGGCTGGTGGACTAGGTAGAAATTAGATATTCTTCCATGTCAAAATAAATGAGGATATATTGGGGGTCCAAGAGGCTGATGAGCATGTGTTCTTATAAATCCCATGATTCAGATAAGAATAAGTCAAATACATTAACCAAGGGGTGATTCTATCCAAAACAAGCAACCAGGGAGTGATGACCATGGTCAAGGCCTCTAAGAACTCCTATAGGAAAACTATGAGTTTGGGAAAACCTTAAACAAAATAAGGGACCATGGTACAAATATTGATTCCAAGAAAAGTAGGGAGAGAAGAAGGATTGATGATGGGAGTAAAAAAAGGCTAGGTTGATCCATGGATCTAGGGCATCCCCTCTCCATTTCTAGCGGGGAAGGGATGGCAGTAGTATCCATCACTATTAGGTCATAGATGACCAATGAGAGGAGGATCTTAGAAATACCTTCTGTAAAATCCTCATGAAGCCATAATACATACTGTATATACATACCATATTTTACTATTCACACAAAAAAATCAAATATCTGATAAAATTATTAAAAATTTACCAATGGCCAATCTCAACATTCCTTTTTATGAAAATAAATTTTGTATAGATGATAAATATATTACTAAATAAAAACTCTTAGTGTATTTTAAAAATATTTATTTAGTAAAAAAATTTAAAAACTTCATTTTAGAAAATATTTGTTGTTATAAGACACACACACACACACACACACACATATATATATATGTGAAATTAAGTTACCATTCATTGATTAATATAATTATATATTTTTTTCTATTATATTACTACAATATAATATTATGTGTTTTACTTGACACTTACATTCTATACATAACGGTCACATTACTATTCCAACAGGTATGTTATTTTTTCAATGGTCACCTTACCCTTATATGATTATATTACCCATTATAAATACACATAATTCTAACTTATAAAATCATTCATATCATTCTCTTAATTTTTAAAAAATTCCACTTCATTGCTTAATGTTTTTTTTATATTAGTAATACATCTTTTATTCATTTTATTCTTTACAGAGTATTATCCCCCAGAGCTCAATATTATGGTGTTGGCATATATTTTTATATGTTTTGTAGTTTTATTTATAATCATTATAGTGAATATAAATATTTAGTTTGTATTGTACTATTTTGATGAAATAAAATATTTTTTAATGTGTTGTAGATATTGTAATGAAATATTTATTTATTGTTATAAAATATTCAATTTTACAATTACAAAGAACCTCTCTAAAATATATGTCATGAAGGAAAGGCATATTTTTAGGAATCTAATCAGAATAATTTCAAGAATATGGAACAATACAAGTGAAAAATAGAAACATGGAAAATAAAAAATAAATCCTATATTGTAAAATAAACAAAAAACATAAATTTTTAAAAAAAATGTTAGGATCACAAAACATATGCTTAGGCAAAACATGCAATGAGTTTATTAATGAAAATTATGCATGATCAAAAACCCTAAAGTTCTATGTTTAGAACATATTCTTTCTATAAAATTTGAATACATCCGTTTTTCTTACAACTTTTATATCATCATCTCCGTTAATAAAATATAATTTAAGAGTAAAAAATATATAATAATTAAGGGATGAGGGGTGTAAAATGTGACACATAATAACTCATTATCCCCAAACCCTCATGATTTATCTGAATGTTGAACTCTTTAATTCTCATCTCATAGTGTTTTTAATTCCTATGACACGTCATTACATGATGTACTAACCAATTAAAGTTGACTTGGGTTAAATAATCAACTAACCAGGCATAACATACCCGATCTGGTTCACTTGTGAATAACTGAATCGTGTTTCCACATGGGCCCAAGCATGTATCCACGTACCACATTGGTTTCTGACTAGTAGTGAGAATCTAAAGGATATCATTGGGAGACTATGCCCTTTAGTAAAAGTGGAAATAACAGCAAAAATCATAAAAAAAACATCTATCACATACCATAACAAGCACATAACATGGGAAATTCAAAATAATACAAAATATATAATCATGTTGAAATATATTGAAGTTCATATAGTAAACAAGAAAAAAATCACAAAAAAAATATAAATCCTAAATGGTTTTGGGGCCATGATCAATCCCATCATCCATGCTCTAGTACCAACATACCGGATCACCCGTCATACTGAGGGTCCTTGACCTTATACTAACCTACAATCATGAAGTCTTCTTGGGTACCAAAGGCGGCCCAATCAAGGTGTGAGTAAAACCCAATAGGCCAACACCTAGAGTGTCTAAATCATATTCATTATGAATGCACTATATACTAATATTCAATTAAATAAAATAAGTTGTGACACAATAATTTAGAACAATACATACTATCAACCCTCAAATTAGGGTGGCACTTGAGGTCAGACGTACCTACTTCATCTAGTGTTGGATGTCTCTTTCCTCAATACCATAATAATTTTTATAATTATATAGGAATACCATATACTTGGAATCACATCAAGGTCCCCCAACAATAATAATCATAATAATGGGCATACCAGAACTTTGGAATCACATCAAGGTCCCTCAATAATAATGATGATGATAACACAAATATTGAATCCTTGGAATCACCGCAATATCCCCCAATAATAATGATCATAATAACATGAATACCTGACCTTTGGAATCATATCAAGGTCTCCTGATAATAATGATCATAATAACATGTATATTGAATCATTGTAATCACATCAAGGTCCCCCAACAAAAACAATCATAATAATAGGAATACCAGATCCTTGAAATCACCTCAAGGTCCTTCAATAATAAATATCATAATATTATCTTGAATAATTACATAATCATGGGTCATTATTTCATCAACAAAATCATCAACCAAAATATAATGGCCCAGAATTTATCAATTCATATCAACCAAGGGGTAAAAATAATTAATTCAAATTAATCTCATGATTTTAAGTTACATTCTATGTATCTTGGAAGAGTATACTAGTTATAGTGTAGGCCAAAGTTTTTCCTAGAGTCACCTCTTTAATCTCCTCTTAATTTTCAAGGGGTTCGCACCTTGTGTGGTGGACTATATTTACGTCTTCACTCTCCAAAGGGATACATGAATCCCAAGTAAGATAGTACTATATTTCATTGAGGATCACGATTCAATTATTAAATAGAGAGGTCCAAGCTCACAATGTGTTGGTGTGGATATACATTGTATATACATGGAAACATCACTAAAACATTAAGGGATAGCTCAATACCACCTACCTAAAACACTTTTAATTTATAATAATTGAATGATATCCATAATAGAAATGTAAAGATAAATCCTTTAGTCTAAATGCATCATAAAAACCTATCAAAACAAACTTGGAAGAGATATCATGTAAGGTAGTCACTCGAACGAAGAAAAATTGTTCAGAACTAATCCTAGAATCATTGAGATCTATAAAATCTAGAAAAGGAGGAATGAATAGGGTTAAATCAAGACAAATGATATATTAATAACCTTCACTTAAATACCATTCACAATCTCATCAATGGGTGTAACTCCCCAATGAAGATCAGGTAGCTGATTTTGGCCATTTCAAACAAATTCTAATAGGTATCACCATGGAATGCTAATTCTCACCACAGTCATGGTGGCTTTGATTGCACCATTCCCATGAAATCCACCGTGGATATCGACAATGATGTGGAGGATAAACCTTGGTCATTATAGACCCAACATTCCTTTCACCAAGGTGTAGTGAGACCAAATTGGTCAGGGTCCATAGGAATGCTCCCCATAATCCACACCCATCACCATTTCTAACCTAGGCATATTGATCTTCCAATTATGTACAGGAAATCTCTAAGTAAACCCCATCTTGGACTATATCATGGTCCAACCCGTGTTACACTGTAAAATGAAAAAAAAAACCATTTATAGTCACCTAGAACCATTTGAAACATCCAAAACCCAAATAATGTCATCATTAGGCACAATAATGTATACCATAAAATAGGGATGTGGCACTAGAGTCATATCACATTTATTTAGCATGAAAAAAATATTTCATTATAATTCTCTCCTGTATTGTAGGGATATCATGGTATATACTTTAAATACAAAACATATGTGATAAAAAATAAGTGAGTTTACATAAGATAAAACAACCAGAAATGATGAGAACAAATGGGGAGTTATTTCTATTAGAGGTACCATGGGTATGACGATGGTTGTTTCTCTAAAAAATCCAATTAAAACCAAAAAAACAATGATTTGAATGTATTTATCAATATTGAGAAAACCATTAGAAAACCTTGAAAAATTACATTGTCTTTTGCATCCATCCAGTTGTAGTTTTCTTGTGATGATCCCCTTTTAAAGGGCTAGAATATTTAAATTTTTCATTTTATTTGTTAACAAGTATGATATGTATTTTATGGGCCTCTAACATTATCAAGGTAACATTTTATTATCTACATAATTTATTCATCGATCTCATTATTATAGTTGTTTTATGGGATGAATAAACCTTGTGTGATTTTGACTTTTTACCATGAATTAAAGTAAATCAATCCTCATCTATAATTGAATGTTTTTACATTTTCATTAAAGGAATATCCTCTTGCACAACATATCTTAAAGTAAATAATCTTATAATAACATTCACATTATTCTAAGGTGTAGTAGGATAGGTGATGAAAAAATGGTATCGTTATTTAATTCAACACTTATCTTTAGTGTTTATAACCTAGTTAACCAAATTTTATGAAGGAAAATAGGTAAAATAGTAAAACTATTAATGAATAAGCTTTTAAAACAAGTAGGACTATTTAATTATATTATTGGTTTTTTAGTTTTTTAAATATTTAAAAAATATATTTTGGTTTTTTAAATGGAATGATTTTTTGGAATCTCACATTGAAAATGGAAATATAGTGGGTCTCCTTTATTAAGGGGAACATATTTATCATTATTAAAAATAATGAAGTCGGGGGGCGGATATTCTTGTAGGGGATGGTTCACTTCACCATCCATGTGTGTGCATTTAATCATGCAATGTGGTTCTTTGATGTCTCACTTTTTACTTTTCATTTTGTAATGGTGTGAGATGTGCCTTAATTTTTTTCAATGGATCGGTAGGTCACATCGATTCAGACCCCAGCCCGAACAGGTACGTCCGATAGGGAAAACTAGCTCACCAAATGAGTAGTATCTGGACTATCAATTGGATCTCATATTATCTAACTGGATATGAAATGTGGGTCTCAATCTGATATAATCATTAAAGGAACTCCATGAATCCAAATAACTTATTATACATAGAGTAATTCAAGCTCTGACACTTTCATCGACTCCTTGAAGGGAATAAAATGAGATAATTTTTTTAATTGATCAATAAATAACCATATCATATTTCTCCCTCTAGGAGACCATGGAAATATAATAATGAAATACATGGAGATTATATCCAATTTACACACGAGTATTGGGAGAGGATGCAACAAATTGGCCAGTTGTTGGTGTTTATCCTTGATTCCCTAAGAAGTAAGAAATCGAGATAAAAATTCTAAGATCGCTCATACAGTGACCTAGGATTAACATACATAGATATTATATCATGTTAGATGGATATTCATCACATTACAAAAAATACATACCCATGGATCGTAATGGTTTAGTGTATTTAGAAACTTGGAAACATAATCTTCTAACTTGGGGAAAGATCTTCAACGTCACCCATAAAGATCTTCCCCTTTATTACTCCTAAATAAAACCTCTCCTTGTAACTTAGGTAAAGGAAACATAAGTAAGGGGTGATATCAAATTCTTGGTATGGTTAATAAAAGGAGATACATAAGCATAACATAAGCATAGGGGTATGAGAACATCTACATAACATTGAAAAATCATACCCTACATATCAAAGAACATAAACTTGAATCATGGCATAAATATTGGAAGATATTGAGAAATAAATCATAAGGGAATCAATATAATTATCCATGAGAGAATAATATGAATAAAACATATAATTTTTGGCAAACACATAAGCATATAACAATGACTTCCATAGTATTAAAGGCTTAATGCCAAGGCTATCTTAGTGGAATGGGTTTACTCCCCAAAACATCTTAGAAGTCAAGGTTCACTCCCAAGACCATCTTAGAAGACAAGGTCCTTTATTTAATTGGTTTAAATCCCCATTATAGCCTTGTATTACTCAACCAGATTCAATTCCCACTCCAGTCATTTATTACTAAACCGGGTTCACTCCTCATTCCATCCATGTATTACTGAACCGGGTTTACTTCTTGTTCCATCTTTATATTACTTAATCAGGTTCACTTCCCACTCTAGACTTGTATTACTAAACTGATTTCACTCATTGTTCCAGCCATTTATTGATGAACTGGATTTACTTCCTATTCCATCCCTATATTACTAAACCGAGTTCACTCCTCGCTCCAGCCCTGTATTTCTAAATTGATTTCACTCCACGTTCCATTCATTTCTATCTCATGATATATAAATATTTACCCAATGCATTGTAGGTAGGTATAAGTACCACCCATCACATAATTAAATCATACATACATGTGAAACAACATAAAAAAACTTTCATCATACCATGACCCGTAAAAAGATATGGGTTTCATAAACATCATATCATAACCCCTGAAATGAAATGGGTATCATAAACATTTCATCATATCATTACCTTTAGAAAATAGATAGGTCGTGTAATAATTCCATCAAATCATAACCCATGAAAGGAAGTGAGTTTCAAAATCATATAACCCATGTAAGAGAAACTATTTTCACAAACATCATTCCATAAAAACATAAACCATTCAATAATGAATAAGAATTTTATTCTTGGATCATATCCCCAGTAAAGAATAAACTATAAAAAAGTATGTAATATTAGATGGAAAATTATTTTGAAAGATAAAATGGAACATTTATTAATAAAAATATCCTTTCTTAAAAAAATACTTTTCATAAAACCATTTAAAAAATTATTTTCTTATAAATACTGCTTTAAAATTTCATTTAAAAAATTTCTAGAGTAAAATATCATCTCCACTTTGAAAAATTATTTTTAAGACATTAAGTATTTTGAAAACCTTTTTTATTTTAAAATATCTTTTTAAACTTATAAAGGAAGCTTGAAAATGTTTTGGAAACCTTTTCTTTTGAAAATACTTTAAAAACATAAAAATTATGCTAGAAATCATTTTAGAAACTGTTATCTTTGAAAATAATTTTAAAAATTAAAAAGAAGGTTTGAAATCATTTTGGAACCCTTTTTCTTTGAAAACCACTTTAAAACAATGAATTTATAGAATATTAATAAAAAACATTTTCTTTAAATATAACCTTGTAAAATTTAAAAGGAAACTTCAATTAAATTGCATTTATAATGGTTGGTAAGTCCGTACATTCCAAACATTCCTTTTGCACCTTAAAAAGTTTAGAAAAGTGACTTGATCTGAAAATGAAAAGGATATTAATTTTAAAACCCTTTTTTATTAAAAATGTAAAACATGGGTAAAAAATTATTTTACACCTCATAGTAAAATATTTTTTAAAATATTTTTAGAAAACACAGTTTTGTAAATAAAACAAATTTCTGACTAGAGAGAGAAATAAAGTAAGATTTTCTTAAAAATATTTTCTTTATTATATAAGTACCATAGAGTGGGAAAATGGTATGAATAAATGGACACATCATTTATAACCATAGGATAAGAAAATTCATGGGATTTCTTGATATATGGATCATAATATTTTTTATAATGGAATCATAATCATAAATAATCCTAATAAACAATGAGATTTTAAAAATAAACTCTTACAACTTTGGTAACTTTAAATCATAATTCCTATGAGATAATAATGTTAAATGAAACTTTTCAAATCATTAAAGGAATAATATTCATGATATAACTTTTTATAGTGATATATATGCACCTTATAAAATAATATAGGTGCATAACATAACATGTTTCTCAAAGAAGGTAAATTGAGAAAAAATTGCCTAACCGATTTGGTAACTTTTGAACCATGAACCCCATGAAATATATATCATGAAATAGATATGTGAATACCCATAAATTTAAGTATAATTATCATATAATAAATTTATGGGTAGTATATATACCACGCAAAATAAACTAGTGGTGAACATTGCATGTATCTCATGGATATAAAAAGTGAGACGAGAAAACCCTTACCTTAAGTCTTAACTTTCTTCATACACGTTCAAACCTATTGTATAATAAATATAAGTTTATTATAAATCTAAAAAAGAACCATATTATTATATCTAATACCCTATATTATTTATTTATGAATTTATATTACCCTTTTATTAACAACTCCATGTTAATGTTATGTTTTGGGTAATATCTACTTTATTTTTCATATATGATTTCACTTGTTATTATCGATCCTCTTAATTAGACCATGATTTAGTTATTTAAATAATTTAAAACATGATATAAATTTCATATATATCCATTATATATGTTTTTTTAATAATCTATAAAATATATAAATATGAAATGGAATACACCGTTCATAGAGACGGTAGGTCATACGTACGTATGAATGTTGTTTCTATTTTATTGTCGTATTGGAAGAAATAAAGTAATATATATATATATAATATCATTAAATTTTAATTATTATTTCATATATATCATATAAATTCACTAAAACTATCCTTAATATATTCTATGTAATGTGTGAATGAATCACATCACTTTGGGGAGGTGGTAGTCCACACGTCCACAAACGAAGTTATCGTATTTACACAAAATGAAAAGCATGAAGGTATGTTTTATATAATAATTCAAAAAATCTTAAAGACATTATAAATATCATATATATCATATAAAAAATATTTTCCATCATAATGACCACCCATGAGAGGTGGTAAAATAAATAAAACAACATCATTTCGTGAGACAATAGTTCGCCATACACAAGAATGGAAAGTTCATTACCCATTAGATGGAATTATGTTTAATTTTAGATAGAAATATTTTAATAAAAACATATCAGTATATTTAAAATAATTATTTTATTATTTAATAATTGGATAATAATATTTTAGGGGTGGATAATGAAAACAAAAAAAAGGATCTTGAGGAAGGATGTTACCTCTTTGGATAAGTCCTCTTGATTTTCACAAAAGGGAATCCTTGGTTGGTTTTATGAAAAAAATTGAGGTTTATATTATGAATTTAGGGATGTTGGGAGATTATTTGAGTAGTTTTTGTGTGAGAAAAAAGTGCTTTATAGGTTTGTATAAGTGGGAGGGTGAGTTTCATTTTATAGTGGAGGATGAGTGGCATTCTTGTAAATTTTTGAAAAGGGAATTCCACCTACATCTTCCTCATGTAAAGTGGCTCCAATAATGAAAAATATTGGATACAAGGTAGTGTGGGGTTTAAATTAAAACATAAAATGTATTAGAAACAAGTTTCTAGGTCATTTTGGGCCTTAAGTTTAAGGCTTAGTCCTTTGTTAAGCTAATTTTTCTCTTAATTGTGGTAATTAATTTTAATCTCTTTCACTAATATTTTTTGTCAAAAACTAAGTTTTTATTATTATAAATTAAAAATATTATTATTAAAAATATTTAACCCATTTTTTCAAATTTCAATCACTAAAGTGGAAGAAATTTATTTAAAATTAATCCCGTAGACGAGACAACAATGCATATTTTTAAAGCAAAAAGTTCCAAAAGATTGGAATGTTTTTATATCCAATTTCATTGTAAAATTGGTTCCAATGAACTAAATTGGATTAAGTGATATATTATTGATTTAATTATACTTTAAAATAAAATTAAAACATAATTTAACAATATAAATAAATTATATGAAAATGCGGTTTTGAATTAAAATTCAGTCTTTTTCACTGTCCATTAAAAAATGAAACTTCTTAGAAAAATACAAAATATTAACCCAAAGTAAATTTTAATATTATAATTTAAAAATTAGTTTTATTTTTTCAAATAAAAATTATAAAAGTTTCAAAAAACAAATTTAAAATGGGTTCTCTATTCAATGGTGGTAAAATTGCATTTAGAAAAATACAATTTTTATTAATAAAATTGGATTTATTTTTATATTATACCTATAAAATCAATTGGATTAGCATAAAAAATATTTATTGAATTTATAATATATAAATTTTATTAAAAACATTAATCAAAAGTGTTTTTTTTAATTTATTGGGATAAAATTTTTTTTGTGTGTAGAAAAATAGTTTTCTTAGAAAAGTAATTTTTTTATTTTCAAATAGTTCTTTCATTCACTTACACTAATTGATAACCAAAGGATTCATTTTATATAAATTTTTAAATCATATTTCCATAATTTATTTAATCTTATTCATAACCTCTATTCCAACATATAGGTGATAGCTTTAATAATATTTTAATAATCATATTAATAGTATATTGTAATTCAGTAAAAACTTAATCTTGCGTGTAATGCAAGTTATTGAAGGGAATCAGTATTGTGTGTAATACAAGCCAAAATTTATGTTGTGTGTACCACAAGATAATCTAAGTGTTTAGTGTAGTGTAATACTAACTTGGTATTGTGTATAACACAATCCAAACCTAGTGATTTTATATAAAAAACTATATCGGGTGTTGTGTGAAATTAAAAATATCTAAAAGATTAAATTAATTCAAAAAAATTATTTCAAAAAATCTCTGGGTTTTACATTCTACCCCAATTAAAATGATTTTTTCCCTTGAAATTCATATGTTTTACCAAAGGTTTTATACTTGAAATTCTCATTCATAAACACCCACATTGTAAAAATAAATAATAAAACTTCCTTTAAATGGGGAAAGTTAGAACCATAATGGTTACCCAAAGTAACTCACAACTAGGTTTCCATGTATTTTGGGAGTAAATATTGGACATGCTGGAAAAGTGTAAATAATTATAGATAGTGATAAATATCATTGATCACCAGTAAGTGAATGATCAATGGAAATTTAAGGTCCTCAAAACCATAAATCTATGATGATTTATAAGACCATTAGTTTAACATAATTGTAGATATTAGGATAAATATATTTCAATATCCTTTTCCTATAGTTGAGGAATTATTTTACTATCTAATAAGGTAATGAAATATACTTACTTGATTTTATTCCTTTTCATATGCACAACCTTGCTCTTTGGTTGTGCCTTGCTTGATTTCCACTTCATCACTAACTCCAAGGGATGAAGGTGATTTTTTCATTCCTGAAGTACTAACAGATCAAGAGATCCATACATAGAATAATAATTCATTTCATCTATTATTATCACAACAAAATGGTTAGCATAAGTTATCCAATATGCATAAATATTCATATATTGGATAACACTTTAATCTCTAAAACCTCATCTGAAGTTTAACTTAATCCATTTCATAAATGTTCAACCTCGTAACCCTTCCAAAATAGAATTTTCCCTTCATTAATTAAATAATATATTATAAAATAATTAAAAAAATCATTGGAAAACATGGGTCTATCCTTGTACCGATAGAATATCATACATGATTTTATTATACTGGAATCTATGTAGAGGGAGACAATCACATGAAATTTCACTAAAGGATGAACAATAATATTTTCATAGGGATCATTCATACAAAATAAAACATTAAATTCCCAACTATATAATGATTAGTGTGTCCTAAGTACCATTATTCACTTCATACATTTTGATTACATAAGATTTTACTTTGTCCTTTTTCATCAGAGGTTGTAGTGGACTATCATCCATGTTCACCCTTAGATTGGGGAATTGATTTTCATAATGCCCAAACATTATACAATTGAAACACAGGATTTTGTGAGGATCTTTATGTGTAGCTTTATCTCTATTTCTATCATTTGATAACTTTCTCCCATCACTTCAACAATTAGTTTCCCAATGACCTTCCCTTACACACTTAAAACATTTATTAGTCCCCTTAAGATAATTTCCTCCATGATTATTCCCAGACTTTGAGCATAAAGTAAAGCTCATAATTTTCTCTCTATGGTCTTTAGATTTTTCTTTTAACTCTATATTATTTTTATTATCAACACCATGATATTGATACACAACTCAAACCTCCATTCCCTCCTTGATAGAGCATAAAAAAACTTATTCATAGCTATTAAAGACTATAATAGTGAATGCCTTTAGAAGACTAGGTTTTAGGACACCAAATAATCAATAAATTTTTCTCTTAGGTTGGATGATAATACCTGAAGAGTTCCTAACAAGACTTTAAAATTTGCTTTATATGAACCAACAGATTCATCGTCTTTTTTCTTAAGCTATAGGAATTAATTTTTCATCTTCATATGAAGAATATGAGTAAAGTACTTATTGAAAAATAAGTTCCTAAACTCATCCCAATATATATATTCAATTTAATATTATCACCTTGTATTATTAATAATATTCCACCATTGATCTTCCTCAAATTCCATGGTAGATAGATAGAGTGAATTTTTATGATCTGAATACTGGAGAATGGAAAATATATTTTCAGTTGTACTGATCCATTTCTCGGTAACTAATGTGTAATCATAACCAATGAAAGAAGGTGAGTTTTGACTCAAGAAGGAATCAATAGATCTTTGTTTACTCTTTTTCTCATTTGTACGTTCAGTATGATTCATATCTTGAGAAATTTTTGTGAGCATGGAAATGAAGTTTTTCATTCCAACTTCCATGACATTTGGTTGCTCAGGATGAAAATCATTGCATTATCCATTTAATTCCCCATTAACACGGTTCATTAAAGTTCCAACCATTGACTAAAACCAAAAAAATATAGTAAGAAACAATCATCATAGTGGGCACTACGTAATAATGAAAAACTACTTATAGGATGTCTAAATAATGATGTTTTCCTTCTTAATATATGACACCTCAGGATTATCCTAGGTCATGTATAGTCATCGTTTATTTAAATCATTCATGATGGTTCATAAATAGTTTGTGAGTTCCTAAATCATATCTCCTGGGAGTGTCAAACCAGGTGTATAGAAAGGCCTGATGTTATACACTAGTTCCTGATTGATTCTAGCTCAATACGGTGTTTTTGGGATTTTTACCCCTATGTAAATCTATTATAAAGACACATCCACTTGTAGTATCCAAAAAGATATGTATTTCTAGGAAACTAATCACTCTATCCTTTACCAAAATTCCAGTACATTTTTCTATACTTCGACTTATACATATACATATCCTTAGATACATCACTAGACATTTACTTATAAATATCCCATGTAATCTCACTAAATTTTTATCATCCTAGTTTCAAAAGGTTTACTAAACATTTCCTTTGATAGCAAATATAGAAACCCAGGCTTAACATACAAGGATATTACATCATTTTATATGAATATTCATCACATTATAAAAATACATGCCCAAGGACTATAATAGTTTAGCATCTTTGGAAACATGGAAACATAATCTTTTAACTTGGTGAAAGATTTTCAAAAACTCCCTTAAAGATATTACCCTTTAGTAATCCTACCTAAAACCTTTATTTATAACCTGGGGAAAGGAAAAATAATAATGGGGTGAGCCTAAATGCTCAGTAAGGGTAAAAAAAGAAGATTCATAAGAAAAACATAAGAATAGGGGTATGAAAACATGTGAATAACATTGAAAAATCATACCTAAAATATCAAATAATATAAACATGAATAATGGCATAAATATTGGTAGTTCATAAGGCATGAATCATAAGTAAATGAAAAGAAGTCACCATGAAAGCATAACATAGTAATAATACATAGAATTTGTGGCAGACACATAAGCATATAACAATGGTTTCCATGTTAGTCAAGTCTTAATTCCAAGGCCATATTAGTGGAATGGGTTCACTCCCCAAACCATATTATTATTCAAGGTTCACTTCAATGACCATCTTAGTGGAAAAGGTCCTTTATTGAACCCGGTTCACTCTCCATTCTATCCCTTTATTACTGAAGAAGGTTCACATCCCATTCCAGGCCTATATTACTGAACATAGTTCACTCCTAATTCTAGAAATGTATTACTGAACTGGTTTTAGTTCCCAATCTAGCCCTGTATTGCTGAACTAGGATCACTTCCCATTATAGCCCTCTATTACTGAACTAGGTTCACTCCTCATTTCAGCCATTTATTACTAAACTGGGTTCAATTCCTATTCATGAATTGTCTTAATAAACCGAGCTCACTCCTCATACCATCCTTGTATTTTTTAACCAAGTTTTCTCCCCATTCTATAAATTTTTATCTCGTGATATATAAATATTTACCCAATTCATTAGATGGATATATAGGTCCCACCTATCAAAAAATAAAATCATACATAAATGTGCCACAAGATAATAAAACTTTCATTATATCATGACACATAAAAAGAGATGGGTTTCATAAACAACATATCATTACCCATGAAATGAAATGGGTATCATAAACATTTCATCATATCATTACCTATGTAAAATATATATGTCTCATAATCATTTCATCAAAGCATAACCCATGAAAAGAAGTAGGTTTCAAAATCATATAACTCGTGGAATAGAAATGGGTGTCATAAAAAACATTCCATCAAAACATAAACCATTCAAGAATTAATATGAATGGTATTCTTGGATAATATCCTCAGTAAATAATAAACTATAACAAATTATTTCATTGTAGTTGGAGATGGATTTTTAAATATCACATGGAATATTTCTTAAGGAAAATAGCCTTTCTTCTAAAATCCTTTTCATAAAACCATTACAAAAATACTTTTCTTGTAAAGAGGTATTTAGAGTTTCATTTAAAACATTTATAAAAGAAAATATATTTTTTTCTCTGAAAATTTATTTTTAAAACATAAAGAATTTTGAAAAACTTTTTCTTTTAAAATACATTTGAAAACTTATAAAGGATTCTTGAAAAGGTTTTTGAAACCTTTTTCTTTGAAAATACTTTAAAAACATATAAATAAGGCTTGAAATCATTTTGGAAACCTTTTTCATTGAAAAAAAAATTAAAAAAACGAATTTATAGAATATTAGGATAAACATTTTATTTAAATATAAACTTTTAAACTTTTAATGGAATCTTCAAGGAAATGTAGTTCATAATGGATGGTAATTTTGTACATTCTGAACATTCTTTTTACAACTTAAAAAGTTTATAAAAGTACCTTGATTAGAAAATGACAAGGAGGATCCTTTTAAAACACCATTTTTATTAAAAAAACATGGTTAAATATTTATTTTACATATCAAAGTAAAATATATTTTTTTTAAAAATAGAAAACATGGTTTTGTGATTAAAAAAAATTTAACTAAAAAGTGAAATAAATTCATATTTTCTTAAAAACAATTTATTAATTAAATTAAGTACCAATGAGTGGGAAAATGGTACCAATATATGGATATATCATGGATAACCAAAGGGTAAAAAATTTCATGAGAGTTATTGAGATATGGATCATAATATTTCATCAATGGAAGCATAATCATAAATAATGCTGATAAATGATGAGATTGTAGCAATAAATTCTTACCAAATTGGTAACTTTAAATCATAATACACATGATATAATAACATTATATGAAACTTTTAATATAATTAAATGAATAATATTCATTATATAACATGTTATAGGGACATATATACACCTTATAAAATAATATAGGTGTATAACATAAAATGTGTCTCAAATAAGGAAAATTGAGACAAAATTACCTAACTAATTTGGTAACTTTCAAACCATAAACCCCTTGAAAGAGATATCATAAAATGGATATGTAAATACCCATAAATTTAATTAAAATTATCATATAATACAATCATGGGAATTATATAAACCACACAAAAGAAATTAGTGTTGAACATGGAATGTATCTCACAGATATAAAAAGTGAGTTGAGAAAACCCTTACCTTAAGTCTTAAACTTCTTAGTACACCTTCAATACTCCTATATAATAAATATAATTTTATTATAAATATAATATAAAAACTATTATTATATATAATACCATCTATTATTTTTTTATGAATTTATGTTACCCATTTATTAACAACTCCATGTTAATGTTACGTTTTGGGTAATATCTACTTTCTTTTTCCTATATGATTTGGCTTGTTATTCTCGACCCTCTTACTTTGATTGTGATTTACTTATTTCCAGAATGTAAAAAATTATATATATACCATAAATATTCAATATATATATTAATTTTTAATAATCTATAAAATATATAAATATGAAATGGAATACACTGTTCATGGAGATGGTTGGTCGTACTGACACATAAACATTGTTTCTGTTTTATTGTCGTGTTGATAGAAATAAAGTAAAAGACATATATATATAGTATCATTAAATTATAATTATTATTTCATATATATCATATAATTTCACTAAACTTGTCCATAATAAGTTTCATGTAAAGTGTGAATGAATCACGTCGCTTTTGAGGAGGCGGTAGTCCACACATCCACAAATGAAGTTATCATATTTACACAAAATGGAAAGCATGAAGATATGTTTTATATAATAATTAAAGAAGAATAAAGACATAAAAATACCATATATATCATATAAAAACATAGTTTCCATCATAATTCCCACCCATGATAGGTGGTAAAGGAAAAATTAACAACATTGTTTCGCGAGGCAGTAGTCTACCGGACACATGAACGGTAAGTTCATTACCCATTAGATGAAAGTGTGTGTAAGTGTAGGTATAACCATTAGAATTTAAAAATATAAGTATATTGAGGATATTTATTTTATTATATAATCATTTTATGATAATATTCTATGGGATGGATAATGAAAACAAAAGAAAGGATCTTAAGAAAGGATGTTACCTCTTCCTTGGGTAACTGCTCTAGGTTTGCACCAAAGGGCATCCTTAGTTGGATTTCTACAAAAAGGTGGTATTATAAGATTAATTTAGGGATTTTTAGAGATTATTTGAGTAGATTTTGTGTGATCTAAAGTTCTTTATAACTATGAATAAGTGGGAGAGGTGATTACCTTTTTATAGTGGAGGAGGAGGGGTATTCTTGTAAAATTTTTAAAAGTGAATTCCACCCATATTTTTCCCATGTCAAGTGGCTCCAATAATGGTCCAAATTAAATAAAATGAATGATAGGGTTGAAATATGAACATAAAAGTTATTTTTTTAAAATTTTATTGGTCATTTTGGGTCTTACTTTTAAGGATTAGTCCACTGTTAAGCTAATTTTTCTCTTAATCGCTGTAATTAATTTTAATCACTTTTGCTAATATTTTTGGTCAAAAACTAAGTAGAACTTATTATAAAATATAATTTATTATTATTATAAATATTGAATCTATTTTTCCAAATTCAAATCATAAAATTGGTAGAAACTAATTTAAAATTAATCCAGCACATGGGACGACAATGCAGGTTTTTAAAGCGAAAATGTCCAAAAGTTTGAAATGTTTTTATATACAATTTCAATGTGAAATTGGTTCAAATGAACTAAATTAAATTAATTTATGTATTATTGAAATAATTATAATTATAATTAAATTAAAAAATAATTTAACTATATAAATAAATTATATGAAAACGCATTTTTTAATTAAAATTTGGTATTTTTCACAATTCATCAAAAAATGAAATTTCTTAGAAAAATTCCAAAAAATCATCCAAAGTAAATTTTGATATTCCACTTTAAAAAACGAATTTTATTTTTCCAAATAAAAATTATAAATGTTTCAAAAATTATATTTAAAATGGGTTCTCCATTAAAAGACGGTAAAATTACCTTTTAGAAAAATACATTTTTTTTATTCATAAAATTGGATTTATTATTGCCACTTCAGTCGTGGTGTGGTGGTTAAGGTGAGTTTCCAAAACAGGTTGTTATTTGGGAGGTTCAGGGATCGATTCCTAGGAGTCTGCTTTCGGGGTGAGCCTCTCCCCCGGGATCCACCCACCTTTCTAGGTCGCCCGGACTCCTCTAGGTGGGCAAAATGAGGTGCGGTCCAATTACTGACGGATCGCTGTGACGAACCATTGTTGTCGGGCTATTACCCTTCAGGACGCTCTACCGTGTTGGCTGGAAATTACTCCTTCCCCGACTGGGGAGCTACCTTCGGGTGCTACTTTTTCGTGGGGGAGGGGGGTTTCTCTGTGTGGAGGGTTCGAAAAGGCCACACTGGGAAATTCCCTTTTTAAAAAAGAAAATTGGATTTATTCTTATATTATACATATTAAATATATTGTATAGGTATAAAAAATATTTATTTAAAATATAATATATGAATTTTATTTAAAACATTAATCAAAAGTGTTTTTTTTAATTTATTGAGATAAAATTGTGTTTGTACATAGAAAAATAGTTTTCTTAGAAAATTATTTTCTTTATTTTCAAATAGTTATTTCATTCACTTCTACTGATTTATAACCAAAGGATTAATTTTATATACATGTTTAAATCATATTTTCACAATTTAGTTAATCTTATTCGTAAATTATATTCCAACATCTAGGTGGTAGCTATAATAATATTTTAATAATCATATCAATAATATATTGTAGTTTGGTAAAACTCGGCCTTATGTGTAATGAAAGTTATCAAAGGGACTCATTATTGTGTGTAATACAAGAAAAATATTGTGTTGTGTGTTTCACAAGATAATCTAAGTTTTGCATGTACTGAAATATTAACTTGGTGTTTCATATAACGAAATTAAAACTTAAAGATTTTATATAAAAAACTATATTTAGTGTTGCGTGAAATAAAAAATATCAAAAATATTAAATTAAGTCAAAAATATATATTTCGGAAAATATTGGGATGTTACATCTCACCTCATTACAGACCACCAATATTGATGCTTAAGATCATATAAAATATTGGTATCCCCCAAATGAACTACCCAGCTAGAGTGGTGAACATCACTCATTTCCTCAAAACTCAAATCCATATGAACAACCGATTATTTATTAAAATGGAGAGTACCATTGGGAGACCAAGATAAAAAATCTAAGGCATCCCCACTGTTTAAATATCTTCTTATCTTTTGAAAATTAGGATCCTCATCCTACCCAATCCAAATCCACTCATTGAGAGAGGAATTGATCTAATAACTAGTCAAACCCACTTTCTTGTCTTTCTCCAACACATTTACATGCATTTATGTGAATATGATCATCATACCCCACTCTTTCTATGAATATTTCACTAAGTCATTAATTTCCTACTTATTTCTTTAGATACCATATTTTCCTTTCCTATAGTATAATTCAAATCAAAATAAAAAGTATAGAGATACTTTACCCAATACCTTTTTATGAGATTTAGATATTTCTAAGTAAAGATATGATTTAAACATTTATAATTTGAGTACACCATGAACTTCTCTCCAAAGAGGTAGTGGTGTCACATTTTCAGAGCATGCATTACTATCGTCAATTAAATATCATGAATAGGGAAGTTATTTTCATGGGGGCACAACTATCACGATACAATGGCTACCACATGGTCATCTTGTATCAATGAACACCCCAAAACTAAAACATAAGTATCATATTACATATAATAATCCATGTTTTGATCTAGGAAGATCAAAATAGTAGTTGAAATCAAACTTACTTTAAGATCCTCAAAAGACTCCTAAAATCTCCTACTCTATTCAAATTTCATACCCTTTTGGGCTAGAACTTCTATAGGAGAGTCCAACTTGGAGAAATGTCACATTAAATTACTTTAATACCCTTCTAGGACCAAGAAACTTCAAACATTTAATTTTTTCTTAGGTTTATCCCAATATATCATATCCTAGATCTTCTTTAGGTCTACTGAAATACCTTCCTCACATAGAATGTGACCCAATAATTTCACCTCTTATATCAAAAATTAGTATTTGGATGATTTTTCAGATAGAAGGTGGTCCCTCAAGGGTCCCAAAATAAAGTATTAATGTCCCTCATTATCTCCCTTCATCTTAGAGTAAACCATGATATCATCAATCAATACCATTATGAAGGAGTCAAGATGCTAATGAAAAATATGATTCATCATGGCCATAAAAACCATAGAGGAATTAGTGAGACCGAATAATATAAACAAGTACTCAAAATTCCCATATCAGCTCTAAAATTTGGTCTTTGTGATGTTTTTCTCCCCCACTCATAACTAGAGGTACCCCAACCATAGGTCAATCTTTAAAAACCATTGGTCACTTTTTAGCATATGAAATATATCATCAATGTAACACCCCAAGAATTTACAAATATATTTAATACAAAATGCATGAAACACTGAGTCTCTACAAAACACGAATTTTTTATAACCTAGCCAATTAAGCATAATTTTTTCACCTCTGTGATTTGAATTTCAAAAAAACTGACATGCACGGTTGTGTTCAGTAAGATATTTAAAGTCTGATAAGACAAACTTAATTTTTGGTTTATAGTAACATACCCTTATGAATATTAACATACCCCTATGAATATTAATTAATAGTATGTCTAAAAAATATATAAACTTCACCCATGAATGTATAAAAACAATTTAGACATCCTAAAGTGAAAAAACGATCATAGTATAAGTATTGGTATTTTTGTATGTCATAAATGTTTTAATTAAACTTTTATGATTAATTTAATAATTTAAAATGGAAATTTATTTTCATAAAATGTAATCATAAATTATTGTTTTATTTTCTTATGGTTATAAGATAATTTAATGGGACCTTGATTAATTTCTCAATGTGTTATAAAACAAGTTAGAGTTTTAAAGTTGTTTTTTTTAATAAATTATGATTTTATTTAAAAATTAAGTTAAAAATATTTAGAAAATTAATTTCCAAAAATGGATTTTATTTTTGAATTCTACACGTTGAAAAATAGTTAGGGTGGATTTTTTTGGATTTTTCAGAAATACTCAAGTTTTTTATGAATAGTGAAATAAGGTAAAATACCATATATACAAATTATCAGTTAAATAAATTATTTAAGACAACATGAGTTATTTAAGGCCACTTGGTTCGAACTCACATGAACTTTTCACTATTATGGGTCACATGAAACAACAATATTGATTGTCTTGATGGAAATAAATAATAATGAGTAAAATATTCAAAATTCACTCCTCTCCTCCACTATAAAACCCCCCTCACTCCCTCTTCTCCTCACTCCTCTAAGACTTTAAGATCCTAAAATTTCTTCCAAAATACCCAGACCTAGTTACTCCCCACTTCCAAGAAGGTCTTGGTCTTTCCAAAATACGAAAACCCCTTCCCTTAAAGAGATTCTCAAGGAGATGGATTCAAGAGGTAAATTCCTCTTTTCATTTATTTTTTTTTCAAGTTCTCTTTTATGTGGTATGTATTTCAAGTTTTCATATCATGTTCATATTTCCATTTTATTATGTTACAATACTGTTTTATGAGTCTTATATGAATTTTTTACCCCTTTCCCCTCTCTTTTTAATGTTTTCTAAAACCATGTTGCATAGCTGTTATGCTGCAGAATTTTCGTCTCAAAATCTCTCTCCTTTTCAAGCACTCTTATTATGTTATTATATTTTAATTTAAATTGTCTTATATTGGTATATGTAATTAAATATCCCCCTTTACTTTATATATTATGTAATAATTATGATATACCCTTTTTCTCTCATCAATATATTTTATGAATTTTTATGTGACGTCATTAGGCTGCCTAATTTTTGTAAGGGATTTCTCAACTTTTCTTTTATTTTGAGTGCCTTTATTTTTCATTCCTCTCCTACTTTCTTAAAAATGTTTTGATAAATATAGTATCATACTTGTACTTTAATTTTTTCATGATAAAGGAATAATTTTCATCATCTCTCCTTTCTCGTTCTTTTATACTAGAAATGAAAACACCACCTGAGATGTGCTAATCTACCACATTCAAGGACATGGGTTTTCAATTTCTATTACCATCTTCAATTCTGGTCATAAAACCATTATTATGGATAAAACAGACTATAATATATTTATTATGTCTCATCTATGGTTCTGGAATATATTTTTACACATGGTTTTGATTTATAAAGCAAAATGAGTTCGTTGTGTTCAAAAACCACCAATTAACCCAAACAGTTTTCATTAAATGATTTAAATAATGATTCATCTTCACTCCAAGTAACCAAATTAAATTTACAACCATGTAACCTTATGTATGTTCACTAATAACATATAACTTCAATTCTGGACAAAAATCCTCATTTTACATGATTCTTCATTCATGTATATAAGTATATCGATCAGGAAACAAACGGACCCGAACAATGAAATTGAACCTCTTAACCCATTAAAAAGGACATGAATGAACTTAATAAGGTTATAATAAATCAACTAAATTTATAATAGGTTATTTAAATCTTAATTAATTAATTTAATTTGGTTATCCAGTACACTAAGACCAAGTGAATAACACCATCAGACTTAAGGTAAGGGTTTCTTCATCTCACTTCCATTTTTGTGAGATATTATATATTCACTACTATTACTTATGTATGGTGTATGTATACTACCCATTTATGTTTAATATAATTATTCCCTTTATTTTCATGATATTCAATTTATCATTTAATTATTATTAATTTTGGGGAATACGATTCAATTGATTACAAAGTTACAAGTATTTGTTACTTGAACCTCTATTTTCATTCGGGTTGCTCTTATTCTCTAATCACCTCAATGATATTCTTTTATTATTATGTAATCATCATAAATTCTATGTAAATTTTATATATATGTGTACCAATCATAATCCTACTTTCATTTATGGGGATTTATATGTTTTAAAAGGATCTTTCAAAAATGCTTCCCAAAATACAAGCTCGATTCAAGGAACTTCTCGGATTCTTACCTATTTTGAAGTTCACCCTATAATCTGTTTTAAGAAATATTTATCTTTGTAAAGTCACACATTGTACAATGAAAAATATATTTTGTTTCATTTATGGTTTTATGAAATAAAACATGCCTTTGCACTTTAAAATCTCTTTAATGAATTTCTTAAACCGTATTAAAATGTTTTAATTCTAAAGTTTATTTAAAAACATTTTTTACAGGATTTAACATCAGTGGGACATAACTTGTGCCTCAAATGTAATATCATTGTCCTTAACTTTTATTTTCAAGAATATAAATGTTTAAAACAAGGTTTATGAAAAATAAAAATGATTTTCCAAAATAACTCTTCTTTCTAAAGTAAAATGGATTGTTCTCATTTCACTTTAACTTTTATGAGATATACATCTTGTTCACTACTTATTCCTTGAATGTGGTGTATGTACTTATTATATCATATCAATAGTATCCTTACTCTAATGATATTCTAAGGGATTATTATTTGAATATTTCAAGGTGGTATGGGACACTTTGGAATGTTTAAGGATTATTTCCTCAAGAAATTTTCAATGGTATCATTTAAAAGTATCTTATCTATGTCAACATCCATGTTGAATCTTGCAATTAATTGAGTTTTATATCTTATGATATAATATAACATATTTAATTTAATGGTTTATTATTATTTTTAATGTGGATGTGCTATCTTAAAACCATTCACTAATTTACTCTGAATGGTAAGTGTTTATGATTATTCTCTGGGGAAAGTTATTTACATTTCATATGATAGTTTCAATATTAATGTATATGTTATTTATGTCTATCCATGTTCATATAAGGAATTAATTAGACTTATTAAGTATTGGGTGGGGCCCGTTATAGCCCCTCAGTGCATCATTAGGTCTCATGAGACAAACTATGGTCTTGGCATGAGGCCTTGACAATATGAATATTTATAGTTTTGGCCGAGGCCTTAATCATTTTTAGACATATTGGATGAGGATTTGATGGTATATTTTAGAATGTCTTACATATGAATTTCCCTCATTATGAATCTAGTAAATGAAATTTCATGTGTTTATTTGACTATTATAATACCCATGGTTATGTTTTATTTTAGAATTATTTACTCAGCTAATATTCCTTCCTTAATGTGTTCAAGTTTTTATTTGTAGAGGCATGTGTTTTCAATTATACACCATGAATATTGTTGATGTTTATGATATATTTCACTGTATTTGTTACCCTTACTGAGCGTCTAAGATCACCCCTTTCTTATGTTTCATTTTCTCAGTACATGAAGAAGTTTTTTTATGATTGACCTACAAGGATAATCTTAGATTGGTGGATGTTCCCCATAAAACTTATGTGTTTTATTTCTTTCCAAGTTGTAATGTTGAACTTATGTATGTATATTTATTTCCAAAATTACTAAACTAATCGGTCCTTCGGGATTTTATTCCTTGTAATCATGCCAATTTATTAAAATAATGCATCGACTTTAGGCTTCTAGGGTTGGGGTGTTACAATCAATCATAGGTAGTGGATACTTATTATTGATTATCACCATGTTGATATTGTGGTAGTCAATTCAAAGAAAAAGTATTTGATATGAATTATTTGTAAAGAGCATCGGATATACCCATAGTGGAACGTTTAGAAGAATAAACCCTTTACTCTCAAGATCATCTAAAGAAACCTTTCACTCCTTCAACTCAGCATGGTCCATTTGATAAGATAAAAAGGATATGGGGCCCATCCTGGGAAGTAGGTCAATGGTTAAATCTACCACCATTGGGGTAAAAACACATAGAAATTTTTATGTAAATACTTAGGGTACTTATCCACCACCAATAGAAACTAGGCATCTGAACTACATTCAATAGAATCAAGAAGCATCTTAAAGTACCATCATGAAAGAGACCCCACCACTGGGATAATAGGAACTACTCTACCTAACCTTAAGTTCCACTCACCTTGAAACATGTGAGTGTTCTGAGTATAAGAAACAAACAAGACCTTCTAGTGTAGTAGTCAATCCAAGATTTAACACTCACCATTCAGTCTATGCCAAAGATATGGTCAAATATGTCTAGATCAAAAACTAAGAAATCTAAAACAACCTCATCATCTACAATGATCAAATGATACTCATATCACTTAAAATATGACTCCCTACTATTTCAAAATGGAGTGGATAAATCTATAACATATGGAATCAACTAAAATAATAGACCCAAGGAATCAATAAACTTAGATGATATAAATGAATGGGGTGAACCTATGTCAAATAAAAAAACCCCATATATAAAGTAATAAGCATCGTACCTATGATAGTCACTGGCCCTACCTCTTACTCATCTAGCTTGTTCTCTACCATATACAAGAACCCATATTTTGGCCCACATTAAGGATTCTTAGAATAATGAGAATTTGGTTAGGGTGTTTCTTGAGTGGTAACCCCCATAATCTTGCATCTAAAATATCAAGGTTCAAATATGAGCAGGGTTTAATTTTTGATAGGTATTGTAGCAACTATTATAACAATAGTGTTATTCACCTTCTTTGGGAATTTAGCCCATAGGACCTATAATTAAAAAATATTTAGGCATTTGGTCCATAGTCTCTTCCATTCCATGAAGAAAAGGTCCTTAGATCCATGAAGTAGAGTAGGACCTAACTTACTAGAGCAACCCCATACCGATGGATCAGAGTAGAAGTAGTCACCGGGTAAATCCAATTAGACCTAATACTGAAGGAGGAGTATGGTAGATGTATCATTGGATCGTTCATTAGCATAAGGTCACAGTAAGACAGTAGAGACACCAGGTGAAGGAAATAGTGTAAACCTACTAAGAATCTTGGGAGGGTATGTTCAAGTGTATTTATTATTCAATATAATATAAGGTATTATGCCCCTAGGCCTCTGGGCCATGTAGTTCAGGATGTATGCCTCTAAACCTTTAATTTATGTAAAAGTTCCCTCTCAACCTAGTCAAAAATAGGATTATACAGAAATATAAATAAATATTTAAAGCCTTTGGGCCATTATATCCATAGAATAATGGGAGTACCTTATCATTTGGTAATGATATTCCACTACTTTTGATGCATATGGTTGCACCTGATAACCCCTAGTATGAGTGTAATCTACATTACTACCCTGGGGAAAGTATCTACATTATCATTGAAGGTGTCCTAAGAATATTAAATGTTGTTAATTCTTTAGAGCTTCTTAAAAACTCTACTTTCTTTGCTCTACCTTTCCATGCGAAAAAATCAAGCACCCTTCGCCCTGTGGGAGCCACTGGACTAGGGTTAGTGGGATGTTACACATTCCCACTACTACCCAATTAAAACTCTGACTACTCACTCTTTTTCCTTAAGAATGAGATCTGGATCCCACCTATGAAAGTAGGAGTGTGACTCATATCTTTCATCCCTTCTATATCCACCTAGGCCATAAATTATTTATCATTTACTTATGTATAGTTGGGAAAACATATAATAATGATCATGAACCTGATTTCTAACTTCAATCCCATCTCTAAGAAGTGTGCCATCAAGTATTCATTCACAAGATACTTAGGTGAAAGATTTACCAACTTGAAAAACTAATTTTAATACTTCATAATGGATCAATCCCCCTGCACTAAGTTCAAAAACTCTCTATCCTTCTCCACTCAGAAGGTCACTAGGTCAAATTTTTGGTTTAATAACTTTTGAACTTTTCCTCAGTAATATTGTAATGTCCCAGATTTTTCCATGTATTATTTTTATATTATATGGGAATTATTTCGAGACCAGGATCTGAGACGGCATGCAGTTCCGAGGCCCGGTGAGCCCGGAACAAATGTTTGAATTTAATTTAATAATTAAATTGCTTGCGCGTGCGGTTTTCCTGAAAAAGTGGAATAACTCCCAAACGGTTGCTCAGATCAAAAATATTAGGTCACCATTGTGTTTGGAACAGTGATTTTACCTTAGGCGAGGCCTAACTTTGTTCGGTGTAGGTCGGTAGTGAAATCTGGTTTTTGGACGTAACCGTAATAAAATATTTTATTAAAATATTTTATTTAAATCCTTATTGAAACGAAATATTTTATTCTTTTAAATAGAGATTTCACAGGGAGGGTCAGGGTTATAATCCCCCTAACCCTGATTTCTTCTGGAGAGATCTAGAGAAGACCTCCTGACGCGGTGACGACGTTCTTGACGATTTTTTCTGGCAACGAAGACGCGGCAACCGAATCATCGCCAACGAACGCCACAGAATCTAGGTAGGATGTTTGTTTGTGATTTATTTCTCGTTTTTTTTTCCACGATGAACACAGACTAATCCACGAATAGATTAGCTCGCGGATAGATCGTTCTTGCGAGATGTGCTTTTACGGGAATCGTGGGGATTTGATTCTTGAAATTAATTTTGGTTTTCATTCAACCTTCTAACGGTGACGAACCAAGATCGACACGAACATCAATCGGGGTTCGTCCATCTCGATTGTTGTGTTTTTCTCTCCCGATTCCTACATGTTCTTCATGTGCGTTCTACGCGTTCTTAGAGGTAATTGATCGTTCCCCATTCATTTGTTGGCGCAACAATCTGAAATCAAAGATCCAACCTTGAGACGTCCTATTAGAGGTGCGACGGCGGCGAACAAATCGGTGTGGTTCGAAATTCCTGTTCTTCAATCATTTTCATGCGGACAGATCGGGACGCGCCATCAAGGCTGATCGGGAGCCCGAAACCGACAGAATCGGTTTTGTAGGAGCGGGACGACCCCAAATCCAAAGTTTCGTGACGATCGGACGGTTGGATCAAGATCCGGAGGATTAGCCGAGGCGCGCGAAGGAAGACGACGCTTCTATAAATTTCCCGACTACACACCGTGTAGTATGGGCTACACGTTGTGTGTTCATCGGTGGTTTTACCTGGCGTGTACTTCGGAAGTACACGGAAACGGACAGGGTACACGGCCAAGGACATGCCGTTTATACCCCTCCTCGGCCAGACCCAGCCAGATACACAGGATAACCCGTGTACTGGTACACGCGTAGGCGACACGGACACGGGCAGAGACCGTGTACGGGCACATGGCTAGCCTACATGGAGTGATCCCCAGATGCTCGGACACAGCGTGTGATTCTTCTACACGTCGTGTAGTTTCTTTTTATCCAACAAGCCGAATCACACGGTCCAGTTACACGAGTAGTACCCGGGGTCAAGGAACACGGCGTGTACCTTTTCTACACGTCGTGTAGTTTGGTTTTACTCGGCTTGAACGAATGACACGGGCCGTTTACACAGGCAGTACCCAGGGTTAAGTAACACGGCGTGTAACTATACTACATGCCATGTAACCTGCCTTAAATGACTTGAGCCGCTTTTCTTCTGTGACTTGGACTAGTTTTCTTAGGGTTCGTACCCTTGGTCTTTCCCCTGAAGGTTCTAGTATCATTTCCTTTATACAGGAGTATGATCCCTTCAGCAGAACTTCCTGAATAGAGTTGTTGGAATCCCCTCTGTGAGAATTAGAGCTGGATCCTCTATTCATTCCTAGAACCCTAGGTAGAGTTCTTGGTATCGACATGACCAACTTTACCCGGGCATCGATCCTCTGCTTAGCGGATTAGCTCAAACTGAGTTGTCGGAATCACCCCATGACTTGGTCATGATCCTTATCTGAGCATCATGTTCTCATAGTACTTGTGGAGTGTGTTCTCCCAGAATGAGTACTTCGTCTCTCTCTCTCTCCTCGGACCTAGGAGTGTGTTCTCCTTGTTACGTGCTTAGTGAAATCTTCGAACCGGATCTTAGTGGTGGTATTCGCGATAGTCGATCGTACATGAGTATATCTGGATATTCTTGTTATATGTTCAGTAGACATATACTATGTAGAGATGGCTGTATCTTTACTTTGTGGTATTTCCCATGTTGTATTTCCTTTGTGGTTTCGGGGTGTCCAAATGGGTATTGTTATACTCACCCCTGCATGGGCTTTGCCCGCACGTGTCGTGTCTTGTGCAGACGAGTGAGCCTTTGACAGGATTCTTGGTGGACCAGGACCAGACAATACTCATTGAGATCAGACAGGCCGAGGTGTGTTCCTACGGTTAAAGATTCCAGTCCCAGTACCTTTCCTTATAGGTTGGACTTTGTTACAGACTTTCTTTTGGTGGGATTTTACTTTTGGCCCAGGGTTTTACTATCTTGTACTTTACTTTCCTGTCATACTCTATGGTTGGGTTTTAGTTTATGCATGCATCCTTTCCTTTTAGTAGTTTTTACTTTTCAGCTTTGTGGGATTGGAGATGTGTGTGCGTGTGTACAGGTTTATAGGCAATGCCTCCCATGTTAGTAGCATGCCTACTCAGTGCTAGTCACCAGCCCCTGGCCTATTGGAGGTGGGCTTGGGCAGTTGCGGCTCGGGCCCCACTGGGACTGGTCGTGATAGAGTGGTATCAAAGGTGGTCGGTTCTACCTTAGGACCGAGAGTCTGTGAGTTGGTTTGGGGCAACAGTGTTGAGTGTTTCGAGTTCGGCTTTCAGGCCAGGGACCCCAGTGATGGTGCGAGCGGCCGACGTATCCACACACCATGACTCTGATAACTTTCTTTTCAACTCGGAGCTTGAGAACACTAGTTTCAAGGAAAAAATAATGGTACATGCATCATATAGGAATGGGTTATGGTTTCCATGTCCTTTTTTAGTCAGCTCTCCAGATATACTCACTGACTGAGATACATCTTGTTTCTTTAACAGGATTCCTCCGCGACGTGCACCTGCTAGGATCCAGCAGATCGATCACGAGGATGACCCCCTAATTGATGAATCCTCGATACAGGGACCGAATCCCCTAGTTTTACCATTAGGTGGTGTGCCAGTTATCCTTCCACCAATGGAGAAGTGTTTAGTGCCTGCTGTACTAGCGGAGTAAGAGCGCAGGCTGAGCGCACTCCATGAGTTTCAGAGGTAGAGACCCCTCAGGTTTCGAGGTGAGCCTGACCCTCAGGCAGCAGAGGACTAGCTTGAGGCAGTGGCCAGAGTCTTCTGTTTGGTCAGGACACCAGCAGACCAGATGGTGATCCTGGCAGCGAGCCTTCTGTAGGGCTCGGCACGATGATGGTGGAGTTTGGTTATCCAGACTCACGACGAGGCGACACTTTCATGGTAGGAGTTTGAGCGTCTCTTCAGAGAGGAGTTTTCACCGGTTACCCTGAGAGAAGTACGCATACAAGAGCTTCTTCATCTCCAGTAGGGAACCATGACGGTGGCTGACTATTCGTCGAGGTTTACTGACCTCTCGCGGTACTCGATGGATATGGTCAGAGATTAGTACTTCAGATCTCTGACTTTTGAGCGGGGCTTGCACAGGGATATCTGAGCTATCATCCTCCCTATGAGCATCCCTACTTATGTTGGGGTGCTCTAGCAGGCTTTAGTGGTCGAGATCTTCTTGGCAGAGCAGAGATAGCCGGCAGTTGTTAGTAGTGGGCGAGCTGGAGCAGAGACCTCGGCAGTAGGGAGCCGACGTCAGGAACCCAGACGTGGGATATGTTTTCATAGGAGATCCCAGGATAGGGGATCTACCATACAGGGTTCACAGGGCGCGTCCAACCATCCTCAAGAGAGGCGATGATACTCATGTGATGGCAGGGGACATCTCGCTCGAGATTGTCCGATCCGCCGTACTACTGACACGGGAGCAGTGGATGGACCACCAAGGCAGATGAAACGTGTGGAGCATATAGATCCATGGGGCGGAGGACATGGTAGAGGAGATGGGAGAGCAGTTGGAGTTGGTCGGTGTTTTGACCTTTTACCACCACCACCCCCAGGAGGTCCACCCCAGGCTCAAGGAGCTGGTGGACAGAGGCAGGGACAGCTGCAGGTGGCAGAGGCTTATGACCCAGGTACTCCCTGAATGATTAGAGGTGCTATATGTGTCTTTTCTACTTTGGCTTCCATACTGACAGACACAGGTGCTAGTCATTCCTTTCAGGCTTCTTATCTTGTTCGAGACCTTGAGATTCCTGTTGAGTTGTTGACTCGACCCTTACGCTTAGAAACATCGACTGGGGAAGATTCAGAGATCACACACCTCTGTAGACAGTGTGACCAGACCCTTGGAGGAGAGAGTTTTGGTTGGAACCTCTTGGTGGTAGCGTCGAGGCCTTACGATGTCATTCTTGGTATGGATTGGCTATCCACATCTCATGCCCAGATCGACTATTTTAGGCGAAGGGTGCGGTGTGTCCGCAGTGATGGAACGAGGTTCTCTTTTTTCGGTGAAAGAGAGACCCAGGCAGTGCAAGATGGACTCGTGCATAGGAGGGCACAACAGATTTCACATCAGTTGGCTAGCCTAGCCCTTGGCGTAGTAGATGTTATGAGTTTCCAGTTTCCAGCAGTAGTGGCTGAGTGCGAGGACGTCTTTCTGGAGGATGTCCCTGGACTACCTCCCCATTGGGAGATAGATTTCTGCATTGAGTTGCAACCCGGGATGACATCGATATCAGCATCAGTATATCGGATGGCTCCTGCAGAGCTTTGTGAGCTGAGAGTGTAGTTGGACGACTTGCAGAAGAAGGGCTTTGTGAGACCCAGTGTTTCACCCTGGGTGGCCCCAGTGTTGTTTTCCAAGAAGGCAGACGGGAGCTTGAGGCTATGTGTGGATTACTGGTGCTTGAATCAGGTGACCATGAAGAACCGGTATCCACTACCGAGGATCGATGACCTCTTCGACCAGTTGAGAGAGGCACGATGGTTCTCGAAGGCTGATCTACGATCAGGATATCACTAGTTGTGATTACGGGAGGAGGATATACCGAATATGGATTTCCGATGTCGCTACGGTCACTATGAGTACTTGGTGATGCCTTTCAGCATGACGAACACCCTGGAAGTGTTCATGGGACTCATGAACCGGATCTTTCAGCCCTATCTAGACTGGTTTTTAGTGGTCTTCATCGATGATATCCTTGTGTACTATGCATCTCAGGAGGAGCACGCGAGACACCTAAGGATGGTTCTAGACACACTCCGAGAGCACCAGTTGTATGGGAAACTCTCGAAGTGTCAGTTCTGGTTATAGGAGGTCCACTTTTTGGGACACGTTATCTTGGCATATGGTGTAGCAGTGGACCCAGCCAAGGTGGAGGCAGTGCTAGCATGGGATCCATCCCAGAGTGTGATGGAGGTGCGGAGTTTCCTTGGGTTGGCAGGCTACTATCAGAGATTCATCCTTGATTTCTCTAGGATTGCAGCACCCATGACATCTTTGACCCAAAAGGGGCAGCCTTTCGTGTGGACCGAGAGATGCCATCAGGCTTTCCAGCAGTTGAGATAGAGTTTGACGAGCGCCCCAATCTTGAGATTACTGGAGGAGGGTGTCGAGTACGTAGTGTTCTGCGACGCATCAGGAACCAGGCTTGGTTGTGTCCTGATGTAGAGGAAAGTGGTGATTGCCTATGGGTCACATCATTTGAGGCCACACGAGCAGAACTACGTGACCCATGATCTTGAGTTGGCAGCGGTAGTCTTCGCATTGAAGATGTGGCGACACTACCTGATGGGTGAAAGGTTTACCGTCTACTCTGATCACAAGAGTCTTAGATGTATCTTTTCTTAGAAGGATCTGAATTTGAGATAGTGGCGATGGCTTGAGTTCCTCCAGGATTACGACTTTGAGATCGTTTACACACTTGGGAAGGGTAACGTTGTGGCAGATTCTCTTAGCAAAAAATCCAGTTCGCAGTTGCTGGATGAGGCGACGGGGCAGTTGGCCTCTTTACAGTTATCCTTCATGGATGGGGATGAGGGAGCTTACCTTCAGTCGATGGTTGTTACCCCCCCCCCCCCACTCTTACAGCGATTCAGGGAAGCACAGCTCGAGGATGCTAGCTGTGAGACTCTACGTGCTCAGGTATCCACAGGCATTGCTACTGATGGATATTCAAAAGGTGGGGAGCACGTTGTTCTTTTCAGAGGGCGTACGGTAGTACCAGTGACATTATGAGAGGAGGTTTTACGGGAGTTCCATACATCTCCTTTGGCGGTGCATCCAGGCATGGAAAAGATGTATCAGGACCTCTGACGTCAGTTCTGGTGGCCAGGAATGAAGAAGAGTGTGGCGGAGTTTGTTTCTCGGTGCCTTACTTGTCAGTAAGTAAAGGTTGAGCACCAGGTGCCAGCAGGTTTGACTTAGCCCCTTAAGGTGCCAGAGTGGAAGTGGGATGGAATATCCATGGACTTCGTGATGGGTTTACCACGTGTGTCCAGGGGACACGATGCCATCTGGGTGATCATTGATCGACTCACCAAGTCAGCCCACTTCCTAGCCATATGGGAGCAGAGTTCAGTAGAGAGCTTGGGACGCCTCTATGTGCAAGAGATAGTTCGACTTCATGGAGTGCCATCCATGATCATTTCAGATCGTGATGCTCGTTTCACATCCTGGTTGTGTAAGGTATTGTAGGAAGCTTTTGGGACTCAGTTATGCTTGATCACAGCATTTCATCCCCAAACTGATGGTCAGACAGAGCAGACTATCCAGGTCCTGGAGGATATGATTCGAGCTTGCATTCTTGGTTTCGTTCGTAGCTAGAAGGATAACCTACCACCGATGTAATTTGATTATAACAAGAGTTACCATTCCACTAGTATGGCACCATTCGAGGCTCTGTACGGGAGACCTTGCAGATCACCACTTTGGTGGATTGACCTAGAAGAGCCGGCACTCATAGGCCCAGAGATGGTGAGAGCTACTATAGAGAAGGTGCAGGTCATCCAGGAGTGGATGAAGACTGCACAGAGTCGGCATAAATCATATGCCGACAGGAGGCTGAGGCCCTTGGAGTTTGAGGAGGGAGACCATGTGTTCCTTCGGGTCTCACCTCAACGGGGATTGTGGAGATTTGGACAAGGCATCAAGCTATCTCCGAGGTTCGTTGGCCCTTTTCAGATTCTAAGTAGAGTTGGCAAGGTGGCGTATCACTTGGCTCTACCTCCTCAAATGGACCGGGTACACAACGTCTTCTATGTGTCGCAGCTGCGGAGGTACGTGCATGATCCATCGCACGTTATCGACTGGGGCGAGCTGGACATCGATGATGGAGCGACCTTTGCTGAGTACCCAGTGGAGATCGAGGATTGGCAGGATAAGATCCTTCGTGGGTGAGCTATTCCCTTAGTGTGTGTCTGGTGGCAGAACGGGAATCTCCAGGAGAGCACGTGGGAGCAGGAGGCTCAGATTCGCGTGTAGTACCCACATCTTTTTGAGTAGCCCTTGTTTTGGCTTTTCGGGGATGTAAAATCCCTAAGTTTGGTGTGATGTAATGTCATGGATTTTTTCATGTATTATTTTAATATTATATGGGAATTATTTCAAGACCAGGCTCTGAGACGGCGTGCAGTTCCGAGGCCCGATGAGCCCGGAACAAATGTTTGAATTTAATTTAATAATTAAATTGCGCAAGTGTGCGGTTTTCCTGAAAAAGTGGAACAATTCCCGAACGGGTGCTCAGATAAGAAATCTAAGGGCACCGTTGCATTCGGAACAGCGTTTTTACCTTAGGTGAGGCCTAACTTTGGCCGGCGGAGGTCGGTAGTGAAATCTGGTTTTTGGACGTAATAGTAATAAAATATTTTATTAAAATATTTTATTTAAATCCTTCTTGAAACGAAATCTTTTATTCTTTTAAATAGATATTTCACAGGGAGGGTCAGGGTTACAATCCCCCTAACCCTGATTTCCTCTGGAGGGCTCTGGATAAGACCTCCCAACGCGGCGACGACGTTCTTGACGAATTTTGCTGGCAACGATGACGCAGCAACCGAATCATTGCCAACGAACGCCGTGGAATCCAAGTAGGATGTTTGTTTGTAATTTCTTCCCTGTTTTTGTTTTCCACGATGAACGTGGACTAATCCATGAACAGATTATCCCGCGGATCGATCGTTCTTGCAGGATAGGATTTTGCGGGAATCGTGGGGATTTGATTCTTGAAATTAATTTTGTTTTTCATTCAACCTTCTAACGGTGACGAACCAAGATCGATACGAACATTGATCGGGGTTCGTCCCTCTCGATTTTTGTGTTTTTCTCTCCCGATTCCTACGCGTTCTTCGTGTGCATTCTACGCATTCTTGGAGGGAATCGATCGTTGCGCATTCGTTTTTTGGCACAATGATCTGAAATCAAAGATCCAACCTCGAGATGTCCTATCGGAGGTGCGACGGCGACGGTGGCGGACAAATCTGTGTGGTTCGAAATTCCCGTTCTTCGAGCGTTTTCGTGCGAACGGATCGGGACGTGCCATCACGGCCGATCGGGAGCCCGAAACCGATGGAATTAGTTTCGTAGGAGTAGGACGACCCCAAATTTGGAGTTTTGTGATGATCGGACGGTTGGATCAAGATCCGGAGGATTAGCCGAGGTGCGTGGAGGAAGACGACGCTTCTGGAAATTTCCCGACTACACACCATGTAGTATGGGCTACACGGAATGTGTTCATCGGTGGTTTTACCTGGAGTATACTTTGGGAGTACACAGACACGGGAAGGGTACACAGCCAAGGACATGCCGTGTATACCCCTCCCCGGCCAGACCCGGCCAGATACATGGGATACCCCGTGTACTGGTACACGGGCAAGCGACACGGACACGGGTAGAGACCGTGTATAGGCACATGGCCAGCGTACATGGAGCGAGCCCCAGATGCTCGGACATGGCGTGTGATTCTTTTACACGTCGTGTAGTTGCTTTTTATCCGACAAGATGAATGACACGGTCCGGTTACACGGGCAGTACCCGGGGTCAAGGAACACGACGTGTACTTTTTCTACACACCATGTAGTTTGGTTTTACTCGTCTTGAATGAATAACACGGGCTGTTTACACGGGTAGCACCCGGGGTCAAGGAACACGGTGTGTAACTATACTACACGCCATGTAACCTGTCTTAAATGACTTGATCCGCTTGTCTTCTGTGACTTGGACTAGTTTTCTTAGGGTTCATACCCTTGGTCTTTCCCCTGAAGGTTCTGGTATCATTTCCTTTACACAGTAGTATGATCCCTTCACCAAAACTTCCTGAATAGAGTTGTTGGAATCCCCTCTGTGAGACTTATAGCTAGATCCTATATTCATTCCTGGAACCCTAGGTAGAGTTCTTGGTATTGACGTGACCAACTTTACCCGGGCGCTGATCCTCTTCTTAGTGGATTAGCTCAGACTGAGTTGTCGGAATCACCCCATCACTTGGCCATGATCCTCATCTGAGCATCATGTTCTCATAGTACTTGTGGAGTGTGTTCTCCCGGAATGAGTACTTCATCTCTCTCTCTCTCCTCAGACCTAGGAGTGTGTTCTCCTTGTTACGTGCTTAGTGGAATCTTTGAACCGGATCTTAGTGGTGGTATTCGCGATAGTCGATCGTGCATGAGTATATCTAGATATTCTTGTTATATGTTCGGTAGACATATACTGTGTAGAGCTGACTGTATCTTTCCTTTGTGGTATTTCCCTTGTTGTATTTACTTTGTGGTTTTGGGGTGTCCTACTGGGTATTGTTATACTCACCCCTGCATGGGCTTTGCCCGCACGTGTCGTGTCTTGTGCAGATGAGGGAGCCTTTGACAGGATTCTTGGCGGACCAGGATCGGACGATACTCAGTGAGATCAGGCGAGCTGAGGTGTGTTCCTATGGCTACAGATTGCAGTCCCAATACCTTTCCTTACAGGTTGTACTTTGTTACATAATTTCTTTTCGTGGGATTGTACTTTTGGACCAGGGTTTTACTATCTTGTACTTTACATTTTTATCATACTCTGTGGTTGGGTTTTAGTGTATGCATGCATCCTTTACTTTTAGTAGTTTTTACTTTTCAGCTTTGTGGGCTTGGAGATGTGTGTGCGTGTGTACAGGTTTATAGGCAATGCCTCCCATTTTAGTAGCATGCCTACTCGGTGCTAGTCACCAGCCCCTGGCCTATTGGAGGCGGGATTTGGGAGTTGCGGCTCGGGCCCCACTGGGACGGGTCGTGACAAAGATCTTCATGAAGATTGAAAATCAAGAACAAGTCTTGACATCTTTTTCATGTACCTTCTAACATATAATCTTAAAAACCCACCTTTTAAGTCTTATGTGTTTGTAGAAATCATATTATGTGTTCAATATTTTCCAACCAATATTCTGATTCTTGGGTCCGCCAGTCACCTTGGAATGAGGGTAGATTTTTCTTCATGAACTTATGGGCATGATCTATTGAATAGAATTTCCTAGGATCAATATTCCATCTAAGATATCAAATGGTCTGGATCACTGATTCTATGAGATGGGCATCCACGGGAGGAGTAACTAGTGGATTATTCTCTATGGCTTCCTCCATTTTATTCCTAGAGGTCCTTTTCATATGGATGATTTAAACACATAAGGTAAAAGTCTCCAATAAATACATAATTCATTTAAAAGAAAACCACAAAAATATAACTCGGTAAATCATCCCAAACATTCAATAAAAATAAACCATCTCAAAATCCATCAAATAACTCATAAAAAACAACCCAAAGTAGAATCCCCAACTACCCTAGTAACTCGACGTATGGTAGAAATAATTGATGTCTAGGCACTCCCATTCACCCTCACTCGTGTCCCAATAGTCTTAATTTATAATACCACACTACCCCAATATCAATAGAGGCCTCTAATACCATTTTGTAATGAATTGGCCTGAGTCAACCTACCATGACACCTGGGTCGGCCTACTATAAGGCTCAAGGCACGTTCCTGATCACCACAAGATGGTGACCAATACCAAGGTACCAATGCTATCATAGTGGAAATGATTTCACCCTCAGAATAAAATAAACTATTTCAAAGATTCCAACCAATAATTTTTCATGTACTGTTTAGATATTGGACATCCACACCAACAAATAAATAAGCACAAAAATAAAAATCATGGAAAATAGAGTATAAGAAGTAGTATCACAATAAACCATAGCCTATATCAAAAGTAACTAAAGTAGGAAAGCCCAAACTTCAAATAAATAAATAGAAGAGTCAAAATATATCCTGGGATGAATTTTCTTACATATATAAAAAATTACAAAATCCCAAAAGTAGAGGATCCGTAAAATGAATGGGAATTACATATTCATGTTTTTCATGGCCACCACCATACTTATACCACTAAAGCTGGCATGACCTCAAGAATCTATACTATGAGACGCATCTCCTTTTCCTTTAATTATATTAGTATGAACCAATTCTATATACACCTGATGGAATATGCTGGGTGTGAGGAAAATCCTAGTAGGGTAACACCTTAAATCTACATATCAACATTCATAATGCATCCCAATGATTCTATTTTATAAAATATGTTTAAAGAAAATTCATTTGTTTGAAACCCATTTCGTAAATCCTTTTATTTTCCATAAATAAATCAATGAAAATAAATAACATGGATAGTGTAATCAGATATTATAACTGATGGAAATAAGATATAACCAACATGTTCATAATTGAGCAACACATGGGTATAAAATAATAGTAGTCCATAATAAGATCAAAGAATATATAAAACATGGGGAATCTATAACTTAGATGATTTAGGCATCTATGAATCACTCATAGAATAACATTCAACCTATGTTCTCCTAAACAAGTAATGATACTTGGGCCTCTTGAGAAAACACCTGAAACGACTCGTAGTTAGAATCATGCCTAAAGTTAGGGTAGCACACATCCCATGTGCACCCATAACCGCATTCATCGCATAAAACAAATCCCATGGTGAAGTAATTAGGTCTCCATTAAAACCCTCTTTCAAAATCTCTTTGAATTCTCATTTAAAATAAGGGTTTTCTTAAATACATTTTGTCGAACTCTTTGTAGGTATAAAATTGATTTCCAAAGAGAATCCAAAAACAAAGCACTATTTTTTCAACACACACCAAGAACAATAATAAATCATATATTATATCCCTCAATAAATCAATTTAAACATAATATGTCCACAAAACCAAATGAAAACTCAAGAAAAAGGGTAATCTAAAGGAAAATTCTAGGTTTATAGAGACACCTACCTCAAAATTGATGGAATGTTGTTTCCATCACAAAATATCACAGGGATAGAATAAGAGGGATACTTATCAAACTAAAAATACAATAAATCCATTAAAATTCCCAACATAAACCCTATGTGTATACCTCTATGGTCATTAGGGTTAGAGGGATGAGGATGAAATGGAAAAACACAAGGATAGAGGGATGGGGAGGAAAAAAATCCAATAGAAACCATGATATTACTTTATAATTTCACTTGAATCAAAGAATAATCATCAATAGAATAGAGAGGAAGAATATAACCATGGTTGGATCTCATATTGTGTGAAAATGGGGAGAAAATAGGGGTTAGATGGATTAAGTTATAATAGGGGAACTATCATAATTTCCTTTTTTTCTAGTTGGACAATAGCTCATGGCGCAACCCTTGGCTTACGGTATGGAGATGCCTCTCCAGAAGACTACATGGGGAAGTTCATAGGGGTTTTTACCCCCAGACCTCCAAGGATTATCCTCGGTATTGTTCCATAGGGAACCCCCAAGAAGTAGAGCTAGGGGTCCCATCCCCTAGAGCCTTCACAACATACCACCCTTGTAACACCCCAAGGTTTTGAAAAAAAATTTGAGTGCATTTTATAATCCATAAGTTAAACTCAACTTTGTCTCTTCTATGTTTTGAATTTCAAAAAACGGTCATCTAGAGTTGTGATCAGTAAGTCATTTAGAGTCTGATTGAACAAACTTGATTTTTTTTGGTGAATAGTAACATACCCTTATGAATAGTAATATGAATAGTAATATGACCCTTATGAATAGTAAAAAAATAATATTATTTTATTTTCTTAAAGAAATAAGATAATGAGATATTAATTAAACTTTCAATGTGATATAAAACTAATTGCACCTTTAAAATTGTTTTTTTTAATTAACTATGAATTTATTTAAAAATTAAATTAATAATATCTAGAAAATTAATTTTAAAAAATGGAGTTCATTTTTGAATTATACACGTCAAAAAATGGTAGGGGTATATTTTTGGGATTTTTCTAAAATTCTAGAATTTTTTATGAATAGTGAAATACGATAAAATACCATATATACAAATTATCAGTTAAATACATGAATTATGAAATCATAAGTGATGTAAGGCCACTTTGTTCAAACTCACAAGCACTTATTACTATTAGGGGTCACATGAAACGACACTATTGGTTGTCTTGAGGGAAATAATAAAATAATAAATTAAATGTTCAAAATTCACCCCTCTTCTCCACTATAAAAACCCCTCACCACTCCCTCTTCTCTTCACTCCTCTAAGACTTGAATATACTAAAAGTTCTACCCAAATACCCTTCCCTAGTTACTCCCCACTACCTGGAAGCTCTTGGTCTTTCCAAAATACCAAAATCCCTTCCCTTAAGGAGATTCTCGAGGAAGTTATTTCAAGAGGTAAAGCGCATTTATTTTTCTTTTAGTTTCATTTGAATTTATCTTCTTTTGTTATCATATCCTCACCTCCTCTATCCAAATGATCATGATAACTCCAGTATCATATATATACTAGATTTATAACATGCAAATTGAAGAACCATTTACAATATTCTTACTCCCTCCCTTTTATTTTTATAAATGAAATCAACGTCCATGAGGTTCCAATTTATAACCTTTGTGGATGACGAAGTTTCATTCTTCAATTGGTCCTTAATTACTGGTCATGAACCCATATTTATGGTTTAACCAGAAAATAATATATTTATTACAACCTAATTAATATTCAAGAACCAGTATATGTACATATTTTTAATTTATATGACAAAACTAGTTCATAATAATTCAAATACCGCCAAATAATCGAAGTGATTATCATCTAATGATTCATCCTCATTACATGTAAGAAAATGATATAAATGTACATTAATAATTCTGTATGTTCATAAAAAATATTTAATTTCAATTCTGAAGATTTACATCTATTCCACTTCATTACTTAAAAACAAGTGAACCGAATATGAAAATAAAGGAAATGAACACTCTGGAACGAAGAAATTCAATACAATAACTTATCAATAAAGACATAAATGAACTAACCAGAATTATTATAAACTAAAAACATGTGTAATATGTTATGAAATAAGTTATTAATAAGTATAATTTCATATTCTAGGATATTAATTACAAGAGCGGAACACGTTTGGAGTTAAGGTAAGAGTTTTCTCACCCGAACTTTTATTTTCATTCAGGTTACTTTTGTTATCTAATTAACTCAATGAAATTATCATATATTGTTATTTAATCCTCATAAATTCTGTGTGAGTATTCTATATATGTACACCAACCATAATCCTTCCCTATTTTATGGTTTGTTACTTGTTTTAAGAGAAACTTTCAAAACTACTTCCAAAATACAAGCCTGATTCAAGGGAATTTCTCAAAATCATATTTATTTTCAAGGGCACTATATAATATATTTTTTGGAAACCATTATATTTCTAAAAACACTCATTTTATTATGAAAATACTATCTTACTTCACTTCTGGTTTTATACAAATATTTTCCAAAAGAACTCTTCTTTTCAAAATAAAAGAGTATTTATCTCAAGATTGCTTAATGATTTTATAAGAGTATTTTCATTTGATTCAATGCTCTTGTTGATTCTTATGTATTATTGAGTTTAATAATTTATGAATTCATCTACCATATTTGATTTAATGGTTTATAACTAACCCTATTTTGGATGATCTATCCTAAAACCATTCACCATATTACTCGGAATGGTTAGTGCTTTATGTTTAATGATTAGGGAAAGATAGTTACATTTCATATGATAGTTTTAATATGAATGTATATGTTGTTTATTTTTATCCTCCCTCATATGAGGAATGAATTGGACTTATAATGTGATGGGTGGGGCCCGCTATATCCTCTCGATTCATCGGTAGGTCTCATGAGACAAAAAGAAATGGAATTGGTTGAGGCCTTTCCCAATGTGTTATATGGATTTTGGTCGAGGCCTTAATCATTAGACATCTCGGTCGAGGCCTTGAAAAAATGTTTCAGAATGTCCATCATATGCACTTCCCTCATTATGAAGCTAGTTATTGAAAGTTCATGTGGTTATTCGACTAGTAGAATACCGATTATTATGTTTCATCATGGCATTATTTACTCAGCTCATATTCCTGCCATAATGTGTGCAAGTTTATAATTGAAGGCATGTGTTTTAAATTATGCACCATGTCTTATGTTTTTACTATCTTCTGTTGTATTGCTTACTCTTATTGAGAGTTTGATCTCATCCATTTCTTATGTTTCATTTTCTCAAGACATTAAGAAGTAAATTATGAATGACTTGCAAGCATAATCTAGGAGACATGATGTTGCTAGTGGAATAAATAAGTGTTGTATTTCCTTTCATGATGTAATGTTAAACTCGTTTATGTATCTTGTTTCCAAAATATACTAAACTACTTGGTACTTCAGGATTCATATTCCTTGTATGTATTCCAACATAATCAAATAAGGCACCGGCTCCGGGCAACTGGGGTCGGGTCCTTATAGTTGGTATCAGATGAAGTTTAGTAGAAAACTTGGAAACCAGATTTAGAAAATGTGGATTAGGGAAGATTCCCTAAGATAGTTTTGAGGATAAAAATTCATGAACATCCTGGTATTTTGGTAAGGAATATTTTATGTGGTTATTTCAAGAAATACATCTCTATCTAGATACGAACAGGTAGAGGCGGCTCTGGCACAAATGTATCTAGTGATAAAACCCAAAAACACCGATTTGAGCTAAACTCGAACGGGAACTGGTGCACAACAACAAGCCTTATTTCACTCTTGGTTATGACACTCCAAGGGGATATGCTTAGGATAATTCACAATTTCTTTACAATCCATTATGAAGGATTTAAATGTAAAATTTTCCTAAAAGAAACTATTTTTGTGATTATGGGATTAGTCATGCCTAGGATTTCAATTTGTGCTAAGTATTTTGTTAAGTTAATATTATGCATTATGATTCATAACCTAATATATTGTATTCCATTATCTATAAATGTTTCCTAGTGGAAGGAATGGAAACCGCACGAATGCACATGTCCCCTGTAAGGATTTTCCTCCGATGTAAGATAATGATGTTGGCTCTAGTGTTGTGACTGGTGTTGATCAACTCATAACCATACTAGGATAACTTACTCAGTTTATGAATAATAACCTTACCCGTATGGAGCATCTGGATCCACCACGTGGAGGAGATATTCTAGATCGCTTTATGTGACAACAACCTCCATCATTCAATGGGACTACAAACCCATTTGTAGCTGAGTAGTGGATAAGTTCCCTTGAGAATATATTTCTTGCTCTGGGATGTAATGAAAGAGAGAAGGTCATGATGGCAGTTTATTAGCTATCGGTAGATGCAGATCAGTGGTGGTCATTAATCCAAAACACAAAGGAGGAGGAAGAAATGGAAGAGATGTAATGGAAATATTTTAAAGAAATCTTCCTAGAGAAACACTTTCCTCACAAACAGAGAGTGGATATGGAGAGACAATTCTTGAATCTGAGGTGGAAGGAAGATGATAATGTGGCAAATTATGAAGCTAACTTCACAAGGTTAGAAAGACATGTTGTGGACTACATACGAAATACAAGGATAAAATTGATCATTTCTTTTATGGCTTAAAGTCATTCCTCTAGCGGGCACTGGAATACCAAAGTTTTTCATCATATGAGGATATAGTTTCATGTGATATCAAGATATAAAAATAATTATCTATGTCTTGTGACCTTATGGGAAAGAAAGAAAAGAAGAGGGATGCGGAAAACTATGGGAAAGGAAATATGGAAACAGGGAACAAGGGAAGAGTTGAATTTCCACCCTATGATAATTGTGGAATGAAACACCCTGGTGCATGCTTAAAGGGAAAAGTAGTATGCTAAAAATGTGACCAGAAAGGCCATCTTGTTGGTGATTTCAAGGGGAATAAAGAGTCCATTAATGTTAAATGCTATAATTGTTGGGATATGGGACACTATGCTAATGATTATACAAAGCGTCGAGGAAATATTCAACAAAAAAGCCCAAGGGAGCAGGGAAAAGCTTATGCAATCACAACTGCAGAGGTTGAAGTTGTGAATGATGTAGTGGTAGGTAATTTGATCATTTCATCAAACTTAGCCAGTGCTTTATTTGATTCTGGATCATCGCATTGTTTTATATCTTCCCAGTTTTCTAAGAAAATTAGATATTTCCAATTTGATTTAACATAGGAGTTGTTAGTCAAAACTCCTAAGGTAGGTATCATTGCAACAAGGTTTTGTGAATAAGTTCCCATTAGGGAATATAAATGTTCTTTATTTGCTGATATCATTGTCATACCCATGATTGAATTTGATGTAATCCTCAGTATGGATTGTCTTTCAGACCATGATGCAAAAATTTATTGTAAGAAGAAGGTGGTTACAATTTTCGATGATGATAAGGAGTACCTTATCTTTAGAGTAGAAACCTCACCACCTGATTCTTATCTAGATCCACCCCCAATAGCTCAACTAAATTCAATTATCAGGGAGGAAGAGAATGAAATAACTATGGGTGAGGAAAATAATGTTCAAATAGAAGATGTACCTATTGTTCAAGAATATATTGATGTCTTTCCAGAGGATTTACCTGGACATCCTCCAGAGTGGGAAATTGAGTTTTCTATTGACTTAATTCCTGGTTAAAGGCCCATATCAAAGACCCCTTATATAATGGCCACTATGGAGTTAGTGGAGTTAAATAAACAACTAGAGGAATTGAGTGATAAAGGATTTATTCACCCTAGAGTTTCTCTATAGGGAGCCCCTATTCTTGTTGTTAATAAGAAAGATGGGTCTATGAGGTTTTTCAATGATTATAGGGAAATCAATGTTGTTATAATAAAGAATAAGTATCCTCTACCATTAATTGATGATTTATTTTATCAACTTCATGGAGCCCAATATTTTTCAAAGATTGATCTTCGATCTGGATATCATCAGTTACTTGTGAGGAAAGAAGACATTCCAAAAACATTATTCCAAACCAGGTACGAGCATTACGATTTTACAGTAATGCCTTTTGGACTAACTAATGCACCATCTGTTTTCATGGATTTGATGAATAGAGTTTTCAAGGAATATCTTGATGACTTTTTGGCGGTGTTTATTGATGATATCCTCATGTATTCTAAAAGCTATGAAGAACATGAAAATCACTTGCGCACTATTCTGAAGACTCTGAGAAGAAATGAATTATATGGGAAGTTTAGAAAGTGTGATTTTTGGATCTAATCAATTTCATTTATGGTCCACATTGTCTCTAAGGATAGAATATCTGTATATCCTTCAAAGATAAAGGTTGTGAAACAATGGCCTAGTCCAATGAACATAACTGAGGTACGTAGTTTTATTAGTTTAGCAGGTTATTATCAGTGTTTTGTTCAAAACTTCACCCTTTTAGCCAACCCAATGACCAAGCTCGCAATAAAAGGGGTTAAGTTCGTATGGAAAAAGGAATGTGAAGAATGTTTTGAAGAATTGAATAGGAGGTTATTGAATGCTTCAATACTAACCCTACCATTGGGGAATGATGGGTTTGTTATCTATAGCGATGCATCAAACAAAGTACTTGGTTGTGTACTTATGCAGAATGATCGAGTGATTGCCTATATGTCTAGGCAGCTAAAAATTCATGAACAAAACTATCCAACTCATGATCTTGAGTTACCAGTGGTAATCTTTTCCTTGAATATTAGGACACATTACCTCTATGGAAAAAAATGTGATATAAATACAGATCATAAGAGTTTGAAATATATATTCTCACAGAAAGATCTCAACATGAGACAAAGGAGATTAATTTAGATACTCAAAGACTATGATTGCACAACACACTATCACCCAGGGAAATCAAATAAGGTAGTAGATGCTTTTAGTAGAAAGGACCATGGAATTATGAATAATATGAGAGTTGAAAGGGATCCTATGTTCATGGATCTAGTAAAGATGGATATGGGAATTATCAAGGAAGGTAACACATCACAACTTTTTCAAATGGTTACCCAACCTTCTTTACTAGAGAGGATAAAATGTTCTCAGGATGATGATGAGGAGTTTTAAAAGAAAATTAAAGCTATAAATTATGGGAAGTTTACTGAATTCTCATATGAAGGTGGCATTTTGAAATTCAGGAAGAGACTTTGTGTTCCTGCTATTCCTGAGATAAAGAAGGAACTATTGGATGATTCTCATAGCTCTAATTTCTCTATACACCCTGGTACCACAAAGATGTATTGAGACCTCTGAGAAAACTTTTGGTGGGACAATATGAAAAGAGAGATTGCTGAATATACATCAAAGTGCCTAGTATATCAACAAGTGAAGGCTGAGAGGCAAAAGTCTAAGGGGATGATGCAACCACTACCCATACCATCATGGAAGTGGGAGAACATTATCATGGACTTTTTCACTGGACTTACAAGGACATACAAAGGAAAAAATGCTATATGGGTTGTTGTGGATCATCTTACAAAGACATCTCACTTTATCATGATTCGAGAGGACTTCTCATTGGATCAACTTTCACAGATTTACATCAAATAAGTGGTAAGGATTCATGGAGTACCACTCTATATTGTATCCGACCGTGATCCTAGATTCACCTCGAAGTTATGGAAAAGTCTCCAGCATTCTCTAATCACTGAACTGAACTTTAGTATGGCCTATCATCCTTAAACTGATGGTCAATCTGAGAGGACTATTCAGACACTAGAAGACATGTTGATGGCAAGGTCTATGGAATTATAGGGAGGATGGGACCAATATCTTTCACTGTTTGAATTCTCCAATAAAAAAAGTTTCTAGTCAAGTATCTGAATGGCACCATATTAATCCCTTTATGGGAAAAGGTGTAGAACACCAGCATGTTGAGATAAAGTGGGTGAGAAAAACTACTAGGACCTGAATTGGTTGAAGAAATGGTGGAGAAGGTGAAAACCATTCAGCAGCATATCAAGGCATCCCAAAGTCGACAAAAGAGTTATGAGGATAATCGTCAATGAGACCTTGATTTCAAAGTTGGAGACCTAGTATTTATACACATATCTCCATGGAAGAAGTTCATGAGTTTTGGAAATAAAGGAAAGCTAAGTCCCAGGTCTATCTTCCCCTTCAAGATCCTTGATTGAGTTGGAACTGTGGCCTATCGACTGGCACTTCCACCTACCATGTTGAAAGTACATGATGTCTTTCATGTATCCCTCTTAAGGAAGTACATATAAAAAAATTCACAAGAACTCTCTTCATAGGTGGTACAGTTAGAGGATGATCTTTACTATGAGGAGAAGCCAGTGAAAATATTGGATCATAGAGAAAAACTTCTACACAACAAGACTACTCATCTGGTCAAGGTACTATGGAGAAACCATAAGTATGAGGAGGCAACATGGGAACTAGAGGAAGAAATGAAGGAAAAGTACACCCACGTGTTTTTGGCCTGGATTTTAAAATGAAATTTCAAGGGCGAAATTTCTGAAGGGGGGAAGAATGTAAGACCCCAAGGTTTTGAAAATAAATTTTGAGTGCATTTTATAATCCAGAAGTTAAACTCAACTTTGCCTCTTCTATGTTTTTAATTTCAAAAAATGGTCATCTAGAGTTGTGATCAGTAAGTCATTTGGAGTCTGATAGAACAAACTTGATTTTTTTTGTGAATAGTAACAAACCCTTATGAATAGTAATATGACACTTATGAATAGTAAATAATATTATTATTTTATCTTCTTAAGGCAATAAGATAGTGAGATCTTAATTAATTTTTCAATGTGATATAAAACTAATTGCACCTTTAAAAAAATTTAATTAACTATGACTTTATTTAAAAATTAAATTAATAATATCTAGAAAATTAATTTTTAAAATGGAGTTCATTTATGAATTCTAAACGTCGAAAAATGGTAGGGGTAAATTTTTGGGATTTTTCTAAAATTCTAGAATTTTTTATGAATAGTGAAATATGATAAAATACCGTATATACTAATTATCAGTTAAATACACCAATTATGACATCATAAGTGATGTAAGGCCACTTGATTCAAACTCACATGCACTTATTACTATTAGGGGTCACATGAAACAACACTATTCGTTGTCTTGAGGGAAACAATAAAATAATGAATTAAATATTCAAAATTTACCCCTCTCCTCCACTATAAAAACCCCTCACCACTCCCTCTTCTCTTCACTCCTCTTAGCCTTGAAGATCCTAAAATTTCTTCCCGAATACCCTTTCCTAGTTACACCCCACTACCATGAATCTCTTGTTCTTGGCAAAAGACCAAAATCCCTTCCCTTAAGGAGGTTCTCGAGGAAGTTATTTCAAGAGGTAAAGCACCTTTCTTTTTCTTTTAGTTTCATTTGAATTTATCTTATTTTGTTATCCACTCCTCACCTCCTCTATCAAAATGACCATGATAACTCCAGTATCATCTATATACTATATTTATATCATGTTAATGGAATAAAAATCAACAATATTCTTACTCCCTCCCTTTTATTTTTATAAATGAAATCAACGTCTAAGAGGTTCCAATTTATAACCTTCGTGGACAAAAAAGTTTTGTTCTTCAATCGGTCCTTAATTACTGTTTATGAAACCATATTGATGGTTGAACCAGACTATAATATATGTATTACAACCTAATTAATATTCAGAAACTAGTATATGTACATATTATTAATTTATATGACAAAACTAGTTCATAATAATCCAAATACCACCAAATAATCGAAGTGATTGTCATCTAATGATTCATCCTCATTCCATGTAACCAAATGATAGAAATGGACATTAACAATTCTGGATGTTCATAAATAATATTTAATTTCAATTCTGTATATTTACATCCATTCCACTTCATTACTTAAAAACAAGTGAACCGAATATGAAAATAAAGGAAACGAACACTCCGGAACGACGAAATTCAATACAATAACTTATCAATAAACACATAAATGAACTAACCATAATTATGATAAACTAAAAACACATATAATAGTTTCTAAAATAATTTATTAATAATTATAATTTCATATTCCAGGAGCTTAAGTACAAGAGCAGAACTCGTTCGGAGTTAAGGTAAGGGTTTTCTCACCCGAACTTCCATTTTCATTCGGGTTACTTTCATTGTCTAATTACCTAAATGAAATTCTCAAACATTGTTATGTACTCCTCATAAATTATGTGTGAGTATTCTCTATATGTAAAGCAACTAGAATCCTTCCCTATTTTATGGATAGTTACATGTTTTAAAAGAAACTTTCAAAACTGTTTCCAAAATACAAGCCTAATTCAAGGAAATTTCTCAAATTCATATCTATTTTCAAGGGCAATCTATAATCTGTTTTTTGGAAACCATTATCTTTATAAAAACACTCATTTTATTATGAAAATAATATCTTACTTCACTTCTATTTTTATATAAATATTTTTCAAAAGAACTCTTCTTTTCAAAATAAAAGAGTATTTATCTCAAGATTGCTTAATGATTTTATAAGAGTATTTTTGTTTGATTCAATGATCTTTTTTATTATTATGTATTGTTGGGTTTAATCATTTATAAATTCATCTAACATATTTGATTTAATGTTTTATGAATAACCCTGTTGTGGATGATCTATCCTAAAACCATTCACCATATTACTCGGAATGGTTAGTGTTTTATGTTTAATGATTGGGGAAAGATAGTTACATTTCATATGATAGTTCCAATATGAATGTATATGTTATTTATGTTTATCTCTGATCATATGAGGAATTAATTGGATTTATTATGTGATTGGTGGGGCCTGATATAGCCCCTTGATGCATCGGTAGGTCTCATGAGACAAAAAGACGTGGAATTGGCCGAGGCCATTCTTGATGTGTTATATGGATTTTGGATGAGGCCTTAATCATTAGATGTCTTGGCCAAGGCCTTGAAAAAATATTTCAGAATGTCCGGAATATGCACTTCCCTCATTATGAACTTAGTAATTGAAATTTCATGTGGTTATTCGACTAGTAGAATAACCATGATTATGTTTCATTATGGCATTATTTACTCAACTCATATTCCTGCCATAATGTGTGAAAGTTTATTATTAAAGTCGTGTGTTTTCAATTATGCACCGTGTATTATGTTTATGCTATATTCCACTGTATTTCTTACTCTTACTGATCATTTGAGATCACCCCTTTCTTATGTTTCATTTTCTCAGGACATGAAGAAGTAAATTATGAATGACTTTCAAGCATAATCTAGGAGACATGATGTTTCTAGTGGAATAAATTAGTGTTATATTTACCTTTATGATGTAAATTTAAACTTATTTATGTATCTTGTTTCCAAAAGCTACTAAACTACTTGGTCCTTCGGGATTCGTATTCCTTGTATGTATGCCAACGTAATCAAATAAGGCGCCTGCTTCGGGCAACTGGGGTCAGGTCCTTACAACCCTTGACTACTCTACAACACCTACCCCCATACCTTCATTACAGCATAACCTATAGGGTTGTGTAATGATGAGCTAGGAAAAGGATAATTTTCCCCAAATCTAATAGAACACTCCTAAAGGATCCCTAACCCAAAATAAAATTAAAGAACTTAACTAAAATAAATAATTTTAAAACATATCAGTGACTTGACAGGTGTCACAGACTCTATAATGTCTTCTATGTTTGTTGCTCTACTAGCTGTTGGAAAATAAGAAGAATGACCTGAAGGTTATGATCATAAAAAAAGAACTTTTTTGAGCATTAAATTAAAAAATAATAATTTAGAGTTTTCTGAAACACTAATATAGGTTCTTGTACATTAAATTTATAATTAGTTTATTTAGATCTGAAGAAATGATTACCTCATATTAGGATCCTTTATTCGATGATGTTGTTGATCTTATAAAACCCTTTTGAGTTGCCCTAGTTGATCTATAAGGATTCAAGTGTATAATACCTCTAGTGGTGATCCACATGTACTCCTTTGATCTTTTATCTATGCAAATTGATTTCAGAGTTCTAGCATAGAAAATAAATTTTATTGAATTGTTCATATTGATCACTCCAAGGTTCTTTAGGCTTGAAGGATTTATTCTCATTATTGAGAGTGAAAGAGGAGTAATTTTAGAGAGAGAGAGAGAAGTCTATTGTGTTCTGTGATTTTCTATTCTCAATTTTCAATTAACCTTTTACAATATACATAACCATCTATTTATAGAACTAGAGATTAGTTTAAAATATTATATAATTGTGTAGAAACCCTTAAGTAATATTATAATATTTATTAAACCCCGCGTCACATGATAATAATAATACTATAGTTTTTATTTTATGGCATGTGCACTAACTTTCACAATAACAAATATTATTTTACCGGCTTGTAAATTAATATTTATCACCGAACGCGTTATTGAACTATTAAAACTCTGAGAGATTTATTGAATAACTAAAAAAATATTTTATTAAATATTTAATTTATTAATAAATATTTTCAATTCATAAAACTTGAATAAAATTATTACTTTATCTTGAGAATAATATTTATTCTAATAATTAAATTCAAATAGAATTTAATTATTATCAAGAGAAATACTTAGTGTGTGTCCTATAGAATTATTTCTCATTATCATTAGGTAGGATTTTCTAAAGTCCAACATTACTTTCTAGAAATGGGTCAAGAAACACATGATAAAGAAATTAGTGTCGTAACATCAACAACCACATACTAATGCTCTTGTGTAATATAATCCCTTTGTCTCAATATCTCATCTAGAAGGTTGCACATCTGTTTCATCAACCTGTATGCTTGATATATCTTTATTTGAATATATAAAATAAAAATATCATTACACCAAGTCTATGGAATTTATTGTGACAATTATATTCCAATCAAATGCTTTAGATATAATATTCCATAAATATAGAAGTGAAAAATATTTCCTCAAGTTATCTATTAATAACATTTCATTTATGATGTACCCAACATACCATACATCCCACCTACATATGACACGATGGTTTTTATCAGTAAATATAATTGTGAAAGTCATGACATGAATCAATGATAATAATAAAGTATATGGAATATTACATGGGTTCACAGGTAGGAATATTTGATGACACTAAAACGTGTGAAATTCCTATTGGTAGGTATATTCTCATAATCTCTAATCTCTTAGATTACCAACTTTGTACTTCATGAGAAGAAGTTTCATCTGCTTATGAGTACTCACACCTGAAATTCTATATACTATGTATCCTATCATAGTAAATTTTCTAACCATATAACTCTATTTAATAATATCATCATAGCACTTCAAGGTTATCATCATAGTAGGGAACTGCTATGACCTTATAAATGTGACAGATACCCTAGGACATTATTACATTAAAGTCATGAAAAACAATGAACAGTATATAATAAGATGTTTTATTAATATTCAATTCATCTAATATACATGTAATGAAAGTACAATCTATTGGTCATAGGAAACCAACTCCAAAAAACTCTCAATTTTACTAGATCCAAATGGCTATGACTTTCAATCTGCTAGACCTCACATGATAATCGTGTTTTTATTGAGTCAGTCATTTATTCAAGGGTCTCACCACATTTTCGTATGTGGAAATACTACTCACTACAACCTCACCTCTCTGAGAAAAATCACTCAAGATATGATACTTCTGAATTATATGATTCATTAAATAATGTTACCTTGTCACCTTATCAAGGTCCACCACTATATTATTATCACAATAGAGTGTGATAGGATCTTTAATGATATGTACAACTTCAATCTCTTGGAAAAAGTTGTGTATCCAAACTACTTCTTTAGATACCTCATAAGTTGAAATATACTCAGACTCTTTTGTAGAAACTATGAACATGGCCTTCTTTGAGCTCTTCCATCCCACAACAGCTCCATTTAAAGTGAATATGTAACCCTTTTGAGATTTCATATCATCTTGATCTATTTGGAAACTAGAATCTATATATACTATGATTATTATTTTCTCATATCCTCCATAGACCTGGAATATATCCTTAGTACACCTCAGATACTTAAGGATAGTCTTGAATGCAATTTAATGGTGTTCACCTAGGTCATCTTGATATATTCCTACCGTACTTTAAGGATAAGTGAAATTTATCTAGTAGATAGCATAGCTTACATGAATAATCCAATCATTCATGTGTATGGAATCCTTTCTATTCTTTGTATTTTCTCATGTGTGTCTAGAAACATTTTCTCAAAAATATGAATGTCATGTGACATTGGAAACAATCCCCTATTAGATTTTTCCATAATAAATATTTTCAGTATCTTATCAATATATGTACCTTGACTTACGCTGAACAGACTCTTGGATCTATCAGGATGTATCTTGATCCCAAAAATGTATTTTGCCTCACCTAATTCCTTAATAGAGAATCATTTATTCAATTATGTCTTAACAAACTATAAGATTGGTATTTCATTTCCAATAAGTAATATATTATCAAAATATTCTATTAGGAAAACAACTGCACTCCCACTAAACCATTTATAGACATAAGGATCACATTTATTCTTTATGAAACAAAAATTTTTTATGGCCTCAACAAATTGAAAGTTCCATGACCTAGATTCTTTCTTTAATCCATAAATTGATTATTGAAATTTTTATATATTTTTGGAATTATTTGGAGTCACAAAACCTTTAGGTTTTGTCATATAGACATCTTTTTAAAGGTTCCCATTAAGGAAGTCTATTTTGATATTCATTTTCTAGATCTCAAATTCATGGAAGGCATCAATGGTAAGTATAATTATAATAGATTTTATCATTACCACTGGTGAAAAGGTTTTTCCATAGTCTATGCCTTGATTCTATTTAAAACCTTTTGCAATAAATCATGTCTTATAGGTACTAACTTATCCATCCATATCTAGTTTCTTCTTGAATACCCATTTATAACCAAAAATCTTTATATCCACTAGAGGATCTACCAAAATCCAAACCTGATTTTGGTACATGGAATCCATTTCAGAATTCATGGATTATTTCCACTTGGAAACATCTAGTCCACCTACTACTTCCTTAAATGGTAAAGGGTCGTTATTATCAACTAATAATGAGTCACCATACTCAGTGACTAAAAAATAATACCATTTTGGTTCTTTAACCTCTCTTATACTCTTACGTAGTACTTGTGTATTAGTAATTTATTCTTCTTCCATAGGGCTTTGTGGAATATGTTCCTGTGCCAAATCTTGTTTACCATGAGCCTTGACTTTATCAAAATCTATCTTTATCCCACTATCTCTTTTAGAGATGTTATCCCTCTCAAGTAATATGGTATATCTTTACACTATCAAATTTTTTTCAGAGGGTTCATATCGGTAATATCCTCGTGTTTCCTTAGGGTAACCTATGAAGGTACACTTTGTTCATTGGGGTGTAAGTTTGTTACTTAAAGAGGATTTAACATATGATTCACAACCCCACATGTATAAATATTACAATGTGGTTTTCTTTCAGTTCCACAATTATTATGGGATATCGTATGTCGCTTTAGTTGGAACTTGGTTTAGTATTTATGTTATTGTTTGTAATGAGTTTATCCAAAAGGATAATGGAAGACCCGCACGACTTATCATTGATCTCACCATGTCTAACAAGGTTTGGTTCCTCCTTTCACTAACACCATTCCAATGCGGTGTATAAGGAGGATTTAGTTGGGATGGAATCCAAAACTCCCATAAATAATCATTGAACTCTTTATTAAGATATTCTCCACCATGGTCTGAGTGGATTTTCTTAATCTTCTTACCAAGATAGTTCTAAAATTAATTCCTATATTCATTAAATCTCTCAAAGTAATTTGACTTATACCTCATTAAGTAGATATATTTATATGTACTAAATTCATCAGTAAAAGTTATGAAGTATGAGTACCCACCCCTTGATTCAGTAAGAAATGGTCCAAACACATCAGTATGAACAAATTCAAGAAGATATTTGGCCCTTTCACCATTTCCACTAAATTGGGATTTAGTTATTTTTTCTTTTAAAATTTTGTGATATACAGCAAGTGTTTTGAGTAAAAAAGAATCTAAATATCTATCTTGATGTAATTTAGTCAAACATTGTTCATTTACATGACCTAGTCTTTGATTCCATAGTTGGATGTGGTATGATTCATTTGAAGTGGTATGATTATCAATTGTCAATACTTGGTTTGAGTAATCCACCATATAAAGACTGTTATTTAAATGTGACTTACCATAATAAATGTTATCTTTATAAAAGAAGCAACATTTATTCTTGAACTTGAAAATAAATCCATATATATCAAGTTTGGATATAAAAATAATGTTTTTATAAATAGATGGAACAAAATAACAATCCTTTAAAATCAATATCATTCATGTTGGAAATATGAAGTGGTAGTCCCCGATGGCCACATCGACTAGTTTGGCTATGTTGGTGGATCATAGATCAACCACCCCTCAGTTAATCTTTCTGAATCTACTTAGTTCCTATATTTGAATACATATGTGATCACCACAAGCTATATCTAATACCTAGTTTTTATAAATAGATCAATTGCAGTCAATAAAAAATGATTCTGAAGCTTCCCCTTGCTTCTTAGGTTGGGTGAATTTTTTCTTCCAATGGCCCTTATTTCCACATGTGAAACAAATAGAATCATTCTCCCTTTATTTCCCCTTGATCTTTCTATTCTTGGAAGGTAATGAAGAATCATTGGTCTTAAAGATATTCTCTTTCAATTTCCATTTATTCCCCATAAGGATTTAAGTATTTTCACATTTTTTTCTCCTTATTTACATGGAAAATAAGAGTGATCAAATCTCGAAGATACTTCTCAGTGTTTTTCATATTAAAATTAATAAAAAAACTAGAGAATCTATAAGTGAGTGATTAAAGAATTAGATCAATGTGTAGTTATTTAGGGGGTTTAAACCCTATAACTTATAGGCACTAAATGTATCCAATAATCTTGATTATGTGAGTCATAGATGGTGCACCTTCCACAAGATTACTCCAAAAGAGTGATTTGGAAATATCAAATTGTTACTATATTTCTATCTCCTAGTATAAACCATGGAGATGCTTAATCATGCTATAAGAATCCATGTTTTGTGTGACTTCATGAGTTCACTGTACATAGATGATAGTATTAAAAATTTAACGTTGACTGTGTTGTTCAAATGTTTTTCATAGATAAGGAAATCTTCATTACTCACCTCATTGGAAAGTGGGTTAGGCATTGATGATTCTATCATGTAATATTTCCGTTCATGGAAAAGCATGACCTAAAGGTATTTAAAGCACTACTAGAAGTTACTACCACGGAAGAGATGGTCTTTATCTAATATAGATCACAAGGATAGTATGGATGATGAAATTTTCATTTTTTATAATTATAAAATATAAAATTATTAGTATTTATCTTCATTAAAAATTTTGTGATAATTAATAAAATTAATTTTATTAAATCTACAACTATTTTATCAATTTCCAGTATCCCTATTCATTGAACTTGGAATGTCTAGCTACTAGGAAATTCTAGCAAAAAGGATCCATATACACCTTTTCATAACCCAAATGAGGGTCGATCAATCTATTTGAAGGTATTTAGGTCAGATGGTCTTTGTTAACTGTGGGTTTTCCACTCCTTTATCCATAGTGTAGACTCCCCAATCATGAAATCCTGACTTGGATTTCATCAACACTTTTCTCCAAGTGACATAAATTCTAGAAAGGGATACTTTTATTGATTCATGAGTGTTAATTCAACCCATAACCTTTATAATAACTCCATTTTAAAAGTAAGTGTCCCAACTATAATATCCCAACCCGGGGACCACTAAAATGATGCTCCGAGATGGTGGGTCACATGACCTCAAGCACACCTCCCCATATTCTAGAGGTTTATGACTAGAAGCGAGGGTCTATGGTGCTATGGTGAGGAGACTATACCTTCTTAATAGATTTTCACAACATAAACAAACAAAGATAAATAATAGTGGAAGCATAAAATATATCTAACACCACAACAGACGTTAGCTTCTCACTCCCAGGTCTCATCCTAAACTTTTAGGTAAAATTACAATACCACCTACCTTAAGCCCGTGGAACACAACTCATCCAGTATTAACCTTTGAATTGAAGAAGAATGGATGAAAATTGAAGAATATTCCAATTCTATAAAAATAGGGAATATTAGCACACACCAAAATAACTCTCTCAAGGGTAAGAAAAATAAATAAATAAGGGAGAGGAATTGAGAGATTACCTTATCAGATTCAACATGACTAATGGTAGAGAAAACAGATTCTAGATAGAGGATAATGAGATAAACCTAGGTATTTTCATGGAGGAGCTCCATGCGTGGCTCCTACTGTGCATGGGAGGATAGAAGTGGAGATTTTGTCAAAATAAGATATCTTTCCACATTTTTTAAAAAAATGAACTAGGTAATTTACATGGCATGTAGTCTTTATATGTTGTGTAAAGATTAGGATTTTTTCCCTCAGAGGAAAACCCATTCACAACTTGCAAAGGGGTTCTGTACATCCCAAATACACATCCCGTATTTGAATACATGTTAATTAATGAATACACATTGTGTATTTACTCTATACCAAGACTCCATCCCCCTTGATTCTCTCCCTTCTAGAAGAAAACCAAGCGGCCTAAGGTCCTAGTCACCAGGGTATAATCCAAAAAGAAAACTCAATAAGGGTTTGATAGAAAATAAATGAATTTGTGCCTCTCTGAAAAGTCAGGTCATTAAAACCTCCCATACATAAAGAAACTCATCCCTAAGTTGAAATTTTGAGGGTAGTAAGGGATCATCTGAGAAAAACTCTAGCCACTGGGAACGTATGTCATCTTCTCACTCCCAGGTCTCATCCTGTACTTGATCATGTTTATATAGCACTCATACTAGAGGAATTGACTTTCCTCAGAGATCATTTATTCTTCGATCAACAATAAAAACTGGGTACTTCTAAAAAGAAGCATCTACATCTAACTCAACCTCATCAGGTTGTAAAACATGCATCAAATTTAGATAATACTGATAAAGATGAGATGCCTGAAAAACATCATGCATAGACCGGTATCTCTGAGGAAGTGCTATCTGTTAAGACACTAGTTCAATTCTCACCAAAACCTCAAATAGTCCAACAAATCAAGGTAAAATATTACCCTATCTCTAAATCCATCAATGGTCTAACCTGGGTGAAAAAAAAAGAATACATAATTCCCAACCTCAAAATCAAGAGGTCATCGACAACAATTGGCATATGATTGTTTCTTAGATTGAGCTGTCAACATGTGCTTATTGATCAATTGGACTTCCTTTAAAGTCTTTTGAACAAGATATATCCCAAGTAAATATGCCTCCCCTACCTCTAACCTGCATAGAGTTGATTAGAATGTCCTACCATATAAGGCCTATTAAGGGTCCATCTGTATGGTAGCCTGAAAACTTCTATTTTAAGAGAAATCAACTAGGGCTGTGTGATTTTCCCAAGAACGCTCAAAGTCAAGGACACATACAAAGATCATGTCCTCTAACACCTAAATTGTGTGCTCTATATGTCCATTAGCCTAAGGGTGATATGAAATTATTAGAATCACCTATGTACTCAAGGCCTTCAGAAACCCCTGCTAGAACCATGATGTAAAATTAGTTTCTCAGTTAGATATAAAAGAACATGAAACTCCATGAAGGCATACGACATCCCTAACAAATAGTTTCCATAGCTCATCTACTAAGAAGATATCTTAAACAAGTAATAAGTTGATGAAATTCATCAACCATTCAATAAATAACCAAACTATATTGTTGCCTCTAGATGATCTAGGAAAACATGTATTGAATTCTATGGTGACATCGTCCCATTTTCACTCGAGAATAGATAACAGCTGTAAAAGTCCCACAAGACGTTGATGCTCTGCCTTCACTTTCTAATAGGTGTAACACTGATTAATAAATATGGATATATCTCATTTAATTCTAGGAAACAAATATTTGTGACATAAGTATTGATACATTTTGGTAACACCGAGATGTACTTCTCAAGCCGAGGTATGAGATTTCCATATCAATTCATCCCAGATGTCTGTTGGAACCAAGACATGACCATGTACACGTAATATATCATCCTCATCCATGGTCTTACCAAGTGATGAATCCCCATATGATATACATTCCCTCAGGACTAGGTCCTCAGGATATAAAATTTGCCTCGTATTTACCCATTATAAAAGGGTAGAGGTCACTATTAAAGATGTGAGGACTATTGGCTCGTGATTCTCCTAAAACTCAACATACATATCTAAAAATAAGTCCATAAGATGCCACTCACCACTAGCCTCTTGAACTTTCTGAGTCTAAGTATTCTGACTCAAATTATTGGTTAACACATTGCCTTTATCGGGCATATATACAAGCTCAAAGTCAAATTAGTATAGGTATTAAACCTATTCGTGCTACCTAAGATTCAGATCACACTTTGTAAAAATATATTAGGGGATTTTGTGATCTTTGAATACTAAACAATGTATCCAAAGAAAATAATCCTGCTAAAAGTGTAAAGCATGAACAAATAATGCCATATCGAGGTCATAAATCAGTTAATTTTTCTCATGAGGCCTCAATTGAAAAGACTCATATGCTACGAATCACTTATCCTACATCATAACTGCTCCTAACTTGATACTTGATACATTATAGTAACTGTGTAGATTCTACCCATCTCTAGAATAAAGAGGATTAGTAATGAAGTAAACCTGCCTTTCAATTCTTGAAAGTCACTTTCACAGGCTTATGACCATATAAATTTCACACCCTTCTTATTTAGGTCCATTAGAGGTGATTCTAGGTGTAAAAAATATTGGATAAAGCATCTATAGTATCCAACTAGCCCCAAGAAACTCCATATATCAAATACATTCTTGGGTTTTCCCCAGTAAACTATAGATCTCACCTTCTCTAGGTCTACTGATACTCTTATATCTTAAAATATTCCACACAAACAAATAACTACGTATCTCAAGGTGACAATACTTATATCAGTGAAATCTCTCTAATCAGACACCCAATGGGGTATCAAGTGTAATAATTCCACATAAGTACTCTATCTCGAGGCCCAAACTCTCTATAATTTCTATATATATATAAAAGAGTACGATGCACCTATATCAAATAAAGTAGACACTAAAGTAGAGGATACTATAATAGAACCTCAAACTGTATAAGTTTCGGTGCTCTGCTCCTCTGGAACAGGTTGCACTGGATGTAACTAGCTCATACCATGACCCTAAGTCACAACCTAAATAACCTGAGTAGACTTTCTCTACTAGAACTATGAATAATGAGTATGGTTCCCTCTGTCTCGACCACCTACTCAGCCTGAGCGGTCAGTGGTACTCCAGCTGCCTGCCTAGAGAGGTGTTACTAGCCCCGCTCCATAACGTGGAGTCAGTGTGGATCCTCTCTCACAAGCCATGGGTGTAAAATTTATGTATAAGCACTGAATATTCCCTTGTACTAGCACAACCTCTACACTCAACTGGGTCTTGCATACACTGGGTTTCATATAACCCATCTTCCCGCACTTAAGACATAAAATAAAATTGTCAGTATGAGTTTTTTGACTATTACTACCCCCATGAGAAACCTCTAAGTGATGCCTCTATATGATATAAGAACTATTTCTAGGTCTAGGTTCTAAACTGGCTTAGATCACGCCATTGGCTTCCCTTAAATGCCGCTTAGTGATGAGGGCATGATTGAATATCTTATGAATATTAGTAAATAGAAAGATGTTAACCTACAATTAGATGGTGTATAACATCCCATCCTCAAATCACCTCATAGTCATGAGCTCATCACCATATAGAGTTGGTTCAAATTCTTGAAGCTCGATAAAATGGGAAGAATAATATGTCAGATACATAGATCCCTGATGAAAGTTTATGAACTCTCTAACTCAGTCAGCTTTCAATGTCGATAGAAAGAAGTGGTCATATAATACCATCTAGAATTCTTTATAGATCATATCCTAATGTTTTCCTATATAGGTAATGGCATCCCACCATCGCTTGGTATAACCTCATAACATATAAGCAGTGATCTTGACCCTTCTCTCCGAAGGTGTCTCCAGATGATCGAATATCAATAACATGACCTATATTTATGATTTAGTATCCTATGCTCCATTATCCCCTGAAAAGGTGGGAGGATTATACTACTGAAACTCCCGCATCAACTCTACTATGGTTGGGGTAAGTCAAGTAGCTTCTTACATAGACTACATCATGCAAAGAAAACCCTTCTGAAAATAGGTTTTAGTTCCCATTTTAGGAATAGATGGTGGTGCCTCTTATGGAACTACTGAAGGTAATACTGGTGGATCAAGGCCCACCTCCTATGGATAATTTTCATCACCACCCTCTTAGAGTATGACTTGAGGACTTTATGGAATCATATATATATAATTTTCAAGTGCATGCCTCATATAATATTTAACAATAGATATAAACAGAATAATAGGAAAGTATAGGTACACAACTTCCCTATAAATGAGTAACACCTCTCTATTTTCTCCTAAATCCATATCCAGGTGATAAAGGAAGACCATATCAGGAAATAAGGATCAAAATATACACTCCAAATGACCCACTACTAAGGATTAGTTTGGTTGTAGGTATCCTATTTCACAACTGAGGTTCCAGTAAATGGAGTGTCAATTACAAGGTATAGAGAAAAATTCCTTTTAATTTGAAATTAGCACCCCCAATTAATGGTAACCACTTTATTCAAAAGTTTTAAAACCATTTAATTTGATAATATTTTATATATAAATATCATGGTCCAGTTAAATGAGTTACCATTTCAAATTTATAAAATGTATACTCCTTATAAATTGTAATTAGAATGTCATGTAAATATGAACAGGCCTTTACATCTGGTATCAGGATATAATAAGTCATATAAAATGATTTGATTACATAAACTATCATTCTTAATTTAGAGAAGTACTTGCTTAATAAATTACCATTATCACTCAATCAATCAAATCAACTGAAATTTCAGTCCATATAACTAGAGTTTCATGGCTCAAACATGGAATAATTGGTTAATTAAGGTGTCATCGTCAATATATGTGGGAAAACTTCATTTATATTGATTCATACAGATTAATTATTCCAATTATGTTATCCCTATAATAAACATTAGCACATTTTCATATATAATAATCTAGTCACTAACTATATTCAAGAGGCAATGCACATAAAAAGTAAATGTAGCATGGAAAATTGTATGGAATATAAGTCCTAAAGTGCCTATGATGATTCATGAGATACTACCTCCTTTCCATACTAGCTAAGGGAAAATAAATATATAATAATAAAAATGGTAATAATAATAATTCCAAAAAACAAGTACATCACCCAATGGTGAAATCAGTACAACTATAATAGGGAAAAAACATAATAGAAATAACCCATCCAAGGTAATTTGGGTTCCCTTATACTTGGGTAAATTACACCCTGGCACAGGAACATTACCAGATTCTGATACATCCTAGTCTCTTGTCTAATACCCAAATAGTAAGTAAAAATGAAAAAATATGCTCTAATACCACTTTTTAATATCCTGAACCATCAACCACTAAAATGGTGCCTGGATCCAGTGGGTCACATGGCCTCAAACATACCTCCCTGTATGCTAGAGGCTTCCAACTGGAAGTGAGGGTCCAAGGTGGTATGGTGGGGAGACTATACCCTCTTATAATAGTGTATCTATAGATATAAAAAATATATAAATAATAGAATAACAATAAAAGATATCTAATAGAAAAACGAGAATAGATACCCTAAATAAGCACAGCAGAATAGGAAACATCCAAGTAGTGATAATAATCAAGCCATGATATAAGTCATGTATAAAATTATGCCATGTATTAATGATATACAAAAAGGGGATATAGTGGATATAGGGTATAGAAATATACAACATGCTATAAAAAAGGAAAAAGAACCAAAAGATATCTCCACTGGCATCATGGCATATGCTCAGTCCTCTTCTCTCGTGTTCCCATACTATAAGTAAATCAGATCAAGCATCCAAAACCTAAAACTTTACCTTGTCCCTACCTTTATCTATATAGTCTGTTCAGGTACTAATTGGTGGCCCGAATAGAGCATGAGAATAAAATTATTAGGACACCACCAATGGTGTCTAGAATAATCCAGTCAGTGTATATAGCATAGCATTGTGCAAGTATAATGGATAATAAAAGATATGGAAAATATTTACTAGTCGGATCAGGTTATAGTAGGACACCTAGCAAATTTTACTTGCTTCTGCATAGGTCAAAATAAGTTTGATCACAGTTTACCATATATAAGCAATCATATATAATATTGTTTTTAAAGGTTGGGGTTGAAGCCTCATTTATTATTTAAAGCAAAGACCTATTTCAAACTGGGTAGAGGGAGACCCATTACATAGCCCGAAGGTCCAAGACCAAGTGGTCTGAATACAAGGCCTGAAAGCCCATTTTTTGGACCAAAGGGCCCTCCAGTGAATAGTACTGCTATAGTACCCAGGCTGCTACAGTACATGCTACAGTACCGCCACCGCTATAGTTCCTACTATAGTTCCTCTTCCGCTATAGTGCTACCACTGCTACAGTTCCTCTGTTGCTACAGTACTATTACAGTACCCTGCTACAGTGCTTCTATAATACCTTGGAAATTAGTCCCTACCCGGATTCAATCCTGGGTTTTTTTATGACAAGCAAGAGCCTTTACCACTTGGGTACAGGATCATTGGCAAGAAATCATATATAATATGTATACATGTATATAATCTATATATATAAGGATATATATTTTCATATGCATAGATACTAGGTGCTAGCTAGAACTAGGGAATAACTCAGGTGTCCATGCATAGTTTAATGACCTATAGGCTCCAATAAGGGTACTAGCCCTAAATCTCATATGAATGTGAGACATCATGCTCGTCACTCGAGATAGTGGGGTGAGTCATCATGCCCAACACTCGATGCAGGGGAATGTGGAATTTCATGCCCATCATCAAAGTAAAAGTAACAGTTCGAGACACCATGTCCATCACCCAACATAAGGGATCATGAAATTCCATTCTCAACAAATTCCTTAACAGTTGTCCACCTACCAGTATCCATGGTCTAATCATAATAATCATGAGGCATTTCCCCTTAAGTATTTAAATTAATTTAACCCAAACTAACCATGGGTATAACAATTTATACAATTCATATATATATATACAACATGTGGTGTAGCCTTTTACCCACAATTAAACCATTTAATTTTTAAGTTATGAAAGATCCAATTTAAAAGTCAAGCCAGACCACTTAGATAGTGTTTTGGTCGATTCAAAAATTATGTAAAAGATGGCATTTGATTTAGCACAACCAAAGGGGGTGGAAACCGATGAGGTATTCATCCTCTAAATTACTTAACAAGTCTCTAATGGAATATTATAACATGGTTCAACTATTATAAAAAGGAAATATAAATTTTAAGGAAACATGTGGAAAATTCTGGCATGAGGCACATCGGAGAATATTATAAAAAAACTAAATATTTAGGTAAAATTACTAGAACACCTACCTTATGTCCATTGATGAACACTCGTCCAGTATCATCCTTTGAATAAAAGAATAATGGAAAAATGAAAGAATAGGATAATTCCCTGAAAATAGGGAATATTGTCTCACATCAAAATAACTCCATCAAGGGCAAAAAAATGAAAAAATAAGGGAGAGGAATCGAGATATTATCATTATAGAAACAACATGATCGGTGATGAAAAAGATGGATTTTAGATAGAGGAGAATGAGAGAAACCTAGGTCATGGTATGGAGTAGCTCTGTGTATGGATTCTACTACGCATGGGAGGAGAGAAGTGGGGCTTCTGTCAAAATAAGAGGCCCTGGCTCGTTTTAAAAAAAAGAGCCATGTAATTTACACAGCATGTAAGTTTTACACATCGTGTAACGATTGGGTTTTTCCCCTCCGTAGAAAACTCATTCATGATGTGTAAAGGGGGTATAGTCATCCCAAATACAAGTCATGTATTTCCTCTGTAACTACACTCCATCCCCCTTGCTACTCTTCCTTCTAGAAGCAAACCGGTTGGCCTAAGGTCCCGGTCACTAGGGTCTAAGCCATAAAGAAAACTCAATGAGGGTTCAATTGAAAATAAAAGAATTTATACCTATATGAAAATTCAGGTCATTTCACTAATGAGGTTTTGTCAAACACTTAGTTCTAAGGATTTCATTCCTAATAAAGTAATGGAATACCAAGTTTGAATTGATATTTATTTGAGGGATTTAAATTTATTATGAATAAATTTTTTCATGTTTTATACTTTACATGACTTGTTAATATTAAGTGGATTTTACTTAATTAATTAACCATGTTGGATAAAAAAATTATGCATAATCCATTTATTTAAATTTTATCTTTGTGCATTAATTCATTTATTTATGTGATCATGGTCTTGAAACCATAAATTAAATAATTTATAGATATAAATAAATAAATAAATTACCCTATAATGAGATTATCTAGTGGTTGATTTATCGAGAGGGCCATAAATCGACCTATGAACCATGGGAACAAATTCTTGTGCCAATTTTGGAATAAATTGTAGCATTCCACTTATCCACTTATGTATCACCTAGGTTTGAATAATTATGATTCTATCATGAACCACCTCTATGAACCTTAGGATACTCTATTAATTACATGTATTTATAACCCGCACTTAGGTAAGGGGAGCCAAAGGATTGGTTAAAGGGAATTACATAAATAACCTTAGACACGTGGGTCTTGTATAATAATGGAGACACGGATGACTCGTAGGCCATAAAATTTAATTTAATATTAAATAATTGTAAATTCATGTGATAAATTATATTAAAACAACTAGCGCATACAAAGGTCTTGGTCAAGCTCATGAATGGTCATATTTGCAACAAATACATAAAAGTAAAACTTGTTAACATTCATTTCTTATTCATTATTTATTGTTAAAATAAAAAATCTTTAATTAATTAAATAATTCTATTACATCTTAATAACCATCTAAATTATCTTGGAGATACCCATCATAAATTCATTAAAATAGAAGAACAAATAATAACAAATTATTACAATAAATTAATTGCACATTTAAAATTTTTTAAAAACATTATTAAATTTTCAAACATAATAAGTGTAGAAACCCTATTTTTACCTTGTAAGACTTTGAAATATATCTATAAATATTATTAAATCCAAGTTCTTAGACAGCATTAATTTCTAAGTCTCGATGTTCTGGGAATTAATTTTATAAAAATATTAAATATATTCTATATTGTGCAAGCATGGTTTATTAAATAAAATGGGATATCTCCTAAACAAAAACTCATATTAGAAATCTAAGATCAAAATTGAGTCTAGAACCTTATTTTTACCATAGGAACGATCTAAAATTGTTTAGTTTATGGTATTTGGATATCATGACCATTGACGGGTGTGTTTAATTAAAATAAATAATTAAATTTATTTGTTTTAAATTAAATAACCCAATTTTCTTTTGTTTATAAAATCCTATTATGAAATATCTATGGGGTTATCTGCATAACCCTGGGACCATTGATAGGATTCTTCTTCCTCCTCTTGTTAGTGAATCAAGATTTGATGAAGAAGAAACTCTAGATCTATGAAGATTAAGGCACAGTGAACACAATGACTTCTCTCACATGTTGGAAAGCACATTCTTCATCGATGAATAACCCAAATCTAGGTAGGACTCGTCCATTTTGGGATTCTTCCTCTATTTATTGAAATATTTAGCATGATCATATTGTTTCCTTGGTCAAAATTCAATTTGAGCCCTTGCATGAGCCTGTGAATCGATTAAATTTTTTTTATTCGATTATTCTCATGTCTCACACCGGACATATCAATATGAATTTTTTGTCTAATAATGATTGTTAAATTATTTCCACACCTTATTTTTAGTGATTTTCCTCCACCCATTCTTCACATTCTTTGCCAATAGGCCATGAGGCCATGGTTTGAGATTTTCAGGCGGGATCGAGTCAGATTGAACCCCTAGATTCATGACAAATTCACATGCAGAAAATGGATCAATGATAAGAGGGTGGTTTGGGATGATTTTAGGGGCATGGGTGATTCCAAGGATGACATGAATACCAGTGAGGTGATGAGATATGAGTAGAGGTGTGGCGGTGCGAGGCGACCTCATGCAGGCTTCATACGGATCAACAAGAATCAATTTTTCCAGCCACTAGATGGCTGGAAACGATAACCAGGGATGATTTACACTGATCATGGGTGGTCAACTGGGGGGATTCAAGGTGGAAGGACCAGATTTGGAATATGTGTGAATCTTCCTTCAATTTCTGAAAAATCCCAACATACACGACATGTACTATGATGAACACATGTTGTGTAGTCTGGTTTCTATGGCGGTTAGGATTTTGGGGTGGAGTAAAATATCACACACCATGCGGAGGGAAAAATTGTGTTACTCCTAGAAGACTAGCTCAGTGTGTACTCTGGGAGTACACGAATGTAGGCATGTCCAGACACATGTCATGTACCGAAGTACATGGGCACGGTCAAAGTTACATGAACACGAAAAGGGGCATAGACAGGACCTCGGGTGGAAGAAGCATGTCGTGTAGTCCACCTACACGTCGTGCAATGCTACAAAATCAATGATTCATTCACCACAAGGGACACAGTCAGGAAATGGAGCAGGACCAAACATCGTGTGGGTCCCCCTACACGTTGTGTACCCCTATTTCCTTTTAAAGAAACTTCTACCTATCGTATCTCCTTCATTTGGTCTTGGATTTTGTTCTATGAGTAGCCTATACTGAGTGTTTTTCTACATAGAAATTGATGGTAGCCTTCATGGTGTATTTTGAGATGTGATTTGATATGTTCCAATCATGATTCTTATTTAGGCAATTCTCGATGAGGGTCGTGATCGGGAAAGATCACTGGAGAGATCAGAGTGACACCCTCCTAATGGGTAGGGCATGGGTCCTCTATCTATCCACCAACTGGAACCCTCCTACTGGGAAAGTCATGGGTCCTCGATCTACCACTAAATTAGAACCATCCTACTAGGTAGGGAAAGGGTCCTCTGTCTACCACTAGAGTGGAACCCTTCTGCTAAGCAGGGTATGGGTCCTCTATCTATTATCCAAGTGGAACTCTCCTATGGAATCAGGTCATGGTTCCTTGACCACTAGAGTGACACCATCCTTTCAGGATTGGGCATGGGTCCTCTATCAAATATCGAGTTGAACCCTCTTTTGGAGACAGAGCATGGTTCCTCAACCATCAGAGTGGCGCCCTCCTGCTAGGACAAGGCATAGATCCTCTAGTTATCTTCTAATTGGAACCCTCATGTAGATTTAGGGTATGGTTCCTCTACTTATTTACTTTATTGGTACACTCCTATTGTACTAGGGCATGGGTACTTTACCTAGATATTGTTCCGCTCAAATGTGAATCACAATGTTGAGGTGTGGCATGACTTGGATGTTTCTACTAATGGATGTGCAAGATGTTGTGAATCATTAATGGATCTCTTGGAACTGTTGGAACTCTTTCTTGGGATGGGATATGAGATGGAGATCCCATTTCTCTCTCATTTTGACTTCTTTGGTTTGAGAATATATATATATATAATATATATTTTTATCCATGTCATTGGATTTTTTTACTCTCTTTATTTGGTTTGAGATGTATATTTATTCCTATCATGTCTCTTACTTCTCCCCCTTCAGCTTTAGGGGCATCCTAATGGGTATGTATATACTCACCCATGCATGTGATTTTCCCACACGTGTCATTTTTTATGAAGATGACTTACAAGTTGGTGACAATTATATAGGATCTTAGGAATACCTGATGCATTTGGCCGTGTATGGTGGTCAGAGCTTCAAGATTCGAAGCTGGGCTCTCTTAGTATTTACTTTTCCAGTTTTGTTAGGTTGTGATATCTTTATGGTTGGGTGTGTATTTTTTTCCCTTTAATTTTTAGTTTATACTATTGTACTCTTTGTATTCCCCAGTGTTTTTTCATGTACAAATATTACTCTAGATTTTGTATCTTTTTAGTTACTTCTATGCACTTCTGCATTGATATGGTCAGGTGTGTCTGTACATGTACACTAGGGAAAGGACTCCCATACTATTTATGCCTTTCATTACTTGCCTCCAACCCATAGTATATGGAGGCAGGCTTGGGGTATTTGTAGATCAAGACTCGTTAGTTTGGGTCGTGATATATTGGTATAAAAGGTGGTTTGATACTTGGGATGGTGTTTAGAGTAGTCCCTTTATGAGTATTTGGTTGGGTTTTAGGGAAATAATGTCAAAGTGTCTCGAGTACGGCTCTCAGGATAGGGAACCCGGTGTTGGTGCGGCGGTCGATGTATCCATACATCAGGACTCTGACTACCTACTTATCAACTTGGAATACCAAGACATTGGTTGCAAGGATCAATGGTACATGAATCATATAGGATTGATCCACTTGACTATCCTTCTTGAATTAGTTTCCATTATACGTGTGTGTGTGTGTGCGTGCGCGCGCTCATCTTACTTTGGAACATCTTGATTAAATTTTTAGGATTACTCTATAATGAAAACCATCCCGGTTATCGGTTACATATCATGAAGATGATATAATGAGTGATGAGGCCTTAGTGTAGGTTCTATCCCATGAGATCCTCCAAGTGAACAGGTAGCATCACCCCCACCTTTCGAGTAGCAGATCATACCAGCAGAGTAGGATGAGGATGCATGCAGGATTAGCACACTCCACAAGTTCTAGCTTTATAATTTGTTGAGGTTCCATAGTGATCTAGATCCCCATGTAGTATAGGATTGGCTAGAGTTGGTGGTACATGTTATTAGACTTATTCGTACACCAACACATCAGGTGGTTGTGCTAGTAGCTATCCTTTTTCATGGAGCAGTAGGTATTTGGTTGAGTCTTGTTACACATATGAATTATTAGTTGAAACTCTCATAGAATGAATTTTAGAAGATGTTTCATGAGGATTAATACCCCTCATGTTTTAATTCTATTTTTATTTAGGGGCTTCTAGAGCTGTAGTAGGTATGGATGAGAGTGGTTGAGTACACTAAAAAGTTCATACACCTTATGAGATTCTCCCTCGATATGATATAGGATGGATAATTATGAGCATGGAAGTTTGAGTAGGGTCTTCACAGATATACTTTTTCCAATGTAGTAATCTTGTGAATTTTTACCTATGTTGGGGTATTGGAGTGGGCACTGGTGATGGAAAGTTTATTATCAGATAGAAGTTTGTTCTCTGGAGCTGGAAGTGGGCATTATAGAGAGGAGTTTTCTGTAGCAGTTAGCAGATGCTAGTCAACAGGATCTCAACATAGGATATCTTCCCAGGATCAGGATTGAGCATGTGGTTAAGGGCGGCACAGAGGACCATGGCATCCCAAAGAGGTTTTTTTTATGCATGTGATAGGTGAGGTCGCATGGAGTGTGATTTCCCAACCCTGTGTGCTGAGGAGTTCAGGAAGATAATAGACAGACCACCATGGCAGAGGCAGCACTGTGATCAGGGATCTCCTAGATGAGGGTAGGGTGGCCCCCAGGGAGGTGGTTCTGGAAGAGGATTAGGTGGAGCTCTAGGAGGAGAACCTATGGGTGGTGGATGACACTATGATATCCTTCCACCACCACCACCAGGAATCCCATTTCAAGCTCATGGAGTTGGTGGTCGGGGTCGCATACAGCTGCAAGCTATGGAGGCATATAATATAGTGGCGCATGAGTTGATTATAGGTACGATTTATGTTTATTATACTCTTGTTTAAGTACTATTAGACATAGGTGCAAGTTATTTCTTCATCTCTTTACTCTTGGTGTGAGATCCAGAGCTCCTAGTTAAAGCATTAGCCCAACAGCTTTTTCTTAAGGTTCCTACTTGGATTGCTTCTTCGATATCTTTTATCTGCTCATAGTGTAAGCTATCACATAGAGGAGAGAGGTTATCATGAGACCTTTTGGTCAACATGATGGAACCCTATGACTGTAAGGTTTGGTGTCCTGAGAACGAACTGTTTTGTACTTTGATTACATGAATGTTCACTTATTATATATTGTTCATTGTTCTACATGACTATAATATAATAATGTCCTGGAATATTTGCTGCATTGATAAGGTCATGGAAGATCCCCACTGTGATGAGAAACTTGAAATTCTATAACAATATTCTTGAATAAAGTTATGCGGTTGGATGACATACTATGATAGGACACATAGTATACAGACCGTCATGTGCGAGTACTCTTAAGAAGATGATACTCTCTCTCATGGAGTTCTCACTTAGTAATCTCCAAGATGGGAGATTATGAGAACAGACCCGCCTGTAGAAATTCCGCATGTCTTGGTGTCATCAGACATTTCTATCTACAAGTGTGTGTAATGGTCCTTAGACTGGAAGATTATCATAAACTCATGTCATGACTCACACACTTAGATTTACTGATGAAAACGGTCATGCAGACAGTTGGTGGGAAGTAGGGTACGTTGGGTGCGTCATGAGTGACATGTTGTTAATGGATAAGTCGAGGAAGGATTTATCCCTTCCATTTATGGAAGTTGAAATCTCGGCCCTTTGATTGAAATAGAATTGTCGCATTAAATTCCATGGCCATGGTGTAAACGACGAGTTTATTTTAGGAATTCAAAGAATGACGGATCAAGCATATAGGTTTATGATACTGCCATGAAACCTGCTTCATGAGATATCAAGACAAAGGGATTAAATTACACAATAAGCGTTTTTATGAGTTGATACGTTAATGCGGCGTCAACTTCTTTCTATTGTGTGCCTTGACCCGTTGCTAGACAGTAATCTTGGACTTTAGGCAAGCTCGCCCAATGCCAACGAGAAAGAGGCCTAGAGGGTCACGCACTAAGTGTATTCAAGTATCTCAATTAGAATAAATATTATTCCCATACGTGGTTTAATAATTATTCAAGGAATCCTAAATCGTTTTAATGATGGAGGAAGAAGGAAATGAAAAAACAAGATATACACGCTGTGTATTAAAGATTACACGTCATGTAGTTTTTCATGGAAAAAAAGTACACGTCGTTTATTAATAATTACACACCATGTAGTTTTCTTTATGGAAATGAAATGAATAAATGAAAACAAGATATACACGCCGTGTACATTAAATGTACACATCCTGTAGTTTTCAATGAAAAACAAGTACACGTCGTGTATTTATTAATATATACCATGTAGTTTTTCCAGTCGGGATTTTGAGGATATAATATTGTTTTAAATGATATTTATTATAATTAGTGTGGGCGCATTTTAAGGAATTAATTACTCGACATTGGGGTTTTAAATAAGAGTCAATGAAATAAATAAAATGCATAATGCATTTATTTATTGTCATAACTCTACAACCTCAAACCTGATTATAAATATCCTTACAACCCCAACTCTTTTCTGACACACAAGAGAATCATTGTGCATAACAACTCTGGAGAATTCTTTGAAGGCCGAAAGAACCTCTTCCTCCAAGAATGCTCTCAAGACTGAGAGAGATCCTCTTCCAATGGATCAAGACAATCCAAGGTGGACAACGCAGGTAAAGGTTTCTCTACGCTAGCACCTGGAGACTCCTTTGGCGACGTCTCAAGATACGAGGTACACAAGTGGATCACCTCTAGAGGAATTCTACACTTGGCTTCTGCGACGCAATGATGAATCACATCAGAACGTGACCAAGAACATCAACGAAGAAAGAACACCCAAAAGGTATTTCTTTTAAATTGATTAAATTAATTATAATCAACCTGTAACGATCCTACTTTGTGGTTCTGGGACTTTCATTTTCTTTGTCCATTTTTGTGATTCAATCCGTGGAGACTGGTGTTTATCGACATATTGATCCCGGATTAATCATTGTTAATGAAAAAAGGCTAAGTGGGCACATCCACCCACACGCTTCCGCTGTGCTCGGAACCTTCAAATGGTATCAGAGCGAGGTTACAACGTTGATTATAGTTATTTAATTTTCGTTGATAATTTATGCATTTATATTTGATTCAATTTGAAATAAATCGTTCTATAAATCTGAATAAATGAGATCTATTATTCCTCCTTCATTTATTGATTCATATCATAGAAACGGTCTTTTAATTTTAATTTTGATTAAAATAAAAAAAAGGATCTCATCTGGAGGAGCCGCTCTTTCTGTCTGTACGACACGAGAATACATGGCGTGTAATTAAAACTACACGCCATGTACTTAGGTTCAACGAACCGGTACTGTTCCTCCAAACCACGTCATGTGAATTGATTACACCTAAGTATTTAACACCCCGTGTTGACCAGAATTAAACAATGCATGGGAACCGGAATACATGGCGTTTATGTTGGATCAATATGTCGTGTAGTCCGATCCGGCCCAAGTGAAATCGTGTACAAAGGAGAAGCCACGTACCATGTACACGGGATCACCAGGCCAGTTACTGTGTAACAAGGAAGTACACGTCGTGTATGATTTATCTACACGTCATGTACTCCAAAATTTCCAAAGTACATAGAACACGCCAAAGCCCCCGGTGTGTACTTTGGATAAAAGGTGAAAAGAAATACACTTCGTGTAAATATAAACTACACGCCGTGTACTTTCAGAAATTTCACCAGGTTTCCTCCAAAAAGTACAAATACCTGTACAAGGAATATGGAAGAGAAGAATCTCAAGGAAATTCATAAAGGAATTTAAGATAAAGAATTGATTAATTATAATATCATAATTAATTGAATTCAAGCGTGACTTATCTTGAATAATAGAACGATTAAAAGAATTTGAATTCTAAATATGCGTAAATTTTGTTGCATGCTATGGATGATCATGATCTAGACCAAAGACCCTTTTTATATGTGTATGGTTTTATTTAAATTTGTTTAATTTAAATTCGTTGGCCTATGATCCTTCTTCCAATAAAATTCAGGGCATGTGTGCCCATGGTTTCTTTAATGTAAACCCCGTGTAATGGAGGATCTCTCAATCCAGAGGAGATGGTTCGAAATCCAAAGATGAGGCAAAAACAACCCAAGAAGATAAAAAGGTGGACAGGTGGGAGCTGCAAAACACGAACCATCAGGTTCAAGGTGTTTTCCCTAGGTCTGGGTTAGCTTATCAAAACCGCTAGATAAGCTAACCAATAGAAGCTCATGATCATGCCATCTTATTTTATTTCTGTCTGATTTCATGGTTTATTTATTATGTATGTGTTGTCGTGATCACATAATTAATGAAATAAACAAGCATGCAAAGATGGAATAAAATAAATACTGGACTATGCGTAAACATTCTCGGAACATGGTTAATCACTTAAGCAAGCATCACTTAATATTAACAAGCATTTGATAATGTGAAACTACGCATAAAGATTAAAATCCCTCAATACCATATTAAGTCAGACCAAGCCTTCTGTTACTTGATTAAGGGCAAGACTCAATAAAACTATGTGGTTGACCAACCCTTGTTGAGACACTTACTTTTATAAAGGAAGCCCTTATGTAAGGTTTTGGGTAGACTTAACCATATTACATCAAGAGGATTATCCCTTGCTAGACTTGGTGTAATATTGGAGGCAAGAGTTGAGGAAATCCAAGTTGGGATTTCAGGATTAGGGAGTCCACTCAACAGATCAAGGAACTATAAGCTCACAGTTGGCAAAGACCTGCCTACCTAAATACCTTCAAATAGCTTGACTAACCCTTGGTGGGGTTATGCGAAGGGGAATATGGATCCTTGACACTAAAATTTCAAAGCAACTAGACATTCCGAGTTCAATGGTGAGGGCTATTGGGACTTGATAAAATAGTGGGATACTTAATAAAAATTTTATTATTTCTCATAAAATGTAATCAAGAAAGTACTGATAAATCTGCTCTTTTAATTTGTAGAATCGAAATGACAAACACATCAACCACATTTTCTCTACGATCAATTCTGGATAAAGATAACATCCTCACTGGCAGTAACTTTCAAGAATGGTTTAGGTGCCTTCAGGTTATCCTATGCCATGAATGAAAGTTTTACGAGCTGGAGTCCTCACTTCCTGATTCCCCTACCTCAGGGGCGAGTGATGAATATTTCCTAGTCTATGATCAACATTTGAACGATGCACTTGACGTTCAATGTTTGATGTTATCATATATGTCTAGTGAGCTCATGAAGTCTCATGAATGCATGGATGCTTATAGCATGATCGAGCACCTCCGTGGTCTATACCAGGAGAGAGAGAGATGGGAAAGGTTTGAGATCTCCAAGGCTATATTTCAGATAAATCTAGGAGAGGGTGCCCCAAAAAGGCCTCATGTAGTCAAGCTCATTGGCTACATTGAGCACTTGGAGCTTCTAGGGTTTAAACTCCCTGAAAAACTGGGTACCGATCTCATTCTTGCATCACTTCCCCAGAGCTTCTCAAAAATTTTTATGAACTTCAACATGAACAACATTGAGAAGTCTCTGTCTGATCTTCTTATCCTCATTCGCCAAGTGGATAATGACATGAAGCGTGAAAATACTTCTTCCCTTATGGTGAATAAAAGGAAAGGGAAGGCGAATATCTTTAAGCCCAAAGCATCTTCAAGGCCTTCCAAGAAAAAGAAGATCAAATGGGAGGAAAAAGAACAGGATGTTGTTTGTTTCACATGTGGAAAGAAGGGCCACTGGAAGAAAAACTGTACCCAACCAAGGAAGAAAGGGGGAGCTTCAGGTGCGTTTGTTATCAAATGAAATCTATCTGCTTCTACAAATTGGGTATTAGATACTGCTTGTGGTGCTCACATCTATATCCAAATACAAGAACCAAGTAGATTCAGAAAGATTGACCGAGGTGAGGTGGATCTATGAGTAGCCAACGGAGCCAGACTCGTTGTTGTAGCTGTCGGAGACTACCATCTCACATTGCCTACTGGGATGTTCTTGGTTTTGAAAGGATTTTATTATGTACCCTCTATAACGAAAAACATTATTTCAGTATCCATATTAGATACTGATGGATTCATCTTCAAGTTTGGAAGTGGATGTTGCTACTTTTATAAATATATCACTTGTTTTGGTAGGGCACATTTATATAACGGCCTTTATGTGTTATACTACACAAACCAAGTAATGGAAATCAATGACAAAGTTAATTCACATGACTCATACCACACCCAACTTTGGCATCACCGTCTAGGTCATGTCAATGAGAAATGTTTGACAAAATTACACCAAGATGGGTATTTAGATTCTTTCGAACTAAAACCACTTGGTGTATGTCATGCGTGTCTACAAGGCAAAATGACCAAAGCCCCATTTAGTGGGAAAGATTAAAGCGCTAAAGAGATTCTAGAATTAGTTCACACAGATGTGTGTAGACCATTTCCAGTTGAATCAAGGGGTGGGTTCTCGTACTTCATAACTTTTACTGATGATTTTAGTAGATATGGATATATCTACTTAATGAGGTATAAGACAGATTCTTTTGATCGGTTCAAAGAATACAAGAATGAAGTAGAGAACCAGCTTGGTAAGAAGATTAAGAAACTCCACTCAGACAGAGGAGTAGAATATCTTAATCAGGACTTCATTGATTTCTTACGGGAGTTTCAGATTCTATCTCAACTCACTCCTCCTTACACACCTCAGTGGAATGGTGTAAGTGAAAGAAGGAACCGCACCCTGTTGGACATGGTGAGATCAATGATGATTCATGCAAGTCTTCCATTATCCTTTTGGGGATATGCATTACAAACAGCAGCAGACATACTAAACCAAGTACCAACTAAATCGATAAATGGTATTCCATAAGAGTTATGGAGTGGAAGCAAAGCCATGTTATCGAATTTACATGTGTGGGGTAGCGAAGCATTTGTTAAGGCCTCTTCAAGTAACAAACTTGCACCCCGTGGCACAAAGTGTATCTTTATAGGATATCCTAAGGAAACAAGGAGATATTACCTATACAACCCCTCAGACAAAAAGGTTACAATGGAAAGACACACCATATTCCTTGAGAGGGAGCACATCTCCAAAAGAGATAGTGGGAGTGAGATAGACTTTGATGAAGTCGAGGCTCAAGATACACAAGAGTTGGTACCAGAATAGATTCCACAAAGACCCGTGGAAGAACAATCTGTTCCAGAGACACAAGAACTGCGTAGGAGCATGAGAGAGGTGAGAGAACCAGAAGGATATGGTTTTCTTGTCACCGAGGATGGTGACTCATTATTGGTTGACAATGATGATCCTCTTACCTACAAGGAAGCAATTAAAGGCACAGACGTTGCCAAGTGGCAAGAATCCATGAATTCTGAAATGGATTCCATGTACTAAAACCAAGTCTGGATTTTGGTAGATCCTCTAGTTGATGTAAAGCCTATTCGTAATAAATGGGTATTCAAGAAGAAACTGGACATGGAGGGGCAAGTCAGCACCTATAAAGCATGACTGGTTGTAAAAGGTTTTAGACAGTGTCAAGGAATTGACTATGATGAAACTTTTTCACCGGTTGCGATGCTGAAATCCATCAGAATCCTATTGGCCATTGTCGCTTACCATGACTTTGAAATTTGGAAAATGGATGTCAAAACAACATTCCTTAAAGGGAACCTCCATGAAGATGTCTACATGACACAACCTAAAGGTTTTGTGACTCCAAAGGATGCCAACAAGGTATGCAAGTTATAGAAATCCATTTATGGATTAAAGCAAGCATCAAGGTCATGGAACATTCGTTTTGATGAAGCTGTAATGGAATTTTGCTTTGTTAAGAACAAATGTGAACCTTGTGTCTACAAGTGGTTTAGTGGAAGTGTTGTCATTTTCCTAATAGTATATGTTGATGACATATTACTAATTGGAAACGAAGTACCTGTCTTACAGTCAGTTAAGGCATGGTCGCATAAATGCTTCTCCATAAAAGACTTGGGTGAGGCAGCATATATTCTTGGGATCAAGATCCATAGTGATAGATCCAAAATAATGTTGGGCCTGAGTCAAAGTACATACATTGACAAGATACTGAAGAGATTCAGTATGGAACAGTCCAAGAGGGGATTGTTTCAGTGTCACATGGAATTCATCTTTCCAAGAAAATGTGTCCTCAGATACATGAGGAAAGAAAGAGAATGGCAAGGATCCCTTACGCATCCGAGATTGGGTCAGTCGTGTATGTTATGCTATGTACAAAGCTATATGTTGCTTACGCATTAAGTGCGGTGGGAAGATATCAAGATGATCCAGTAGACCGCCATTGGATGGCAGTCAAGACTATCCTTAAGTATCTGAGGTCTACAATAACAAATGGGGCCCACCCACCAGTTGCCCCGCAGACACGTGGGCCCCACCCTAGGTCCCACCTACGTGCCCGAACAGGTTATCTGACTAATGACAGTCCCCACAGGCCAACATATGTCCTTTCCAGTGTGTTTTGTCCTCACTCACACACACCCTGAGAAACTTCCCAAGAGGTCACCCATCCTGATCACTACTCTAGGCCAAGCACGCCTAACTGTGGAGTTCTAATCAGGTAGGTTCCCGAAAAGGAAGGTGCATCTTGTTGACATGAGTCATATCATTTAGACATTTGTCCCGCAAACACGTGGGCCCCACCCTAGGTCCCACCCACGTGGCCGAACGGGTTATCTGAATAATGACAGTCCCCACAGGCCAACATATGTCCTTTCCAGTGTGTTTTGTCCTCACTCACACACACCCTGAGAAACTTCCCAGGAGGTCACCCATCCTGATCACTACTCTAGGCCAAGCACGCTTAACTGTGGAGTTCTAATCAGGTAGGCTCCTGAAAATGTGCATCTTGTTGACATGAGTCATATCATTTAGACATTTAACCCTTTATCATTTGGGGATGTTACAATCACCCCCCCCCCCCCTTAGAGCACAACGCCCTCATTGTGGATCCTACATCTCAAACCAGGCAGTGCACCGCACTTAAGGCTGGGTACCACCTCTGATACCAAATGTAACAACTGGGCCCCACCCACCAGTTGCCCCGTAGACACGTGGGCCCCACCCTAGGTCCCACCCACGTTCCCGAATGGGTTATCTGACTAATGACAGTCCCCACAGGCCAACACATGTCCTTTCCAGTGTGTTTTATCCTCACTCACACACACCCTGAGAAACTTCCCAGGAGGTCACCCATCCCGATCACTACTCTAGACCAAGCACGCTTAACTGTGGAGTTCTAATCAGGTAGGCTCCTGAAAAGGAAGGTGCACCTTGTTGACATGAGACATATCATTTAGACATTTAACCCTTTATCATTTGGGGATGTTACACATACTAAGGATATGTTCCTGGTTTATGGAGGAGATGAGGAACTAGTCATCAGAGGACATGTAGATGCTAGTTTCCAGACTGATCAAGATGACATGAAGTCGCAAACTGGATACATCTTCAGTTTGAATGGAGGTGCAGTGAGCTGGAAGAGCTCAATGTAAAGTGTGCTTGCAGATTCTACAGCGGAGTCCGAGTATATCGCAGCTTCTGAGGCAGCTAAAAAAACAGTATGGATGCGACGCTTCGTCCAAGAGATGGATGTAGTAACGAGCAGTAAAGATCCTATCACACTCTATTGTGATAATACTACAGCGGTGGCACTTTCAAAAGAGTCAAGGTCACATCAGCGGACAAAGCACATACTTTGGAAGTATCATCTCTTGAGGGATTTTTCTCAGAGAGGTGAAGTTGTAGTGAGCAGTATTTCCATAGAAGACAATGTGGTAGACCCCTTGACTAAAGTCTTGACTCAGTAGAAACATGATCATCATGTGAGGTCTAGCGGACAAAAATTCGTAGGCAGTTGGCTCTATTCCAAGTGGGAGTTTGTAAGGGTTGGTGTCCTGAGAACCAACTGTTTTGTACTTTGATTACATGAATGTTCACTTATTATATATTGTTCATTGTTCTACATGCCTATAATATAATAATGTCCAAGAATATTTGCTGCATTGATAAGGTCATGGCAGATCCCCTCTATGATGAGAACCTTAAAATGCTATAACAATATTATTGAATAAAGTTCTGCGGTTGGATGACATACTATGATAGGACACATAGTATACAGACCATCATGTGTGAGTACTCGTAAGAAGATGAGACTCTCTCTCATGGAGTTCTCACTTGGTAATCTCCAAGATGGGAGATTATGAGAACAGACCCGCCAGTAGCAATTCTGCATGTCTTGGTGTCATCGGAAATTTCTATCTACGAGCGTGTGTAATGGTCCTTAGACTGGAATATTATCATTAACTCATGTCATGACTCACACACTTATATTTACTGACGAAAACCGTCATGCAGACAGTTGGCGGGAAGTAGGGTACGTTGGGTGCATCACGAGTGACATGTTGTTAATGGATAATTTGAGGAAGGATTTGTCCCTTCCATTTATGGAAGTTTATATCTCGGCCCTTTGATTGAAATAGAACTGTCGCATTAAATTCCATGGCCATGGTGTAAACGATGAGTTTATTTCAGGAAGTCAAAGAATGAAGGATCAAGCATATAGGTTTATGACACTTCCATGAAACCTGCTTGATGAGATATCAAGACAAAGGGATTAAATTACACAGTAAGCATTCCTATGAGGTGATATGTCAATGTGGCGTCAACTTCTTTCTCTTGGGTTCCTTGAACCATTTCTAGACAGTAATCTTGGACTTTAGGCAAGCCCGCCTAATGCCAACGAGAAAGAGGCCTAGAGGGTCAAACACTAAGTGTATTCAAGTATCTCAAGTAGAATAAATATTATTCCCTTATGTGGTTTAATAATTATTCAAGGAATCCTAAATCGTTTTAATGATGGAGGAAGAAGGAAATCAAAAAACAAGATATACACGTCGTGTATTAAAGATTACACGCCATATAGTTTTTCATAGAAAACAAGTACAGACTATGTATTAATAATTACACGCCGTGTAGTTTTCTTTATGGAAAGGAAATGAATAAATTAAAACAATATATACACGCCGTGTACATTGAATGTACATTCCGTGTAGTTTTCAATGAAAAACAAGTACATGCCGTGTATTTATTAATACACGCCGTGTAGTTTTTCTAGTCGGGATTTTGAGGATATAATATTGTTTTAAATGATATTTATTATAATCAGCGTGGGCGCATGTCAAGGAATTAATTATTTGACATGGTGGTTTTAAATAAGAGTCAATGAAATAAATAAAATGCATAACGCGTTTATTTATTGTCATAACTCTACAACCTCAAACCTAATTATAAATATCCTCACAACCCCAACTCTTTTCCGACACACAAGAGAATCGTTGTGCATAACAACTCTAGAGAATTATTTCAAGGATGAAAGAACCTATTCCTCCAATAACGCTCTCAAGACCGAGAGAGATCCTCTTCCAACGGATCAAGACGATCCAAGGCGTACAACGCAAGCAAAGGTTTCTCCACGCTAGCACCCAGAGACTCCTTTGGCAACATCCCGAGATATGAGGTACATGTGTGGATCACCACTAGAGGAAATCTACACTTGGATTCTGCGATGCAATGACGAATCACATCAGAATGTGATCAAGAACATCAATGAAGAAAGAACACCCAAAAGTTATTTCTTTTAAATTGATTAAATTAATTATAATCAACCTGTAACGATCTTACTTTGTGGTTCCGAGACTTTCCTTCTCTTTGTCCATTTCTGTGATTCGATCCGTGGAGACTGGCGTTTATCATCGTATTGATCCCAGATTGATCATTGTTAATGACAAAAAGCCAAGTGGGCACATCCACCCATGCGATTCCACTATTCCCAGAACCTTCAATGACTTCATCTTGGGTATGGATTGGTTGTCCACAATCCAAGCCTAGATTTACTGTCACCGTAGATGAGTCAGATGCCTTCACACTAATGGGATGAAATTCTTCTTTATGGGCGAGAGAGATCTCATGGAAGGGAAAGAAAGTTTTTCAAGAATAATGATGCCTCCCATTAACCATCATTTAGTGAGTATATACCTGGTATAGTAGGCTCTTCAGTCATTTGGATTCCTTCGTTCATGGAGGATTCTATGGACATCTTCCTCAAAGATGTTTTGTGACTAACTCCAAGATGGTATATGGAGTTTTATATCTACCTACATCCTAAGGCCACTTCAATATATTCTTTGACATATAGAATGGACCCTACCAAGATTTGGGAGCTGCAGTTGCAGTAGGAGGACCTTTGAGAGAAGGTTTTTATCAGACCCAATGTGTCTCCCTGGGCATCTTCGATGTTTGTGAAAAAGGAGGATAGGAGCTTATGATTTTTTGTAGATTATCATTGCCTGAACCAAGCCCTGATAAAGAACAAGTACCCCTTTCCAAGGATTGATGACCTCTTTGATAAATTGTGAGGTGAAAGATGGTTTTCGAATATCGATCTACGGTGTTTCTACCACCAGTTGAGAATTCACAAGGTTGATATTATGAATCCGGCATTACAATGTCACTACTGATACTATGAGTTCCTGGTGATTCCTTTTGGTATGATGAATTCCCCCGCTATGTCTATAGATTTGATGAACTGAATATTCTAGCCATACTTGGACCAGTTTTTTGTTATCTTCATTGATGACATACTCATATACTCTGCATCAGAGGAAGAGCATACAGAGCAGTTAACGATGGTCCTATATTTTTTTAGGTGAACCATATTTATGGTAAACTCTTGAAGTGTTAGTTTTGGATTCATGAGGTTCTCTTTTTAGGGAATTTCATTTCTAATAATTTATTATCTATGGAATCAGTGAAGATCGATGCAGTTATTTTTTGGAAGCCACCCAAAAGTGAGTCAGAGGTGTAGAGTTTTCTTATCTTAGAAGGGTACTACTGGAGGTTTTTGGTAGACTTATCAAGGATTTCAGCCCCTTTGACATTCCTAAAATAGAAAGGGCATCCATTTACCTATACTTAGAAATTTCAGAGATCCTTCAAGGAGATGAGGCTGAGGATGATAAGTGCTCATGTTTTGATACTACCAGAGGAGGGTGTGGAGTTCATAGAGTATTAAGATGCCTAAAGAGCTAGGATCAACTATGTTTTGATGAAGATACATGTAGTTATTGCATATGGTTCAAGGAAGTTGATACCCCATGAGTAGAACTACATGAATCATGACCTAGAGCTAGCAGTAGTAGTCTTCTCTCTGAGGATGTGGAGGAAATATCTTCTGGGGGAGCACTTTGATGTTTAATCAAACCATAAAAGTCTTAGGTATGTCTTCACATATATAGACTTGAACTAGAGACAAATTTTTTGGTTGTAGTTCCTATAGGACTATGATTTTTAGATAGTCTATACTCCCAGTAAGGGAAACGTGGTAGAAGATTCCATTGGTAGGAAGTCCCATACTCATTTGGTACAGGAGGCATATGAACAATTGACTTCCTTCCAAATAACCCTGGTTGATCAGTAGGCTTCATTTTTATTTATTAAATGGTGTTGAATCCTTTGCTTCTTGAGCATGCGAGAGATTCCTAATTTAGATGCATCAACTGTGAGGTATTACGTGACCAGATATCCTAAAGAGATTCACCAGATGGATTTTCTGAACGAGGTTATCATGTCATCCTTTTATAGGGATGGACGGTGGTCCTAGTCATGATGTGGGAGGAGGTGATGAGGGAGTTTCACACATATCATTTGGATGTAAATCTTGGTGTGGGGAAGATGTACAGAGACCTGGCTAAGTTTTTTTGTCACCACCTCACCTATCAGTAGGTAAAGGCTGAGCATGAAGTTCTAATAGGTTTTTTCAAACCCTTTGAGAGTATTAAGTGTAAATGTGATGACATATCTATAGACTTTTTGACTGGTATTCAATAGATATAAAATGGATAAGACACCATCTCACGAATTCGACACACTTCCTTACTATCAAGGAGTGAAGTTTTTTTGAGATTTTGGGGCAGTTTTATGTATGGGATATTGTTTTCCTTCATGGAGTTCCCTCAAATATTTCTTTTGACCATGATGTGTGGTTCACATAATGGTTTTGGAGATGCCTTTAGGATTAATTCAGAACTCAAATGAGGATAATTACAGCCTTTCACCCCCATATAGATGGGAAGATTGAGCGCATTATCCAGGTTTCAGAGGATATATTGGAGGATCGTGTGTTGGACTTTAGTTGGAGATAGGAGGATCACTTTTCATTGGTAGATTTTGAAAACAATAATAGATAATGATCTACTATAGGCATGAAACCTTTTTAGTCCCTATACAGGCGACCTTGAAGGTCATCCTTGTGTTGGACAAAGATCGGATAGGCATATCTTGTTTGGCCAGAGATGGTGCAGATGATGACAAAGAAGGTCTAAGTCGTCCATGAGCAGATGAGGATAGCTCAGAGAAGGAAGAAATATTATACAGATCAATGTAGTAGGACCTTAGAGTTTGATAAGGGATACCATGTTTTCCTAAGAGTCTCTCCATGAAGAGGATTGTGGAGATTTGTCTTGGGAGGCAAGCTATGTCATCCTTCCTTTTTATTACATAACTTTTTATTACATAAATTTTCATTACATGGTATAAACAGAGGATCTTTTAAAGTTAGTTTCTTAGAAATAAGGTAAATAATACAAGAAAACATAAAACATTCTTCCAAATCCACCTGAAATACATATTCATGGATTCACACTAAGTTACTTTTATTTCATCTCATATCCTAGGGACATGCATCAAAGGAAACGGGCGAGCATGAATCCCAGTAAGGGAATAAGAAAGGGAGACAAAAAAGCATGTGATCATGAGACATATCAATAAGAACAAGAGGTATAACAATAAGGAATGAACAATAGGAATATAATAATAATAAGAACATGAATCATAACATGGAAATGTGGCTACAAATTTTAAATGAGACATTCATAATCATATCACTAAGGTGTTGTAAATGAAAATTTCCAAGGTTATTCACCAAGGTATCGTAAAACATGTCATCTCTAGAAATTAAATTATTTACCTGGTGCACTGGAGTGATATCAAGTCACACCATTAATATGTCTTAATTTCATTTTATCCACATATATCATAATAAATCATTTCATTAATAACCCATGGAGAATAATGAATGTGTTTCTTATCAAAATCTTGGCATACAAAAGTGCTTAAATACATGATCATTACATAATTTTAAACCCATGAAAGGAATTGTGAGATTCATATATGAAAATCCCTGAATTAAAAGGTCATGTTTACATATTTTTTAATACTCATTGAAAATAAAATAGTTTTGGGTATTCAAATAAAAATTAAAAGATAATTTCTCATGTAAAAGAGAGAAATTTGAGACGTAAATTCAACAGCATGACGGGTATAAAACATAGTTTTAGAAAAGGGTAAAATGAGAGGTTACAAGGGTATTCCATTAATAAAAGAATATTATTACAATAATAGTGTAATATAAAGTGTACAAAAGAACTTATTTTGGAAATTAGAATACATACCACAAAAAAAAGGGAACCTGGATGGAAAAAGAAGTGGAGATTTCCCTTACCTTAAAGAGTTGTTCCTAAAACTTGAGGATGGGACCTTGGGGGATTGATGGAACCTTGGGGAAATAATTGGGAGGAAAAATAACCATAAATTTATGGAGTATTTATTTGGATTGAAAGTAAATGGAGAAATGTGGGGGTATTTATAGAAAAAGTGGAGGAATTGTTTAATATTTTCAAATATAGGTCTTAGAGAACTAGGTTGTGGGAAATAAAAAATCATTAGCTTACCCATGGTTTTTGCTCATGGTTTTTGAAAATTTGGTTCACATTTTATGATATTTTAATACACTAGAACTGACCACCATTTTTAAAAACTTTTTTTGGCATGGAAAAATAAATATTCCACAAAGTAATGTTTTTAAAAATTAAATTTTCTTTTTTAGACTTTGGAAAGTCACTTATAGTTTTAGAAATTACTTAAATTTATTAAAATACTTAATATTAATAAAATAATTGTGGTTAATTAATTATTACATCATTATTAAATAAATATTAAGTCATTAAACAAACTGAAAACCCAAAACTATATTTTTACTATTCATGAAAAATTAAATTATTTTAGAAAATTATCATAAATTCACCCTAACCTAATTTAGATGCGATGATTTCAAAGATGATGTTTATTTTATCATAAAAAATCTCTAAATATTATAATTTTAACTTTTAAATATAAAAATCCTTATTTATTTAAAAAATAGTAGTTTTTAAGGCAAGGTCAAATTTTTGACTCTTATAAAAATTTCTTAGGCCATTATAAAATTATTTTATCATTTATTGTTTAAATAAAAGTGTTTTAAAAGAAATTTTCATTAAAATAAATACTATTTCAAATACCTTCGTTTATTATAAAAATTGTATATATTTTCTATAAAAATACAATTATATTTTATTTGCATCCAAAAATCAAATTATCTAATTCATCTCAATTAAACATATATTTTATTAAGAAAAACTATTCTTAATCGGAATTGAAGGAATAAAATTTTTATTTTTACAGAGGAATTTACACTTTAACTAACTAATTTCTGGACACATAACCCCTTATTACACTTTCATACTCCCTAAGAATGAGGTGTGTGATGGTGGTAGTTTCTTGGGGTGGCTTGGCTAACATCGACTGAGTGGTAATCTCTACTAACTTAAACTTCTCCCATAGGAGATTTCATTCAAACTTAACTTATTGAAGCTCAACTTGGGATTGGTCAAGGGTGAACCCCAGTGATGATACTTCCCTCCCAAGTTTTGATAAATGGGATTCAAATGGCACGAATATACTAGTTGATTCCATCAATTATCCTTTCAGTATCAATTATCCTTTTTCATTACTACTTATAAACACTAATTATAATGGTAAAATTTTCAATCAAGGGTATAGTTTCCAATGGTCATATTTGACCAATGGTCATATAACAGTCAAATCCAAATGGTCACATTTCCCTTTATATCCTATAAATATCATTTCATTATTTCACTCAAAATTCACTATAATTTATCTTAAGGTTATATTTTCATTTTCATAAGATTTTGATTAGTTTATTAATATTTTTTTATTTCTATAGAATTTTTAGTAGGGGAGATAATTCTAATAGATTAGGGTGATCCGTACTTTCTCATTTTATCTATTATATTTTATATTTTTTTCTAGTTGTAATGTTTGGAATTTTAATTATTTTCATAGCTGACTAATGTAATTATAATTGTTAATGAGATAAAAAAATTGGTTTATATTTATCTTGTACATTTATAATATTATATAATATTTAATAAACATTTATTCAAGAAAAAAATACTATTTAAAAAGTTTGGGTTGTTACATTTTTCCCCTTAAGAAATTTCATCCCTAAAACTCATTCTCTTGGTTGAGAAAAGGTGATGGTACTTCTATCTCATTGACTCCTCTAGTTCCCATTTTGATTCTTCATATCTATGGTTCCTTCACAAAACTTTGACAAGTTTGGTAGTCTTGTTGTATAGAAACTTGTCTCTATGGTCCAAGATCTCAATGGGCTACTCCTCATAAGAGATGTCGTGTTCCAGTTGTACCACATTTTCATTCAGTACATGTGATAGATCGGGTATGTAATTCCTCAATAGAGATATGTGGAATACATCATGAAATTGATACAAATTTGGTGGAAGTTCTATATAATAAGCCACTTATCCTATGTGATCAAGGATCTCAAATGGGCCAATGTACCTAGGGTTAAGCTTCACTTTCTTTCCAAATCGCATGACTCTCTTCCATGGTGATATTTGAAGGAAAAATTTGTCCCAAACATCAAACACCAAGTACCTTTGATGGTTATTATCATAGATATTCTTATAACTCTGATAATACTTTATATGTTGTTGGATGGAATGAACCTTTTCTGTCATCTATTTCACAATATCAGGACCAAGAAATTTCCTATCATCAACTTCACCCCAACAAGTAGGAGTTATACATTGCTTCCCATATAGAGATTCATATGGTTTCATTTGAATACTCAAGTGAAATTTTTTGTTGTATGATAACTCAACTAATGATAGGTGTTGATCTCATCCACCTTTAAATTCCATCGAGCATGTTCTCATTATGTAATTTAGTGTCTAAATAGTCCTTTTAGATTGTCCATTGGTCTGGGGGTGATAGTCCATACTGAAATTCAATTCAATATTTAGATCATGTTGAATACTTCTCTAGATTTTAGATGTGAACATTGGATCGTGATAAGAAATGATAGAAAGTGGCACCCCATGAAACCTCACCACTTCTTTTACGTATATCTTGGCAAGTTTTTCAAGAGATAAATCTTCCCTAATAGTAATAAAATGGGCATTCTTGGTGAGTCGATCCACTATAACCTATATTGCATTATTTCTTTTGTATGTTCTTGGGAGACCGTTGGTGAAGTCCATAGTGATATTATCTCAAATGGATGTTCATATGGGTGGTGGTTTCAATAACCCTTTAGGAATTTGACAATCTACTTTCACTTGCTAACACACCAAGCACCTTATAGTGTAGTTGTCAATCTCCCTTTTCATATTATCCCACCAATAATGACCAAGAAGGTCCCTATGCATTTTAGTGCTTTCAATATGTATAGATAATGTAGAGCTAGGTTCTTAATCCATAAATTCCTTCTTTATCTCTGGGATAGATAAAACACATATCCTTGTATAAATTTTCAATACACCTTCTTGATCAATATTTAATTCAGGAAACTTCCCATTCTTTACAACCTCTATCTTCTTTTGTAACAAAGGATCTTATCTTTGAGATTTCCTGATCTTCTCTAGTAGTGATGGTTGAGAAATCATCTGGGATAGGGTTGATGATTTTCCTTTCCTTATGACCCCCATGTCCAACTTTACTAGGTCCTTTATCAAAGGATCTCCTTGAATCCTCATCATTGCCAGCACAACAATCTCTTTCATACTTAATGCATCAGTGAGTTTGTTTTCTCTTTTGGGGTGATAATGAATTGATCAGTCGTAGTATTTATGAAGTTCCGCCCATATCATTTTTCTCATGTTCAATTCCTTTTTCATGAAAATATACTTAAAAATTTTGTGGTCCGTTATATATCACATTTATCCCCATAAAGATAATGCCTCCATATTTTCAGAGTAAAAATAACTACAGCTAACTCTAGGTCATGTATAAGATAATTCTTCTCATGAGGCTTATACTGCCAATATGAATAAGCAATAACTTTGTCATTTTTCATGAGTGCCCACTCAATCCATTTCATAGATTCATTGATATAAATAATGAATCCTTCTTTGATATAGGGTAGAGTTAACACAGGTGCAGTAACCAATAACTTCTTTAGTTCTTGGAAACTTTCTTCACGCTCCTTTGTCAAGATTAACTTAGATTCTTTTCAAGTTAACTTTATTAGTGGATTATAAAGTCATGAAATTTTTTTCATGAACCTCCTATAATATCCTACTAAACCAAGGAACCTATGAATCTTAGTTACCATTGTAGGATGAGGCCACTCCTCTACAGCCTTTCTCTTCACAGTGTCAACTAATATTCCTTCATTGGTTACAATGTTCCCTAATAATGCAACTTGTTGTAACCAAAATTCACATTTTATGAATTTTCTAAATAGATTCTCCTTCCTCAGAGTTCTGAATATAACCCTTAGATTATCCTTATGCTCCTCATGACTTTTGAAATATATCAAAATATCATCAATAAAAACTACCATGAATTTATCAAGGTATTCCCAAAATAATCTATTCATAAAATACATAAATATAGTAAGATAATTAGTCAATCCAAAGGTAATAACAACAAACTCACAATGCTTATATCTTGTTCATAAGTCGGTCTTTGAAATATCTTCTTTCTTCACCCTTAATTGATGATACCCAGATCAGAGGTCAATCTTGTAGAAGAATTGATCCCCCACAAAGCTAGTCAAATAAATTATTAATCCTTGGTAGAGGGTACTTGTTCTTCAATGTGATCATGTTAAGTTCTCTATAATCAATATATAACCTCATTGATTTATCCTTCTTCTTTACAAAGAGAACAGGTTCTCCCTTGGGAGACACACATTGTTGGATAAATCCCTTCTCTAGAAGATCTTGAAGTAGTTTCTTTAATTCTACTAACTCCATATTTTCCATTCTATATGGGGTCTGTGATATCATATTGGATCTAGGTATGATTTCAATAGATAACTCTACCTATCTTTCTAGGGTAGATTCTAGTAACTCTTCAAGAAATACATCAATATTTTCCTGAATGATGGAGACATTATCTATCTTTATACTTTCATTTCCTTCTCCCTATTCACTGATCATCTCCATAAAGAAGGTTACAGGAGAATCTTCTAGACAAAGCTCAGGCCGGAATATTACTCCTTTGAAAATAACTATAGGTTTTCTATTCAAGACTACTGAAATTTCCTTACTTCTGCAATTTATCTTAACATTATAATTTTAGATCTAGTCTATCCCTAGTATAGTTTCAAATTCCACCATGAGAATGACTACTATATTTTCAATGAAATTGTACTCACCAAAGTTAATACTAGATTTTATATACACTGATGATTCTATAATAATCCCACTAGGATTCTTGAATAATAACTCTACTTCTATCATTTTAGGAATTGATTCTTTATTCTTTACAAACTTATATGAAATAAAGGAATGTGTAGAACCAGAATCAAACAAATTACTTGCTAGATTTGAGAGCACAATGAGTGTACCTGCCACCACATCATTTGGAGCCTCCAATTAATCCATCATTCTAGAAAATTCCTAACCTTTCTCCCTTGGCCTATTCTAAGGTTGATGGTGGTTCCCCTCCATTATCTTTTGATTTGGAAATTGGTTGGAAAAGTGACCAAGTTTTCCACACTTGAAGCATTGAACTTATGGTTGATCCTTAACTGTCTTCCCTTTTTAGTTAGTGTTGAGAAGTTGAGGCTTCACCTCACTATGACAGTTTCCAGCTATATGGACATCTCTTTTTCACTTGTAGCACTTTCCACTCCTAAGTAAGTAGTTCCCTAAATGCTTCTTCCCACATTTGTTCTATGTGGGAAGTTTTACTTTATTTCCTCCTCTTCCATGATCAAAGTTCTTCCTTGAGTTTGGATCCATTTCTCTCTTCTTCTCATTTGACCTATGTGACCACTGCTTCTCTCTAAAATCCAATTCAATCTTCATAGCACTCCTCAATATCTACTCATATCTTTTATAGTCTCAATTTTCTAGATTCCTTCGTATATGGGGTCTCTGTCCATCGAAGAATCTATCAACCTTTCCCTTAGGATCTATAACAAAGATAGAGGTGTATTGAGAAAGTATTATAAAGTTCATCTCACAAATTCCCACCGATTAATTTTTCCTTTTGTTTTAGTTCAAGGAATTCCATCTTCATTTTCATTTGTATCGAACGGGGGGAATATTTATTGAAAAGGATTCCCCTGAACTCTTTCCACTCCATAGCATCGATATCCATTCTTAGATTCATGTTTTTAATCAGTTTCCACCACTAATAAGCTTATCCTTCTAAGTGGTATACTTCTAGGGTTACTTTCTCTTGCTCTGAACAATGGAGTATAGAAAAGATATTTTCTATAGAGCTTATCCATTATTCAGGAATCAATGGGTCGGTAGATCCACTGAAAGAAGGTGTTTGTTGATGCATGAAGGACTCAATGGAAATTTCTTCCCTTCAAGGTGAATGTGGTCTCTCTACTTGATCAAAGTTATTATCACTACGGGAAAAAGGATTTTTTGCGACGGGATTTATTCTCGTCGCAAAAAGTTCGTCCAAGAGGTTATTTGCGACGGGGGTAACGACCCCTCGCAAATAACCAATTATTTGCGACGGGATTTCGTCTCCCGTCACAAAAAGTTTGGCGCAGCTAACGCGCCAAACCACGCGAAGGTTATTTGCGACGGTGGGATCCCACCATCGCAAATAGTGAAGTATTTGCAACGGGCACCGTTGCAAATGCCCGGTGGCGGTTAACAGCTTTTTGCGATGGGATGTCGTCCCGTCGCAAAAGGTGTGTCGGCAGGGACTATTTGCGACGGGACCCATCACAAATAACTTTTTAACCACTGACAGTAATTAATGCGGGCGTAGGTATTTGCGACGGGTCCCGTCGCAAAAGATACTATTTGCGACGGGTATCCCGTCGCAAATACTCTAACTTATATATACCTTCATCCGTTTTTCCTCTCATTCCTCTCAATTCTTAGATCATGTTTCTCTCTGAACTCTTATTTTAGAGGGAAAATTTTTCTAAGTTAATTTTTTTGTTCATGAAGAAGTTGTGAAGTCGTCTACATCAATAGAAAATCAAGCTTAAAGGTATTTATGTTTTAGTTAATTTATTATTTATTTCATTTTTTATGTTAATTTTTATTATTGTTGATTAGTTGTAATTAAATTAAATTTAAATTGTTTTGTCATGAGTATTTATTTGTACTAATAAATTGAAATTTTTAGTACTAATTTTTAATAATTAGTAGTAATTAATAATTATTAACGATAATTAGTAATGTATATAATTAATTTGTAGAAATTAATAATAATTGGTAATAAATAATAATAAATACTAATAATTAGTATTAAATATTAATAATTATTAATAAATAGTAACAATGAGTAATAATGAGTAATAAATAGTAATAATGAGTAATAAATAGTAATAAATTGTCATAAATAGTAATAAATTGTAATAATTAGTAATAAATTGTAATAATTAGTAATAAATTGTAATAATTAGTAATAAATTGTAATAATTAGTAATAAATTGTAATAATTAGTAATAAATTGTAATAATGAGTAGTAAATAGTAATAATGAGTAGTAAATAGTAATAATGAGTAATAAATTGTAATAAATTGTATTAATTAGTAATAAATTGTAATAATTAGAAATAAATTGTAATAATTAGTAATAAATTGTAATAATTACTAATAAATTGTAATAAATTGTAATAAATTGTAATATTTAGTAATAAATTGTAATAATTACTAATAAAATGTAATAATTACTAATAATTAGTAATAAATTGTAATAATTAGTAATAAATTGTAATAATTAGTAATAAATTGTAATATTTAGTAATAAAATGTAATAATTAGTAATAAAGTGTAATAATTACTAATAAATTGTAATAATTAGTAATAATTAGTAATATTTATTAATAAATACTACGAATTAGTAATAATTTGTAATAATTAGTAATAAATACAAATAATTAGTAATAAATACAGATAATTAGTAATAATTAGTAATAATTAGTAATAATTAATAATAATTAATAATAATTAGTAATAATTATTAATAAATTTTAATAATTAGTAATAAATTGTAATAATTAGTAATAAATTGTAATAATTAGTAATAAATTGTAATAATTAGTAACAAATTGTAATAATTAGTAATAATTAGTAATAATTAGTAATAATTAGTAATAAATTGTAATAATTACTAATAAATTTTAATAATTAGTAATAAATTGTAATAATTTGTATTAAATACTAATAATTAGCAATAAATACTAATAATTAGCAACAAATACTAATAATTAGTAATAAATACTAATAATTAGTAATAAATACTAATAATTAGGAATAATTAGCAACAATTAGCAATAATTAGTAATAATTAGCAATAATTAGCAATAATTAGCAATAATTGGCAATAATTAGCAATAATTAGTAATAAATAGCAATAAATAGAAATAATTAGTAATAAATAGCAATAAATAGTAATAAATTGGAATAATTAGTAATAAATATGAATAATTAGTAATAATTAGAAATAATTAGGAATAATTAGTAATAAATTGGAATAATTAATAATAATTAGTAATAAATTGTAATAATTAGTAATAAATACTAATAATTACTAATAATTACTAATAAATACTAATAATTAGAAATAATTAGCAATAATTAGCAATAATTAGCAATAATTGGTAATAATTTGCAATAATTAGTAATAATTAGAAATAATTAGCAACAATTAGTAATAAATAGCAATAATTAGTAATAAATAGAAATAATTTGTAATAAATAGCGATAAATATTAATAATTAGGAATAATTAGTAATAATTGGGAATAATTAGTAATAATTAGGAATAATTAGTAATAATTATGAATAATTAGGAATAATTAGAAATAAATACAGATAATTAGTAATAAATACAGATAATTAGTAATAATTAGTAATAATTGGTAATAATTAGTAATAATTAGTAATAATTAGTAATAAATTGTAATAATTAGTAATAAATTGTAATAATTAGTAATAAATTGTAATAATTTGTAATAAATTGTAATAATTAATAATGAATTGTAATAATTAGTAATAAATTGTAATAACTAGTAATAATTAGTAATAATTAGTAATAATTAGTAATAATTAGTAATAATTAGTAATAAATAGGAATAAATAGTAATAAATAGGAATAGTTAGGAATAAATAGTAATAGTTAGGAATAAATAGTAATAGTTAGGAATAAATAGTAATAGTTAGGAATAAATAGTAATAGTTAGTAATAAATATGAATAGTCAGTAATAAATATGAATAGTTAGTGATAAATATGAATAATTAGTAATAAAAAGGAATAATTAGTAATAAGTAGTAAAAAATAGTAAAAAATAGTAATAATTAGTAATAAATAGTAATAGTTAGTAATAAATAGGAGTAGTTAGTAATAAATTGGAATAGTTAGTAATAAATAGGAATGGTTAGTAATAAATAGGAATAGTTAGTAATAAATAGGAATAATAAGTAATAAATATTAATAATTAGTAATAATTAGTAATAATTAGTAATAAATAGTAATAATTAGTAATAAATAGGGATAGTTAGTTATAAATGGGAATAGTTATTAATAAATAGGAATAAATAGAAATAGTTAGTAATAAATAGGAATAGTTAGTAATAAATAGGAATAGTTAATAATAAATAGGAATAATTAGTAATAAATAGTAATAATTAGTAATAATTAGTTAGGAACAGTTAGAAAGAAATTTTAATAAATTTTAATAAATTTTAAGAACTTGGAACAATTTCTTGTGGATTGACGGCACTCCTTTTGCTCGATGAATTTTCTCCTTTCAAATCTCACTAACTCAAAACATTATGAAAAATGTGCTGCTACATAGGCATATTCAATCTCGTATGCATGATCTTGGATATGCATTCGTAGGATCATATTTTTTATAATGTTTTCAGGCGGTGATAGTTGGAAGAGGATGATTCATCGACGAAAAGGGGGCTCTTTATTCTGATGGCTCATTTACTTGCATCTTTCTCACACTGAAATCACAATGAAGAATCTGGTCAGAGATACGCATATTCATTCTCATGCATACAAGAATGAATATGCGTATCTCAGACCAGATTCTTCATTGTGATTTCAGTGTGAGAAAGATGCAATTAAATGAGCCGTCGGACAAAAGAGTAGTCGTCAATCCACTGGAAATTGTGTTGCCCTTAATTAATGGTAATTATTAAGAATTAGTAGTAATTATTTATCTTCTTTTTTCAGATATTGTTTTTATAATTTCAAATTATTCAAAAAAAATGATGATTTTATATTTTTTAGAAAAATATGGAACAAGGAATTCGACATCAGTCATTATTAGATGATCACGCTTGGATAAATCAGCACAGAAATCCAAATGGTTCTGGTTTAAATCCTGTATATATTGAGGGTGTTGAAGCTTTCTTATCATTTGCATCATCAAAACCAGAATATGATTCAGAAGGCACAATTAAGTGTCCTTGTAAAAAATGTGCTCTGAGAACCTTTAACACATTTGACAAGGTTGGGGGACATCTCTTGTGGTTTGGTTTTCAACCAGATTATGTTTTTTGGTATCAACATGGTGAACACAGTTTGAGAGAAGATACTAATAACTTGATTCCAGATCCATCATGGTTCCCAAATTTAGTACATGATGTTGCAGGTCCATATGTTCAACAAACTGAAACTCACGATGATATTGATTTAACTCCTGAGTTGGAACCATCTGAATTTTATGAGTTGTTGAGGTCTACTGAGGATGCATTATATCCTGGTTGCAAGATAAGAAAATTAGAAGCGGTTGCAAAATTTATGAATACTAAATCAGATAATGCAATGTCAAACGACTTTTTTTATTAGATATTTTCTTTGGTTAAAACACTGTTACCTCAAGGAAATGTGTTGCCTGAAAATTACTATGAGAGAAAGAGGTTGGTTCGTAATATAGGCCTTAGTTATCAGAAGATTCATGCATGTGCAAATGATTTCATCTTATATTCTGGTGAAAATGAGTCGTTGGAAAGTTATCCCACATGTGGACAATCAAGGTATAAAGAAGCTCAACCAGGGAAGTCTGGATCGATTCTTGTAAAACAGTTGAGATATTTCCCCTTTACACCCAGGATGCAATGTTTATTTATGTCTCATAACACAGCATCAGTGATGTCATGGCACAAAACCAATATTTCAACCGGTAAAAGATTAAATCATCCATCTGATGGTGATTCATGGAAACATTTTGATCATTTGCATCCGCCTTTTTCTTTAGAAGCCTGAAATGTGCAATTGGGTCTGTCTACTAACGGTTTCTGTCTGTTTGGTTCTTATGGTAGTCAGTATTCATGTTGGCCTATCTTTATAACTTTGTACAATCTACCTCCATGGATGTTGATGAAGGATCCCTATATATTTTTGACTTTATTAATCCCAGTACATCCGAAAAATAATATTGATGTTTATTTGAAACCATTGATTGATGAGTTAAATGAATTGTGGAGTAATGGTGTTAGTACATATGATGTTGCTGCGAAACAAAATTTCACATTAAAAGCTGCATTGATGTGGACGATTAGTGACTTTCCGGTATATGGCATGTTATCTGGCTGGAGTACACATGGTCTGAAATCATGTCCTTACTGTATGAAAGACAACAAAGCTTTTATGCTCGTCAATGGAAAAAAACCTTGCTATTTTGATAGTTATCTCAAATTTATTCCAACTGGTCATCCTTTTTTAAGGAACAAATCTCATTTCAGAAAAGGCACAATTGAAAGGGATGAACCTCCAAAAATGATCTCAGGTACAGAGTTAAAATCAGTTGTATTTTCATTACCTCCCATCACATTTGGGCCAATAGTAAACCAACAGAAAATTCATGGCTTTGGGAAAGAACATAATTGGATAAAATGAAGCATTTTTTTGGATCTCCCATATTGGTCTGATTTGTTGGTCCACCACATGTTGGATGTCATGCATATTGAGAAGAACTATTTTGATAATTTATTTCATACAGTTTTTGATACACCAGTTAAGACCGAAGATATTGTAAAAGCACGATTAGATCTTGCCCAAATTTGTAGGCAACCAGAACTTAAACTATTTGAAAATGTCAGATCATAAAGGTTAATGAAGCCAAAAGCAGCTTATACACTGTCCAAAGAGAGTTGCTTATTATTTTATCAGTGGATTGAAGATTTGAGACTTCCAGATGGCTATGCTTCCAATTTGGGAAAATGTGTTAAGAATGGTCATATTACCGGATTAAAAAATCGTGATTGTCATGTTATAATGGAAAGACTTGTGCCGATTGGATTCATAGGTTTGTTGAATTCTGTGATTTGGGATTCGATAACAGACATATCATATTTTTTTCGACACATTTGTGCAGTGACAACAGACTACGATGCACTAAGCAAACTGGAAGAAGATGTTGTTGTAACTATATGTAAACTGGAAAAAATCTTTCCGCATGATTTCTTTAACTCAATAGAACATCTGATGTTAAATTTTCCACATGAAGCTCAATGTTGAGGTCCAGTACAGTTTCGATAGATGTACCCATTCAAGAGATGCGTGTAGAAATTAAATAAAAAAGTATGTAACAAATCATCTGTTGAAGGCTCAATTGCTAAAGCTTATTTGTAAGAGGAAATTTCTTTTTTCTGCTCTCACTATTTTGAATCTGAATATCCCTCAAAACAAAACCATGTGGGACAGAATGAGGTAAATGTTAATGATCAAATGGACAATCAATTATCAGTTTTTAATCAGCCAAATCTTGGCTTCGGTAGAATTCAAGAACGATGGCTTTCAGATGATGAACATCACAGAGCTCATACATATGTTCTGCTCAACTGTAAAGAAATGACAGTATTTGTACTGTGAGTGCTTCTATCACTTATTCTATAATTTTTGTTATAGTATGTAAACTTATTTTATTTTTATGTTATATGATAATTATATCAAGAAACAACTTCCACAAATTACAGCAGCTACTCTTGAAAAACACAGACAAAAAAATTCTCAATGGTTTCAAAAACTAGTAACATAAATTATTGATGGTTTAATATCAATTCAGTTTACTATTAATTATATTGATAATTGTTTTACAAATTTTCAGGTGTCTCAACATACTGATAAAATTGATAAGCGACTGTGTATATTGAGTAACTCGCCATCCAAAATGGTTAAATATTATAATTCATATGTGGTGAATAGTTTTCGATTTCATACACATGCATATGGGGAATCAAAAGAAACAATGAACAGTAGAGTTCGTTTGAGAGGATCGCATCATAGAGAAACTGAATTTGACTTTTATGGTATTCTGGGTGAAATTATTGAGCTATGTTATCTTGGACAGAATTACATAACGATGTTTAAATATTGGTGGTTGGATACTGAGAGAGGCTTGAGTGTTCATCTGACTCATGGAATTGTCGATATTAAATATAAAAGTCTTCTTGTAGTAAATAAACCATTTTTACTGACTCAACAGGCACATCAAATTAATTACGCAAAGTATTGTGCTACTTCAAGAGACCTGAGTGATTGGTGGAGCATAATAAAAATGAAATCTCGAGAAAATCAATTGAGTCAAACTGAATGTGGTTTCACTGAAGTTGAAGGAATTGAAATTTTTCAAGAGACTACTCGAAATAATTTTTTTCACAAAGAAATGTGAATATCGATGATGACACCCCACAATTAAGGGGTAATGGTGAAGAAGATGTTAATGATGTTACAAATGAATTTGAAATGACAAGGTATGATGAAAGTGAAACTCATATGGATATTGATGATGCTGAGGAAGAATATAAAGACATTGACATCGTCAGATATGAAGATGATGATGAAGGTGAACATTGACACAGTTAAATACTGGTTATCATCATAACTAATATATATCTATATATAATAGTTATTTTCAACTATCTACTAACAACAATCATTTTTTGTTTCAGATGGACTCTGATCTACTTCATGAGTTAGAGGAGGTTGAGCTACCTTTGGATGAGGGTGATGTGGGATCATCTAACCCTCAGCCTACTGGTGGTTTAGGAGGTATGCGAAGGGGGTGCGGTCTTGCGCGACTGATGATTCATGACCCTATCCCCGAGCGACATCCACGTCTTGGATTTAATCTATGCACACAGAGGTATGGAAACCTGTATATTTTAGTTAGCTTTCATTAATTTATTTATATATATACTAATTGTTTGATTATTTATTCTTTTTTTACAGTTTTTTTCATGAATCTGTTGGACAGGGGAGTTCTATCTTGCACAATTATTTTTCTCAGCCATGGACCACATGGGAACAGATTCCGATTGATGTGCAGCTCGGCATGTACAATCATTGGTTGGTACGTAAATAAATAATATTTATTTTGAAATTTATTTTATTAATAACTTGATATTATAAATTATTTGTAGGGTTTATGGTATCCCATTGATGATATCAAGCATGATGATATCCATGCAGCATGGAAGGTGGCTATGAGTGAGTGTTTGTGTCAGTTTTTGCACAATTTAAGAAAGACGACCATTAAGAAAGAAGGAGCGACAGTATTTGATGAGTCGTGTAGAGTCCACCGACCAGAGTACATTTCATATCAGGATTGGGATGGATTATGTGCACACTGGTTGGGTGGTGGATTTTAGAGGAGGTCTTCATTGGTTCAAAAGAATTGGGGAAGACAGGAGGTGACGCATTGAGCTGGTATCCATACATTCAGTACGCATAGAGAGCATCTGGTAAGTATTTTTTTTAAATATTTTATATAACTTCAAATATAAGAAGTTTATTTTATATTCATATAGGCATTCAAGCATCCCAATATTACAGAGTACGATGTTTATCAGAGGATGTACAGTGATCTAGACACTATAGAGATTAGAGGTGATCGACAGCGTCAGATTGTGGTTAGTCTTATTTTTTTTAGTTTGACAATTAACTGCATATAATATTTTCACAATTTTAATTTCAAATTGGAATTGAAGGAGTCATATGAGGCTGAAACCTCTCAGACAAAGGCTGAGGGTCAAGATGAGAAGACTGATCAGACCAGGGCCCACCATTTTGATGAGGCAGCATGGATGCAGGCGACTCAGTATGGCTTTGAGAAGTGCCGAGTAGTTGGTATCAGCTCTCATGTTACTCCTGGTACTTATTATGGTACTGTTGCGATGTCGGCGTCCATCTTGAGAGGAGCTCGTGGAGAGACATCATCTTCTGCCTCACAGTATCAGGAGCAGTTCCAAGCTCAGAATGACCTTATAGAGAATTTGTAGAAGCAGCAAGAAGAGATGTGTCAGCAGCAGCAGCAGCAGAAGTAGTAGCATGAGGAGATGCATCGATGGTAGTAGGAGCATCACGAACAGATGGAGTACATGCACTGTCAGACTCATAGTTTAGGGATGGAGTTTCCTCCACCATCTCCTTTAGCTCCTCTACCTCCTCCAGAAGACGACATCCCCCCAGTGATTTTTTTTTATGTTAAAAACATTTGAATTTAACATTTTTGTAATATGAACTATTTACATTTTCTTTCTTTTATATCAGTGTGAATATTACATAATTTAATTTTTAATATTTTATGATTTTTTTGTGAATATTGAGAATTTTGAGAATTTTATTTTTTTATTATTTTAATAATATTAATATTATTGTTTAATTAATCATAATTTTATTAAATATATTTTTTCTATATTATATTTTTTTAATGTTTGTTTATTTTACTAGTAATAATAATAATAATATTTTATGATTTTTTTATATTTTTTTGTGAATATTGAGAATTTTAATATTTTTTATTTTTTATTATTTTAATAATATTAAAATTAATTTTTCAATAATCATAATTTTATTAAATTTATTTTTTTTAAATTTATTTATTATTTGTGATGGGATCTATTACGATGGGTTCCCATCGCAAATAGCCTAAATAAATTTTTTTTTTAAAGTATTTGCGACGGGATTATGGGCTCGTCGCAAAAAATTATTTGCGACAGGCCCATCACAAATAGTCTAAATAAATATTTTCAAAAAAATATTTGCGATGGGACCGTCGCAAAAAAATTTATATATATAAAGTATATAATCGGAGACTTATTTGCGACGATGAAGTTGCCCATCGCAAAAAAAATATTATTTGCGATGGGCCCTTCACAAATAATATTTTTTGTGAAGATGTTTTCTAAAACGGGCTATTTGCGACGGGACCCCATCGCTGAAGATTATTTGCGATGGGATCTCGTCGCAAATACCTAGAATTCTAGTAGTGTATTCACAACTCGGGTTAGTTGATTCATCATCCTCATGAAGTTTTCCATTATAGCTTCCATCAAAACGTTATTAGTGCATTGTCTATTTCATCCATCATTTACATGGTTCCTCCTATGTCCCTCTATTTTACTAAAAGAAGAAAACCTTAGTGAGAAACGTGTTACATTTACAAATATTATAATTCTAAAGGGATTTTATGTCTTAAAAACCATTCTAAAATATGTTATTAATCTCCTCTAATAACAATTACATTTTCTATATATCCTTCATAAAGGTTCATAAAAAGATTGTGATTAACCAAGAATATATTTTGGGAGTGTCAAACCAGGTATGCAACAAGGCCCATTGTCATGCAATAGTTCCTATTAGATTCTATCTCAAAGCAGGGTTTTTAGGTGTTACCCCTAGGTACATTTGTGTTAGAGCCATATCCACTTGTAGTATCCAGATAGGGATGTTTTTTTTGGAAAACACTTACTTAATACTTACCAAAATACTAGGATGTTTTTCCTATATCAAAAATTATCCCTAGGGTTCTTCCTAAAGTTTTCAAGTCTTAATTTCCACAAATAACTAAACCTCCCTTTGATACTAACTATTAAATCCTACCTTTTTGTTACATAACTTTTCATTACATGGTACAAAACATAGGATCTTTTAAAGTTTAATTTCTTGGAAATAAAGTACATAATACATGAAAACATAAAATATTCTTATAAATCCACTTGAAATAAATATTCATGGGTTCACCCTAAGTTACTTTTATAGGATATCATATCATAGGGATATACATCAAATGAAAGGAGTGAGGATGAAGCTAAGTAAATAAGCAAGGGAGACAAAAAAGCATGTGATCATGAGATAGATCAATAAGAACATGAGGTATAATAATAAGGCATGAACAAGAGGAATATCATAATGATAAGAACATAAATTATAACATGGAAATTTGGATACAACATTTAAAAGATACATTCATAATCATATCACCAAGTTTTATCACCAATGTGTCATAAATGAAAATTACCAAGGTTATTCATCAAGGTATCGTAAAACATGTCATCTCTAGAGAATAAATTCTTTACCCGATACATTGGAACACTATAAAGGCACACCCTTCATATGTATTTATTTCATGTGATCCACATAGATCATAATAAACCATTTCATTAATAACCTGTAGAGAATAATGAATGGGTTTCTTATCAAACTTTTGGTGTACAAAAGTGTTTAAAGACGTGATCATTACATCATTTTTAACCCATGAAAGGAATTTTGAGTTTCATATATGTAAATAACCAAATAAAAAGGTCACGTTTACATATTTTTTAAAACCCATTGAAAATAAAAGAGTTTTTTGTATTCAAATAAAAAGGAAAAGATAATTTCTCATGTAATAGAGAGAAATTTGAGAAGTAAATTCAGCAGCATGACACGTATAAAACATAGTTTTAGAAAAGGGTAAAATGAGATGGGGAAATGGTATATCATTCATAAAATATTATTATTATAGTAATGGTATAATATAAAGTGGGAAAAAAATAAATCTATTTGGTAATTAGATGGAATACCACATAAAAAAGGGAACTTGAATGGAAAGAGAAGTGGAGATTTCCCTTACCTTGAAGAGTTGTTCCTAAAACTCAAGAATGGAATCTTAGGGGCTTAAGGACACATTTTGGGACTCCTTAGGAGGAAAAATAACCAAAAATTCATGTAGTATGGATTTTGAGTGAAAGTAAATGGATAAATGGGTGGGTATTTATAGAAAAAGTGGAGGAATTGTTTAACAATTTCCAAATATTGGCCTTGGAAAATTAGGTCGTGGAAAATGAAAAACCATTGGCTTACCATAGTTTTTTATCATGGTTTTAGACATTTGGGTCACATTTTATGATATTTTAATTCACCAGAACTAAACACCATTTTTTAATACTTCTTTTGGCATGGAAAAGTAAAGATTCCACAAAGTAGTGTTTTAAAAAACCAAAATTTCCATTTAAGACTTTGGAAAGTCACTTATAGTTTTAGAAGTTGATTAAATATATTAAAATAAATAATATTAATAAAATAACATATTTTAGGTCGTGTATTGTGGTTAATTAATTATTACATAATTATTACATAAATATGAAGTCATTAAACATACTAAAAACTCAAAACTACATTTTTACTATTCATAAAAAATTAAAGTATTTTAGAAAAAAATTATAAATTAACCCAACCTAATTTTTACATTATGATTTAAAAAATGATATTTATTTTATCAAAATAAATCTATAAATATGATAATTTTAACTTTTAAATATAAAAAACCTTATTTATTTAAAAATATCAGTTTTTAAGGTACGGTCAAATTTCTGACACTTATAAAAAATTTCTCGGCCATTATAAAATTATTTTATAATTTATTATTTAAATAAAATTATTTTAAAATACCATTTCATTAAAACAAATACTATTTGGAACACCTTGTATTATTATAAAAATATTATATATTTTCTAGAAAAATACAATTATGTTTTATTTGCGTCCAAAAATCAAATGATCAAATTCATCTTGATTAAACATATATTTTATTTACAAAAAGTATTCTTAAGAATAATTTATGGAATAAAAATTTTATTTATACAAAGGAATTTACACTTTTAAGTAACTAAGTTCTCAACATATAACCCCTTATTACACCTGTATATTCCCTAAGGGTAAGGTGTGTGATAATGGTAGTTTTGTGGGGTGGCTCAGATAACATCAACCGAGTGGTAATATCCACTAACTTGAACTTCCCTCAAAGGAAATTTTATTCAAGATTCACTTTTTGAATCTTAGATTGGTATTAGTTAAGGGTGAAACCCAATGATGATACCTCCCTCCTAAGTTATGACAAATGGGATGAATCTACTAGTTGAGACCATCAATTATCCTTTATGTATCAATTATCCTTTTTCATTACTACTTATAAACACTAATTATAATGGTAAAATTATCAATCAAGGTTATAGTTTCCGATGGTAATATTGACCAATAGTCATATAACTATGGAATCCCAATGATCACATTTTCCTTTATACCCTATAAATACCACTCCATTCTTTCACTCAAAATTCACTATAATTTATCTTAAGGTTATATTTTCATTTTCATAAGATGTTGATTGGTTTAATAATATTTTGTTTTATTTTTATAGCATTTTTAGTGGTGGTGATGATTCTAATATATTGGGACAATCCATACTTTCCCATTTTAGTTATTCTATTTTATATTTTTTTCTAGTTGTAATGTTTGGAATTTTAATTGGTTTCATAACTGAATAATTTAATTATCATTGTTAATGAGATAAAATTTTGTTGGTTTATATTTATCTTGTATGTGTATGATATTATATAATATGTAACAAACATTTATTTAGGAAATAAATATCATTTAAAAAGTCTGGTTCATTACACAAGTTATCCCCGAGTAACATCAGGCCATTCAAGATCTTATAAAGGTTTGATGAGGTTTCCTAGTGCCTCAACTTACCCCCATAGTTAGAGTGGGTGCACAAAATATTCCATGTGTCATAGTTGAAGAGATACATGCATGACCCTATGCACGTTATTGACTAGGGTGGGTTGGACATCGAGGATGGAGCCACTTTTTCAGAGAACCCAGTGGAAATCGAGGATTAGAAGGAGAGGACCCTATATGGATGTACTATCCCCTTGGTTTTTGAGGTGTGGGAGCACGTGAGGGTGCAAGAGAGCTCTTTTGAGTAGGAGAGCTAGATGCAGGCTTAGTATCCCATGATTTTTGCTTAGTTTTTTTCTTTTCATGGATTAAAATCTTGGAGGGAATGATGTGGAGACCCTTTTTTACCTTGTAAGACTTTGAAATATATCTATAAATATTTTCATATCGAGACGTCGAGACAGTGTGCGATTATTAGGCTCGGTCTGCTTGAAATTAATTTAATAAGAATATTAAACATAGTTTATATTACTCGCATGGTTTCTTAAAGAAAATGGGATATCTCCTAAATGAAATCTCAAATAAGAAATATGAGAATGGTTGATTCTGAAACATGACGTTTACCCTATGCGCGAGCTAAAATTGGTCAGTGTAGGGCGTTCGGATATCGCGACTATTGGCAGGTGTGTTTAATTAAAATAAATAATTAATTTTTTTATTTTAAATTAAATAAACTAATTCTATTTTGTATATAAAATCCCTATTATGGAAGATTTGTAGGGTTAGCCACATAACCCCAGGACTAGTGATAGGATTCTCCTTCCTCATCTCGTTGGAGAATCAAGATCTTGTGATGATGAAACTTCAAATCTAGGAAAATCGAGGTGCATCGAACACAACGACTTCTCTCACTCATTAATGAGTGATTTCTTTATCGAAGAATGATCCAAATATAGGTATGATTCACAATTTGTGGATTTTCCCCTATTGATTAGAAGATTGAGCATGATCATATCGTTTCCTTGATCTGCGTTCAATTTTATCTCTTACATGAGCCCATGAATTGGTTTGAATTGTTTGTTCAGTTATTTCCATGTTTTCTCACCCCGTACATCCTAATCTGAATTTGTTGTCCAATAAATCTTAGACAACAATTGTCACACCTCTGTTTTAGAGATTTTCCCCCACCTGTTCTCTGCATTCTTCTTCATTGGGCCATGGGGCCATGGTTTGACATTATCGGGCAGGATCGAGCCCAATCGAACTCTCGGATTCATGAAGGATTTGTGTGTGGAGAATGGATTAGTGATAAGAGGATGGTTTGGGATGATTTTATGGGTGAGGGTGATTCCAACAATGACAGAAATATTGATGAGGTGACGAGAGATGAACAAAGGTGCAACAGCACGTAGCGGCCACATGTGGGCTTCATGAAAATCAAAGGGAATCTGTTTTTCCAGCCACCAGATGGTTGGAAAAGATATCTAGATAAAATTTCCACTGATCTCAAGTGGTCAACTAGAATGATTAGAAGTGGAAGCACCTGATCTGGAAGACGCATGAAGTTTCCTTCAATTTATGGAAAATATTGACATACACGACGTGTACTATGAAGAACACATGTTGTGTAGTTTGGTTTCTATGGTGGATAGGGTTTTGAGGTGGATTAAAATATCACACACCATGTGGAGGGACCACATTCCATGTGACCCCTAGCATATCATCCATAAGTGTACTTCAGGAGTACACATTCACAGGCACACGACGTGTGCTGAAGTACATGGGCATGGCCAAGGTTACACAGATATGGCCAAGGGCACAGACAGGACCCCAGGTGGCTAAGACACATAGTGTAGTCCACCTACATTTCATGTAGTGCTACATGATTAGTGATTCATGTACTAGTAGAGACACTTCCAGGAAACTAAGTGGGACCACATGTCGTGTGGGTCCCCATACATTTCATGTACCCCTATTTTCTTTTTTGAAAACTTCTACATATCATATCTCCTTCATTTGAACTCATATTTTGGCCTGTGAGTAGCTTATCCTAAGTGTTTTTTCACATAAAATTCAATGGTATAATTTTTTGTGGATTTTAAGATATTATTTGAGATTTTACATACATGATTCTTATTTAGGCAATGCTTGATGGTGGTAGTGATCAGTCAGGATCACCAAAGAGATTAGAGTAACACCCTCCTATTGGGCAATGCGTGGTTCCTCTATCTATCCGCCGAGTGCCACCCTATGGATGGGAAGGGCATGGGTCCTAGATCTAACACTATAGTGGAACCCTAATACTAGGTATAGAATGGGTCATCTATCTACCACTAGAGTGGCACCCTTCTGTTAGGTGGGGTATGGGTCCTCAATCTGCTATCTGAGTGGCACCCTCCTGTGAAATCAAGGCATGAGTCCTCAGCCACGGGAGTGAAACCCTCCTACCAGAATAGGGAATAGGTCCTCTATTGACTATTTTTTTTTACCCTCATGAGGATACATGGCATGGGTCATAAAAAATTATATTTCCACCCTCCTGTTGGGATAGGGCATGGGTCCTCTAGCTATATTTTGAGTGGTACCCACATGCAGAGTCAAGGTATGGGTCCTATACCTATCTACTTGAGTGGCTCTCTCCTATTGTACTGAGGCATGGTTTATCTACCTAGATATTTTTTCCCTTGACTGTGTTTCATAGTGGTGAGGTGTGGCTTAACATAGATGTTTATGTGAATAGACGCATGAGATATTGGGCATTGTTGATAGACCTCTTGGAATAGTTGGCACTCTTTCTTAGGCTAGGCTAGTAGATGGAGATCCCCCTTATCTCTCATTTGGGATTATTTGTTTTAATCATGTATATATATATACATATATGTATATATGTATGTATCCATGTCATTGAATTTTGTTACTCTCTTGCTTTGAGTTGAGCTGTCTTTCTATTCCTATCATGTCTCTTATTTCTTCCCATTCAGCTTTTGGGGATTCTTATTGGGTATGTATATAATCAATCATATATGGGTTTTTTCCATATGTTTTGTGTCTTATGAAGATGATAGATAAGTCAGTGGTGATTACATAGGATCTTAGGGATACTTAGTGTATTTGGTTGTGTATGGTGGTCGGAGCTTAGAGATTTGGAGCTCTTTTTATGTAACGAACCCAGGGGGCCTAAATCCCAACGAACTTGGCCACACCCAAGACAAGCCCTCTGGAAAATAGAAAACCCCCACCCCATGAGCAGATAACAGGCCCCCACCTCATATTGTCCCAGATAACACATGGTAGGAATTGTCCCCTACCTAATGAGGATTTAAATCGCCTCCCCTGCAACTCGAACCAGAGACCACAGGCTTAACTGCCAAATGGGAGCTTTACGATTACCAGCTAGGATGCAGCTCAGTTGGTACTCATAACACTCTCGATTGGATATTAAGCTTGTGGTATCTGGTTAGAGTTGTGGGGGAGGCAATTTAAATCCTCATCAGGCAGGGGATAGTTCCTACCACGTGTTATCTGGGACAGTCTGAGGTGGGGGCCTATTATCTGCCCGTGGGGTGCGGGGGTCTGCTATCTGCCAGAGGGTTGGGCTCGGGTGTGGCTGAGTTCATTGGGCTTTAGACCCACTGGGTTTTTTGATCTCTCGGAATTTGATTTTCTAGTTTGTTTAGGTTGATACATATTTCTGGTTGGGCATGTATTTTGCCCCTTTACTTTTCAGTTTACAATTTCTTACTCTTTGTATTCCCTAGAGGTTTTTCATTTATAGATATTACTTTAGATGTTACATTTTTTTAATCCTTTGCACTTCCATATTGAGATGGTCAGGTGTGTCACTAATACAAAACCGACCATTAACAGCCCTAGAAATAGCCTTTATTAGTGCTAGAAAAGTGATGACAATGTGAGTGATGTTAAAATCGCAAGACATTTATCAGCACTTTAATTTTGCACTACTAAAGGAATCCTTTATCAGCACTTTTATTAGCCCTAATAAAGGACTTTTTATCAATGTTGTAGAAGCGCTGATAAAGTATACCTTTATCACTGCTTTTATAAGTGTTGATAAATGTATCCTTTATCAGCACTGATAAATGTGTTCTTTATCGGCTTTTTTAAAAGAACTAATAAAGGTCCATACTGTAGTGTTCTTTAACAGCACATCATAGCACCAGAATCACACTAGATATCAATAAAAACAAGTGCCAATACATAATTTAAATGAAATAAAATTTACAACACAAATACCATAAAAAACACTATATTATAAACATTTCAAACATTGGTTTATACAATTACATAAATACAAATTATTACATATATTCAAAAATAATCCTAATTTTCAATGTTACCATAATTTCCATTGACTTTCTTTGTCGAACTCTGTATGAGAAGCTTCTAACAAACCACATAAACTTGAAAAAAATAATCCACCTATAGAAGAAAACAATTATTATGATTAATACTAAAAAAATAAATTCAACATAAATATGAAATAATATATTAATTCTATGGACAATGATTTTACTCTGAAAATATCAAGATTACCTTTGTAATTGAGTAGAGGCAGTGGCGTTTATCTTAATATAAAGGCAATGCAGAGAACTTGAAAGAAAGTGATAAATGCAACAATATAGTGGTGAAAAGGTTCTAAGGGAGATGAAGCATGAAAGTTGGACAGAGCACCCCAACTCAAACAAAAAATCCACCTGTATAAGAAAACAATTATTATGTGATTAATACTAAAAATAAATAAATAAAACATAAATATGAAATAATAAATTAATTATATGGACAATGATTTTACTTTGCAAACATCAAAATTACCTCTGTGATTGAGTAGAGACAGCATCATTGCTCTTCCTACAAAGGCATGACACATGGACAGAAATCTTATAAAATAAATGAACTCTTTAAGGAATAATGAAAATTAAATCAACATTTTATTATAAGATTTTTTGGTAAAATAAATAAAGTATATCGTAATATTACCTTTACATCTTTCCAAAGGGTTTCTTTGGTCTAGATATAAGTTAATAACAAAACTCAGGATTCTAAGTGCACTTCACTACTATTGGTTAACTACTGCTTAGCATAGTATCTGACCTGAACTACCTGTCCAGCATCCCTGTGATGCTCTCATCCCACACATGCTCACCATCATCTCTATCATATCATCATTCAAAATTCATTTTTCACTTCTCTTCTTGTACTCATTTCTACTTGTAAAGATGCATGATGCATGCAGTTGCATGCATATAGTAAATGAGTGCAGGAAGAGAAGGAAAATTGAATGTTTAATGGTGATATGATAGATATGGTGGTGAGCATGTGTGAGATGAGAGCATCATGGGGACGTTAAGAAGGAAGTTCAGGTCAGATGCTATGTTAAGCGGTAGTTAAACAATAACAATGAAGTGCATAAAGAATCCTTAGTTTTGTTATTAAATTTGTGAGTGATGCATAGCCAATCCACGTTTTGTCTTCATTGATAAATGGAGCCAAATAGACATCAATATTTTTCCAAAACCCTTCATTAGTAGAAAAAGAAATATAAATGATCAAAATATGAAATATAAATAAACCCTCACATAAGGAAGAAAGAGTAATTTCCACAAAAATAGACATCTCCAAACAAGCACAATAGAAATAGGGGAACTAATTCATGAAAGGCTAACCATTTAAAGGTTCACATTAAAAAAACAAAACCATTTGTACTACAAAAGGATAATTTCATCAAACTTTTATAATGAAAGATGAAATTACAATAGCCACACAAAAAACAAGGAAACTCTAAACGTCTTCACCCCAACATGGGAGACAACAATTGAGCCAATGTGTTTATGCTTCTTTCACAACAACTCATCCAAAAAACACTTCCTCTACCAACTTCTCAAAATGGAGATCCTTGGAGAAGAGGAATATAGAGACCCGAAGCTTAACATACATGGACATTACATTACTTTTGTGGAATACTTAGTACATAACAAAAACACACACACAAGGATCGTAATAGTTTAGTGTCTTTGGAAACTCGGAATATAATCTTCTAATCGTGGTGAATGATCTTCAACATCTCCCATAAATATCTTCCCTTTTTTTTTACCTAAAACCTTTATTTATATCCTGGTGAAAAGAAAACATAAAAGGGGGAGCTCAAATGCTCAGTAAGGGTAAAAAAAATAAATATCAACCACATCATATTCATAAGAACATAACATTTTGGAAATCTTAACCTGCAAAAGAGAGCATAATTTCATAACATGGGATAAATCATAGTAGTGAAATGGAATCCCAATAATCATAACTTAAAACTTGAAACTTTGTGTCATTCACACATAATCATAGAGAATCATTTCTTATTAGTCAAGACTCATTGCCAAGACTATCTTAGTGGACAAAGTCCATTTCTGAACCGAGTCACCCTCGTTTCAGTCATGTTTCACTGAACCGGTATAACCTACTATTCCAGCCATGTCTATCTCATGAGATATAAAATCTTTACCCAATGCATTGGAGGGAGATATAGGTCCCACCCATCTCATAATGATACCATTCTTATGTGTGCCACAAAATCATAAATCATACATCATTGCATAAGCCATGTAATAAAAATGGGAATCTCAAACATCATGACATCATAAAACAATTCATATAGGATAAAGGAATTCATAAAAATATTTCCATCACAACATAATAGAATCCATGTAATAATAGGGATAGAAACAGAACCCTTTATTATCTTAGATGGAAAATAATTTTGATAAAACACTTGAACTCCATTCTTGAGGAAAATATCCTTTCTACTTCAAAAATACTTTTCCTTTCTTAACATGTCATACAATTATAAACTAAAAGAAGTTGATTAAAAATAAACTTGAAAACTTGTAAAGGAATCTTCTTAGAAATAATGTTTTAAAAATCCATTCATGCCGTATAAGTTAAAAAAACATTCTTCACGTACTTTTTTCGGAAAAGTCAAAAAGTACCTCGTACGAAAAACGACAAAAGATTCCTTTCATATCTTTTACTAAAAACTCACCGAAGGGTAAAATTGGATATAAACTATTGTAGAAGGATATAAATATTACATATTGAGGAAACATTGATGTGGATGATAAATATTCCCCAGTAAAGTATGAAGTATAAACAATCTCGGATAAAAATTGAGATTGCGAGATTTTCCCTTACCTTATGTCCGATATGCTTTGTACGTATCCGAACCTCCTGTATAATGATTTAAATAATGTCATTAACTTATTATAGAATCATATTCATTGTTATGATATCATATATGGTTCACTTATGACTTTATATTACCCGTTCTTTTGTAAATTCCATGTTAAAGTCGCATTTTGGGTAAAATCGTTTCATTTATCGTAGGTGATTGGACTTGTTGTTCTTGACATTATTATTACTTATATCATGATTTACTTACTTCCAGAATATAAAACATGATTTATATATCATATATATTCAGTATATATATATATAATAGATAGATAAATGAAATGAAACACACCGTTCATGGAGACGGTAGTCCGTACGTACGCATGAACGCTGTTTTCCTTTCCTTATTGTCTTGAATGGAAGTAAGTAGATGACATACATATATATATATACATAAATCCAGTAGATTTAAAATGTCATATATTTCATTATTATTCATTATATATACTTTATAATCATTCACGAATGGTTAATGTGGAGAATGAATCTCATCGCGTCGTGGAGACGGTAGTCCGTACGTACGCACGAGCGATGATACCGTTCTCATGATCGTGGAATTGTATTGGAGTGTATGTATACTATTAAAGAATTAATATCACTTTATAATAGTCATATATAGTCATTATTTACACCATTATACCCATCCAAGTAAGGTGGTGGTGGAAAATAGATTACACCACGGCGTGGAGACGGTATTCCGTACGTACGCACGCGCGGTGATTTCGTTTTCCGTAGGATGGATAGATGGTGAAATAGGGTTGTTTCATACTTATAATAACATATCAGTATATGAGTGATACTGATGTTATTACTTCATAATTAAACAACCTAAGAAGAATAAGTGGAAGAATAAATAAAGTTGAAAGAATCGGTAACGGACATTACCTCTTCTTTGAAGTGCTTCTTTGAGACCTCCTTTTAGGGCACTAAAATAGGTCTTTGAAGAAGACCAGAACCTCTAGGATGTTTCTAGGGAATTGTAGAGGAGAAATTGGCAGGGTTTGGCCGAGCTTGAAGACTCAAAGTGGTGTGAGGAAGAGGGGGAGGAGGTGCCCTTTTATAAGGGAGGAGAGGGGTACCTTTGGAATAACTAAAACTATTATTTTATTATAAAGTCAAATTAGGTTTTAAATAGCTCCAAATTGATTTATTTAGAATCTAAGGTGGGTATGGGTCTAAATACTCTCATCCAATAGAATTTAGACAAGTTTATGTTCCTATTTTAACCTTATCATTTAGATTTAACATTAAGATAAATAATTTTACTTTTACCGTGTCTTCTTGTGTTCTTACACTATAAGGTTAATAAACTTAATATAACAAGACAAACGAACCCCAAGTTGTTTATTATATATATATATAACCTTATCTAAGTCATTTTGCCAAACCTTAGATTTTTAGGAATAAAATAACAATTAATAATATAATATTTGTTTTAAAAACTATTTTATGTCAATTTTGACACTATTTAGTAATTGATTTTTGTGATAATCATAACAGAATGATTAGTTCTAAAAAAGTTAATTAAATCAATACTAACATGTCATATTAACCTATAAAATTAGTTTAATTCATAAAAAGTCTCAAATTACATTTATTTGGGTATTTATAACATCAATTATGTCAATATTTCATTAATAAGATAATTACTACATCATCTTTGTGTCATAAATAAATTAAATTATTTAATGTCTAAAGATTACAAATAAAATACCATTATGTATGAAATATTTTTATCTTTCTAATTTGTATTTATAGTCGAATTTATCTTATGTATAACCCTATATTAAAAATGATTTACTTATTAAACTTTGATTTTAACTATTTTAACCCTTCTTTAAATAAATTAATAATAAATGTCCTAATCTAATCCAAGTGGGCCTAAATGATCATATTTTATTCCTAAGGTTGTTTTTGGTCGAATTACACTTATCCAATAGAATTAGGACATGTGTTGGGGTAATAATAATAACATTTTTACCCTTAATTACCCTATTTACTTTTAACCGTGGTAAAAAAAAGTAAAAAGTTACTATTCACCAAAAATTATTTTCATCTCATTGAACCACATTTTACTTACTGACATCAACCGTGTCTCTCGGATTTTTTAAATTCCACTCACAGAAGTGGTAAAATTAAGTTTTATGAAAAATTCATTTTTTTTAACTACCACTTAGTGGTTTCACTATTCATCAAAAAAATGAAAGTTTCCAGAAAAATACCAAAAATTAGGCCTAAGCTATATTTGATATTATGAACTCAAAAATGATGTCTATTTTACCAAATTCAAAACATATCAGTTGCATTAATTAATTTAAAAATTAATTCCCGTCGTCAAAACAAATAGTGTGTTCTTAAGAGATAATAACTATCAAAAGATTGACACTTGTTTATGTCTGGTTTAAATGTAGAATTACATCCAATGACCAATATTGTATTAAATTGTAAAAATATATTCTAAATATACTTTAAAACTACTCAAATTAATAATTTATCACTATTAATTATTTCGATTAAAAAAGTTTTTTTTAATTAAAATTTAGTAATTTTCACTATTCATCAGAATATGAAAGTTATCCGAAAAGTACCAAAATTTCACCTTAGGCTAAATTCGATACTCCGAATCCAAAAATGAAGTCCATTTTGAGAGATAAAATTTCTAAAATTTTAAAAGGTGGTTATTACTATTCATAACGGCTAGTTTTAATAATATTTTAATAGCATATCGTTGTTTAGTGAAACTCGGTATTGCGTACTACACACGCTATCGAGGAAGGTCATGATTGCGTGTAATGAAAGGCAAGTCAAGGATGTGTGTTGTGCAAGCTCTTTTTGGTGTAGGGTACAACACAAGACATTAATGAAATTAAAAAGAATATTTTTCATAAAATCTCGGGGTGTTACAAGGAATCACTCCTTGATCTCTAGATGAATACCCCCAATGAAAAGAGAATCTTTCAACAAATCCTATGACACCACCTCTGGACAAAAGGAAACTAACTCTTTCAAGTGTTCAACATAAGCCTTCACCATCTGCTGACCTTGCTGGAAACTCGTGAACTCTTCCCTTCTATCCATCTTCACCTCCTCAGGTATAAACCATCAGACAAAGAGGGACTTAAAATATTCCCACTTCATCTAAACTCGCATCATTGGTGGGGAAAATGACTCCCATTATTCTAAATCTGGACCCTCAAGCAGACCCAGAACAGTATGAACTCTAACACCTTTGGGAGTTCCAAACACTCTGAAGACATGCTCAACTTCCTCAATCCACTTCACTACCTCTAACGAACCTTGATTGCCAGAGAAGATGGGCAAAAACTAAGGATACCCAGAAATAGGGTGAGACCCACTAGAAACTTCAGGGGCCTTTCTGGGTGGTATATTATGAATAACAAAAAAAATCAAAAAATCAGGTTCATAATCAATCTAAAACACAACCAAAAGGAACATATAGGGCCAAAACAAATGGCACACAAGCCTAATTTCATAACAAAACAAGAATTCTCTTTTTGAAAACCACTATTTCATTTTCAATTTCAAAACACCTTCTTATAATGCCACTTTTGAAAACATAATAACACACATTTTTAAAGTAAAGACAATTTTGAAAATCATTTTTCCCCTTTCCAAAAACCATTTTGGAAAACCAAGCCAAGATGATCCACAAACAGAGCATGCACATTGGCCACAATGGATGAAGAATGAGTCAAAACCCACACTAATACAATATTTCTCATTAAATGCTTTGAATAGTGTTCATCAAACATCTATCATCATGATTCCATGATGTTAAACTGCACAAATTCATCCTAGAAGAAAGACGTTAAACTGCATAGTGTCTCTCATCCTATTTTCATGATGTTAAACTGCACAAATTCATCTTGGCAGCAAGCCATTAAACTGCACACTGTATCTCATCCTGGTTATAGGATGTTAAACTACACAAATTCATTCTAGAAGAAAGATGTTAAAATTCACAGCATCTCTCATCTTGGTTGCATGACATTAAACTGCACAAATTTATCCCAACAGTAGGAAGTTAAATTGCACAGTGTCTCTCGTCTTGGTTGCATGAAGTTAAACTATAGATATTTGTCTTGTCAACAATCCATTAAAATGCGCAATGGAGTCGCACCGGCAGTGGTGTGGAGATGAGATGTAGGGTTCGTTAAGGTTAAGAACAACACAAAAACACAAAACAAGAAACCAAAAAGATCAAGCAACGATGTAGGAAAAGTAGAAAATAACATACATTGGATTCTATCCTTGATTCATCTAATGGATTGTAGTGGAGTTGTGCCAGTAGAAGAGGAGTTCTGTGAGAGATTTAGAATCGCAATGAGTGAGTACCAGTTAGGGTTTTTTAAATAGATCGAGAACACTTTTAACAACACTTTCAAAAAATAACTGATAAAGATTTCTTTTATCATCATTAAATTGGTAAGCTCTCATAAAAGAGATCTTTATCAGTGCTCAGAAAGCATTGATAAAAACATCTTTATCAGTGCTAATATTTTAGTGCTGATAAAAATTCTTTTTAACAACACTTTTTAGCGCTGATAAATGTGGATCATTATCAATGCTAAAATTTTAGTGTTGATAAAGGATTTATTTAAATAAATTTATTATAATTTTATAATTATTAAATATATATAATTATTTATTTATAATTATATAAATACATATTTAAAAAAATATTATTATTTATTTATAATAATTATAAATTTATAATTTATAAATATATTAAATATACATTTATAAATATTTATTCAAAAATATATTTTTAACATTATTAGTGGATATATAATCTTAAATACATGCATTTTAAAAATGAATGAAATTGAATAATTCAAAATGAGTGCACTTTAAAAATATTGAAAAATGGATAATTTTTATTTATTAAATATATATTATTAAAAAAATATGGATATGTATATATATATAATGAATTAAAGATGAATACATTTTGAAAATACTAAAACATAATAAATAAATATATATAAATAAATAATAGAAAATTATCAAATTCAAAAATAAAATAAAAAATAATAAACATGTTAAAAATGAATGCCCTAACTGTAAAAGTATTATAAATAAATAAATAAATTTTACCGATTAAAAACATAATATATTAAATGTATCATGTTAACAATGAAATTCTAAAATATACTAAAATTTGAATAAATTACATAAATATTAGGTATATGTGTTTCTATATATTGCATAAATATATTTGTGTGTGTGTTTTCATATAAACTACAATAATTACATATATATATGTACGTGAAATCAATGTCACACGACGTTTGATATATGTTAAATTGAAAAATCAAACAAAATTAAAAATGAATAAGACATTAATATGTTTTTAATTAAAATTTTATTCATTTTATATATATTTATATTTCATATATATTATTTATTACTATTTTTAATTAATATATATATATATTATACTTACTCATTTTTATTAATAATTGTTTCATTAATAATTTTTTAAATAATTTTTTAATTTATTCATTTTAATTTTTTTTGTTTGATTATATATTCATTTATATATCTATATTTAATATATACTATTTATCAATATTTATGATATATATATATATATTAAAATTATTCATTTTTATAAATAAATATTTAAATAATAAAATGTTTAATATTTTTCTTAATTTACTAATTTTAAATTTTTATTTGTTTAATTATTTCATTTTATTCATTTTACATATTTATATATTTAATATATACTGTTTAATAATTTTTAAAATTTATATATATGTTTATTCATTTTTAACAATAATTATTTATTTAATGAAATTGTTAAAAATTAATTAATTATATTTTCTGAACTTTTATCAGCGCTAATAAAGCATTGATAAATGGTAACCTTTATCAGTACTTTATTGTTAGTGCTCATAAAGGGTAACTTTTATCAGCACTAAAAATAAAGTACTAATAAAGGGTAACATTTATCAGTGCTAAAAGAAATCACTGATTAAGGTGAACTTTTATCAGTGATAAAAATTTGCACTGATAAAGGGTACTTTTTATCAGCATGTTTTTTTAGCACTGATAAATGTCCCCCTTCATCAGCTCTTATTTTAGCGATAATAAAGGTGGACTTTCTCAGTGTATTATTCTAGCACTGATAAATGTCAGCACTATTAAATGCCGGTTTTGTAGTAGTGTGTGTGTATATATACACTAGGAAAAGGCCTCCCATACTAGTTGTGTCTTTCAGTGCTTGTTGTTAGCCCCTGACCTATGGAGACGGGCTTGGGGTATTTGTGACTTGAGCCCTATTGTTTCGAGTTGTGACAATAAGTTTCAATCAATATAATAAGGTTTTAATGTTGTAATTAGCAATTTAATGTAATTTTAATTTTTTTCCTTTATTGACAAACTACACAGTGTGTACTGCCCAGGTACACATTGTGTACCTTGATTTTCATGTATCCAGGGTACACACCTGGGGCTTAGGCATGTTCCTTGGTCAGATTACATGGCATGTAATGACCAGCTACATGCCATGTGCTCTGATTGTCGTGTGTCTGCGCAACCCACTGAAAAACTTAGGGTGTTCATTAGACTCAGGACTACACGATGTGTATAATCCAGCTACACATCGTGTATCTTGCATATCATGTGTCCTCATAACTCATCAACTAACTCTTCATGTATTTTATAATTGTAAATTAATGAACTGCACACTGTGTATGTCAGCTACATGTTGTTTACTTCATTAATGCTTCGGGCAGTCGGTCTCACGTGATTTTGACCGTGTATTTGACCACACATTTTCATGAATGTTTCCCCTAAACCGTGTAGACTACATGGATTTTATTCCATATACACACTATATAATCTGACATATCATGTTCCAGGTTGGTCCGATCAACACATGGTGTGCAATAAATACACCACATGTAATTACTGCTTGGCATGTCATGTATCCTGCAACACGGTCAGGTGCAGTGCACTTGGGTACACGGTGTGTAATTTGGTGACACATTGTGTAATCCCATGCTATCCAGCTAGATTACTCGACATTTCCTGATGACATTTCTAGTCATTCTTCATTTTTCCTTGGACTTAAGAAATTGTGAATCTTGAATGAAGAAATTAAAATGTTAAAGTCATGTTAATTTAAACAATTAGATTAAAAAATGAATAATTCTTAAAATTAAAATCTAACCTCTTTTGTGCATATAGTTCAACAAAAAAAATAAATAATTATAAATTTAAAATGTGGCCGCTCTGATACCACTTAAAGGCTTCAGGCGTAGTGGAAACTCTTTAGTGAGTGTTAAATTTAAAAAAAAAAGTTTTCCAAAACCCTAATAGAGAATATTGCATGTTAAATTTATAATTAATTTATTTAGATCTGAAGAAATTATTACCTCTCCTTAGGATCCTTTCTTTGATGATGTTGTTGATCTTCCAAAACCTTTTTGTATCACCTTGGTTTCACTATAAGGATTCAAGTATAAAATATCTCTAGTGGTAATCCACATGTGTTACTTTGATCTCTAAACAATATCAATTGATTTTTAGGTGATAGCATAGCAAATCAATTGTCTTGTGTTTTTTGTCTTGATCGCTCCAAGATCCTTTGAGCTTAAAGGATTTCATCTCATTCTTGATAGGAAGTGATGAGGAATTTGAGAGAGAGATAGAGAAGTCAATTGTGTGCAATGATTCTCTATTATCAATTTTAGATTAACCCTACACAATTGACATAACCATATATTTATAGAGATGAAGTTTAGGTTAAAATATTATTTAATTGCATGATAGCCCTTAAATATGAAGGTTTCGGGCGCAACGGAAGCACGTGGGTGAATGTTCCCACTTGGCTTTTTATCATTAACAATGATCAATCTGGGATCAATATGACGATAAATGCCAGTCTCCACGGATTGAATCACAGAAATAGACAAAGAAAAGGAAAGTCCCGGAACCACAAAGTAGGATCGTTACAGGTTGATTATAATTAATTTAATCAATTGAAAAGAAGTACCTTTTTGCCATTTTTTCTTAGTTGATATTTCTGATCACGTTCTGATATGATGCGTCATTGCATCGTAGAAGCCAAGGGTAGACTTCCTCTAGCGGTGATCCACACGTGCACCTCGTATCTCTGGACATCTCCAAAGGAGTCTCCGAGTGCTAGCGTGGAGAAACCTTTGCATGCATTGTCCACCTTAGATCGTCTTGATCTAATGTAAGAGGATCTCTCTCAGTCTTGAGAGCGTTCCTGTAGGAAGAGGTTATTTCGGCCTTGAAATAATTCTCCAGAATTATTGTGTGTCGAAAAAGATTTGGGGTTGTGAGGATATTTATAATTGGGTTTGAGGTCGTAGAGTTATGACAATAAATAAACGTGTTACGTGTTTTATTTATTTCATTGACTCTTATTGAAAACCCCCATGTCGAATAATTAATTCCTTAACATGTGCCCACATTGATTATAATAAATATCATTTAATAAAACAATATTATATCCTCAAAATCCCGACTAGAAAACTACACGGCGTGTAGTCATTAATACACGGCATGTACTTGTTTTCCATAAAACTGCACTGCATGTAATCATTAATACACGGCATGTACTTGTTTTTCATTTCCTTTTAAAAATGAAAACTACACGGCGTGTAATCATTAATACACGGCATGTACTTGTTTTCCATGAAAAACTACACGACGTGTAATCATTAATACACGGCGTGTATATCTTATTTTTCATTTCTTTTTTCCTCCATCATTAAAATGATTTAGGCTTCCTTGAATAATTATTAAACCACGTACAGGAATAATCTTTATTCTACTTGATATACTTGGATACACTTAGTGTGTGACCCTCTAGGCCACTTTCTCATTGGCATTAGGCGGGCTTGCCTAAAGTCCAAGATTACTGTCTCGCAATGGGTCAAGGCACCCAAGATAAAGAAGTTGACACTGCATTGACGTGTCACCTCATACAAACGCTTACTGTGTAATTTAATCCCTTTATCTCAATATCTCATCAAGCAGGTTTCATGGAAGTGTCATAAACCTATATGTTTGATCCGTCGTTTTTTGACTACCTGAAATAAACTCGTCGTTTCACCATGGACATGGAATTTCATGCGACAGTTCTATTTCAATCAAAGGGTCGAGATATCAACTTCCATAAATGGAAGGGACAAATCCTTCCTCTACTTATCCATTAACAACATGTCATTCGTGACGCACCCAACGTACCCTACTACCCGCCAACTCTCTTCGTGACGGTTTTCATCAGCAAATCTAAATACGCGAGTCATGACATGAGTTAATGATAATCTTCCAGTCTAAGGACCATTACACACGCTTGTAGATAGCAATGTCTGATGACACCAAGACATGCAGAATTGCTACTAGCGGGTCTGTTCTCATAATCTCCCATCTTGGAGATTACCAAGTGTGAACTCCATGAGAGAGAGTCTTGTCTTCTTACGAGTACTAACACATGACAGTCTGTACACTATGTGTCCTATCATAGTATTTCATCCAACCGTAGAACTTTATTTGATAATATTTTTATAGAATTTCAAGGTTCTCATCATAGTGGGGATTTTCCATGACCTTATTAATGCAACAAATATTCCATGACATTATTATATTATAGTCATGCAGAACAATGAACAATATATAATAAGAGTACATTCATGTAATCAAAGTACAAAATAGTTGGTTCTCAGGACACCAACCCTTACAAACTCCCACTTAGACTAGAGCCAACTGCCTACGACTTTTAGTCCGCTAGACCTCACATGATGATCATGTTTCTTCCGAGTTAAGGCTTTATTCAAGGGGTTCTCCACGTTGACTTCTGTGGAAATACTGCTCACTGAAATTTCACCTCTCTAAGAAAAATCCCTCAAGAGATGATACTTCCTAAGTATGTTCTTTGTCCGCTGATATGACCTTGGCTCTTTTTCAAGTTCCACCGCTGCAGTATTATCACAATAGAGTGTGATAGGATCTTTACTGCTAGGTACTACATCTAGCTCTTGGATGAAGCTTCGCATCCATACTGCTTATTTAGATGCCTCAGAAGCTGCGATATACTCAGACTCTACTGTAGAATCTGCCACCACACTTTTCTTTGAGCTCTTCCAGCTCACTACACCTCCATTAAAACTGAAGATGTATCCAGTCTGCAACATCATGTCATCTTGATCAGTCTGGAAACTAGCATCTACATATCCTCTGATGAGTAGTTCCTCATCTCCTCCATAAACCAGGAACATATCCTTAGTACGCCTCAGATACTTAAGGATAGTCTTGACTGCCATCTAATGGCAGTCTACTGGATCAGCTTGATACCTACCTAATGTAATTAATGCATAATCAACATCTAGCCTGGTACATAGCATAACATACATGACTGACCGAATCACGGATGCGAAATGGATCCTTACCATTTTCTTTCTTTCCTTATGTGTCTGAGGAAACATTTTCTTGGAAAGATGAATTCCATGTGACACTGGAGACAATCCCCTCTTGGATTGTTCCATACTGAATCTCTTCAATATCTTGTCAATGTATGTAATTTGACTCAAGCCCAGCATTCTCTTGGATCTATCACGATGGATCTTGATCCCAAGAATATATGCTGCCTCGCCCAAGTCTTTCATGGAGAAGAATTTATCTAACCATGCCTTAACTGACTGTAAGACAGGTACTTCGTTTCCAATTAGTAATATGTCATCAACATATACTATTAGGAAAACAACTTCACTTCCACTAAACCTTTTATAGACACAAGGATCACATTCCTTCTTAACAAAGCCAAATTACATTACGGCTTCATCAAAATGAATGTTCCATGACCTTGATGCTTTCTTTAATCCATAAATGTATTTATGCAACTTGCATACCTTGTTGTCATCCTTTGGAGTCACAAACCCTTCAGGTTGTGTCATGTAGACATCTTCTTGGAGGTTCCCATTAAGGAATGTTTTTTTTGACATCCATTTTCCAAATTTCATAATCATGGTAAGCAGCAATGGCCAATAGAATTCTGATGGATTTCAGCATCGCAACTGGTGAAAAGGTTTCATCATAGTCAATTCCTTGAAGCTGTATAAAACCTTTGGCAACCAGTCGTGCCTTATAGGTTCTCACTTGCCCTTCCATGTCTAGTTTCTTCTTAAATACCCATTTATTACCTATAGGCTTTACATCAACTGGAAGATCTACCAAAATCCAGACTTGGTTTTGGTACATGGAATCCATTTTAGAATTCATGGGTTCTTGCCACTTGGTAGTGTCTGTGCCTTCAACTGCTTCCTTGTAGGTAAGAGGATCATCATTGTCAACTAATAACGAGTCACCATCCTTGGTCATAAGAAAACCATATTGTTCTGGTTCTCTCACCTCTCTCGTGCTCCTACGCAGTTCTTGTGTCTCTGGAAGAGATTGTTCTTCCACGGGGCTTTGTGGAATCTATTCCTGTACCAACTCATGTGTATCTTGAGCTTCGACTTCATCGAATTCTATCTCGCTCCCGCTATCTCTTTTGGAGATGTGATCTCTCTCAAGAAATATGGTGTGTCTTGCCACTGTAACCTTTTTGTTTGAGGGGTTGTATAGGTAATATCCTCTTGTTTTCTTGGGATATCCTATAAAGATACACTTTGTTCCTCTGGGTGCAAGTTTGTTACCTGAAGAGGCCTTAACAAATTCTTCACTACCCCACACATGTAAATTCGATAACATGGATTTGCGTCCACTTTATAACTCGTATGGAATACCATTTATCGATTTAGTTGGTAATTGGTTTAGTATGTGTGTGGTTGTTTGTAATGAATATCCCCAAAAGGATAATGGAAGACTCGCATGACTCATCATTGATCTCACTATGTTCAATAGGGTGTGGTTCCTCCTTTCAGTTACACCATTCCACTGAGGTGTGTAAGGAGGAGTGAGTTGAGATAAAATCCCAAACTCCCATAAGAAATCAATGAAGTCCTGATTAAGATATTCTCCTCCTCTGTCTGAGCGGAGTTTCTTAATCTTATTACCAAGCTGGTTCTCAACTTCATTCTTGTATTCTTTAAACCAATCAAAGGAATCTGACTTATACCTCATTAAGTAAATATATCCATATCTACTAAAATAATCAGTAAAAGTTATGAAGTATGAGAACCCACCCCTTACTTCAACTGGAAATGGTCCACACACATCTGTGTGAACTAATTCTAGAAGCTCTTTATCCCTTTCACCTTTCCCACTAAATGGGGATTTGGTCATTTTTCCTTGTAGACACGCATGACATACACCAAGTTGTTTTACTTCGAAAGAATCTAAACACCCATCTTGATGTAATTTTGTCAAACGTTTCTCATTGACATGACCTAGCCGATGATTCCAAAGTTGGGTGTGGTATGAGTCATGTGAATTAACTTTGTCATAGATTTCCATTACTTGGTTTGTGTAGTCTAACACATAAAGGTCATTATATAAATGTGCCCTACAAAAGAAAATGATATCTTTATAAAAGTAGCAACATCCACTTCCAAACTTGAAGATGAATCCATCAGTATCTAATATGGATACTGAAATAATGTTTTTGGTTATAGAGGGTACATAATAACATCCTTTCAAAACCAAGATTATCCCAGTAAGCAATGTGAGGTGGTAGTCTCCGACAGCTATAGTAGCGAGTCTGGCTCTGTTGGCTGCTTGTAGATCCACCTCACCTCGATCAATCTTTCTAAATATACTTGGTTCCTGTATTTGGATACAGATGTGAGCACCACAAGCAGTATATAATACCAAATTGGTATAAACAGATAGATTTCATTCGATAACAAATTCACCTGAAGCTTCCCCTTGCTTTCTTGGCTGGGTGCAGTTTTTCTTCCAGTGGCCCTTCTTGCCACATGCGAAACAAACAGCCTCCTGTTCTCTTGACTCCCCTTTGATATTCCTTTTCTTGGAAGGCCTTGAAGAAGCTTTGGGCTTAAATCTCTTCTCCTTCCCTTTAATTTTATTCACCATGAGGAGAGAAGGCTTTTCACGCTTTATTTCATTGTCCACTTGGCGAATGAGGATAAGAAGATCATATAGATACTTCTCAATGTTGTTCATGTTGAAGTTCACAACAAAGTTAGAGAATCTCTGGGGGAGTGATGCAAGAATGAGATCGGTTCCTAGTTCTTCGGGGAGTTTAAACCCTATAACCTTCAAGCGCTCAATGTATCCAATGAACTTGACTACATGAGGCCCAGCTAGGGAACCCTCTCCAAGCTTGCTCTGGAATAGAGCTTTGGAGATTTCAAACATTTCCTGTCTTTCTCTCTCCTAGTATAGACCACGGTGGTGCTCAAGCATGTTATAGGAATCCATGTCTTCATGAGACTTCATGAGCTCACTAGACATTGATGATAGCATCAAACATTGAACTTCGAGTGCATCGTTCAAATATTGATCATAGACTAGAAAATCTTCATCACTTGCCCCTTGGGTGGGAAAATCAGGAAGTGAGGACTCCAGCATGTAAAACTTTCGTTCATGGCGTAGGATAACCCGAAGGCACCTAAACCATTCCTAAAAGTTACTGCCGATGAGGATATTGTCTTTATCCAGAATTGATCATAGAGAAAATGTGGTTGATGAGTTTTTCATTTAGATTCTACAAATTAAAAGAGCAGATTTATCAGTACTTTCTTGATTACATTTTATGAGAAATAATAAATTTTATTAAGTCTCCCACTATTTTATCAAGTCCCAACGGCCCTCACCATTGAACTCAGAATGTCCAGTTTCTTTGACATTCTAGTGGCAAGGATCCATATTCCCCTTCGCATAACCCCAACAAGGGTTGGTCAAGCTATTTGAAGGTATTTAGGTAGGCAGGTCTTTGCCAACTATGAGCTTACAGTTCCTTGATCTGTTGAGTGGACTCCCCAATCCTGAAATCCTGACTTGGATTTCCTCAACTCTTGCCTCCAATATTACATAAAGTCTAGAAAGGGCTACTCCTCTTGATGTAATATGACTAAGTCAACTCGAAACCTTTCATAAGGGCTTCCTTTATAAAAGTAAGTGTCCGAACAAGGGTTGGTCAAACACATAGTTTTATTGAGTCTTGTCATTAATAAAGTAACGGAAGACTTGGTCTGACTTAATATGGTATTGAGGTATTTTAATCCTTTATGCGTAGTTTCTCATTATCACATTCTTGTTAATATTAAGTGATCCTTGGTCAAGTGATTAACCATGTTTTGATAATTTTTACACATAGTCTGGTTTTTATTTTATTCCATCTTTGCATGCTTGTTCATTTTATTAATTATGTGACTGAAAAAACACATACATAATAAATAAACCATGAAATAAGACAGAAATAAAATAATATGGAATGATCATGAGCTTCTATTGGTTAGCTTATCTAGAGGTTTTGATAAGCTAGCCCTGACCTAGGGAAAAACACCTTGAACTCGATGGTTCGTGTTTTGCAGCTCCCACATGTCCACCTTTGTATCTTCTTGTGTTGGTTTTGCCTCAGCTTCAGATTTTTGAACCGTCTCCTCTGGCTTGGGAGATCCTTCATTACATGGGTTTACATTAAAGAAACCATGGGCACGCAGGCCCTACATTTTATTGGAATAAGGCTCGCAGGCCAAAAAATTTAAATAAATTTAAATGAAACCATACACATACAAAGGGTCTTTGGTCTAGCTCATGATCATCCATAGCATGAAATGAAATTTACGCATATTTAGAATTCAAATTATTTTAATCGTTGTATTATTCAAGATAAGTCACACTTGAATTCAATTAATTATGATCTTATAATTAATCAATTATTTATCTTAAATTCCTTTCTGAATTTCCTTGAGATTCTTCTCATCCATATTCCTTTTACGGTGTCTTTGTACATTTGGAGGAAACCTGGTGAAATTCTATTTCTAGAAAGTACACGGCGTGTAGCTTATATTTACACGGCGTGTATTTATTTCACCTTTTATCCAAAGTACACACCGGGGGCTTTGGCGTGTTTTCTCTACTTTGTAAATTTTGGAGTACACGGTGTGTAGATTAATCTAACATGGCATGTACTTCCTTGTTATGTGGTTACCGGCCTAGCAATCTCGTGTACGCGGTACGCGGCTTCTCCTTTGTACACGGTTTCACTTGGGCCGGATCAGACTACACGGCGTGTCGCTCCAACATACACGCCGTGTATTCCAGTTCCCATGTGCCATTCAATTTTGTTCATCATGGCATAATAAATACTTAGGCATAATCAATTCACACGGCATGGTTTGGCGGACCAGTGCTGTTTCGTTGAACCTAAGTACACGGTGTGTAGTTTTCATTACACGCCGTGTATTCCCGTGTTGTACAGACAGAAAGAGTGGCTCCTTTGGATGAGTTCCTCGTTTTTATTTTAATCAAAATCAAAATTAAAAGGCTATTTCTATGATATGAATCGAGAAACGAAGGAGGAAGAACAGATCTCATTGATTCATATTTATAGAATGATTTATTTCGAATTGAAAATATAAATGCATAAATTATCAATAAAAATTAAATAACTATAATCAACGTTGTAACCTCCCTCTGATACCATTTTAAGGTTCCGGGCATAATGGAAGCACGTGGGTGAATGTGCCCACTTGCCTTTTTGTCATTAACAATGATCAATCCGGGATCAATATGACGATAAACGCCAGTCTCCATGGATTGAATCACAGAAATAGACAAAGAAAAGGAAATTCCCAAAACCACAAAGTAGGATCGTTACAGGTTGATTATAATTAATTCAATCAATTGAAAAGAAGTACCTTTTTGGCGTTCTTTCTTCTTTGATATTTCTGATCACGTTCTGATGTGATGCGTCATTACATCACAGAAGCCAAGGGTAGACTTCCTCTAGCGGTGATCCACATGTGCACCTCGTATCTCTGGACATCACCAAAGGAGTATTCGGGTGCTAGCGTGGAGAAACTATGACAACCCTTCTTTTTATTACAACTTAAGTATGCTTTATTACATAAAACTTCACTTGATACAACAAAGAAGATCGAGAGGTTTAGTGTCTTTGGGGCTTAGGATCATTACATAAAAACTTTAAACTTGAAATACAACATCTTTATTGAAAACTTCCTTTACATGACCACTACATTCCTTCGTACTTAGCATTGCATGGGGTAACCTGAGGACATGCATAAGAAAAGGGTGAGCTATAAAGCCCAGTAAGGGAGTACACAATGAATAACATGAGGAGTACAATACATGTTAGGCAATAGGAACATCAATAGAGCATTAGAGTAACATTAACATAAAGGCATGATAAATCATGATAATCATAACATGGAAATGTGGCAACAACACTTAACATTGAATTAGCATGAGCCAAGGCTCATTGCACATGGAGCATGAGTAAAACCTCATTGCACTTGAAGCACGAGTAAACCCTCGTTGCACTTGAATTATCATGATTCAACACTCATTGCACATGACGTATCATGATACTATACTTTACCCAATGCATTGGAGCTCTATAAAGGGCGCACCCTTCTTAAACATTTCATTTCATGCATAAGTGTGCCACATGGATCATAAAACATGGATTCATAAAACATAATCATTTATTCCACGATAAAGGAATGTGGAATTCACACATGAAACTTTACAATCAATAAGTAAATGTGCATAAAGGTGAATACCCTTGATGGAGAAATGGGCATGGTATTCACTACACAATGACATTGGTTTAGAAAATTGGTGCGATTTTCGGCAGCGTAACCGCGTGACATAAGAATTCATAAAAAAGTTTGATGAGAGAGAAAGGGGTTCCTCATCATATTTACATGTAATGGACAGTAAGGATGTCATATATATACATGTCCCAATAATTTAAATGGAATTTAAATTCATGATACAAAAGTATTGCTTGAATGTAAAAGAAGAGAGAGAAGTTCCTTTCGGAATTTCGGCATAGTAACGGGTGTACATGGGAGGCTTTTAATGAGAGAGAAAGGGTTCTCCCATCATTCAAACAATAAGAGAGCAGTATGGGGGAGGTGCGAAACCATACCCCAACATTCATAATTGAAATTAAAAGGGCAATACAACTTAAAGAAAATTGACAAAAATGAGAAAGGAAGAAAAAACCCTCACTTGGAAGTGTGCTTCCAAAGGCTAGAGAGAGGCTTGTGAGAGGCTTCTTGGGAGCTTGGGGAACCTTGGGAGGATTCTAGAGAGAGTAGGGAAGAGGTTGGACGAACTCCAAGGGATTTTAGTGAGGAGGAAGTGGGAGCTTGGGTGGGTTTATATAGGAAAGGTGAGAGAATTCTTTATTATTTAGGTTTGGGACCCCTTATATTAAAATAATCCAAACCACAAACCATCCCATAGTATTTGCCCATGGTTTCTGTAAAAGGAAAGAGGAAAAAAATATTTTACAAGGCCAAGGTCCGAACTTATTAAAAAATTAGGGTTGCTTATGTGGAGGTGAGTCACACTCCCATGGAAATTAATTTAAAAAGGCAAAGTGTTGAATAAGTCTTGAGGGCTCCATTAATGCTTTGAAAAGTAAGTCAAACAAACCCAAAACCTCATTATTTTAATTATAAAACACATATTGGCCGAACATAAGGATTATGGTATTTTATTACATCACCATTGGGTCATTATGATGTCATAAAACACATTATATATTTAAATGGTATTTAATTTTTACCCAAAAATTTGACTGTCTCAGAAAATTATGAAAAATTCACCGTTGGATAATTTCGATGTCCTGATTCCAAATTTAATATTTATTTTATCTAAATAATTTTCTAAATATGTGAATTTTCACTTTTAAAATAAAAACAACATTTATAAAAAAAATCACGGGTTTTGACAGAAATGGCTTTCAAACCTTAATAAAAATTTTAATTGCATTCATAAAATTATAAGATAATTTATACTTAATAAAAAATTAATTTAATATTAATAATAATATTTTATTAAAATATTATTTAATTCAAAAATCCTTTAATTTAATAAAATATAATTCTTAATTAAATAATAACTAAAAACACCATTTGTACTTTAAAAACTAATTACAATGTATCAAAAATGACTAGAAATTATATTCATTATTATATACAAAAATAATGTACATGAACATGGTGCTACTTATTTGTTACATAACCCCTTAAAATATCCGCATAAGACCTAAGGGTAAGGTGTGCGATGGTGACAGACTATTGGGGTGACTCGGATAACATCGCTCGAGTTGTAATTTCAATCAACTTCCATTTTTCCCGTAGACGATCACGTTCGAGCTTGACTTGATGAAGCTCAGCTTGGGCTTGGTCAAGGTCAAAGCCCAAAGACGCCACCTCTTTTCCGAGCTCTGACAAATGGGCTTCGTAAGGGGCAATTCTACTGGATGAGGTCATCGCTTCCTTTGTCTGAGTAGAAAATTGGTTCGTTAAAGCCTTATATTTAAACTACCCAGATGATCACTGTTCAACGGCTATAAAAGTAACGGTCACAAATCTTAACGTAAAACTAAAGAAGTTGACATCTTATAAAAACATTTTTCATAAAGAAACATTTAACTGGATCAAGAGGGATTTTCCATTAATGAAACTTTGGGTCATTACAACATTCCCCCCTTAAGAAATTTCGCCCTCGAAATTTTCCTTTTCCCACACTAAAACAAATGTGGGTAACTCAGCTTAATCATATCCTCCGACTCCCAAGTTGCTTCTTCAAACTTTTGGTTTCTCCACAATACCTTGACGAGGGGCATTGTCTTATTTCGTAGAACTTTTTCTCTACGATCTAAGATCTTCACTGGTTGCTCCTCATAAGAAAGATCGTCTTCTAATTGTACCACCTCGGAAGAGAGTACATGTGAAGGGTCTGGTATGTACTTCCTTAAGAGGGATACATGTAAGACATCATGCACCTTGGCCATAGTAGGTGGAAGTGCTAGTCGATAGGCCACAGCCCCAACACGATCAAGAATCCCGAAGGGGCCGATGTACCTTGGACTTAACTTCCCTTTCTTTCCAAACCTCATGACCTTCTTCCACGGAGATATGCGTAAAAACACCATGTCTCCGACTTTAAACTCAATGTCTCGTCGACGATTATCTGCATAACTCTTCTGTCGACTCTGGGCTGCCTTGATATGCTGCTGAATGGTTTTCACCTTCTCCACCATTTCTTCGACCATTTCTGGTCCAAGCAGCTTACGTTCACCGACCTCATCCCAACATGCCGGTGTTCTACACCTTTTCCCATACAGGGCTTCATATGGTGCCATTTGGATGCTCGAGTGGAAACTATTATTATAAGAGAACTCAACTAGAAGAAGATGTTGATCCCATCCTCCTTTAAAGTCCATTGAGCACGCTCTCAACATATCCTCAAGTGTTTGGATAGTCCACTCGGATTGTCCATCAGTTTGAGGATGATAGGTCGTACTGAAGTTCAGTTCAGTATTTAGAGCATGTTGAAGACTCTTCCAAAACTTAGAGGTAAATCTTGGATCTCGGTCAGACACAATAGATAGTGGTACTCCATACAAGCGTAGCACTTCCCTGATATATATATGTGCCAGTTGATCCAAAGAGAAATCCTCTCAAATAGCAATGAAGTGTGCAGTCTTTGTAAGACGATCCACAACAACCCAGATTGCATTGTTGCCTTTGGATGTCCTTGGAAGTCCAGTGACGAAGTCCATGGTGATGTTATCCCATTTCCATTCTGGTATGGGCAATGGTTGCATCATCCCCTTAGACTTCTGCCTCTCTGCCTTCACTTGCTGACACACCAGGCACTTTGATGTATATTCAGCGATCTCCTTCTTCATATTATCCCACCAAAAGTTTTCTTGGAGATCTCGATACATCTTTGTGCTCCCTGGGTGAATAGAGAAATTTGAACTATGTGCATCATCCAAAAGTTCCTTCTTCAGCTCCGAACTTGATGGAACACATATTATTTTCCCAAACCGCACAATTCCTTCTTCATTAACATTAAACTCTAAGGATTTTCCCTTTTTGATAGCTTCCACTTTTTCTTGGATTCCTGCATCATCCTTTTGAGCATCCTTTATCCTTTACAAAAGAGATGGTTGAGCAATCATTTGTGAAAGGATTGATGATGTTCCCTTCTTTATGATTCCCACATCCATCTTCATCAAGTCTAAGAAGATTGGATCCTTCTCAATTATCATCATTGATAGAATAGCTGGATCCTTTCTACTTAGGGCATCCGCCACCTTGTTCGCTTTCCCAGGGTGGTAATGTATTGAATAGTCATAATCCTTGATGAGCTCTATCCATCTTCTCTGGCGCATATTAAGCTCTTTCTGTGTGAATATATATTTAAGACTCTTGTGGTCAGTATATATCTCACATTTCTCTCCATAGAGATAATGCCGCCAGATTTTCAAGGCAAAGATCACCGCCGCCAACTCCAGATCATGTGTTGGATAGTTTCGCTCATGGATTTTCAACTGCCTTGAAGCATAGGATATCACTTTATCATTCTGCATCAGCACACATCCTAATCCCTTCTTCGAAGCATCACTGAATACCACAAAAAGCTCCCCACTTGTGGGTAAAGTGAGCACGGGCGCAGTGATAAGCCTCCTTTTCAACTCCTTGAAGCTTTCTTCGCATTCATCACTCCAAGAAAACTTTACTCCCTTTCGAGTTAGCTTGGTAAGAGGGTTGGACAATCGTGAGAAATTTCTCACAAATCGTCGATAATATCCAGCTAACCCCAAGAAGCTACGGATATCAGTTACCGATGTTGGCCTCGGCCATCCCTCAATTGCATCTGTTTTGGAGGGGTCCATAGATATCCCATTGTTTGTGATGATATGGCCCAAGAATGAGACCTCCTTCAACCAGAACTCACACTTGTTGTACTTGGCATAGAGCTTCTCCTTGCGCAAAGTCTCCAGTACAGTTCTTAAATGCTCCTCATGGTCGTCCTTGGTTTTGGAGTATATTAGAATATCATCTATAAAGACTACCACAAATTTGTCTAGGTAATCTCTAAAGACTCTATTCATCAAGTCCATGAATATTGCTGGAGCATTGGTGAGTCCGAAAGGCATTACTATGAATTCATAGTGCCCGTACCTTGTACGAAAAGCAGTCTTGGGGATATCTTCCTTCTTCACCCTTACTTGATAATATCCCGACCGCAAGTCCACCTTGGAGAAGTATTGTGCTCCACGTAGCTGATCAAACAAGTCATCGATTCTTGAGAGAGGATACTTGTTCTTTATCGTGATTTTGTTAAGTTCACGATAATCGATGCAAAGCCGCATTGACCCATCCTTCTTCTTGACGAAGAGGACTGGTGCACCCCATGGTGATGCACTTGGGCGTATAAACCCTTTATCCAGATTCTCCTGTAGTTGTTTCTTCAGCTCTTCAAGCTCAACAACAGCCATTCTATATGGAGTCTTGGATATTGGTAGCTCCCCAGGTATAAGTTCAATTGAGAACTCAACATCTCTTCTTGGAGGAAGACCAGGAAGTTCCTCGGGAAATACTTCAGCGAATTCCCTCACAATAGGCATTTCTTCAAGGGTGGTTTCTTCCTTGGACTCAATCATCTGAGCCAGATATGCGTGCTCATAAGGTAGTAATATCCATACTTGAGATGATGGAGCTAAAGGAGATTCATCTTCCTCCTGACACTTGTAAAGAATCGGGGGTCGATTCTCCATATGGAGTGTGATTTCCCTCTCCCGACAATTTATGTTGGCTCTATATAAGAAAAGCCAATCCATGCCAAGAATTGCATCAAATTACACCAAAGGGAGTATGACGAGGTTCGCCGGGAAATTCAATCCACAGATTATAACAGGGGAGGACTTATAATCATGGGATGCAATGATTGCCCCATTTGTCGTACTCACCGACATCTTTACTTCCATGATTTGTGGTGGTGCAGGGATTGTTCTACTAAACTTTTGAGATATAAAAGAATGCGTAGAACCTAAATCAAAAAGTACGTTCGTTATTCTTGAATGAATAACCAGCGTACCTGTCACCACTTCGTTGTCGGGGTTCACTTCGGCAGAAGTGATGGCAAAAGTTCTTCCTTGCTGTCTTGGAGGTTGCTGGTTGCCTCTGATAACCCTTGGATTAGGGCACTGATTTTCAAAATGACCCGGTTCTTTGCATTTGTAGCATTGAACAACTCGTTGAGGTTCGAACGGAGCGTTCCTCTCCTCTGTCGTAGTCGCGGTTCCTTCTTGCTGACAGTTAACAGCTAGGTGCCCTTCTCTTCCACACTTGAAGCATTTTCTTGTCCCCCTAAGGCAATTTCCAGGGTGCTTCTTTCCACACTTTTGGCAAGTGGGGTGCTGGAATTTCTTAGCGTCGTTGGATTTATCCATCGGACCACCAGCATTGAAGTCCACCTTCCGCTTCTTGTCCCCATGATACCCCTGTGATTCTCCAATCTCCATTTCAACCTTGAGGGCACATCGGACAATTTCCTCATAGCTGTCGAAGTCACGGATCGCTAATGCTTTCCGCAAGCTAGGCTTCAGCCCACCAAAGAAGCGATCAACCTTGCATTCGGGGGTAACGACAAAGCCGGAAGTGTATCGTGCAAGCCTTGTGAAGTTTGCCTCGTACGCACCCACAGATTCCTCATCTTTCTTCTTGAGGGAAAGGAAGTCCCTTTCCATCTTAAGACGGAGGGTGCGCGGAAAATATTTATCGAAAAACATCTTCCGGAATTCCTTCCATTCCAAAGCCTCGATCTCCTCCTCAGGCTTCGTATTTTTGATCAACGTCCACCATTGATCAGCTTCACCCTCCATACGATAAGCCGCCAGGAGAACCTTCTCTTTTTCAGAGCATTGGAGGATGGAGAATATCTTTTCAATGGAGTTGATCCATTGTTCAGCGATCGTGGGATCGGATGATCCACTAAAAGTAGGAGGCCTTTGTCTCATGAAGCTTTCAATAGTGACTTGTTCTTTCTTAGGGGGGGTTGAACGTTCCTCTTGACCAGTGTTTCTATTCAAAACTTGAGTTAGCTGAGAGAGAAGCGTGACAAAGTTCGCGATTCCCGCTCCCATTGGATTGGGCATCTCATAAGTACAATCATCACACTGATCTTCACAACGGTTGTTAGCCCGAGTTCTCCTATTACCGGCCATTGGCTGGAATAAAAGGAAAGTTAGGGGTAACACATAAAGGGTAATCCAAAGACAAAAGTTGATGACTTATAAATAAACTTTAATCTCTTTAACTCATGAGTCTATAGGATTCAATCCAGGCTTTTCATGATCTTCCTTCTAAAATATATTCTTAGGGGCATTTTTCCCTTAATAAGGGTTCATACTAAGATTGTGAATTTATCAAAACATATCCCCCGGGAGTGTCGTAACCAAGAGTGCAGCAAGGCCCGTTGTCGTGCACCAGTTCCCGTTCGAGTCTAGCTCAAAGCGGTGTTTTCGGGTTTTACCCCTAGGATACATCTGTGCCAGAGCCGCCTCTACCTGCTCGTATCCAGACAGGGATGTATTTGTTTGATAAACCACTTACTTAGTATTTACCAAAACATAGGGATGTTTTTATTATGCTTAGTCTTGTATCTAAGGCTTTACTAGGGTTTCCTAATCCCAAAAATAACTAAACCTATCCTCTGATACCAACTATGACAACCCTTCTTTTTATTACAACTTAAGCATGCTTTATTACATAAAACTTCACTTGATACAACAAAGAAGATCGAGAGGTTTAGTGTATTTGGGGATTAGGATCATTACATAAAAACTTTAAACTTGAAATACAACATCTTTATTGAAAACTTCCTTTACATGGCCACTACATTCCTTCGTACTTAGCATTGCATGGGGTAACCTGAGGACATGCATAAGAAAAGGGTGAGCTATAAAGCCCAGTAAAGGAGTACACAATGAATAACATGAGGAGTACAATACATGTTAGGAAATAGGAACATAAATAGAGCATTAGAGTAACATTAACATAAAGGCATGATAAAGCATGATAATCATAACATGGAAATGTGGCAACAACACTTAACATTGAATTAGCATGAGCCAAGGCTCATTGCACATGGAGCATGAGTAAACCCTCATTGCACTTGAAGCACGGGTAAACCCTCGTTGCACTTGAATTAGCATGAGTCAACACTCATTGCACATGACGTATCATGATACTATACTTTACCCAATGCATTGGAGCGCTATAAAGAGCGCACCCTTCTTAAACATTTCATTTCATGCATAAGTGTGCCACATGGATCATAAAACATGGATTCATAAAACATAATCATTTATTCCACGATAAAGAAATGTGGAATTCACACATGAAACTTTACAATCAATAAGTAAATGTGCATAAAGTTTAATACCCTTTATGGAGAAATGGGCATGGTATTCACTACACAATGACATTGGTTTAGAAAATTGGTGCGATTTTCGGCAGCGTAACGGCGTGACATAAGAATTCATAAAAAAGTTTGATGAGAGAGAAAGGGGTTCCTCATCATATTTACATGTAATGGAAAGTAAGGATTTCATATATATACATGTCCCAACAATTGAAATGGAATTTAAATTCATGATACAAAAGTATTGCTTGAATGTAAAAGAAGAGAGAGAAGTTCCTTTCGGAATTTCGGCATAGTAACGGGTGTACATGGGAGGCTTTTAATGAGAGAGAAAGGGTTCTCCCATCATTCAAACAATAAGAGGTCAGTATGGGGGAGGTGCGAAACCATACCCCAATATTCATAATTGAAATTAAAAGGGCAATACAACTTAAAGAAAATTGACAAAAATGAGAAAGGAAGAAAAAACTCTCACTTGGAAGTGTGCTTCCAAAGGCTAGAGAGAGGCTTGTGAGAGGCTTCTTGGGAGCTTGGGGCACCTTGGGAGGATTCTAGAGAGAGTAGGGCAGAGGTTGGATGAACTCCAAGGGATTTTAGTGAGGAGGAAGTGGGAGCTTGGGTGGGTTTATATAGGAAAGGTGAGAGAATTCTTTATTATTTAGGTTTGGGACCCCTTATATTAAAATAATCCAAACCACAAACCATCCCATGGTATTTGCCCATGGTTTCTGGAAAAGGAAAGAGGAAAACAATATTTTACAAGGCCAAGGTCCGAACTTATTAAAAAATTAGGGTTTCTTATGTGGAGGTGAGTCACACTCCCATGGAAATTAATTTAAAAAGGCAAAATGTTGAATAAGTCTTGAGGGCTCCATTAATGCTTTGAAAAGTAAGTCAAACAAACCCAAAACCTCATTATTTTAATTATAAAACACATATTGGCCGAACATAAGGATTATGGTATTTTATTACATCACCATTGGGTCATTATGATGTCATAAAACACATTATATATTTAAATGGTATTTAATTTTTACCCAAAAATTTGACTGTCTCAGAAAATTATGAAAAATTCACCGTTGGATAATTTCGACGTCCTTATTCCAAAAATAATATTTATTTTATCTAAATAATTTTCTAAATATGTGAATTTTCACTTTTAAAATAAAAACCGACATTTATAAAAAAAAATCACGGGTTTTGACAGAAATGGATTTCAAACCTTAATAAAAATTTTAATTGCATTCATAAAATTATAAGATCATTTATACTTAATAAAAAATTAATTTAATATTAATAATAATATTTTATTAAAATATTATTTAATTCAAAAATCCTTTAATTTAATAAAATATAATTCTTAATTAAATAATAACTAAAAACACCATTTGTACTTTAAAAACTAATTACAATGTATCAAAAATGACTAGAAATTATATTCATTATTATATACAAAAATAATGTACATGAACATGGTGCTACTTATTTGTTACATAACCCCTTAAAATAGCCGCATAAGACCTAAGGGTAAGGTGTGCGATGGTGACAGACTCTTGGGGTGACTCGGATAACATCGCTCGAGTTGTAATTTCAATCAACTTCCATTTTTCCCGTAGACGATCACGTTCGAGCTTGACTTGATGAAGCTCAGCTTGATCTTGGTCAAGGGCAAAGCCCAAAGATGCCACCTCTTTTTCGAGCTCTGACAAATGGGCTTCGTAAGGGGAAATTCTACTGGATGAGGCCATCGCTTCCTTTGTCTGAGTAGAAAATTGGTTCGTTAAAGCCTTATATTTAAACTACCCAGATGATCACTGTTCAACGGCTATAAAAGTAACGGTCACAAATCTTAACATAAAACTAAAGAAGTTGACATCTTATAAAAACATTTTTCATAAAGAAACATTTAACTGGATCAAGAGGGATTTTCCATTAATGAAACTTTGGGTCGTTACAGAAACCTTTGCTTGCGTTTTCCACCTTAGATCGTCTTGATCCGATGGAAGAGGATCTCTCTCGGTCTTTAGAGCGTTCTTGGATGAAGAGGTTCTTTCGGCCTTGAAATAATTCTCCAGAATTATTGTGTGTCGGAAAAGAGTTGGGGTTGTGAGGATATTTATAATCAGGTTTGAGGTTGTAGAGTTATGACAATAAATAAACATGTTATGCGTTTTATTTATTTAATTGACTCTTATTGAAAACCCTCATGTCAAATAATTAATTCCTTGACATGCGCCCACATTGATTATAATAAATATCATTTAATAAAACAATATTATATCCTCAAAATCCCGACTGGAAAACTACACGACGTGTAGTCATTAATACACAGTGTGTACTTGTTTTCCATAAAACTACATGGCGTGTAATCATTAATACACGACGTGTACTTGTTTTTCATTTCCTTTTCAAAATGAAAACTACACGGCATGTAATCATTAATACATAGTGTGTACTTGTTTCCCAGGAAAAACTACACGGCGTGTAATCATTAATACACGACGTGTATATCTTGTTTTTAATTTCCTTTTTCCTCCATCATTAAAATGATTTAGGATTCCTTGAATAATTATTAAACCACGTACAGGAATAATATTTATTCTACTTGTGATACTTGGATACACTTAGTGTGTGACCCTCTAGGCCTCTTTCTCGTTGGCATTAGGAAATCTTGCCTAAAGTCCAAGATTACTGTCTAGCAACGGGTCAAGGCACCCAAGATAAAGAAGTTGACGTCGCATTGACGTGTCACCTCATACGAATGCTTAATGTGTAATTTAATCCCTTTGTCTCAATATCTCATCAAGTAGGTTTCATGGAAGTGTCATAAACCTATATGTTTGATTCGTCGTTCTTTGACTACCTGAAATAAACTTGTCATTTTACCATGGCCATGGAATTTCATGTGACAGTTCTATTTCAATCAAAGGGTAGAGATATCAACTTCCATAAATGGAAGGGACAAATCCTTCCTTGACTTATCCATTAACAACATGTCATTTGTGGCGCACCCAACGTACCCTACTTCCCGCCAACTCTCTTCGTGACGGTTTTCATCAGCAAATCTAAGTACGCGAGTCATGACATGAGTTAATGATAATCTTCCAGTCTAAGGACCATTACACACGCTCATAGATAGAAATGTCTGATGACACCAAGACATGCGGAATTTATACTGGCAGGTCTGTTCTCATAATCTCCCATCTTGGAGATTACCAAGTGTGAACTCCATGAGAGAGAGTCTCGTCTTCTTATGAGTACTCGCACATGACGGTTTGTATACTATGTGTCCTATCATAGTATGTCATCCAACCATAGAACTTTATTTGAGAATATTGTTATATCATTTCAAGGTTCTCATCATAGCAGGGATCTGCCATGACCTTATTAATGCAACAAATATTCCAGGACATTATTATATTATAGTCATGCAGAACAATGAACAATATATAATAAGAGTACATTCATGTAATGAAAGTACAAAACAGTTGTTTCTCAGGACACCAACCCTTACAAAATAATATTATAATATTTATTCAATATCATTCCACGTAATATTATTATTATTATTATTATTATTGTTTTATGGTGCGCGTGCTAACTTGCGCAATAACAAATATTATTTTTCTGACTTGTAAATTAATATTTATCACTGAACGTGATATTGGTCCATTCGAACTTCTCAAAATTTATAAAATGACTGGATAAATATTTAATTAAATATTATATTCATTAATAAATATTTTTGAATGATAAAACTTGAATAAAATTATTACTCAATCTCGAGAATAATATATTTTCTAATAATTAAATTCAAATAGAATTTAATAAAGATCACTAAATATTCTTAGTGTGTGACCCTCTAGGATTCTTTCCCATTGGCATTAGGTAAGCTTGTCTAATGTTCAAGATTACTATATATCAATGGGTCAAGGCACTTAAGATAAAGAAATTAATGTCACAACATCAACAGTCACATATGAATTTTCATTGTGTAATATAATCTTTTTGTCTTAATATCTCATCAAGTGGGTTGCGCATCTATGTCATCAACATATGTGTTCGATGCATCATTCTTTGAATATCTGAAACAAACACGTTGTGATACTATGGTCATGAAATTTAATATGATATGTTTATTTTAATCAAAGGGTCAAGATATAATTTAACATAAATATGTAAGGGAAAAATTCTTTCTCGGCTTATCTATTAATAACATGTCATTCGTGAAGCACTTAACATACCCTACTTCTCACCAACATATGGCATGACAATTTTGGTCCATAAATCTAAGTGTGCAAGTCATGACATTCATCAATGATAATCTTAAATTCTAATTACTATTACACATTCTCATAGATATGAATATCTGATGAAACCAAAACATGTGAAATTCCTTTTGGTGGGTCTGTTCTCATAATCTCCCATCTTGGAGATTATCAAGTGTGAACTTAATGCGAAGAAGTATCATCCTTTTACTAGTACTCTCACCTGACAGTCTACATACTATATATCCTATCTATAGTGAACCTTATTTTTCTTACATAGATATTAAATAATTTTAAAGATAAACAAATTAAAAGCATTACAAAACCAGGATACAAAGGTTTTTTTCTTGGGAATATTAGGACCATACATAACATTTACAAAATAAAACATAAACATTTATTTAATTCCTTCTTCTTTAGATTCTTAGTGTCCCTTGTGTTCTCTTTAGTACATGTAATCACCTGAGGATATACATCAAATAAATGGGTGAGATAAAATACCATTAAAAGGATATATAAGAACATGAATCAATATAACATTGGGTGAGCATAATCATTATCACCATAACATAGGCATAGGATCATAGTCATGAGAGGAAGCATTAAATAAATGCTTGGAATGTGGCAATGCATAAAAATGAAACATCGTGTCTTAGTGGTCAACTATCACACATACATCACTTTATCTCATGAGATACATCACATTACCCAATGAAGAGTGCTATATAATTCTGATTGCACCCCTCGCATCATATCATTCACATGCGCCATATAATTCTGGGCACACCCATCGCATCATAGCATTTACATTATCATACATGCCAAATAGAACGTATATCAATATTGGACATAAAATAACCCATGTAAAGAATTAGATTTCATTTCATAAATCATAAATTCATGAATAAACTTTGGGGTTCCCAAAAGAAATATAAAATAACATACTTGTTATAATAATCGTCAATTTTGAGTGAAGAAGAAACAATCTCACGAGAAGTAAAAGATGTGTTTTTAGAAAGAAGAGTTCTTTTGGAAAAATCATTGCATTTGTCATAAAACCATATTGGTAACATGTATATCCTAGAAAAGATAAGATAATGATGATTAAATGATATTTAAGCAACATTAGAGGAATATCCATACTAAAAATGGGATGAAAGAGGGAAACCCCAGAGAAAAAGAGTTGGGTTCAAGAATTCCCCTTACTTTATGTCTGAATGCTTTATTCACTTTAATATCTTGTATAATCAAATTAAATTCATTAATTAACAAATCTAGAACCTTTTATACATTAATTTAATTCATTATAGTTTTATTAAGTTCATTTATGGGTTTTTTGATGAGTTATATAGTTTAATTTCATCGTTCGATGGTGTTCATTTCCATGGTTTTCATGATCGGTTTACTTGAATATGAGTATGGAAATTTATGTAGAATGGGTATAATTCTACAAAATTTAAAATATTTTTTATTAATGAAAATAAATAGGTTTAAATTGTAAAGACCCGTAAAATTCAAGAGAAATTTTTTTTCTTAATTTTCTTTGGGTTTTTACAAAAATGCAGTTTCTGACGGCACCTAATTCCGAGGCCCGGTGTGCCTGGAATCAATTTCCAAAGTTTAGCTCGGGTACGTTCAGTAAACGAACGAGCGGGTTTTCCTAACTTTTGAACCGGTGCTCGGAATCAAAATCTGAGGGCACTGATGAAACCGCAATGCCAGTAATTTCTTAGGAACACCTTTTCTAGGGTTGCGTTTTCTCGGGTGTGGTTATTAAAAATAGTGGGTTAAGTAATGAATAAAATAAAATTGTGCAACCAATTTTATTTTTATTTAAGGTAGTTTAAACCTATGCTTAAAGGTTGGGGTGGGACCCACTAGTTCCTAACTACCCTAAGTAGGATATTAGTGAAGTGGGGCCCACATGAGCCTCACCCGCTTCAAATTCCTTTTTACCTCCCACGTGCATTTAATTCTGTAAATCACCCACACCCCAATTAATTTGTAAGTCGACTCTCTTTTTAATTAACTGTTTAAGTTGTTCAATATAATTAATTCAAGAATTCAATTTTGAATTCCAAATTGAACGTTGGCTTGTGTGTGTTAATTAAATAAGACAAAGTCTTATTTCTTTAATGGTTAGTTTCGTTGTACGAGAAGGATTGGGAGAGTATTTGCTCAAAGCCTTCGAATCTTCATCTTCTTTGTTGGAGAATGCGAAGAACGACGAAGAACGCCGACCACCGACGGAAGACGACAAAAGACGCTAGTTCCCCGGAGATCGACGACACGACGTCGTGTACCGCGACGTCGACGATCCTCTTCTCTGCGACACCGACAACACTTATGGAGCCTTCTCCCGCGACGTCCTTTCCCGCGTCAAACCTTCTTTCATCAACACTTTGAGGTAGGGGTTAATTGTTTTTGCCCGTGAATTATTTCTTTGTTGTTCATCGATTTCTTTTTGGGCTGCCTGTTATCGTAATAACGGGAGGAGGTTGGACTGCACGAACACGGTCGACCCTCCTCCCCCTTTTGAAGATGTGTTTGTCGCGGCACGAACAAAGGTAGCACGGTGCAACGGCACCGCGCGAAAACAAAGAAGAACGGGTGAAGAAGCGCGACGCCATTGCGCTGCGCCGTTGAGGCCGAATGAAACCAAGGCCGGAGTCGGGGCCGCAGAGGCGATTTGAAGACTCCGCAGATTGTTTTTTTGACATGAAAATTTATGGGCGATGACGGAACGGGCCACAGAGGCGATTTGATGTTTCTGCAGTGAAGTACGGGACCCGAGATGACCGCTGGCGAAGACGGCGGGTGAAACGGACCACCAGAGCGCGTCCGATGGTCCGCAGAAAATGGCGGCGGCGAGCCGCCAGAGGAGACCGCCCCGGCTGAGCCATAGGGGATCGGAACGGCTAAGTCGTTCCTGGTTTAGGGGGGAGGCGCGTCTTAATTTCCGCGATGTTTCGGTCAACTAGGGGGGGACCGCACCCCCCCCCCCCCCCCGCTCTTCGCTGGCCGCACGGGTGCCGCGCTAGCGCCAGGCCAACTGGCCGCCCAGGCCGGGCCGGGCCGCGCCCTAAAGGGCCGGACCCGGTTCGGGCCGACCCAGGGGGTCTCAGGCCAGGTCGGTCCGAGCCCAAAACCCCCTAAAACCGGATAGGTTTGTTCTTTTACCCATATATTGGGCTACAGACCTCCGATCGAATCATCGTCACTTGAGATGCAATCCTTGGATCGATACGGTCGTTTCGGTATATTGCACTCAAGGTTTCGGAGAACTTTTGGTATAGCCGGGTTGGTTCGAACACGAAACCAACCGGGCCCTCGGAGCGGAAACACTTATAACTTGAACTCCGGACGTCTGATTGACATGTCGTCGACTTTGTTGGATTCCTATTAGTGATACAGACCTTTTGGCTTATTCCGCTCGAGTTTTGGATGCAGTTGGAGTTCGGTCGGGTTGGTTTTGACTTAAAAACCAACCGGGCCATTGGAACGAAAAAGCCAATAACTCTCAGACCGGGCGTCTGATTGACGCACCGTCTATCACGTTGAGTTCCTCTTATCGAGACGGAACTTTGAGATACATCATCCCCGGACTACGTGTCAGTTGATGTATCGACCCCTTGGCTCGTGGAGCGGACCCTCCCAGAAACGAGCGTGCTGTGTGCGGAAACCCTAGAGCTAGCTGCGACTGCGACGACGATGACAACCGTACTAGAATCCTCCGTGGGTTCGACGATGAAGACTTTCATACTAGAATCCTCCATGGGTTCGACGACTATGACAACCGTACTGGAATCCTCCGTGGGTTCGACGATGAAGACTTTCATACTTGAATCCTCCGTGGGTTCGACGATGAAGACTTTCGTACTGGAATCCTCCGTGGGTTCAACGACGATGACAACCATACTGGAATCCTCCGTGGGTTCGACGATGAAGACTTTTGTACTGGAATCCCTCGTGGGTTCGACAACGATGACAATCATACTGGAATCCTCCGTGGGTTCGACGGTGAAGACTATCGTACTGGAATCCTCTGTGGTTTCGACGATAAAGACTGCACTGAAATCCTCTGTGGGTTCGGCAGCGACGACGACTGCACTGAAATCCTCTGTGGGTTCGGCAGCGATGAAAACCGTACTAAAATCCTCTGTGGGTTCGACAGTGATGACTACTGTTCTTGCATCCCACGTGGGTCTGGAAGTGTTTGACTCTCTTCTTGCTATCCTACGTGGGTCTGGCAGAGTAGCTGGTATGTATCCTATGTGGGTCCGACAGCTTAGCTAGTTTAGTATCCTATGTGGGTCCCAGCTTAGATGAATCAGTGGCTACATCTGATCATCTCTATTATCTTACGAAGAAGTATACATGTGTGAGCTGAGTCTTGAATTTCAATCAATATCTTCGATATGATTGACTTGCTTTCCTATATGGATTGAGTTGTGTTATCCTGTGTGGATTAGGTTGTACTCCTTTGTGAACGTGATCGAACTTGGGATCGGATGTTGGAGCCGAACTGGAATTGATGACTTAGGTATATGTATGGGCATATACCTAAGTAGTGTTGGATATTACTTCGTGATTGTATCTTTCCTTTGTGGATTATTCTTTGTGGATTCTGGGAGACCTTCGGGGGTCTTGGGGTCCCTACTGAGTAGCGTATACTCACCCCTGCACGGGCTATGCCCGTACTACGTTGTATTGGATGCAAACGATGGATAACATTGATCGTGGTTGAGGCTAGTGGAGCAGTCGGTACCTGGAGGTGGACCACTGGGTGGGATGTACATGGAGCAGACGGCTGGACATGAGGAGCTGAGGTGGCTATCTGTACCCACCCTTCAGGTGGGACTTCCTGCGGGCGGCTCGACGTTGCTGTTTTACTTTCAGTTGTTGTACTTTCTTTCCATTTGTACTTTACTTTCAGTGTGGGTTTTTATTCTGGCTCATTTACTTTCCGCACTTACTTTTTTACCCAATTTTACTTAGTGTTTACTTCTGCTAGCATACTATGTGGTGTTTGTTTACTTTATAAAGTCAATGCCTTCCCCTTTTTGTTGGGATTTACGCCTTGGTGCTAGTCGCCAGCCCCTGGCCTATGGGAGGCGGGTTTGGGGTAGTCACGACACGGGTCCCGAGGACGGGTCATGACAAATTGGTATCAGAGGAGTTCGGTTCTACCGCAGAACTCAGGACTCTGATCTTTCTTCTATGTGAAGCAATATTGTTAAGGGTATTGAGTGTGGTTATCAGTCCAGGGAGTCCAGTGTTGGTGCGGCGGCCGACGTATCCGTACACCGAGACCCTGACTTCTGATTTCCGACTCAATGCATGAAAACATTGATTGCATGTGTGTTTCAAAAGTTTTCTTTTTGATTACTTTGTGTCATCTCACCAGGTATACTGTTTTGACCGTGGCACACCTGTTTCCTTTCAGGATGGCCCCACGATGGCATCCATCTAGGGTTCCGAGCCTTGTGCGGGACGACAGCCCACCGAGCGATGAGACCTCGGTGCAGGGCCCTTTTTTAGCAGAGGAATCGGCGGTACCTCTACCCGCCGAGCCACCGATGCTACCAGCCCCAGCCGCTGAGAGTGCACGTCACCTTGGTGCAATGCACGAGTTTCAGCGTTAGAGACCGCCCAGGTTCCGTAGGGAGACGTACCCTCAGGCAGCCGAGGATTGGCTGGAGGCTGTAGTTCGAGTTTTCAGGTTAGTGGGGACACCAGCCGACCTCATGGTGATCCTTGCAGCGAGCCTCCTGCACGCGGAAGCAGGCAGATGGTGGAGCTTGATGCTCCAGGTGCACGACGAGGCATCACTCCTTTGGACGGACTTGAGAGTCTCTTCCGCTCGGATTTCTTCCTAGCCACCCTCTGTGCGGTGTGCATTTAGGAGTTACTACAGCTGTGGCAGGGCAGCATGACGGTCGCCCAGTACTCGGCGAGATTTACTGATCTCTCACCCTATTTGACGGACAAGGTACGGGACCCATTCTTCCAGGATCGGACCTTCGAGCAGGGACTGAGGCATGAGATCAGGGTTTCGATGATCTCCCTCAACATTCCGACATAGACAAGGGTGTTGGAGAGATCCCTTCTAGTGGAGAGTTTTCTCGCCGAGCAGTCACCAGCAGCGAGACCCACCGTAGGACGACCCGTAGCGGAGTCTTCTGCAGCTGGCAGTAGACAGGTGACGCAGAGGTCCAAGCAGGCCAGACCATCAGATGGGAAATCTTATGATGCAGATTCGGTTGTGCGGGGCACACGAAGGAGAGCCAGCTACACGAGGAGCAGGCAATGCTATGCATGTGGCGGGCAGGGTCACATGGCTCGAGATTGCCTGACTCGTCCTGCAGATGAGCAGCAGGCGGTAGAGGGATCTCCCAGGAAGAGATTCGACCATGGCGGTCTGCAGGGAGCAGGCGGGCAAGGCAGAGGAGCTGGCCAAGCAGCGGGTGGTGGACGACGCTTTGAGGCCCTACCACCACCACCACCAGGGAGACCACCCCGACCACAGGGAACGGGTGGACAGGGGAGAGCTCAGCTTCAGGCAGCTGAGGCCTACGATCATGGAGCTCTGGGAGCAGATGGATAGGAGCAGGACTAGCTCCAAACATGGAGACTTTTGTTCATGTTGCTTCTAGCTTTGTTGATGTTTGTTTTTGGATGCTTTGTGTCTTTGTACTTTGAGCTGCAGTAATAAAAGACACCTTTCCTTGTGGCATTTACTTTCCTGTCCTCTCTTTGTGTGGTTACTAAGAGGTTCTGGTTTAAACTGTTGACTTGACCCTCACTTTTGAGATTCCTACTAGAGGAGACCCAGTGACCACACACTGATGCCGACAGTGTGACTCAACCCTTGGAGGCGAGAGTAACGGTTGGATCTCTTAGTAGTAGCGTTGAGGCCTTAAGAAATCATCCTTGGTATGTATTAGTATCATCCATGTCGGGAATTACTATATTAGGCAAAGAACGTGGTTCATCCAGGGGATGAGACCGGATTTATCTTATCGTCAAAGAAGAAATCTTAGCAGCTCTTGTAGGACCAGAGAAGGTCCTGGTCATCCAAGAGCGGATGAGGACAGCTCATAGCCGACAAAAGTCTTATACTGATAGGAGGCGGATACCACTAGAGTTCGAGGATGGCGACCATGTCTTCTTATGGGTCTCACCTCGACGTGGATTACGAAGATTTGTCCGAGGCGGAAAGTTGTCTCCGCGCTTCATCGGGCCTTTTCAGGTACTCAGCAGGATAGGCGAGGTGGCTTATCGCCTGGCTCTACCACCTCAGTTGCACCGGGTAAACGACGTCTTCCACGTATCCCAGCTGAGGAGATACATGCATGACCCGACGTATATCATTGACGATGGGGTGACTTCTGCGGAGGTCCCGGTGGAGATCGAGAATCGACAGGAGTGGGTCCTACGTGGGTGGTCGATTCCTTTAGTGCGCATAAGGTGGCAGCACGGGAACCTCCAGGAGAGCACTTGGGAGCGGGAGGCTCTGATGTGTGCCCAATACCACTTTTGTTCCCCTAGTTTATGATGTGTCTTTACGAAGATGTAAAGCCCTGAGGTGGGAGTAATGTAAAGACCCGTAAAATTCAAGGGAAATTTTTTTCTTAATTTTCTTTGGGTTTTTACAAGAACTCAGTTTCTGACGGAACCTGATTCCAAGGCCCGGTGTGCCCGGAATCAATTTCCAAAGTTTAGCTCGGGTACGTTCAGTAAACGAATGAGCGGGTTTTCCAAACTTTTGAACCGGTGCTCGGAATCGAAATCTGAGGGCACCGATGAAACCGCAGCACCGGTAATTTCTTAGGAACACCTTTTCTGGGGTTGCGTTTGCTCGACTGTGGTTATTAAAAATAGTGGGTTAAGTAATGAATAAAATAAAATTGTGCAACCAATTTTATTTTTATTTAAGGTAGTTTAAACCTATGCTTGGAGGTTGGGGTGGGACCCACTAGTTCCTAACTACCCTAGGTAGAATATTAGTGAAGTGGGGCCCACACAAGCCTCACTCCCTTCAAATTCCTTTTTACCTCCCACGTGCATTTAATTTTGTAACTCACCCACACCTTAATTAATTTGTAAGTCAACTCTCTTTTTAATTAACTGTTTAAGTTGTTCAATATAATTAATTCGAGAATTAAATTTTGAATTTCAAATTGAATGTTGGCTTGTGTGTGTTAATTAAATAAGACAAAGTCTTATTTCTTTAAGGGTTAGTTTCGTTGTGCGAGAAGGATTGGGAGAGGATTTGCTCAAAGCCTTCGAATCTCCATCTTCTTCGTTGGAGAATGCGAAGAACGACGAAGAACGCCGGCCTCCGATGGAAGACGACGAAGGACGCTAGTTCCCCGGAGATCGACGACGTGATGCCGTGTACCGCGACACCGACGATCCTCTTCTCTGCGGCGCCGACGACGCTTATGGAGCCTTCTCCTGCGACGTCCTTTCCCGCGTGAAACCTTCGTTCATCAACACTTTGAGGTATGGGTTAATTGTTTTTGCTCGTGAATTATTTCTTTGACGTTCATCGACTTCTTTCTGGGCCGCCTGTTATCGTAATAACGGGAGGAGGCCGGACCGCACGAACACGGCCGACCCTCCTCCCCCTTTTGAAGATGTGTTTGTCGCGGCACGAACAAAGGTAGCATGGTGCAACGGCTCCGCGCGGAAACAAAGAAGAACGGGCGAAGAAGCGCGGCGCCATCGCGCCGCGCCGTTGAGGCCGAACGAAACTGCGGCCGGAGTCGGGGCCACAGAGGTAATTCGAAGACTCCGCAGATTGTTTTTTTGACGTGCGGATCGATGGGCGATGGAGGAACGGGCCGCAGAGGTGATTTGATGTTTTCGCAGTGAAGTACGGGACCCAAGATGACCGCTGGCGAAGACGGCGGGTGAAACGGACCACCGAAGCGCGTCCGGTGGTCCGCGGAAAACGGCAGCGGCGCGCCGCTGGAGGAGACCGTCGCGGCTGAGCCGCGGCGGACCAGAAGGGCTAAGTCGTTCCGGGTTTAGGGGGGAGGCATGGCTTAATTTCCACGCCGTTTCGGTCAACCGGGGGGGACCGCACCCCCCCCCGCTCTTCGCTAGCCGCGTGGGCGCTGCGCCAGCGCTAGGCCAATCGGCCGCCCAGGCCGGGCCGCGCCGGGTCGGGCCGGACCGCGCCGGTTGGGCCGGGCCGCGCCCACCAGTCCGGGCCGCGCCCTAAGGGGCCGGAACCAGACCCGGTTCGGGTCGCCCCGGTTCTGGACGACCCAGGGGGTCTCGGGCCGGGTCGGGCCGGGCCCCAAACCCCCTAAAACCGGACAGGTTCATTCTTTTGCTCATATCTTGGGCTACAGACCTTCGATCGACGCACCGTCAGTTGCGATGCGATCCTTGGATCAAGACGGTCGTTTCAGTATATTACGCTTAAGGTTTCGGAGAACTTTGGGTATGGCTGGGTTGGTTCGAACACGAAACCAACCGGGCCCTCAAAGCGGAAACGCTTATAACTTGAACTCCAGACGTCCAATTGACGTTTCGTCGACTTTGTTGGATTCCTCTTAGTGAGACGGACCTTTTGGCTTACTCCGCTCAAGGTTTGGACACAGTTGGAGTGCGATCGGGTTGGTTTTGACTTAAAAATCAACTGGGCCCCTAGAACGAAAAGGCCAATAACTCTCAGACCGAGCGTCCGATTGACGCACCGTCTGTCACGTTGAGTTCCTCTTGTCAAGATAGAACTTTGAGATACATTAACTCCGGACTATGTGTCAGTTGATGTATCGACCCCTTGGCTCGTGGAGCGGACCCTCCCGAAAATGAGCGTGCTATGTGCGGAAACCCTAGAGCTGGTTGCGACTACGACGACGATGACAACCGTACTGGAATCCTCTGTGGGTTTGACGATGAAGACTTTCGTACTGGAATCCTCCGTGGGTTCGATGAGGATGAAAACCGTACTGGAATCCTCTGTGGGTTCGACGATGAAGACTTTTGTACTGGAATCCTCCGTGGGTTCAACGACGATGACAACCGTACTGGAATCCTCCGTGGGTTTGACGATGAAGACTTTCGTACTGGAATCCTCCGTGGTTTCGATGAAGATGAAAACCGTACTGGAATCCTCCGTGGGTTCGATGGTGAAGACTATCGTACTGGAATACTCCATGGGTTTGACAATGAAGACTACACTGAAATCCTCTGTGGGTTCAGCGGCGACGATGACTACACTGAAATCCTCCATGGGTTCGGCAGCGATGAAGACCGTACTGAAATCCTCTGTGGGTTCGACGACGATGAATATTGTTCTTGCATCCTACGTGGGTCTGGCAGTGTTTGACTCTGTTCTTGCTATCCTACGTGGGTCTGGCAGAGTAGCTAGTCTGTATCCTATGTGGGTCGGATAGCTTAGTTGGTTTAGTATCCTACGTGGGTCCTTGTTTAGATGAATCAGTGGCTACATCTGATCATCTCTATTATCTTACGAAGAAGTATACCTATGTGAGCTGAGTCTTGACTTTCAATCAATATATTCTATATGATTTACTTTCTTTCCTATGTGGATTGAGTTGTGTTATCCTGTGTGGATTGGGTTGTACTCCTTTGTGAACGTGATCGAACTTGGGCTCGGATGTTGGAGCCGAACTGGAATTGATGACTTAGGTATATGTATGGGAATATACCTAAGTAGTGTTGGATGTTACTTCTTGATTGTATCTTTCCTTTGTGGATTATCCTTTGTGGATTCTGGGAGACCTTCATGGGTCTTGGGGTCCCTACTGAGTAGCGTATACTCACCCCTGTACGGGTTATGCCCGCACTACGTTGTGTTGGATGCAGACGACGGACAGCGCTGATCGTGGTTGAGGCTAGTGGAGCAGTCGGTACCTAGAGGTGGACCACTGGGCGGGATGTACACGGAGTGGACGGCTGGACCCGAGGAGCTGAGGTGGCTATTTGTACCCACCCTTCAGGTGGGACTTCCAGCGGACGGCTCGACGTTGCTGCTTTACTTTCAGTTGTTGTACTTTCTTTCCAGTTGTACTTTACTTTCAGTGTGGGTTTGTATTCTGGATCATTTACTTTCCGCACTTACTTTTGTACCCATTTTTACTTAGTGTTTACTTCTTTTGGCTTACTCTTTGGTGTTTGTTTACTTTATAAAGGCAATGTCTTCCCCTTTTTGTTGGGATTTACGCCTTGGTGCTAGTCACCAGCCCCTGGCCTATGGGAGGCGGGCTTGGGGTAGTCACGGAACGGGTCCCAAGGACGGGTCGTGACATAAATGGTTATATATATCATTTTATTAAATATAATGAGGATAAATCATTAGATAAATAGTTAATGATAATTGTTTGGGTTAATTTGGCGGTTTTCGGTCACAAAAAACTCGATTTGTTTTATCATTTAGTATTATGTAAATATTTTAGTTCCAGAACATAAAAAGGGTTATAAAATATATTTTATAGTATTTACCAACCATTATAGTGGTTTTTTGAACATGATTTAAGGTGTTAAAGGAAAATGAAAATGCATCGTCCACGATGTCGGTAAATTGACACGTCATGGGCGATGATTTCATTTTTTAAATAAAAGAGAGAGGGAGAAATGAGTTTGATGATGGATATTCCATTAACATGATATAATTAAAATATATAAAATTTAATGGATTTATCATGAACATATGGATAGAGGAGGTGAGGAGAGAATAAGAAATGAAAAATAAATTAAAATAAATTAAAAGAAAAAGGAAGAGGATTTTACCTCTTAAATCTCTCTTCCTTGAGAACCTTTGTATGGAAATGGTTTTGGTATTTTGATGATAAAAAGGGCTCCTAGATGTGGGGTAGGGGATTGGGAATATACTTTAGTAGAATTTTTACAAGGCTCAAATCTTGATAGGTGTGAGGAAAAGAGGTGGTGATGGGTGGTATTTATAGTGGAGGAAATGGGTGTTTTCTCATTATTATATTCATTAGTTTATTATTTTGGCTCAAGATTATGAATAGTTTGATAATTATCACTAAATATATTAAAATAATTATGTAGGGTTTGAGTTTTTGGGCTTAAATCATCCATATATCATACATGACTCATTAATTCATCTATTTAGTTTTTATCGTAAATTATCAAATTTCACTATTCACCAAAAATTCAAGTATTTTTAAAAAATCCAAAAAATTCGCCCTTTCCATTTTTAGAAGTTTAGAATTAAAAAATGAACTCCATTTTTTGAAATTAATTTTCTAAATATGAGAATTTTAATTTTTAATTAAAATCATCATTTATTCAAAAAATACAGATTTTATAATTAAAACTAATTTTCTAGCACTTTGAAAAATTAATTAAGGTCTCCTGAAATTATCCTATAATAATAAGACAAAAAAATATTAATTTATGAATAAATTTTATGAAAATATATTTCCTTTTAAATTATTAAATTAATTACAAAAATATCAACACTTACTTTGTCACGACCCCCTCCCCACAAAGTGTACCCCTCCCGGGCCGGCAATGTGAGAAGGGAGATAATGACCCCTAAGTCCCACCTCCAGTAGGACCTGGGTTGGAAACTAGCACCGAGGTTATAGTAAACACACAAATGGGAGGCATTACCCTCTAAGAGAACACATGCGGAAGAGAGAGATAAGATAGACACCAACTAACTCCAACTCAGAACTGAAATATAAAAGAAAACCCAAGTAAACATATATAATGTCATGCAAAAGTACTACAACTGGAAGGGGAAAACCATAATTACCCAAAAGAAAGTAAAACAACAGCAACCACAAGCCCGAACAGCTCCTGCAACCACAAGCTAGTAGTAACCAGCCTGATCTTCAACCTTCTTCAAGTGACCTAAAAAATAGTTTATATATACATAGGGTGAGTATAACAGTATACACAGTAGGATCCTCCTCGAAGCCTCTCATGCAAAATTAAAGAAAGCATGCTAAAGCATAGTGAACAACAGGTGAAACTAACTCTTCACCTAAATAGGTATATTAAGTTCCCAGCCTCACCATGGATACTCTCACCAAGTAACGCATACAAGAATATATCATATAATAAAGAATATCAAGGGTACCCCGCTAATACTTCCCCACTGGTTTGCTTCTTTGACCCAACATCGTACGTCCTAAGAATCTCTCTCCAAAAAGTCTTGCCTGCAGACACTTGGGCGAAGCCCCACAATATGCACCTCATGCAACAAAACCACCACGTCCACACACCAAAGTAACCAGGTAGTTTCCGGGAGCCACCACAGCTCGCATAACATGTATCATACGTCAGGTATTATACCTCAAGCCATTACAGCCCATACACCGAGTAAGGATCCTCAAGCCATAACAGCTTATACTTGTTACGCCTATAGTAGTCCATAGAAAACTATATCTGAAATATATGTGTAAATAACCACAAGCCATTACAGCCCTCTATACACATATATGGGAAAAACAAACCAATGTGCCTGCTAGCACAAGTAACTACCAAGAGAAGAGAGCAGGGCCAAAGGGGGTATTCACCCATCCATCCTCCCACTGAAATGTTGGGGAAAACACCCCCCCCCCCTCAGGGCTCAGAATCCTCAGGGTGTCAGTTTCCCTTACTTAAAGGGTGGAATAGCGTATAGAAACACAAAAAGTACATGATATACTATATCTCACAACCACACTATGGTCATAACCTAGTCTTAGACACAACTGCAGCTAACATCTCTCTGACTCCAGGCTGCTACTTCTAAGACTAGGTATCCTATAATCACACAACCATTTAAAGAGATTTATTATATTACTTCATTCCCTTTTTATCAGTTCCACTTTACATTAATTAATTCTTTAAACATTAATTAACCATGAACAATTCCATATTAAATTTCATTAGCATCACACCCAAGTCCATTGTTCCTTCAAAATTACAACCTCATCATTATGTTCCAGCAAACTCCAACCCCATGGGTTAACACCATTTATTCAAATATTCATTACAAAATTACTTTCCCACATTCCCAGGCATTCTAGAAAAACATTTTATGCTACTAAACACAAGGGGGCTCAACACGATGAGTAGATGTACTACTCATTGAGTCTTTGCAGCCTATAGAAAAAGTATAAACCCATCCACCCTTGAGAATCTAAACACGGAAAGCACATGGCACACCTCGTGCGTCTTCACCTCTTTCTGAAGAAGGGTACGCAAGACCAGCTACCTTGAGAAGTGGGGAAAAGTAAAGTAGATAATCAACCAATAAGAATCATCAAGAATCCAACAATCACATCCATCCCATTCCATCATCACTGGTGTCCTCCTCAACACCCACATGCATAAACCGATGCATCTCGCCACTCTATGCGTCATCTGCTGCCACAACCAAAAGTCTTCATACCCCCACATATCGCAACAGCCATCTAGGCTCACATCATAGCACAAGCAGTAGAAAAACAAACATCACATCAATTAGGCTATTTTCCCTTTAATAATCAAAAGGGTAACTCAAAAACCTTCAAGGAATTATCAAACAATCAGTTCTTTAATCCATCTTGAATTGAAAAATTTATTATTCATAGGTTCCAAAATTCGGGAAACAAAATCAGTAAGCTATCACAAATAATTAAACATGCTTACTACACCAATTTTATTAACATAAAATTAAAACAAGAAGAACCATATTAATTTACATTCCTCTTTATCCATAGCCAACAGTTATCAATTAATTCTGGTTTACGTTCTTTACCAATTTTCATCAAGAACGAACAGCTAAATGAAGCAAGCATGGATATCACACTATCTAGAAAACAAGGGGCAATAACATACGACCGATATCAATTTATTTATCCGGTTCAAATATTTATTATGTCGATTCCATTGTGGTCCAGTGGGATAAAACATGCTAACAATACAGTTGCACATAAAAGGAAAGAGAAGCAATGAATCACCTGCCTCAAATAGTTCTTGACGTTCTTTATCCACCCAACGGGTCACAATCCTCCTCTCGCGTCAACTGCATCCACCTGAGGATGTCATGGTATGATCGCACCAACCAAAACCCAAGAAAACCCCATTATAAGCATGTAGATTACATGCTATAATAATGGAAAGTATAAAGAGGAGAAGATGAACCCCAAAAGAATGACAATAAAACATACCTTATATCGAAATTGATCGATACAGCTTGGTGGCATCAAGACAGAGCGGAACCAATCTGAGGAGGAAAGTTTGATTGTGAAACTCCTATGGGAAGGATTGAAAGGTTCTAGTGTCTCATAGCCGAGAACAAAGAGGAAGAACAAGGTAGGAAGATATCTTGTCCCTTTTGAAGATTTAACGGAGCAACGATTTAAGATACGCTTAATTTCCCATTAAAAGCGGATCGCATTAAACCACGCGATTTGACCAAGTAAAAACATCCCAAGCCTTAGGAATAATTAATATAGGATTTATGGCCTTTGAATCGGCCATAAGATTCCTTAAAAATGAGGCTTTAACTGCATCTTACGTCAAAGGAAACGTCAAAGGGGAAAACTATAGGAAGCTGGAAACATTGTACACCAAACTCAAAATTTGGCAAAGGAAATAGAGGCTGATGTTAGAACCTCTCTGATCTAGAAACACTATTCATGAACTCGAAATTTGGAAAAGGAAATAGAGGCTGCTGTTAGAACCTCACTGGTCTGGAAACACTGTTCATGAACTCGAATTTTGGCAAAGGAAATAGAGGCTGCTGTTAGAACCTCACTGGTCTGGAAACACTGTTCATGAACTCAAATTTTGGAAAAGGAAATAGAGGCTGCTGTTAGAACCTCATCGGTCTGGAAACACTGTTCATGAACTCAAAATTTGGCAAAGGAAATAGAGGTTGTTGTTAGAACCTCACTGGTCTGGAAACACTGTTCATGAACTCGGAATTTGGAAAAGGAAAGCGAGGTTACTATTAGAGGTTACTGATAGAACTGTTCACTGATGGAATTGTTCATAGAATTGGAAATTTGGAAAAGGAAAGATAGGTTACCGTTAGAGGTTACTGATAGAACTGTTCACTGATGGAACTGTTCATAGAAGGTTACCGATGACACTGTTCACCTAAGGTCACCGACGCACTATTCACAGAAGGTTACCATTACACTGTTCACAACTGGCTACTGTTGGAACTATTCACTGAACCGTAAAATTGGAAAAGTATTGGGGATAAGTCACCTTGACCTCCCAGAACACCTTAAACACCATATTTTCACAAAGGAATGGACCGAAGAGGTCCGGGCCATTATATACTTTATCATTTTTAAAACATGTATTTACTTATGCCATTAAGTAAATATATCCTATTTTCATTTATAAAATACCTAAATTTTATTTATACTCTCATAGGTGAGGTTACTTTTCTATTGGATGGATTACTATTCCTAAGGGTCATGTTACTATTCCAAAGGTCGAGTTACTATTCTATTAGTAAAGGTTCCTTAATTTCTAGAAATACCTCTAATTTCATTCATTCATCATTTATAAAGTTTTTATGATGTTCTCTATGCAATTTTATGTGATTTATACTATAAGAAATTATTATAAGAAGGGTGAAATTATATTGATAAAAGTTTGGGTCATTACATTCTTCCCCCCTTTTGAAATTTCGCCCTTGAAATTTCATTTTACATAAAAAGGTGAGGGTACTTCTCCTTCATAACCTCCTCCTATTCCCAAGTCACTTCTTCATACTTATGTTTCCTCTATAAAACTTTGACAAGGTGAGTTGTTTTGTTACATAGAACCTTATCTCTTCCATCCAAAATATTTGTCGGCTACTCCTTATAAGAGAGATCATCTTCTAATCTACCACCTCTAAGTTTAGTACATGTGAGGGATATGGTATGTGATTTCTTAGGAGAGATACATAGAACGCATCATGAATTTGATCCATGCTTGGTAAAAGTTTAATTTGATAGGCTACTTATCCTATGCGGTCAAGGATCTCAAAGGGGTTAATGTACATTGGTCTAAGCTTACCTTTATTTCCAAATTGTGTGACTCTCTTTCATGGTGATATTTGAAGGAAGTCTTTATCTCTGACATTGAACTCCAAGTCCCTTAGCTGGTTGTCATCATATCTCTTTTTCTGACTCTAAGTAGCTTTGATATGTTTTTGGATGTCTTGAACTTTCTCTATCATTTCTTCCACAAGATCATATCCAAGTATCTTCCATTCGCCAACTTCATCCCAACTGGTTGGAGATCTACATCACTTTCCATACAGAGCTTCATATGGAAACATCTAAATACTTGATTAGAAGTTATTATTGTATGAGAACTCAACCAATGGAAGATGTTGATCCCATACACCTTTTAATTCCATTGAGCGGGCTCTTAGAATGTCTTCGAGTGTCTGAATAGTTCTTTTAAATTGGCCATCAGTTTAGGGGTGATAGGCCATACTCAAATTCAATTCAGTACTCAAGGCATGTTGGTGACTTATCCAGAATTTAGATGTGAATCTTGGATCACAATTAGAGATGATTGAAATTGGTACCCCATAAATCCTCACTAGTTATTTCACATATATCTTGGAAAGTTTTTCAAGTGATAAATCTTTCTATATGGAAATAAAGTGGGTAGTCTTGGTGAGTCAGTCCACCACAACCCATATTTCATTGTTTTCTTTGGATGTCTTCGAGAAACCACTAACGAAGTCCATGGTGACATTCTCTCATTTTCACATGGGTATAGGAAATGGTTTCATCACCCCTTTGGACTTATGTCACTCTGCTTTAACTTAATGACATATCAATCACCTTAAGATATACTCAGCAATATCCTTCTTCATATTGTCCCACCATAAGTGTTCTCAGAGATCGTGATACATATTAGTGCTGCCGGGATGAATGGATAAAGGTGAGGTATGTGCATTATCAAATAGATCCCTCTTTATCTCAGGTGATGGAGGCACACAAAGCCTTCTTCCAAACTGTATCACGTCATCATTATCGATATGGAACTCTTGAAGTTTCCCTTCCTTTACTGCATTCACCTTCTTTTGTAACTCTGAATCATTCCTTTGTGCCTCCTTAATCTTCTCTTGGATAGATAGTTGGGAAATAATTTGGGAAAGGTGGGATGCATTCTCTTCTGTTATGATTTCCAAATCCATCCTTTACATTTCCAAGAAGATATGGTCTTTCTCAATCTGCAACATGGATAGAGTAGTAGGTTCTTTTCTACTAAGAGCATCAGATACCTTGTTTGCCTTACCAGGATGATAGTGAATAGAGCAATCATAGTCTTTGATTAGTTCTAACCATCTCCTTTGACGCATTTTGAGATACTTTTTGTGTGAATATATACTTTAGGCTCTTGTGATCGGTATATATGTCACACTTCTCACCATATGGGTAGTGCATCTAGATTTTCAAGGAAAAAATCACAGCTGCTGGCTCCAAATCATGTGTCGGGAAGTTTTGCTCATAGATCTTCAACTTCTATGAGGTGTAGGCTATCACTTTATTATTTTTCATGAGTACACAATCCAAGACTTTATTTGAAGCATCATTTTATATCACAAAATTTTCTCCACTTTTTGGAAATGTGAGTATAGGTGAGGTGATTAGCCTCTTCTTTAGCTCCTTGAAGTTTTCCTCGCATTCTTCCGTCCAGACATACTTTAACCCTTTCCTTGTTAACTTAGTTAGCGGGCTTGAAAACCATGAGAAATTTCTCACAAAATTTCGATATTACACTGCTAAGACAATAAAACTACAGATTTCTGTGACACTAGAGGGTTTGGGAAATTCCTTAATTACCTTTTTTTAAGGGTCCATGGAAATTCTCTCAATTATGATCACATGTCCCAAGAATGTGACTTGATACATCCAAAAGTTACACTTAATGAGCTTGGCATACAAATTCTACTTCCTTAATGTTGCCAACACAAGCCTTAAATGTTCTTAATGTTATTCCTTTCTCTTGTAGTAGATGAGAATATCATCGATAAACACTACCACAGATTTTTTGAGGTGATGTCTAAAGACTCTATTGATCAAATCGATAAAGATTTCAGGGGAATTGGTAAGTCTGAAGGGAATAACAAAAAACTCATAGTGACCATACAGAAGGTAGTATTCTAAATATATCCCTTCTTAACCTTTAGCTGATAATATCCAAAATGGAGATCCACCTTTGTGAAATACTTAACTCCTCATAGTTGATCGAACAAGTCATCAATCCTTGAAAGAGGATACTTGTTCTTTATGGTGATATTGTTGAGATCACAGTAGTCGATACACAACCACATTGATTCATCCTTCTTCTTTGCAAAGAGCACTGGAACACCCCAAGTTGATGCACTAGGGAATATGAACCCTTTGTCCAAATTCTCTTATAACTCCTTTAAATCCTTCAGTTCGATTGGGGTCATCCTGTAGGGCATTTTGAGATCAAAGTAGCTTCAAGTATAAGTTCCATTGAAAAATATATCTCAAGATCTGGGGGAATTCTAGGTAACTCTTTTAGAAATACATCATTGTATTCCCTCATAATGGTAATTTCCCCTAGGTTGATACCCTCCTTTGACTCAACCATTTGAGCGAGGTATGCTTCTTCACAGAGAATCAACACCCACACCATTTGAGGATTTTCCAGAGGATATTCATGATCTTCCTTGAATTTTTATAGGAGTATGAGATGGTTTGGAATATGAAAAGATATTTTCTTTTCCCGACAGTTGATGTGTGCTCTATATAACGAGAGACAATCTATCCCCAGTATAGCATCAAATTCCACCAAGGGAAGTATCATAATATTTTCTGGGAGAATATCCCCACATACACCAATAGGATAGGAGTCCAACACATGGGTTGAAATGATCGCACCACTGTGTATTTTTACAGATATCTCTACTTCAAGGTTTTTGGGCTTTGGTTCAATAGTTCTAAAAACTTTCAAGATATAAAGGAATGTGTAGAACTAGAATCAAATAAGACTTTTTTCCATTCTTGAGTGAATAGGAAGTGTAACTTGTACGACTTAATTTTATTGCTCCACTTTAGTAGTAGTGATGGCATAATCCTTACCTTATTCCTTTGGTTTTGGAGGCTGATGATGTTGATTACCCTCGAGGACTCGAGTTTTAGTTCACTGCCTTGCATAGTTCCCTTACTCCCTACAGTAGTAGCATTGGACCATCGGTGGTGCTCTCTTTTCCTCCATTGTATTGGCCAACTTCTTTGTGTCTCTTCGACATTCATGAGCTTGGTGGCCTTATCTCCCACACTTATATAATTTCCATATCCCATTGAGTCATTTCCCATGATACTTCTTCCCACATTTTTGACATGTGGGTGGTTGGGATTTTTTTCCACATTTTTCATTAGATCCCCCAGTTTAAAACTCTGTATTTCATTTCTTATCACCATAGCCATGGGACCATTCTCCAAAATCCATCTCAAATTTGAGAGAACATTAAAAAAATCTTCATAAATCCCAAAGTATCAAATTTCTAGAGCCTTTAGAAGGTGTGGTTTTAATCCAATAAAGAATCTATCATTTTTTCTATCATTTTTTATAAAAAAACACGAAGCGTACATTACAAGCCTTGTGAAATTTGCTTCATAGGTCGTGATAGATTCACCTTTCTTTTGCTTCATCTCTATGAATTCTCTCTCCATATTTGTAAAAATTTTGAGGGAAATACTTGTTAAGAAACATTATCTAAAATCATTCACACTTCATCTCTCCAATTTCATCATTTGGCTTAGTGTTCTTAATCAAATCCCACCATTGATGGACCTCTCCATCTAAACAGTAAACAACCAGATTCACCTTCTCCATCTTAGAAAAATGAAGCATGAAAAATATCTTCTCCATTGAGTTGACCCACTGTTATGCGACTAGTGTAACTGAAGATCCACTAAACGCCAGTGGTTGTTACCTCATAAAATACTTGATAGTTGGTTTCTCCCTCTTAGGTGAAGGCGAACGTTCCACATTATTCAGGTTATTTTTCATAATTTGAGATGATTGGGTAAGCATCACCGTGAAATTTTGAACTCCACCTCCCAAGGCATTGGGGATGTCGTTCGGGAAATCACTGCATTATCTCTCACGCGGGTTGTTGGCCTGGTTTCTCATAGTTCCCACTATTTTTTAAAATAGAAAAGGTTAGAATAAAACATAAGTCAACAAGTCATGAATAAATAATTTATTTATTTGTGAAATTAACTCTAAAGGCATATCTTGTAGGATCCCTATGTTTAGCATTTTCTAAAACAAAGCTTCTTTGATGCTCATGTATACTTAGTCTCATACTAAGGGTTTTCACTAAGGTTCTCTAATCCTAATTCCCAAATTAACTAAATCGTTTTTTAATACCAACTATAAAGACCCTACTTTTTCTTACATAGCTATTACATCATTTCAAAGATAAAAAACATAAAATCATTACAAAACTAGGATCCAAATGTTTAGTGTCTTGGGAATATTAGGACCATGCATAACATTTAAAAAATAAAACATAAACATTTATTTAATTCTTTATTTTCTGGCTTCTTAGTGTCACTTGTGTTCTTCTTAGTACATGTAATCATTTGAGGATATACATCAAAGAAAGGGGTGAGGTAAAATCCAAGTAAGAGGATAGATAAGAACATGAATCAATATAACATGGAATGAGCATAATCATTGTCATCATAACATTGGCATAGGATCACAATCATGAGAGGAAGCATTAAATAAAGGCTTGGAATGTGGCAATGCATAAAAATGAAACATCATGTCTTAGTGGTCAAATACCATGCATACATCACTTTATCTCATGAGATGCATCACATTACCTAATGGATTGGAGTGCTGTATAATTTTGGGTGCACCCATCACATCATAACATTTACATTACCATGCATGCCACATAGAATGTATATCATAACCCATGGAGGGAAATAGATTTCATTTCATAAATCATATTCATGAATAAAATTTTGGTTTTGAAAAATAAATATAGAATAACTTACTTGGTATAAGAATCATCAATTTTGAGTGAAGAAGAAACAATCTCACAAGAAGTAAAAGATGTGTTTTTAGAAAGAAGAGTTCTTTTGGAAAAATCTTTTCATTTGTCATAAAATAAGATTGGTAACATGTATATCACAAAGAAGATAATATAATGATGAATAAATGATATTTAAGGAACATTAAAGGAATGTACATACTAAAAATGGGGTGAAAGAGGGAAAACCCAAAGAAAGAGAGTTGGGTTTGAGAATTCCCCTTACCATATGTCTGAATGCTTTCTTCACTTTAATATCATGGATAATAAAATTATATTCATTAATTAAAAAATAAAAAACCATTTATACATGAATTTTATTCATTATAGTTTTATTAAGTTCATTTATAGGCTTTTAGATGAGTTACATATTTTAATTTCATCGTTCGGGAGTGTTCATTTCCTTGGTTTTCATGATCGGTTTACTTGAATATGAGTATGGAAGTTTATATAGAATGGGTATAATTATCTGGAATTGAAAATATATGTTATTGATAAAAATTCATATGTTTAAATGGTTATATATATATATATCATTTGGTCAAATGGAATGAGGATGAATTGTTAGATTAATAGTTAATGATAATCGTTTTGGTTAATTTGACGGTTTTTCGTCACAACAAACTTGATATGTTTTATCATTTAGTATTATATAAATATTTTAGTTCCATAACATAAAAAGAATTATAACATATATTTTAAAGTATGTACCAACCATTCTGGTGGTTTTATGAACAGAATTGAAAGCGTTAAAGGAAAATAAATATGCATCGTCCATGATGTCGATAAATTGACACATTACGGACGATGATTTCATTTTTAAAATAAAAGAGAGAGAAAGGAGTTTGAGGATGGATCTTCCATTAACATGATAGCATTCCAATATATAAAATATACTGGATTTATCATGAAAACATGGATAGAGGAGGTGAGGAGATATTAATAAATTAAAAATAAATTAAAAGAAATTAAAAGAAAAGGGAAGAGGGTTTTAACTCTTAAATCTCTCCTCCTTGAGAACCTCATTAGGGCAATGGTTTTGGTATTTTAATGAGACCAAGGGCTCTTGAGCATGGGGGAGGGGCTTGGGAAGATACTTGAGTAGAATTTGGACAAGGCTCAAAGCTTAAGAGGTGTGAGGAAAATAGGTGGTGAGGGGTGGTATTTATAGTGGACGAGAGTGGTGTTTTTTCATTATTATATTCATTAGTTTATTATTTTGGCTCAAGACTATGAATAGTTTGAGCATTATAACTAAATATGTTAAATTAATGATGGAGGGTTTGAGATTTTGGGCTTACATAATCCATACATCATCCATGACTCGTTAATTCATGTATTTAGTTTTTATCATAAATTATAGAATTTCACTATTCACCAAAAATTTAAGTATTTCTGAAAAATCCCAAAAATTCACCCTAACCATTTTTCGTTGTGTAGAATTTAGAAATGAAATTCATTTTTTATAAATAATTTTCTAATATGATATTTTTAATTTTTAATTAAACTTGTCATTTATTCAAAAAATACAGATTTTAAAATTAAAATTGATTTTCTAACACTTTGAAAAATTAATTAAGGTCGTATAAAATTATCTTATTGTCATAAGACAACAAAATATTAATTTATGAATTCATTTTATAAAAATAAATTTCTTTTTAAATTATTAAATTAATTACAAAAATACCAACACTTAATTTATCATTTTTAAAACATTTATTTACATATGCCATGAAATAAATATATCATATTTCCATTCATAAAATACCTAAATTTTATTTATACTTTCATAGGTGAGGTTACTATTCTATTGGAGGGATTACTATTCCTAAGAATCATGTTACTATTTCAAAGGTCAAGTTACTATTCTGTTGGTAAAGGTTCCTTAATTTCTAGAAATACCTCCTATTTCATTCATTCATCATTTATAAAGTTTGTATTTTGTTCTCTATGTAATTTTATGTGATTTATATTATATAACATTATTATAAGAAGGGTGAGATTTCATAGATAAAAGTTTGGGTTGTTACACTATCATGGTATGTTATTCAACCGTAGAATTATATTTAATAATATCATTATAGCACTTCAAGGTTCTCATCATAGCGGGAAATTGTTATGACCTTATCAATGTGATGGATACCCTAGGACATTATTACATTAAACTCATGTAGAACAATGAACAATATGTAATAACATGTTTTATTAATATTCAAGTCGTCAAATATACATGTAATCAAAGTACAATCAGTTGGTCTTAGGACACCAACTCCAAAATGGCCTGGATCACTTTTATTAGATCAACCATTGTGCCCTGTGTCAATGTCTTTGGTTTTTATACATCCGGATAGTCAAGCAACACTGGCTATAGCAATACTTATAATGGAAAATCAAGACACATTGGTCTCAGACATAGTCATGTGAAGTAGTTGATACAATATGATATCATAACTGTGGGCTTTGTTAAATCAAGCCAAAATTTGGCGGATACACTAACAAAGGGACTTTCAAGGGAGTTGGTGTAAAAACTTTGTTAGGGATGAGTTTAAAGTCCTTGTAAAAAAATCACCAATGATGGGACCTCAAGTTAACATTTGATAACTTTGCATGTATAAGTTCAATTTAGGAAATTCCATCACACGTGTCAAGCCCGAACGGGTATGTTCGGCGGGTCAACCCGGTTCACCGAACAAGTGCAATATGGACCATCGATCGGATCAGATGCGGTCTAACATACATGTCCGTTCGCTAGCGAGTGCAATCCTGGTCACTTAGTCGATCAGGTGTGATCTGACAGACAATATTAAATCTGGAAAAGACATGTCATTCCAGAATATGTAAATACCCAATTCTAAGAGGTATGATGACTTATTCAAATGAATGCTTCCATACCTATAAAATGGAGTTTGTGTTGGATAGAAAAATCAATTTACCTTGATCCTAAACACTCCAACCACTCTCAAAGATTGAGATACCTCTCAATGTCTTCTACAAGCATTAATTACAACGTTGGTGTGCAACCTCAAAACTCTTACTCTTTTGTTTCCAAAGCATCTTCTAATGAATATTTTACACCAAGTATAGAGTATCGAGTCATCGTTGTATCTTAAAATTCCAATTCAGTCATTTGCATCTTGTTTCGGACCACATGGGCCTGCAATGTTGAATCTTACGATACAAGATGTAAATAAAGTTTTTTTAACTATTGAAAATAGAAATAGAAAAAAGGGAGAATGACAATAGGGGACCAAAAGTCCCCCCTAATACCAAAGAAGGATCATCTCTAGTTCTATGAAGAGTAAAATTTCACTGTTCATAGAACTGGGCCGGGTCCTTCTTGGGTATTAGGGGTGACTGTTGGTCCCCCATTGTCATTCCCCCTATAAAAAATTATAGATGCATGCAACAAGTCAACCTTTCCAAAATAAATAAATAAATTTGGATTACAACTTTAAATGTACCAAATACATTTTTGTTAAATTTTAAAATAAATTATATAAATATAATTAATATTTAACATGCATATTTAAATGAGTAACCCAAACTATTTATCCCAAAATTAATAATAATTGACCCCACATTAAAGACCATTTATGCAAGATGGTTGGGTGCCTTGGAATGCGGGCCCCTTCTTTATTATCCATCACCTTACTTTATTAGTTTTATGTTCCTCTGCTTGCGAAATGTTATTTTGATATTGAAAGGGAGCCCCTTTGATCGGACGGTCAGAAATGGCCCAATATATTCGTTGGCATCATCATGCGATTTTTTTTAAAAAAATTCAACGTATCAAATCAATTTTAATTATTTTTTTAAACAAGTGGGTGGACTTTTGGGTTTTGGCCTGGCGGCGAGGGCGAATAATAGTATTTATTTTATTTATTTTCTTTGACATTATGTTGAGATATAAAAAAATGGAGAATCACTTGATGATTATCCGGTACCTGGCGATATCTGATCCAATTAAAATATGATTATGATATCATATTAAATAATATTAATATGATAAAATATATTTGTATATTTTATCTCATATTAGATTCATAAATTAATTTTAACCTAAAACCCTATTAAATTATTTTTTATTATTTCATTAAATATACATTTTCAAAGGATTAAAAAATTATAAAATATATTTATTTAATAGGCATCCATTAATTTTAAATTTATAAATGAATTGGGTAATTAAATGAATTAGGGTAATTAAACAGTTATTTCAAAATGAATATGATTAGGATAATACATTTAAAAAATAAACTCATAACTTTATTCGGTAAATCAAAACCGTACGTTTTGATAAAAAATTCAGTCACTCGGATCTTATTTTTCTGAAATATTTAATATAAAATTTCAGTGACATACCGTGAAATGAAATACTAAGGGGTTAAGTTTCTTAAAAAAATATAAGAAAATAATGATAGGTTGGAAATATTTTCAAATCTAAGTAAAAAATGCGTGAAGGGTTAAGGTCCCGGACACCTCTGGACTCAGTCAAAGGGGGCTAAATGCGTCAGGACCCTTAACATCATTGCCCCGTGACCTTGTACAAAGGCGTTATGGATCTTAATGACTTTGCCTAAACATTAAAAAAAAAAACATAAAAAAAACAAACAAAATCAAATTCATTTAAATCAAAATAAAAAAAATTAAATTCACTTTTCATAAATAAATTATTTAGAAATAATTATTAGTAATTAATAATTTTGATTTAGAATTAATTATAAATAGAGAAATAAACATTAGTAAATAATTATTGATTTTTCGGTTTTTGATATATATATATGTGTGTACCATGATAAATGATTATTTAAAAAAAATATTATAATTATTTAAAAATAACTAACGTTAATAATTGTTTTATATTTTAATATTAATAAATATTGAATTTTAAAAAGTAATATATATTAATAGTCATTTTCAAATGTAATAATAATTACTAACAAATTATTTGTATCTTATTGCCATGAATTATAAATAATTAAATTGTAATTATTTATAATTATAAATAATAATTATCACTTGGTAGATAATTAATCAATTGTTTGTTAATTATAGCTTAAATAATTTCTATTTATCAATAAATATTATTAGATAATTAACATTATTTATTTATTATTATTAAATAGTTAAAATTCATTAATACTCATTATAAATACATAATAAATATTGTTATTGGGATTATTATTAATTATTTTTATTTACTTACTAATAATTAATTAATGACTTATTACCATTGATTTATTTAATTAATCACTAGTTATTATTTAATAACTATTACTTATGAATTATTTTAAAAATACATAATTTCAAAATAATTACACTAATTATACACACTAATACAAATATGCTTTTAACACCATGCAAAAAGGTCATTAACCGCACTAAAAAGGCGTTGTTGTTCTTAGCACTGTTAAATGCGGGCTCTTTAACCAGTGATATTTTCAGCGGTGATAAAGGAACTCATTTATAAGCACCTTTAATAGTGTTGATAAAAGGAGACCCTTATCAGCGATATAAATAACACTGATAAAGGTCCAGCCTGCTGCAGTGCACTGTTTGTATAACAGCCCACTGCACCAAAAACCTGTACAGAAAAAACATGCAACCTGTGTATACAAAATATATAATTCAATTGAAATAAATTTGACACCATGAATACAAAAAGAAAATACTACTATATACATTTCAAACAATGTTTTGTATAATTATATTTACAAATGTCCACAAACATTTAATGTTTCATCTTCTTTGGCGTCCGTGATCCCCTCTCAAAAGAGACCGCCCATGGTATTAGTTGACGAACAAATCACCTCAACCCAAGCAAATGAATCCACCTATATAAGAAAAGAAATCTTATGTTAATAATACTATAAAGAAATAAATTAAACATTAATATGAAAAGAATACATTAATAAAATGCCAAATTTAAATAAAAAGATACACTTTGAGTTATATCGGTCACACCGTGCGTCGTATTAAGGTGAGGTTGATTCCTACACGTCACAAATGACTAATGGATTGTTGTCCTAAAGTATCAAATCAATCCGAATGTGTTTGCTCAGTTTTCAATATGTTACTTGTTTTTTTACTAAAATAAATGCCAATTTTAAATAAACAGACACACTTGGACATATACCAATCACACCACGCGTCAGATTGAGGTGCAGCTGATACCTACACGTCACAGATGACTTCTGGATCATTGTCTTAAAATATCAAAACAATCTGAATGCGTTTGATCGTTTTTGAGTATGCCACTTGTCTTTTTTATTAAAATGTCATTTGAAACTGAAAACACGCACTTTGTGTCATATGGGTCATATCATGTGTTGGTTTGACGTGAGACTCTTTCTTACACGTCACAACTGACTTATGAATCCCTGTTCTAAATTATCAAGACAATCAGAACACATTTGCTTGGTTTTCAGTGAGTGACGCGTTTTGAACTAAAATGTTAATTTTAAACCGATAACGGACACTTTGAGTTATACCGGTCACACCGTGCGTCGGATTGAGGTGCAAGCGATTCCTACATGTCACAAATGACTCATGGATCGTTGTTCTAAAATATTAAAATACTCCGGATGCGTTTGCTCGATTTTCAGTATGTCACTTGTTTTTTTTTACTAAAAATAATGTCAATTTAAAATAAAAAGACACATTTGGAGTTATACCAATCACATCGTGCATCAGATTGAGATGTTGTTGATTTCTATACATCACAAATGACTCATGGATCGTTGTCCTAAAGTATCAAAACAATTCAAATGTGTTTTCTCAGTTTTCGTATGTCACTTGTTCTTTTTATTAAAATTAATGTCAATTTTAAATAAATAGACACACTTTGAGTCATATCGGTCACACCGTGCGTCAGATTGAGATGCGGTTAATTTCTACACGTCACAAATGGCTCATGAATCATTTTTCTAAAGTATCAAAACAATCTGAATGTGTTTGCTTGAGTTTCAGTATGTCACTTTTTCTTTTTACTAAAATTAATGTCAATTTTAAATAAAAAGACAAACTTAGAGTTATACCGGTCACACCATGCGTCAGATTGAGGTTGTGTTGATTCATACATATCACAAATGACTTATTAATTGTTTTTCTAAATTATCAAAACAATCCGAATGTGTTTGCTCAATTTTCGAAACACCTGAAGCCTCAAAGCGATTTCTTCTCTCTCGTTCGCAGTAGCTAGGGTTTCCCGTAGGTTCTGCTTCCCTTCACCCTTCGGCCTTGCTCGATCTCAACGTCGACCTCTCTTTGGATCGGCTCTGCCTCGGCGTGGCTTGGCTTCGGCGTGGCGCGGTGGGGCTCCGGCGTGGCTCGACGCCGTCTCCAGATCTCATCTCGGTGCGGCGTGGCTCGGCCCTTTGGCGTCGTCGTGGCTCCGATCTCAGCTCGGTGGCTCGGTCATGCCGACGTGCTTCAGGTGTGGCTTGGTATGGCTTCTCGGTCGCGTCCGTTCTTCTGGTGTGGATCGATGCGGCTCGATCGTGACGACGTGTTCGAAGTTGATTTGGTTCTGAGTGACGCCTATGGCGTGCTTCCGGTGTGGCTCAACGATGGATCTGGAGTGGCTCAGAGGGGGCATGTCCTGGGATTCGGTTTTTCGTGTTTTTTTGTATGTTTTCAATTTGATAATGTCTGTGTTATGTTTGATTGGGTGTGATATCGGTGATCTGTGAGTTGCTCGTGCATTTTTGCATGGGACAACTTGCTGAGCAACCATGCTTTGGTGGAGGCGTGCCTTAATGATGTTGATGTTGGGAATAGGCACTTCTACGTAGTCTTGTTCTGGGTTGCAACCCGCTTGTTTTTTGAATTTTGTTAATGTCTTGATGTCCTTGAAATTTTGGTTCCCCACCCCCTTACCCTTAAAAGGGGGTTTATCCAAAATCAATAAAATCTTTGGTGTTTGCTCAATTTTCAGTATGTCACTTTTTTTTTAACAAAAATATAACGTCAATTTTAAATAAATATACACACTTGGAATTATACCGATCACGCCCTACATTGGATTGAGGTGCGGTTAATTCCTACACGTCACAAATGACTTATGAATCATTGTCCTAAATTATCAAAACAACCTGAATGCGTTTGCTCGGTTTTCAGTATGTCACTCGTGTTTTTTTAAATGTCATTTGAAACTGGAAACACGCACTTACCAGTCACATCGTATGTCGGTTTGATGTGAAACTACTTCCTACACGTCACAAATGACTTATGAATCGTTGTCCTAAATTATCAAGACAATCTGAGTGCGTTTGCTCGGTTTTCAGTGAGTGACACTTTTTGAACTAAAATGTCAATTTTAAAGTGATAACGACACTTTGAGTCATACCGGTCACACCGTGCGTCAGATTGAGGTGGAGTTGATTCCTACATGTTAGAAATGACTTATGAATCATTTTTCTAAATTATCAAAACAATCCAAATGTGTTTGCTCAGTTTTCAGTATGACACTTGTTCTTTTTACTAAAATTAATGTCAATCTTAAATAAATAGACACACTTGGAATTATACCGATCACACCATTTATTGGATTGAGGTGTGACTGATTCCTACACATCAAAAATGACTTATGGATCATTGTACTAAATTATCAAAACAATCTGAATGCATTTTCTTGGTTTTAATTATGTCAAATGTGTTTTTTATTAAAATGTCATTTGAAACTGGAAACACGCACTTTGAGCCATACCAGTAACATCATGTGTCGGTTTGATGCGAGACTACTTCCCACACGTTACAAATGCCTTATGAATCATTGCCCTAAATTATTAAGGCAATTCAAGCGCGTTTACTCGGTTTTCAATGAGTGACACTTTTTGAACTAAAATGTCAATTTTAAACTCATAATGGACACTTTGAGCATACCAGACACATCGTGTATCAAATTGAGATGATGCTGATTCCTACACATTAAAAATGACTTATGGATCGTTGTCAGAATTCATCAAAACAATCTGAATGTGTTTTCTCAGTTTTCGGTATGTCACTTGTTTTTTTTACTAAAATTAATGTCAATTTTATATAAATAGACACACTTGGAATTATACCGATCACACCTTCTGTTGGATTGAGGTGCAACTGATTTCTACACATCTCAAATGACTTATAAATCGTTGTCCTAAAGTATCAAAACAATCCAAATGTGTTTGCTTGGTTTTCAGTACATCATTTGTCTTTTTAACTAAAATGTTATTTTAAACTGGAAACATACACTTTGAGTCATAGCAGTCACATCATGCATCGGTTTGATGCGAGACTAATTTTTATACATAAAAAATGACTTATGAATTGTCGTTATAAATTATCAAGATAATCCAAGCGCGTTTGCTCAATTTTCAGTGAGTGACATGTTTTGAACTAAAATGTCAATTTTAAACTGATAACAGACACTTTGAACCATACCGGGCATACCGTGTATCAGATTGAGGTGCAGTTGATTCCTACATGTCAAAAATTACTTATGAATCATTGTCTTAAAGTAAAAAAATAACCTAAATGCGTTTTCTCAAATTTGAGTATGTGATCTATCTTTTTTACTAAACTTAATGTCAATTTTAAATAAAATGACGCATGTGGAGTCATACCGGACACACCGTGTGTCAGATTGCGGTGCAACTGATTTCTACACATCCTAAATGACTTATTTATCATTTTCCTAAAGCATTAAAACAATCCAAATGTGTTTTCTTGGTTTTAAGTATGTCAGTTTCCTTTTTTACTAAAATTAATGTCAATTTTAATTAAAAAGACGCACCTAGAGTCATATCGGTAGCACCGTGTGCAGATTGAGATGCCGCTGATTCCTACACATCCCAAATAACTTCTGGATCGTTATATTTAAGTATCAAAACAATATGAACTTCCAATATTACCACACTTTCCATTATCTTTCTTTGTCTAACTGCTAACACTGCATATTGAGTGGATGTTCTTACTAAAAAACCTTCTTCTACTCTTATGGTTTTCAAAAACAAGAAATGCTTTTCAGCTAAGAACATTGACTCAATATGAAGTGTTGGCCGCTCGACAAAGAAAATCAATGGAAAGCATGGTAACATTGTTAGAAAGGAACATGTTATCTCTTTTGTGGCTTGTTTTAGATAGTTGAAAGTAAAATACGACTTCTCAAAAGATATGTGGAAAAAAATAAGTATTAGATAAAAATGATAATGAAATTAACTTACAAATAGTAGATAAAATGATGACAAAATTAATTAAATTAGTAAGAACTCACCTTTTCATGATGGTTGTATAATTCTTGACCCATTTCCATATTGTTATTATCTCAGTTGCAGTCTCGAACGAGCATGAGTAGCTTCAAACAAACCACCCCAAATCAAACAAAAGGATCTACCTATAATGCTGACATTTATCACTTTCCTTCAAGTTCCCTCCACTACCTTTGAAGTGGTAAATGCCAACACTGCAGGGGTGGAAAGGTTTTGAGGGATAATACATAGTCTGTATGAGTAATCAAACATTTAATTTAGATAATGTTAATGAAATAAAGAACATATAATATTATGAAAAAAACATAGTATATTAAAAAAACATTTACCTTCTCATTGAACTCTGAGTTGCAGCCTCAAAGTCCAATCTCTCATGAACATGAGTAGCTTCAAACAAACCACCCCAACTCGAACCAAGGAATCAACTTGTATAAGAAAATAATTCTTATGTGAGTAATACTAAAAATAAATAAATTAAACATAAATATAAAAGAATCCATTACTTCTATAGAATTTATATTTTTATGCTATTTGTGTACATTCTGACATCAAGTATGCTGCCCATTCATTTCTGATCAATTCTATACCGTCTTGTGAATATGAGTATTTTTGGCAGTCATGGTAGTACTAGAAAAATATAAATACACAAATAATTAATAAATATTCTAAATTAAATAGTAATTATCTTCGAAAATACCTCTTAATAGATACTAGTTTGTTGATGGAATATGATCTCTTTCATAATTTTACAAACATAATAACCATAATATTTTATATTTTTTTATTTCGAACAATGCAGAAACATTGAGAAAAATAAGTAATTTGTTTTTATATGTGTTTGGATAGTGAAATATTATTATATATACCCTAATACTTGTCTAGTTGTAGAACTTTTTAGGCTTCTTGTGCGCATAGACTGTCCTCATGGAATGTTTTTCACAATATTTAAACACCACCCTAACATAGCCGAATTTTCATTAAAACATAATATAAAATATATAACTTGAAGTTTAGTTCTAAAATGTTGGATGTAGTGTATTAAAAATTGAAAAATTTCATCATGTGTGGATGGTTTGTTGGGTATACATGCAGTGAATCTAGAAAATAAATCTTTGGAGTATCCAAATTGACTATAATGAGCATCCAATGTTTCCTAAAAACAAAAAAAAAGGAATAAGTAATGAAAGAAATGAAAATATATTTTATATGATTAAATTTTATATTTTTACCCCTGCATCATTGGTGTTAAAAAGTGTCTATCATCCGAATGTTTTCTTTCAAATAATTTGGTCAAGTTTTCCACTATTTCATTCATTTTCTTTGAATCTATTGATGTTTGTTCTGTAGAAGTGATGTGGGGACTAATGAGTCCAAATTTATTTTCTTGGGGAAATACCTTCAATTGGTATTGATATATACGCTTGAAAAAAATCATGAAAACATGAAAACATACCTCATGTACACATTTACAACTAAGGCTCCAAGCCATTCAAAGTTGAGGATTTCATTCACATTCTCAAAAGAAATGTAGTCTGTAACTTCCTTTCCGTACATTTTTTTCTTCAAAATAAACTATGTGACTACTACCATTTCGTAATTTTATATCCATATGAACCTTTAATGTTAGTAAATGTGGATATTGAACATGCAGGGTAAATGTGATTTTGGAAAATCTTTTCAATCTATTGTTTTATCCTTTAGATGGTTTTGAGTCGACCTTTCATTTGACCGCCTTCCCTTTATCTGTCTATAATAACAGTCATCGATTCAGACCTTTTTTCATCAATTGTTAAAGGTTTAGCATGAAAAATAAACTGGAAATGAATACCTCCTTATCGACACGTGTCTTTACAAGATCTGACAACCATGTGAGAAATGTTCCAACTGCTTGGTCGATCGTATGAATATCTTCATCATCAAGTGGAACAGGTAGCTCGACGATCGACTCCTGAGCTATGCTAATCATCACTTTCACATGACCTATTGAAAGTGGTCTGTCGTGTAAATAGTCGTCTTGGATATTGAACACCAAATCCCTCGCTAAAAGGTGATGGGTGGATGTTGATAGATATAAATCACAGTCATTTTCATCCTATAAAATATCAATACGAGAAAGGTATCACTGTATTTCTGATTCTCATTTCAAAGAAACAATTATTAGAATATTGACTACCTCAACTAAGATAGCTCTTTTAGGGGAATAACTCACCTCAAAGCTCATGAGGGGTGGGGGTGGGAGGGATCTTTATACAATGGTTTTTCTTGAGTTGTTTCTTCTCTTTGCTTCCCCCATAACAGTTTCTAGCAACTTAGTTTTCCATTGAAATTTTTCTTCAAGGATAACCAATCTTGTTTTCATCTCTTCCATTTCTTTATCTTTATCCTACTGTTTTTTTCTCAAAATATGTTTGGAGTGTCACCCCAAAACTCGCACCTTTGACGCGACCATACTGTTCTGGCTGCTTCAAGGACACTGATAGTAGGTATTCATTCGATACAGGTTTTGATGATTCCTATGACTATGTCGAATAGAAAATATAGAAAAACAAGTAATCGTTGTTATGTAATAATGATTTAAATCAAAAAAATTATTATTTCATACTTACACATGTTTCCCACAATTTTTGTGTGTTTTCATCTATTAGTATCCCATCTTAATTTACACGTGCCTCCTTCCATAACACATGATGTGGGATTAAAGTTTCTTTGGATTTTGATTCATCAATCTTCATATAAACAGAGGAACATAATTGTGCTTTTGTTTCATGTCATAGAATAGTATTATGGTAGATTTAAAATACGTACCAAATTTTTTTCAAGTGAAATGTACCCCATCCTTTCTTTACGGCAGGGATACGTTGGTTTTGCTACCCGTTCCTTATTTTTGGCACTCAGTTGTTGCTTCATAAATAAAAAATTCTCAATCAAAATGAAGAATACACATATTTTCAAACAATGTATTATCATAAACAATATACCAAAAAATACATCTCCGCACAATGGATAGTAAACACATCCCACGCTTCTTTCCTTATCAGGTGTGCATACATAAGCGATGGGTGCAGGTTTATTTTCCCTTCAGTATCTTTAAGATGAAATATCATTTGAATTGTTCGAAAGCCTCTGTGGATCCTTCCAGTAAGAATTAATACATATTTATTATGGGATTCATCTACTATAAATTCACTCTACAAAGTATAATGAAGAGTAATTAAATGTTTCATTATTTTATTTTTTAGTAAAATAAAGAAAGGATATCATAATGTTACCATAATATTTTCCCACTTCAGTACCTTAAAGCATGTAATCAACATGGTGCCGTAAATCTACATTAATTGGAATTCTTTGGTGAGTGATGAGCCCAATAAAACTATTGAACATGGCCTTGTTGGGGTTAACATGTTGTCCCCATGCATTCTATCTGACCTCAGATTTGATGTCTTTAATTTTCACCTTAATTATTTTTTCCAACACCATCACACTACGATGCTCCTCTTTTTTCTGCATCATCGGTCCTTCATCACTTACCATTTCATCAGATTCAACATCATCAATATCTTATTCCTCTGAATTGGTAGCATCAACATGTGCAGAATTTCATTGTACCTTTGCACTGGGAGAATCAACAGGTTGAGAAACCTGTTATTTCTCAAGATTGAGAGCACCATCATGTGCAGAAGGTCATTTTTTCTCTGCACTGGGAGCAATAGTAGGTTGAGTGGCCTGTTGTTCCTCAGGATTTGGAGCACCAGCACATGAAAAAGTCATTATCTGTAGAATTAGTTTAATATTTAATTTAGATTCAACAATGAACCAATAATAACACGAGGTAACACAATGTATATTACAAAAAAATATAACCTAATTATTTAACTCTTTTTTTAAAGGATGAATAGATTTGACCCCTCTATCGAGTATCCAAATCCCTTCATTATGGTCTCCTATAACATAAAAACCCCCATCTACATTGGGACCACTACAAAATGATTGTGATGTCCCAATGAAAGGGTCGTCTTCATTTGAATTTTCATCAAACCCCTCAGTGGTTTTGGTCAATAAGAGAACAATTGACCACTTTTGGTTTGCGGGATCTAGAACATAAAATACTTGTACTAAATTTGATGCCATTATAAATGGTTTATATTTGTACCATTCATTACTGAAATATACTTCCACGAATCCCAATTCATATATTTTAACAACTCTTATTATTAACCCACTTTCATTGAAAAATCGACACTTGGAATATTGTATAATCCAAATCCCATATTTGTTTGATGATGAAAAAGTATGACATACTCGCATAATTTGGGTTTCTATCCTTAGTACCAAAAACACGCGTCACTTCATCCACAAGTGTAAATCCACTATTTTGCATGGTATTGACTTTATCACATTCATTTGCATAGAACATATAAGCATTAATTACATAACTATTTTAAGATAATACATACATACATACTTTTTCCTCTGGATAGCCATCGAAGTTGTTCTAAAATTGAATTTGGATTTTCATCTGACTCCTTAAAAATATATTCTTGAAAACATCCTATAAACTATTGATTATGTATATTTTATATCCAGATTTTAGCCCTTAATGTATTCAAATTCCTAAGAATTTCTTTATGGGTTTCAATATATGTGGAAACCTCTAAACTATTATACAAAACGTAAAGGTGGGTCTGCTTCTGATCTATAATATTAATTGTGACAACATCTCTTCCATAAATTCCTTCACCCACAAGCCGCCCAGTGTGATGAGATTTCAATAGACCAGTGATTTCCACACCGGGGAGGTAGTCGGTATAGAATTCAACGGTTTCCTCAACAATATATTCCTCTACAATACAACCCTCTGGAAAACTTCGATTTTCGACACACCCTTTCAAAATATTCATATACCTTTCAATGTGGTACATCCATCTATATTATACATGACCACATAGTCGAATATCTCTTACCAAGTGAACCATAAAGTAAACCATCATCTTCAAAATAGGGAATGCCTAGGTGTGGCCTTTTTGAACCCCCACACAAGGGAACCCCCTCACCATGAAGAGGCCACTCTAGAGAGAGCCCCACCTGAGAAAGATCCATTTCCAACTAAGATGGAAGAGCATCCTGGAGGGTGATAAGACGATAAACGATGGTTTGACGCGACAATCTATCATCACAGGTGGGTTGCGCCTCATTTCACCCATCCAGATAGAAACCAGGTGACCCAATATGATGAGTGGATCCCGAGGGAAGGATAAATTCACCCAAGAGTAGACTCTTGGGAATTGAACCTATCACCTCCCAAAGAACAGTGTGGTTATGCTCCTCACCTTCACCACCACGCCACCGCTGAAGCAACCCATCAAGTGAAACATCATATCAAAGGATGATGGTCAGAAGAACATTTCCAATTCACATAATATGATGATATTTTCCTTTTCCATAGTCAGAAATTTCATCAGGTCTATAACTTTACTGCATACAGATTTGAAAAAGAAACAGAGCTTGGTTAATGTATGATGGAAATTCTTGGAAAAAATATAACTTAAAGATATAGGAATTAGATCTTTCATAAAAACATGGAATCCATGTGATTTAAAAACCTTTAACTTTAAATCAGTCACTGACATGATATTCTTTATATTCGATGAATACCCCTCTGGAACCTTTATTTCATTTAAGAAGTTTCAAAACTGATATATCTTCTATCTGGAAAGAGTGTAAGCTGATGGAGGAATAAAAGTTCATTTTTCACCCTTTAATAATGCTAACTCTTCCCGTATTCCCATGTCAACCATGTCTAACCTAGCTTTAATTCCATACTTTGTTTTTTTGGGTGAATTTAGTAACACTTTAATTACAACATCGCATATATTTTTTCAACATGTATAACATTAAGAAAATGTCTAATGTACAGAAAATTCTAGTATGATAATTCAAAACAAACTAATCTCTTTTTCCAACTGGTTTTCATAAGATTTTTAAAAAACAGTTAACCAAAATTAGTGTCCACATATTTTACTTTCTCAAGTAGCTAATCACCTATTAGTGGAGATGGTTTTGTACATTGTTTTGAACTTTCATCAAATGATGTCATCCAAGATTGGTACTTATGTCATCAGGGTATAAATATGTAATGTCCTAGAAACACAGTCTTCAATGAATGTTTTAACCTAATTGACTATGTAAATTGTTTACAAATGGGACACCCTTGAGTTCCTTTAATGCTATATCCTGACAAATTTCCATAAGAAGAAAAGTTATTTATCTTCCCGTACAACATGACTCTCAACATGAAATCTTCATTTTTGTAAGCATTATATAATGTAACACATGAATCCCATAATAATTTCAAATCTTTAATCAATGGAGCAAAATAAATGTCAATATGATTACTCAGTTGTTTTGGTCCTAATATAATCATAAGATAACATGATGTATTTTCATTTCATACATAAATATGGTGGAAAGTTATAATTTACCAACATAACAGACCTGATTTTAAAACCAAAAGGATTCACTCCATCTATATGCAAGAAAAAGGTTTCTTGGCTCATTTCCAAATTCAGGATACTCATGATCAATTCACTTCTATTGAAGAGAGTCTGTCAGGTGACAAAATTTCTCATCTTTATTTCTTGTATCTTCATTTCACATCAATTACTTTGTAGTCTCCTCACTTCTATATAGGCACCTAAACCTTGGAATGATTAGAAATTACTACAAAACTTTCATAGGAATCGATTCATCTTTCTTGTATCGAGAGTCACCACACTTAGAGAATTATTTAAGTGATTTTTGGTCCTCGCAAAATAGTATACAATCATTTGAGAAGACATGTATTCTTTCAGATATCATACCCATCAAACTTAGCATTCTCTTAACATCATATGTTAGGCTATGGAACTCACTATCTTCTGGGATCATATCATTCAATAGAGGAAGTAGTTCAGTAAAATTGGTGCCACTCTATCTGTTTCCTACTTTCAAATTATACAGCTTCAGTACAACTGGAAATTCTATATATTTAGTGCAACCAACATACAATGGTGTTTTTTCACAACTCTTTTGCTTATTAAACAAATTTAGATAATCGCGAAGTTCATCTTCAACTGTAATTGTTATTTACTTAATATGATCTTCATCATCATTAAAACTTTTAATCACATCCTTGATATGATCTTCTTCATTTTCCACAATTGTAATCATATCAGATGATCCATAAAATATAACGTTATACCAATCAATAGCTACATTCACTTTTTCCCAATATCTATTCCAAAATTTATAACTTCAATCAATTCTGTGACAGATCAAGTGTTCTTTGAACCCTTTTAGACTAATTAGTCTTTAATAACAATATCATAAAAACTAACAAAGGATTTGAGAAGGGTCATATGCATGATATTTTGCAAACTTGATGAACTCTTTCACCCCATCTTCATACTCTTTTTTAATATGATTGGAATCAATCCATTATCTATTCATATCCATCCTATTTGATTTGGTAATATTAATATTTAACAAAATAAATACACCAAAGATGTTCAATTGAAGATGGATCTCATGAATTTCTTGACATAAAATGGAAAGATTGAAAAATGGTTTATCATCCCACATGATAAAAAAACATATTGAAGGAAAATTATAAATATAATGGAGAAGATCTCACTTTTAAAAACTATTTTTCACTTCATATTTTTAATGATAAAAACCCTTTTTGTATGAGTATAAATGAAGTATAAAATCATATTTACATTATAAAAAACTAATGAAATACTGCTATTGAATGTAATAATGGAAAAAAGATATATTATTTGAAAACCCTTTTCATAATAGAAAATATGGATATTGAATATAATAATGTTTTCATAAATAAAACAAATAAATTATTATATATATATTTTTAAAAAAAATTCAACATTGACATTGAATTTATGAAAGTATAAAAGTATTAAACTATTGATAAATAGTAAAAAAAATTATAAGTATAAAAGTATAAATTAAAAATGTTTATATATTTATATTAGTATATAAAATTATAAATTTATATAGAAGTATAAAATTATATATAATTTATAAAAAATATATATTTTAAATAAATATACATAATTTATAAATTTATATAAATTTATAAAACTATATAAAAATACATACATGTTATAAAAGTATATATAATTTATAGAAGTATATGGTTTTACAAATTTAAAAAAGTATAAAATTATAATATATAAAAGTAAAATTTATGAAAGTATAAAATTATAAAATTATTTGATTTTAGTCTATTCATGAAATGATTGATCTTTATTTTACAGTTAACAGAAAAAATCTAGGTGTACCTCGCGAGTCTCATGAGATCTACCCTTGGATTTAGTGTAACACACTTTTCAAACCATTTCGAAAATCCTATAGAAACCCCACTCATGATATACAGGTAAATGGTCAAATGAATGAAACCACATCATCAATGAAATGAAAATAAGAAATAAAATAAATCTTCCAAGGGTCCCACACACATCAATCAAGTAGGGGAATTAAAGAAGATCAATAGATCCCCCTATGAGAAACCACCAACCAATGAAATGATGTCATGGGATCTAACCTTGGTTTTAATGAAACATGGTCTAGAATTTATCAAATTGGGACCACCTCTAGGCTTATGTTTCATTCTAACACAAGTCACTTGACTAGCTTGCACCAATCGTAGAATCAGGGGCACTCCCCACTAGCCCTATACATAAATGGGGGGCACTATAAGTGTGAAATGATCTAGTATAGCATAAATAAATACTTCTCACTTATTTACTCATGTTCCCATGATCAAAGTAATAGTAATGGCAAGCAACAATCAATAATCCAAACAATCATCATTAAGTATAAATAATAACTCACTCACTCCTCTAATGCTCTCACAAGAAATAACCCCTTTATATCCATTGCATGATCACTACATACATCAAACACCACCCATAAATGGAAACAATCATAAGGGGAAATAATTGGGTCTCACACACCCACATGTTTTAAAGACCATTTAAAAGGTCCAAACATGACTTTTAGAAACTCACCAAGAGCCCAATTCTCTATACAATAATTTGAAATCATTTATAAGAAATTTCTTAAAACATTACTCTTAAACCACCCTTGAAATAAATTTATAAATTATCCCACCTTTATAAAATCACATGATTGATTAAAACGTTGCCTAAATTGTCTTATCCAATAAACCAAACAAGGTCAAAAAAAAAGTTAAACCTCACATTTTATTTTAAAGAAATCTTGAAATATTTTATCAATGATTGAAATTTCAAGTATTACTTGAAATGAAAAGTAAAAATATTTTGCCTATTGAGAATTCACTTTGATGAACAAAAAACCTTATAAAATATTAGAATTTATTTATAAAGATAATTTGTGTAATTTCTCAAACACATGGCGTGCATGGTTTATTAAAAAATATTTTTTTAACAAGTTCCACAATTGAGAAGTCCTTGGAATTGAAATGAAAATCACATAAAATTTGATTTACCTTTACAATAATACATAAAAACATTTAATATTATTTTATATAAAAAATATTGAGTTAAACATGAAACCAATCATGGTTCTCAAATTTAATGGCAAACACATGGGGTAACCTATCATAAATCAATGGATAATGGTCCATAAATTCAAATATAGGATGAACATAGTTCAAAAAATTAATCAAATGTCATAGAAACAAAGAAATCATAAGAAAAAAGAGCCAACCCTTACCCTTGGGTTTGGCCACAAACGGGTGCAATGATGGTGAAGAAACTAAGGGGTGAATTCGGTCCGAAAAGAACAACACTAAAATAAAAGGGGGTGACGCACACACTATTGTTTGAGAAGAACAAAAAAAAGTAAATCGTGAAGAGAATCAATTGAGAAATACATAAAAAAAAGATTCGAATAGAATACCTTTAGTTTTCAAGGTCTTGATTCATCAAAAATGTTCAGCAAAGTCTCAACAGAGATTGGACTTCGGAGAGGTGAGAGTAGTGACGACGGCGGGGTTCAGAGGGAGTAGTGACGACAATGGTGGGGTTTGGTGAGACCAACGACGACTGTGGGAATAGGGTTTGACAAGAGTTATGGTGCGACGATAGTGCGGATCAGTGAGAGCAGTGGAGCGGCAGTGCAACGACATTGGGGTTCGGTGAGAGCACCAGTGCGGTAGTAGTCAAGTTCTGAAAAAGGTTGAAGGTGTGCGAAAGAAGACATCTAGTTAGAGTTCTTTTAAAAGAAGGGATAAAGCTTTTATCAGCACTTTCGAAAAAACACTGATAAAGAGGTGTTTTATCAACGCTAAAATAAAAAGCGTTGACAAAACACCACTTTATCAGCAATTTTTTAGTGCTGATAAACATACACTTTTATCAGTGCTAAAATTATAGTGTTGATAAAGAACAATATGATCAATACTTTTTTAACGCTGATAAAGGACTATCTTTACCAGTGTTAAAAAAGTACTGATAAAGATCTAATATTAATAATTTATTTATATTATTATATATTTATAAAATTATATATATAATATATGTATATATAACTATAACTATAAATAAACAAATAAATATTTATAATTATATATAATAAATATATTTATAAATATTTGTATATATTTATATATTATATATATTTATAAAATAATAAATATAAATATATTTAAATAATTATAAAATTATACTAAATATAGTTATTATATTTATTTATAAAATTATAAATATAATAAATATATAATTATTATAATTTTATAATTTTATAAATAAATAAATATATATTTATAGTTATAATTATAAATAAATATATATTCATTTAAATAATTATAAAAGTATAATAAAGATATTTATTATAATTTTATAATTATTTAAAAAAAATATATAATTATTTAAATAATTATAAAATTACAATAACTATATTTCTTATATTTATAATTTTATAAATATATATAATTAACATATTTATTATATATAATTATTTAAATATATATATATATATATTTATAATTATAAATATAAATATTTGTATATATTTATTAATATATTAATATATATTTATAAAATTATAAATATAATAAATATATTTATTATAATTTTATAATTATTTAAGTATATATATATATTAGGTGTTTAGGGGTATAATTACATTAAACATACACACTCCACACACACAGGCTGAAAAGGCACGTTATAGCCCCCCTAAGGGATAACCCACCCATCAAGCCTTATTTATTCCTAACATGGCCCGAAGACCCGAATGATCAGTGGGAAGATGTAATCAACTTAGTATCATTACATGGCCTGAAGACCTAGTGGACATGAATCCCATAACATAGCTCAAATACCCACAAACTGGCCTAAAGGCCTAGTGCAACATCATGCATGCATCATACTACCTGCATCACCAAGCCCGCATCACCACATACCTGTGGAAATTCGCTCCCACCCAGATTTGAACCCGATTCTGATGCAGGATAATGAGGAACCTTTATTTATAATTATTAGTATAAATAAATATATTTACAAATATTTGTATATAATTATAAATATATTGATATATATATATATATATATATATTAATATATATATATATAAATTTATTAATATATATATATATAAATTTATAATAAATGTATTTATTATAATTGTATAATTATTTAAATATATATATAGTTATAATTATATTTAAAATGTATTTATATATAGTTAAAAATTTATAATTATAAATATAATAAATATATTTATTGTAAGTATTTATGATAACATAATAAGTTCATGGGTATAACATGAATGAATCATATACCTAGTAAGTATAGATCATGAAAAACAAGTTATCACATATATGGAAAACATGAATAATAGGGTGTTAATGTATAAATGAAGATTCATGACGAATGTACATAACATATGCATGCGCCATCATAATATAGGTAATATTAACATTTAGAAACCCACAATCATGTCCCCAAATAAACTTATGATCATATAGCGTCAATTATACTCACGCATCAATATATGAACATAAATAACGACAATCATATCCATGAATATCATCACCATCTCATGAAATATATATATATATATATATATATTGACCAAATTCATCGGTGACATATATTTATTTAAATAAATAAATAAATATATTTATAATTATTAATATATAATTATAAATATAATAAATATATTTATTATTTTAAAAAATTATTATACTTTTATAATTATTTAAATATATATATATATATATATTTATAATATTATAATTTTTATTTAAAAACATTATATATATATTCGAATTATTAAAAAATCTATATTAATATATCATATTTATATTAATTATAAACATGCATTTTTTTAATTAATATATATAAATAAAAATTATTTTTGAATATAAATATAATATTTATACATATACTAATAATATTTTTTATTAAAAACTTTTATCAGTTCTATTCATAGTGCTGTCAGTGCTGATAAAGGATATACCTTTATCATCGCCTTTTTTAGTACTGATAAAGGTGACCTTTGTCAGCGCTTTTAACTAGCACTGATAAAGGTGATTCTTTTATCAGCGCTTTCTGCTTAGCGCTGATAAAAGTAGGTGATTCCCTTGTCTGGATCTGTGGTAGTATATAACAAAATAATTTTATTCGAGTGTATTCGATTTTTTTATAAATAAATGGTTTGATTAAAATTTTACAGTAAAAGGGAATGCATAAATACTAAAATTAATACTGTTAATTATATTTTCAATATTGTATTAAAGTGATTTTTTTGAAATAAATTTATGATATTTAATTAGTTATTTAATGTTTGTATAATAATTTGAACATTATCAATAAGATAAATCAGTCAATGCAATCTTAAATCCTTTAAGTCAATAGAAAACATATAAATCAATAAGTACAATCAATGTCTATGATGAGGTCCCGTCCCATAATCTGGGGTGAGAATGAGACAAATCTATCAAGATCGTTGACCACTAGGCTGGGGTAGAGTCTGATGAACCAGAGGGGGATCTTCCTCAAGTGAAGGAACCCCAACTATTTGGTGCTCTATCTGTGAATTATTGAGAGGAGGTGTCATCGGGTTGTCGAGATGTGCACCCAATCCTTCTCCCACTGCATAAGTCGAATAACCCATCGACTGACAAGGTAACCATAAGGCATGTGAAGGCTTGGTCACAAAAGATGGAGCCATGAGAAATGACTCCTGATATGAGCTCATATAAGCTATACATGATGAAAACTGTGAATACGTTGACAATAAGAATGGATCTCATGCCTGAGGGTACACATTCATAATCGGCTGAGCCTCATTTACTAGAGGTGATGCCTCTTCCCGTGGAACAAGTGAGGCATCACATGTACCCCAACATGGTCTATATTGTCATCGCTATGACTCATCAACATCAACATCTACTGGAGGAGGTTCCTGAGTAAGAACCTCCTCTCTCTCTCTAAGCAAGAGCATCATCTCCTTGAGGTGGACGATCGAAGATACTATCATGTAGAACACGATACGATGACATCATGTCCCGCACTGCAACATGATAAACTTTCTATCTAAATACATCTCCCTCATTCGGATCATACATATAGATAATATGCTATAGTCGAGTATGTTGTAAAAGATTAAAATTGAATTTAAAAAATATACATCAAACAAACTAATGTTAAGTTATTGACTTAACAGATCCTAAAGCCCTCTGTCATTTGGTTTAAGATACAATATAGACTCTAGTCTATACCATGATGCATACACTACTAGAATAAATTATTTTAGTGATTCTAAAGGCCTTTAGAAGCCACCAAATGATCACTTTTGGTGGCTGCAGTTTCTTGATCACTGAAGGTCAATAACGACTATTTTTAGAGACCACTAAACCCCCCACCTAAAACACATGATTTTTGGGTGTTGGATGTGGTACAAGGTGAGGCAGGAAGTAGAACATGATGTGGGGGGATGTTGGGGGTGATGGAGATCCATGCTCACTGGCCATGGTAGACATACGATGGACGAAGAGTACCTGACATGAAGGGGGTGGTTGACGGAGGATGAAGGGGCATTGAGACCATGAATGGAGGTCCAAAGATAGTTTGTTAGGGTCTACCGGTGGGAGGTGAGGTGTTTCTATGGTGGATAGTGGTTGGATGAGGGCGGTAGAGGTGATTGGGGGTTGTGATTGGCGATTTGTAGTGGTGGGAGGAATAGTGAGGTGTAAAATTTCCCATTGGATTTTTTGGAGTAGCAGCGGCCGCTAAAAGCGGTCACTAATACCATCATTAGTGACCGCCAAATTCAGTCACTAAAACCAATAGTCATAAATAATCATTTTTATAGTAGTGATGTTCAAGCTGTAGTGATAGATGAAATCATATTGTACGCATGCCCTCGATATGAAACAATGCATGTTTGTCTCAGATATTGAGATACTATGCATGCTATCGTTGCCAGTCGACATCCTACCTCCCCAACAGGTTTAGGGAATGAAGCGTTGTTACCTGTCTGGGTGGTAATGGAATACGTTGAAGATATACAAATTTCCACATGACTCTATCAGGTTGGTTCTACTCAACAATATTAAAGTGTATGAGAGACACTACAACCGTGACATCATTATGCCCAATAGTGTAGTATGCAAGAAGCTAATCTAATATAGCCCAATATGAAAACTATGAAATCTAAAATGACATGTGACATTTGTTAAAATATTTTGTTACTAATTTAAAAAATGATAATATTATTAAATTGATTAGTCAATAGAGTAATGTATATACTTACATTAGTGGGTAATAGACTGTCCAACATTAGATGATATGCACCCAAATTATGTCTCAGTGTCCTGATGAAATGGTGTGTCTGAATCCACCTATAATGTACAACATAGAAAGTGATAAATAATAAGTAATTAATTACAACAACTCAAATTAGCATCATACAACAATAAATATGGGTGATTATGAAGGTTCTGGGAACAGCGGAAGCTCGTGGGTGGATGTGCCCACTTGGCTTTTTGTCATTAGCAATGATCAATCCGGGATCAATACGACGATAAACGCCAGTCTCCATAGATCGATTCACAGAAATAGACAAAGAAGAAGAAAGGTCCTGGAACCACAAAAGTGGATCGTCACAGGTTGATTATAATTAATTTAATTAATTGAAAAGAAGTACCTTTTGGGTGTTCTTTCTTCGTTGATATTCTTGATAACGTTCTGATGTGATTCATCGATGCGTCGTAGAAACCAAGGGTAGAATTCCTTTAGCAGTGATCCACACGTGCACCACATATCTCTGGATGTCACCAAAGGTGTCTTCGAGTGTTAGCGTGGAGAAACCTTTGCCTGCATTGTCTGCATTAGATCGTCTTGATCCGATGGAAGAGGATCTCCCTCGGTCCTGAGATAATTCTTAGAGGAGGAGGTTCTTTCGGCCTTGAAATAATTCTCCAAAATTGTTGTGCACAACGATTCTCTTGTGGGAAAAGAGTTGGGGTTGTGAGGATATTTATAATCGGGTTTTAGGTTGTAGAGTTATGAAAATAAATAAACACATTATACGTTTTATTTATTTCATTGACTCTTATTAAAAACCCCCACGACGAATAATTAATTCCTTGACATGCGCCCACACTGATTATAATAAATATCATTTAATAAAACAATATTATATCCTCAAAATCCCGACTGAAAAACTACATGGCGTGTAATCATTAATACACGGCGTGTACTTGCTTTCCATAAAACTACACGGCATGTAATCATTAATACACAAAGTGTACTTGTTTTTCATTTCATTTCCAAAATGAAAACTACATGATGTGTAATCATTAATACACAGCGTGTACTTGTTTTCCCTGAAAAACTACACGGCGTGTAATCATTAATACACGACGTGTATATCTTTTTTTCATTTCCTTCTTCCTCCATCATTAAAATGATTTAGGCTTCCTTGAATAATTATTAAACCACGTATGATAATAATCTTTATTCTACTTGAGATACTTGGATACACTTAGTGTGTGACCCTCTAGGCCTCTTTCTCGTTGGCATTAGGTGGGCTTGCCTAAAGTCCAAGATTATTGTCTAGCAACAGGTCAAGGAACCCAAGAGAAATAACTTGATGCCGCATTGACTTGTCACCTCATACGAATGCTTATTGTGTAATTTAATCCCTTTGTCTCAATATCTCATCGAGCAGGTTTCATGGAAATGTTATAAACCTATATGCTTGATCTGTCATTCTTTGACTTCCAGAAATAAACTCGTCATGTCACCATGGCCATGGAATTTGTTCGACAGTTCTATTTCAATCAAAGGGTATGAGATATCTACTTCCATAAATATGGAAGGGACAAATCCTTCCTCGACTTATCCATTAACAACATGTCATTTGTGACGCATCCAACGTACCCTACTTCCCGTTAATTGTCTTCATGATGGTTTTCGTCAGCAAATCTAAGTGCGCGAGTCATGACATGAGTTAATGATAATCTTCCAGTCTAAGGACCATTACACACACTTGCAGATATCAATATTCGATGACACCAAAACATGCATAATTGCTACTGGCGGGTCTGTTCTCATAATCTCCCATCTTGGAGATTACCAAGTGCGAACTCCATGAGAGAGAGTCTCGTCTTCTTACGAGTACTCACACATGACGGTCTGTATACTATGTGTCCTATCATAGTATGTCATCCAACCATAGAAATTTATTTAAGCATATTGTTATAACATTTCAAGGTTCTCATCATAGCGGGGATCTTCCATGACCTTATCAATGCAACAAATGTTCCAGGACATTATTATATTATAGTCATGCAGAACAATGAACAAAATATAATACATGTACATTCATGTAATCAAAGTAGAAAATAGTTGCTTCTCAGGATACCAACACTAAAAAACTCCCACTTGGACTAGAGCCAACTGCCTATGACTTTTAGTCCGCTAGACCTCACATGATGATCATGTTTCTGCTGAGTCAAGGGGTTCGCCACGTTGTCTTCTGTGGAAATACTACTCACTGCAACTTCACCTCTCTGAGAAAAATCCCTCAAGAGATGATACTTCTGAAGTATGGGCTTTGTCTGCTGATGTGACCTTGGCTCTTTTTCAAGTGCCACCGCTGCAGTATTATCACAATAGAGTGTGATAGGATCTTTACTGATAGGTACTAAATCCAGCTCTTTGATTAAGCTTCGCATCCATGATGCTTCTTTAGCTGCCTCATAAGCTGCGATATACTCAGAATCTGCTATAGAATCTACGGCCACACCTTTCTTTGAGATCTTCCATCTCACTGCACCTCCATTCAAACAGAAGATGTATCCAGTCTGTGACTCAATTTCATCTTGATCAGTCTGGAAACTAGCATCTACATGTCCTCTGATGACTAGTTCCTCATCTCCTCCATAAAAAATGAACATATCCTTAGTATGCCTCAGATACTTAAGGATGGTCTTGACTTCTATTCAATTGCAGTCTCCTAGATCATCTTGATATCTACCTATCGCACTTAATGCATAAGAAACATCTAGCCTTGTACATAGAATAACATACATGACTAAACCAATCGCGGATGCATAAGGGATCCTTGCCATTTTATCTCTTTTCTCATGTGTCTGAGGACACATTTTCTTGGAAAGATGAATGCCATGTGACACTGGAAACAATCCCCTCTTGGACTATTCCATACTGAATCTCTTCAGTATCTTGTCAATGTATGTACTTTGACTCAAACCCAGCATTTTCTTGGATCTATCACGATGGATCTTGATCCCAAGAATATATGCTGCCTCGCCCAAGTATTTCATAGAGAATCATTTATCCAACCATGCCTTAACTGATTGTAAGAAAGGTACTTCATTTCCAATTAGTAATATGTCATCAACATATACTATTAGGAAAAAAACTGCACTTCCACTAAACCTTTTGTAGACACAAGGCTCACATTCATTCTTAACAAATCCAAATTCCATTACGGCTTCATAAAAACGAATGTTCCACGACCTCAATGCTTTCTTTAATCCATAAATAGATTTCTGCAACTTTCATACCTTGTTGGCATCCTTTGGAGTCACAAACCCTTCAGGTTGTGTCATGTAGAAATCTTCCTGGAGGTTCCCATTAAGGAATGCTGTTTTGACATCCATTTTCCAAATTTCATAGTCATGGTAAGCGGCAATGGCCAATAGGATTCTGATGGATTTCAGCATCACAACTGGTGAAAAGGTTTAATCATAGTAAATTCCTTGACGCTGTCTAAAACCTTTAGCAACCAGTCATGCCTTATAGGTGATGAATTACCCCTCCATGTCCAATTTCTTCTTGAATACCCATTTATTACCAATAGGATTTACATCAACTGGAGGATCTACCAAAATTCAGACTTGGTTTTGGTACATGGAATCCATTTCAGAATTCATGGCTTCTTGCCACTTGGCAGTGTCTGTGCCTTAAACTGCTTCCTTGTAGGTAAGAGGATCATCATTTTCAACCAATAATGAGTCACCATCCTCGTTGACAAGAAAACCACATCGTTCTGGTTCTCTCACCTCTCTCGTGCTCCTACGCAGTTCTTATGTCTCTGGAACAGATTGTTCTTCCCCGGGGCTTTGTGGAATCTGTTCTTGTACCAAGTCCTGTGTGTCTTGAGCCTCGACTTCATCAAAGTCTATCTCGCTCCCACTATCACTTTTGGATATGTGCTCCCTCTCAAGGAATATGGCGTGTCTTGCCACTGTTACCTTTTTATCTAAGGGGTTATATAGGTAATATCACCTTGTTTCCTTGGGATATCCTATAAAGACACACTTTGTGCCTCGGGGTGCAAGCTTGTTACCTGAAGAGTCCTTAACAAATGCTTCGCTACCCTACACATGTAAATTTGATAACATGGCTTTGAGTCCACTCCATAAATCGTATGGAATACCATTTATCAATTTAGTTGGTACTTGGTTTAGTATGTGTGCAGCTATTTGTAATGCATATCCCTGAAAGGATAATGGAAGAATTTCATGACTCATCATTGATCTCACTATGTCCAACAGGGTGCAGTTCCTCCTTTCACATACACCATTCCACTGAGGTGTATAAGGAGGAGTGAGTTGAGATAGAATCCCAACTCCTGTAAGAAATCAATGAAGTCCTAATTAATATATTCTCCTCCTTTATCTGAGCGAAGTTTCTTAATATTCTTACCAAGATGGTTCTCAACTTCATTCTTTTATTCTTTGAATTGATCAAAAGAATCTGACTTATACCTCATTAAGTAAATATATCCATATCTACTAAAATCATCAGTAAAAGTTATGAAGTACGAGAACCCACCCCTTGCTTCAACTGGAAATGGTCTACACACATCTGTGTGAACTAATTCTAGAAGCTCTTTATCCCTTTCACCTTTCCCACTAAATAGGTCTTTGGTCATTTTTCCTTGTAGACACGCATGACATACACCAAGTGGTTTTAGTTCGAAAAATCTAAATACCCATCTTGATGTAATTTTGTCAAACATTTCTCATTGACATGACCTAGCTGGTGATGCCAAAGTTGGGTGTGTTATGAGTCATGTGAATTAACTTTGTCATCGATTTCCATTACTTGGTTTGTGTAGTCTAACACATAAAGGCCGTTATATAAATGCGCCCTACCAAAAAAATGCTATCTTTATAAAAGTAGCAACATCCACTTCTAAACTTGAAGATGAATCCATTAGTATCTAATATGGATACTGAAATAATTTTTTTGGTTACAGAGGGTACATAATAACATCCTTTAAAAACCAAGACCATCCCAGTAGGCAATGTGAGGTGGTAGTCTCCGACAGCTACAACAGCGAGTCTGGCTCTGTTGGATGCTCATAGATCCACCTCACCTCGGACAATCTTTCTAAATATACTTGGTTCGTATATTTGGATATAGATGTGAGCACTAAAAGCAGTATCTAATACCCAATTGGTAGAAACAGATAGATTTCATTCGATAAAAAACGCACCTGAAGCTTCCCCTTGCTTCCTTGGCTGGGTGCAGTTTTTCTTCCAATGGCCCTTCTTGCCACATGTGAAACAAACAACCTTCTATTCTCTTGCCTCCCCTTTGATCTTACTTTTATTGGAAGGCCTTGAAGAAACTTTGGGCTTAAATCTCTTCACCTTCCCTTTCCTTTTATTCACCATAAGGACAGAAGGCTTTTCATGCTTCATATCATTTTCCACTTGGCGAATGAGGATAAGGAGATCAGATAGAGACTTCTCAATGTTGTTCATGTTGAAATTTACAACAAAGATAGAGAAGCTCTGGGGGAGTGATGCAATAATGAGATCGGTACCCAGTTCCCCAGGGAGTTTAAACCTTAGAACCTCCAAGCGCTCAATGTAGCCAATGAGCTTGACTACATGAGGCCCAGCTGGGGCACCCTCTCCAAGATTACTTTGAAATAGAGCATTGGCGATCTCAAACCTTTCCTGTCTTTCTCTCTTCTGGTATAGACCATGGAGGTGCTCGAGCATGCTATAGCCATCTATGTCCTCATGAGAATTCATGAGCTCACTTGACATTGATGATAGCATCAAACATTGAACGTCGAGTGCATCACTCAAATGTTGATCATAGACTAGGAAATCTTCATCACTCGCCCCTTGGGCAGGAGAATCAGGAAGTGAGGACTCCAACACATAATACTTTCATTCATGGCATAGGATAACCCGAAGGTGCCTAAACCATTCCTGAAAGTTACTGCCAGTGAGGATATTGTCTTTATCCAGAATTGATCACAGAGAAAATGTGGTTGACGAGTTTTTCATTTTGATTCTACAAATTAAAAGAGCAGATTTATCAGTACTTTCTCGATTACATTTTATGAGAAATAATAAATTTTTATTAAATCTCCCACTATTTTATCAAGTCCCAATGGCCCTCACCATTGAACTCAGAATGTCCAATTACTTTGAAATTCTAATAGAAAGGATCCATATTCCCCTTCGCATAACCCCAACAAGGGTTGGTCAAGCTATTTGAAGGTATTTAGGTAGGTAGGTCTTTGACAATTGTGTGCTTACATTTCCTTGATCTGCTGAGTGGACTCCCCAATCCTGAAATCCTGACTTGGATTTCCTCAACTCTTGCCTCTAATATTACATCAAGTCTAGAAAGGGCTACTTCTCTTGATGTAATATGGTTAAGTCAACCCGAAACCTTTCATAAGGGCTTCCTTTATAAAAGTAAGTGTCCCAACAAGGGTTGGTCAAACACATAGTTTTATTGAGTCTTTCCCTTAATCAAGTAACAAAAGGCTTGGTCTGACTTAATATGGTATTGAGGGATTTTAATCCTTTATGCGTAGTTTCTCATTATCACATGCTTGTTAATATTAAGTTATGCTTGCTTAAGTGATTAACCATATTCCGATAATGTTTACGCATAGTCCAGTTTTTATTTTATTCCATCTTTGCATGATTGTTCATTTTATTAACTATGTGATCAAGACAACACGTACATAATAAATAAACCATGCAATTAGACAGAAATAAAATAATATGGTATGATCATGAGCTTTTATTGGTTAGCTTATCTAGAGGTTTGATAAGATAACCCTGACCTATGGAAAAACACCTTGAACCGATGGTTCGTGTTTTGCAGCTCCCACCTGTCCACCTTTGTATCTTATTGGGTTGGTTTCACCTCAGCTTCAGGTTTTGAACCTTCTCCTCTAGCTTGGGAGATCCTTCATTACATGGGGTTTACATTAAAGAAACCTTGGGCACGTGGGACCTATATTTTATTTGAAGAAGGCTCGCAAGCCAACGAATTTAAATTAAACAAATTTAAATGAAACCATACACACACACAAAGGGTCTTTGGTCTATCTCATGGTCATCCATAGCATGCAACGACATTTACGCATATTTAGAATTCAAATCCTTTTAATCGTTATATTATTTAGGATAAGTCACGCTTGAAATTCATTAATTATGATCTTATAATTAATCAATTCTTTATCTTAAATTCCTTTCTGAATTTCCTTGAGATTATTCTCATCCATATCCCTTGTACAGGTCTTTGTACTTTTGGAGGAAACCTGGTGAAATTCCATTTCTAGAAAGTACATGGCGTGTAGTTTATATTTACACAGTGTGTATTTCTTTTCACCCTTTATCTAAAGTACACACTGGGGGATTTGGTGTGTTTTCTATACTTTTGAAATTTTAGAGTACACGACATGTATATTAATATAACACAGAGTGTACTTCCTTGTTACGTGGTTACCGACTTGACAATCCTGTGTACGCGGAACATAGCTTCTCCTTGTACACGGTTTAACTTGGGATAGATCGGACTACACGGCGTGTTGATTTAACATACATGTCGTGTATTTTGGTTCCACATGCCGTTCGTTTCTGGTCAACACAGGGTAATAAATACTTAGGCATACTCAATTTACACGGCGTGGTTTAGTGGACCAGTACTGGTTCATTGAACCTAAGTACACGACGTGTAGTTTTCACTACACGCCGTGTATTCTTGTGCTGTATGGACAGAAAGAGCGGCTCCTCCATACGAGTTCCTCATTTTTAATGTAATCAAAATTAAAATTAAAAGGTCATTTCTGTGATGTGAATCGAGAAACGAAGGAGGAAGAACAGATCTCATTCATTCAGTTTTATAAAATGATTTATCTTGAATTGAACCAAATATAAATGCGGAAATTATCAATGAAAATTAAATAACTATAATCAATGTTGTAACCTCCCTCTGATACTAATTGAAGGTTCCAGGTGCAGCGGAAGCTCGTGGGTGGATGTGCCCACTTGGCTTTTTTCCATTAGCAATGATCAATTCGGAATCAATACGATGATAAACGCCAGTCTCCACGGATCGATTCACAGAAATAAACATAGAAGAAGAAAGGTCCCAGAACCACAAAAGTGGATCATCACAGGTTGATTATAATTAATTTAATTAATTGACAAGAAGTACCTTTTGGGTGTTCTTTCTTCGTTGATATTCTTGATCAAGTTCCGATGTGATTCATCATTGCGTCGTAGAAGCCAAGGGTAGACTTCCTCTAGCAGTGATCCACACGTGCACCACGTATCTATGGACGTCGCCAAAGGTGTCTCTGGGTGCTAGCATGGTGAAACCTTTTCTTGTGTTGTTCGAATTAGATCATCTTGATCTGATGGAAGAGGGTCTCCCTCGGTCTTGAGAGAGTTCTTAGAGGAAGAGGTTCTTTCGACCTTGAAATAATTCTACAGAATTATTGTGCACAACGATTCTCTTGTGGGAAAAGAGTTGGGATTGTGAGGATATTTATAATTGGGTTTGAGGTTGTAGAGTTATGACAATAAATAAACGCGTTATGCATTTTATTTATTTCATTGAATCTTATTAAAAACCTCCATGTCGAATAATTAATTCCTTGACATGCGTCCATGCTGATTATAATAAATATCATTTAATAAAACAATATTATATCCTCAAAATCCTGACTGGAAAACTACACGGCGTGTAATCGTTAATACACGACGTGTACTTATTTTCCATAAAACTACACGGTGTGTAATCATTAATACATGACGTGTACTTGTTTTTCATTTCCTTTCCAAAATGAAAACGACTTGGTGTGTAATCATTAATAGATGGTGTGTACTTGTTTTCCAAGAAAAACTACACAGCGTGTAATCATTAATACACGGCGTGTATATCTTGTTTTTAATTTCCTTTTTCCTCCATCATTAAAAAGATTTAGGATTCCTTGAATAATTATTAAACCAAGTACAGGAATAATATTTATTCTACTTGAGATACTTGGATACACTTAGTGTGTGACCCTCTAGGCCTCTTTCACATTGGCATTAGGCGGGCTTGCCTAAAGTCCAAGATTATTGTCTAGCAACAGTTCAAGGCACCCAAGAGAAAGAATTTGACGCCACATTGACCTGTCACCTCATACACACTCATACTGTGTAATTTAATCCCTTTGTCTCAATATCTCATCTAGAAAGTTTCATGATTGTTTCATAAACCTATATGCTTGATCTGTCATTCTTTGAATTCCATAAATAAAATCGTCATGTCACCATGGCCATGGAATTTGTTCGACAGTTCTATTTCAATCAAAGGGCCCAAGATATCTACTTCCATAAATATGGAAGGGAAAAATCCTTCCTTGACTTATCCGTTAACAACATTTCATTCGTGACGCACCCAACGTACCCTACTTCTCGCCAACTATCTTCGTGACGGTTTTCGTCAGAAAATCTAAGTGCGCGAGTCATGACATGAGTTAATGATAATCTTCCAGTCTAAGGACCATTACACTCACTCACAGATAGCAATATCCAATGACACCAAAACATGTAGAATTACTACTGGCAGGTCTATTATCATAATCTCCAATCTTGGAGATTACCAAGTGCAAACTCCATGAGAGAGAGTCTCGTCTTCTTACGAGTACTCACACATGACGGTTTGTATACTATGTGTCCTATCATAGTATGTCATCCAACCGTAGAAATTTATTTAAGAATATTGTTATATAATTTCAAGGTTCTCATCATAGCGTGGATCTTCCATAACCTTATCAATGCAAAAAATATTCCAGGACATTATTATATTATAGTCATGCAGAACAATGAACAAAATATAATAAGTGTACATTCATGTAATCAAAGTACAAAATAGTTGGTTCTTAAGACACCAACCATAAAAAATTATACTAGAATCCATGCGGAGCGTCACATTGCACATCTATATTAATCTCTGAACCAACAATAATAGGGGGCTAGGGGAGGGATGCACTCTCATGCCCACATCTGAATGAGGATGCAAAATCCCTTAGGAGCACTATGAGATGATAATCATGTAGTGCATAATTCTCTATACATGTATGTCAACCACACATATGCCTAGTTTTATCTCACATCCTAATAAAATTCCTCCATTATCCATAAATACATCATGTTGACATGCATACTGGAGTGATCAACACACACTATCCCACCAATGATCTATAAGATATATGCACGAGTGTGATGCATGACAATATTCTTATTAATGTCAATATGTAAAAGTGTGAATTGCATCTCCAGCCAGCTCATTGATAGAGAATATCCATTTCAAGTAGTATCATCCCTTACAATTCCAAGGTCTAGTAACCACTATACAAGCTCAGACCAGTCTCTACAGGTGGGTCCTATAATTGCAGTACCCTGGATAGGAAGATCGAGCACAACTGCCACATCCTCTAGGGTGATGGACATATCTTCCTTGGACAAGTGGAATGTGTGAGTCTCATGTCTCTATATCCCAATCATGGAATCAAGTAGGTGATGATTAACAAATGTATAATCTGATTTAACAATGGTATAGAATCCAGAATATCGTAGGTATGGTATAATAGTAGTTGAATGTAGAATGTGATGATAATGGTGTTACATATGCACCCAAACCCATCAAACCTCACTAAACTCTAGTACCTTACATGAAACATGTCAATAACACTCAGTGAGTAGAGTAATATCCTCCATCGCTATTCATAAAAATGAAATAACTATTAAGTAAGTGTAAAATGTAAATATAATTTTATGGTTAGTAGAATGTTATGATTTAAAGAATTTAAGATATAACAGTTATGATAACACCCTTTTATCTTTCTTTAGTTGATAACATGGAATTATCTTTTTTCATCGTAGAGTGTATTGTACATAATTACATATGCATTATTTTTGAAAACTTGGTTTGACCATTTTTTATTGATATTCTTCTCAAGTCCTTTTAAAAAATTTACATGTTTACTTAGATCATTATTTTTATTAGAATTATAATATTTTGAACAAACATTAGAATAGTTAGAGGAAAGATTTTTAGTTGACTTGAACAATCATTAGAGTTTATTAGGTATTTATAGAAGGTTGGTTTTTAAATTATTATGTAATAAATTTTTAGAAGGTTGATTTTCAATCATTGAAACTTTTATAAAACTATCCAAAAAGATGACCCCAGTTCTGAACTTAATCTAATTATTAAAGACTTAGGACATTGCATTATTTGTAGGCAATGTATCATCATAGATGATAATGAGAACTCATTACCAAAATGTTAAATAATCACTTCCTATTATGACCTTCCCTATGACATATAACGCATCACAGATGTTGTCCTTGTTCTTGAGGCTACGACAACTCATTCCAAATCCTACTATACTTCATTATCCATCATGGTATCAACTTGTTGATGTTAGGTATCAATGTAGGTTAATATTTGGGAATTGGGAAATTTAAAAAATCCCTAATAAGAATCCATGGTTCACTATAACAGTTAACAATGGCATCGATTCAATATACTAGATTAACATATGGTTCCCATGAGATGCTCATAGAGGCACATGCCGCAATGGAATGTGAACATGGAAACCAAAATTCATGGATTTTTTCACATTTACAATGCCCCATGTCCAGTAATACCACCATCACTTGATCACTGCTACCTAGTATAGATTCCTAACACCTTGTCACTTTAAATATACTTTCTTCTTGGTTGAATAATTACACTCAATAAGTGAAATCTTTATCAATGTTCCTATCAATATCTCACTGAAAGAATCATACATACCACACCCCCTGATGAATTCTATTAGAATTATGTCTTCCTCTTTCAATGAAGTACTTTACACAATGATAAAATGTCTCCTAAACTAGGATAGTTATAGGTAAATTATGAATCCCCTTGAATACGCCATTGATACACTCTAGAATGTTAACGACCATGTGTCTGTACCTCTTCCCCCCATCGTATGCTATTTTCCATTTCTATCTTGGAATCCATATCATGTAATCATACACTCCCTGATTATCCCTATGAATTCCTTCCAATCACTACTCAAACCTTAAATAATCTATCTCATATTCTACATGAAAGTGATAATATTATATATAAATTAATTTTATCATTATGTTGAAAAAGTAAAAAATAAAAAATGAATTGTATACCAAACTTCATGATAGCCTTATTCAAAGTTTCATCATTAAAAGTATTTCACACGTTGCTGAAAATGTGTTTGATGAAATATCGATGATGTGAATTTGGAGATCTCCACATAACAAGATCTACATTTATTTCCTCATTTATTGCTTGATGATTATCAAATATTAAACAAAAACCCCAAATGCGGGTTAAATTATTGTTAATACATACAAAAACCAACTCCAAGATTCATACTTTTCCTTATCAGCTATAAAAAATACAAGGATAAGTGGTGTATGGTTACCATCTTGGGTTGCCACAATTAGTAATATGCCCATTTACTTTCCATATATAAACATTCTATCAGTATTTATAAACAATTTGTAGAAATGAAATTTGGAAATACATTTAATGAATTCCTAGAACAAATGATGAAATTTGAAATGATGAGGACTAAGTTGGTTATCTTAAGACACATGCTCATTTGTATTGAGGTGGAAGACAAGTTGGTTTTTTCCTTATTATTGATAAAAATTATAGAAATACCCGATATGAGTCATCATAATTATCGTACACCTTGTAAATTGCCTTATTTTTCACTATCCATGCCTTTCCATAGAAAATATTGTAACCAAAATTTTGTTTCATACTATCCTACACAAGGGCTACATAAACATATGGGTAGGTCCTGATCATCTCAACAATAATATATGACACAAATTAATCATATAATGATGCATAATATTATGTTAGGTTAGTCTACACATAAATATGAGATGCCTCAATCTTAGAAATTCTCCACACTCCAATAGAAATATTAGGAATCATACTCAAGAAAAATCTATAATCATCGCAATATTTTTCCCACTGTATAATGCATTTTTTCCAGTTTGACTCCTAAACTAAATATGTATAGTGTCTCTAAATATGAAATTGTTTTAGTATATTTTTCATAGAATATTTTCTTGGAAAATATATTCCATTGTATAATGTTTTGTCCATTCTACCAAATATATCTCTTACAACTCCATGAAACTCAGTTGTAGGCATTATAATATTCCAGTAGAATTCAGGAAAGCATGCCATAGATTCTTAACAAGATAAAAAGAGTGATGGATGAATTATTGTGTGTCGATGCTGATGTATAAATATTTTATTTCTAGAAACTTATTCCCTAACTTCTCCGGATTCCTCATCATCATCAACGTTTTCTCTGTTTGTTCCATCATTAGACACTTAATCATCATCAAGATGATCTTACAACATATCTGGGTGATTGGTTTGGTTTTCTTCTTCTGAATGATATGTAAGATTCACATATTCTTTGGATTTACCTTTTTGATGACTCTTGTATGCCTCTGTCATCGTACAACAATAGGTTACTGTTGGACTGTAAAAACCTCCCTATATAACTCCATCAAAGCATCATCAAACCATTAGTTAAATAATGTTGTTACTTATAACCAGTCCTCATCATCAGCCAATGGATAAGCTAGATTCCATAGACTATACTATAATTGTATATTTCTATATCTAATAGGCTGGACCACTATAACACCATGGAATTCCAAATTAAGGACATTGTATTTGATAGCGTGTATGATACGCAGCACCAAGCACATAAGGGAATATAATATCCCAAGAATTTATAATATATTTACTATTTTAAATAGATCCAATATATTATATATATTTCAATTCACAAAAAATTTATTTTTTCTTTTGTTTCATGCAATGAGTTTCTTCGATGGCTTGCATTACACACAAGACTGAATCTTACTAAATATTGTTAATATTATTATTTAAAATGAAAATTATCTCCTGGACATTAAATTTGCAGTTATGAATATGATTATATAACTTATGAAAATATATATTATAATTTATTGGTTACCAATTAATTATAAATTAATATAGAAACCAAATTAATATAAAGGGAAGATTTTACAAAAAAACTATTTTTATGCTCCAAATGAGTTTTATCTTAATAAATTAAATTAATTACTATTAGTGGATGATATTAATAATATATATATATATATATATATTATATTCAATCAAATATTTTTGATATTCATCCAATATATTTGATAGGCATAAGATAAGAATAAACCCAATATTACTCATAAAAAGCTATATTTTTATAAAGGTATTTTTGCTGCCTTTTAATGGTGAACCCAATTTAAAACTGAATTTTGACACTTTTATAAATTTTATTTTATGAAATAAAATTAATTTTTGAAATAAAAATTTCAAAATTAGGTTAGGATAAATTTTTGATATGTTTCTGAAAAGTTTCATTTCTTGATGAATAGTAAAAAATAATGAATTTTAATTGAAAACTATCTTTTTGTCTAATTTATTTATATAGTTAAATTATATTTTAATTTGGTTTTAAAGTATATTTAGTTAAATTATAAATCAATAAATCCAATTTAGGTAATTGGAACTAATTTAACATTGAAATTGGATATAAAAACATTTCAAACTTTTTGACATTTTCACTTTAAAATCCCGCTTTGTCATCCCGTCTATAGGATTAATTTTAAATTAATTTCTACACTTATGTGATTGGAATTTGAAAAAAATGGATTCCATATTTGTAATAATAATAATTTATTGTTTATAATAAGTTTAACTTAATTTTTTACCTGAAATATTAGTGAAATAAATTAATATTAATTATTGTAATTAAGAGAAAAAACTAGCTTAAGAGGGGGATAAACCTTAAACTTAAGGTCCAAAATGACCTAGAAACAAGTTAAAAACATATTTTATGGCCATATTTTAAAAATATAATCCGTTTTATAAAATTTGGATCATTATTGGTGGCACATGATGTAAGGGATACCTCTCAATAGTGTTTACCTTTTTATATTTATAAGAATTCCACTCCTCCTCAACCATAAAAGGGTACTCACCCATCCCACTTATTCACACATCTAAATAATTTTTTCTCATAAAAAAACTTAAAAAATAATCTCTAAAATCACCTCCCATAATTCTACAATACTCAATTTGGGTATAAAGTAAACCAAGGAAATATTTTGGTATAAACCAAAAGGATTTACCTGAAAAAGAGGTAACATTCTTCATCAATCACTTTTGTTTCATTTACTTCTCCAAACCTTAAATTATTTTTATATAATTAATATATAATAAACTTATTATATTAAATATATTTATATTTTTTATATAATTTATATTAACTACACTCACACACAATTTCATCAAATGAGATACACAATCATCGTTTGTGTGTACGACAGACTACCGCCTCGCAAACCGATGTCGTTCGTTCCTCTATTAACACCTCTTAAGGATGGAAATAATGATGGTTTTATAGTTTATATATGATATATATGATATTTTTCATGTCTTTATTCATATATAATTCTTTTATAGCACATGAATTCATGATTTTTATTTTGTGGGAATGTGATAACATCATTTGTGGATGTGTGGACTACCACCTCCTCAAAGCGATGTGATTCATTCACACTATACATGGAATTTATAAAGGATGGTTTTAATAAAAATATGTGATTTATATGATATAGTTATTATAATATAATTATAATATACATATATACTATTTAATTTTCATTCTCTTTAAATACGACAAAGAAATTGAAGTAGCATGCGTGCATACAACCTACCATCTCCATGAATGGTGCATTTCATTTCCTATCCCCAAATTTTATGGATTAGTATAAATAAATATGTAATTAATATATATTATATTTAAACCATTATTTATATAAAATATATGATGAAATAATGATATAATTAATAGTAACAATAAATAATAAGTCAAAACATACTCGAGAAACTAGGCAATTAAAATATGAAATAGTGAAAATAATGAAAGATTACTAACAAACAGGTAATAAGATATTATAAAAAGATAATATATGATATCATAAATATTAATATGGTTCTGTAATAAGTTATTAACACTATTAAAACCATTATCAAGGGTTTTAAAGAGTGTTTGGCCAAAAAGAAGCATAAGGAAAGAGATTTTCATCTCACCTTTTTAAATTTGTGAGATAAATATAATATTCACCACTTACTTTTTTATGTGGTGTATATAATTAAAATTTTGATATATTATATCATTAATCCTTTTATATTCACTTTATTTAAAGTTTTACTTTTAATTAACTCATCCAAGGGGTTTTAACATGAAAATTAAAACGGGTAAAATTTATCTTGCAATCTCACTTTATTTTATGATTGTTAACTTTCTCTTAAAAAAATCACTTTATAATAATAAATTTTCATTGAAAATTATATTTATTTATGAAAACCATATTCTTGTATGATAGATATAATTATTTATTAAATAATATACCATTTTTACATATGGTCTTTACTTTTAATGTTATTAATTTACTAGGGAAATATTCATAAAACAACACCCTTTACTCAATATAAAAATTTGATAAGGAATTTTTTTCACGAATTTAAATCAATTATTTGATATATAAGGAATTATTTAGACATGAAAAAATAGGTTAGTTATTGGTTAATTAAATCCTCTAATTTATTCTTGGGAAAGTTCTTGACGGTAAAGGTTTTATATGTCTGGGAAACATGATTTCCAATATTTAAGCATTGACTTCATTTCAGTTATTATTATCTAGAGTATTTTCACTATGAAAAAAATATATGGATGAATTTAATTATCTTTTTATTGATTTTATGTCAGGTTTATTAAGTTATTTAACTTTCCATATTAATTATGTTTATTGATTCATTATCAATTTCATTGTACTTAACCATTACTAAGCATTTGACCTCACCCTTATTTTGTTTCCTTTCCCTAGGTTACTAAGAAGAGATCTTTGAATGAGTTTCAAGGATGTGGTTTATTATAATTTTTTATACATTATGTTTTATTTTCTATTTATCAATGTAAAATGGGTATCATGTATGTAATATAGTTTTCCAAAACTTCTAAACTAATTGTTCTTTTAGGATTTGATTCCTTGTAATCATGTTAATGTAATAAAGTAAGGCACCTACTCTAAGATTCTGGGGTTGGGGTGTTACAACCTCCTGACCAGGTCTCAAGATTTAATTGACCATGAATTTTTTCCTAAATTTCTCTTAGGGTAACACAATCAGTTATCATAACCATTAATGTTGGTTATGTTCTATATGAATCCACTTGAACAGTTTGAATAACTTACCCATAGTAGTAGACACAAACTAACATGACTATCTATGTGAAAAATGGTTTATAATCATGATTCCAATAGTGTAAATAATATTTATAATGAGAAATAATCAGGTAGGGTTTATTGTGAAATAATTGTGTAAAGTTATTTCACAATATGATGATATAATTAGAAGTTTAATAGTTTATAAAGAAAATGAAAGTACTCTAAAATAGAACCCATGAGAGTGTCAAACCATGTGTGAAGTTATAGATTTTTTTGTGCACTAGGTGATTATTGAGTTAAAACCCAATATTTCTTTAGGGTTATGACCCCTAGGTACAATTGTTCTAGAGCCTATATCCACTTGTAGTATACAGACAAGGATTTCATTACTCAGATAACAACCCAATATTTACTTTACCAAAATTTTAGAATGTTTTCTTATATCCCCAATGATTTCACTAATGTTTTGTAGTCCAAATTTTAATATTCCTAAAGGTATATAAATATATTAATTAAAGATAATGGGGATCATCTAAAGAAGATCCCCCAATATTGTCAAACCAGGTGTGTAGTAATTAAGTTAATAATTAATTAATTAATAGTTAGTTAATAGTTAATCATAAGTTAATGAATAGTTAAGTGTTAGCTAACCATTAGTTAATCATTAGTTAATGAATTTTTTTATCATTAGTTATTTAATAGTTAATTTTTAGTTAATCATTATTTAATCATTACTTAATCAAAATTTAATCATTTGTTAATCATTTATTAATGAATAGTTAATTAGTAGTTAATCATTAGTTAGTAATCACTTAACCGTTATTTAAACATTGGTTAATCATTAGTTAATTAATTGTTAATCAATCTTTAACCATTCATTTATCAGAGATTTTTAGGGAGATTCCATCACTGGGATTTTCCATTGACCAAGCCCAAACTGATATTCAATAATTGAAACTTGAGAAAAAGCATTTATTGGATAATTTCAAACATATCGAGATCACCACCCAAACCATGTTCGCCAAAACACCCCAAGAATATACTACCATCACACACCGTATAATTAGGGTGTACACTGGTGTAATAAGAGGTTATGTATCTAGATCCTAGTAATATGAATTTTTATATTTTCATTTTTAATAAAATAATGATTATATTTATTCTTTTTCATTATTACTTTATATACATGATTATATAATGAGATTAATAGAAACTAGATTTTGATATGAAGAAACCAAACTTGATTTTTTAGAAAATATATTGTTTTAATTAAAAAACTCTTTTTTCTAAATTAAATAATTTTGTAATAAATGAAATTTTTATTAAATATTAATGATAAATATAATTTTATGATGTCTAATATAATTTTTATAAGGTTAAGAAAGTTGTTAGTGTCATAAAAACTAGTATTTTATAGTAAATAAGTATTTTCATTTAAAATTGAAAATTATCACATTAATAAAATTATTTTAGAAAAATAAATATTATTTTTTAAATCATCACATTGAAATCATCTAATGCTGAATTTTTCATAATTTTTTGAGACAATTGAATTTTTGGGTAAAAATTAAATATGATATAAATATACGGTATGTATTATGACATCATAATAGCCCAAAAGTGATATAATTAATTTTATAAAAGGAATCCATGACCAAAAATATTTTTATCTTTAAAATTATGTGTTTTTAATTTATTTTATTAATTTTACAAACTTACAATGAATCCTTCAAAACCTAAATTATATTTTAAGGTTTAAAAAACAATATTTATAAACTTGACTCAATTCCACATCATGAATGGTATTATTTTAATGATTTAAGTTTTTATCCTAATAAAATATTTAAAAATAATCCTCTTTTGAAGAAACCACAGGAAAACAATGAGAAGGTTTGTAGTTTTTATTATTTTATCACTTAAAGTCCAAAATATAAGTTTAGAAAATTAATAAAGAATTCCCTAATCTTTTTCTATAAATAACCAACCATACTCCCATTCATCATCACTAAAAACCAATTAATCACTAATTTCCTCTTTATCTCCCTCTCTAAATCTCTCCCATGGTGTTCCCAACCATTTAAGAAGCTCCTTATATGCTTTTAGAAGCACCCTCTCAAGGTAAGGAATTCTATCCTCTTCCTTTTTATTTAAGTACTTTCTTTGTCCTCATCCATTTGATTTAAAATTGTTCATATCATAATGTTTTTTGAATATATATTTACTATAATTATGATTCAAAAGTAACAAATGATCAACTTTCACTCTCATTAAATCCTTTATGAATCTTTATATACACCCGTTTTATTATTGTAATTATCAAATGATTTTCCATGCCAAATTTTTGTGTTGTGAATACCCATCCCCATTTTTACTCAAATGTATTCACTTAGATGTACCAATACTTCATTGATTTTGTACTTCCATATATATAACCCACAACCCTTAATCATGGGATTAAAAGTGATGAAATACATTCTTATATTGTATGATCGATGTGCCACCCAAATACATGTACATGAAATGAATGTGATAGGTGGGCCTAAAATTATATATCCCTATAATGCATTGGGTAATATTTTTATCTCATAATATACAAAATATGGTGACTGAACGGTTATCTTAAGCACACTATGTTATGAATATTAGACAATTATCCTTGACTTATGCTTATGATGTCATGTTTTTATGTTATTACCACATTCCTATGATGTTTTGATGTTATCATATTATACCATGATCCGATATTCATTATTATGATTCTCACCTTTCTATGTCATTATTTTATGCCTCTTGACTCACATATACCAATTTAGTTTATGATATACCTTGATTATTCCCTTACTGGGATTTATATATCACCCCTTTCCCATGTATATCCCCAGGTTATCCCCTCCAGTTTTAGAAGATCAATTGAATTTTAAGGAAATTTTGTGGAGTTTTTAAATAATTTAATCATATCCCTATTTCAAGTTATTATGATACATATCTAATTACCCAAAGATACCAGGCCTCTTAGTATTTTGGTATTATTCTATGTGTATCTTAATGTAATAGATCATAAATTAAATTGTATAAAAGATATGGGTTGTCATAGTTTGTATCAGAGAAAGATCTAGTTATTTTTTGGGATTAGGATTTGAAACCTTAGTAAAAACCATAAAAATAAGACTAAACATAGGAAAAAATCCCTACATTTTGGTAAAGTATAGAATGAGTGACTTCCAAGCAATGCAATCCTAGTCTAGACAACATAAGTGGATGTAACTTTGGAAAAATTATACCTAGGGGTAACAGCCTCCCAAAGGGTGAATTTGGTATTAACTTGATTGTAACCTGATGCATGACAAAGAGGCCTTTTTTCACACATAGTTTGAAACTCCTGAGGGACATGCTTTGGTAAATTCAAAATCTCATTATAAAACATTATTAAGGAAAAAATGCCTATGAAATTTAATGTTATGAAATAGACTCTGAATAACTTTGATTGAAATCTAGAAATTCATATATTAATGAATATATGTCATTTAAAATTTATCCCTTTAATTTTAAGTTTACCTTTTATATATTTAATATTTTAAAAATTATAATCACTAATTTTTTATTTATTTTAGTCAATGTATAGAAAGAGGAGGAACCAAGTCAACATCCAATGTGATCGACAATGTGATGACTGCCCAAATGATTTTCCCAACCCGATGGGAGAAGGAGTCGAGAACTTCATGATAATACTTACTCAATTAACTTAAGTTTTGAATAGAAATTTGAAAAAGGAGGAACACCTACACCCCTTAATAAAGAAAAAGTTTTAATTGATCCCATTATGTGACAAAGGTTTTCAGATTTAAATGGATATTCTGATCCCTTAATCACCAAACAATGGATCAAATCCATTGAAAATAACTTCTTTATACTTCAATACTTTGAGAAAGATAAAGACATGATGGATATTTATTACATGGAGGATGAAGATGATCAATAGTGTATGTTGATCAAGAATATAGATCTCTAGGAATATATCAACTTGATGAAGTGTAAAGAATTCAGGAAAATGTTTTTTATAAATATTCTCCTAACACTCTCTATCTTGAAATGGTGAGGGAGTTCCTTAGAATCAAACAAAAGGAGGATGAATCCATCAGGGCATATGAGGCCAACTTTATAAGATTTTTATGGTTATCCTTTGGATTTTATTGACCCCTAAAGTAAAAATAATCACTTCTTTAGTGGTCTAACACTTAATATATGAAAAGAGTTGTATATTCAAGACTTTGACTGCTATGAATAAATTGTCTGATGTTACCTCAAATTCAAGATGAAGATCAGAGAATCTCAAGGGTCTCATAGGTATGGAGATATGAATCATAGAATAGAGTTTAATTTTGGTATAGAAATAGATAAATCTCATGGTGGTAATAAATTCCAGCATCCCACTTTTCAAAAGCGTGGGAAGAATCATCCTAGAAATTGCTTGAAGGGGAAAAGGAAATGATTTATGTGTGGTAAGGAGGGGCAATAAGTTATAGAATATCAATAGGAGAAAACCATTAATGTAATGGAAGAAAAGAATGATATAATCAATGGTCATGCTATTTTCCAATGTTTCAAGTTCACAGAATAAGGACACTATGCGAACCGATGCACTATGCTGAGGGTTGTTGAAGATAACCAATGAAAACAAAAACCAAGGCCTAGAGAGAAAGGGAGAACATATCCAATCATAACTACTGATATTGATCTTGATAATGAAGTGGTGAAAAGTATTCTAGTTATTCATTCAATAATAATAAATATACTATTTTATTCTAGTTTTATGCATTCTTTCATATCACACAAGTTTAGTAGAACTATTCAAATACCAACTCAAGATATGGAAGTTGAGTTATCAATAAAAATGGAAAATGGGGAAATTATTTCATCCCGAGCATATAACTTCACCCCTATCAATATTTTTGATTTGAATTTCCTAGAAAACTGGTGATACTCCATTTAGAATAATTAAATTCTATTCTAGGCATGGATTATCTCTCCATGTATAGATCCAACCTAAATTATCAAGAGAAATAAATCACCCTCTGTATCATGGATCACCCTCCAATTCTACACAAGTGAATGGAGGAGGATGGATCTCCTTTGGAATCATCATCTCAAACATGTATATTATTACCTTATAAGAAATCATATTTAACTCAAATGACCGAGACTAAGGAAAATATCATACTTGATGACATGCTCATTATATGAGAATATGGTAATGTGTTCCCCAAATAATTACATAGTCTTCCTCATTGCTCAGAGGTTGAGTTATAAATCAAACTTATACTTAGAGATTTTCTAATATCCAAGAGTTCATATAGAATAGACATTATTAAACTTAAAGAGCTGAAAAAGTCACCACATGATAATCAAGATAAAGGGTTTATACACCCGAGTACTTCACTATGGGCTGCACTGATTCTTTTCATCAAGAATAAGGATAGTCAAGGCAACTTTAAATTGATTACAATGAACTCAAAAAGATCATGATAAATAAAAAGTATCCTTTTCCATGGATCGATGACTTGTTCGATCAACTACTCGGGTCCCAATACTTTTCTAAGTTAGATCATTGGTTGGGATATTATTAAGTAAAGGCGAAGAAGGAGGATATCCACAAGAATTCTTTTCATATAAGGTTCAGACACTATGGGTTCATAGTGATGCCATTTGGACTCACTAATTCTAACCAACCTGCATGAAATTTTTTATTACATGTGAGCATTGATCATATTAAATTTATATTTCCCAAACTTCACTTAGCTACCAAGTCATAGTAAAGTGGAAGCCCAAAGTTGAACCCACAAAGAAAGCTTTTAGGAAAGTAACCTAGTGGTAAGAAACTTTTAGGGAGGATTCCTCATGATCACTCTTTGGTTTGGGTTTTCTAAAACCAATTATCTTAGGATTTAAAATATATTAAGGATAAGGGTTCAGGGTCAATTTCAACACATCAAAAAAAGAGTAATCCTAAATCTAGTTTGGGATATACCTATGGATTAGGCTTCAAAGTGGTGAAAAATTCACTAATTGATCTTGGTCTAACCAATTGGATATACCCAAGATGGAAACTAATCCTTTGTATAGAGATAGTTGAAAACCTAAGTGTAGGAATATTGTATTCTAGAAAGAAATAATCACAGGTTATTGGTCCTAGCCTGCTCAACTTCAATTAGGTTAAAGATCCTTTCTACTGCACCTCTGATGGTTAGGGTAATTAAAAAAGAAACAAGATGGAAAATTATTTTTAACATGATTAATAGACACAGGGTTACCATATTTTTATTTAGATATTCATTAGGTTTAATCCACCCCTACTCTTGACCCCTAAACCTAAGCGGATTATTCGCACATGACAAAATTGAAAAAAAGTAGGGAAACAGATCACAACATGCTTGATATGAAAAATAAACAACTTAAATAAAATCAATAAAAATATGAAATCATGAAATATCAATTAAATACTAACTTGAATTAAGAAATAATAAAGAATGCAGTGACAATTGACATTGAATGACAATTGGTATGGATTTAGACATTGGAATAAAAAACAAGCAACAAAAAAGTATCAAAATGGAAAGCAGTGAAAAATTAATGATTAAAATAATAAAATAAAGAAATAGAAATAGATGGGAAATAAAATAGTAAAATAATAGAGAATAATGGAGGAAAAAAAGTTGGGTGTCCCAAGCTATTCTGTGCATTGTGTTGCTAGAAATATATAGACCTTGAATGTTACACGGTGTGTAAATGGTTGACATCATGTAACTCTTTTAAGTGGACTCTTTATAGAGACTTTCATGTCATGTACTTGAATTTCAAATAGTGTACTTCAGATCCATAGTATCCAAAAATTTTGGATCTCAATGATTTTACTGCTTGAACATTTGATGGAAATTAGGTCTCAAACTTTGCACGTAATGTATTGAGTTCACATCGTGTATCTTTATCAGGTTTGAAATTTGAGTCTTTCACAACGTGTACTATGGAATCGTATAGTACACTTGGTTCACACCCTAAATTTGGGATTCACATCTTTTTATTTGGCTAGACGGTGGTATAATCTATAAGTACACATCGTGTACTTTGGATTCACTATGTGTAAGGTTAATTTTTCTAATTTTTTAGAATCTTCTCCTTTCTGTCTTGAATTCTAATTCCTCGTAAAAACAAACCAATACCTAGTTTGTTATTGAGTAAAGCATAATTAATCCTTAAATAAATGTTTCCCAAATTTGTATATGAATTTGGCTTATCAAATTCCCCCACACTTGAACAATTGCTTGTCCTCAATAAAAAATTATCTCAATAGGGATTACAAAAAAAATAATTTTTAAACAAGAAACATGCATCACAAACAATAAAATAAAACTAAGTGAAAGTGGAAAAAGTAAGTCATCCAGAATCAATCCTATAGAGAAAATTAGTCACACTTCATGGTTCAGTTCTTTATTCAGATTATTTATTCTTTTAATTACAATTTCCTAACTATTCCCCAGAAGCTATACCCATTTTTCAATTTACCTCATAATAAATTTTCTCTCATCACTCAAGGTAAAATAGAAATAGAGTTTTGATCATAACTTGAATACATGTTCCTAAACATAGACTTTAATTAGTTATATCATCACCACTTCATAAAGACAAATATGAAATTAATCAGGAGGGCTTCAACAATATGGTTCAAATGAATCTAAGGTTGAGGGTAGGTAGGAAGATAGTGAAAATAAAGCTAAAAAAGGTGGGAAAGCTCTAAAATATAATTCATAATAATTATGAACAATGGAATGAAGTAAATCCTCTTAGAAAAAAGGTATCCATCCTCTAAATAGCTCAAAGTGGGTCTATGAATATGTCAAAAAAACATAAAGAATGTTCCCTGTCACATTATCTTTTTCATTTTATTTAATTTTCAAAAATCATGTTTAGGACAGATCTCACATACATCACCTATCCACATATGACCCATAATAAGATTCATTGGTCTAGTAATGGAGATTTTTGACCTTTCTAATATACAAAACCCCCCACATATATATTTATTTTTTAAAAGAATAGGGTAAACATAGATAATACCGAAGGTAATCATGAACCATGTCGTATCAATATCATGAAAATGCCACCATATGTCTCTTTAGTTACAACATCCTGTGTCCATAAGCAGTGAAAAATCCTCCACACTTGTTTAAAATACAATCATGAATCGTATCAATAGTAGGGTAGGAAGGGATAATACTCTTGAAAGGATCTATCATAATAAGGTTATTCATGGCTATTATGGGCTAAAAAAGGATAGATATAGAAGTGGGTCTTAGAAAAACTAGCTAAAAAAATTTCATCAATCATTTTAACATTGTATTTATAGAATAATAGCCTCAATAAGATCTCAATGCAAGTTTTGATTGGTTTATATGTCCCAATTATCACTCAAGAAATATTATCAAAAAATAATATGAAAATAAAGGTCTAAAATCCTCTCAAGAATGAGAGTATAAAAAATAACTAGTAATAACTTAGAGAATAATACCCAATAATAAGTCAATTAAAGTCAATTGCAAGAATATAGAATTAGAATTTAATTACTCAACTTAGAAGTCAAGCTAAAAATTTAAACAAGAATAAAAATGGATTTCAAAAATATCTAACCTAAATTTGTCTTTTATTTAAATGGGTGTAATGAGATTTCAGGTTTAAAGCATGATTTTAATGAAAAATGTCTCCTAGACTAGTGAAAGAAATAAATAATTCAAGCATATCGACAATAAAGCTTAGTAATTACTCCCTTACACTTAAAATGGTATATTTTCCACACGGTTCTAGAAAGTGATGTGGTAGAGATATAAATGGAAGAAGATACGTAAATGAAATGAAAATTTAGAATTTAAAATTAGGGAATCGAGAGTGTTCTGCAGTGAAAGTCAGTCCATGGGTAAACTTGTTCGTTAGTGATCGGTAATTTTGATACCTACAAATATTGTTAGAAACCAAATACCCACACTAGATAAACCATTAGTCTAAAAGGGTTAACCAATATGTAAGAAGAAAAATGGTAGGTGCACATAGTCAATAGCAGGAGAAAATAACTCAGATAGATGCATGAATGGCCTAAAAATAAATTTGGGATGTCCGATGGATAGAAAATGATAAAAATGGAAAAAAGTTCCTAAGAACACACCTGAAATAAAGTTAACAAAAATTATGGGTTGTCTCTCATAAAGTTCTAACTATGATGTCATCAATCAGATGGATGGATAAAGGAATCAGTCAATGTCGTCTATCAGCTCAGAGGTCCTCTTCCTTCTATAGGAATTAGTGGATGTATCATCAAGCTCATCAGGATGCTCTGTGGGGATAACCACCTCAGAAATATCTTGATCGTGAATCTCATATGGAAGCATTAGGTGTTTTTCATGTCATGGAGTAGGATCTTTATGAGGATGGATCTAGAGCTAGGGTTCCTCAAGATATTACTATATGTTATCCAGATGTTGATACATCTGATGTTGGAGGGAAGATGGTGGTCTCACAGTCTCATAAATGATCATAGAGGATGAAACAGAGCTAGACATGGATAAATAAATCCATAAGTATAATGAAAATAAGCAAGCAAGTAGTGTAGTAAAAAGTGTGTTTCATCCATAGATATGAAAAATGGTACATCATGGAATATAGAATACAATGGGAATGAAAAAATAAACACCCAAAAATCATACAATAGGGGAGGGGTACATGGAAAAAACTAAAAATTATAGACAGTTCGACCACTATCGGTATCAATAGTCTTCTCTCGAACAATGGGGGTCTGGATCATCTTTTCCCTATCTACGGAAGTAATTGTGGTTGAGGTAGGGTCATTGACCGCTATAAGAGTTTACATGGTGCTGGAAGTGGTCTCATTTGAGGATGGAGGAGGTGAGGTATCGATTTGTACTGAGGTCGTACATATGACAGATGAATCGGTACGAGGCACCTTACAGGGATATGAAAGGGTGAGTCCCTTTTCTTATTATGCATGCTTCACTAGAAACTCCTGTTGGGCAGCTGGTTTAGTGAGCTCGAGAGGTAGTATGACTTGAGTGGGAATGGATCTAGTGGTTGGGTCTGCAGGTGGTGTTGGGTGGGAAGATGTAGTGGCTGGTGGAGGGTGGGGGTAGTGAAATGGGATGGATCAGTGAAACAAATGTTGAGGTGAGAGAAAATTTGTCTTTGTTTCTCCAATATATACTGGAGAACAACCCTGATATACGATGGAAGGGATGGGAAAGGTGTAATGGGAGAAAAAGACAATGGGGAGGAGGCCAATGATCTCACTAGCAATGAGGGAGGTCGACGTTCAGGAGGATGGGAGAGGAAATAATGGGGGGGGGGTGTGCCATGAACCTAGGGTTCATGGATTTTAAACCTACCTTGAGTATTTTATGTCATGTATTAAATACATGATGTGTAATTCTTAGGGTTTTAATTTTTCTGATACCAACACTTTTATGTCATGTATTATGTTTACATGAAGTGAATTTATATATTTTTTTAAATTTTTAAATTTTAAATTTCAATAAATTTGGAAGTAAAGACCTCTAAACCAACTCCAATATTATTAAATTTCCATAAACTCTAACTTATCCTAGGTTTCCTCCCAATCAGATCTTTGTTTATTATCTAGAGCTAAACATGCTTCTATTTAGATGATTTTAAATATAAGTACACACCCCTCATGAAATGGTCCTTGAAAACAGAGGGTCTGAATGGTGGGACAGAATCCCTCATTAGAGGTGCAGTGTAATTCAAATTCTTGTGAGAATTATATCCATTTTTAATAGGAGTTAGTTTCCTTTTTTCCATCCTTACTATTCATATAATCATCATTCTTATCAGCAAGAGAGATGGCTTGAAAATCTGATGACTCACCTTTTTTTCTTAGAGAACTTCACTAAATTGAACACAAATTCTTCTTTACTAACTCTAAAAATTAATGATTATTTATTTACATTAATTAGAACCTTTCTAGGGGAAAGAAATGGTCTCTATATAATTATGGGAACATCACCTTATTCCTTTATATCCAGGATGAAAAAATCAGTAGGAAAGATGAATTATCTAACATTTACTAAGACGTCCTCAAGTAGTCCTTGAGGGTGCCTGATTGGGTTTTCATCCATTTGAAGTGTCACTCTTTCAATTTTTCAAGACACATCTTTTTGAAAACACTCATAGGCATGATATTGATACTTGCACCAAGATCTCACAAGGATCTTTCAAAATTTCATGTTCCTATAGTACAAGGAATTAATAAACTTTCAGGGTCTCTCATTTTGGGTGGAAGATTACGATGAAAATCTGTGGAACATTCTTCATTTAGGGATAAAACTCCTAAGTCTTCCATTTTATTTTTTCTGGAAATAAAGTCTTAAAGAATCTTGCATAAGCAAGCATTTCAGAAATTGCTTCTATAAAGGGAGTGTTGATGTGTGGTTGTTTAAAAATATTTATATTTTTTTGGAATGTCCCTCTATTTTATCTTGTATCATACTATCTAGAAAGGAGAGAGAGGTATTGTATGGCGGTGGTGTCGTATAGACATCATTCTTTTCAGGCTGCTCCTTAAATAGAGTTTTTTCAGTTGATTCTACCTCTTGATTTTTCTCTTGACCAGCTTTATCAGATTATTTTAAATGATTTTTTCTCACCTGATCATAAATTTTGAAAGTACAACATATTTTCACTCCTAATAACTATATCCTTATACTCCTATCTTGTATGAGTATCAATATTACTAGGAAACGTACCAGATAATTGATCTGGTAGGGTCTTTGAGATATGACCAACTTAATGCTCAAGGTTGCATAGGGAAACCCTTTGGTTTTTCATTTTAGTCTCTTGGGTCGTCATCCTCTAATACTATTTTTTCACATAGGTTAGAAGGTTATCAAGATTGTATTGAATAGTTTGGGATTGTTGTGTTGGTCTTAATGGATATTACTGGAATTTCTATTGTCGAGAAGGTGGATACTGCTGATATCTAGGTGGAAAGGTTTGTTGAAATTACTACTGCGGTTGAGGAGTTGGACCTTGAGGTAGGTACCCAGGTGGTCCTTGATTCTTTGGTGGTAATTTTCCACTCCTCTACTAATGATAACCTTGGTTTTATTACTTCAACTACTGAGATGACCTTTGATGATAATATTTTTTCTAGTACTATTGGGGCTACTGGTACTACTGGTTTTGTTAATTTTAATTAACATAATTACAATCCTAACTTTTCGGTTACTCTCAAACTTACCTCCAGTCCTGATAGGGGTGAGGGCCTCTGCATATCTCATAAGATTGGATCACTATAACAAGAGAAGGAGGAGGCGATGGTGGGGTAGGTAGCTAAAATGACACAAGTTTTTTTTCATGGCTTCAACCTAGGATGTTAGGTGGGTATTATCCTACACTAGATGGATTCCGCATAGTGGAGGTCCTCTATCACTTTTTTGCATATTGGAATTGTGTGAAATCACATCTACCAGTGCTCTTCTGACTTTATGTATCTTTATCATGAGCCCGCCTTTAGCGGAGGTGTCCACAATAGTGTGGGAGGTAGGGTGGAGTTCTTGGTATAAAGTTTTAAGCTGACGCCACACATCGAGTTTGTGATGTGGGAACTTATGAATTAGCTCATTGAAGCAGTCCCATGCTTCCTAGGATGATTCTCCATCTGCCTGATTGAAATTTTGAATTTCATTCCTTATTTTCCTAGTTCAGATCAATGGGAAGTATTTATCAAGAAATTTCTTAACTAGATCTTCTAAAGTCATGATGGACTCATGATATTGACTCTTAAGCCAATCCTGGGTTCGGTTGTGCAAGGAGAAAGAGAAAAATCACAGTCTAATGGAGTTTGATGATACACCTTGGTTGTGAATGGTATTGAAAACCTCTAATAAATTTGAAATGTTCTTATGGGGGTCTTCACTTTGAAGTCCACTAAATTTCCCCATGTTATGGATTATATGAATGAGTCCAGGTTTATATCTAAAGAATGTGCCTAAATGAGAGGGAACATAATATTGGGCGCAACAACTATAATGAACGAAAAACCATAATCCATTATGGTGTGCTCCTGTAGCATTAGTCACTCTCCTTAATGCTAAGGTGGCACATATTGATCATTTTTCAAGTGTGGCGGCACAAGATTTTCATGTTCAGGCATCATAAAGAGTTGTTGTGCAGCGATAGATCTCTCAATTTTAAGATCAAAAGGAAGAAATTCTTATGCATCCGGGATCTTATAATGAGTCAGGGTACCCTAACAAATGAACTAAAGCCGAAATAAAGCAGTCATAGGTTCTATTTTGTGACAAAAAATTTATAAAAAGAAAAGAGGAAGGAAAAGAGGGGGTGGGGATGAGGTAATCCTAAGTTTGTACCATAGGTCACTAAACTTAAGCATAACCGATCCCCGAAAATGGCACCAAAATTTTACCAGCCCGCATGATGTTGTTGATTATGTATGGATGCTGATCATATTAAATTTATATTTCCCAAAATACTCTCAGCTACCAATTCATAGTAAAGTGGCTGTTAAGGGTCGAACCCACATAGAAAACCTGTAGGCAAGTAACCCGGTGGTAAGAACCTTTTGGGAAGGATTCCTCATGATCACTCTTTGGTTTGGGTTTTATAAAACTAAGTGTCTTAGGATCTAAAAAATATAAAGGATAAGGGTTTAGGTTAAATTTTAGGGTATCATCAAAAGTGCAATCCTAAATTTAGCTTTATATATACATATGTATTAGGATGCAAAGTAGTGCAATTTTCACCAATTGATATTGGTCCAACAAATTGGATCTACCTAAGCTAGAAACTATTCCTTGGTCCAGATATAGTTGACAAACCGATTGTAGGAATCTTGGATTCTAGGATGAAAAAATCACAGACTATTGGCACGAGCCTGCTCAACTTCAATTAGGTAAAGGATCATTTCTAATGTACCTCCGATGGTTAGGTTAGTTTCAAAATAAATAAGATTGAAAATTGTTTTTAACCTAATTACTATCCATATATTTATCAAGTTTTCATTCAGATATTCATCAGGTTTAATCCACCTCTACTCTTGACCCCTAACCCTAAGAGGATTAGCTGCACATGATAGAATTGAACAAAAGTAGGGAAACAGATCGTAGTATGCTTGACATGAAATATAGACAACTTAAACCAAAGAAATCCACAATTGAAATCATGTAATATCAATTAAATACTAACTTGAATGAAGAGAAAATGAAGAAAACAATGAAAATTGACGTTGAACATAAATTATTATTGGATTCAGACTTTGGAATAACAAATAAGCAACGAAAGAGTTTCAGAATAGAAATTAGTGAAAAAGGAATGATTAAAACAATTAAAGAAAGTAATATAAATAGATGAGAAAGAAAATAGGAAAATAATGAACAATAAAGGAGGAAACAAAGTTAAAAGTCCCAAGATGTTCTGCGTATTGGGGTCACTAGAAATATATAGACCTTGAATGTTACACATTGTGTAAATGCTTCACATCATATAACTCTTTTAAGTGGATTATACAATGAAACTTTCATGTATTGAGTTCAATTTGTATATCTTTATCAGTTTTGAAATTTGAGTCATTCACGATGTGTACTCTGGACTCACATTATGTACTTGGTTCATGCCCTATATTTGGGATTCACAACTTGTGATTCAGCTCATGGGTGGTCTACTTAGGAATGCACATTGTGTACTTGGGATTCGCAATGTGTAAGGTTGATTTTTTTTTCTTCTGAATCTTCTCCTTTGAGTATTGAATTACTATTCCTTGAAAAAAACAAACCAATACCCAATGTATTATTGAGTAAAGCATAATTAATCCTTAAATAAATGTATCCAAAATATGTATATGAATTCAGCTTATCAAATGTTTTGGCTATCATATACTTAATGAATAGGGACTTTAGGGATTACCATAAAAAATTTATGGTAGTATTTATAGACGATATTCTTATCTACTCCAAAAGCAAAGAGGAACATGAAAAACATTTGAATGCTATACTGAAGACCATGCGGAAAGAAAATTTATATATGGAGTATAGTAAATGAGAGTTTTGGATGGAGTAAGTAACATTTCGGGGGCATGTTATCCCCAATAAAGAGATATCTATAGATCATTTGAAGATAAAAACAATTTAAGGATGTCCCATACTAACATCTAAGATGGAGATCCATAGTTTCCATGGATTACCTGGGTACTATCATGGATTTGTGGAAACTTCTCATGATTTTCAAGCCCACTAACTGAGCTAAATTTGAAGGGAGTGAAGTTTTTATGGACTGTTAAATGTGAGGATGGAATTAAAGAGTTAAAGAAGAGGCTAATCACTACACCTATGCTCACATTACCCACCAAAAAGGAAGGATTTGTGATTTAAAAAGATATATCCAAAATGGTTTTGGGTTGTGTACTCATGAAAAATGATAAAGTGATAGAATATGCCTCCCTCCAATTAAATATCCTTGACCATAACTACCTAATGAATGATCTGGAATTAGCCACAATGATCTTCACATTGATGATTTGATGACATTATCTCTATAGGGAGAAGTGTGATGTATATATGGACCATAAAAGCTTCAAGTATATATTTAAACAAAATGCGCTCAATATGCACTAATAAAGGTGGTTAGAGCTTATCAAGGATTATTAATAACCAATCCATTACCATCCCAGGAAGGTGAAAAAAGTGGTAGATACTTTGGGTAGAAAGGATCTTGTAACCCAATCAATGATGAGAATTGAAAGGGACCCAATATTCTTGGATATACAAAGGATGGACACAGGAATCATAAAAGGAACTTCATCCTACCTTGATCAAATAACAACTCAACCAACTATTCTTGAGAGGATTGAGGTAAAAAATGATGATAAGGATCTGCAGAAAAAGTTAGCAAATATTCTGGAGTTCAACTTTACTAATGGTGTAGTTATAAGGTTTAGAACACGTATATGTGACCCATTAAAACCAAAATTGAAGAGTGAACTTCTATATGATGCACATATCCCATCCTTCTCTATTCATTAAAGAAACACTAAGATGTATAGAGATCTGAGGCCAAACTTTTGGCGGGATAACATGAAAGATTCAATTTTAAGGTATTTATCTATTTCTTTTATTTTTTAGTTAATTCATTTTGTTTTAAATTAGTTATAATTATTTTTAATTAGCTACAATTAAATTAAATTTGAATTAGATAGTTTTATTTATCATTATTTAATTTTACTCATAATTACGTGTGATTAGTATTAATTAGTACTAATTAATAGTTATTATATTAATTATTATTAATTAGTAGTAATTAGTATTAATTAGAAAAATTATTAATAAGTAGTTATAATTAGCGATAATTAGTAATAATTAGCGATAATTAGTAATAATTAGGGATAATTAGTAATAAATTGTAATAATTAGTAATAAATTGTAATAATTAGTAACAGATTGTAATAATTAATAATAATTAGAAATAAATTGTAATAATTAGTAATAAATTGTAATAAATACTAACAAATTGTAATAATTATCAAGAATTAGTAATAAATTGGAAGAATTAGTAATAAATTGTAATAATTAGTAACAATTAGTAATAATTAGTAAAAATTAGTAATAAATTTTAATAATTAGTAATAAATTGAAATAATTAGTAATAAATTGTAATAATTAGTAATACATTGTAATAATTAGCAATAAATTGTAATAATTAGTAATAAATTGTAATAATTAGTAATAAATTGTAATAATTAGTAATAAATTGTAATAATTAGTAATAAATTGTAATAAATTGTAATAAATTGTAATAATTAGTAATAATTAGCGGGGATAAGTAATAATTAGTGGTAATTAGTAATAAATTGTAATAAATTTTGTTAATTAGTAATAATTAGTGGGAATAAGTAATAATTAGCAGTAATTAGTAATAAATTATAATAATTAGTAATAAATTTTAATAATTAGTAATAATTAGAAATAAATTTTAATAATTAGTAATTGTCATGAACCAACCCGGGTCGACCCTGATCCGATCACCCGAGCCGGTCCGCGACATGACCCGAAGGGCGTTCCCGATCCCCACGGGCTGGAAACCAGTACTGGGCATCAAAATTCAACTGTTGGGGATGATTTGGACCATGAGAAAAAGATAAATAGATAAACAAAACTAATGATAAAGATAAAAACTGGCAGTAGAAAGTGAATAAAACCAAACATACCTCCTTGTGACCTCCTAGGTCACCACCCAACTCAAGACCATGCTGCTCCAACATTGAGCAGCTGAACCAGGAACCTGTACGAGAAACTGAACCTACAACTGGAAAGATATAATAGGTATGAGCATCGAGATGCTCAGTAGGGATGCCAATAATAAACCACTGAATCCAACAATTCTCTTTTCTAAAATAGTCCACTAACACAAGTTTGAAATATAGATATAAAAGTAGGGTTTTCACATTTTAAAATATGCAACATGTTGTTCTCATTTAAAAACCCAACACATGCTACACACCATTTCCAAAATCATTTTCCATTTTATAAATGAAATCCAAAATAGAAAATACCAAAGCTGGGCTAGAATAAAGCAAGTAAAAGTGCGACTGAAAATAAACCAGTGCAACAAAAATTAAACAAGCAATATAAGTAATTCAGTAACCATGGGTGATCCTAAACATCCCAAGAAGACCCATGGACATACTCGGTTTCGGAACCACTTGCCGACATATGGTGAAGCTCCTAAGTCTATAACCAACTGGCTGCCCTAACTGACCAATCCAGTGGCAAATCCCACCTGGTTTAACAACAAATCCAAGGGGTACCAACCCGTCTAGTCGGGGTTGGTCAGCAACCTTCACTTGATCATATAAAAGATTCCCAGGAACCCATGGTGGTTATAATAATACTATGTAAGTAGGAAGGCCCTCGCACGTGTGACTCATTGTACTGTACTTGCCTACCCCAAACACGGACACTTCCTATACGTTCGCCCATAAAGGGTTGCCCTAGATAGGATCACCCCATATATTTATATATAAGAATACATGTGAAACATACAAAGTGACAATTGGGCCGTCACATCATTCAGTTATCAAAACCAATTTATTAAAGACTTGGAGTTGTAAATCAAGCCTTTAGTTTTACATAATCAATGCCTTTATGAAAACATTGTAAAAGCTCTTCCAAAACAACCTTAAACACCACTTTTGTATTTAAAAAGCTGAACGAGTCCTTAGGTTCCAAGTTTCAAGTCATTGCAATAAAAGTCTTTAGTGATACCATATTCAATTTTGTAAAAACAAACCCAAGCATTGCCTTACTCCACGCACTCAACAAAATATATACACCAATAGCCAAACGGGCATATACGCATGGATTTCTTTTCAAACCAATTTAAAGAACCACACAAAGAGACCCACATCATTTAGAAAACAAGAACCACTTATAAACCAAGGATTCGAGAAAAATACCAATTCAAAGATATGCGAAATCATTTCTTCGAAAGCATTAAGTTCCATGAAATCAACCAACGCAGGACAAACAGGTTTCATAAAATGTTTCTACCAGCAAACACCACTCAAAATGTCCAACAATACCATTTGCAGATAAAGGCAGTTAGTTCCAACCAAGTTGGCAAGGCATAAACATGTGCATAAATAGAGGAGCATCCAAAAATCCATTTTTAATCAAATATTTCAACAGTAAAACACTACCAAAAGTTAACTATAAACATACTAGAGGTGCGAAACATAATCTAAAATTTAATTAAGAAAACACAAGCATTAAATTGATTAAAATTGGGAGCAAAGGCATGGGGGCACCTACACATAACCAAGGAACTATTTCAAAGCTCTATTTAACGCTTTTAACCATCAAAGAAACACTACAACAAATAAACTATCAGGATTATAATGGTGAAAATAAAATTTATAAACTAAATGAAACCATGCAAGTGCCTATGGAAAACTTTGGAAAGAGAGAAGGGATGGAAACACCTACCTCAGAGCAGGACTCATCCAAAGCTTTCTAACTCAAGCGACACCTCGCTCACTGCACGCACCTGGAAACTATCACCACACCCTAATGACATTCGGCAAAGCAAGTCAGTGCGGCGAGGACCAACTCACAACCAATTAAAACCAGGGACCCTCAAACATTATAAGATTATCTAATTACATTTGTAAAAACCAAAAGAAGGATTCAACTCTTACATTGGATGACGATAACGAACCGAAACCGCTTCGCCTTCGGCGGCGATTGCCGAAACACACACCAATGGGTCTCGAGTGGCCCTTTGCGCAACCTCGGAAGTCTGAAGAGAAGCCGACCGCATGGAGACGGATTCAGAGGGGGGGCTAGCCGGGGCGCTGGCGCAAAAGAGCAGCGGCCAGACAATGGTCGGAAGCGGACCAGACTGCCGGTAAAGAGAAGAGGGCCACAGGATGGGGAGGGCGCGGGTTTGCCGGACCGGGGAAAAGTCACGCAGGATCAGGAGGGGCCGACTGGGTCGGCTGGGCACCGGACGCGAAAGGGGTGCGGGGTCACAACCGGGAGGAGGGCGAGCTGGGAGGGCTAGCCGGACGGAGAGGCGGGGTCGGCAGGCAAATGCGAAGGGCGAGTCGGATAGGGAGGGAGAGGCGGAGGCCGCCGAGATTCGGTGGGCGACCGGAGAGGCGGGGTCGGCAGGCGGATGCGAAGGGCGAGCCGGATGGGGAGGGAGAGGCGGAGGCCGCCGGGATTCGGTGGGCGACCGGAGAGGCCGACGCTCGGGTGCGCAGCAAGGGCGACGAGGAAGGGGGGTGCGGCCCGCGACCAACAAGGGGAAGGGGGGGGGGGGCGCCGGGTAGTCTAGGGTTTTACATTTTTTTTCATTTTATGTTATAATAATAATAAAACAAATAATAATTATAAAAATAAAAATAAAAATAAAAATAATAATACAACAATGATAGAAATAATAATAATAATAATAATAATAATAATAATAATAACCTACACATAATAATAATAATAACAACAACACTAGAATTAAAAATAAAATTCTTTCTCAATAATAATAATAATATTACTATTAGTAAAAAGAAGTTGATAATATTAATAACAACAAAATAGTACTTATATAAAATAAATGGTATTTAAAATGAAAGCTTTGTTTCATTTCATTTTGAATAATAATAATAATCGGTCAACCGCACAGTCTCCAGGACCGAATGCATGGTCGCCACTAGCGGTACGGTGACCGCGCACCGGCCCGAGACCCACCAAAATATCAAACTTCGGAAAAGTTCAAATAGGGACCTGACTAAACCTCGTCCAAACAACGTGCGACGGATAAAAGAATAAAATAACACGTGTCCGTGGTCGGGGTGTGACAGTAATAATAATAATAAATTGTAATAATTAGTAATAAATTGTAATAATTAGTAATAAATTGTAATAATTAGTAATAAATTTTAATAAATTGTAATAAATTGTAATAATTAGTATCAAATTGTAATAATGATTTAGAATTAGTAATAAATTGTAATAATTAGCAATAAATTATAATAATTAGTAATAAATTGTAAAAATTAATAATAAATTGTAATAATTAGTAACAATTAGTAATAAATTGTAATAATAACTAATAAATTGCAATAATTAGTAAGAATTAGTAATAAATTGTTATAATTACTAATAAATTGTAATAATTAGTAATAATTACTAATAAATTGTAATAATTAGTAATAAATTGTAATAATTAGTAATAAATTATAATAGATCATAATAAATTGTAATAAATTGTAATAATTATTAATAAATTGTAATAAATTGTAATAATTAGTAATAAATTGTAATAATTAGTAATAAATTGCAATAATTAGTAATGAATTGTAATAATTGGTAATAAATTATAATATATTGTAATAAATTTTTATAATTAGTAATAATTAGCGAGAATAAGTAATAATTAGAGGGAATAAGTAATGATTAGTGGGAATAAGTAATAATTAGCGAGAATAAGTAATAATTAGCGGTAATTAGCAATAAATTGTAATAATTAGTAATAAATTGTAATAATTAGTAATAATTAGTAATAATTAGCAATAAATTGTAACAATTAGTAATAAATTGTAATAAATTGTAATAAATTGTAATAAATTGTAATAAATTTTAATAATTAGTAATAATTAGCGGGAATAAGTAATAATTAGGGGGAATAAGTAATAATTAGTGGGAATAAGTAATAATTTGCGGTAATTAGTAATAAATTGTAATAATTAGTAAGAAATCCTAATAATTAGTAATAATTAGTAATAAATTGTAATAATTAGTATTAAATTGTAATAATTAGTATTAAATTGTAATAATTAGTAATAATTAGTAATAATTCGTAATAGTTAGTAATAAATTGTAATAAATTGTAATAAATAGTAATAAATTGTAATAATTAGTAATAATTAACAATAGATAGGAATAAATAATAAAAATTTGTAATAATTAGTAATAAATAACAATAATTAGTAATAAATAGCAATAATTAGAAATAAATAACAATAATTAGGAATAATTAGCAATAATTATAATAATTAGAAATAATCAGAATAATTAGAAATAATCAAAATAATTATAAATAATTAGACTAACTAGAATAAATTGGTACATTTTCCAGTAGTGTAATAATTAGTAATAAATTGGCACAATTTCCAGCAGATTGGCATAAGCTCTTTTGCCCAACGATTCATATCCTTACAACTTTCTCCCATTGAAATCATTATGAAAAATATGCTCCCACATATCAATATCCATTTTCATATGCATGAGAACAGAGAACAGCACGGCGAGACCTCCCTGCTCTCTATTCTCGTGCATATGAAAATAGATATGTGTACGTCAGAGCATATTTTTCATACTAATTTCAGTAGGAGAAAGTTGCAAGGAGATGAGCTGTCAGGAAAAAGAGGCTCTTTTCCTCGACAACTCATATCCTTGTAACTTTCTCCCACTGAAATCTCTATGAAAAATCTGCTCCGACGTACGAATATCTATTTTCATAAGCATAATGATAGAGAGCAGGGTAATGAGGCCCCCCTACTCTCCATTCCCGTGCATATGAAAATGGATATTTGTACATTAGAGCAGATTTTTCATAGTGATTTCAGTCAGATAAAGTTGTAAGGAGATGAGCTGTCAGGCAAAAGAGCTTCCTCCAATCCGCTGGAAATTGTGTCGCCCGTAATTAGTGGTAATCAGTATAAATTAGCTATAATTACTAATTATTGGTGGTAATTAATATAAATTATTATAAATTAATGCAGATTAGTATAAATTAAAAAATACTATAAATAACTATGAAATAATAGAAATTATTATAAATTGTTAGAAAAGTGAATTTAATTTTCTTCTCTTTTTTGGATAGTGTTTTTATTATATCAAATTATTCAAAAAAACTAATTATTTTATATTTTTTAGAGAAATATGGAACAAGGAAGTTGACAATAGTCATTATTAGATGATCACGCTTAGATAAATCAGTATAGGAATCCAAATGATTTTTGTTTAAATCCTATATATATTGAGGCTATTGAAGATTTCTTATCATTTGCATCATCCTAACCAGAATTTGTTTCATAAGGGACAATTAAGTGTCCTTATAAAAAATGTGCTCCGAGGATGTTTGAAACATTTGAAAATGTTGAGGTTCATCTATTGCATTTTGGTTTTCAACCAGATTATGTTTTATGATATTAACATAGTGAACAGAGTTCCAGAGAAGATATTAATAATTTGGTTCCGGCTCCATTTTCAAAATTTAGTACATGATGTGGTAGGTCCATATTTTCAACAAACTAAAACTCGGGATGATATTGATTTAACTCCTGAGTTGAAACCATATAAAATTTATGAGTTGTTGAGGTCCAATGAGGATGCCTTATATCTTGGTTTCAAGATAAGAAAATTTGAAGTGGTTGCAAAATTTATGGCTATTAAATCAGATAATGGAATGTCAAATAGCTGTTTTGATCAGATATTCACTTTGGTTAAAACACTGTTACCTGAAAGAAATGTGTTGCCTCTGAATTTATATAAGAGTAAGAGGATAGTTCATAATCTAAGTCTTGGTTATCAGAACATTCATGCATGTTCAAATGACTGCATCTTATATTGTGGTGAAAACGAGTCATTGGATAGTTGTCCCATATGTCGACAATCGAGGTATAAAGAGGCTCAACTAGGGAATTCTGGATTGATTTCTATAAAACAGTTGAGATATTTCCTACTTACACCCAGATTGTAGCATTTATTTATGTCTCATAACACAATGACATTGATTTCATGGAAAAAAACCAATATTTCAACATGTAAAAGATTAAATCATCCCTCTGATGGTGATTCATGGAAACATTTTTACCAAGTGAAACCATTGTTTTCTTTAGAATCTCAAAATGCGTGATTGATTATTTCTACTGATGATTTCTATCTATTTGATTCTTACAGTAGTTAGTATTCATGTTGGATTATATTTATATCTCTATACAATTTACCTCCTTGGATGTTGATAAAAGAGCCATATATCTTTTTGAACTTATTAATTCTAGAACATTCGAAAAAGAATATTGACGTTTATTTGAAACCATTGATTGATAGTTAAATTCATTGTGGAGTAATGGTGTCAGTATATATGATGTTGTTGTGAAAAAAAATTTCATACTAAAATATGCATTGATGTGGACAATTAGTGACTTCTCAACATATGGAATATTATCTGGCTAGAGTATATATGTTCCAAAATAATGTCTGTATAGTACGAGAGACAACAAATCATTTATGCTCATCAATGGGAAAAAACCTTGTTTTTTCAACTGTCAACATAGATTCCTTCCAACCGATCATCCTTTTTAGAGGAAAAAATATCATTTCAGAAAAGGAAAAATTGAAAAAGATGGACCTCCAAAAATGATCTTAGGTATATAGTTTAAATCAATTGTCTCTTCATTACCTCTAATCACATTTGGACCAATAATAAACCAACAAAAAATTGATGGATTTGGGAAAGAACACAATTTTATAAAATAGAGCATTTTTTGGGATTTTTTATATTGGTTTGATTTCTTGGTTCATCACATGTTGGATTTCATGCATATTGAGAAGAATTGCTTCGATAGTTTATTTCATACAGTTTTGGATACACCAAGTAAGACCAAAGATAATGTAAAGGCACAATTAGATCTTTCCCAAATTTGAAGGTGAACAGAACTTGAACTATTTAAAAATGTCAGATTATAGAAGTTAATGAATCTAAAAGTAGCTTATACACTATCCAAAGAAAATCAATTATTATTTTTTTCAGTGGATTATAGATTTGATACTTCCAAATGGTTATGATTCCAATTTGGGAAGATGTGTCAGAAATGGTCATATTACCAGTTTAAAAAGTCATAACAATCATGTTATAATGGAAATACTTCTATCAATTGGATTAAGTGGTTTATTGAATTCTATGATTTGGGATGCGATAATGTACATATCATATTTTTTTCCAAGACATTCGTGCAGTGAAAACAGACTACGATGCACTAAGCAGACTGCAAGAATATATTGTTTTAAATTTATGTAAACTGGAAAAAATATTCTCGTTGGATTTTTTTTGAATTAATAGAACATTTTATATTACATTTTCCACATGAAGAAAAATTTGGAGGTCCAGTACAGTTTTTATGGATGTACCTATTCAAGAGATGAATGAAAAAATTGAAGAAAAAAGTACGTAACAAAGCATCGATGAAGGCTCAATTGAAGAATCTTATTTGAAAGAGGAAATTTATTTTTCTTCTCCCATTATTTTCAATATGAATATCATTAAAAACACAACCATATGGTCAGTAATGAGAGAAATGTTGATGATGAAATGAGCAATCAATTATCAGTTTTTAATCAGCGTGAACTTGGCTTTGGTAGAGTTTATGAATGATGGATTTTAGATGATGAACATCACATAACTCATACATATGTTCTGCTAAACTATGAATAAATGAAACCATTTATACTTTGAGTTCTCCTATTAATTATTTTATAACCATTGTTACAATAAATTAATCTTATTTTATTTTTAGGTTATATGATAATCATATTAAGAAACAACTTCCACAATTATAGTAGCTTCTCTTGAAGAACATCGACAAAATAATTTTTCCTACCAGTTTCAAAAATTGGTAACATAAATTATTTATAGTTTAACATATAAAATAAATTTATTACTTGTTATATTGATAACTGTTTTAAATTTTTTTAAGTATCTCAACATGATGATAAAATTGATAATCAATTGTGTGTATTGAGTAACCCACCATCCAAAATGGTTAAATATTATAATGTATATGTGATGAATGGTTTTCGATTTCATACACGTGCATATGGGGAATAAAAAACACAATGAATAGTAGTGTTTTCTTGAGAGTATCTCATCATAGAGAAACAAAAGTTGACTTTTACGGCATGGTGAATGAAATTACTAAACTGTGTTATCTGGGACAAAATTATATAATGATGTTTAAATTTCAGTGGTTGGATACTGAGAGAGGTTTGCGTGTTTATCCGACCCATGGAATTGTTGATATTAAATATAAAAGTCTTCTTTTAGTAAATGAAATATTTTTATTGGCTAATTATACACATCAATTTTATTATGCAAATTATTATGCTACTTCAAGAGAGTTGGGTGATTGTTGGAGCATAATAAAAATTAAATCCCAGGAAAATTAGTCTACTCAAAGTGAATGTGGTTATGATAAATTGAAAGGAATTGAAATTTTTCAAGAGACTACTCCAAATCCATATTTTTCATGAAGAGACATGAATATTGATGATGACACCCCACAGTTAAGGGTTTATGGTGACGATGATGTTAATGATGTTACAAATTAATTCGAAATGACAAGAGATGATGAAACCAAAACTCATATAGAAATTTATGATACTGAGGAGGAATATGAAGACATTGGCATTGTCAGATATGAAGATGAGGATGAAGATGAACATTGACACAATTAAATGTTGGTTATAATCATATATAATATATATCTATATATAATAGTTATTTTAAATTTCTTTATAACAATAATAATTTTTTGTTTCAGATGGATGATGATCTATTTTTTCATTTTTAGGAGGATGGTCTACCTTTGGATGAGCAAGATGTTAGATCGTCTGACCCACAGACTATTGGCAGTTTAGGGAGTACTCGAAGGGGGTGTGGTCTTGCATGATTGATGATTCTTAACAGATTACAAGGAACAAGGCTCCAGATGAGGAATTAGAGCAGGCACATTCACCAGAGTAGAGCTAATTGGGCATGGAAGAATGAGACGGTCTGGCATTTCTATCGGTACCAGGCCTATGTGGCTCTGCACAGGACAACTAGCCGACTATCCTTTCAAAGGTGGGGAGATGACATCGCAACATTTGCTGGGGAGGGGCAGTTCCAAGTTTTCTTATTTGGGTTGATTTCCTAATACCTACAGGTCATTTAAAGTCACTTAAGACTTCAGGCCTTGTAAGGGTTCTACCACACCCCTTGAAAGGTGGATTATCAAAAATCAATAAAAAATTGAAGACCTTCGGGCCATTCTAGCTAATATACCAATGGTTTGATTATTTGTTTTTTTCAAATATTTTCACATATAGCTATTGGACATAGGATTGGTATATTTCATAATTATTTTTCTGAAGCATGGGTCACATGGGATTAGATTCCCATTGATTTTCATCACCTTATGTTCAATTATTTGCCGCTATGTAAATAAATAATATTTATTTTGAAATTTATTTAATTAATATCTTGATATTATAAATTATTTGTATGGTTTATGATATCCCATTGATGAGAGCATGCGTGAGGCTATCTGGAAGGCATGAGAGGGGATTATTCGTGACCGCTGCCGTTAGTTTTTGCACAATTTGAGAAGGAAAGCAATGATGAAAGCATGAGTGATAGAGTTTGATGAGTCTTGTCATGACCACTGACCTGATTACATTTCATCTCAAGTTTGGGATGGATTATGTTCACACTGGTTGGGTGGTCATTTTCAGAGGAGATCATCTATAGGTTGCAAAATCAGGGGAGACAGGAGGTGACACATTAAGCCGGTAGTCGTACATTTAGTATGCATAGGGAACATATGGTTAGTATTTTTTAAAATAATTTATATAAATTTAAATGTAAAAAAATTATTTTATATTCATATAGGTAGTCGAACAACCTGATATTACGAATTTCGACATTTATAGGAGGATGTACATCGATCTAGTCATTGGAAAGATTAGAGGTGATCGCCGGTGTCAGATTATGGTCAGTATAATTTCTTTTTGAGTTTTAAAATTAAATATAAAAAATATTTTAACTATTTTAATTTTAAATTGCAATTGAAGGAGTCATATGAGGCCACGACATCTCAGATAGAGACTAAGAGCCGGGTCGAGATCGATGATCAGATCAGTACCCACCGATTTGATGAGGTAGCATGGATGCAGGCGACCCAATATGCCTTCGAGAAAGGTAGAGTTGTAGGTATCGACTCTCGATTGACACTTGGGAGTTATTATGGTACCGCTGTGATGTCAGCGTCTATATCAAGAGGAGCTCGTAGAGATTCATCATCATCTACTGCACAGTATCAGGAGAAATTGTGATCTTAGGGTGAACTTATAGAGAGTGTGTGTAGGGAGTCGGAGGAGATGCATCAAGGGTAGCAACAATAGTAGGAAGAGCTTCGATGACAACAACATGAGGAGATGCGTCGATGATAGCAGTAGTACCATGAGAAGATGAAGTACATGCAAAATTTGACTCATGATTTAGGGATAAAGTTCCCTCCACCATCTCCTCCATCTCCTCCAGAAGACCCTCCCCCTCAATGATGTGTTTATTTTTTATGATAAAACATTTGAATGTAATTTTTTTTGTAATATTAACTATTTACATTTCTATATAGTGCATTTATTATATTATTGTGAACATTGAATTTATTATTATTTTATTACCTTATTTATTTTTATTATTTTTTATATTTTATATTTTATATTTATTATTATTATTATTTTATTATTATTTTTATATTTTTACGAATATTGATGTTTTTATTATTTTATAATTATTTTATAATTTTTCTAATATTAATATTATTATTTCATTAATAATAATAATAATAATAATATATTAATAATATTATTTTATTTTTTTATATTTTTTTATTTTACTAATATTAATATCATTTTATTATCATTATTCTTATATTAATATTATTTATATTATTATTAATAATAATATTATTTTCTAATAATATTATTTTATTATTATTAATATTATTTTATTTAATTATTTTATTTTTTATTTTTTTAAGCTATTTGCGATGAGCTCTTTTGCTAAGGGTCATCTCCCCATCACAAATAGTATTTCCGATGAGACGTCGCAATAGTTTTTTTTAAAACATCGAGAAAACTATTTGCAATGAGACATGGACCCGTTGAATGGAGTTTTTTAAAAAACCTCAGGAAAACTATTTGCGACGAGATGTGGACCCATCACAAATAGTTTTTTTTGGGATGGTCCATTGTAAAAAAAACTATTTATGACGCCCTAATCTACAATGGGGAATTTGCGATGGGACCCCATCGCAAATGCTCTATTGAAAATAAACCAATTTCCAATAGTGTTCCCCAGGGTATACATCACAAAATTTCTATATGCAGTCAGAAGTCAAGCCACAATGGTAGTCTTACTCATGATGGAATTTGTTGCGAAGGTCCTCCCTATAGTTCTATTTTATTTCGACATGAAGATCCCCCCTTGCCGAATCAATTGTAAGAAAACCCTCATATCATGAGGCACTTGAAAAGATAAAGAAAGTCACTCCTTATGGATTTTCATTGAAAAGTTATATCCTTTCCCAACCATAATACAACCCAAGACAACATTCATTATCCAAACTACCATTGGATTGTCTTCCTTCTAACATAGAAAAAGAGATTCCCCCTAATCCCACCATTTACAATAAGGTTGATGGGAAATGCCAACTTGGTGAGACTAGGTAGAGGAATCTTCTATAGATTACGAAGAGATTGCATATTTTATGAGGGAACAATTAGCTAAATACAATATACTGGTCATGTTTTGGTTATTAGCTAATCCTCAACATGGTATTCTAGAAACACTATCAGAAGAACGTGTGCATGAAATTCACCTAAACCCATGAGAAAATCTTCATCACCTAAACTATAAATTGTTGCCACATAACAGATATAAAAATAATGTTAAGGTAATCGAAGAAATACATCATCAAATAGACCTAACTACCCTTTCATCTATACAACACTTGAAATCAAAAAAAAACAATAGAAGATTTTCGAACACACATGTCTTGATGCGTTAAGAAAGTTACTCCTACTGATCATTGATGCCCCACTCGGTGTTTGTATTTGGGGATGGGGTGAGCATGGAACATTTCACTTCACCCCTCTCCCAGATTAGAAAATACCACCAAAGATGACATCATGTAATGTCATCACTTCAAGTTAGCTCTCACAAGTGATCCTCATTTACGAAAGATGGTATGATCAACATAAATTGGCCCTGAACAAATCACTAATACATTGAGCTCAATGAGAGAAATTCATTGAAATACTCTTGAATTAAGCATCCAAGAAGGTTGAGCAAGATTCTCTCTTAAGGAAAGACAATAAAAAAATAATAAAAATTCCTTCAAAAGTAATTAGATTGCATGAAAAATCATATAATTAACTTGAATAATGTTTGAATGAAGATTCACAATATCAAAAGGGAAGATACATGAGTTGTATCCACAACAATACATGGGAAGCCCCAACCCACAAGGACAGGGGGATTTTTATGAAAGAAACCCCCTTTAATATTTTTAAACCCAGTTCAAAGAAATCTAGAAATGGATCAAGGGATCCCCAACCCGTAGGGATGGGGGAATTTTTACCTCAACCTCCTTCCCCAATGGAAATCGGTCTTTTTACTCTTAGGAGGAGTACCGTAAGGTGGACCCTCCCAATTTATCCCATCTCATGACCTACCTTCCTCATTGGGATGCATATGACAGAAATTTGAAGAGATTTCCTTTGGATTGTCCTTGAACAAAAATCTCTAAGAATATCCTTGAAGGGGGGGATGAATCCCAATGGTGATTGCAAGAAAAAAAATCTATCAGGGTTAAAACTACTCTTGAATATCACCACTCATTCAGAATATATACCCAAAACAACCGACCTTCCTATCATTATAATACTAGTGAGACACCTTAAAGGCATTATGCATCGATAAATGTCATTATTACTATCCTTGAAGACGTTAAAGAAAATGAATACGATATATAAGAACATGAGGAAATGTTTCCATATGAAATACAATCCACTTGGAAATGACCAAAATGGGTGTGCATACCACAAACCAAAGGATCAATAAGAATTTTGGGACTCCCTCAAAGGCTCCACTACTGCATTCTTGGTGAGAATCAACCAAGAAAAAGGGTAAAGGAGTGTCCATGTCTCACCCACCACCATAAGAGGTTTAACCTATCATAGTTGAGGAAATAATTACTCCGTATGAGGAGGAGATGAATGAGCTAAGAAAGATCAACATAGAATTACTCAGAGGAAACATCCCTACTAGGTATATTCTTCAAGAATAGCCTCATATCACTTTCATAGCTAACATAACTCAGTAAGGAGAGTTGTTCATGAAAAAAAAATCAGAATTAGAACATCCTCTCAATGCAAGTTATTAACAACCAATATACATGGACCCCAAAACAATGAGATATCAAGAGTTCCCTATATTAGGGATTAAATTAGAGTAATGTTATATGAATCCTCATAGGCTAGTATACATAGGTTACCAACTGTAGATATCGGTAGAGCCTCCGCATCCCGCTCAACCCTTTACCCTGAATGGATGGATGCAACTCTCCCATCACCAAAATTTAGGAATCCTATGTTTTTGAAATTCAATGGATTAGGGGATCCAGAATAGCATTTGAAACACTTTTTGTCTCAGTGTGGTCCTATGATTGGAACCCTTGAGTAGAAAGAGGTATCCAAGATCATGTGTTTTGTGTATACCTTAGAGGGATTGACCTTCATCTGGTATATCGATTTACCAGCTATATCGATCAAAATATGTGAAGAGCTGTGCCAAAAATTATTCTATCAATTTAGACCCATGCTATAAAAGTCAATATTCCTTGACCTATAAAGTTGTAAGTAATGGTAAAATGACAGGGTCTCAAATTTTATCACAAGGTGAAAGGGTTTAACTTATTCCCTAAATCTATAACTTCCTCAAGATGAATTGTTGGGTATTTTAATTGAAAACCTTCATGATAAGATAAAAATTCCACTAATACTAGTAAAGTATCTAGGTGGGTTCTAGGATATTTTTATAGTTTCAAATAGGCTGGAGGATTCCATATTGTGAACGGGATCCAAATCCATACCAATGCCAGTTGTTCAGGAAAAAATAATGGGTAGAGTGGAAACCATGACTGTTGCCTTAAAAATGGTCTCTATACCAGATCTATATCCAAATCCCATAGCTCCTCACACAACAAATATTATTGAAAAACAACATTAGAAATAATACCACTACCAGGATGAAGGAAAGGAGTATAAATGACCCCCATTCCAAAACTAAAAGAGAAATGTTTATTCCTTCCAAGAGGAGAAAGTTCCATGACAATTTATAATAGCTATGGAGAATAATTTATTAAGGATTCTAGAACCTAAAAGGACCGATCAAGTTGGTTTTAATGATAGACCAAATTAATACCCCTTTAACCAAAAATTGGGCCACACCATTCAATATTGTTTCATTTTTAAGGAAATTATGCAAAAGATGGTTGATTCTAGGTAAGTGAAGCTGGGTAAACCAATAACATAAGTGACATGTATTTCTTCTGCTACTCTAGAAGAATAAGGTTAATGGAATGAAGTTACAAGTAAGGGTGCACAAAATTTAATCAATTGGATGACTATAAAAATAATCAATTAAACTCTTGTTATCCTTAGGGCATAGTTAAACCAACCAATCATGTCCTCAATTTATTATACTATGATTGGACCAACTTCATTGATACCACAATCCTTTAAGGGTTATTCCTCCAAGAAGAAAAATAATTGAATTAAAAAACCAAGTGTAGGAATATGAGCCTCTAAAAATGCCAAATCCAATCCGTACACTCTCATATTTTATGCCTATACTCCCAAGAGTATGGGAACCATCCCACCAAATGGTACTATAATAATTTTCCACTCAGGTGGAATCCTTGTCAGATGAATAATTAATATCCAGTTCCATTAATGTCATTCACTTAATGGATCCTTTTTCTGACTATGATCAAACTTATGAACCCATGTTCCCTATCCCAGATCTATGAACTAGGGTTATAGGATACATAAACCGAGGATGCGGGGGAATACGTAGTCATGGAAAGACATAATATTCTAGCCACATCCCTTACAGAGCTATTTATACTGTTGAGTCTCATGGAAGATCCCTTTAACGAGCGCATGAATAGAAGATAAACATACCCACAATGGATAATAATTTTCGAGACCCAATTATTTTGAAATATTGACTGGAAGGGGTGAAATAATCTCTTCAACTTGGATTTCAAGGCAGGATAAGCCGACCTAATCCGAAAATAGAAAAGTTCCCTCAAAATCTTCTCAACTACATGACTCATTTAACCCAGACACTTCAACCTCTAGAGTTCCTAATATGGAACAACTCCCCATAGGAATACATAGACCTTTGAATCAAAAATACGACATCCTGAAGTAATTGGATGCATTTATAGTGATAATTTCAATACTAGATGCTCTTAACTTATCAAACGATCTCCAAGAAGCCCTTATAGAGGCCCTGATAATAACTCAAGAGTTCAAAGATAAGGCCACTACTGTTGAGGTATACTATATAGAGATAGACCCTATAGAATTTCATATGGTTATCTCTTTTACAGATCAAGAAAAGGATACTATGATGCAAGGTAACATCAGAACACTATATATATCGAGCATACTAGATAACATTGATATTTGATGATATTTCATCAATAATGGATCAAGTGTCATTCTAATTCCAATATGAATAATTTTTTAGTTGGGATATAGTGATGCTGACCTGTCTCCTTATCTTATGATGCTTCAAGGGTATGAAAAAAGAAAACAAAAACTCCTTGGCTTGATAAAGACCAGAACTTAATTTGGGGAACTGATATCTGACCGTGAATTCTTGGCCATCCAGTGGGATACAATCTTCAACATCCTACTAGGAAGGCCTTATTTGCACTAACATGTGGTAATTCCTTCATCATATCACCAATTCATCAAGTACTACATTAATGGGTAAATTGGTATATTACATGGTGATAAATCTCCATTTGAATCTTGGAGTCTCAATACATTGATGCATAATTTTATCAGAGAGAAGGGAAGAAACCAATGGATGATGAGGTTTCTTAGTTTACTACCCCAAATGGTTTGTAAATGACCCTGGACTACCAATTCAAGTAGCTCAGTGATGAGTATGTGCTGCCCATCATCCAAATTTAAAATGTGAGTTTAGAATTAGGCATGTACTCATCAAACCTCATGATATCAGTCATGTCTTCTAAAATTAATAGTACTAATTAGGTCTCTAATCCTCCTATCAGTGGTGACTCTTGAGGGGAAAATACCCTCTCTTTATCCCCAAAAATTCATCAGACCCCAACACCATCAACTAAATCTAAAGGAATTTTCATATCATCACTGTAAAATAAAGACATATATGCCTCTGAATCTCATAATATTAATATTTTTTCTAAATCTAAATATTCCCCTTCACCACTCATCTATCCTAACATGGGCATGGAGGAAGAGGAAGAGGAGGAGGAAGAGGAATAAGAAGAGGAATATGAGGATGTCCTTAAATATTCTCCTCCAACATTTGAGGAAGGTGTCACTACCACTATTGATGAACTCCAATAGGTAAATCCAGGAACATAGGAAGATACAAAACCTACACTAATAAGTATTAATATTTCCATCTAAGAATAAGTGGTATATTCCTCATTCTTAAAGAAGCATCAAGATATGTTTTCTTGGAATTATACAGAAATTGTAGGCCTTGATTCTTATGTGGATTCCCACCACGTGGAACTACTAGAAGATCATCATGGTTACAAGTAAACATCCAGAAGAACACATCCAACTTATAATACCAAGGTTAAAGATGAAGTTGATAAGATCATAAAATAAAACTTCCTTCAAAAATTACAATACCTAAAATGGCTCACCAATATCATCCTAATGGTAAAATCAGGGTGTCCATCGACTTCATATATCTCAATCGGAACTTCCCAAAATATGAATTCCTAGTTCTGATTACAGAACTTATGATTGATGTGATGTATGTATACCAAGATCTCCTTAATGGATAGCTACTCAGGATACAACCAAATATGAATTAACCCTAAATATGAATAATCTATTACCTTCAGGGCACCCTAAGGGGTATACTTCTATTAGGTGATTCCCTTTGGCCTAATAAATTTTGGAATTACATACCAATGTTCTATCAATCACATCATCAAACCCTTTATAAGAAAGTATATTGAGTGATACATTGATGATCTTTTGGTGAAATATTAACAACATTTTGACCACCTTTCTAACCTTGAGGTCTTCTTTGAAAATCTACGACAACACAACTTGAAAATGAACTCCCTGAAATGTGCTTTTGGTATCACCTAGAAAAAGTTTCTGAACTTCATAATATTCCATAATGGAATTAAATTTAAACCTAAGATCAAATAGATTATCCTTGATGTGTTAACTCCTTGAAAACTCAAAGAACTAAGGGGACTACAAGGGAACACTGCCTATATCTGAATCTTTATATAAAACCTTACAGGAAAATGTTTTCCCTTCACTAAGCTGATGAAAAAGGGGGTTACATATCAGTGGATTGATGACTATCAGGAAGCATTTTATAGTCTCAAGAAATATCTCCTAAGTCCACCAATGCTGATTCCTCTTATCAATGGAAAGTTTCTTATTTTATATATGACAGCTTTAGAGTAATCATTGGGTGCTTTCCTCATACAAAAGAATGATTCTGGAAATGAAAACAATCTCTATTATCTCAATTAAATCATGCTTTATACTGCGACTCATTATTCAGATATTGATAAGAACCGTCTATCATTAATTTTCATAGTTTAGGAACTAAGGTGCTACCTATAGATCCCCAAGGTCCATTTGATCTCTTGAAATTCCTTACTCAAATATATCCTAAAAAATACAATATTTACTAGATGTTTGGCATAGTGGGTGGTTATTTTGTAATAGTTTTACATTCAGTTCATACCTCAAAAGGTAATAAAAGGGAATTATTTAATAGATTTCCTCACATAGCATCCCTCTTCAGAAGAAATACCTATGAATAATAAATTTCCAAACAAAGAGATATTCTCTATCCAGGGATCCCACAAAACATGGGATTTTTACTTTGATGTCACCTCCATAATACCAACCTGAAAAATAATGGAAGACCCCAAGCTCAATAAAGTTGAATTGGGAGTCATTCTTATCTCTTCAACAAAGGCTGATCTACCTTATTCCTTCCTTTTTTCAGAAGGATACACCAATAATAAGGTAGAATATCAATCCCTTATTGTAGGATTAGATCTCTCACTATAAATACTAGTGACCCATTTGAACATTAAAGGTGATTTAGAGTTAGTAATCAAGCAAGTAAATGGTGATTATGATATCAAAAAAAGAATAGATAATCTCCCTAATTTATTACGTCTGAGGGTTTATAGAGGAATTCCCTTTATAACAAATGTTGTCTCACATCCCACACTCATATAATGATCAAGAAGATACACTAAAAAATATGGATACATCTTTTAAATATGGATAAGGATGAAATAGTTATCAAAATTTCACATCATATAATGGTATCATCATTTATTTATTGTAGCATAGAGAGATCAATGAGGTCAATTACACCCCTAAATCAGATAATCTTGAAAATGGTTAGATGATAACCATCCTGGACTACCTCCAAAGTGGGACTCTTCCATTAGAAAAATCTAGGAAAGAGAAAATCCAAAAATGACCAGTCAAATTCATTATCTATGATAGCCCAATCCATTAGAAGGGCCTCTATAAATGAGGCATTGATGAATTTCTCCTCATATTAATTGATGGAGAGGACACTATTATTATTATGAAATAAGTTCATTTTAGTTACAGTGATTCCCACTAGTTAGAAAATAACATTTCTTGTGAAATTAAGAGGCTTGGATATTTATTACCTTTGATGGAACAAGATTTCACCCAATTCACTAAAAATTTCCACCCCTTTCAAGTGCATTCCCCATCAGCCCCTACTGGTTTTTCATACTTTCAAATACTCATGGACATTCACTGCATGGGAAATGTTTGTCGTTGGACCATACCCTCACACTATATCTAAATAGTTTAAATATATCTTCATTATTACTGAGTTTTTTTATAAATGGGATGAAGTAATACCCCTCAAAGAAGTATGGATAAAAAGTATCATCAATTTCATGATGTTAAAAATCATTAATAGGTTTCGTTTCCCTCATACGATATTGATGGACAATGGCCCCAAATTTTTTTCTTCCAAAATTTAAAGGCTATACCAGGAGTATAACATTGATTATAACCATTAATATGACTATATTGTAGTGAAAAAATGGAAATACATAGGCTTTTAACAAAACTCTATCAAACATACTTTATAAAATGGCAGAGAAGGATAAGAAATCCTAGTCTGAAAATATTCTACATGTCATGTGCGCCTACCATACCACAACCCATAATCCTATACAAGTGACCTCATATTAACTAGTATATGGAACATAAGTAGTTTTTACCATTGAATTCAAATTTAATTAGATCTGTATTTCCATTTTTGATCAATTATCTACAGATGAGTAGTCTTGGAAGAATTTGGATGAATTGGAATGACTTTATGAGAAGATACTATGAACCTTGAATTACTTAAAAGTTCATCAAAACTGGATAGTGAAATCTTTCAACAAGAAGGCTCACCCACATTTATTACTTCAAAGAGAACTAGTTTTGGCTCTTAGGACCCTGATGATACCTGGGAAGAAACCTCCAAAGCTTGAACCAAATCAGGAAGGGCCTTTTCTTATCTATAAGTTCTATTCCAATGGATCATATTCATTGATCACCTTGGGCGGTGAGCATATTAAACCCCTACTAATGAAATATCTATCAATAAATATTTCTTGTGATTAACTGAATATGGTCCTAATCATATGAACAAAAAATAAAATACACAATTAATCCTTACCACATGAAGTTAAACAGCACAGAGTTGTCCTTATCGCACGACCCTAGAAGGAATGAACCATACCATCCTAGTCACAAGAAGTTAAACTATATGAAAACTTCTCTAGTACATGACATTAAAATGTAGTCTTTCCCTATTCACCAAGAATATGATAACCCATGAGATTGGCCTATGAATCCTCATGTGACTGCCATGGGATGCCTCATATGATATGATTTCCGGAATGCCAGAGAAAATTTTCACTTAGGATGATTTCTAAAATTTCTAAGTAGTTTTTTCATGATATTATTTCCTAAACAGTTAGGTAAATTTAATACATAAGACCCACATACCTTGTTGTAACTCCTTCCATGTCACAAGTATCCTTACTTCATGATGTTAAACTACATGGAATATTCCTGAGTGCACGACCTTAAAAGGCACATGGATCGTCCTGATCACTCAACATTAACACTACAGGTTAATTCCTTTTAAGTATGGATAAATCTGGGAACTATGTGTGTCTTAAATATATATTTTACAAGATATATAATGACACATAGATCCCTCATCCTAGGCCTAGTTGTAAATTTTTTTGTCCCATTTCCTACATATGAGTCATATTAGTGAAGGGAATATTTACCCATAACTATGTATGACTTGATTTATATTTACATAGGATACATAGAGATGCCTATATACAAATTCCAAGCTCAAGTGTGATTGTATTTTCTATTATAACAACCCTGCTCTTTTATTTCACACTTAAAAATGATTTATTACATAAACTTCACTTGATACAACATAGAATATTAAGAGGTATAGTGTCTTTGGGGCTTAGGATCATTACATAACAACTTAAAACATGAAATAACACATCTTTATTGAAAACTTCCTTTACATGACCACTACATTCCCTCGTACTTAGCATTGCATAGGAAAACCTGAGGACATGAATGAGAAAAGGGTGAGCTATAAAGCCCAGTAAGGGAATAAACATGGAATAACATGAGGAATATAGTACATGTTAGAAAATAGGTATATCAATGGATCACAAGAGAAACATTAACATAAAGGCATGATAAATCATGATAATCATAACATTGAAATGTGGAAACAACACTTAACATGGAATTATAATGAGCCAAGGCTCATTGCACATGGAACATGAGTAAACCCTAATTGCACATGAAGCATGATTCAACACACATTGCACATGATGTATCATGATACTATACTTTACCCAATGCATTAGAGCACTATCAGGGCAAGTTTTCATTTCACGTATAAGTGCGCCCATGGATCATGGAATCAATCAACATCATAAGTTATTCCATGATTAATTAAGGTGTAATAAATACATTAAAGTACCATTAAATATGTATATGTTTATAAATATGAATACCCTTGATAAATACATGGGTATGGTATTCACTACACAATGATCTTAGCTTGGAAAAACGTGGTGCAATTTCGGCAGCATAACAACGTGACATAAGGATTCATGAAAATGGTTGATGAGAGAGAAAAGGGTGTCTCATAATATATACATGAAATTTATAGTAAGGGGGTAATATATATACATGTCCCAAAAAATGTAATTGAATTTATATTCATAATACAAAATAAATACTTGGATGTAAAAGAGGAGAGAGAAATCCCTCAAGGAATTCTGGCATGATAACGGGTGTACATGGGAGGTATTAATGAGAGAGAAAGGGGTCTCCCATCATCCAAACATAAAGAGGACAGTATGGGGGATGTGAGAAATCATACCCCAACATTTTTAATTAAAAAAAAGGGCATAAAAACTTAACGAAAATTGGACAAAAATGAGAAAAGAAGAAATCTCTTACTTGGATGTGTGATCCCAAAGGCTTGGGAGAGGCTTGAGAGAGGATTATTGGGAGCTTGGGAAACCTTGGGAGGATTATAGAGAGATTAGGGAAGGGGTTGGTCGAACTCCAAAGGCTTTGAGTGAAGAGGAAGTGAGAGATTGGGTGGGTTTATGTAGGAAATGAGAGGGAATTCTTTATTATTTAGGTTTGGGACACCTCACATTAAACTAATCAAAACCACAAACCATCCCATGGTTTTTTCCCATGGTTTTTTCCAAAGGGGAATGGAAAAAATATTTTATAATTCCAATGGCCTAAATTCTTAAAATAATAGGTTTTATTATGTGGATGTGAGTCACACTCTTAAGGAAAACAATTTAAAAAGACAAAATGTTTTATAAGTCTTGGAGGGTCCACTAAAGCTTTATAAAATAAATCAAACAAATCTAAAATCATATTATTTTAATTCTAAAACATATATTGAACGAACATAATGTTTATATTATTTTATTACATCACTATCGGGTCATTATGATGTCATAAAACATGTTATATATTTAAAAGGTATTTAATTTTTACCCAAAAATTCAACTGTCTCAGAAAATTATAAAAAACTCAATGTTGGATAATTTAGTCATCTTGATTCCAAAAATAATATTCATTTTATCTAAATAATTTTCTAAATATGTGAATTTTTACTTTTAAAATAAAAATTGGCATTTATCGAAAATTCATGGGTTTTGACAAAAACGGATTTCAAACCTTTATAAAAATTATAATTGCATTCATAAAATTATATGATCATTTATATTTAATAAAAATTAATTTAATTATAATAATATTTTATTAAAATATTATTTAATTCCAAAATACATTAATTCATCAAAATGGATTTCTTAGTTGAATATTAACTAAAAATACAATTTGTGCTTTAAAAACTATTTACAAAGTAACTATAATAAAATGAATGCACATTATTTATATAAAAAAAATAATGTAAATAGTCATAGTGCTAGGGTATTTTTACATAAACACTTATAACACCCGCATAAGACCGAAGGGTAAGGTGTGCGATGGTGACAGACTCTTGGGGTGGCTCAGATAACATCGCTTAGGTGGTAATCTCTATTAACTTCTACTTCTCCCGTAGTCGGTTCCGCTCAAGCTTAACATGTTCAAGCTCGGCTTGGGCTTGGTCAAGAGCGAAGCCCAATGATGTTACCTCCTTTCTGAGCTCCAAAAAATGGGCTTCGTACGGGGAAAGTCTACTGGATGAGGCCATCGCTTCCTTTTTTTGAGTAAATTGGATTTGTTAAAGCCCTATATTTATACTAATCATGTGATAATTGTTCAATGGTTATATTAGCAACGATCACAATTCATAATGGTATTTTAAAATCCAGAAACATAAAACCAATGAAGTTCACATTTCATATAACCATAATAAGACAATTAATTAGATCAAGAGGAATTTTCATTAATGAAAGTTTAGGTCGTTACATCTATTGTTTGACTCCATGTCATTTATTCACTTAGAGTTCACCATTTTTTGTTTTTGATGAAAAAATAGATAGATGCCTGACGATTGATTATGGGTGGTTGAGTATGGTTGCACAATCATTCACGTTAGGATCACTATTTTTTTCATATCCAATTTTTGGTTGTTTCCAATGGGTTTTATTCATGGAACTAGAAACACCCAATGATTCTCGTATCCATGATGATTTGTGGATCTTCTTTCCAAAGGCATTCAGTCATTAAAGGATTTTACTGATGATGCTTAGGAACTCACAATAGTTAAGAGGATGGGAGGTCTGGATCGTTGTACCATTTTGGGGGGGTATTGTTACCCACTCCAAGACTCTCTTATATATTTAATTCATATTAATGAATCTTTTATAAACCTTAAAATAAAATTGTTCACCCTTCGCATTTTTAATCAATCACATATACGTAGAGGGGTAACCATCCGTATGCATAAAAATTTATCCATCAATGAAAAAATATACATGTATATGAAGTTCTCCATTATGATATCCACCTATATATATCATAGGTTCTCCATATATTCTAATTATTTATACAGTAATTATTTATTTAAATGATCATGGTTAAAAGCCTCATGATTGAGTGCTCTGAAGTTTATTTCCATCTAGGAAGGCAGTTAGAGTTTTGATATTGGGATCAGGCCCATAAGAGGGGATTCCTATATATCCCATTAAAATGAATTATAAACCACATAGTTTAGTACCACATAATAGGACATGTCATACCTTTTAGGGTCATGTGATAAGGACCAAACAATGAATTTCAGTGTCATGCAGCATGGACATCCAGGAGAAAGGTTCCTAATAAAGGATGGTGTATGACTTATACTAGAGTGGCCCTTTTTGTTTAGTCCCATGTGAATTATATCCTTCTAGGTCAGGGATATGATATTATTTGTAATATTTACCAATAAAAGATATGGTGGAGTTGGAATGTCAGGTTTGAACCACATGGAGGCTTCCTATATATCCCATTGGAATGGGAATCAAATCCCATGTAGTCTGGGAGTGTTTAAGGTCTTATAAGGTCAAAACACTTCATTGATATCAAGGAATATTTCTAACTTAACCAAATCACTAAGATATACATAATATAAGTGGTAATATTACATGGAGTACCACTCTCAATTATATTTGATCAAGATATGAGGTTTACCTTGAGGTTCTAGATAATACTTCAACATGAATTGGATGTATAGATGATTTTCAATACAACTTATCACCCTCAAATGGATGGTCAGTTTGAAATAACCAGTCAAAATCTTGAGGATATGCTGAGATAATTTACAATGAATTTACAAGGATATTGGGATTAACACCTTCCCCTAGTGAACTTATCATATAATAACAATTTCAATTCTATCATTAAAATGAAACCTTATGTGGATCTATATGGGAAGATGTGTTAGAATCCAATATAATGGGATGATTTTGGAGATAAGAATCTAATGAGACCTGATCTTATCTAAGATATGACATATAAGGTTTAAACCATTCATTATCATATAAAATACGTGAAAAATAGATAGAAACTATATGCAGAATATTGTCAAAAATACCTAGAGTTTGAGGTTGGAGATAAGGTATTCCTTCTTATATCACCATGTAAGATAATCACGAGGCTTGGGAAAAAGGGAAATCTTATAACTAGATACATCTACCCCTTTAATATCCTTGATTGAATCAGAGCTGTAGCCTATCGACTAACTCTCCCACCTAACCTATCTCAAGTATATGATGTGTCCCATGTATCCATCTTAAGGAAGTGCCTACCAAACCCCTCACATGTACTAAATCTAGTGTAAGTACCTTTGGAAAGTGATATTTCATGTGAGGAGTATCCAGTGAATATTTTAGACCATAGATACAAATTTCTATAAAAACAAGACAACTCACATGGTCAAAGTACCGTGGCAGAATCAAAAGTTCAAGGGAACAACATAAGAATGAGAAGAGGTGCTGAAATAGAAGTACCAAAACCTATTTTAGTATATGAAATGATTTTTTAGGGTGAAAATTTTAAAAGGGGTAAGAATATAATGGCCTTAAATTTTATAAATTAAATTCATTTTTGAATAAATAAATTAATTTTAAGTAATGTAATTATAGAAAACACATACACTACATTGGTTATTTTTGACCGTTATAAAATATAACATGTTGGATTTAAATGATCATTAAGAAACATTTACAATTGATAATATAGAAATTATGAAGTGACCATTAAGAATAGCATATATTAAGTATTATGATAATATTTATTTGACATAGAAGGAAGGAGTGATTAACTTGACTAGTGGGACCAGACATTATGAAGCCCATTTATTAGAGATTTCAAGAGAAATGAAATCCATATGTTTTTCCCTTGACCAATCCCAATTGTACATTAAAAAATTGAAACTTGAGTGAAACCATTTATGGGATAAGTTCAATATTATCAAGATCACCTCCCAAACTATGTTCGCTAAACCACCCCAAGAAAGTACCACCATCACACATCTTACCCTTAGGGCGTAAACTAGTGTAATAAAGGCTTATATATATAGAACCTAGTAGTATAAATTTTATATTTTCCATTTTAGTAAAATAATTATTATATTTATCCCTTTTTATTATTACTTTATACATATGATTATATAACGTGTTTAATAAAAACTAGATCTTGATATGAAGAAACCAAAATTGTATTTTTGGGAAATATTTATTTTCAATTAAAACACTCTTTTTGTTGAATTCAAGAATTTTAAATAAATTATATTTTCATGAAATATTATTATTCATTAATATTTATTTAAATGCAAATGATAATATAATTTAACTAAGACCAATGTAATTTTCATAAGGGTCAGAAAGTTGTTATTGTCATAAAAACTAGTATTTTCAAGTTAATAAGGATTTTCATTTAAAAGTTTAAATTCACACATTTTTAAAATAATTTTATTAAAATAAATATTATTTTTGAAATCATAATTTTGAAATTATAAAATAGTTATTTTTTCATAATTTTCCAAGATAGTTGAATTTTTGGGTAAAAATTAAATATATGATAAATTTACAATATGAATTAGGACATAATAATAGCCTAAAAGTGATGTAATAAATTCTAAAAAAGTCTTACACAACCAAAAATATATTTCCTCTTTAAAATAATGGTTTTCATGTTATTTTATTAATTTTACAATCCTATAATTAATCCTCAAAAACCTATATTTTATTTTAATGTTTTAAAAATAATTCTTTATGAACACGACTCAATTCCACATAATGAATGATATTATTTTAATGATTTTGGTTATTATAATAATAAAATATTTTAAACCACTTTTCTTTGGTATAAAATAGTTGAAAAAACCATGGCAAGGTTTGTGATTTTGATTATTTTATCACTTAGAGTCCAAAATCTATGTTTGAAAATTAATAAAGAACTTATCTATATTTTTCTAAAAATACCCACCCATACTCCCATTTCTCTTCACTAAAAACCAATTGAGAAATAATTACATACTACTATACCTCTCTAAATCCCTCATAATGTGTTACCAATCTCTTAATAAGATCCTCCCAAGCTTTTAAAAGCACCCTCTTATGGTAAGGGATTCCCTCATATTCCTTTTTATTCAAGTACTTTCTTTGTAGCAAGCCTTTTGATTTCCAATTTTTCAAATTTAATGTGTTTTTAAACATATATTTACTTTATTTATGGTTCCCAAGTAATGATATATTACCTTTCAGTCACATTAAAACCTCACATGAATCTTTATATACACCTGTTCTGCTGCTAAAATTATCCCATGATTTTCTATACCAAAATTTTGTGTTGTTAATACCCATACCCATTTCCACTCAAGGGTATTCAAATAGATGTAACCAACCTTAATTTATTTTAGACTTACATGTATTTTACCCACAATCCTTAATCATGGAATTAAAAGTGATTAAAATTGTTCTTATGTTGTATGATCTATGTGGTACACAAATGCATGTACATGAAATGAATGTGATGAGTGGTCCTGGAATTATATATCCCTCTAATGAATTGGGTAATGTTTTTATCTCATAAAATACCATGTATGGTACAAAAAAAAATTATCCTAATCACACTGTGTTATAATGTATTGGCTATTAGTGTTGACTTATTCATATGATGTTACGTTTTATATTGTTTCTATATTCCCATGATGCTTTGATGTTATAATCTTATACCACGCTTCAATGATTATCATTATGATTCTCACTTTTCTATGTCATCATGTTGTACCTCTTAAATCAAATGTAAAACTTTACTTTACGTTATTCCTTGATTATTCAATTACTGATCTTTATAGATTATCCCTTTATTATGTATGTCCATAGGTTATCCTGTGTAGTTTTAGAAGATTAATGGAATTTTAAGGGCATGTTGTGAAGTTTCTAAATAATGTTATTGTATTCCTATTTAAGGTTATTATGATATGTATCTAATTACCCATAGTTACTAGGCCTATTGATCTTTTTGGATTGTGTTATGTATATCTTAATGTAATTGATCATGAATTAAAGTGTATAAAAGATATGGGTTGTCATATTGACCATATTATATAATCAATTAAGGGAATCAGTTATTTCTTATTGAAGAAATTATCCATTGATCTTCTTTATTACCAGCTCTGAATAACCCTTGATGTATAATAAAGTAATTAATGTTCACATGGCCAATTTTAATCCTACAATAAGGGCCCAATATTATATTTTATTATAGTTCATACTTTTGATTATATGAAGGAATATAGAATAATTCCCTTTTACAGGGATATGAACACAATCCAAAAACTAACTCTATTAAGATTCAGGACTTCTATTATTCTTACCATCAGACTCCTAGAATCATAATCAATGTAAACTTTCCATGACTGAGAGGTTATGTGTATAGATAATGATTCTTTATCATGGTGATCCATGTATAATATATATTCTTATAGGATATGATAAAATGTGAGAAATCCTTCTAGAGCCTACCATTTTATTTCCTTATGTGGAATAGATTTAATGTCAAACTATTCTAGAATAACCATACATCATGCCATGTTCCTATCTATTATCAAAATAATGAGGATATATTTGAGTGGATTAATGTATAATAATAATTAAACCTCATGATACCATAGATAATTCATATTTTTATGAACCAAAAATATCAATTAAAGGTAGTTCTTCTCTATTTTATAATATTAGGACTTGGTTCTAACATTGTTCTACTAACATAATAAAGAATATTCTCCTTACCCACAACATTTTTCTAAGTGAGTATGGCACTAATATATTTTTCCAATATTCCCATATAGAGGATTAAGGGATTCCATTATATAGGTGGAATTGAGATATGATTCTACCAGCGGTATTGTTTGAGATCATTGAAGGATTTCTGGCAGTATTCACCCCATTGTCATGAAACACATTTCCCCACCATCTTTTTAATGGGTAAACACTTTAAAAAAAATTGTATATGAAGTTACAGATTTTGGAAAGAAACCCCCAGATTCCTTTCAATTCATTTTTTCAGAGGAGGTGTCATATCAAGTATCACCTTAGTTTTCTCTAGGAGGATATTTATGGAATTATGACATACCATAAAGCTAATAAATTTTCCCGACATCACCCCAATAACACATTTCAGGGGTGGGGGTGGGGGTGGGGTTATCTTCAAGATATATTGATGTAACTTTTTTAATAATACATCACGATTAATGAGGTGATAAAAAATTTGGTGGTATTTGACCACTAGATCATCTACATAACATTACATGGTTTTCTATAGAAAAAACTTGAATATATGGTGAATGGAACATTAATAGGTAGTTCCTAAATTCATTAAGACTTAGGGAATTACTTGATCAATATATTAACCTTGGGGTGACCTAAAGGTAGTATACTATTCATCTTTCTAGTCCTTTGAAAAATTATTAACTCAAATACCCATCCATGAATGAGAAGGATTGAATTTTTTTTGTTGTATCAATAATTAGCCCCATGATTAACACTAGGAAATCATCCTTAGGAAAAAATGATTTAGATCCATGATGTGAATAAAAATTATGATTTTATAATTCTTCTTATTCTTTATGAGGAAAATATTTGAAGGACACTTTGGGAAGTCAATTTATTGAATAAATTTTATTTTTACTAATTTATTAAACTTATATTCCACCTTGGAGGCATGGGTTGGGTGAATTATTTTTTATGCCAATTTATATCCATGGTGGTTGTATGATAGAGCCAGGTGATTAGTAGCTACTTGAGAATCTAACTTGGGATTTTTTTTATAATTTTATGTAAGAAAATAATAGTGTTTCTTAAGGAAAGTAAATATTCCTACTATTATTTAGGGGATATAGAGGCACTAATTAATGTGGGACATAGAACATCCTCCATACCCAAATTCACCTATCAAAGTTCATTGATAATTATTGAGACACCTTCCTCGAATACTGGTGGATTATCCATGATCTCTTCCTCTTCTTAATTATCATCATCAAGAGTGGACAATAGAATCATACCTTGATATTTGGGAGAAAATGAAAAATCATTATCACTTCTATTAGGTTCACATACATATAAGTAATTAGAGGGTTCATCAGTTGTAGTTGATGCCATATGGATAGATTCTAATGTGCCTAAACCACATGTTCTTTTTTGAGGGTTCATATCTCTCATCTCAAAGAGAACTATATGTATTGGTTGAGTACTAGTCAAACATGTATTTAGGTAGAGATTCTTTTAGGTGAGATTGATATGCATAGACATTATGAGGGTATATTCCTATATTAATGGTGGTTTCATAATGAAAACATCCTCTTAAACATCATAGAAGAGGAAAGTGATTAGAGGGCATGTATCATTATCTAGAATAATATGGTGATTTCCCAAATATATAATTTTATCCTCTATAATATTTATGGGTAGAACAAAATATTTATTGAGTTTTCTATATGGATTAATAGGAGCAACTACCAAGCTACAAGGGACATCAATTTTTGTGGATCTATTTAACAATTCCTATTTCCCCTCCCTTTTTTAGTACCCTGCATCAATGTACCGAGACTCATAGGAATCAAAAGGTTGGTTTTCACCATAAAGTACCATGATTTTCCCATAAATAGAGTATTTTAGGAATTTTTGATATAAATAGGGAAATGATATATGCATATGAAGCTTCGTACTTCCCAAAAATATGTTTAAATATATGTCTTGATGGACCACAATAAATTATAATTTAGAAATGATATATTTAAACTGGGTTCTCAACATGATCCTACCAAGTGGTCTTTTTGAACTCTTGTCATATCTATAGATTTTTAGGTTATAATGAGACAATTCATCTTAATTATAGCCTAAGAAATGGAGGGATTATATCATGTTGAGATTGATTCTAGATCCTTTTTCAACTAAGGCTCAATGAATATTGATGTCACCAAAAACATATAAGGGAATGATGTTTCCTTGTGTAGTGGTTTTTTAGTCTTATGTAGTGAATGAAATAACCATGTGATGTTTAGTAGAACCTATTTATACATGATATGTTTCGGCTATAACCACTCCCATCTTGAACTCTTGAGATTTTTAAAGGAACTTAATAAGGACCTCCCTATATTATTTGAATAAGTTTAGGGAATTTTCAATTTAAGGTATGATAGGGTCGATATAAAGATGCTTTAAAACATTATATTTTTGAGACAAAGGACTATATTTATAGCCCCATGGATGCTCCCAAGAATGAGGCTTAGGTAATGAAGTTGATTATTCTAGTGAATCCTTTCTTTGGATGAAATCTTGAGATGTTTTTTTCATCCATGATTTAGGTTAAATTTCCATTACCACACTTTGGTGATGACCAAATGAATTTTTATCTACTAATTAGTATACATGCATGTTCTAATTAGAGTGATCCATGGAAGATTATGGATCAGACTGATGCTTTTGTTGAGCATAGAAGAGTGCTTACCTTCAAGTTTTATCCAAATGTGTGATCTCAATGAGAATCAAGCCTAAACACCATGATTTATTTCATCATTTCCTTCTTTGTAATCTACGACCAACTTTTAGGCTAACATTGGGGAATGATTCTTCATTATTTCCCTTTTTATTATCAAATGGGGATGTCAAGTGAATGAAAATGGCTAAACAATATTTTGATTCTTCATGAGATAAAAATTCTATTGGGTGGGTTAGTTCCCATCCTCCCGGTCATGGGGGAAAGAAATCTAGAAGGTTCTAAACAAGATTGGGTACCCATGGTAGTTCCTTATCTCATGAATTTTTTTCATTAATTACAATGACACTTGGAAGAATATAATGATGAATATGTACCTAGGGTTTTGTAGAGATAATTGGGGTCGCAACTAGATGATTCAGTCATTCCTTAATGATAATGTGTGCATAATTGACTAATTTTATGGTTATCCAATAATTATATTTTTATATCCATCTTTTTATGAATTTTTACCACTATTATTATTATTATTCTTCTTCTTCTTCAGGGGAGGTAGTGGATACATAAGTCACCTGAGTTGGAGGTCTACCCAATTTCACTTGTATGGTTTCTATAACCTTATATAGTAAATCCTTAAAGACAAAACATTATAAGATATGATGGTCCAACATCCGATAATAAAGGAAACAATCAAGATGATCATGTAAACCCACCTCATTGAGACTTTTTTATTTCTAGCAATGTAACCAAGTTCTTCTCCAGGGAAGTAATGGGAAATCTAAGAAATTTCTCCTTCTTAAAGGAATGAAATTTTCTATTCTAATTTTGAAAATTTTGGTGGTTCTATTATTTCTTAGCATCTGATATGTTAACATTAGGGATTTATCACTACTTTTTTTTATTCTAGAGGAGGCACCACATGATAGTTATCTGGGTTAGGAACTCAAGCTAATACTGATTCTAGATTGAGTAAGACAATTGTAGTTTCTACCTTTCCATGTTTCATCTACCATGTCAATGATATTATCCAATACTTATCCTTATAGTACTAAATGACATCCTCCATCCATTTTGATACGTCTAAATATTATCTTAACCCACTAGGGTACTTTAGTGGAATCAATGAAATTTATAGTTCATTTTATATATTCTCTATATATATCCCAAGAATATATTTTTGTAGAAGTTTTATGTTCAAGGAATAGGTTAAAACATTACACTCAGGAATTAAATCTAAACCCCTCTCATTATCATGTTTTTTATAGTTTGAGAGGTTAATAATAAGAGTTTTTTTAATGTTGAGATAAATTAATAGAGATTGTTAGGTCCACTAGGATGAATACCCCTGAGGGGGGGGGGGTGAATCAGGGTATGACTAATTAAAAATACAACCCCTTTTGATCTTGTTCTGTCATTAAAAAATGCACTTCTATCTTTCTCTCATAGTAGTATATGAACAGAAAGTAAATCAGGCATAGGACACAATGATTATTACTTGGTTCACCCGCACTGGGCTATGTCAAAGGAGCATACAACAATGATGTGTTGACGTAAAAATTTCACTAAGGCTTGTGCCAATAATGAATACAATTTTTGGGCCAGATCTTCTATGCATAGGCTCACTACCTTTACAAGGTTTAGGGTCTACTCAGTGCATTCCCAAGGGTCACTCCCTTTGCCTCTTTCTCTGGATCACTTCCAGTGGAAATGGTCACCTTATTCCTCTTCCTTCTCTCAGTGTTCTTGGAAGGGATCCACTTATAGTTTATGGACTTGTAGGTCTCTTCATTATCTCTAATGAAATCTATATATTTAATTGTTTATAGATGCTCTATTGATGTTCAAATTTCATCCACAGATGAATCTTACTTTTCACCGGGTGTACCGGGCATTCCTCCAAATTTTTCATAGCCCTAGAATGACTGGCATGTTTCTCTATGCTTATCACGCTTCTCTAATTCATAGTGTGCTTCTCTATGCTTTTTCATGCTTCTACAAGCTTGGCATGCAAGTGTCACCTAACCACTTCTGTGACACTCCCTTCTCCAACTTTGAACTTGGGCGACTCACACCCTTTTACGCCCAAACTAGTATTGGAGTGCAACTATCAACTGGGACACAAATTATGAATAATTTTTTACTTGTGCACCCAAACCACCACTTGCGCACCCAAACCACCTATGTGAATGGAGATCGAATTCTCTCTAAGTGTTGAGATTCCTTTGAAATGATAAGGGTTATCCCTCTATTTATAGATATTTTGGGCACCCTGAGCACCACACACAAGTATCCTCCTAGCGTGTAAGTCCAGCCGCCTGAGTCATTGTCGCCCTAGTCACCTTGCGTACCCAAACCAAAACTTGGGCACCCCTCTTTCATTTTCCATATTTTGATATTCTGATCTTGAAAAAAATATGGCGCACAACTTTCCAGGCCTCCAAGACACCGGTGCGCAAGACCCTTTTCCAAAAAAACTTTTCTCCATTTGTCGATTTTGAGACCCAAAGATTTGAAAAACACTGGAAAATGGTGCAATCTTGTATTTTCTCTTTTTGTACCACCTCTAGATCATCCATTCATTTTTCAAGGTTCTCTGTCAATCATTGAATGTCAACAAAATCTCATAAACTCGACAACTCACCATGTAATCCCCCTTTGTCAACAAATTGAACATCATGGTCTTCTTTGTCAACAAACGCAACATAGAGGCCCACTTTTTCAAAAAACACAATCACCTAAAAAATGATTCAATGATACCTTGAGGTATTTTTTCCCAAAAATACCCCCTTTGGGTTTGTTGAAAACTCTTTCATAAAATGATACTTCGTTAATGCTTCAGCCAACATTCACCTCTTGCGATTATGATAGCGATCAAGGATTCAATAAATAAATACTCTAATCCCACTTGAGCAATGCTTGGAATGAGAAACAAGAGTAAATGAAAAGTTCATCAATGAATAACTTCATTTCTGACACCAATTGTTGATACCAAACTGATACAAATTACAGATTTCTAGAAACCTTCTAACACCATTCCAACTCCACTCTTTTTCTTTTATCATGATCCTCAACTATCTTGATATCCATTCTTTGATCGATCACTTCTAGCATCATCAAATTTAATACTCTCCTTATCCACTTCTTGGGTTCTTGAGTTGTCCAAGCTAAGGTCAGGTTGATCACTTCAGGCACCACACACTCTCATCATGGTGACCCCCCTATCAGATTCTTCACCTGTCTTAATAAACTCCCCCTATCTCGCTTCTCCACCTATCAGCTTCTCCCCATGTCTTTGAAAAAGACATTGTCTCCCTTCTTTATCCACAGTTTCCCCCCCTTAGAGGAGTCACTCTTTCTATCCCTTTGTCAATGAACCCAAAGGTCGCTCCTTTTTGGTATGAAACATATTATAGAGCACATATTAGTATAGTATAGAAAACACACCATACCTCAGGGAGAGTGGGTTCCACATCTATACTTTTTCAAGTGCGGGGAGTCAACTGGACTCCCAGAGTGAGTCGATGTCTCTCAAAAGATTCCTTGGGTAAGGTCATTTTCAAAATCTCAGAAACCTGTAACTCTGTAGGAGCATACTCCAACTTCACTGGCCCTTGATCCACCTTCTCCTTGATAAAATGATATTTTATCTCAATGTGCTTTGTCTTTGAGTGATGAACTAGATTTTTTATAAGATTGATAACACTCGAATTATCACACTGGATTTCGATCGGAGACTTCACTTCAACACCCATATCATCAAGCTGCTGATCCATCCACAATAACTGTGTACATGATTGAGTGGAGGCAATATAGTCAGCTTCTGCGGTTCTCAATGAAATTCAGTCTTGCTTTTTATTGAGCCATGAAATACACAAACCACCAAGATAAAAGGCACCTCCCGAAGTTGACTTTCTATCATCTACTGATCCAGCCCAATCTGCATCGGTATATATGATAAAACACATTTTTATTGAATATTTTATTGATAATAAATAATATAATTTCCTCACATTGTGTTAAATTTTTTTATTTATGAAATATTTGGGATTCGATCTTTCATTTGAAAATTTGATGAAAATTCCAGTTTTACCCTTTAAATTTCACTGTAGCATTTTGGACATAAATATTTTGATATGAATTATTTGAACTTAAAATTATTTAAATATGTTTCTAGCTTAATGGGATAAAACTTTAATTTAGGACATTGAAGCTAAATCATGCATTTGGTTGGTGTAAATTGACCATGAAGTCAAAGTTGGGTTGGAGTCACCAGATTGGACACGGGTTCTGTATTTGGGCGATAACTCCTATATCTGTGCTTGGATTTGGCTCAAATTTGGAGAGGATATATGGAATGTTTTTTGAACAAATCATCCTTATATATAGAGATCTGGTTCACGCTTTTTTAAGGTCAAATGGGCGGTGAAATTTGGCTTAAAATATTTGGCGGAATTTCCCCATTCACACTTGAAACCACTTATAACCTAGCCTCCCCTCCACTCTATAAATTGGTATTTTTCTCATTTGGATGGGGTTGGAAGTGCCTTATAATATTGAGAGTAGAGTTTAAGTGGTTCTTTTCCATTTCATTTAACCATTGGAGGAGGGAATATTTCAAGCTAGGATCTCCTCCAAAATGCTCTTCTCTTCCTATTTGTTGTAATGTTTTTGTTCTTTCAATAAAATTCTTATTTTATATTAAATTTATTTTATTTTGATCAATTTTATTCTTATTTTATCTTCCTATTTGGTCTGGAATTATTTACTATAAGTGTGATTGGGTTATACCCATTATAAACTTTTTCAAATGCAATTCGCTTCTATGATGATTACACCACCCATGGAAGAGTAGTCTTTTTAGTAGTCGATCTATATCTTACCTTATTCATTAATTTATTTTGAATCAATAAGATAATGTAATTCAATTAACATGATATATTAATTTAGTTTTCAATATAAATGAAACTAAGAAAGCAATTGAACAATTGATACAAAAACACATGAGGTCGAGGTTTGTGTAAATTGTGAGAGTGCGATTTTAATCGGTAATACAAGACCACACGAGATAAATTAGCAGAGTTCAAATATTATCCATAAACTCAGTTAATCCTCATTTATAGAGTGGATATGTGGTCTAATTAACCAATGACCATAATCTAACCCAAGAACATCAATTAAAGCAGGGTGCTACGATTGAATGTTTTGAAGCTAGCCTGGGGTTTAATAATTTCATCTTTGTGGTTAAGTTAACTCCCATAGGGTTAGAGGGTTAAAAAATTAGGGGATTATGATTAAGTGGATGTTAATTTAAATGATAATAATAAATAATTGAGTAAATAGGTAAAGTTTGATCAATTATGCCTTTTAAATATTTTCTAATTTTTTTTTGTTGTGTCATTTTAATCGAACTTCATTTCAAAAAAAAAAATACAATCTTCTTCCAAAAAACTTATTATAGATTTATAAATGATAAAAAAACCCCATACTTTTAATTAGTGTTCTTAATTACTTTTATTTTATTTTCAAAATAAATTTAATATGTTGTTAAATTTACTTCTTCCTTTGAGAGACGACCTTGGTTATCCACTCTGCTGCACCTAAGTACCCCAAAAACCATTAATCATTTGAGGGTGCCCATGACAACACCTTTCAAATTTGCACCATTTCCGGGGAGTCAAGTAATTATTTAAACCATTTATAGCTATTCATTTTATTTACATTTTATTCTCTTCTTCTCTTATTTCTTCCTTCTTTACCCATTTTGAATTTTTCTTCTTTTGTTTTTTTCTTCTTCTTCTTTTTGGACCATAAAATCAAGCTTCTCATCTTTTATTTTTTATGGTCCACTTTTCTTATTTTAATTTTTATTTGATTTATGATATGAACTAATCCTGAAGATCTCTTAGATCTTGATCCTGAGATTTAATGTAGCCTTTGGGCTCGAATCAGACATTCTCAGTCTATGAGAAGTTTCAACAATCAACCAGTTGGAGAATTCCTCCACTCCCAGAACATTGAAATTGGAAGCTGTTGGACTCCTCATGTATTAATCATGTTTTAATGATCACAAATCCTATTAAACCTAGTTAACTCCTGTAAATTATATCACAATCATGTGTATTCATGTGTATTATTGTTTAAGTAGTCTCATGCTTTAAGAAGATACATTCAAGATTTTAATTTCTCTACATTTAGTTTACTTACTTTATACTATCTTTGATCTACTCTCATAATACCTTCTTTGAAAAATTCTTAAGTCTAATCCATTCTATTATCATCATTGCTTAAGTATGAATACAGTTACTTTGAAGAGTCTGAGACACTGTAAGTCTGCTACTGGTTATGTCTTTCTGACACCATGAAGCAGACACCGTGAACAAGACACCATGACCGCGAGACACTGTGACCATGAGACACCATGAACAAAACACAATGAACAAGACACCATGAAGAATCAGACACCATGAAGCAGACACCGTGAAGTAGACACTGTGAACATGACACTATGACCATGAGACACCGTGAATAAGACACCGTGAACAAGATACCATGACCACAAAACACCATGACCACGAGACACCGTGACCACGAGACACCATGATCAATCTAGATACCGTGTAAAGGAGAAACCGTTTCCATGACTTACCATGACACCATTTTTTAAACTATTTTGTCGTTTTCAAATTTAATCTTTAATGGTAATATTTTAAGATTTTAAATGCACTGACATAATTAATGTTTCTTTGTAGACATATCATCTGACAGTACGAGGTATGAGGTGCAATATCCATGCAACCTGTCGGATCCAACACATGCATTACAAGATAAAAGTGAAGTGTGGCCAAGAATCAAGGTGCGTGATATTGAACTAAAAACAAGGTTGTGAGCATGACAATGAAGAACACTGAGAGAATTTCTAAAGGAAATATTGTCACATGCTTGCAACCCAACTCTACTGAAGAACATACAAAATACACTGGAATCTAGAGAACATATTCACATTGTTGAACCTCACGAAGAACACAAGATGAATCGCGACACTCTTTTTTACTAACGAGGACTTGAGATATGCATCTACTGCATCTCAAGAATTCCAGACCAACAAAGACTAACACTCAGAGCACTTCTAAACTCATCTCCATATTTTTGCTCTGTTGTGTATCTGTTTATTACCTTTCGAGCAGAGTGTGTACCTGTAGAATAACACACTCTGTCTCCTGCATTAAACTTAAGGATATAAGATATCCTTACTCAAACCTCTATTTACTCTTGGATACCCACTAAAAACTATGGAAGAGGTCCCTGTGTGGCCTGGTTATTTATACCCATGAAAACTGCTGAAGAGGTCCCTGTGTGACTTGGGCAGTCTGTGTACTATTGTTAACCCCGATCCAGGGTGTGGATCAAAGTTTATTTATATAAACTTCTTGGTGGAAGGTGATTACCAAGTGGAGTGGATTAGGTCTTGGCTTGAAACTGAACCACTTGTTTCATATCCGCTGTGCTGCTTAAATTAGTCTTCTCTATTTTATTGCTTTACTGTATAATTCAGAAATCACTAATTTTACTTTGATATTTAGTCTTGTAAAGAAGTTATAATTGGATTGTCTTATTATAATAACTTCAAAAGTAATATTAATAACACAAATTAAGATTAATGATAATTAATCAATCTTCTAAGAAGTTACTTAAATAGTTAAATTCTTATAACAGTATAACCTTGATTAACTGGGCTGTATTTAATCTTTGGGGAAACCTTTTTAGAAATAATTTTTACAAAATTTTTTATAGTTACTCAGTTCACCCCTCCCTTCTTGAGTAATCTACTCTGACCAACATTTGGTATCAGATGAGGTTTATTAGGACTCTGTGTAATCTTATTCAATTGTGATTGTAGTTGTACTTTAAAGATCTGTAAATTTCTGTTAATTCTAAATTTATATCTATTTTAAAGTAATACTTTATTATGGATAATAGATTGGATGGTGCTGCAACCAAAATACCACCATTCTTTAATGGAACCAACTATGCTAAATGGAAAATTAAAATGAAAATTCATTTAGAGAGTATGAGTTTTTAAATTTGGTCATCCATTATAAATGAATACAAAATTACTGCAACTGATAGAATCACATGGGATGAACCTACCAAAATTGCCTAAAATAACAATTTCAAAGCTATGAATGCTTTATACTGCTCCTTAATTGATGAAGAGTTTAATAGAATTTATGTTTGTAAAACTGCCCATGAAATTTGGGATACCCTGTCTTTCTCACATGAAGGAACATCTAGTGTAAAATAAATGAGACTTAGTACTTATACTATCAAATATGATAATTTTAAAATTAAACCCGATGAACCTATTTCTAACATGTATCTTAGGTTCAATGAGGTTTTCAACACAATGATTTATCTTGGAAGAGAAGTCACTACCAAGGAACAGATCATGAGAATTCTTAGATGTCTACCTAACAGATGGAGGAGAACCTCTGTCTCTACTAGAGAATCATGTGAAATCAGAAATATACCTATAAAATAACTCATTTGGAAACTGATTATGTATGAAGAAGAGCTAAAAGTCAATAAGGAAGAGGAGGATAAACCAAATAAGAAATCTATTGCATTCAAGACCACCACCTCTAAGCACAAAGACAAAGGGAAACTGGAAGCTTCTGTAGAAATCTCCACCAGTGAAAAATCATCACCTAATAGTGATGAGGAGATGGATCATCTAGCCAGAAGATTCAAACGATTTTACAAAAAGAAGAAATTTTTCAGAAAGCCTAACTTCAAGGGAAAATATGACCAAAAAGGAAACTGGAAGAAGGAACGGAAAAGAAGTGACAAAACTGATGAAATTGTCTGCTATGAATGTAAGCACAAAGGAAATATCAAGACTGAGTGTCCAAATCTCAAGTACAAAAAGAAATATGAGGATAAGGACAGGAAGTATAAAAAGGCAATTAAATAAACCTGGAGTGATTCTGAGGACAGTTTAAGCAACTTAGATACATCACATGATGAATAGGCTAACAAAGCCAATATATGTTTTATGAAAAACAAATCTGAGGTAACACTGGACTCTTCTATACATAATTCATACTATTCTGAAGATGCAAGTGACTCTGAAAAAATGACTAATGAAGAAATGTTTGAATACTGTAACATGATTGAGGAAACATGCAATGAAATAAAAGACAAATATAAATCATTGAAGAAACAACATGATCTTACTGTGATTATTAAATTTTAACTCACAACTGAAAAGAAGAAAAATTATCAACTACTCAAAGAAAAAAATGAATTAAAAATGTCTAATGAGAAATTAAAGAGTGACTTAGAAAAGTTTACTAATGGGAAAAATACCCTTACCCAAATGCTAGGAAAACAAATTTCCCCTAAATACAACACTGACATTGGTTATCAACCTGGTAAAAGAAATCTTGGTAGAAAAAATTTTGTTTCAAAATCTAGGACATACAATTTTACTCCCAGTTCTGGACTCAAATCAACAAATTCAATCCATGATACATATTCTATTGTTTCAAGTTTTTATGGACTAAATACAATTTATTTTTAAAATACTTTACATAATGATTATAGGAAACCTATGAGGAAAATATGGCTTCCTAAAGAACTTATTACTAATATTACCTGACCCAAACAAGTATGGGTACCAAAATCTGTTTTTGCCTAATCTTTTTGAAGGAAAGATGGTTAAAGAGCTCCTGAAAAAGTCTGTGGTACTTGGACAGTGGATGTTAAAGGAACATGGCAGGAGACTACTCATGCTTCAAGAACCTGATAAAAGTAGATGGAGGACATGTCACATTTGCTGACAATGCCAAGGGAAATATTATTGGCCTCGGCCAAATCGGTAACTCTAACTCAGTTTTAATTTCTAAAGTACTATTTGTTGATGGTTAAAAATATAATATGCTTAGTATCTCACAATTATGTGATGATGGATTTCATGTTAGATTTGAAAATGATGCTTCCAATGTCTTTAATTCTAAAGATGAATTAGTATTTTTTTTCATTAAGAAATGAAAATGTTTATTCTGTTAATTTAGATTCTTTAGCTTCTCAAAATGCTTCATGCTTATGTGTATTTCATAGAGAATCTTGTCTCTAGCATAGGAGAATATGACACTGTAATGTTCAATCCCTTAGAAAGCTAACTAGAAAAATCCTAGTTAAAGACTTACCCAAACTTGAGTTTCCAAATGACAAAGTGTGCAATCCTTGTTAAAAGGGAAAACAAAACAAAGTTTCCTTCAAACCAAAGAAAGAAGTGTCAACTTCTCAACCTCTCAAACTGGTTCACATGGATTTTTTTGACCATCTAGAGAATCTAGTTTAAATGGGAAGCACTATGTTTATGTTCTTGTAGATGACTTTTCTAGATACACTTGGACCTTCTCTATGGCTTACAAAAGTGAAGCCTTCTCTTATTTTACTAAATATTCCATGTCTGTAGAAAATCTTAGTGGACTTAGAATTAAATCCTTAAGAAGTGATCATGGCAGTAAATTTAAAAATCAAGAGTTTGAATCCTTTTTCTCACAAAATTGTTATAGTCACAATTTCTCTGCCCCTAGAACACCTCAGCAGAATAGAGTTGTCAAGAGAAGAAATAGAACCCTACAAGAAATTGCTAGAACAATGCTTAGTGAATATGACCTACCTATTTATTTTTGGGATGAAGCTGTCAATACAGTGTGCTACATAATCAATAGAGTATTGATCAAACCTATTATTAAGAGGACTTCTTAAGAATTATGGAACAATAGAAAACCCAAGGTTATCTACTTCAAAGTTTTTGGTTGCAAAGTCTATATTCTTAATACCAAATACAATCTTGACAAATTTGCATCCAAAAGTGATGAATGTATATTTTTAGGATATTCCACGTCTAGTAAAGCCTATAAAGTGTTCAATAAAAGAACTAAATGTGTGGAAGAATCTGTTCATGTCAAATTTGATGAAACAGATCCACATGAGCCTAAAACCATCCTAGATAATCTAAAGGATGATGTATCAAATATGAACATAAATTCAAAATCCTCAAATTCTAATGTGAAAGAATCTGTGAAAACTTCTAGCTCCTGAAATTCCTTAGAATCAAGTCACAATGAACCTGAATTTGTTGATGAACCTAAAATCACTAGCCCCTATTTTTCTAGAACTGTTAGAACCATTAAGAACCATCCCTTAGATGCTGTTGTAGGAGACTTAGACAAAGGAACTCAAACTAGATCTTCTCTTATAAATCAGGTTGAACATCAAGTCTTCTTGTCACAACTTGAACCTAAAAACATTAATGATGCTATCAATAATGAATTTTGGGTGATGGTTATGCAAGAAGAACTTAATCAGTTTGAAAGAAGCAAAGTTTGGAAACTTTTTGAAAGACCCAAGGACACATTCACCATAGGCACTAAATGGGTGTTTAGAAATAAGGTAGATGAAGCTGGTAACATAGTTAGAAACAAGGGTAGATTAGTTGGACAATGCTATAGTCAAGAATAAGGAATTGAATATGAGGAGACCTTTTCACCAGTAGCCAGACTTGAAGCCATCAGAATCTTGCTTGCCTATGCTACACATCTGAATTTCAAACTATATCACTACTAAAAAATTGAGCATTAGCGACTGCCATTGGCGGTCTCTATAGGCATATAAAGACCACCTAGTGACCGCCATTAGCGGTCGCTTCAGCTTCATCACTGTAGGCCAATAGCGACCGCCAATGGCGGTCGCTATAGGTGGCCGAAATTCCGGCCTTAAGCGATCGCTTGGCGGTCGCTAGCTTGGGAAATTTTTTTTTTAAAAAAAATTCCTACTGAAAGAAATATATATATATATATATATATATATATATTTATTAAATAAAAAAAATATATATATATATATATATTAAAGAAAATATTTATATATATAATATTAAATAAAATATTTTAAATATATATATATATATATAATATGTTTTAAATATTATAATATATATATATATATATATATATATATATATTAAAGAAATATATATATTGTTAGGACCAATAAGGGCCTATATACCCTAAGAGGGGGGGTGAATCAGGGTATGAATATTCTTTTCTAAATTCTTCCTGCCCCACTGAATCTTGACCTCTTTGTTACAAGGGTCACTTTGTTTGCACTTGTGTGTTCATTATGACCACTTCTTTTCTTCTTTATCTGATGATGATGCTTTAAATGCAATGCAGGGAAGCAAGCAGGCAGACACAAATATTTTTACTTGGTTCAACCTCACTCGGCTATGTCCAAGAAGCATACGCCGAAAAGTTGTCGGTCGTACCAAATTCCACTAAGGCTCACTGCCAATATTGTTCGGGCTAGATCACTTCTATGCCCAGGCTCACTGCCTTTACAAAGTTTAGGGTTAGCTCACTACTTCCCAAGGGTCACTCCCTGTTTATCTCTCTCTGGCTCACTACCAGTGGAGAGGATCACCTTCTTTCTCTTCCTAAGCTCACTGCTCTAGAAGGGAACCCACTCACAGTTTATAGACCTGTAGGTCTCTTCATTTGCATGAATGAATGCATCTTCCTCTGTATGTAGATGCTCTGTTGAAGTAAAAATTTTACCCGTAGATGAATACCACTTTGCCTCTGAACACTAGGCAAATACCTTTGGAAACACCTTCGCAAAGCACCCTACTTCGCGAGGCTCCCAATTTCGCGAAGCTCAAACAAGCCTTCGCGAAGCTCCTGCCTTTTCACGAAGCACTTTCGCGAAGAACTATCGCGAAGTTCAAGCCGTCGCAAAGCAACGTCCCTCACGAATATTACTAAGCCAACACGGAGCTCACAGGTTTCGCAGAGCTACAATAGTCGCCGTGAAGCTCCTCTTTCACGAAGCACACTGGCTCCGCGAACCACCTTCGCAAAATGAGAGCAAATGATTTTCTCTGAAAATTCTCTCTACTTCGCTCGAGGGGGTCGACCTCTATTTATAGGCGATTCCACCGACCCTCGAACTTTCCACATGAAGTCAACACCATGTCATCTCAAATCGTGAAGCTTTGAAGTTTCCGCCGGAATTCTGTCCAAATCGCGAAGCACCTCGGCAATTTTCGGATCGCGGAGCTCGTCGTAATCGCGGAGCATCACCGTCAACATTATTTCGCGCCTTCGCCGCGAAGCTCCCTCGTAATGCCATTTATCGCCGCGAAGATCCCTTGCAAAGCCCTTCACCGCCGCGATGTGCTTCAGCTCTGCCGTTCGTGAAGCTTTAACATAATCGCGAAGCATCACCGCCTCCCTTTTTCTGATCTTCGCGAAATCCAATCCATGCATCCTCTCTTCGAGAAATTCATGCCTTTTCCATATTAAAATATGATCTTCAAGGATACCCTATTTTCGTGATGCTCACCAAACTTCCAAATTTTGGACCCCAAAAATTTGGCAAACACTGGGAAACGGTGCCACCTTGTACTGCTCTTTTGTACCGCCTCCAGATCATCTATTCCTTTGTCATCGTTCTTTGTCAACATGGATTGTCAACAACTTCTCGGGAACTCGACAATTCTCCATGGAAACCTGCTTTGTCAAAAAACACAATCAACCCAAAAATACTGCAATTTTACCTTGAGGGATTTATTCCCAACATATATATATATATAATATTAAATAAAATATTTTTCATTTTTTAATGAAATGTACGAATTGTGTTTTTTTTCTTCATGGTGCAAAATCATAGATAAAACAAGGTAAAAATCATAAAAAATGGAAAATAATTTCAAATAGCATAAACATCAAGATCTTCATAAACAATAAATGATAAATGTGCTTCAACGATCCGAGCAGGTCCATCCATTTCAATCTTCTGCTTCAATAAACCTACAATAAGACAAAAAAAACAACAAAAAAAACAAACGTAAATTGGACATAATTATTCAGTTATTATATACATATAATAAAATTAAATCTGACATCAAATCATGGTGCTCTAATAATTTAAAACCCCCAATTTAAGAAATGCTATCATTTCAGGTCATTCGGAGCACGCTTGCTCTGAATTCGACCGTCTCACGCCGTTTTTGGTGTTTTATGACACCGAAAACGTGTTTCCGGTCCCCACGGTCAAAAGACACCTCCGATTGATGTACCGTCTGCCCGAACATTTCACAAATCACACAACGACTATTGTCGTACGGTTTCATGGCATTCTGAGGTCATTCGGGTGGTTTTGACCCCCTAAAGCGCCATTTTAGCGCACGCCGAGCTGCTGAAAACGACACAATCGGCCGTACCGCGCGTACCGCACGTCCGATGGGCATTCCGTCTCCTCCTACACGTCACGAATAATATTCATAATGTTTTCGTGTGGTTTCAGGTTATTCGGGGCACGTTTTCTCCGAATTCGACCCTCTCACGCCGTTTTTGGTGTTTTATGACACCAGAAACATGTTTTCGGTCAACGCGGTCAAACGACACCTCCGATTGACGTTCCGTCTACCCGACCATTTCAAAAATCACACAAAGGCTGTTGTAATACGGTTTCATGGCATTCTGAGGTCGTTCGGGTGGTTTTGACCCCCCAACGCGCCATTTTAGCGCGCGCCGAGCTGCTGAAAACGACACAATCGGCCGTACCGCGCGCACCGCACGTCTGATGGGTATTCCGTTTCCTCCTACACATCAAAAAAAATATTACTAATGTTTTCGTGCGGTTTCAGGTCATTCTGAGCACATTTGCTCCGAATTCGACCGTCTCACGCCGTTTTTGGTGTTTTATGACACCGAAAACGCGTTTCTGGTCACCGTGGTCAAACGACACATCCAATTGAAGTTCCGTCAGCCCGACCATTTCAAAAATCACACAACGGCTGTTTTCGTACGATTTAATGTCATTCCGAGGTCGTTCGGGTGGTTTTGACCCCCCAACGCGCCATTTTAGCGCTCACCGAGCTGCTGAAAACGACACAATCGGCCGTACCACGTGCACCGCACGTCTGATGGGCATGCCATCTCCTCCTACACATCATGAATAATATTCCTAATGTTTTCGTGTGGTTTCAGGTCATTCAGAGCATGTTTTCTCTGAATTCTACCGTCTCACGCCGTTTTTGGTGTTTTATGACACCGGAAACGCGTTTCCAGTCACCACAGTCAAACGACACCTCCGATTGACATTCCGTCTACCCGAACATTTCAAAAATCACACAAAGTTTGTTGTCGTACGGTTTCATGGCATTCCGAGGTCGTTCGGGTGCTTTTGAGCCCCCAACGCGCCATTTTAGCGCGCGCCGTGAAAACGACACAATCGGTCGTACCGTGCGTACCGCACGTCCGATGGGCCTGCCGTCTCCTCCTACATGTCACGAATAATATTACTAATGTTTTTTTGTGGTTTTAGGTCATTCGGAGCACGTTTTCTCTAAATTCAACCGTCTCACGCCGTTTTTGGTGTTTTATGACACGGGAAACGCGTTTCTGGTCACCGCGGTCAAACAACACTTCCAATTGACATGCCGTCTACCCGAACATTTCAAAAATCACACAAAGGCTATTTCCCTACAGTTTCATGGCATTCCGAGGTCATTCGGGTGGTTTTGACCCCCTAACGCGCCATTTTAGCGGGCACCGAGCTGCTGAAAACGACACAATCGGTCGTACCGCGCCCACCGAATGTCATATGGGCGTTCCGTCTCCTCCTACACATCACGAATAATATTCCTAATGTTTTCGTGTGGTTTTAGGTCATTCAGAGCACGTTTTCTCTAAATTCTACCGTCTCAGGCCGTTTTTGGTGTTTTATGACACCAGAAACGCGTTTGCGGTCACCGCAGTCAAACGACACCTCCGATTGACTTTCCGTCTACCTGAACATTTCAAAAATCACACAACGGATGTTGTCGTATGGTTTCATGACATTCCGAGGTCGTTCGGGTGGTTATGACCCCCCAACGCGCCATTTTAGCACGCGTCGAGCTGCTGAAAATGACACAATCAGCCGTACCACGTGCACCGCATGTCCGATGGGCGTGTAGTCTCCTCCTACATGCCACTAATAATATTCCTAATGTTTTAGTGTGGTTTCAGGTCATTCGGAGCACGTTTGCTCCAAATTCGACCGTCTCACGCCGTTTTTGGGGTTTTATGACACCGGAAACGCGTTTCTGGTCACCGCGGTCAAACGACACCTCCGATTGACGTGAATTCTACCCGACCATTTCACAAATCACACAACAGCTGTTATCGTACGGTTTAATGGCATTACAAGGTTGTTTGGGTGGTTTTGACCCCCCAACGCGCCATTTTAGCGCGCGCCGAGCTGCTGAAAATGACACAATCAGCCGTACCGTGCGCAACACACGTATGATGGGCCTTCTGTCTCCTCCTACATGTCACGAATAATATTCTGAATGTTTTCGTGTGGTTTCATGTCATTCGGAGCACGTTTTCTCTGAATTCGACCGTCTCACGCCGTTTTTGGTGTTTTATGACACCAGAAACGCATTTCCGGTCACCACGGTCAAACGACACCTCCGATTGATGTGCCATCTTCTCGAACATTTCAAAAATCATACAACGGCTGTTGTCGTACGATTTCATGACACTCCGAGGTCGTTCGGGTGGTTTTGACCCCCCAACGCGCCATTTTACCGTGCGCCGAGCTGCTAAAAACGACACAATCGACCGTACCGCGCGCACCGCACGTCCGATGGGCATGCCGTCTCCTCCTACACGTCACGAATAATATTCCAAATTTTTTCATGTGGTTTTAGGTCATTCGGAGCACGTTTTCTCCAAATTCGACCGTCTCACGCCGTTTTTTGTGTTTTATGACACAGGAAACGCGTTTCCGGTTACCGCGGTCAAACAACACCTCTGATTGACGTGACATCTACCCGAACATTTCCCAAATCACACAAAGGCTGTTCTCGTACAGTTTCATGGAATTCTGTGGTCGTTCTGGTGGTTTTGACCCCCTAACGCGCCATTTTAGCGCGCACCGAGCTGCTGAAAACCACACAATCGGCCGTAACGCGCGCACTGCACGTCCGATGGGCCTGTCGTCTCCTTCTACACATCACGAATAATATTCCTAATGTTATTGTGTGGTTTCAAGTCATTCGGAGCATGTTTTCTCTGAATTCGACCGTGTCACGCCGTTTTGGTGTTTTGTGACACCAGAAACGCGTTTCCTGTCACCGCGGTCAAACGACACCTCCGATTGATGTGCAGTCTATCCGACCATTTCAAAAATCACACAACGGCTGTTGTCGCACGGTTTCATGGAATTCCGAGGTCATTCGGGTGGTTTTGACCCCCCAACGCGCCATTTTAGCGTGCGCCGAGCTTCTTAAAACGACAAAATCGGTCGTACCGCGTGCACCGCACGTCCGATGGGCGTGCTGTCTCCTCCTACATGTCACGAATAATATTCCTAATGTTTTCGTGTGGTTTCAGGTCATTCGGAGCACATTTTCTCTGAATTCGATCGTCTCACGCCGTTTTTGGTGTTTTATGACACTAGAAACGTGTTTCTGGTCACCGCGGTCAAACGACACCTCCGATTGACGTGCTGTCAGCCCGAACATTTCGAAAATTACATAACGGCTGTTTTCGTATGCTTTAATGTCATTCTAAGGTCGTTCGTGTGGTTTTGACCCCCCAACATGCCATTTTAGCGCTCACTGAGCTGCTGAAAATGACACAATCGGCCGTACCGCGCGCACCGCATGTCTGATGGGCGTTCCGTCTCCTACTACATACCAAAAATAATATTCCTAATGTTTTCATGTGGTTTAAGGTCATTTGGAGCACGTTTTCTCCGAATTCGACCGTCTCACGCCGTTTTTGGTGTTTTATGACACCGGAAACGTGTTTCCGGTCACCGCGGTCAAACGACACCTCTGATTGACATGCAGTCTGCCCGAATATTTCAAAAATCACACAACGGCTGTTGTCGTACGGTTTCATGGCATTCTGAGGTCGTTCCGATGGTTTTGACCCCCCAACACGCCATTTTATCGCGCACCGAGCTGCTGAAAACGACACAATCGACCGTACCGTGCGCACCGCACATCCGATGGGCCTTCCATCTCCTCCTAAATGTCATGAATAATATTATTAATATTTTCATGTGGTTTTAGGTCATTCGGAGCACGTTTTCTCTGAATTCGACCGTCTCACGCCGTTATTGGTGTTTTATGACACCGGAAACGCGTTTCTGGTCACCGCGGTCAAACGACACCTCCAATTGACGTTCCGTCTACCCGAACTTTTGAAAATCACACAAAGGCTGTTTTCGTACGGTTTCATGGTATTCCGAGGTCGTTTGGGTGGTTTTGACCCCCCAACGTGCCATTTTAGCGCCCGCCGAGCTGCTGAAAACGACACAATCGACCGTACCGTGCGTACCACACGTCCGATGGGTGTTCCGTTTCCTCTTACACATCACGAATAATATTACTACTGTTTTAGTGTGGTTTCAAGTCATTCAGAGCACATTTTCTCTGAATTCGACCGTCTCACGCCGTTTTTGGTGTTTTTTGACACCGGAAACGCGTTTCCGGTCACCGCGGTCAAACGGCACCTTCGATTGACGTGCAGTCTGCCCGAACATTTCAAAAATCACACAACGGCTGTTTTTGTATGATTTCATGTCATTTCGAGGTCGTTCGGGTGGTTTTGACCCCCCAACGCTCCATTTTAGCGCGCGCCGAGCTGCTAAAAACGACACAATCAGCTGTACCACGCACACCACACGTCCAATGGGCATACCGTCTCCTCCTAAACGCCACGAATTATATTCCTAATGTTTTTGTGTGGTTTCAGGTCATTCAGAGCACGTTTGCTCCGAATTCGACCGTCTCACGCCGTTTTTGGTGTTTTATGGCACCAAAAACGCGTTTCCAGTAACTTCGGTCAAAAAACACCTCTGATTGACATTCCATCTGCCCGAACATTTCAAAAATCACACAATGGCTGTTGTCGTACGGTTTCATGGCATTCTGAGGTCGTTCGGGTGGTTTTGACCCCCCAACGCGCCATTTTAGCGCTCGCCGAGCTGCTGAAAACGACACAATCGGCCGTACCGTGTGCACCTCATGTCTGATGGGTGTGTCGTCTCCTACTACACGTCACGAATAATATTCCTAATGTTTTCGTGTGGTTTCAGGTCATTCGGAGCACATTTTCTCTAAATTCGACCGTCTCACGCCGTTTTTGGTGTTTTATGACACCGAAAACGCGCTTCCAGTCACCGCGGTCAAATGACACCTCCGATTGACATGCCTTCTACCTGACCATTTCAAAAATCAGACAACGGCTGTTGTCGTACGGTTTCGTGGCATTCCGAGGTCGTTCGGGTGGTTTTGACCCCCTAACGCACCATTTTAGCGCGCGCGGAGCTGCTGAATACGACACAATCGGTCGTACCATGCGTACCGCACGTCATATGGGCGTGATCTCTCCTCCTACACGTCATGAATAATATTCCTAATGTTTTTGTGTGGTTTCAGGTCATTCGGAGGACGTTTGCTCCGAATTCGACCGTCTCACGCCGTTTTTTGTGTTTTATGACACCGGAAACACGTTTCCGGTCACCGCGGTCAGAAAACACCTCCGATTGATGTGACGTCTATCTGACCATTTCAAAAATCATACAAAGGCTGTTTTTGTACGGTTTCATGGCATTCCGAGGTCGTTTGGGTAGTTTTGACCCCCCAACGAGGCATTTTAGCGCGCGCCGAGCAGCTGAAAACGACACAATCAGCCGTCCTGCGTGCACCGCTTGTCCGATGGGCCTTCCGTCTCCTCCTACATGTCACGAATAATATTCCTAATGTTTTCGTGTGGTTTCGGGTCATTCGGAGCATGTTTTCTCCAAATTCGACCGTCTCATGCCGTTTTTGGTGTTTTATGACACCGGAAACGCGTTTCCGGTCACCGCAGTCAAACGAAACCTCCGATTGACATGCCGTCTATCCGAACATTTTAAAAATTACACAAAGGCTGTTTTCGTATGGTTTCATGACATTCCAAGGTCGTTCGGGTGATTTTGACCCCCCAACGCGCCATTTTAGCGTGCACCGAGCTGCTGAAAACGACACAATCGGTCGTACCGCGCGCACCGCACGTCTGATGGGCGTGTGGTCTCCTCCTACACATCAAGACTAATATTCCTAATGTTTTTGTGTGGTTTCAGGTCATTTGGAGCACTTTTGCTCCGAATTCTACCGTCTCACGCCGTTTTTGGTGTTTTATGACACCGGAAACATATTTCTGGTCACCACGGTCAAACGACACCTCAGATTGAAATGTCGTCTTTCTGACCATTTTAAAAATCACACAACGGCTGTTTTCGTACGGTTTCATGCCATTATGAGGTCGTTTGTGTGGTTTTGACCCCCCAACGCGCCATTTTAGCGCACGCTGAGCTGCTGAAAATGACACAATCGGCCATACCACGCGCACCGCACGTCTGATGGGTGTTTCATCTTCTACTACATGACAAAAATAATATTCCTAATGTTTTCGTGTGGTTTTAGGTCATTCGGAGCACGTTTGCTCCGAATTCGTCCGTCTCACGCCGTTTTTGGTGTTTTATGACACCGAAAACGCGTTTCTGGTCACTGCGGTCAAATGACACCTCCGATTGACGTGCTGTCTGCCCAACCATTTCAAAAATTACACAAGGGCTATTGTCGTACGGTTTCATGCCATTCCATGGTCATTCGGAAGCGTGCAGCCGTGCCTCAAAATCTGACAACCGTTGTGTCATCTGAGCAATAACAGGACCAACAACCACAACACGTGACACTACAGAACGAGGAATCCCTATTCCATAAGTCAAACTATATCCATGCCCGTCCCGACCAATAATACGATGAAAGATCTCATCCCTTCGCATGGGAAGCTGTCGCTGGTCCTCTGGCAGATGTTCTAATTCAGATTCAAATTGAGCCTGTGAAATATTTAAATATATATACATATATTAATATACATATTTTATGTAAGTATTGGTAACGAGTACAAGAACTTACTATCAATGCTGCAGCCTCTGGATCATTGCGATCACGAGTCCTCATCCACACCGACATTTTTTCAGTTGGTGCACCTTGCTCCCGCAACTGTATATGAATAGAATATAAACACAAAACCGTATTAATTAAAAAAATTAAAAAATGAATAATAAATACCTCATGTCGGATCTGAGACACGTGATGAGTCCCGAGCCTGTGAGGTGGTCCCTGCAATGCTCGATTCTCAGAATGGCATGTTGACACCTCCTACATTCAATTCATTCAAATTTCAAACAAATCACACATTCTTGAAAATATATATACCAAAATAAATATACAAACCGCAACACCCTCAGTAGACCAATATGAAACTAAATCACACCACTGAGCTGGGAGGACACCTCTCGGGACTTTTTCCAGAATGGATGGGGCACCCACATTTGGTACCCAGTGGTCCCTCTTGACTTTGCCTTTATAGTCTTTCCACATCTTACGACATTTGCTCATACACACTGGCCGAAACTCATCGAGACATACTTTCAAATTTTGCTATTAAATAAAAAAATCACATATGTTATTATTGTTTATACATAGAATAAAGTAAAATGGTCTTCTTACCTGAACCTCCCTCCAAAGACGATCTAATGTGTCCTGAGGGATAGAAGCCAAGTCACGCGTGGTCAATGGAAATCGATGTGGATCACGTATGATATGACCCAGCTGATGAATAAATGCAGGGGAATTCCATCCCATAGGATGAAATACCTCATCAAATGAAACATCAAAAGTCGTGTCGGAATTCCATGATAATATGCCACGACCAGGGCCTCTCCAGCGAGAGGAAGAAGCAGTCGAGTCTGATCCTATTAAAAAAAAATTTATATAAAAATTGACAGATGTTATAAATAAATATAAATATATATATATGTTTATTAATTACATAAAAAATAGAGACAATGACATTCCAACATACCTCGACCCTGAGACGTAGATGCCTCAGATGGATGATGTGGATCTTCTGCCTCTTCCTCTGACATGCCTGCAGTCATGGAAAACATTAGTAAGGGGACTATCTAAAGTGTCCAAATGATAAATTGGATTGTTTTAAAAAAAAATCAAACTTGTACAGTTGTTAATCAAACAAAAAGGGATTGAATAATTAGTTGTGAATGAATTTTAAAAAATCAGAAAGGTCACAAAACAGATATACAAATTATGTACAAAACCAATCAATGCATAGCCAAATTTCAAATTTAATTAATAAAAATTTAAGCAGCACATGAACCAAATGAAGAATACCTCAATGGGATGATACACCGACAATAACATCAATATAACATGAGTTAAATCACCCTAAATATTTACAACTGAATAAACTTCCAAAGTGAGGATTAAAACTTCCAAGGATTTATAAAATGTTTAGATAATTTATGATATCTTAGGCTGAATAGCAGGAAAACAATTATACCTTTCATTAAGTGAAAGCCCATGTCATACCTGATTGTGCTACAAAACCTGGAAGGGATGGGAGCCGAAGGCGGTGCTACAAGGGAGAGGAGAGGCAGCGGTGGGGAGCCAGAGCCGGAGTTAGTGCCGCGTGGGAGGGGACGGGGCGGCGATGACGACGGGGAGCCGGAGGATAGGAGGCGGTGAGGTGGGTGATGGTGTAGCGAGGGTGGGATGACGAGGGAGGGGACCAAGTACAGGGGGAGCCGGAGTGGATGGGTAGCAGCGGCGAGGGGACGAGTAGCGGTCGTGTGGGGAGGGAGGGGACCAGGCGGCGGCGGGGGCGGAAAAGGGAGAGGAAGTGAAGAGGGGACGAGTGGTGGTGGGGCAGCGAGGGAGAGGATGAAGACGGAGGGGACGGGGGTTGGCGGGGTTGCGGGGGGGGGGGGGGGGTGTTTGGGGTGCTGGGGGGAGGGACGAGGGGGCGGAGGGCGGAGGTCGGAGACCGGGGGGGGCTGAGATGGCCGAAGGCCAGAGGGCTGCCAGAGGCGGGGTGGCGGGAGGCCCGAGGGCAGAGGGAGGCTGGAGGGTGACCGCAGGGCGGAGGGCGGCCGAAATCGGAGGGCAGAGGCGGAGGAATCCCGGAGGGAGATGGAGGGCAGGGCGGCGGGCGGGCGGAGGGCGGCTGAAGGGCGGAGGGCGGCCGATGGAGGGAGGAAGGGTGACAGGGACGGCAGCGAGGGATGGTACACCGGGTGTCAGGGGTAGGGCGAAGGGTGGCCGGAGGACGGAGGGGCAGCCGACGGAGGGCGGGTTGCGGAGGGCAGCCGGCGGAGGGCGGCCGGAGGGGCGGAGGTCGGCCGGTGGAGGGGCGGGGCGGCAAAGGGCGGCCGGCGGAGGGCGGTCGACAGAGGGCGGCATGGGCGACGAGGACGGCGGAGAGGGATGGTTCGCGGCCGCGGGGCAGGGCGGAGGGCGTCCGGAGGGAGGAGGGAGGCCGGAGGGCGGGGGTGGCGGAAGGCGGACAACGGAGGGCGGACGGTGGAGGGTAGGGTGGCCGATGGGCGGCCGACGGAGGGCGGAAGGGCGACGGGGACGACGGCGAGGGATAGTGCGTGGCGGCAGGGCAGGGCACATGGCGACTGGGGATGGCCGGTGACGGGGAGGGCGCGCGGAGACACGGGGAGGAAGGGTTTCGGGGGTGGGGGGTGGGGGGGGGTGCTTCGCGAGAGGAGGGAGGAAGGGTTCGAGGGGGGGGGGGTGCCGAAGCCGGTTTTTTTTTTAGGAAAACCTAGGCGACCGCCATTGGCGGGTTGCTATAGTTAAAGGGGCTCAAAAGCCCATATTTCTAGTAGTGTATCAAATGGATGTTAAGAGTGCATTCTTAAATGGGTATATACCTTTGTTTAACAACCCCTGGATTTACAAAACCCCTATTTTTCAAATCATATTTTTAAACTATCAAAAATTTATATGGTTTAAAGAAAGCTCTAAGATCTTGGTATGATAGATTGGGTACTTTTCTTATTTCCAAAGGTTTTACAAAAGGAATAGATGATCCTAACTTTTTTTAAAAACAAATTTCTAATGATGTTTTAGTTGTTAAAATCTATGTAGAGGACATTATTTTTGGATCTTTGAATAATTATTTATGTGTTGATTTTTCTAAAATGATGCAAAACTAATTTGAAATGAGTTTAATGGGTGAACTGAAATTCTTTCTTGGATTTCAAATATTTCAAAATAATTATGGAATTGTTTTAACTCAAAGTAAATATACTAGAGATATTCTAAAACATTTTTGATTAGATAACACTAAAATTAGTGACACTCTCTTGAGTACCACTTGTAAGTTATATCTTGATGAAGATGGAAAATATGTTGATCAAACCACTTATAAAGGGATGATTGGAAGTTTAATCTACTTAACTGCTAGTCATCTGGACATTATGTTTAGTGTGTGTATGTGTTCTATTTTTCAAGAAAATCCTAAGGAATCTCATTTAAATGTTGTAAAGAGAATTTTCAAATACCTCAAACATACACCCAATCTAGGACTATTTTATCCTAAAGAAAAATCAATTGAATTAGTTAGTTATTCTGATGCTGAATTCGGTGGCTGTAAGTTAGATAGAAAAAGCACCTATAGAACATGCCACCTTTTAGACAATTCACTAGTATCATGGTGTAGTAAGAAACAAAATTCTGTTGCATTATCTACTATAGAAGCTAGATATATAGCTTCTGGCAGTTGTTGTGCACAAATTTTGTGGATGAAACACACATTATTAGATTATGGATATCAATTCAGACATATACCTATAAATTGTGACAACACAAGTGCTATTAAAATATCAAAAAATCATGTTTCACATTCTAGGAAAAAGCACATTGATGTAAGACATCACTTTTTGAGAGATCATTATCAAAAAGGTGATATCACTTTGGAATTCATTGGTACTGAATATCGGCTTGATGATATATTCAATAAACCATTAAATTTTGAGATAATAGACTACATGATACATGAACTAGGCATGATAAATCTCAAATAGATATCTTACTTTTTACTGTTTCATGTCCTACTTTACGATATCTTACTGTTTCATGTTTACGGTCTCACAGTTAGTATTTTGTGATTGCTGACAGTCACTGTCTCACCGTAATGAACACTGAGAAGTTCGTTCACTATCTCATCATGAAGCTTGTTTACTGTCTCACCATAATGCACACTGAGAAGTTCGTTCACTGTCTCACTGTGAAGCTTGTTTACTGTCTCACCGTAATGACCAAACACGGTCTCACCATAAAAATTCTTTATAATTTTTTTTTTGTAAAAACCCTTATCGTGGTAATTATTCTTTTACCCTTCTTTATTTTCCTGCATTTTTATTTTTGCAACATTCGGTATTCCTAAATGATAAAATAAAGAAAGTATCACTTGATTATTTACTCAGGGTTTCTTCTTCTTACTCATTTTGAACCCTTATTCATCCCTAAAACCCTTCTCTCTCTCGAACCTTCAATGAATGCCAAGGATGAAATGTCCTTCATCGTCGACACCTGAGAAGCCCAACTCAAAGAAGAAGAAGATTGCACCTATGCTAACACCCGAAGGACCTTTAAATCTGAATCTGATAAACTGTGTGGTTGTACCTGAGAAAGAGATTTTCTCCAAATGGATTCTGTCTAGTAAGTCTCTGGTATTGAAAGTGTTAGAACAACAAGGTTGGTTAGAGTGGTTCTCGAAGGAAGATAGTCCTATCTACCCTAAGTTAGTGGCTCAGTTTTACCAGTACATATAGTTATCTTTTGATTCTGGTGATAGTTATGTTGTAAGAAGCTGGGTCAATAGCCATAGATGCTCATTCTCTTCGAGGTTATGGGCTTCATGCCTTAGGATACCTCATGAAGGCATCTGTGAGGATTATCAGAGAGGAACTCCACCTTTAACCAAATTTTTTGATTTGGAAGATGCTCTGAAAGTCTTAACTAGAAATGGCACCAAGAAGAGGGCCATTGCTGCTGAACTAGACAGAGAATCAAGGCTCCTGTTCAAGTTTATTCAAAATCTGGTTAGCCTTAGAAAAGGTGATTTTTCTGTTTTGAAATATCAAGATGTGTTTTTGATACACCTTATGAAAAATGGGAATAAGATCAACCTTTGAAATTATATCATTCATCATATGTGTGAGCTGATCAAAGCCACATTCAAGTCAACTTCCCTATTTTACTCTCAGCTTATCTCATCCATGCTGCATTCCAAAGGTTTAGTTAGATCTAATGAGGAAGTTATAAAGGAATGTGAGTACTACCTTTCAAAAGTAACCATCAAGAGGATGAAAATAAACTAGAATCCTTGGAAGAAGGAATGGGTGGAAGATAATGATAGAATTAATGAGAAATTCAATCCTATGGATTATACCTCAAGACTAAGAGATATTTCTAATCCTTGTTTGGAAATAGATGAGATTGTTAAGTATCCTAAAGAAGAGGAAGAATAGGATTAAGTGACACCTAGGGAAGCTGTTTTTGTTGAGGAAGATAGGACTACTGTTCCTCATGAAGTTCTTGAAGAAGAAGTCCATACTCCTAAAGAAGCTGTTAATCTGGAAACTCAACCTAAGGCTGAAATAGAATCAGTTTCCAAATAATTTGAAAAGAATTCCATGGAAAACCTATAGTGGAAGATCCACCTATTATGTAAGAATCCAATATTGAGGAACTCCCAGTAGAACAATTTGTTCCTGAAATCATCCATTCAGCTGAAGAATGGATGGAGCTATCTTTTCAGCTGGCTAGATAGGAAATGAGTGAGGAACTTAGAGCTGGTTTTGTGGAATTAGACCGAGATTCTAAGCTTCTCAGTCCTAAGAAGGAGCCAATTGTTGAAGGGGAGAAAACCTCAAATATCGAGTCTATTGAAGCTTCACATCCGACTGATTCACGTCCTATAGACACTCAGTATAAGTTCCCCAGTTTCTATGATGTGGATGAGTCTCTTGCAGGTTTCAGCAACCAGCCTTGACCGTTCCTCTATATTCCAATTGAAATCAGTCTCTAATATTGCACTTGAGAAGGAACCTGAGCCTGTACCAGTCCCTATTCCTGAACCTTTATCTGAACAACCATCTTTTTTGAGTAAGGATGATCTGAAGGAATTTGGTGCTACCCTCTTGTCTAGAATTGAGAAACTCCTGAATACCCAACCTCTTCCTGTGACCAATTTAAGTGAGAGAGATGCCTCACTATTATTGGAGAAATTTATTTGGAAAATAAAACCTAAAATTCTTCATGAGATTCAGGAAGTAATATTTGAAAATAATCTACTCAGTAATGAATTTAAGACCCTAAGAAGTATGATTGAAGACATATATAGAGAGATGAATTCGAGATTAGAGCTTGTTGCTCCTCCTGTAGGACCTATTATTCCTCAAACCCCATAGGTTTTTGTGTCTCAGATTCAACATTATCTAGATTCCTTAGATGAAAAGATCACTAAAAGGAACAAACAAATTGGGAAGGAAATGAGAGAGCTTGTTTTCAATCTTAACAAACTCACTGATGAGTATACTGAGTGTCTTAAAAAGGTGATAAATTAACTCAAATCTCTGACCACAACTGTCAATGCCTCTAGAGTATCTGGTCAATCCTCTAAACCCTCCTTAGACAACGATCTTCTTAGAACTGTAATCAAATAAGAGATTCAGAACATAATTAGTGGTTTCAATACGACTTCTCTATCTAAAGTTGTCAAGAACAGTGATAGAGTTCTTGACCTAGTCCAAATCCACTCAAAAATTGCTAATGATGATCAGCAAGAGATTTCCAAGAAAGTGGATTTCTACCTCAATAAAATACTCTCCAAGACCGATATGAAAAATCATTTCAAGTATCTTGTAGAAAATCTATGGATTCCTCATGTGACTCAAGCTTTCAAGACCCAAGTCCAAAATCTCATAGAGTTTACTTGATTGTTGGACAAGTTTATGGAGAATAAGGATGATTTTGAGAAATCCATGTAGTATGGTGGAGAGATCATTACAGATTTCATCAAACTCATGAGTCCCTATCTTCATGTCCAGAGTACATCCATTGTTGCTCTAGTGGCTACACCTATAAGACCTGGGCTGCCTACCTTCACTTCTGCCTAGCCTCCACTACTATGTCTATAAGACAAGCCCTGAGTCAGATCAGGCCTATTGTCATGACCCGACCCTACCCGGGCTCGAGCTGCAACTACCCCAATCCCGCCTCCATAGGCTAGGGGCTGGATACCAGCGCCGAAGGAACAACAACTTGGGGAGGCCTTTTCCTGAGTACCTGTACACACACACGTAGCCCAATCAATGCAGAAGTGCAGAGTAAAATCAAAGTAAAGTGAAACTGCTATAGATAAACCACCAAGCGCATCGACCTCTAATCAGTACAAAGTAAGATGAAGGTAAATAGAAAAGGGAAAAAGGAAAAAACATGCGCCCAACCGGAAAAGTTCCATAACTCGGCAACAGGTGAACAAAAGAAAAACAACTGGAAGGGTCCCCCACCTGGAACCCGACTACAACCACTGCACGCGGTCCAAGCTCCCGAACTCCTATGCTCCACTGAAGTCACGACCAACTTGTCCATCGTCTGCAAGGGCACACCAAGTGCGGGAAAAGCCCAAGTAGGGGTGAGTATAAAAATACTCTGTAGGATACCCCAAAGGCTCGAGGTAGCAATAAAGGAGGTACTGAAGGGTGAGCAGTAGATCGAACGGGGAATAGAACAGAAGTATAACAGAGAGTGCAGTAAAGAGTATAGCTCAACCCAACAAGAGGAAGTAGAAGGATCATCCTAACACAAGGAGCTAGGAACTGTGAGAATATGAAATTCTCATCGAGTTTTCTCTACCTATAGCAGGAGAGTAGACTCATCCAACCACGAGAAGCTAGACGTGGAAAGCATGTGGCATACCCCACGCGTCTTCGCCTCTCCTGGAAGGAGAGTAACCGAACCCAAGAAGTGGGTACCGGGAAAAGGTATATACAAATCCATATGCTCTATCAAGAGGCCCGAACAAGACCGTAAGGGGATCTCTATCCCGTAGCTCATCCCAAGAAAAGTGAGTCGCCAACAGTCCCAGAAGTAAACACCATCGATTCCCAGCATCCCGCACGTCTGCCCCGAACTACAAGTCAAGGGGCTCAAATCACCGCACCTTGACACTACCCGCTTTGGGCGGCACTGACTCACCCACACGGTTTTAGGTCGCGTCGCAAGGACATGTCTCGGTGGGGAAAGCGCCCCCGTACTTGAGGGTTCTGTGGGAATGTTAAACCACACCTCATCACTGCCCCATAGTCGAGAGGTCTCTTCAAAGTCAAAGTCATCACATCACTGACCCAAACAAACGAGGGCCCTCCTCCGGTAGTCACGGAGTAAAGCCACAGACTAGCCTAGTAGAAAGGACTGAGTCTAAAATGCCAACGGGTGACCCACTGCCCAGACCTGCTGGAGGGTAAACCCTAACACATCATCAGGAGACCCACTGCTCCACCCTACGGGAGGGTAAACCCTAATACATCATCAGGAGACCCACTCCCAGCCCTGCGGGAGGGTAAACCCTAATACATCATCAGGCGACCCACTTCCCCACCCTGTCGGAGGGTAAACCCTAATACATCATTAGGCGACCCACTGCCCAGCCCTGCTGGAGGGTAGACCTGGAATAAGTCGACAGGAGACCCACTGCCTAGCCTTGCTGGAGGGTAGACCTGGAACTAGATGACGGGTGACCCACTGCCCAGCTCTACTAGAGGGTAGACCCTAAGAGGTCGTCGGGTGACCCACTGCCCAGTCTCTGCTGGAGGGTAGACCCTAAGTGTCGGGTGACCCACTGCCCAGTCTCGGCTGGAGGGTCAACCCTAGAAGTTAGTGAGCAACCCACTGCCCAATCTCTACTGGAGGGTAAACCCGGAACTGCCCTGGCCATCTATACTGGATGGTACAACACTGGCCAACTGAACACGGAGTGGGTATCGTGCAACCACCCGACTCCGGAACAAAACCAGGGGAAACCACTCAACCCTGCTGATCTAAACCATCGAGCACAGAGCCAGGGGAAAAACTCAACCCCACTGGTCAACAATCAGGAACCAAGGGACCCTCTACGTTGCGAGAGGTCAAAAGTACGCAAAGAAGAACACGACACACACCTGGGGCCCACACGACGTGTGGCCCCAAGTCAACCCCAACCAAGCGCACAAATGTTCTTAGGTAAAAACATCCACATGTACCTCCCAGTGTTCTCACATACTCCCAGAGTATGCCACGTCTCTAGCCAAAAAGGATAACGTGCACACGACACCCATCATCAACGCGAAGGTGTAAACATAACAACTCCCACTTGCCACCTCAACAGTTGAGGCACGACCAACCACAACTCTTAACCACCAACATCACTCTCCCAGGAGTGCACGCGATCACACACCATGGGTTCGCTACAAACACGGTAGAAGAACGGCCACTATGGCACCTTTCATATTTCCACATTTAATAAGATCGCGTATGAGGCTCCTCTATCCTGAACAGATTACACCGTTGTAATCCCCACGGAAAAATACGCAAGGTAGACTACTTACTCACTCGAAATGATCAACCGATGAAAAAGGTACTATTCAATGTAACTAACCCATGTGGGGCCCACCCCAAGATCCTGAAACTAAACAAATAGATCACACCACTGCGATCCCCTCAAAAAAACACACGGGATTGACTACTCAATCGCCCAAAATGGACACCCGGTGAAAAAGGTACCATTCACCGTAGCCAGGTCAGGTGGGACCCACACCACGTCCCCAAAAAAGGTCGGGTGAACTGCGTCATCGCAATTCTCTCAAAAAAACACGTCAAAAGCACTACTCACTTGAGTGGAACGGATATCCGGAGAAAAAGATACATTCCGGCTTACCGCGCACGAGCGGTGCTACGTGGGACCCGCATCCCAGTCCCGAAACACAACTAACGGATCGCACCGTTGCGATCCTCTTGAAAAAGTACACAAGATGGACTATTCACTTGTCCAAAATGGTCGCCCGATTATAGAAATGGAAAATCACCATCAATGCCCAAACGACCCTCGTGGGGCCCGCACCATCATGCGGAAATAGAGCAGGTGGATTGCACCATTGCAATTCCCTTGGAAAAACATCCAGAATCGACTACTCGCACGCCCCGAACGGACGCCCGATGAGAAAATCGCTAAATGTTGCTCGCAGCTCAAAAGACGGGGCATGGGGCCCACGCCTCAACTCCGGCTTCAACGCCCAAAAACACCCTGGAAAGCTTCGCCCCGACGCTAGGGTCCCAACGCCGCTGACGGTGCTCAAAACGGACATCAGACGCGTCCGCACCGTCCAAAACAAGATCCCCCGGAGAAAACGCCAATTCACTTAAAGACGCGTCATGCCTCCAAGACCCATCGTTTCGGGAATTAAAAATTCCCAAAACCATCTCAAAAAGTCCGCCTCGACGATACGGTTCCATAGCCGCATACGGAATGCAAAACGGACGCCCGTAGCGGAAAATACGGGCGTCCGAAAACTGAGGGGCACAGCCCCTTGGGCTGGACCGGCCGGTCCGCCCGGCCTGGGCCGGCCCGCGGTTCGGCCATGCGGGCTGGCCGTGGACCTGCGGTCCACTGTCCCGCCGACTGGCCTGAAGGCCGGTCGCTTCTCACATGGAGACCCGCCTTTGGCGGGTATTGGTCTGGTCGCGGGGTCGCACAGCGCGACCCCGTTCTCCGCTTCGTGCCGTGGAGCACCCCCGCGGGCAGGCGCCCGGCGCCCCCCCTGCTGTCCCCCATCTCCCTCAGCGAGGCCCCTCCACCTAGCACCGCTGAAGACCGCGCCGCCCTGCACCTTGCCCGCGCCGCCATCCGAGAGCCCCGCCGCTGCCTCCTAGGGACGCCACGCAGCCGCTCGAACCCGCCGGAAACCGAAAACCCGCAAACTTCGGCGAGCGATTGCGGAGGCCTCGGGACTCCAAATTCGAAACCGAAAGATGCGTTGGAAAGCTCATAAATTATACTACACGATTATGGTATTTTTTATAAGATAAAACAAAAACTTTATTCATATAATCAAACTCAAAGAGGGTTCGGGATTTAAAACTCAAACGAACACCGCCTACCTCGATGGGCTTCGCCCGACGCTTCCCGCGCGATCCGCCACCGCGCCACTGCCTTGCCCGATGGGAGGAGGAGAGGAGGAGCTTAAGGGGGCTTCCCTGAGGGTTCTTCTTCCAGAGGGGTTCCAAAGGAGAAGGACGGGGTGGGTTTGGTTTAAAAAGAAAATTAAATTAATTAAATTTTAATTAATTTAATCCTTAATTTTAACCCGCATCTGAAACTCTCGACGGGGTCGAGGTTAAGCCTCCCCTAGGGTAAACACCACCTCCCGAGAACAACAGTTGTCTCGGAATTTCAATCCGAGGCCCCGTTGAAAAGTTATTAAACTCAACGCCCGCGGTTGCCAAATTACTAAAACGCCCCTGGGGCCATTTTTCACAGACGGGCCGCACCCGCAAAAGTTACACCCCTACTAGGGTAAAAGGCACGTTCCGAACTCAACGGTGCCCTCAGTTTTCCAATCTGAGCCACCATTTAATAGATACTTGAGTTAATCCGTTAAACGAATAAATTAATTATTTAATCTATCCGTTCCACGCTCCGATAGCGAGCAAGGGGTCCAAACGTCCCTCAATGACATGTTTTATGTCATTACTAGGGTTAAAACCCCATTCCGGACCCATACATACACTCAGATCTCTGATCCGGATCACCGTTTAGGAGTTATCCCTTTTATTTGGCGTGTCCAGTGTGAACGCACTGGAAATTTAATTCTGGCCACTCCGGAGCGCGGAATTGCACGCCGTCTAAGGGCGCTGCTCTAGAATAACATAAAGAATATTACAAAGTCTTTTATAGAAAAAATGGGTTCTTAAATCATTCCATACTTCAATATTTTAATCCCCAAAAAGCAAAACTAGGGAACAACTCAGGGTACTAAGCCCACACATGGCTCTCCCGTACCGAGAAGAACTCTTGCACAGTTCTGTGCCACTGCACACAAACCAAAGGAATTGATCTGTTCACAGAAGGTATTCCCTCGCCGATGACGTGTATAGGATCACGCTCACTTCTTCTTGGGTGAGTCACATGGGAGACGTCGTGCACCCATTCCAGACTTTGGGGTTCGGGCAAGGCGGTAGAGAACCTCGCCATCCCTTCGCACGGTCTCAAACGGACTGAAGGCTCTTAGGGTTAGCTCACCTCCCCGACCAAACCATTAATTCACATGCCATGACTGGAATCACCGCCCACACCTAGAACAAGGCCTGGTGATTTCCACCTTCATAATATCCATATGGTGGAACACCCAAGGATATCTGGTCGCGCAAGGTTTCACAGTCGATGTCTCTCATCCAAGACTCTCTTACACGCTCGAAAGGTGAAGGATTTGACACCATCGACAAAAGAAAAAGGTCCCACACCTTTCTACCTTACCTACTCGGGGTTACATCGACACCCTGCGCCACCCTGGTAACAACTCAAACAAGGAGCAGAGAGAAAAGACATTCCACACACAGAGTCTAAAAATTCCACTGAAAAAAGTAGAAGAGTTGTAGAGTGTACCTCTTATTACTTCATGATCTGCGGAATCGTAGACATCCAAAGCTCGCGGCTGTCCGCAGTCCCAACCGTCAACTCCCAGAGCCTGACGTGGACCACCTAGTGGTGATGGGAAAGACCTCATAAGATCGTCCTCCACTTCCAGCTCCTCCCGCTCCTCTGCTAGCACCACCTCTCTGGGTACTACTCTGAACACGGTGCTACCTCTGTCATGGTGGTGCACCTGCTGCCTGCCCGAAGCTCTCCGCATGCCTGGTCGGGTAGTCCCGTGCCAGGTGACCTCGCCCATCGTAAGCATAGCACCGACTCTCTCTGGGCTGCACTGGTGCCCTCCGGTGCCACTGTGGTGTACGACCACGCCACTGAGTCCGGTTGTCAGAAAGCCACCTACGTCAAGGTTATTCTTGCCGATGCCCGCGAGCTACGACAGACATCTCAGCTCCAACGTGCCTGCTGCCTCCACCAACTCTAGAATATGAAAGGAAGCTCTCTGTCACCAGTGCCTGCTCTAGTAACCCGACATATTTGGAAATGCCCAAGGGTACTATGATAGCATGAATCTCTCGGAGAAGACCTTGCTCAAACTTCCGTGTTCGGATGTTGTCATCATGGACCAAGTCCGGGTAAAAGCGTGCACGGTCTGTGAAACTAGCCGCGTACTCGGCCACCGTCATCCCTCCCTACTGAAACTGCAGGAGCTCCTGAATCCGAATGGAGCGCAAGCAGGAGGGGAAAAACTCCTCACGAAACAAAAACTGAAAGTCACCCCACGAAAGTGACGACCCGTCAAGAAACTGAGTTACCAGACTCTACCAACGCCAAGCTGCTCCACGAAAAAGGGTGGCTGCCAAAGCCACTCTCTGATCTGTCGGTGTCTGCACAAGCCTGAAAAGGCAAACCACTGTCTCCAGCCAAACCTCTGCTGCATGAGGGTATGGCTCACCACTGAACCTCATCGGTCCCTGCTGCTGGAACTCGCGGAGTGCGCTCAACCTGCGTTCAAGCTCAGCCTGCTCTGCTGAAGCTGTCTGCTGCTCACCAAGTGGGGGTGCTGCTACCGGCCCACCCGGAGAAAGGGGATCGCATGATGGGTCCTGGACTAAGTCCTCGTAGCTCACAGGGTCATCGTCACGAACCAAAGCTGGTATCCTGGCTGACTGTCTTCACAGAGACATCCTGAATATTATCTAGGAGTTCCGTGATCAGATGAGCATATATGTATATACCAATAACAACGATGGGGAGATGACTCAAGAAGGAAAATCAAAAAATCAATCCTATGTGATGCACAAACCAATTTCCCTACAACAAGTGTCTCAACATGCCGAGTCGACAAGCGGGTTATCAAGGTCCTGGTGAATGGATACGTCGGCCGCCGCATCATCACTGGACTCCCTGGCCTAAGAGCCACTCTCGAGACACGTTAAAACTGTTTCCCTAAATCCCAACCAATTCCTTTTTACTTTAGGGATGTCCGAACAATGTCCCAAGGAATGAACCACCTTTGATACCACTTTGTCATGAATCGACCCTACCCGGGCTCGAGCCGCAACTACCCCAAGCCCGCCTCCATAGGCCAGGGGATGGCGACCAGCGCTGGAGGCACAAAAACTTGGGGAGGCCTTTGCCTGAGTACCTATACACACACACACGCAGCCCACTCAATGCAGAAGTGCAGAGTAAAAGCAAAGTAAAGTGCAACTGATATTGATAAACCACCAAGTGCATCGACCTCTAATCAGTACAAAGTAAGCTGAAGGTAAACAGAAAAGGGAAAAAGGGCAAAACACGCGCCCAAACAGAAAAGTGCCACAACCCGGAAATAGGTGAACAAAAGAAAAATAGCTGGAAGGGTCCCCCACCTGGAACCTGACTACGACCACTGCACACGGTCCGAGTTCCCGAACTCCTATGCTCCACTGAAGTCACGACCAACCTGTCCGTCGTTTGCAAGGGCACACCAAGTGCGGGCAAAGCCCAAGTAGGGGTGAGTATAAAAATACTCTGTAGGATACCCCGAAGGCTTGAGGGGGCAACAAATGACGTACCGAAGGGTGAGCTGTAGATCGAACAGGGAATAGAACAAAATTACAATAGAGAGTGCAGTAAAGAGTACAGCTCAACCCAAAAAGAGGAAGGTAGAAGGCTCGTCCTAACACAAGGAGCTAGGAACAGTGAGAAGATGAACTTCCCGTCGAGCTTTCGCTACCTATATCAGGAGAGTAGACTTGTCCAACCACGAGAAGCTAGACACGGAAAGCACGTGGAATACCCCACGTGTCTTCGTGTCTCTTGGAAGGAGAGTAACCAAACCCAAGAACCGGGTACCGGGACAAGGTATATACAAATCCATATGCTCTATCAAGAAGCCCGAACAAGACCGTAAGGGGATCTCCATCCCATAGCTCAGCCCAATAAAAGTGAGTCGCCAACAGTCCCAGAAGTAAACACCATCGATGCCCAGCATCCCGCACGTCTGCCCCAAACTACAAGTCAAGGGCCTCAAATCACCGCACCTTGACACTACCCGCTTTGGGTGGCACTGACTCGCCCTCACGGTTTTAGGTCGCTTCACAAAGACGCATCTCGGTGGGGAAAGCGCCCCTCGTACTTGAGGGTTACGGGGGAACATCAAACCACACCTCATCACTGCCTCGCAGTCGAGAGGTCTCCTCAAAGTCAAAGTCATCACATCACTGACCCGAACAAACGAGGGTCTCGCTCCGGTAGTCACAGAGTAAAGCCACAGACTAGCCTAGTAGAAAAGACTGAGTCTGAAATGCCAACGGGTGACCCACTACCCAGCCCCGCTGGAGGGTAAACCCTAACACATCATCAGGCGACCCAATGCCCCACCCTGCGGGAGGGTAAACCCTAATACATCATCAGGTGAGCCACTGTCCCGCCCTGTGGGAGGTTAAACCCTAATACATCATCAGGCGACCCACTACCCCACCCTGCGGGAGGTTAAACCATAATACATCATCAGGCGACCCACTGCCCAGCCCCGCTGGAGGGTAGACCTGGAATAAGTTGACAGGCAACCCACTACCCAGCCTTGCTGGAGGGTAGACCTGGAACTAAACGATGGGCGACCCACTGCCCAGCCCTGCTAGAGGTGTCACGACCCGTCCTCGGGGCCCGTGCCGTGACTACCCCAAGCCCGCCTTCCATAGGCCAGGGGCTGGCGACTAGCACGAAAGGCGTAAATCCCGATAACTGGGAAGGCATTCCCTTTATAAAAGTAAACAAAACACCACAGAGTACAAGCGAAAGTAAAACAATAAGTACAAAGAGAAGTGCTGAAAGGAAAAATGGGCCAGAATACAAACCCAAAGTAAAAGTACAACTACAACTGAACAAAGTACAACAGAAAAAGACAACAGCTGGAAGAAAGTAAGCAGCTCCTAGGTCGTCCTCCTCGGATCCTACCAGAAGGGTAGGTACAGATAGCGCAGCTCCTGGTCGTCCACCGCGGATCCTACCTGAAGGGTAGGTACAGATAGCCTCCTCAACGCTCTCGCCCGTCAACCTCCTCCGTGTGTCATCTCATCGTGTTGTCCACCTCCAGGTACTGACTCGTCGTGTAGTCCACCTCCGGGTACTGACTCGTCGTGTAGTCCACCTCCGGGTACCATCCAGTCCTCGAACACTCGGCCTTCATCAGCACTACCCGTCGTCTGCAACCAACACAACGAGGTGTGGTCATAGCCCGTGCAAGGGTGAGTATAACGATACTCAGTAGGGACCCCGAGACCCTCAAGGTCTCACTAAAAAAAACAAGGATAAACACAAAGAAGATCTCAACAGATAACCTCTACTTAGGTATATGCCCATACATATACCTAAGTTATCAAGTAACCCATCTCAATCTTGAGGAAACACAAGGATTGTGAAATCAACGGATAACCACTACCCAGGTATATGCCCATACATATACCTAAGTTATTAAGTAACCCATCTCAATCATGAGGGAACACAAAGGTCATAGACTCAGCTCAAAACAGGATTTTCATTATCGAAATCGTAACTGCTGAAGAGCTCCATCTCTGGAGTGTACAGTGGTCCTGTCACGACTCCGAGGTACTGCTCACTAACCTAAGACTGCTGAGGTACTCCTCCTGTCGAGTACCGCGGGCCAGCCACCCAAACACAGTAGTGCTTCCCGCCGAGGTATGTCACCCAAACACAGTAGTGCACACCCCCTACTAGCCTGCTGAGGTACTCTCCGGACGAGTACCGTGGGTCTGCACTGTCACACAGGTAGTGCTCCGTCCTCCATGGGTCTGCACCTCACAAAGTAGTGCTCCGTCCACTGGGCTAGTCGACTCACTCCAAGTCGAGTCGGTCAAGCAGTCGTGAGGCCTCACACGACTACACGGTCTCCGTACTCCGCACGCTCTTCTCCGGGAGGGTCCGCTCCATGAGCTACAGGTCGATACTCCAAGTATCACAAAGTCCCATGAAGAAGTGTTTCAAAGGACCGCCTCGTCATAGGGGTCTCAATGCAACAGACGGCGCGTCAATCGGACGCCCGGTCTGTGAGTTATTAGCTTTTTCGTCCCATGGGCCCGGTTGGTTTCGCATGTGAACCAACCCGACCATATCTCAAATGTACCCCGAACTCTCATAGGGTATACTCATAGGGACCGTTTCTCAACGTGATCACCAACGTCGCTGACGGTTCGTCAAACGGACGTCCGGTCTGAAAGATATCAGCTTTTCCGCTCCAAGGGCCCGGTTGGATTTCGGGTGCAATCCAACTCGGCCAATATCCAACGGCAACCAAAACTCGGGCGAAGTATGCCAAAAGTTCCGTCCATCAAGAGGAAAATCATCGAGACAGACGGTGCATCAATCGGATGCCCGGTCTGTGAGTTACTGGCTTTTTCGTTCCAGGGGCTCGGTTGGTTTCGTGAGCGAACCAACCCGACCGCACTCCGACGGCATCCAAACCTCGAGCGGAGTAAGCCAAAAGATCCGTCTAACTTATAGGAAAGCAACAAAGTCCACAGCACGTCAATCGGACGTCCATAGCTCAAGATATGAGCGTTTCCGCTCCGAGGGCCCGGTTGGTTTCGTATCCGAACCAACCCGGCCAAACCGAAAGTGTTCCGAAACTTTGAGTACGATATACCGAAATGAACGTCTCGATCCAAGGATCACATCGCCGCTGATGGCACGTCGTTCGGAGGCCCATAGCTCAAGATACGGGTAAAAGACCGAAAACGGTCCGAAGACGGGGGGTCTGGGCCCGGACAGACCCGGCCCGGCTCGGCTCGGCCGAGCGGCCGAGCGAGGGAGTCCGGGGGCGGGGGCGCGCTGCCCCCGCGTGTGAACACCGCGGCCCCCCTCCGCGAGGGCCGCCCTGGTCAGCGGACGCGGCATTGCCGCGTCCCGTGAGAGCCGGACCCGCGTGGCCGCGGGTCCGCTGGTGCCGCCGCCGCCGCGGCGACCCTGTCCGGTGACGCGTCGGGGCGCCGCCGGTGGATTCCGCGGGCCACCGGAGTTACTCCGGTGGTCCGATTTCCTTCCCGTCTGCGCCGGGGCTCCTCCTGGGTCCCGTTCTTCTCTGCGGAAACAATGGATCGCCCCTGCGGCATGTTTTATCATCACCCGCCAATCCGCGCTTCAACGAAGAACTGCCGAGGGTTGTCGGGCCGTGTTTGTTTGGCCCGCACCCTCCTCGTTAGATGATAACAGTCGGGAGAAATAATTAACACATGAAAAACGTATCAAAAACAATTTTAATAATTTAAAATTGCACTTGATCCAGGTTCTTTTGTTTTAGAAGAAAACAACTACAGGAATAAAAAGTTATTTCCAAACAAAATCCCTACCTTAATTTCGTCGTCGGACGCGAGATCGATCGTCGCGGAAGAAAGGGTCGCCGCGTCGCGGAAGGGCGTCGCTGTCGTGCGGTACTCGGCGTCGCGTCGACGAACTTGTCGTTGTCAATCGAAGGTTGTCGCGGGGTTGGATCTTCGCGGAAGAAGTGTCGCGAAGGGAGATTCGTCGGCGTTGCGGTACAAGGCTTCACGTCATCGATCTCCGCGGGTTCGGCGTTCTTCGTCGCCTTTCGTCGAATGCCGGCGTTCTTCACGTTCTTCGCGTTCTTCGCGTTCTTCGCGAAGAAGGAGGAAGAACTTGAGGTTTCTGTCAAATCCTCTCAACGAACAACCCTTAAGATGAAAAGCGTTGGTCTTATTTTATTATCATGCCAACAAACGAAAAAAAGATAAGTTAAGTAACGACCCATTAATTCGTAGAATTAATTCAACGAATAAAACCGCCCAATTAATTGGTGCGTTAAGAATTTAAGAAAACGTGTCAGTTGACTTTCATAATGACGGGTTTTTGCGGGTGCGTTACTTAGCGGAAAAGAAACGGTGGGGCTCGTGCGGGCCCCACCTCACAAATATCCTACCAGGAGGGTAGGATATTTCGGGTTCTACCCTATCTGCTTCAACTCAGCTTAAGCAGCTTAAAGTGGCTTTTAAGTGGCTTAAAGTGAAATAAAATAAAGTTTGTCGTACCACATTATTTTATTTCTTAACTTAAAGCCCCAAAATTAAAAACCACACTCGAGCAAACGCAACTCCGGAAGATGCGTTTCTAAGAAAATACCGGCGCTGCGATTCCATCGGTGTCCTCGGAATTTAATTCTAAGCACCGGTTGAAAAGTTAGAAAAACCCGCTCGTTCGTTCACTGAACGTACCCGAGCTAAACTTCGGAAATTAATTCCGGGCACACCGGAACTCAGAATCAGGTGCCGTTAGAAACTGCGTTCTTGTAAAATTCCAAAGAAAATTAAGAAAAAAATTTCCTTGAAATTTACAGGTCTTTACATCACTCCCACCTCAGGGCTTTACGTCCTCGTAAAGCTTTAACGCAAACTAGGGTTACAAAAGCGGTACTGAGCACGCATCTGAGCCTTCTACTCTCATGTGCTCACCTGGAGGTTCCCGTGCCGCCAAAGAAAGTGCACAAGAGGAAATGACCGTCCTCCTAGGATCCGCTCCCGTCGATCCTCGATCCCCACAGGAACCTCCATGGAAGTCACCTCATCGCCATCGTCCAGCTCCTCGTGGTCGATGATATGCGAAGGGTCAACCACGTATCTCCTCAGCTGAGATACGTGGATGTCGTCGTGCACCTGGTGCGACTGAGGTGGATGGGTCAAGCGGTAAACCACCCCGCCTACCCAGCTGAGGACCTAGAAAGGTCCGTTGAACCTCGGAGATAACTTTCCGCCTTGGCCACATCTCCGTAAACCTCGTCGAGGTGAGACCCGTATATGGACGTGATCGTCATCCTCGAACAAATGAGGCCTCCAATTCCTGTTAGAACTGAAACTCAAAACAAATGCTGCCACGAGGGTAAGGTTGACCAAATCAAGAGTGATCGATCGCACCCTCCTGAGCATGAGTTTATCCTGTGCTGCCTGGGGTTTCCTTTTCGCCGACCAAGGAAAACCCATCCCGACGTCGTAGTTAAACCACAACCTTTTTGCCTAATACTGTCAATTTGTGTATGAACTGTGTTTGCCTAGTCCATACTCAAACCAACGTCGTAAGGCCTCGACGCTGCCACCAAGAGATTCCAACCGAAACTCTCGCCTCGAGTGTCTGACCACACCGTTGGTGTAAGTGTGATTATCGAGTCTCCTCCCAAGGTATCTCCAGACGTGAGGGTCAAGTCCACGGATTACCGGAAACTCTAGGTCTGGGACAAGATTTGTGAAAGCAGGGAATGATTCATATCGACGTCTGTTACTACAACAGCTAGTAGTGGACACAGACTGTCCCTTGAATCATTTTTAGAGCCATTGGGTCACACTCCTTGACCGCATGCAGCCACACTCTTCCTCCGACCTCCAGCTCCCTGAGCCTGGCGGGGATAACTAAGGCGGGTGGTTGTAGCATGTTAAGATGTACACCACCTCATGCTGCTCTCCTAGCTCTGCCTTCACGTCTTCCGCTTCGCAGACTCATCTCTCTTTAAAGCTTCCCCTTCTTGAAACATTAAACACGCCCGAGTCTCTAAGACTGGCACCGGTTTCCTGTTTCTTACTGCACTGTGCAGTCTTCATCTGCTCCTGGATGATCTGCACCTCCTTTTCCTACGATCTGGAAGAGCTGCTAAAATTTCTCCCTTGTAGAAAAGAGAAACCCGGTCTCATCCCCCTGGATGAACCACACCCATTGCCTAATACAGTCAATCCTGACATGAAGGGTGCATTCATGCCATGGATGACGTCGTAAGGCCTCGACGTAACTACTAAGAGATCCAACTGTCACTCTCGCCTCCAAGGGTTGAGTCACACTATCGGCATCAGTGTGAGGTCACTGGGTCTCCTCCAGTAGGAATATCGAAAGTGAGGGTCAAGTCAACAGTCTTAACCAGGACCACTCAGTATCAACCAAATAAAAAGGATAGGAAAGAAAACATCACAAAGATAAGTGTTTTTTTATTATTGCAGCTCATAGTACAAAGACACGAATACAACAGAAAAATAGAACTAGAAGTACAAGGGACGTATCCACTAGTTCTGCTCCTGTCCACCTGCTCTCAGAGCTCTACTACCTTGTCCACTGCTCGGCTGTTGCTCAAGCACCCGCCGCTGCTTCTGCCTCGGTGGCTCCTCCAAAGCCTGTGGATCAACTGTACGAGGAGTCGGACAGTCACGTGCCAGGTGACCCTTTCCGCCACATTCATAACACTTCCTACTCCTTGTACGGCTGGCTCTGGCCCTCTTGGAACTCTACATCATCTGTCTACTGCCCATAGATGACTCAGCTACTGATCAAAAAACACGCGGCAAAGGAAACAACTCCTAATCACGATTGGGGTGTAGAGCTACTGGCACAAACTCCACCCTGAAGAAGGTCTCGAAGTCTTCCCATGTGAAGGTCATCCCGTCGCAAAACTGGAACAAGTGGCTCCACCACCTGCCTGCTTCTGCCTGCAGAAGGCTGGCAATAAAGATCACCATGAGGTCTGCTGGCGTCCCCACTAACCTGAAGACTCTCACCACAGCCTCCAGCCAATCCTCAGCCGCCTGCGGGTCCGTCTCTCCCCGGAACTTGGGTGGTCTCTGGCGTTGGAACTCATGCAGCGCACTCAAGTGGCGTGCATCACCTACTGTTGGGGCTGGTGGCATCGGTGGCCCAACGTATGGTAGTACCACTGGTGACCCCGCTGGTGCCTCAACTGCAAGAGGGCCCTGTACTGAAGCCTCGTCACTCGGCAGGCTGTCAGTACGCACATCCCTCTGGGCTGTAGCTAGTCGTCCGAGAAAAGGCATCCTGAAAGAAACAACATGACATGGTGAAACGATTATACCTGGTGAGCTGACCTGGTTTGATCTGATATTTAAATAAAACTTCTGGAAAACACACACGCAATCAGTGTTTTCGTGCACAAAGTCGGAAATCAGTTATCAGGGTCTTGGTGTATGGATACGTCGGCCGCCCGCACCAACACTGGACGCCCTGAACTGAAAACCACACTCGGTACTCTTAACACTATTGCTTCACACAGAAAAAAAGATCAGAGTCCTAAGTTCTACGGTAGAACCGAACTCCTCTGATACCAATTTGTCACGACCCGTCCTCGGGGCCCGTGCCGTGACTACCCCAAGCCCGCCTTCCATAGGCCAGGGGCTGACGACTAGAACCAAAGGCGTAAATCCCGATAACTAGGAAGGTATTGCCTTTATAAAAGTAAAAAAAACACCACATAGTACAAGCGGAAGTAAAAAACTAAGTACAAAGAGAAGTGCTGAAAGGAAAAATGGGCCAGAATACAAACCCAAAGTAAAAGTACAACTACAACTGAACAAAGTACAACAGAAAAAGACAACAGTTGGAAGAAAGGAAGCAGCTCCTGGGTCGTCCTCCTCGGATCCTACCTGAAGGGTAGGTACATATGGCGCAGCTCCTGGTCGTCCACCGCAGATCCTACCTGAAGGGTAGGTATAGATAGCCTCCTCAACGCTCTCGCCCGTCAACCTCCTCCGTGTGTCGTCTCGTCGTGTAGTCCACCTCCAGGTACTGACTCGTTGTGTAGTCCACCTCCGGGTACTGACTCGTCGTGTAGTACACCTCCAGGTACCGTCCAGTCCTCGAACACTCTGCCTTCGTCAGCACTGCCCGTCGTCTGCAACCAACACATCAAGGTGCGGGCATAGCCCGTGCAGGGTTGAGTATAACGATACTCAGTAGGGACCCCAAGACCCTCAAGTTCTCACTAAAACCAACAAGGATAACCACAAAGAAGATCTCAATAGATAACCTCCACTTATGTATATTCCCATACATATACCTAAGTTATCAAGTAACCCATCTCAATCCTGAGGAAACACAAGGATTATGAAATCAACGGATAACCACTACCCAGGTATATTCCCATACATATACCGAAGTTATCAAGTAACCCATCTCAATCATGAGGGAAGACAAAGGTCATAGACTCAGCTCAAACCAGGATTTTCATTATCGAAACCGTAACTACTAAAGAGCTCCGTCTCTGGAGTGTACAGTGGTCCTGTCATGACACCGAGGTACTGCTCACTAACCTAAGACTGCTGAGGTACTCCTCCTGTCGAGTACCACAGTCCAGCCACCCAAACACAGCAGTGCTTCCCGCCGAGGTATGTCACCCAAACACAGTAGTGCACACCCCCTAGTAGCCAGCTGAGGTACTCTCCGGACGAGTACCGCGGGTCTGCACTGTCACACAGGTAGTGCTCCGTCCTCCATGGGTCTGTACCTCACAAAGTAGTGCTCCGTCCACTGGGCTAGTCGACTCACTCCAAGTCAAGTCGGTCAAGCAGTCATCAGGTCTCAGTCGGCTACACGGTCTCCGTAATCCACACGCTCATCTCAGGGAGGGTCCGCTCCACGAGCTACAGGTCGATACTCCAAGTATCACAAAGTCCCACGAAGAAGTGTCTCAAAGGACCGCATCGTCATAGGGGTCTCAACGCAACAGACGACGCGTCAATCGGACGCCCGGTCTGTGAGTTATTAGCCTTTTCATCCCAGGGGCCCGGTTGGTTTCACATGCGAACCAAACCGACCACATCTCAATTGTACCCCGAACTCTCATAGGGTATACTCATAGGGACCGTTTCTCAACGTGATCACCAGCGCTGCTGACGGTTCGTCAAACAGACGTCCGGTCTGAAAGATATCAGCTTTTCCGTTCCAAGGTCCCGGTTGGATTTCGGGTGCAATCCAACTAGGCCACTATCCAACGGCAACCAAATCTCGGGTGAAGTATGCCAAAAGTTCTTTTCATCAAGAGGAAAATCATCGAGACAGAAAGTTTTGGGGAAACCTTTTTAGAAATAATTTTTATAGAAATTTTTATAGTTAATCAATTCACCCCTCCCCTCTTGAGTAATCTAATCTGACCAACAGAAGAAATTTAAATTCAACCATAAAACAAGAACCAATGGCTGAAAATAATGGAAATGAACTTAATAGAACCATTCGATAATTGTCTGCACCTGATATTAATTATCAACCAAATTGCATTGCATACCCAAATCTCGAATTAGACTTTGAACTAAAATCTGGGTCAATTCATCTGCTTCCAAGATTTAATGGCCTCTCTGGTGAGGATCCCAATAAACACCTTAAATAATTTAATGTGGTTTTCTCAAACTTAAAACCAAGAACTATTTCTAAAGATCAAATCAAACTAAGAGCATTCCCATTCTCATTTGATGAAGCTGAAAATATTGGATGTATTATTTACAACTTGAAGATGTAACTTGTTGGAACGATTTGAAATGTCTTTTATTGTAGATATTTTTTCCAGCATCAAGGATCACATCCTTTTGAAAGGAGATCTTGGGGATCAAGCAACCCCAAGTGGAGTCAAAGTATGATTACTGGGAGTGATTCAATAAGTTGTGTGCAAGCTGGACACATCACTAAATAAGTGAAAAAACTACACATCCAGTACTTATATGAAAGACCCACACCTATGGAGAGAAGCATGATGGATGTTGTGGCTGGAGGGGAATTGGTAGACAAGACACCAGTAGCTGCATGTGCGTTGATCGAAAAGATTGCACAAGACTCCCAACTATTTGGAAATCGAGGTACACCACATGTTAGTGGAGTACATCAGGTAAGTCCTTCCTCTATTGAAAATCATTTGATTGATACTAAGTTGGAATAATTGACCACTATGGTGAGGTAGATTGCTTTGGCACAAAAGACATCCCAACCCCCTCTTTTAAGGCCTTTTGGCATTTTCACTGAGACAAGCCACCCAACTGACTGTTTCCCCCAACAACAAGAAACAAAAGATTGTGTAACAGTGTTTCCTAGGAGACCATATCAGTAGAAACAACCACAATATCCCCAAAATAATCTTGATTCCTTTGCCCCAAGATACAACCAAGGGTGTAAGGATCAATCAAACATGAGGTATGCATTGGGACAACAAAAAAGTCCCCCCTTTCAGCAACACTTTCATCAGCCTCCACCTTACCAAAAGGGTTTCCAACAACCCCAAAGGAGATTTGAAGCCCAAACATCAACAAGCCAACAAAAAGGGAATCCCCCTCCCAAGGTAGATTCTAACACTGATGAACTTTTGAAACAAATTGTTCTTAATCAACAGAATGAGCTGAAAAGTCAAGGTTCAGAGCTAAGGGAGTTTAAGGAATAAATGAGCCAGATTGCCATTTCCCTCCATGAACTGGTAAGTAAAAACTCTGGAAATCTTCCTTCCCAACATACTCAAAATCACAAGGGGAATGTTAGTGCCATCACATTGAGAAGTGGGAAGAAAATTAATGATACATCTGTACATACCGTTCCACCGGGATTCACCTCAACTCCAGATAATACCCATTCAAAACCGACTGATGAGAAAACCAAAGAGAAAGTTAAAGGTAAGCGAAGGATTAATGATGTTCCTCTTAAACCCCTTACTTTTCCAAATAAGGTTGTTCAAACCAAGAATATGGTTGAAGAGGCAATGAAAAAGGAGGTTTTGGACACATTCTAGCATTTAGAGATAAAATTACCTTGATCGAGGCCATTAAGAAAATCCCAAGGTATGAGAAATTCATAAAAGAAATTTGTACCAATCGAAGAGGGATCAAGGGAAATGAGAGGATCAATCTTGGAAGGAATGTGTCAGCACTCATTACACCAACTCTAGTGATGCCAACAAAGTGCAAAGATCTAGGGACATTCACCATTCCATGCACCATAGGGGAGTTACACTTTTTTGATGCTCTTTGTGATTTAGGAGCTTCCATAAATGTAATGCCTCACTATGTGTTCTCTTATTTACAGTTTTATGAGTTGAAAACGATGAGAGTAGTGGTGCAGTTGGTGAATAGAGCGACAACATATCCAGTGGGAGTACTTAAGGATGTACTTGTCTGGGTAAGATACATGATCTTCCCAATAGATTTATACATGCTTAACATGGAGTATGATCAGGCAAGTTCTCATGCTCCCATTATCTTAGGTAAACCCTTCCTCAAAACTACAAAACTATCATAAATGTCAATGAGGGCACAATTTCCATGGAGTTTGGGGATGAAGTTGTGATATTTAATGTTATCAACTCCATGAAGTACCCCTCAGAGGACCATTATGCTTTTTTATCTCTCATTTTGAACCACCAAATAAAAACCCAATGGAATTTGATTATCCTATACTTATTGAGATCATGATTATTGGTTCTAGTTTGATGTCTAAGAGTACTTCCACACCTATTTCGAATGCACAAGACTCTCTTATATTTGATTTTGATATGGATTCATATTCTGATTTTGATCATGCAAACTCTAATTATGACATGGATATTGAATATGCTGATGGTTTTGATGCATTATTCTATAATTTTTATGATGATGATTCTAGTACTAATGTCCATTGTGCACATATTTTAGTTACTTCAATTTCTCCTTCTATACATCACCCCCTTCATTGGAACTCAAGCCATTTCCACCTAATCTCAAATACTCATACTTGTTAAGTGGTGAGAAATTACCTGTTATGAAACGACCTTAAATTTTGAATAAATATTGTTTCCTAATTTTATGTGTTATTTTATTTTATTTTTATACTCAACAAAAATGTTTCATTTGATAACATGAGTATAATTAAAATGAGACTGTTGGGTTTTGATTGTTATTTGACCATTGGTCAATATGACCGCTGGAAACTAAACATTTTGATTATTGTCTCTAAATACAAGCAATCTTGGTTAATTAATATAGAAAGAAGATTCGATGGCCTCACCCAGTAGTGTTGGACCGATCGAAGCCCATCTAACAGAACTTGGGAAGGAGGTAGCACCACTGGGCTTTGCTCTGGACCAAACCCAAGCTGAACTTCATTATGTGAAGCTAGAACGGTATCGCCTTCACAAGAAGTTCAAACTGATAGAAATTACTACTCGTGTGATGTTGGCCGAGCCTCCCTCAGATTCTCTCACCTTAGCACACCTTACACTTAGGTCCTATGCTGGTGTGATAAGGGGATATGTAAGGAGACCATAACTGCCTTGTGTAATCCTTTGTTTTAAATAAAAATTTGGATTTCTTCTTATGATGAAGTTTATGAATTTTCAAATGTCCGGATAAATATAGTATGCATATTTTTGATGAATTTTAGAGAAAGGATATTTTAAAAATGTTTATGTAAACCTTAAATAAATAAAAATGTGTAATGATTTTCAAAAAATGGTCTTCTACAATTATGTTCAGTACAAAATTTCGAGTCTAATAAGATCAAGTTGATTTTTAATGAATAGTAAATTATGAATAGTGATTTTACGCTTAGGATTAGTAATGTGACCAAATGGATTAGTAATTTAACTCAAAGAAAGTTTTAATATAATTTAGACACCAAGATTAAGTAATGAGATTCAATAAAATGGGTAAATAACAGTTTCATAAATTTTTATTCAAGTATTAGTTTTTTCGGGTGAATAGTGTTTTTTAATTAAAAATTAAATTAAAAATATTTATAAAATTATTTTTATAAAATGGATTACATTTTTGAACTCAGAGCATCGATATTATGTTAAGGTAATTTTTGGGGATTTTTCTGAAAAAAATGAATTTTCGGTGAATAGTGTGTTTATTTAAAAAATGAATTAAAAATATTTAGAAAATTATTTTTATAAAATAGAGTTCATTTTTAAAATCAGAGCATTGATATTTGGTCAATGTGAAATTTTGGGATTTTTCTGAGAAAGTTGAATTTTCAATGAATAGTAAAAATACAGTTTTAGGGTTTCGGTATGTTTAATGACATCATAACTGTGTCATGATGATGTCATGAGATATTTTAAAGTATGGTCGACTAAAGAGGATGAATTATTGTGTGGGGGTCCCCATGTGGCCTAACTCTATGGGAAGTACCATGGGAGGGCCCATGCTTTTGAGAAAACCACTTTTGAGGTGTCCCTTGGCCATTAATGCCTTGTCCCCTCACTTTCCCTATAAATACCAAGCCCTCCTCTCATCTTTTTGACTCCAAAACCACCCTCAACGAAGTTTTGGTCTCCTTACCTCCCAAGGAGTCCTCCCAAGGTGCCCCAAGCCCTCAAGGTCCCAACCTTTGAGTTTTAAGAGTTACATTTTAAGGTAAGGGATCCGATCTCTCTCTTTCTTTTCAAGAAATCTCTTTTATGTAATTTCTTTTATGCTCCATGTTCTTATGTTAAAGGGTGTTCTTTTATACTCCTCTTGATGCCATTTTCATGTTCACATAATGAGAGATCCCCTCTTACTCTCATTATTTCGTTTTATGAAGTTTTAAGTGGAACAGTTAGGCTGCCGAAATTTTTGTAACGAATTCTTTCTCCCTTCTCATTTTTCAAGATCTATTTTCATGTAAATTATTTCAAGTTCCTTTTTATTATGTTGGGGTATGATCTCTAAATTTATCATACTGATCTTTTATGACCATATGATAAGAGACCCCATTTGATCTCTTCAATTCAGTACTTTGAAGTTTTAAGTGGCGCCGTTAGGCTGACAAATTTTTAAGGGATTCTTTCACCCTTCTCGTTTTCAAGATCTATTTTAATGTCAAGTCTTTCAAGTTCATTTTTATTATGTTGGGGTATGATCTCTATATCTATCATACTGAACCCTTATTTTCATATGATGAGAGACCCTATTTTGATCTTGTCAATCCATTTTTGGTTGAAGTTTAAGTGACGCCGTTAGGCTGCCGAATTTTTAAGGGATTCATTCGCCTTTCTCATTTTTCAAAGATCTACTTTCATGTCAAGTATTTCAAGTTCCTTTTGTATTATGTTGGGGTATGATCTCTATATCTATCATACTGATCTTTTATGTTCATGTGATGAGATACCCTATTTTATCTCATCAATTCATTTTTGTTGAAGTTTAAGTGACGTCGTTGGGCTGCCGAATTTTCATAAGAGAAATCTTATTTTTGTCTTCCTTTCATGTTCTTCATTTAATATGGTATATTTTCAAATATAATTACCATGTTCTTAAATCCCTTATATTCTGTCCCTCTACTTTTTTATGGGTCATTTATGAATGTTTGACCCATGTCCCCTCTCTTTTCAGCGTTTTCTAAGACCCTGTAACGTAGCCGTTGTGCTGCAGAATTTTCGTCTCAAAATGCCTCTCTCTTTTTCTCAAAATTATTTTATTTTATTAAGTGAATACTCAAAGCTCTTATTTATACAGGGGTATTCACATATATACCAAAATGTTTTATTTTAAATTCTGGGATTTACATACATGATACCCGCTTTCCCTTTCCGTGGGTTTAAAGTGATGTAAAGATCATGTCTTTAAAGCAGTTTTTAAAACGTTATGATTATGAAATGAAACCCATTTATTTTATTCTATATGGGTTGTTTATGAAATTATTTATTATGATATATGTGGCTCACATGATAATAAAGGCAAATTTAAGGGTGCGCCCTGATAGCGCTCCAATGCATTGGGTAATGATATAACCACTAGAGATTACAATTTTCACGATACCTTGGTGAATAACCTTGGTAATTTTCAAATGACACCTTGGGGATGGACCTTGGTGATATGTTCATGATTTTCTTTGTTAAATGATGTAGCCACATCTTAAAGTTATGAAAAATGTTATTTTTATTATGATATATCTCATGATTTATTTCTCATGCCTTAAAGTTCTTTTCATGACCTTATTAAAGTATCTCAAGTTCACATGTAAAATGTTTCTCTTGTTTCCCTTACTGGGACTTCTGCTCACCCTTTGTTTTGATGTATGTCCCCAGGTTATGAGATGCAGTAATGAACCTAGGATGAACATGAGGAGAAGCCTTTCAAGTGTTTAAGAAGAATTTTTTATGTTTTCATGTTTTATGTTCCTGGTTTCCAAGACACTAAACCTTAAAGATCCTCAGTTTTGTGTAATGAAATGAAAGTTTACGTTATAAAAAGGCGGGATGATATAGTTGGTATCAAAGGATGGTTTAGTTATTTGTGGAAATTAGGATATGAAAACTTTAGGAAGAACCCTAGAGAAAAGTTTAAATATAGGAAATCTTCCAGATATTTTGGTGAGTATTGAGTAAGGGGTTTCCAAGCAAATACATCCCTGTCTGGATACGAGCAGGTAGAGGTGGCTCTGGCACCGATGTACATAGGGGTAAAAACCGAAAACACCACTTTGAGCTAGACTTGAACGGGAACTGGTAAACGACAACGGGCCTTGCTCCACTCTTGGCTACGACACTCTCGGGGGATATGCTTTGGTAAATTCATAAGCTTAGTATGAACCATTATTAAAGGAACAAAGATAAAATAAAATAAAGATTCACATAAGAATATACTATCATGGATAACCTAGATTGGAACCTAGGGGATCACAAGTTAGGATATACTTTTATTCTACAAGTTTATCCTTTTATGCTTAAAGTTTCTGTTTCATGATTATTGGCGAAGTATTTAAGCCCCTAATTATACTTTATCTTCTTAGGTAATGGTGGGAAATGGAAGAACATGTCCCAACAACCAATGTGATAGGAAATGCGATGATTGACGTATTAATATGACAGAGATGATTAGGGGATTCAAAGATGATTATTATTTTGGAAGATGTTCACTATTTTGGGGACCCTATATGATCGAGGTAAATAGATTACTACGGTATTTTTATTGAGGAGTAAGGTTGACTTATATTTTTAAGAATCGATGAATTTAAGGAGTACTTATAGTAATTTAGGTTACTTATGGAAATTATTAACCTATCTTGGGGTAAATATGTTTAGGTTAGTTACTTTTTTTATAAGATGTTAGGAGTGGTTGATGTTGTTTGGAGATGAATGATAAAGTTTACCTTGGAGGACTATGTTATCAAATCCTTCTTGTATTTGGGTTTCAATATTAGTTTGGTTTATTTTGAGGATTTTTAAGGAAATTTATTTACGGAATGGTCTATGATGAACTCTGGGTAGTACCATGGAACTTTGAATATTTAAAAGTAGTTTCCATTCCTATGGGATTATTTCTTTTTGAAGAGTTGTTTTACCTTACCCTTTATATTTTTGGGATAATGTTTAAAGATAGATGAAATAGATGGTTAATATTTTGTGGATTATGTGATTCTATAGAAGATGATTCTTGTGTTTTGATGAGACCAAGTATTTTTGAATGCTCATCGTTTGGAGAAAAGATTATTTTTGGGTAGAAACTTATTAAAGGATGAAACTCTACATGAAGGTAAGTATATTTTCTTATGTTTTTGTTCTATGTAGTAAATGGATTCCTCAAAATTATGAAAAGAAACGTAAAACAAAAATGTTGTTGGTTTACGTTTCCTACTAGGTAATCAAAGACCGTTTACACACATCATAAGTTTGGGATTTTCTTATGGTTAACTTTCTCCTAATCATGTTCTTTATCACTCTCCCTCAGAACTTGACCCTTTGTTTTCTCCTCCATGTCCATGTTTTCCTACATGGAATCCTAGTGTGGGTTAACTCGGGTGACCTTTGTACTTCCCTTTCTTTCTTTTTAAAGTAATAGTTTTACTGACTCCTTTTCCGATGTGCGACTTTCAATGAAATTTCAAAACCCAATTTTAAAAATTGTGAGGACGCAATTTCTTAAGGGGGGAAGATTGTAACGACCTGAAATTTTGAATAAATCTTGTTTCCTAATTTTATGTGTTATTTTATTTTATTTTTATACTCAACAAAAATGTTTCATTTGATAACATGAGTATAATTAAAATGATACTATTGGGTTTTGACTGTTATTTGACCATTGGTCAATATGACTGCTGGAAACTAAACGTTTTGATTATTGTCTCTAAATACAAGAAATCTTGGTTAATTAATATAGAAAGAAGATTCGATGGCCTCACCCAGTAGTCTTGGACCGATCGAAGCTCATCTAACAGAACTTGGGAAGGAGGTAGCACCACTGGGCTTTGCTCTGGACCAAACCCAAGCTGAACTTCATCGTGTGAAGCTAGAACGGGATCGTCTTCGCGAGAAGTTCAAACTGATAGAAATTACTACTCGTGCGATGTTGGCCGAGCCTCCCTCGGATTCTCTCACCTTAGCACACCTTACACTTAGGTCCTATGCTGGTGTGATAAGGGGCTATGTAAGGAGACCATAACTGCCTTGTGTAATCCTTTGTTTTAAATAAAAATTGGGATTTCTTCTTATGATGAAGTTTATGAATTTTCAAATGTCCGGATAAATATAGTATGCATATTTTTGATGAATTTTAGAGAAAGGATATTTTAAAAATGTTTATGTAAACCTTAAATAAATAAAAATGTGTAATGATTTACAAAAAACGGTCTTCTACAATTATGTTCAGTACGAAATTTCGAGTCTAATAAGATCAAGTTGATTTTTGATGAATAGTAAATTATGAATAGTGTTTTACGCTTAGGATTAGTAATGTGACCAAATGGATTAGTAATTTCACTCAAAGAAAGTTTTAATATAATTTAGACACCTAGATTAAGTAATGAGATTCAATAAAATGGGTAAATAACAGTTTCATAAATTGTTATTCAAGTATTAGTTTTTTCAGGTGAATAGTGTTTTTTAATTAAAAATTAAATTAAAAATATTTAGAAAATTACTTTTATAAAATGGATTACATTTTTGAACTCCGAGCATCGATATTATGTTAAGGTAATTTTTGGGGATTTTTCTGAAAAAAATGAATTTTCGGTGAATAGTGTGTTTATTTAAAAAATGAATTAAAAATATTTAGAAAAATATTTTTATAAAATAGAGTTCATTTTTGAAATCATATCATTGATATTTGGTTAATGTGAAATTTTGGGATTTTTCTGAGAAAGTTGAATTTTCAGTGAATTGTAAAAATACAGTTTTAGGGTTTCGGTATGTTTAATGACATCATAACTGTGTCATGATGATTTCATGAGATATTTTAAGGGATGGTCGACTAAAGAAGATGAATTATTGTGTGGGGGTCCCCATGTGGCCTAACTCTATGAGAAGTACCATGGGAGGGCCCATGCTTTTGAGAAAACCACTTTTGAGGTGTCCCTTGGCCATTAATGCCTTGTCCCCTCACTTTCCCTATAAATACCAAGCTCTCCTCTCATATTTTCGACTCCAAAACCATCCTCAACGAAGTTCTGGTCTCCTTACCTCCCAATAAGTCCTCCCAAGGTGCCCCCAATCCCTCAAGGTCCCAACCTTTGAGTTTTAAGAGTTACATTTTAAGGTAAGGGATCCGATCTCTCTCTTTCTTTTCAAGAAATATCTTTTATGTAATTTCTTTTATGCTCCATGTTCTTATGTTAAATGGTGTTATTTTATACTCCTCTTGATTAAATTTTCATGTTCACATAATGAGAGATCCCCACTTACTCTCATTATTTCGTTTTATGAAGTTTTAAGTGGCACAGTTAGGCTGCCGAAATTTTTGTAACAGATTCTTTCTCTCTTCTCATTTTTCAAGATCTATTTTCATGTAAAGTATTTCAAGTTCCTTTTTATTATGTTGGGATATGATCTCTAAATTTATCATACTTATATTTTATGACCATATGATGAGATACCCCATTTGATCTCTTCAATTCAGTATTTTGAAGTTTTAAGTGGCGCCGTTAGGCTGCCGAATTTTTAAGGGATTCTTTCACCCTTCTCGTTTTCAAGATCTATTTTCATGTCAAGTCTTTCAAGTTCATTTTTACTATGTTGGGGTATGATATCTATATATATCATACTGAACCCTTATGTTCATATTATGAGATACCCTATTTTGATCTTGTCAATTCATTTTTGGTTGAAGTTTAAGTGACGCCGTTAGGCTGCCGAATTTTTAAGGGATTCGTTCGCCTTTCTCATTTTTCAAAGATCTACTTTCATGTCAAGTATTTCAAGTTCCTTTTTTATTATGTTGGGGTATGATCTCTATATCTATCATACTGATCTTTTATGTTCATGTGATGAGATACCCTATTTTATCTCGTCAATTCATTTTTGTTGAAGTTTAAGTGACGTCGTTGGGCTGCCGAATTTTCATAAGAGAAATCTTATTTTTGTCTTCCTTTCATGTTCTTCATTTCATATGGTATATTTTCAAATATCATTACCATGTTCTTAAATCTCTTATATTCTGTCCCTCTACTGTTTTATGGGTCATTTATGAATGTTTGACCCATGTCCCCTCTCTTTTCAGCGTTTTCTAAGACCCTGTAACGTAGCCGTTGTGCTGCAGAATTTTCGTCTCAAAATGCCTCTCTTTTTCTCAAAATTATTTTATTTTATTAAGTGAATACTCAAAGCTCTTATTTATACAGAGGTATTCACATATATACCAAAATGTTTTATTTTAAATTCTGGGATTTACATACATGATACCCGCTTTCCCTTTCTGTGGGTTTAAAGTGATGTATAGATCATGTCTTTAAAGCAGTTTTTAAAAAGTTATGATTATGAAATGAAACCCATTTATTTTATGCTATATGGGTTGTTTATGAAATGATTTATGATGATATATGTGGCTCACATCATAATAAAGGCAAATTTAAGGGTGCGCCCTGATAGCGCTCCAATGCATTGGGTAATGATGTAACCACTAGAGATTACAATTTTCACGATACCTTGGTGAATAACCTTGGTAATTTTCAAATGACACCTTGGGGATGGACCTTGGAGATATGTTCATGATTGTCTATGTTAAATGATGTAGCCACATCTTAAAGTTATGAAAAATGTTATCTTTATTATGATATATCTCATGATTTATTTCTCATGCCTTAAAGTTCTTTTCATGACCTTATTGAAGTATCTCAAGTTCACATGTAAAATGTTTCTCTTGTTTCCCTTACTGGGCCTTCTGCTCACCCTTTCTTTTGATGTATGTCCCCAGGTTATGAGATGCAGTAATGAACCTAGGATGAACATGAGGAGAATCCTTTCAAGTGTTTAAGAAGAATGTTTTATGTTTTCATGTTTTATGTTCCTGGTTTCCAAGACACTAAACCTTAAAGATCCTTAGTTTTGTGTAATGAAATGAAAGTTTACGTTATAAAAAGGTGGGATGCTATAGGTTATCATTTCTAACAATCTCACTTTTGAACATGAAGAAAAACTTTTGATTCTTTTGGGGGAGAACATTAGGAAAATCGGGTGGAACTTGGGTGACATATCAAGTATTAGCCCCTCCATTTTCATTCATAGGATTCTTTTAGAGGATGGGAATAAAGTAGTGAGGTAGCCACAAAAAAGACCCAATCCAATACTTTTGGAGGTTGTTAAAAAAGAGGTTGAAAAATTTCTTGAGGTAGGTATAATCTATCCCATTTCAGATTCCCAGTGGGTGAGTCCTATTCAGGTTGTGCCTAAGAAAAGTGGTGTTACTGTTGTCAAAAATGAGAAAGACAAGTTAGTTCCAATGAGGGTTCAAAACAGTTGGTGTGTGCGTATTGATTAAAGGAAACTAAATCAATCCACTTGAAAGGACCATTCCCCCTCCCATTTATTAATCAAATGCTTGAGAGACTAGTTGGGAAAACAAACTATTATTTATTGGATGGATTTTCTAGATATTTTCAGGTTCCTATTGCTCTGGAGGATTAGGATATGACAACATTCACCTGTCCATTTGGTACATTTTCCTACCGAAGGATGCCATTTGGACTTTGCAATGCCCTAGGTACCTTCTAAAGATGCATGGTGAGTATTTTTTTTCCTGATTTTATTAATATTTTCATGGAGGTATTCATGGATGATTTTACAGTGTATGGGTATTCATTTGATGATTGTATCTATAGTTTGGGAAAGGTGTTGAATTATTGTACTGAGAAGAATATGGTATTTAACTTTGAAAAGTGTCATTTTATGGCAGAACATGACATTTTCTTTGGGCATGTAGTGTCAATACACGGGATAGAGGTTGATAGATCTACGGTAGATATTATTTCACCCCTACCCAATTCTTCATGTTTGTGTGATGTTATATCTTTTCTAGGGCATTCATGTTTTTATCGGTGAATCGTCAAAAATTTTAGTAAGATTTCTCTTCATATGTCATGATTACTTCAAAAGGATTTTGATTTTGTGTTTTATGATTCTTGCAGGAATTCCTTTGATGAGCTAAAACAATGTATTACGACTCTACCTATCATACTTACCCTATGGTGGGAACTTCCTTTTGAGCTTATGTGTGACGCCTCCAACTTTATGGTCGAAGCTGTCTTATCTCAGAGGATGGAGGGACATTCACATGTGATTGCATATGCATCAAGGACATTGGATTCAACCCAATAAAACTACACAACCACATAAAACGAGTTTCTTGCTGTTATATTTTCTTTAGATAATTTCTGTTCATATTTATCGGGCTCTAAAGTAGTTTTTTTGACCATGAAGCTCTGAGGTACCTATTGAGGAAGCCAGATGAAAAGTCCATGCTAATTAGATGTATGCTCATTCTTCAGGAATTTTACATCGATATAAAGGACAAGAAGGGGTTGGAAAACCTAGTGGCAGACCATATAAGTAGGCTTACTCACACACTAGAGGATGACACCTTGTTCTAGTTACCACTTCAGGACACTTTCCCTGATGAGCATCTTTATTCCATCTCAGGTACGCAACCTTGGTATGCTGATTTAGTAAACTACCTTGTTGCATATGAAATTCCTGAAAATTTAAAGAAACATAAATTCCAAAATTTAAAGAGTGAGTCTAGATTTTATGTGTGTAATGATCCCTACATATGACACATGTGTTGTGACCAAGTTATTAGGAGGTGTGTTCCTGATCATGAGTTTGAGTCTGTTCTGCAATTCTGTCATACACTTGCTTGTGGTGGACACTTTGGATCCCAATGGATAGATAAAAAAGTCTTAGAATCTTGATTATATTGGCCAAGATTATTCCATGATACCCATGTGTTTTGTATGTCATGCTCTCATTTCTAACACATAGGGAACATTTCTAGGAGACATGAGATTCCCCAATAACCCATACTATTCTATAAGATTTTTGATGTATGGGGCATCAATTTTATGGGTAATTTTCCAAGTTCATTTGGTTTTTTGTATATTTTGGTTGCTATTAATTATGTGAGAAAATGGGTGGAGGCTAAGGCCACCAGGACTGATGATTCTCATGTTGTTGTGGAATTTGTCAAATCACATTTTTTTGCAGGTTTGGAGTACCAAAGGCCATCATGAGTGACCAAGGAACACACTTTTGCAATCATAATTTGTATTCCTTGCTTCAGATGTATGGGGTGACACACAAAACATCAACACCATACCACCCTCAAACAAATGGCCAGGATGAGGTTTCAAATAGGGAGTTGAAACAAATTTTGGAGAAAACCATGCAGATGAATAGGAAAGATTGGAGCAAGCACTTGGATGATGCACTATAGGAATATAGGACAACATACAAAACTCCCATCGGTATGTCTCCATTTTGGATTGTTTTTGAGAAAGCGTGCCATATCCCCATGGAAGTTGAGCATCAGGCTTATTGAGCTATAAAGAAATGCAACATAGATTTGGCACAAGCTATAATCCAAAGGAAGCTTCAAATTCTAGAGATTGAGGAGATTCAATTGTCTTTATATGAGAACTCAAGGCTCTATAAGGAAAGATCAAAAGTAGATCATGAAAAAATGATCCAGAAAAGATAATTTCCAGTTGGAGAGAAGTTCTTGCTCTATAGTTCATGACTGAAGATGATGCCTGGTAAGTTGCATTATAGGTGGTTAGGTCCTTATGTTGCGACTAATGTTTTTCCTTATGGTGCAGTTTATATCACACAAGAGGACACATGAAGGATCTTTACAATCAATAGACAACGTTTGAAGAAATAAATTGAGGGACTTCCTAGTGATGCAGTGAATTTCATCACATTGCATGACCCCATCATCACTTGAGCATATCAGGTTGTTCCTAACCCTTTAACTTTTATATTCTTTGTCCTATTTAAAATTATACATTTCATGTGCATATATCATCTCATAGGTTCACATTGAGGACAATATAATATTTTAAGTGTGGGGGTGGGAAAACATTTTGGGGTAGATATTTAGGATTTTCATTTGTGTGTTTTGTGCATATTTTCTATTAAGTTTTTGGTTAAAAATTTCAAAAAAACAAAAAAAAAACAAAAAAAACCAAACAAGAAAAAAAATCAATAAAAAAAGAAACAAATATATCATGTAACGATATCATGTGAAACAAATGGAAAATGTATGTTTTCAAAATTCATTGGTAGAATGATAATCATGAGTAAGATTTCATCATTAAGGGTTGATTTTTATAAAAATTGAAGTCATCGATGATATGAATGATTGTGTCATTATAAAACCTTTTAGATTTTAAAATAATTATTTATGATATTTGTTCATAGTAAATTGTGTCATTAATTTCTCCACACAAATTTTCACTCAACCATGACTTGTGAAATTTTTCCTACTCAATTGAAGGTATAGTCGAGTTGGTAAAAAAAATTCATTGGTTGATTCATACGTTCGTTTCTCTTACGATCGGTTTCATTACTGTACCGAATTGACCTATGCATGTGTACCTATTATCCGACTGTTGTATGACCTAAAAAAATGGGTTGTGTCTTAGACAGTTCAAAAACCACTCTTCATCGACCTTTGATATTGTTATAACTATTACAATTAGTTTCACGAGGAGATCAAACACAGGTTGATATTTGAGTGTGAGATTTGTTCCAAGTACAACTTAAAAAAACAAATAATAATAATAATAAATGACGGGAGTGATAAAATATACAACATATGGGAATATCTAGGTCAGGAACTTAAGGTTTGACTTTTGGGAATGCTTAAGTGAGTGGATCTTGAAATTCGATTGCAAAGGAATGTAGAACAAGTTCAGTGAATTAAACCAAACAAGAATAATTGTTTTACATGACCTGAATATACTAAATAATGGGTGGATTTATGATCTTGTAATGGTTGGCACACACACACATGGAGAATTAGTGGCATGGTAGACCCATGACTTGTTTCGCTATGAATAGTGTTATGAATCTCCCTGGATTTTGTTTTGACACAATTTATGAGACAATTAATTTAAAATTTATTGATATTGACTCTTTATGGGATTATTACTTTCTTATATTTCTACTTTGTATAGAGAAATATGAACATGCATATCTTGTCCCAATTATTTTGAATACATGATATGAGGTTTTTCCCGGGAGTGCAAAAGGGTAAGTGTGGTGGAGTGGATAAAACACATTTTATTGAATATTTTATTAATAATAAATGATATAATTTCCTCACATTGTGGTAAATGTGTTTATTTATGAAATATTTGGGATTATATCATTCATTAGAAAATTTGAGGAAAATTCCAGTTTTACCCTTTAAAATTCACTATATCATTTCAAACATTAATATTTTGATATTAATTATTTGAACTTAAAATTATTTAAATATGTTTCTAACTTAATGGTATACAACTTTTATTTAGGACATTAGAGCTAAATCATGCATTTGGTTGGTGCAAATGGGCCATGAAGTCAAAGTTGGGCTGGACTCTTCATATTGGACATGGGTTCTATATTTGGGCCATAACTCCTACATCTGTGCTTGTATTGGGATAAAAGTTGGAGATGAGCTCCAAAACAAAATTTCGCACAAATCATCCTTCTAGATGAAGAGCTGTTTCAAGCGTTTTGAAGGTCCAATGGGCGGTTCAAGTTGACTTAAAATATTTGGAAGAATTTCCCCATTCACACTTGAAAGCACTTATAACCTAGCCTCCCCTCCACTCTATAAATTGCTATTTTTCTCATTTTAATGGGGTTAGACGTTCCTTAGAGGATTGGGAGAATAGGTTAAGTGATTCTTTACCATTTAAATTAACCATTGAAGGAGGAAATCTTTCAAGCTAGGATCTCCTCTAAAATGCGCTTCTCTTCCTCTTATTTGTTGTAATGTTTTTGTTCTTTCAATAAACTTTTTATTTTATCTTCCATTTATTTTCTTTTGCTCAATTTTTATTCTTCTTATATGTTTATCTTTGGGCTGTAATTATTGAGTAAAATCATGATTGAGTTATACCCATTATAAACTATTGCAAATGAAATTCGCTTCTACAATGATTACACCACCCATGTAAGAGTAGTCTTTTTAGTAATCGATCTATCACTTACTTTATTCATTCATTTATTTTGAATCAATGAGATAATATAATTCAATTAATATGATATATTAATTGATTTTTCAAGATAAATGAAACTAAGAAAACAATTGAACAATTAATAAAAAAACACGCAAGGTCGAGATTTGTGTAAATTGTGAGAGTGCGATCTTAAGCGGTTATACAAGACCACACGTGATAAATTTGTAGAGTTAAAATATAATTCCTAAACTAAATTAATCCTAATTTATAGAGTGGATATGTGATATAATTAACCACTGACCATAATATAACCTAAGAACATCAATTAAAGCAGAGTGCTACGATTGCATGTTCCGAAGCTATCTTAGGGTTTAATTAATTTCATTTTTGTGGTTAAGTTAACTCCCGTAGGTTTAGAGGGTTAAAAAATTAGATGATTATAATTAAGTGGATGTTAATTTAAATGATAATGATAAATAATTGAGTGAAGAGGTATACTTAGATTGATTACTCCTTTTAAATGTTTTCTTAAAAAAATCTTCTTGTTGTGTCATTTTAATCGAACTTCATTTCAAAAATAAAACAAAAAAATATACAATCTTATTCCAAAAAACATCTTCTAGATTTATAAATGATAAAAAAAACCCCATCCTTTTAATTAGTGTTCTTAATTACTTTTATTTCATTTTCAAAATACCTTTAATATGTTGTTAAATTTACTTCCTTCTTTGAGAGACGACCCTGGTCAGCCACTCTGCTGCACCTTAGTACCCCAAAAACCATTAATCATTTGAGGGAACCCACAACAATTACTTTCAATATCCCAATAAATATGAATGAGATTTTTCATTATATATCAAGTCGGAATCCACTGTTCCCTTGATATACCGAAGAATTCTTTTCACCGTGATCATGTGTATTTCCTTAGGATTACTCTAATATCTCGCTGCTTTGCATGTGGTGAATATAATGTCAGGCCATGTCACTATTAGATATAATAGACTTCCAATTATTTTCCTATACTCTATGATATTAACTGCCTTTCCTTCATCATCCTTTGACAATTTCACCTGGGTAGCAATCAGAGTCTTCATATATTTGGAATCTTCCATTCCAGATCTCTTTAGAACTTCCTTGATATATTTATATTGAGAGATGCATGTTCCATTCCTACCTTGTGTCACCTATAAACTAAGTAAAAACATCATCTCACCAATCATAGACATTTCGAACTCATTTTTCATAAACTCAGAAAACTATCTACACTGTGATTCATCCAATCCTCCAAAGACTATATCATCAACATATACCAGAACCATCATTATTTTCTTACTATCATTATTGACATATAATTTGTAATCTAATCCATCGCGTAGGAAACTGTGATTCTTCAAAAATTGATCTAGCCTTGAATACCATGCTCTTGGTGCTTGCTTCAACCCCTACAAATCATTCTTCAATCGAAAAACTCTATTTTCATATTCATGAATTATAAATCCATCTGGTTTCTCAATATAAACTTCTTCTTCCAGAATATAATTTAGAAATGCTAACTTAACATCCATCTAGAATACCTTGAACTTCCTTTGCACTGCTATGGATAAGAATAGTCTGATTGTCTCCAGCCTCACAACAGGTGAAAATGTTTCATCAACATTGATACCCTCTATTTGGGAGTATCACTTGCACACAATATGTGCTTTGTTTCGAATCAAAACACCACCTTCATTCATTTTTTTTGCGAAATACCCATTTTGTCCTGATGAAATTCTTATTTGCTGGCCTCGAAACAATATCCCAGGTTTGATTCTTTTCAATTTTCTCAAGCTCTTCATTAATAGCATAAACCAAATTTTCATCTTCAATTGCTTAATTAAAATACTTAGGCTCTACCTTTGACAAGTATGGCACTTTTTGTAGAGTTTTCATCCTCCTTGTCTACACTGGTGATGTATGATCCTAAATTATGTTTTGTCTATCAATTTCAGCTCTTATTTCTAGTATTTGTGTATATACTGACTTATTCTCATCCTTCTCATCATCAAAGTCTTCTTTTGAATCAGCCTCTGGAACTAGAATATCTTCTGATATGCTTATCTCTTCATCACTGTCGTCCTGATACTGATCATGCATGTACTGAAGTTTCTGCTCATTTTCCACTATATCCACATCATGGATTTCAACAATCTTCCCTAGCCTCTTGTTGAAACATTTATAGGATTTGATTTTCTTTGAATAGCCAAGAAATATCCCTTCATCTCCATGGGATTCACACTTCCTATGTTTCTCCCTATTGAGAATGAAATACTTACTTTCGAAGATTTGAAAGTATTTCATTGACATCTTCTTTCCATACCATAGCTCATATGGAGTCTTTTATTTTTTGGACATAGAAATGCTCTATTAGATGTGTAAACTGATGTCATCACTGCCTCTTTCCAAAACTTTTCTGGAAGATCTTTCTCAATGAGAATTGTTCTATCCATGTTATTGATGATCCATTTTTCTTTTCTCAACTACTCCATTATGTTATGGAGTTCTTACTGATGAAACTTTATTCCTTATCCCATGCTTCTCGAGATAATCCTCCACTTGGCTATTTGTGAACTCTGTTCCATTATCAGTTTTAATTGTCTGAATTTTCTGACCGAGCATCTTTTCACATTCCCGTCGATATCTTGTAATGCAACTGAACACCTCAGATTTATGGGTGATGATTGAAACCCATGACATTCTACTGTAATAATCAATGAAGAGAACATAATATTTCCTCCCATAAATATCTCTTGGTGAAATTTTCCCACACACATCAATGTTCACTAACCCAAGCAATTTTATTGACCTTTGCTCCTTTGGCTTATATATCTTTCGGATGATCTTCCCCTTTTGGTAGGCATCACACATATGGGTGTGATCTCATGATAATCTAGGAATATATAGAGTAGCTTCATATTTTCATAGATCTTTCAAGGATATTTGGATCAGGTGACCAAGATTCTTATGCCACAACTTATTTTCATATTCCTTGGACATACAACACATGTATTCTTCTCCACTTACAAGGTAGAGATTCCCTTTCATACTCTTTCCCTGCAACACAACAGCTCCATCCTTTGCCTTGATGATGCATAGTTTCCTTGAAAAGATTATGGAATGTCTTGAGTCACACAGTTTACTTAAACTCAATAAGTTGTGACTACAACCTTTAACAACCAGGACATCTTCATGTCTCATATATTTTTTCCCAAACTTGGCTTTTCCTAAACCAACAATTTTCAGGACTTCATCATTACCAAATATAACAATACCATACTTTTTCTATATAATCCTCATAACCAGATCCTTATTTCATATCATATGTGAGGTGGATCCACTATCAATTATCCATATTACTCTGCGATATGATGTTTTGAAATCAATTTCCATGAAAACTTCATGCTCAGTTATTTTCTTCTTTGTCCATGTTTTATAACTCGTACTCGGTATGCATTGATAATATTTATCTTCCTTAGCGTGTGATGGACCAGATTCATCATGAAACACTTCAAACTAATTTTTTACTTTAATATTGCTTGATGTTTCATATAATTTCTTCTTGCGACCAGTTTGATTTTTCTTTGGCACATCCCTTTGGATGGTTGATGTGCAGTACCTACCTATGTGTCCAAAACCTCCACACCAAAAGCAATGAACTTAAAAATAAACTTTGGAGTATTGTGGTCTATATGGCTACCACTATTGTTCATTTTACCTTCGATATCTCCTGGCAATAGAAAACACACTTTGTGAGTGTCCCGTCTTTCCACAACAGTAGCATCTGATGCGAGGCACATTCCTATGTGGCAATACCACATCACTAGTTCTCCTTTGGGTTATCTAAATCTTCTGATTTTGCTTTGTACCCAAATCGATCTTCAGTATTGGAGTGGGAACTTGTGATCTGACTTTGACAATCACTAATTTTTTTTGATCAAGCCCCATTCTAGCATTCTTATTCAGATCTGAGTGCTTCTTCTATTTTGCTGGACCACTATCCTCAAATTTTATCTTCTCTGTTTCTTGTATCATCTTCATTCCTGATGATTTACCAAAATTCAATTGTTTTTCTTGATCCTTAATTTTTTTCATAGATTTACAACTTCCTCCTCATGTTCTTTGATACATTTGGTTTGATATTTCCCAGTTTTAGTCAAACTATTGATTTCCCTTTTCCATTCATTAATTTTGAGCTTGTACTGACCAATATTATCTAAATTCTCTAGAGTATTGTGGTCAGAATCTTCTTCTTCCTGCTACTGCATTTATAGTTTGGAATCATAAACCACTTTGTTGGCTTTCTTTGTTTTATCTCTCCAAACATCTATTTCCTCAAGAGTAGATTCTAGTTCGACTTGTAGGTCAACTATTACTTCAACTTCATCTTCTTCACTGCTTCTCTCTTCCTTTGACATAGAATATACGAGAACTTCCACCATAGCTTCAGCTTCACGATCCTTAGAGTTATCCAGTTCTTCTACCTCAGATTCTTCTGAACTATCATCTTCTATGGAAATCATATTCTTCTTTTTGAATAAATTTCTCTTAAATTTTTTCTTCCCTTTCACATTAGCAGATGACTTCTTCATGGAAACTACATCTTCATCCTCATCATATTTTTGAAACTTCTTCGGGCATCTTACTGTAAGATGTCCAACCTTTCCACACCAAAATCATGTAAGTGGAAGTTTACCTTTGTACTTTCCTTTTACTCTTTGAATATTTTAGGAAAGGAATGACATCACCTCATCAGTCTCTTCATCCTCCTATCCATGTTCAATAGTGAGCTTCTTCATGGACTTTAATGCCACCTCTATGGATTTCCCTTTTTCAACAGCATCATTATCATCATTTCTCATTTCGTATGCAATAAGGGTACTATAAAGATTATCCAATGTTAACTATCTCAAATCTTTATCTTCCAGTACTAAGACATTTCAATTGAACTGGGGTGGAAGTTTTCTCAAGATGCACTTCACAATCTTAATATCTTCAATGACTTCTCCAATCCCATGCATGTCTTCCACAATCATATTTAACCCATCAAAGAAAGCATCAACAGACTCATTTGGTTTCATTTTGGGATCTTCGTATTTGTTCCATAAAACCTGCATATTTGCTTCTCTGACTTTTGTTTCACCCTCATAAATATTTAATAATTTATTCTACATGTCATGTGATGTTTTTCATGACATCACCTTTGTATATATTAGATTAGATAGGGATCCCCATAGATCATTGATTCCTTTGGAATCTGTATCCAATTCCCTTCTTTCAGAATCTGATAAAGAACCTATATTAATATATACTGAAATACCATGCATTGCTGCTGTAAAGACATTCATTCCCAGTGATAGAAAGTAGCGCTACATCCAATTCTTCATAGATGAAAATTGGTTCCATCAAAGATCAGAATTCTCTTGTGATTAACCATATCCATTTCCTTAACTAAGAGAGAACCACACACTGTAAACTTTCCCTCTGATACCAATTGTTAGGTCCACTAGGTGGAATACCACTGGGGGGGGGGGGTGAATCAGGGTATGACTAATTAAAACTACAAACCATTTTGATCTTGTTCTGTCATTAAAAAAAAACACATTTCTCTCTTTATCTTGTAGTAGTATATGAACATAAAGTAAATCAAGCACAGGGAACATTGAATTTTACTTGGTTCATCCACACTGGGCTACTTCCAAGGAGCATACAACGGTGATGTGATGATGTACCAATTTCACTAAGGATTGTGCCAATAATGAATACAATGTTCAGGATAGATCTTCTGTGCCCAAGATCATAGACTTTACAAGGTTTATGGTATGCTCACTGTATTCCCAAGGTTCACTCCCTTTGCCTCTTTATCTGTCTCACTGCTGGTGGAAAGGATCACCTTCTTCCTCTTCCTTCACTCACTGCTCTTGGAATAGATCCACTCACAGTTTATGGACTTGTAGGCCCCTTCATTATCTCTAATAAAATCTGCATCTTTAATTATTGATAGATGCTCTATTGAGGTTCAAATTTCACCCACAGATGAATCTCACATTGCACTAGGTGTACCGGGAAATCCTCTAACTTTTGAGAAGCCCTATAATGACTGGCATGATTCTTTATGATTGGTGTGATTCTCCAATTCTTGGCACACTTCTCTATTCTTTGGAAGTCTTCTCCAAGCCTGGCGTGAAGTGTCACCTAACCACTTGCGTGACACTCCCTTCTCTAACTCCAAACTTGGGTGACTCACTCCCTTTTATGCACAAATAAATATTGTCATGCAACTATCAACTAGATTACAACTTATGAATAACTTTATACTTGTGTTCCCAAACCACCATTTGTGCACCCAAACCACCTGCGTGATTGGAGCTCAAATTATCACTAAGTGTTGATCTTCCTTTGAAATGAGGAGGGGTAGCCTTCTATTTATAGGCATTTTGGGCACCCTGATCTCCACACACAAGTCTCCTCCTGGCACGCGAGTCCAGCCGCCTGAGTCTCTGTTTCCTTTGTTACCTTGCGCACCCAAACAAAAACTTGGTCACCCCTCTTTCCTTTTCCATATTTTTATGTTCTGATCCTGAAAAACATATGTCACACAACTTTCCAAGCGTCCAAGACACTATTTCACAAGTACCTTTTCTAAAAACAATTTTCTCCATTTGTCAATTTTGAGACCCAAAGATTTGGAAAACACTGGAAAACAACGCCACCTTGTATCTGCTCTTTTTGTACTACATCAAAATCGTCCATTCCTTTGTTGAGGTTCTTCTGTCAATCATGGATTTTCAACAACATCTCCTAAACTCGAAAACTCACCATGTAAGCCCCCTTTTTCAACAATTTGAACACCATGGTCTGCTTTTTCGACAAAGAGAACATGGAGGCCCAATTTTTCAACAAACACAATCACCTCAAAAATGATTGAATGATACCTTGATGTATTTTTTCCCAAAAAACATCTATTATAGGTCTCCCCAATTAGAAATAGATCTTGGTGGTAGGTTGATGTACTAGAAAAATGTATCTCCCTTTAAGGTTTATATAAAGCATTTGAGTTTTTCTACTGTATTTTTATCTAGTTTCCCTATCATAGGGGATACATTAGGATACAAAATTCTTGAGTTGTTGTTTTAGATATCCTATTCTATTGAACATAGTATTTCCAAAGTTAGGTGGAGGGTGAGTCAAATCCACTCACTCAAGGAATGATTTACTCTTTGGTTACACTGGTACTCACTATGCCTCTATAGATTCCATTCAATCAGTAAGGGAATAAATATATTTATGAAGGTATGGTGGAATTATTTCTTAGAATGATATTTGAGTGGGAATAGTTGATGTCACCTGATATGGATATCTTGTTTGTGACCTAGGATATTAACTATCCTGATTCATTATTTATGACACACCCCCATACCCATATTTTTTGAGCTTGTGTAGACCTATTTTCCAAAGTCCAATCACTGAGACATACCTGAGACACTTTAGGTTTCACATTAGTTGAGATTATGGGATTTTGTATCATCACTCAAGGGGTATTGATGCCTAGTTTGAGAATCTCATAGATTTTAGAAATATTTTTGAATCGTTTATAATGGTAATATTACAACTGGTTACCTCTATGCAAGTGATCAGTCAAAACCATGAATCAATGTGAACAACTATATATATATATATATCACATGTTCTCTATCTTTCATTTAATGGTTGGTTATACTATGGTTTAAAGTTGAAAAATTAGGAACTCTAGAGTTTTTCTCTATATAGGGAGGTGGTAAGTTTTGTGGAGTTAGGATCAGGGCCATGATATGGGATTCTTATGTATCCTTATAAAGGGAATTAAAACTCACATAGTTTAGTGTTTATTAAGAGGACATAAAATAACTTTTAAGGTCATTTTACAAGGACCATTTTAGTTCCTTTTAAGGTCATGAAACCATGAACAAGTGAGGTTCCTTTTAAGTTTTTGATTCTAGGGATAATTTAAGTTTATAAGTCTAGAAATAAAGGTGTGCCTTTTAAGGTTATGTGTTCAGGACCGGTGGTGAGAATTTTATGGCTGTGTAGTTGTTGAAAAGTGAATGAACTTTTAAGCCATGTGTTTAAGACCAAGTGAAGTACCTTTTAAGGTTGTGTGTTTAGGACCAATGGTTCACCTTTTAAGGTTGTGTGTCTAGGACCCATTCCAAGTATTTTAACATTATAAGAATTTACTATATTTTATGTAATTTAAAGTCATGTAGTTAGGACTACTAGGTGAAATAAACTTACAAATGGTTTGTGTGTAACTTGCAAATGAGAAACCCTTTTTGGTTCATCATATCTATTGGTAACTAGATAGGCATCATCAGGGTTTAAAACTAATAGGAGGCTCATAATTTCATGTATAACCCCTTATTTTCTAGTAACTAGATAGGAAAAAAGACTAGACACATGAGGGATATGACCCAATATGGATGAGGTTGAGGCTTACACCTAGTAGGAGGACCATAATTTTTAACCTAGAAGATGACTCATTTGAATATAGGTTTTGGGGATTGCATTGAATTAGAGGCCCATTTAGAGTTATATTTATCATTGACTAGACTAGGGATGAGATCATCAATGAAGATAATGATGGGGATCACTCTTAGTATGAGGCCTATATGTTTTGTTCCCCTGACCCATAAGTAAGGAGATAATATTCTTGATATGGTAAATTATAGATGGGAATCTTTAACCTGGGGAGGTTTCATCAATCCCTTAGTGATAGAGACCCTAATTATCAAGGGAATACATGATTATTATCATCTGAGGTTCATATTAGCTAGGGAGAAAAACCTAGGGGAAATCTATTATCAAAGTAATACATGAGTGAAGGGGAGAACTCTATTGTTCATAGACCAATCATTTATCTTAGGATGATGCGGAGTAGGATTGGGTATGTAGGTTCCCATGGTGTAAGACCAATGTGAAATGGAACCTAGGTATAAGAACTAGCCTAAGTGGCACCCAGGTATGGGACCCGAACTAGTTGGAACTAATATAGGATAACTAGGTGAAGTGGAGCAATAATATTAGACTAGGGAAAAATATATCCCTAGTATGAGGGATTGGGTGAAGTGACTCCCTTGTATTAGGGAATAGGCAAAGTGATACCCTAGTATGGGAGGCCTGATCAATTGGTCACCCTAGTATGCAATTCATGGGTAGAGGGTCTCCTTAGTATGGAGTCATGGGTGAAGTGTTTCCCTAATATAGAGGCTTGGGTGAAGGATCACCCTAACACGGATCTCATGAGATGTGTTAGGTGTGTGGTGCCCTAGTATTGTACTCTTATGGTGGTTTGGGAATATAATTCCCTAGTATTAGACCTCTGGGATGGGTTGGGCACATGGAGTCTTAGTATAGTCCTCCTAGGATGGGTTCCTTCTACCTGACTGACTGAAAATTAAATTTTTATTATCATAATCCTCTTTTTAAGGGATGAGGGGCAACCCAAAATGACATCACGACATAAAACAAAACCAAGACTACACAGTCTGATCAAGGAAAAAAAACAACTCATTCAAAACTACAAAGTAAAGATCCAAAATAGTAAAATAACCATGAAGATTGGCTTCCACCCACACATTACTGCTCAGAAAGCTGTCCTGTGCACGAATGCACGGGCCTGGAACCGATGGCAATGCCATACCCTCTCAGCCTTACAAATATGAATAGCAATGTTAGGTGAAAACTTTTTATCTGAACCTCCTATGAACCTCCCCTTTGTAGATGAACTTGTTGCAGATTACCTTAAACACAAACCATAGGGCCACAAGGAAAACATATCCACAAATAACAGATCACAAAGAAAAAAAATTCAACAACATCACACCATATACCTTCAAGATAACCTTTCCCGATCCAACCTCAATGATGTGATTTCATCCTCAACCTGTTTTACATGATACTTCTTCTTTCTTCTTCAATGTATCTATCACCCTCACAAAAATCCTCCACAACTTGAGAGTTGAACTACAACTCCATCACATTCTTCAGAACAAAACCTCCAAAGCCATCATCAAACACCAAGAAAATGAATCAAAGCACACCACAAAAACATCACTGAAAATATAATTATGCAAAAAACTTCACCAATGAAGGAAAATACCATTGCATCTCATCCATGTTGTCGCCACAATATAGATCGAGCGCGAACCTAGAAAAATGAAAAACCAAATTCCAAATGCAAGCCAGAGCCAAATCCCGTCACCTCCCTCTTGTTCACCCGAAGACCACCTCGAATCGCTTCACGCGCTTCCAGCTGACACAGACCCGATGAGCCACAACGTAGATAGAACGTGAACTCAAAAACACAAACAATCAAATGACAAACGCAATACAGATCCAAATCCCATCGCCGCCCTCTTTTTCTCACCCGGAGACCACCTCAAACATCTTCATACGCTTCCAGCCGACACAGACCTGAAGAGCCGACCCTCGGCCAGGAGAGGCTGAAGCAATGACTGTTAGCTTCACTGCACTGCCAAATTAAGCCCTACCCAATGAGAAGGGAAAGAGAAGAGATAGGCCGACAATCGGTGGGAAATACCAAGATAGTCGTGCCCTTGAAAACCTTGATGCCTCCCTAGGGATAGTAACTGCCATCATAGGGGAAGTTTCCTTTAACAATGGTTCAATTATGAAATATTTAGAGGATGAAATTACCTTATATTTCCCTTGTTATCCTTAGGTTTTGACTTAATAATTCACATAGAGAATATGACGGAGTATTGGGTGGGTAAACATGTAGATTATCTTGAAATGTTAGGGTCTTTAGGATTCCTCCACATCAAATGGGACCCATGAGGTCTATTTATTGGCATGGGGAGAGTAAGGTGTGAATATAAAGAGTTAATTAATCCTTATTCCCTATTATGATGCATACATGAAGGGTCCTAGCATGAATTAGTCCAAGAGTGAATGTGGTGCACTAAAGATATTTTCACAAGGATTCTGAGGTTCATGTGTGGGGACCTAGGCACAGGGAAAGGGACCTGGGTGTGATTTATTATTCTTTTAACTAGAAATTTTCCCCACCCAACCAAGCCTCCACTCTTATCAAAAGTGAGAACCGAGAAATAGGCATACTCAAAATTGGATTTGATCGATATGAATAGGATCAAATTATAAGGTATATCTAATCATAATATGAACTCTACATCAAGGAAGGGCACATGCACTTAGGTTGGGAAGCAGATAATGATATGTATGTGTTGGGCACTTGTTACATACTAAAATATGGGCGTGGGAGGTGCATGTTGATGGATGGATGCAAAAATTACTTAACCTTTATAAATAGTGTGGTAAAACCTCTTCTTCAAACATTACATGAATATGGATGAAACCCAAAGGTTTTATGCTCAATTTTCTCTTAATTAATGTTATAAGATCTCAATAAGTCCTGGACCCCAAATTCATTCCAGTTCTAGGAATGAGAAGAAGAGCACAAGATTAGGGTATAGGAAGTAGGACATGACTAGCTGGGCTCATGTCACCTCTAAAAATGACATGGGTGTAATATCCTGATCAACCTTCTCTGAGCATGTGAAACTAGGCTCCATGACCTAGGCACATAAATTCAAGTGAAAATTCACACTTAGTGATTTTTTTGTCTTCTTACACTTCTTATTTATCTCCTACCATATTCTATCACATATTTATTATAATTTAATCCATTTCTAACAGTTCTAGTTTTGTTTACTTTCCACATTGGTTATGGCTAGATCTTCAAATATAATTCCCAATGAGGTTATATCAGCCCAAATTGAAGAGATGACTGAGTAAATTGATCATAGTTTATGATATATTATCTATAAAAAAAACAAAATACTATAAAGTATTCTATCGTTATATTTTCTAAATTACCCACTATAGAAATTGTTTCCTTTTTATAGGTTTAGCCTTCTGACTAACATGTCACTTCTAAGACCCGACACTGATCTTCCCACAGTATGAATCCTATTAGTATAAGATGTAACCTGGGTAAAAATCTCACTAGATGCATGGGTTATCTATGAATTTAGTTATGTGAGGCCATACTTACTAGCCCATTCATAAGAAATACTAAGTAATGATCCAAAAAAACACCTGACCATCAAGTAATCCTTTACTTAGATCTAGCAGAAAGTGTAGAGCCTTTAATGGGACCTCCAACCATGGGTCTTCACCTTGGGAAAAATTTATCTGAAGAAAGGTCATGTGTATATTGGGTTAACCATAAATTTATTGAGTTTTAAAACATTTTAATATCCATGAGCCTCTATGCGGCAATATATACCTCGTAATTCTTAATTTACCATTTCCCCAAATTCATAATAGTGTTGTCAAGTTTGTGGTGTACCAAAACCAATACTTTTCATCTACCATACAAAGAAATGGTACAAGTATCTAGGATATTTACAAGAATGGGGGAGTACCCATCCTTGATGAAATTTATGATTATTTTCTCTTGAATCATAGTGCCTGGGACAATGTCAAGTGGACCCTTTTCCTAGTGATGGATATTTTGAAACTATTCAAAGAAAATGCGAAGAGGGGAGTTTATCAATTCCGAAACATCTCCTTCAACACACGGATAAAGATATTCCTATATTCCCATGGACTGAAACCCAAGGGAAACATACTAAGGAACTTCCCTACCCTATATATCAGCAAGGATCAAGATAATTTTTGTTACATTATAGATAAAAATAAATATACCATAAGGGGTTACAAAATTAGGTTAGAGTTAATATTAAATATTCAATCAGTAGGCCTCCTGGTGATGTTTCTCAATGAGTAGATATTACCATACTAATATTATCATATTATGGTGAGGAATACTTCTATTATAAAGGCCATAAAACTAGTCTTAGGGATTCTAGTAAACCATGTCATACAAAACATGAGGACACTTTACCAAGTGTTGGGCCACATTCAGTGGAAACCTTCTATAGGGATTACAATCCAATCTTGTTTCTGTATGGTTGGATGGAGGTGTATCTCAGTGGAAACATCCCAAAGAACATGGTTTTAACCCCTCAACTCACTTTTAGGCCTACACTACTGAATTTTATGGGTATATAATTGATAAATATAAATTCCAATGTTCTGGATCACATTGTGTGAAGTTATTCACAATTTATGTTCACTCCTTATACAAATCCTATGGGACACGATGGATGAAATTATATGTTCACCAGATGACCATTCATATAGAATCACACTTTATAATGTTGTGTTTATAAAAAGAGTTTATTGGGTTTCATCTATGATCCTTACATTCCATCTAGGTTCAGGAACTAATTTTGGTGTATACTAGAGGTGATTCTATCTCTCTACCATAAAGTGGATGATGAGTAGCACCCTATGGTTTTACATAAATTCTGTTCATTACCTACACACATGTATATCAATGTTTTTATCAATATGCCACCAACCAAATATCTAATTGGTTTATACTTGGAGTACACTCAATATTGGATCAAATGTTATCAAAGTATGATATTAAGAGGATTCACCCAATGAATTTGTAGGCCACCCTTCCAAGAAATGGGGGAAGTTAATGAAGAAATATAGTGGGTATATGAAATTATCAAGCTAGGTCCATGACTGGTGAAGGGGAGGCCTCTACTACTAAATGTGGCATTTTGGTCTACAAACATCTAGATAAATACCCCCACATAACACCACATAGGCACTTATCACTTTATATGTTCATGGATTCCATGCCAAATAGAACTTCCCCAGAGTAACACCCTCCTAGAATAGAGGTCCCAAGTTCAGTCTCGATTTCATATTCATCAGTTGTGTGGGCCTTCTTAATAAGAAACCTTATCATACAATATATTCTAGTTCTAGAAGATGAAGTGGTCTTTGGTGTTGACATCACCACCATGAAAAAAAATAACATGTGATAGGGTGCAGTAAAATATAAATTCCTTAATCACTTAGACACTCATATATAATATGAGGAGTAAGGAAGATTATCTATGTTGGTTTTTTATAGGTCTAGGGATTGGTGGACTTTGTTTCTGAGAATTTTACACTATTATCCATTGAAATCTGTTTGAGATCATTTACAAAATCAACAGAGGGATCTCCATGAATTTAAAAGAATTAATCACTAGGTAGAGTTCATGGAATTGTACACCAAATATCTCACATATAAAAACAATGAGGTGTCATGATTTTATAATTGGTTAGCCACATTGATTGTAAAAATAGAGTAATATGAGGCTCACATAGTAAAAATGAGAGAATATTTATCACAAGTGGCCATTGGGATTGAATCTATTTGGTGAAGGAATCAATAACTAGATACTCTCATCAAATAGACATGTCATTTAGCTAAGTATGAGGCTATCAAGTGGGAAGATCTATAGTAGTCAATCAGTGGTTTTTATAAAAAATTAGCTAATTTTCAACACTAGACAAATCATATTCCATCACACACACACACACACACATCTATATTTTATTATCTTTGAATGGGAAGAATCTATATAGTTGATGTTATTACATCTTTATATAAATGAAAAAATTATTTTTTATTGATTTTTTATTAATTTATTTACTTTCATGTTTCCTCAATTACTAATTAATGACAGTATGGAAACCTCATGATGATTAAAATCATAATAAATGAATCTATTTGAACATTTTATGGAAATGTATCAGGTAAATCATGATGTACAAATGCTTAAGTCAATGATAAAATGTATTAATCATGTCACATAGATAGCATATTTTAAATGTATTTTTATTTTAATTTCCATTAATGCTTTGTTTTGGGAGTTTCCAAAGGTTTTAGGGAGAATAGGTGAGTTTTCAAGAATTGGGCCAAACCGTGAGCCCAATTCCAGATTTAAAAATAAATTTTGTTTCTTTTATAACTTTTTAATTTTTTAATAATTTTCACTCATTCCAAATCCTAAATTTCCTCCCCTGATATATTAACACCAAAATTAAAATTTGGATCCTTTGGAAATCCATAACCAAGGTTTATTTTGGTTTTTATTTAAGGGTTTGGGCCTGCCCGGAAACCCAAATCCAGTTTTAAAAATTAATTTTATTTATTTAATAACTTATTCAATTTTATGTATTTTTCGGTGATTCAAAGCCTCACATATGTCCCTTACACCCGGTAGCTCCTCCAGACTCTTTACCCCATCTTTGGAGCTCTTAGGAATCGTGATTTAGGGACGAACATCTTAGGGTTTCTAAAATCGGCCAGATTTGATGAGGTAAGTTAATTCAATCATAACTCTCTCAATTCATACTATTTTCCCTCCATTCCAATTCCTAAATTACCTAATAATTCTTGTGCGAATATCCCCTGAGTTTTGGAAGTTTTCAATTTCAGATACTGGTGTTTTGGGGAGATTCATTCAAGATTTATCAAGTAAGTTAGTCCATTTCATTTCCCCTTTCAAATTGCGTAGGGTTTCATTCTATTTGTTTAGGGTTTCCTCCCTTTTAATTGAAGTGAAAAATGTACAGGGGGTAGGGGTTCTAATCTAAGGTTTATCCTCGGGTTTTCTTGGTCCAATTTTCTATTTTTAGGTTTGATCTACCCTTCTTGAGGTGCGGCAGTGGTGCGTTTGTGTTTTCACACAAAGGATTTAATGGTTTCATTTGATTTGGTAGGTGATTACAATGTTGATGAAATCTTTGTATATTATCATACTGTATTTATCATATTTTTAGATTTATATCATTTTATTATTGCTGCAAAAATTGGTTCTAATGATGTCTCTATTGCAATTGAATTTTAAATGCCAATTTGGTGTGAAATTGGGTGTTTTCCAAAGAAATGTTTTATTTGTTTATTTGGTGATTCCATATAAATACTTAGTTGTTTTTATTGATCTGTAATAAGGCATATAATACTGTTTATAATGTTTATCCCCTTTGGTTATTGCTGCAAAAATGGGTTTTAATTGCGTTTGTAAAGAAAGTGAAGTTTTGGTTCCACTTTTGTGTGAAAATGAAGGTTTTACAAAGTTAACACTTCTTGTTTAACAAGGGGATGCCCGAAAATTGATTTGTTGTTTTAATTGAAATTTATTGGGCTTCCTTTACTGTTTTGGTAACTTACAAGTGTGAACATAGTGTACAAGTGGGTTTCTTAAGGGGTTCTCTGTGCAAAACAACACGAGATTTTGAGAAATTGATTTATTCAAATTCAAAGAGTTTGTTGTGTGTCTTAAGTGGTATAAAATGCGATAGCTACTGTATTTGGTGTATGTGACCAGTAGTGGTGTTTTACATTAAAATGGATATGTGTTAAATCCTGAAATTGTTTGAGCACAAAGGGGAAAGCCCGGGTACCTAGGTGTGGCAGATTTGTACTAGTACGGCTAGTGGACCGGATGAGTTTTGTCCCTATTTCACTTAGAATTTGGATAACGAAAACTCTAACTAAACTATGTGGATGATTATTGGGGACCACTAGGTTATGGGTATGTTCCCTACTAGTGGCTCGTGCACGATAATGGATTTTACTATAGTTACATTACACCGAGGTACGAGGTACATGAGGCCCGAGACTATCTAGTGCCTAGGGGTGTTCCCTATTTTGTTGCTCATTGGATTTTTGGTATTTTACCATGTATTTGGGTGTATTTGGAATTATATTGAAGTATCTAACATGCCTATTTAAATGTGTTAACATTCTGAAAGTTTTATCTTGAAATATGTTTTCAATTTAAAGTTGCATTTCTTGGAATTTGTCACCACTTTTCATTGCATATTAAAACTGCTTGCTTTTTCACCTTGTATTGCATGCACCTTGTAATCATAGGGTGGTATCCTATTGGGCTTATGCTCAAACCCTACTTACAGCCCTTGGGTGTAAGTAGAATATTTTTTGACCCAGGTAAAGGAAAGGCTAAGGGTGATGGCGGTTCAGGGTGTTAGTCCTCATCCTTGGGGCGGAGTAGTGGAGACAACTTGGGGGTGATGACCCCTTGTCATGTGGAGTCCATCGGGATGTTTTGTTTCTATTACATTGTGTCTTTGGACCTTTTGTATTTCATTTGAACTTATGTATTCAGTTCTGGATTTTTTTTATAAACCTTGTTGGTATGAATTTTTTAGATTCATTTTATCAAATCTTTTTGGTGTTTTATCTATACATATTTGGGTAAATCGTTCCCAAACCAAGATAAATGATACCCGGGCACTTGTTCCAGCCCGTGGGGATAGGGAACGCCCTTTGGGCCCTGTCACGGGCTGGGTCTGGTGCCGGTTTTGGCGGCGACCAGATTCGGTTTGTGGCAAAATGGTATTAGAGGCAGGTTCAGGTTAACTCTTTGTGTCATGTTATTTGGGGAAGAGTCAGGATAGTATGGAGTTAGGATTGTAGGGAATTGGTATTCTAGTTATGGGTAGTGTGCCTGATCACCACACCTCATGACAGGATTCAAGTTTCCAGGGGAAGTCAGGTTTTATCTAAGTCCTTTGGTTTTCTTGGTTTGATGATGGTTAGGGGAAATGAAAAGAGAGTTGGGTTAATGGTCTCAGTGAGATCGCAGGGCTTGGAAATCCATGTGGAGCTAGGGATATTCCCTAGTACACTCTTTGTGACTATAAAGTGATTGGATTATGGTCTCCAACCATATTTCCAAGTCACCCATGGAAACTAGTTTCCTCTCGCATTGTCTTGTGTTCTTTAGTTTTGAAATCTTGGACTTTGGTTTTAAAGTGACTTGGTTTTAAGAAGCGTAAAGTTTTTTTTGAAACGATTTTCAAATAATGAGGGAATGGTTTTGTTAATGAAATGGTGGAAATTAATTTTCATAATTTTTTTTGAAATGGAAAATGGTGTGCTTACAACTCTTTTGAAAGCAGGAACTATATTGATGTTGGTTTTAGAAAGTGTTTCCAATAGAGTTTTCTAAACAATAAAAGGGTGTTTTAATGGGATGAGATGTTTTGAAATTGATGTGAATATCTTGAAATTGAGTTCTTGTATAAATTTTTGTGTCTTTCTGAAAATTTTAGTAATATTTGAATTGGGATTTTGATCTTCTGGTTAGCAGTTTTGAAGAAAAAAGGATGTGTTGGTTGACCGTTTTGGTTTTGAAAAGTGGAAATAATATTTTTTTTAACCTTTGATATTTCCATGAGTAACCAAATGCATGGGGTTATATGGGATTATGGATGGTTTATGGCATGACTTGATGAGTTCCGGGATGGATATGAGGAGGGTGCCCAGTGTGGCACAAAAACATGCATGTGTGAGGCCCATGGGGTACCATTGGTTGACATGCTTACTCTTAAGCAGTTTGTTTTCAAAGAAATAGTTTTAAAGAAAAACATGATGTCTTGATTAATAGTTTTATATAGTTTTTATTATGGGTTTTTGATAATGTTGATGTTGTGGGATGTTTTGAGTCCAAGAACCCCTCTAGTTTGAAGTGTGTTTTGGGTTTGTGTTTGGTCGGTGAGTTGTGTTGTAGGGACGGTTAGTGGTCTCTTTTGAAAAATGTTTTGGGATGACTTTGTGGTGGTTCCATTCATGTTTTTGGATCTGGATTGTGGTATATCATGACTAATGGACCATCTTGGTTGGGTCCTTTGGTTCAATCGTTGGATAAGGTATGCCCCATTAAGGGTTAGTGCACAACTGAAGTGCAACCCGGATTGTTTTGCCTTTTGAAGACCCTCCAGTTGATCAATATAAGGAATATTTTTCTTGAGATTTTTAGATTGAGTCTACACCCTTTCCTTTCTTTGATTTTTATATCCTCTTGTAAAATGAGAGTGCTCATGGAAGGTTGAAAGAGACCTTAGTTTCTTATGTTTCCTGATACATCGAAGGTGGACGTGGTCTAGGGTTGTTAGTGTGGATGAGTGTCTCGATGGTGTCTAAGAGGACCTTTGGGTTCTTCGAAGTTTATTTGATGCATGAATTCATGTTAAACAACCAGTTTGGGAAATATGGTCACGATAGGATATTGTGGCCACTTTCTAGAATTGTGTATTGTTTGGGGATGTTGTATAAGGTCCCTCTCCATGCATTGTTTATATCAGTCGCAATGGTCATGTTCGGTGATGCCTTATGATGTCATGGGCTCGATTGATCATAAACGTGAAAGTTGGGAAATCATATGAGAGTCTTTGTTATGTTTGGAGAATTTATCCCTTGGAAAAAAATCTTAAAAGTATTCCATTTTAGAGGAAGGTGAGTATAGGTTTTCTTTACTTCTATTGTTTCTCACCCGAACAAACAAGGTGTGATGTGTGTGCATATTTTAAGGCCTTGTTTCAGTGAAATATCAAGTTAGGGTAAAGTTAGTTTGGAATGTGTTATGTCTTAGAAAACTATCAGGGATTGCGTTGTAGTTGTTGGTTGCATCGAAAGAATAATTATCATTCATGGGGTTTCCAAAGCCTAACTGCAAGGCCGAATATGCTTCAATCATTTGAGCTCCAGCCATAGGTCTCAGAGAGAAGCTGACTCATAGTTAGGGGAAATCACAGTGTCGTTTAAACCCTTATACAAAGTCATATCCTCAGTATTAAAGTTAGGAAGAGTTTAAAGCTATGGTGTCATAATCTTTCTTCTGTTGTCCATGTTCGGTGGAAATAGGTGGAGGGTCGTGTATCCATGTCATCGCCCAATGTTATTCCCCCCCTTTGGTTTCCACTGAGTCTTTGGAGAAAGGTTTGAAGTTTGTCTACACTATTTGAGAACACGGTTTTCACTTGGTTAATAGTGACCATGCCCCAGAAATCCATGTGGATAGAAGGATCCCCACTGTTAGTGTATGGTTTCCCAAACCGTGCAAACTAACCTTGTGGTCGCCCCAACTCTTTAAATTTTGGGGTCTTTCTTTACCGGCCAGTGATGGTTGGTTAAGATGGTTGGTTCTTATGGCGGGGAGACCCACTATGAGTCTTATATAACTTATTTTGTAAATTTCTGATGGAAGTATATGCTTTGTACCGGTGAGTCCATTTAGGCCTCCCCCTGTTAGTCTCCTGATTCTGTCTCAAAAAAAAATATTGGTTGTCTCTTATGGTGGGGAGCATATTTGTGTCCCCCCATACCAGTAACTTAGATTTTTCCATGGTCTTAGCTTGGTATAGATAGTCTCGTTTGGAGATATCTAGCTACTGACATCTTTCTTGAGTAAACGTTGGGACTGGAGAGCACCCAATGGTTTAGTTAATGTAAGGTAAATGTAACATTGTTCGAAGTCGTTGTTCGTTTGGGTGAATTGATTGAGTCTTGCTCGGATAGTGTTTGAGGAGTTTTATTTTGGGATAAAGTATGAATGTGCTTTATTATTTCAGGAAAGTGGTTTAAGTTAGGTTTTTGAGAGTATTCATTCCTTCATTGATCACTGGAGGTGTTTTGTCCTTTGGGGGAGAAACCTGGCAAGTGAGTACCTCTTGGTTTCTCAGTTGGGTTTGGTTGTTGCATTGGCCTTGCTATGACTTTCAGGGGTGGAAAGTTTTCATGGTGGGGAGAATTTTTACATATATATCATATTTTAAATATATTTTTATTTTATTTTCCATTAATGATTTGTTTTTGGGGTTTCCAAAGGTTTTAGGGAGAATAGGTGAGTTTTCATGAATTGGGCCAAACCGTGAGCCCAATTCCAGATTTAAAAATAAATTTTGTTTCTTTTATAACTTTTTCATTTTTTAATAATTTTTACTCATTCCAACTCCTAAATGTAATCCCCTAATATATTAACACCAAAATTAAAATTTGGATCCTTTGGAAATCCATAACCAAGGTTTATTTTGGTTTTTATTTAAGGGATTGGGCCTACCCGGAAGCCCAAATCTAGTTTTAAAAATCAATTTTATTTATTTAATAACTTATTCAATTTTATGTATCTTTAGGTGATTCAAAGCCTCACATGTGGAATTTACACCCAGTCGCTCCCACAGCCTCTTTACCCCCTCTTTGGATCTCTTAGGTATCACGATTTAGGGACGAACATCTTAGGGTTTCTAAAATCGGCCAGATTTTATGAGGTAAGTTCATTCAATAATAACTCTCTCAATTCATACTCTTTTACCTCCATTATAGTTCCTAAATGACCTAATAATTCTTGTGCGAACATCCCCTGAGTTTTTGAAGTTTTCAATTTCAGATACTGGTGTTTTGGGGAGATTCATTCAAGATCTCTCAAGTAAGTTAGTCCATTTCATTTACCCTTTCAAATTTCTTACGGTTTAATTCTATTTGTTTAGGTTTTCATCCCTTTTCATTGAAGTGAAAATTGAACAGGGGGTAGGGGTTCGAACCTAAGGTTTAACCTTGGGTTTTCTTGGTCCAATTTTCTATTTTTAGGTTTGATCTACCCTTCTTGAGGTGCGGCGGTGGTGCGTTTGTGTTTTCCCACAAAGGATTCAATGGTTTCATTTGATTTGGTAGGTGATTCCAATGTTGATGCAATATTTGTGTATTATTATGCTGTATTTATCATATTTTTATATTTATATCATTTTATTATTGCTGCAAAAATTTGTTCTAATGATGTTTCTATTGCAATTGAATTTTAAATGCCCATTTGGTGTGAAATTGGGGGTTTTCCGAAGAAATGTTTTATTTGTTTATTTGGAGATGCCCTATAAATACTTAGTTATTTTTATTTATCTGTAATAAGGCATAAAATACTGTTTATAATGTTTATACCCTTTTGTTATTGTTGTAAAAATGGGTTTTAATTGTGTTTGTAAAGAAAGTGAAGTTTTGTTTCCACTTTTGCGTGAAAATGAAGGTTTTACAAAGTTAACACTTCTTGTTTAACATGGGGATGCCCAAAAATTTATTTTTTATTTTAATTGAAATTTATTGGGCTACCTTTAATGTTTTGGTAACTTACAAGTGTGAACATAGTGTACAAGTGGGTTTCTTAAGGGGTTCTGTGTGCAAAACAACACGGGATTTTGAGAAATTGATTTATTCAAATTCAAAGAGTTTGTTGTGTGTTTTAAGTGGTATAAAATGTGATAGATAATGTATTTGGTGTATGTGACCAGTAGTGGTGTTTTACATTAAAATGGATATGTGTTAAATCCTGAAATTGTTTGAGCACAAAGGGGGAAGCCCGGGTACCTAGGTGTGGCTGATTTGTACTAGTACGGCTAGTGGACCGGATGGGTTTTGTCCCTGTTTCACTTAACATTTGGATAATGAAAACTATAACTAAACTATGTGGATGATGATTGGGGACCACTAGGTTATGTTTATGTTCCCTACTAGTGGATCATGCACGAGAATGGATTTTACTATGGTTACATTACACCGAGGTACGAGGTACATGGGGCCTGAGACTATCTAGTGCCTAGGGGTGTTCCCGATTTTGTTGCTCATTGGTTTTTTGGTATTTTACCATGTATTTGGGTGTAATTGGAATTATATTGCAGTATCTAACATTCCTATTTAAATGTGTTAACATTCTGAAAGTTTTATCTTGAAAAATGTTTTCAATTTAAAGTTGCATTTCTTGGAATTTGTCACTGCTTTTCATTGCATATTAAAACTGCTTGCTTTTTCACCTTGTATTGAATGCACCTTAGAATCATAGGGTGGTATGATATTGGGCTTAGGCTCACGCCCTACTTAAACCCCTTGGGTGTAAGTAGACTTTTTTTTGACCCAGGTAAAGGAAAGTCTAAGGGTGATGGCGGTTCAGGGTGTTAGTCCTCATCCTTGGGGCGGAGTAGTGGAGACGGCTTGGGGGTGATGACCCCTTGTCATGTGGAGTCCATGGGGCTATTTTGTTCCTGTTACATTGTGTATTTGGACCTTGTATATTTCATTTGAACTTATTTATTCAGTTCTGGATTTTTTTATAAACCTTATTTATAGGAATTTTTCAGATTCATTTTATCAAATCTTTTTGGTGTTTTATCTATAAATATTCAGTAAATCGTTCCCAAACCAAGATAAATGATACCTGGGCACTTGTTCCAGCCCATGGGGATAGGGAACACCCTTCGGGCTTTGTCACGGGCTGGGTATGGTGCCGGTTTTGGCGGCGACCAGATTCGGTTCGTGACAAATCAACCCAATATATTTTTAAACATTTACCCTCATATTAATATAGGTAGATCAGATATAGACACAAACATACCGTCACTATATGTTGGGGAAATACCATGATATAAAGGACCATAAGATTTTATTTTCCTCTTATATGTGTTCTCTTAGATGAATACATGTGGGTCAGATATGGCGGAATATATTCCATCCCAATAAACTAAGGTTTGTTTATTTGGTTGGATTTCTCTTAAACTTGTTCTTTTAGATAGATATAGAAATACTGATTATGGTGACACATTTAGCATCACCATAAGATGAGGTTATTCTATTTTGATATAAGATAATTGGTTGAATCAACATCATGAAAATTTAGAATGGGAATTACTGAATGAGGATCCCAATGCTTAAAAGTGATAAAGTACCCTAAAATTACACCTTTTATGTATTTCACAGAAATCATCTAAACTAATTTGTTTTAGGAATGAAAGGGTGTTCTAATTTTTTTCTAGTTATAGGTACCTAATAATCATGGATTAATTTTTTTTATTTCCATATGGTAGATCCCACAATATTTATTTCTTTGTATTATTTCCTTGATTTTTTCCTAAGACTTAAATGAGGGAATTATTAGTGGGAAGGAACTCGAGTTTTTCTCAAGCATAATTTTATGAGTTTTAACTTAATTAATTTTTTTTTCTTTTCTTTTTTAAAATCTCAAAAATTTTCTTAAGATATGTGGGGTGCACACTTCGATAGTGGAGACTCAACTTTTTTCTAGGAAGCTCCTTTATAGGTTTTCATTATGGTGAGTGATAGGACTCTTTCCATGGGTTGTTTAAGGTTCCAAAAGTTGGACTAATGAGGCTGGTATTTAATGTCAAATAACTTTAACTATAAAAGGTATATAAAATTTAAGTTAAAAAACATTGACCAAAGGGTGAGATGTTACTTATATAAAGAACAAGTAAAACCTGTTGTGAATAATATCCCAACATGAGTATATAAAAACTTAGGGATGAGTTCATGTAGTTTAATTTCATAGTTCTTAGACCACATGATTCTAGAGCTTATTTCACATCTGTTTAATTTTTAGGTATTTTCCCTTTTATTTTCACTCTATTCTTTTCCCTTAGATTTCTTTGAGGTTTTGGGAGGAAAATGGAGGTTTTTGGGTGGGTTGACCCAAGCACACAGTTGGCACAAAGTTAGTGAGATCAGTGCACCCAACCCATATAACCATATAATAGGAGAAAAAACCTACTGCATAACCATCGAATGACTGTGTGCCCCAACCATGCACCCCGAACCAGTAATCGTGAAGTTGGAAAGAGAATGCAACACAATTTTCTACAAGGTTTATTAAACTGTGCGAACTAACAATGCACCATATCCATCTCATTAAAAAATGTTTTTTTTTCATTTTACCTTTTTGGATTTAACACCTATTACATCCCTCTTCTTCCCCATTTAGGATTTTCATCCATTAGATCTTCCTTGGACACCCTAGCTTTCTTGGACCCCCATTTTTAAGAGAATCTGGTTGAAAAACTTCAAGATCCTTCAAGTAAGTGAGTTATTCCTTGTCTTATTCCTTATTTTTAGGGTTTCTTCCCTCTTTTCTTAGAATTCTATTTTTTCATCAGCTATGGTTTCATTCTTGGGGTTTAATCTTGAGTTTTTGGGTTCGATCTTCATGATTAGGGTCCACTTTTTATTTCTCATGGTGCGGTTAGAGATTCACACTGATTTTGGGGATTTCTACATCAAAGGTAGGTGGTTCCATGTATAAACATTATTTGGGGAATTTATTTTTCTTACTTGAATAAGTTATCATGTTCTATAATTAATATGTGTGGTGAAAAAGTAGTTTTAAATTGGGTTTACTATGTGTTTGATTTTAATGTGGAATTTCTATGTGGAATTGGGCGTGTTTTTGGTGTAAAACCTTGTCGTGATATTTATAAATGTTTTATAAATTGTTTAAATTATTTATTAAATTATGCATGTGATGCTAATCATGATATGGAATGGTTTTGGTATACGTTTTATTTTAAAAAAGGATTTTGAGTGTGTTTTGGTTATAAAGTATTGTGGTGATTCTTGGAATTATTCTAAAAACTTTTCAAATGATTTATTAAATTATGTAAGAGGTTAAAAACATGTTTTGGGAAGGTTTTAGTGTGCGTATGTTTTTAAAATGGGGTTTGGGTGTGCAAGTGGTGGCACACTCAGTGTGTCTTGTAGGGCTTGACTTGTGTGTGTGAATGCAGTGTATTATGTGACATGTGAAACTTTTTTGAGCACAAAGGGAACCCTAGGGTATCTAAGTGGGTGGACTAGGACTAGTATGATAGTGATACAGAAGTGGCTATGGACCGATTTCACTTAGCATGATTTATGATGACAACACAAACTAAAAATATGGATGATGAATGGAGACCACTAGAATTTTGGATGTTTCTCCTCTCTAGTGGACCATGCATGAGAAAGCTATTGGTTATGGTTTCTATACACATTTCACTAAGATATGAGGTACCTATATCCTTTTTCTATCTAGTTCATAGGAGTTTTTACCATGACCATTGGTCTATATATTTATCATACTTACCATCATTATACGGTATGACTTGTTGTTTATTTCAATATAATGCATGTTCTCTTTTAAAGTTGTTTTATTTCAAAGTTATTTTCATAATATGTTTATTGTTTCCTTTTTATGAAGCTTGAAAGTTATTTATCTTATTATGTATATATCATGAAACCTTGTATTGGGTGGAATCCTATTAGGCTTAGGCTCACACCCTACTTACACCTTTGGGTGTAAGTAGACTTGGTAATGTTTGAAACAGGCAAGGGAAAGGCTTGTGAATATGTTGATTTGGGTTGCTAGAGGTTCTTCTTGGAGTAGTGTTGTGGAGATGGTTTGAGAGAGATGCTACCTTTCCATGTGGTGGTTTTTGAGATAGTCTTGTTGTTCCCTTTTGTGTAGCCTTTTTAAGATTTGGTTTAAACCTTGTAACTCAAATCTAAAAATTGTTTAAGTCTTGTTTGGTTTGGATTTTTAATATTTGGTTTATTAATTATTATTGGTTGTTTTATGATTATAAATTTAGGTAAATCATTACTAATATTTATTTATGATACTTGAGCACTTGTGCCAGCCCTTGGGGATCAGGAACACCCTTTGGTCCTTGCCACGGATTGGGTTGGGTGCTGGTTTGGATGAAGACCCAACTTGGTTCCTGAAAAAATGAAATCAGATATAGGTTCAATATCTATGGTTCATGTTATTGGGATGAGTCTGTATAAATAGGAGCTTGTATTTTCGAGGCTCGGAGTTCTGGTTGTGAGTAGGGTGCTTAGCCAGCACCCATAGTGGAATACCTCGAGTCTCCATGGGATGTTGGGTCTTTGTTCGGCTTCTCTTCCAAGTGGGATGTGAAGGCTATAGACTATATGTGTACAATGGATGTAGGTGAAGTGGTTTAGTCATTTCGTTGTCGTGATGAGTTTTAATTCCTTATATTTGATGTTATTGCTTAAAAGTTTCAGACCCATAGTACTAATGATTTCTATTGTGATTGTTACTTTTTATAGTAACATGCCTCCTCAGAGAGCTCCCTTACAACCATGGGAAGAATCCAGAGAGAGTTATCCCTCACCGCTTGATCATAGGTTGGTAGAATATGTGGTCCGAGCTGTTTTGATTTTGGGATAGGGAGTGGGTCCTGGTCCTACTCTAGTTAGAGAAGACGAATCTGGTCCTAGTAAAGAAAAAATACCAAGAGTTTCTCAAGAATAAACCTGATTTTTTATGAGGTAGCATAGAACCTCAAGAAGTGGAGGAGTGACTTGATAATATAGAGAGCATGTTTGAATTTCTTGATACCCTTGAGGATGTCAAAGTAAAATTCACCTTTTTCTTGCTAGAGGGTCCCAATAAAAGGTGGTGGGACTTAGTACTTCAAGATGAGAAGTACGAGAAGATGAGCTTGAAAGAATTCAAGGTTATCTTAAATGACCTATACTGTCTTGAGGTCTTGGAATATTCCAAATCTTAGGAGTTTATGGATCTCATTCAGGGAGACCAGTCAGTGATGGAGTATGCCAATCATTTTGCTGAGATAGTTTGGTATGCACCTAAAATTTCCTATAACAAGCAGATGAAGGATTAGAGGTTTGAAAGAGGTTTTTGGATAGAGATATATTCTTAGGAATTCTTGTTCAAGTTAAATACCTATGCTGAGGTGGTTTCTCGAGCATGTATGTTGGATATTGAATGCAAGGGAAGGTTTGGATCCTCTGTGTAAGAACCTGTTTTTTCACTTAGGTATGAATCCTTTAAATTTCAGTCCAAATATTTACTTTGGACCTAATATAGATTCCTAATAAGTTAGTAAAGGTATTAGGGGTGTCCGGGGAATGTTCTAATCCCAAAAACCATCTTTTTGAAGAAACTGGCCAAGTCACACGGTTGGCACATAGTTTGCCAAACTGTGCAGATAATGTTTTTCTGGATAAAGCCACCTTGAATGGTTGGCACATGACCATTAAACCTAACTGTGCAAGCAACCCTTTTTCCCAGGTACCCGTGCAAGGTTTGTGCATGATTTTTCAAACAATGTGGAAAAGTCATGCAAATGATATTTTAAGGGTAAATTGTCCTTTTTCCCTTAATGATCTAATTACCCTCCCTCCTTATTCCCTAATCCAAGATTATGCGGGATTTACTTCCATGGCTCTCATTTTGGATCCATTTGATGATATAAAATAGGAATAAAGAGATCTCCTTTGTCCTGGATCTGATGAAGCTTCCATTCATCACGTTAGATGTGAAACGGTATGTACTCGAGTCCTCTTAATCTATTCTCCTTGTCTCTTTCTCTCGACCGAGTTATCAGGGTATGATTTTTTTCCTATTTTTCTTAGATCTACTCCAATATAATCTAAATAAAGGGACAATACTAGAGTAGAAGGATCATACAACCCTAATGTGGGTGGTATATAACTCATCCCGAATGTTCGTTGATTTTGGATTTGTTGTGTGGGGCCCACCGATTTCATCGACTACCGTTAATAGAATTTATATGCCATTATTATACTCATTAAAACCATATGGATATTTTGTTTCAATATATGTGATGAATTATTTTTGGTTACAACTATAACTCAATCCTTCCCATGTCAAAGGTTATTCTATAATTGTTGTTTAGTGTTTTGAAATGTTTGTGCCACCATTTGGGTGTGCCTTGTCTTGACCTTCCTAAGGGTAAGCATTTCTATATTAAATGGATTTATCTATATTTTGAATTTATTAATGGAAAGTACCATGTATTCTCAACACTTTACCTACCTAATTTATGTTATTCAATTTGACAATGAAATGTGAAACATGAATTTGAAAGTATACTAAGAATATGACTTGGCCTTAAATGTAAATGAATAGTAGGTTTCATATCCTTATCACCCCTCACAACATTAATGGAAGGTAGAGAAATGAAACTTGAATATGGAATATGCTTTAAATGGATTAAATGAATGGTTTCATGCTACTTTTCCTTGTCACACTAATGAAAGTCAAGGCTTGAACCAAATGACTTAATGAAAAGGTTTCATGCTACTTGTCCTTATCACACTAATGAAAGGAAAGGCTTGAAAAAATAGTTGCATGCTACTTGACCTTATCAAACTAATAAAAGGTCTGGATTTAACCAAAAGAAATATTACATGAATTCATAATCAAGTAGGAATGTCCTAACTCAAGATTTCCTTGGATTCTGATCAGAGAATTCCATGAGCACTTGGGAACCCCATTCTGATTCAAGGATACGACTTACTTAGGTTGAGACCCACCTAGATCCCAAAACTTGTCTATTCTTAGATTCCTGGTATGATATCGAAGGATCCCTGATGTAGTACTATAGGATGACTTTGATGCACTCCTTGGGTCCCTTCAATATCATTACAAGATTCCACAGAGACCCTAGCTCAAATGAAATCATAAAGAAATGTAGCACTACAGTTATCTAGGTTACTATAATTATACCAACCATATAGTAAGTACATGGTGCTATATTAACTGGTGTCTAGAATTATGTAGAGAAATAATTCCCAATCAGTGTATCCATTCACATGCTATTATAGTACCAAAACAAATTCCACACTACTATAGTCACATGGTGTATAGTTTAGTCTATGAGTAGTCAGACCAAATTCTTACAAAAGGATTATTAAACACTATTACAACATGAATAAATAGTAAAGATAATATAAAATCACAACCTGAGGTATTTGAGTCTGTAAGTGAATGAAACAAGTATGCTGAGGATGACTGCTAACCAAATTCGAGTGACGAGTTCCATTAAAATCATGCTAAGGGTAAATGGGGTTTGTAAAAATTCTCCTTAGGAAGAAACATTACGTTAGTTGAAAGGCTAGATATGGTGTCCCCCATGTCATTACTAAGTATAGGTTCTATTTTTGGATTTGAATACTCATTACCGGTATTTATAAAATATTCATGGTGATTTAAAATTTTTATGGCATGAAGTGTGGTATATGGAGAGAGGATATTCAAAGGCAATTGGAACACTCCAGTCTAAAACTAACTAAGGTTTGGATATTCTGAAATTTCAAAGTGGAGTAGAGATAGATGATGATCTATGGATATATATGAAATATGAGTTTCATAATTTATTACATATCATATGATAACATGAATTAGGAAACATGTAGTTCTTATATGGTTTCAAAAAATGAGTGTGTTAATTCATGGAATTTTTATCTTTATAATGAATACCTAGATATGAAGGTGGTACAAAAAAGTATTCCATAAAATTAGTTTAAAAAATGGTATGATAAACAAGTGCATGGCTTAGAGGGTATTTGAATCTATTTAAATAGTTTGATTTTGAATATGGAAATGAGGGGATAGAATAAGAATTCTAAGCATGACCATTGACCAAATTCAAATGGAAGTTTCCACAATAGTATTGTTGGAGGAACATAGGATCAGAGGAACTTTTCCTTTGGAGAAAACATACCTTTGGTTAGTTGGATGGATATGGTGGCACAAATTTTATTACAAAGAAGAGGTTTCCATTTGGAGTCAAATACACTTATTACCAATACCCATTATAGATTTATGATGATTCTAATGATTAATAAGTGAAGTAAGTTTCATGGAGATAAATATATTCAACAAGGGATAGAGCACCCTAATAATTATTCCATTGTATATTGATCAAACTCTTAGAGAAAAGTAATATGTCAAAATATGGATCAATTATATGATCCCCATGATGTGATCATCCACTTGTGAAGTTATAAACTTTTATTGAATGATAACGTGCCTATAGAATATGTTAATCTCATATGTGGGGGATAAAGAATATCTACTTCAACTCTTTCCTAGAATAATGGGTCCAAAAAGTATAATTTTACTTTTTTTAAGGCTAGGTTTTATTACAAAAAATATTTGTGCCTATTTAATTTTGTACTCTACTTTTAAATATTCCATTAAAGGGAATGGATTAGTGAGTAGAGACTCAATTTTTTCTTAGGATACCCTTTACGAGTTTTCATCCTAATGAGCCTTTATGTCTCTTTTATTTCAAGTTTAAGTTTATGAAATTTGGATAATTTAAGTCTAGAGTTTAAGGTTATGCATATTTGAATAACATTGGATGATGTTTATGTTTATACAATTTTGGAAAATAGTAGGGTTACATTCCCAATGATAGGGGAGAAATTGGACCACTATAAATGAGGACTCCCTTGTTAGACATGAAACCTGGATAGAAGGGAAGAGGTAACCTGATATGAAAAATATACCTCACACCATTGTAGTCAGCCCCAATAGGGAGAAAACTATTTTTCCTATTGTAACATGAATCAATTCATATAAAGTCTTAGGAAAAGATATATCATCCCAGTGCGAATTTTGATATAAAAATACCTAATGTGAATAAGTAGAGCCTATGATGGTATGGGATATTTTTAAATTGATAGAATCTGTATTTGGGCCCAAGATAAATATTTTGGACATCACTATTTATCTTACAATAGTAGAAATTAAGAAACACATAGTTCCTGTAGGTTATTTCACTATGCAGATCTACCTCATACATAGGGATAAGGTATGATGATTTCATCCTTCTAATGATCTTTGGAAGGGAAAATCATGATATATATTATGAAAACCAAAACTTTGGGAAAGATTTATTATGGATAAGGTAATTTTATCCTTGAATAGTTTTATAAGAAAGAAACCATATACCAAGTACTCTCACCTATATTTATATCATGTGAAAATAAAATAGGTTGTATAAAAAATATCACCCTGAGTAGATTAAGGGTTATATGGGGTAGACCATATGCCATGAAATTTAATTTCATGCGACTAAGATTTATATGTTCTATATTATAAGGTTGAATTATGAGTACCATTACATAGATGGTTTTGTGTAGATCAAGCTCATGCACAAAGTGTATTGGATTTGTAATAACACCAAGTTAATTGGAAAAACTTGGTATGGACTGATGGAGTCTTAAACATAAACATAAATCTTGAGTTTGATAAATATGAAGCTAAAATATGAGTTTACTATGAAGAAATTGTACATCACCACATATACTGCAATAATAGGAATCATGGAATAAATAGTTCTAAAATAGGATCCAATATATAGATCAAGATCATGTTCAGTGAGAAAATGACATTGACTTCATCCCAGTTCCAGAATATTGTGATCGAACCAACAAGAATGATTCAGAGTTTGAGCACTATGATTAAAATAGATGGTGTTTATGGTTAGACCCAAATCAAGAACTATGGGTGTCACTATATATCATGTGATAATAGGAATCAATCCACACATAGTTCTCAAAAGTTTAATTTTTTTAAATTCCTGTATATGATTAGAAATAGAAGAATTTTTGTGGTTATACTTAGGATTAGAGATTTGGGTTCTTGAATATGGTTTCTTAGTATATGTTTGATATAAAAAATCCACTATGAGAAAGGAAACTATACATTAGGGGAACATAGCAGAGAGTGATATTTGTAGTAGGGTCTGTGATAAATAATCTAGATATCACTATATATCCTGTGAGAATAAGAATCAATCCACCTGTAGTTATAATGAGGTCTCTACACATGTTGTTCTTTTAAGGAACTTGGTAATGTTATGAATGATTATCCTAGTATAATAATATAGGAAACCTGATGTGAATGGAATCTCAACAATAAGACAACTAAAAATGGTCCCATCTTAACTCATGGCCATGAGATGACCTTACATGAGCAGGTGTATAACTCTTATCCTAGATGAGGTTTGGCATGAACATGGATTCCATGGATGGGATTGATATAGGAGATCTAGAAATCACTATGTACCCTAAGGTATCAGGACTCAAGCAACACATAGTTTTGGTAAATGATCCCTCTTTATAGATCTAAATCATGTATAGGTAAGAAAGAGAGAAATGTATAATTTTTATAGTAAGGGAAAGTGTTGAAACCCATCCTAAATTATGAATAAAATTACCACCAAAGAAAAACTATTCATGAAAATAGAATATGTTTTTAGGAATGAGATATGATATCCATGCGTCACTATGTATCCCGAGGCAATAAGAATCAATCCACATGTAGTTCTTATGAGCTAATTTTTTGTCATAGGTTAAGTGAACCTTTAAATTAAGGTTGGAGAGTGTATTCATAACCATTAAATTCCTAAGGGAAGAAAAAACTCATTTATATTGAGATCTTAAATTAGGGGGTATTTATTATTTGAGTTCTTATGGAACAGACCTCCCTAAGAAGTTTAAGGTCACACGAGATGAACCACTCTGAATAGTTTAAATTCTTGTGGTATAGACCATATTTCATGCAATTTGATGTCATGTGATTAGGACTAGAAGCACTTGTCATGAAATTATGTAAAGTATTTTTTAAGAAACCATACATTATTAAAAGGTATGACACACTTTCCATAAATTATAATAAAGAAATATTCTCTATTAGAGTAGAGTTTATTTTTGTTATAAGATTATTCCTATATCATCTCCAATTTTAAGGTTCTTTTTGGGTATCATGGGATCTCTCAGATCCATAACTAATTATACTTGGTTTAATGAGTGAAGTGATACCTTATTTTTGAATGATCACATGACTTTGTCCAAATGGATTTCATGGTTGTAAAGTGTGCATAACATTTTCTTGTTATGTATCTCCAACTTATCCACCCAGATCTTATATTTATCATCTTTAAATATTTGATTATAGATGGAAATGTAAAATAAAGTAAATTAAAACTCAATAGATAGGACTACCTCTATCCTGTATACAAGTCAGTATGGAGTCACTTGTGTGGAATTATGTTTTGTGGTGAAATAATCCCACAAACAATACAAGATCTTGTCCAACAAATACTTCTTATCCTTATCCAAGATCCTTTGAAGGATATTGGATAAAGTTTGGTTAAAAGCCTCTAATAGTCCATTATCCACTACATGATAGTGGGTTGAATGGTTATACTGGCTATTATACTCTTTATATAACCCATTCAATTAACATGCATTGAAATTGGTGTCTTTTTCTATTAATATCTTGTGAGGGACACCAAATATAGTGATGATATTAGGATTCAAAAAATTGAAGACAAATTTTATTTTTATTTATTTAAGGAGAATTTATTTGACTCACTTTGAGAATAAATTAGTTATATTAAGGATGTAATTTAACTTCCTATCTATGATTGGAGGGTATAGACCCAAGAAATATATCCCCCACGTGAACAATTTCCAAGAATATTTTGTGGTGTGCAACAATTCTAGGGGTTGATGAATAAAGCTGGCATGTATCCAACAAGCATGAAATTTCTTCATGAAGTCCCTATAATCAGGCATCATTGATGAACAAAAGTATCTAAGTCTCCTAATTTGGTGGTAGAGCTTTGTTTTTGATGGGTTGGTGCTATATGTACCTATATGGACTTATTTTATAATTTTGAGGCCTCTCATACTTTAATTATCTTGAAGAGGATTCCATCAATGTCTTATTTTTAGAGGAATCTATAAAAATTTAGGATATTGTAGAGGATAAAATTTACCACCTTTTGATAGATATATTCCCTCTTAGCGCTATCCATTGGGAGGATTCCATTTTATAGGTAATACACTATTGGATATATCCATCAAATTATGGCATTGGTTGGAGAGAATATAGGATCACTTTTATTAGTGGTGAATTTAACCTTGTTGATATATTTCATATCATTATTGATGAATTGAAATACCAAACTATGATGTGATATGAAAATGATAGTCTCATTCTTGTTTGGATCTATTTTATCTATAGATGCATTGACCAACATATCTATTTGGGCATTCTATGAGTGCAGGATGTGAAACAATGTTGGGTATGAGGGGAACTCAACCATCAAACCTCGTATATAGTAATATAAGGGAATAAAATCTTTATTATTGATGGTATAATCACCATTATTTTTATTTATGCCAACGAGCCTGTAAACTAGTGGTACAGGCTCCTGCTTGGCATCCAAAAGACCCATGATCAAATTTGGGTAGGGGTGAATTTTCGGGGCACCGTAGCAAAACACTGTAGCAGTACTGTAGCAGTGGTAGGAATGTAGCAGTGGAGACACTATAGTGGCAGAGGGACTATAGCAGGTACTGTAGCGGTGGTGGTACTCTAGCAGTTACTGTAGCAGCGCGGGTACAGTAGTAGTACTATTCACCGAGGGGTCCTTTGGGCAAAAAAAATGGGCTTTCAAGCCTTGTATTCAGGCCACTTGGCCTTGGGCCTTCGGGCTATGTAATGGGTCACCCTCTACCCAGTCTAAAGTGGTCTTTGCTTTAAATAATAAATTGAGGATTCAAACCCAACCTTTAAAAAAAACCATTAATTTTCTTTATTACCAAATTGAAGGGACCGATTTGGGATATGAACCATATTAGGGGGTGTGTGAATTATTGTTGGTGACTTTTAATCCTTTTTATACTTTTATACACTTTTCTTTTTACCTCCATCACTGGTTAAAGTGAATAGGTCTCTTGGTTCTACCTTTTCAACTTAATTATTTATTATAGTATAATTTAACACACAAACACAAACACACACACACATTTAAAATTTTCACCTCTCAGTATAAGGAGGATGATCCTTAGTACAATTTGGTAAAACTCATGGTCACACAAACTACTAGAAAAACCCTATGACTGTTACACTATTATCTCCCGATAGTGTAGAGGGTGTATCCTAAAAACTTGGTTGGTGAATCCTATACTTAGATGCATCCATCTCCTTTAAAATAACTTATAAGGGCAATAAAATGATATTATAAAACCAATATAGAATACAACCTTGTTGTTGATGTGATTCTCTTTACTTCTTCTTCTTCTTCTTCTCTTTCATAATGGCAAGTCACTTATTCTATTTGTATGCACAACACTACATACAACATATACTTATTATTTACAAAATAAAACTAACATTCCTATATTTATTATTCCTCTTATTACCCATTTAAACTAAAATTTATGACACACTTCCACTCTTATCTTCTTCTATGTGAACTAGGGTGCACATATCTCTTCTTCTTCTGGTGAACTTCATGACCAACTCAACCACTTATTTAACCTCATACATCTTTTTCTTCTTATCCTTTAGTGCATCAATTTCTAAATTGTTCATTTATTCTTGAATTCAACTAACAAAATATATGAGGATAATAGTTAAGTCAGACCTATCTTCTTTGACACCAAGTTTTTCTATCAAGAAATAACAGTGTCAAACTTCTTCCCACTTTTCTTCTTTTTCCTAAAATAATATATAAATATATATATGTCTATATAATGATATTATCAAGTTTCGGTTATCATTCTTCTCATTTATTTATCACATTATTGTATTAAAAATTCCATGTGAATACATAAATTCAAATCTCCCTATATTTTATCATTTCAAAAACACTTGGAATATTTGATCTTGAATTCCCATTGAATCATCATTATAACCACCTGATAAATGCATGAAATATGAAGTAAATATTATAGGATTCCTCTTCCATCTATCTACGATTTGGGAATTTTAAAATCACTATTTATTCATAAATACATGAATTGTACAGTGATATGATCATGGAATCTTACTTCTTGAACATCCAAGTAAATTACCCTCTTTTTCTATCCATAATAATCAACATACATTAATAAAATCATGTATGCATGCATGAAATTTATTATGATTACATAACCTTAATTTTTGGAATGAAATAATTCTACAAATACACCCTCTTTCATCTTTATAAATCATCCATAATTATAATGAGAATTATTGTAATATTTTTTTAACATTCATGAACAGCTAACCTGACACCATCTTGATTATGAAAAATATTTTTGTAGCATAGGTTGATCAAACTATAGAGACCCATACTTTTCATACATAAATATCACATCTTATTGGATGAATATTTAATACATAAAATTATGATACATTCCATAACCATACAGGTTTAGCGTCTTTATAAACTTTGATACATAAGAAATTGATACATAAAATATATATATAATATCCCACTAAGTTCTTCACAGCTAGAACCCTTTTTAGAAAAATCATACTTAAAATATTTCTTCATATACCGGGGAAAAGAAAACATAATAAATGGTGAGCTCATATGATCAGTAAGGGTAAACATAGGAGATATCAATCGATGATCTTAAGTATGCATAATATAATCACAATGGTATGAGAACATGATCATAAGTTACAATAATAATACCCAATAATCCATAGAACATTAATCATAAACCTTTGAATAAGGTTTTATAATAACATAAAACATAAGCCATAAGTGTGTGGAATCATCAATAATCAATCATGATCAATGAGAATAAATCATAATAAAAAATCATAAGCCTGTGGCATAAACATAAGCATAGAAAATCATTTCCTTAGTCAAGGATCACTGCTAATACTATCATAGTGGATTAGGTTTACTCCTTATTCCATTATATCCTTAGTTAAGGTTCACTCACAATAATATCATAGTGGATAGAGTCCCTTATTAAAATGGTTTAACTACCCATTCTAGTTCCTACTATCTTATGAGATATCTATCTTTACACAATGCATTGGAGGGATATATAATTTAATTCCTACCCATCCCATAATGAAAATCATACATATGTGCACCAAAATATCATAAAACATTCATCATATAATTATATCATTACCCATGTAAAGGAAATATTTTTCATGAACATTTCATCATTTCATCGTATCATAACGAGTGGAAAATAAATGGGTTTCATAAAGGTTTCATCATAACTTAATTAACCCATGAGAAAGAAACGAGTTTCATAGAATCATCCTTAAACCACCATCATAATATATGATCCAGAGAAAGAAAATGAATGGTATCATATGATAATATCCCAAGTGAATTATAATAACCCTTAAAGGATGTTACCATAAATGAAAAATAACAATAAAATATTATCTTAACCTTTCTTTGAAAATAGTAGAAAATATCGTTTTTATTTTGATAACATTTTAAAAAAAAATTCAAAAAATAATGAGAAAGTAATTTTCTTTGAAAATAACTAATAAAAATTATAAATTAAGGTTCAAATAAAGGAACTATCATGATAGTGGGAAAATATATTCATTCTATATACGTTAAATGAAAGCATTTCTTTCACACCTTTATAAATAGTAAAAAATAACTTGTTCATAACAAAGGTTACTTTTAAAAGATTAATTTTTTAATTTTTTTAAATAAATTAAATGTTAGTGAAAATTAACTTTTTGAAACATTTCAATTATAGGTCTGAACTTTCAAAAAACAATTTTTAAGTGTATATACATAATAGAAAAAATTCATTGACTAAAGAGGAAATAAGGTCGGCTTTTCTTTAAAAACAATTTCATGATAATTATAAGTAATAAAGAGAGGAAAATGGTACTAATTCATAAAAAATACATAAATAACCATATTATAATAAAAATATATTTGTTTTAAATTAAATTATTTATATAATGGAAATTTAAGTATAAAAAATCCTAATAAAAATGAGATTGAAACATAAATCCCTTGACTAAAGTCTTGTATTGCTTCTACATATTCAAATATCTTGTATAATAAATATATATTTATTTTAATTATATTACAGAAACATATTCATAAATATAATTCAATATATTATTTACTTATAAAAAATATTCACCCATTTATTAATAATTCTTTATTAAAATCATTGTTCCAGGTGATAACTGCTATGTTTTTCATATATGTTTCAGTTAGATGGTTCTGATACTTGAACCTTGGTCATATTTTCATAATATACCAAATAATAATCATTAAATAAGTATCATATTCATTCATCACATTCAATTTTATAATTATTCATACAAATGAGTGATGAAAAATGAATTACATCACTTTGTGGAGATGGTAGCCCATACATATGCACAAGTCATGTTTCCAATTTTAGATGGTTGTAATCAAATAATGGTAAATAATAATTAACCATTATAAAATCATTATTATATCATAAATATAATATATATTAATTAAATATATCCTTTTTTCCATTAATATAAAATATAAATGAAAAATGAATCACATCGATTTGTGAGATGGTAGTCCACACGTATGCACAAGCGAAATTATCATTTTTAACCAATGGAAAGGTAATAAGGTAGGTGAGATATTATAATTTAAGAAGAATAAATATTTTATAAATATTATATATAAACAATAAATCCATTATAATAACCAACCATGGATTTTGGTGATTGAGAATGTACAATATCGCTACATGGAGGTGGTAGTCCACCCGTATGCACGAGCAATACTTTCATTTTACCATTTGTAATGAAATAGGGTGGATAATGGTGGTTAAATAATAATAATAACATTTTAATATATTTAAGAAACTAAATATATTAGTTTATTATGATTACTATAGATTTATAGGAGGTAAAAGAATAAGTAAATTGAAAGAAGTAGGGTAGAATAATTACTTCTTCTTCAGTATACCTCTTTCCCTTATCGAGGATAGTTGGAATGGTATTTTAAGAATACCAATACCTATAATTCATGTCTAAGAAATTTGAGAAGATAATTTTATATGGGGTTTTTCTATCTAGGTGTCTCAAAGTGGTGTAAATAAGAGAGAGGAGCGGTGTCCTTTTATAAGGCAGGGAAGGGGCACTCTTGTAGTTTTCTAAAACTTTAAAATATTACATAGTCACATTCATGTAAAAATGGTTCCAAAATGTCTTAAATTAAAATTAAAGATGATATAAGATTAAATATACACATATTATAGTATTTAAGAAGTTTTTTGGTCATTTTGACCCATATCTCTATAGTTTAACCCCCAGTAACCCTTTTTTATCCTTAACCGTAGTAACACATTTTTCAATCATTAAGGGTTATAAATTTAATTATATGGTAATAATTGAAAAAAATAGTCATTGTATGAAATTTTACAAAATAAACAATACCTATATCCTATTTCAATATTTTTATGATTTTTAAATAATTTAATAAAATATTATACGATATAAAAAATCATTAATTTCATTTTTGGGACTATTCGTTAAATTTGGATTTAAAGATAGTAATATGAAGGTGTATTTAGAATATAGAACCTTTAAAAATAAATTATACATTATAATTACACATAAAATTCTTGTAACACCATATTTCATCCAAAACATACTTATTTTAAGGTTTTAAAATTATTTAGAAAATATTTCTACTATTTTCACAAGCACTATATCGACATTATGTAAGAATTTAAGGTAATTATACTATAATTAAAAATTAATAATAAATTAAAATCATAAAAATTATTTATTAATATTTAAAATAATCATTTATAACAAACCATAAATTCTTTTTATCCCCATGATAAAATATTAGTGTTTTTAAAAGAAAAGAGAGTGATATTTTGTATTTTTCTTTACTTAAAAAAATAATATATAAGTAATTATAAAAGAAAAATGGCACAAAATTTCCATAAAATAGAATTATAGATGAGTATGGTATAATTTCACTCATAAAATAGATTAAATTCAAGTGTTAGGGCTGTTTTCAAGTCCTATCCCATAGTTTTAACCAAGTTTTACCAATTTTACCCTTACCAAGTTGACAAATATTTATTATGATAGCTATTCATAATGACCATAAGTAAAAGGGTACAATTTAAAAAAATTAACCTCCCAATTACAAATATGGATTATATTTTTAAATATTAAATTTATATAAGTGGATTAATTTTTTTACTAAAAATTTGTAAAACGCAATGAAAAAACATTTTAAAAAAAAATGTATTTTTTGAGCATAAAGATCAACTTATATCAAATTCATGAATTTTTTTTGATTAAAATTAAATTAATTAGATTATTATAAATAAAATGGATAATATATCACTTTAATACCAAATCCAAAATTTAATGGGACTTTTAAATTACTTTATTTAATGAAAAGAAATGACAATATTTGGAAAAGTGTTATTTTTAACTATTCACTAAAAAAATAATCTTTTCAGAAAAATCACATAAATTAAAAACTAAGTTAATTTTGATGTGATTATTTAAAAAATTATTTTAGTTTTATAAAGTGAAATTTCTAAAATTTATAAAAATTGATAATAATATATTCTCATAAAAAGCAATAAAACCATTTCTTTTGAAGATCAGTTTTTTTGATGCATAAAATAACTTTACCGAGAACATGGTTCTTATTTCCTAAGAATTAACCCACAATTCTTTATTGACTAGGAAAATTATACATATATTTTATTCTTGGTCACTATATATTCAAATCCTTCATAATGGTTCATAAATAAAATGTGAATCAACCAAAGCACATCCCCTAGGAGTGTCTAGCCAGGAGTGAAGTCTTATTCCCACTTATCATGCACTGGTGGAAATTGATTTAATACCCAATTTGTCCCATTCATAGTTTTTATACCCAGGTGAATTTTTGAAATATCCACATCCACTTTCAGTACCTAGACAAGGATGTATTGTTATAAAACCACATAATATCAAACTTACCAAAACTTTATAATATTATCCTATAATTAGTATTATACTAATGTTATCACTAAAGTTTCATCATATTAGTTTCCAAAGTTAAATAAAACCTACTTAAATACCAAATATAGTGACCAATACTTTTCATACAAAAATGTTACATCTTCTTAGATGAATATTCAATATATAATATTGTGATCCATGAAAAAACCATAAAGGTTTAGTGTCTTTGGAAACATGGATTCATAAAAAACTAGTACATAAAGTTTTACATCATATCCCATTAAGTTATTCACAACTAGAACCTTTATAATACACATCATACATAAAAAATTTCTTCATATCCTAGGGAAAATAAAACATGATAAGGGGTGATCTCAGATGCTCAATAAGGGTATGCATATGAGATATTAATCAATGTTCTTAAGTGAGCATAAGATAATAATATTGGTATGAGAACATTATCATAACTTATTATAATTACACCCAATAAATCAAATAAAATTAATCATAAATCATTATATAAGGCTTTTTAGTAACAAAATACATAAGTCATAAGTGTATAGAATCATCAATAGTCAATCATGAGCCATGAAAATATATCATAATCATAAAACAAAAAGTTTTTGGAATACACATAAGTATAGAAAATAATTTCCTTAGTCAATGATCATTGATAAGACTATTATTTTGGATTGGGTTAAATCCACATTCCATCACATCCTTATTTAAGGTTCACTCTGAGTAATATCATAGTAGACAAAGTCGCTTATTGAATTGGGTTCACTTCCCATTCTAGTTCTTACTATCTCATAAGATATCCATCTTTATCCAATGCATTGGATAGCTATATAATTATGGGTCCACCCATATCATAATGAAAATCATAAATATGTGTTCCAAAAGATCATAAAAAATTTGTCATATCATTATATCATAACCTGTGGAAAGGAAACAAGTTTTATAAACATTTCATCATTTCATTATAGAATAACCCATGGAAAATAAATGAGTTTCATAAAGGTTTAATCATAACTTAATTAAACCATAAGAAATAAAAAAGTTTCATAGAATCATCCTTAAATAATTATAATCATAAGACATCCAGAGATAGAAAGTGGATTGTACCATATGATCCTATCCCTAGTGAAGCATAACAATATTTAAAGGATGTTCATATAGATGAAAAATACCTTTAAAAGGTCATTTGAACCTTTCTTTGAAAACATGAGAAAATATCCTTTTATTTTGATAAAATTTTATGTAAAAATTACTAGGATATTGAGAAAATAATTTTATTTTAAAATAACCAATGAAACTTATAAATTAATCTTCAAATAAAGTAACATTCATGATGTTAGAAAATCTATTCATGTTTTATACATTAAATTAAAAAATTCCTTGCACACCATTTTAAAATTTCAAAAATAAATTATTCACAAAAAAATTTATTTCAAAAGATAAGTTTTTAAAACTTTGTAAATAAATTCAAAGGTAAATAAAATGATATTTAAAAAAAATTAAGCATATGTAAGGAAATTTATAAAATAATTTTGAAGTGTATGTGCATAGAATAAAATGTTCATTAACCAAAGGGGAAATGATGTCTAATTTTAATTAGTAAAAAATTCTCAATAATTTCAATTAAAAAAGAGATTAAAAGGGTAATAATACATAATAAATCCATAAATAATTAAATTATAACAAAATATATGGGTTTAAAATGGAAATATCTATATAATTTCCCTCATTGTAAATCCAAGCATAAAAAATCCTAAATAAAATAATATTGAAACTTAAATCCCATATCTAAAGCATCGTATTTATTCATACACATTAAAATATCATGTGTAATAAATATTGATTTATTATAAATATATTCTAGGACTATATTCACATATATAATACCCTATATTATTTACTTATAATATATTATCACTTGTTTATTAACATTTCTTTAGTAAAATCACTCTTTTGGGTGATAACTACTTCGTTTTTCATGTATGTTTCAGTCAGATGGTTATGATACTTAAACCTTTGTCGTAGTTTCATCATATCTATAATTTTAATCATGAAATAAGTTTCATACTTATTTTCATATAAAATTTTATAATTATTCATATAAAATGGTGATGAAAAATGAATTACATAACTTTGTGGAGATGGTAGTCCTTATGAATGTATGGGTGATGTTTCCACTTTTAGAAGGTTAGAATGAAAAAATAATAATAATTAATCTTTAAATAATTATTATCACATTATAAATATGATATATATTCATTAAATCTATCCTTATTACCATCTATGTAAAATAGAAATGAAAAATGAATCACATCGCTTCATGGAGGTGGTAGTCCACACATACGCATATGCAACATTATAATTTTTCAATGAATAGAAAGGTGGGAAGGTAGATAATATATTATAATTTAATAAGTATATATATTTCATAAATATCATATATAAATATTAAATCCATCATAATAACTAACCATGAATTATGGTTATTTATAATGAAACATATATCTACGCGGAGGTGGTAGTCCACATGTAGGCACAAGCGATACTTTCATTTAACCTTTTGAAAGAAAAGAGGGTGGATAATGGTGGTTACATAATCATAATAATATTTAAATATATTTATGATACTTAATTTATTATTTTATGATGAATACCATAGACTTAGAGGAGGTATAATAAGAATTAAATTGAAAGAGGCCAGGTAGAAGGATTACCTCTTCCTCAATATACCACCTTTAGAAACCTTATTAAGTACACTTGGAATGGTATTTTAAGAATAAAATAACCTATAATTCATGTATATATAATTTTAGAAGATAATTGGTTAGGATTTTTTTGAACTAGGTGGCTCAAATTGGTGTAAAGAAGAGAGAGGATAAGTGTCCTTTTAGAAAGGATGAAAGGGACACTCTTTTAATTTTTCAAAAATTTAAAATATTATAAAGTAAAATTCATGGAAATGTGGTTAAAAATTGTATTAAATTAAAATTAAAGATGATAAAATATCAAAATAAACTCATATAATTGGATTTAGGAAAGGTTTTAGGTTATTTTAACCCTTATTCCTTTACTTTAACCCCTAATAGACCTTTTTATCCTTAACCGCAGAAACACATTTATCAATCATTAAGGGTTATATATTTAATTATAAGGTAAAAATTGGAAAAAAATGGTCAAGGGATGAAATTTTGAAACACATTCCATACTTTTTGTCCTATTTAAATATTTTTATGATTTTTAAATCATTTTATAAAACAATATACAACATAAAATAACATTAATGTCCTTTTTGGGCCTTTTCATTTAATTTGACTTTAAAGTTAGGAAGAAAAAAATGTATTTTAATTATAAAACCTTTAAACATAAATTATATATTATAATTACACATAAAATCTTGGTAACACCTTAATTTATCTAAAAAATATTTATTTTATGATTTTTAAAATCATTTAGTAAATTTTTCTACTACTTGTACAAGCACTGTGTTGGCTTTGTGTAAGAATTTAAGGTAACTATACCGTCATTAAAAATTAATAATAAATTACTATTATTAAAATAATTTAATAATATTTAAAATAATCATTTATAACTAACCATAATCACTTTTTATGCCCATGATAAAATATTATATTTTTTAAAAGAAAAGAGAGTGATATTTTATATTAATCATTCGTTAAAATAAAATATTAGTCACTATCAAATACAAATGGCACAAAATTTCTATAAATTTAAATCATGGATGAGGATGGTCAAATAAAACTCATAAAATATATAAAAGGTAACTTTTAGGGTTATTTTTAAGTCTCATCCCTTAGTTTATCCATGTTTTATCTATTTTAACCTTATCAAGGTGATAAATATTTTCCATGGTTACAATTAATAATGAAAAAAGGTGACTATTTACTAAATTTTAACCACATAATTCCAAAAATTTATTAAATTATTTATGATTAAATTTATATAAGTGTAAGAATTAATTTTAATATTAATTCATAAATAACAATGAGAAAAATATTTTTAGAAAAATAGATCTTTAAGCCTAAAAATCAACTTATCCCAAAATCATGAATTTTGATGATTCAATTGGAATTAATTATATTATCCTAAATAAAATAGAAAATATGTAAATTTATGAAAAAATATAAAATATAATGGGAATTTTAAATTACTTTATTTGATGAAAATAAATAACATTTTAGGAAAAGTTGATATTTTTTACTATTCACTAAAAAATTAATCAGTTCAAAAAAATCCCAAAATTTTACCATAAGTTAATTTTTATATGATGAGTTAATCTTTTTATTTTATAAAATAAAATTTATAAAATTTTTATAAATTTATTACAATATTTTCTCAAAAAAAGTATTAAAAACCATTTTTTTGAATAAAAATATTTTTGATGCATAAAATGAATTTACTAAGAATTGAGTAAATATTCACTAAGAATTAATCAAAACATTTTTATTGAGTAGGACCATTATACATGTATTTTATAATGAAGTTAAACAAATTTATAGCTGCTAATTCAACAAATATGTTATAATGGTCACATTTAAATAATAATATCTCTATAGTATATCACAATTTACCTAATGCTTTGTGTTGTATGTTAAGAAAGCTATGAAGATCATTTTTATTTTAAACTAAATTTTTAGGGTGTTACACTTAGAAATTCTTCTTTTTCTATATGCTTTCTTGAAACATGATAGAACATAGTATCATGTTATTTATTTTAATTGATGAATTCATCACTAGACACCTTCTTGGTGATAATATGTGGATTCACATACGTCATTTTATAATTATTCATTCAGCTTCCTAAACTTCTCTATCCTTATTTACAGGGATCAAAATAATCTCTCTCTCTCTATATATATGAAACTTTGAAAATCACTAAAACATGCATCTTCAGACTAAAATCCTCAACATTATTCTTCTTAACTACTTTCTATAGTTCATGGTTGATCTTCCTACCATATGGAGCTTACAGTTACTCTTCCTACCATGAAAATTACATAGTCACTCTTTCTAACATGTTAAGACCAGGGTCTCTTTACCTACAGTACGAAGCCCACGGTTGATCATTTTCTTCTACTTCACAAGGAATTTTCTTCTTCATTTTTTAAGTATCATGATAACAATATCATGACATATAAACCATTAAAGATTAGATCACTTTGTAATTCTTGATTTCTTATCTCTATTAATTTAGAATTTTGAAATTCTAGATTCCATGAATTTCAATATCCTGTTATTCATTCTTCTATATTCGATAATTCATTTATATCTCATTTACCTGAAGCTTCACTTTGTAAGGATCATGATAACCAAGCGTGTAACCTTTACATAGTTTTGAAAGTACCCTTATACAGATTCAATGATATTTTTTTACCTTTAAATAGGTATTATGTTACCCTAATATAGATCCAAAATCAATATTTTACCTTTACATATTGAATGAAGTAGTTTTAGGATCTTTACATAGGTTCTGAAATTTTGAATTACCTTTTAAATGATAAGAATTTAAATTTATACATGATGTAAAAATTATAGATGACCTTTATGTATTGAGTAATATTTTTATATTACCTTTGTGAGTGAATTATATTTTCCTTTACATGAGCTGTGTAACTTCCTATTTACCTTTTCACTACTCTTAAACTTTGAAAAAGACTTATCTTTACATATTAGAGTTGTTACCTTTATATCATATCCTAGAAATCTCATTTAGCCTTACGTGAATACTTACCTTTATATAGTAGTGCTATTACCTTTACGTAGAATCTTGGAAATCTCAATTACCCTTATACAAATCTATATTTTTATATATAAACACACATTTTCCCTTAACTATGAATAAATGTTCCACATATTTTAAAGTTAAAATCTCCTCAACTAAAAAACTTTACTATGAATAAATCTTTCACATCTTTCAAAGGAAATGTGTCCTAAACTAAACAATTAATCATACCATTCATCCAAGATAATTAATAATCATAACACATTTTCTTGGGATCTATTCACTACATGGTTGGGTTCTATTGACCAAAATTCCAAGACACGTCTTCAACATATTGAAATTACTTGATAATAAATATATCATACACAAAGCAGGATAAACGGAAATCTGAATCACCCTTGATATTTAGTCTAGAAACAAGTATTTTTAGGTCTAGTTCCAAGACTAAAATGATAGCCTAGTATTTTGCCTCATTTTTGGTGTATTCTTCTAATAGTAGGAATTAATGTGTGATAAATTTTGATAGGTAGATGAATACAACCCCTAAGATAACCCTGTTGTTTTTTGGGTTTTCTATTCTTTTTGTTAGGTCCACTAGGATGAATACCCTGAGAGGGGGGGTGAATTAGGGTATGACTAATTAAAAATTAATGCCCGTTCTGATCTTGTTTCGCTGTTAAGCAAAACAATCTTCTCTCTCTTTCCTGCTACACTATATAAACAGAATGTAAAGCAAGTGCAGGACACAACAATTTTACTTGGTTCACCGCTAAGGGCTACGTCCAAGGAGCATACGCCGACAGGTTGCCGGTCGTACCAAATTCCACTAATCTTCACTAGCTGTGAATTACAAGGTTCGGTCTAGATCACTTCTATGCCCAGGCTCACTGCCTTTACAATTTTTAGGGTCATCTCACTACTTTCCCAAGGGTCACTCCCTGTTTCTCTCTCTCTGGCTCACTGCCGGTGGAGAGGATCACCTTCTTCCTCTTCCTAAGCTCACTACTCCAGAAGGGAATCCACTCACAGTTTATAGACCTGTAGGTCTCTTCATTTCCATTAAGGAATGCATCTTTCTCTATATGTAGATGCTCTGTTGAAGTTCAACTTTCACCCGTAGATGAATACCCCTTTGCCACTATCCACTGGGCAAACAACCTTTGGAAATACCTTCGCAAAGAACCCTACAATGCGAGGCTCCCAATTTCGCGAAGCTCAAACAAGCCTTCGCGAAGCTTCTGCCTTTTCGCGAAGCTCACTCGCAAAGCTCTCTCGTGAAGAACCCCCGCGAAGCTCAACTCGTTGCAAAGCAACTTATCTCGCGAAGCTCACTGAGCCAACGCGGAGCACACACCTTTCGCGGAGCTACAATTGCCGCCGCGAAGCTCCTTCTTTCGCGAAGCACACTGCCTCCGCGAAATACCTCGGCGAACCGAGAGCAATGGATTTTCTCTGAAAATTCTCTCTCTACTTCGCTCGAAGGGGTCGGACTCTATTTATAGGCGATTACACCGACCCTCGAACTTTCCGCGCGAAGTCAACGCCATGTCATCTCAAATCGCGAAGCTCAAAAGTTTCTGTCGGAATTCTATCCAAATCGCGAAGCTCCACGGAAATCTTCCATTCACGGAGCTTGACGTAGTCGCGATGAATCACCGTCAACTTACCTCCGCGGCTCGCGCCTTCTCCGCGAAGCTCTCTCGCAAATCTCTTCTCCACCGCGATGCGCTTCAGCATCTGCTGTTCGCGAAGCTTGACGTAATCGCGAAGCATCACCGCCTCCATTCTTCTGGTCTTCGCGATTTCCAAACCATGCATCCTATCTTCGCGAAATTCATGCCTTTGCCATATTAAATTATGCTCTTCATGGAAATCCTCTTTTCGCGATGCTCACCAAACTCCAAATTTTGGACCCCAAAAATTTGGCAAACACTGGGAAACGGCGCCACCTTGTACTGCTCTTTTGTACCGCCTCCAGATCGTCCTTTTCCTTTGTCATCGTTCTTTGTCAACAATGATTGTCAACAACATCTTGGGAACTCGACAAATATCCATGAAATCCTGCTTTGTCAACAAACACAATCAACCAAAAACACTGCAATGTTACCTTGAGGGATTTTTGCCCAACAATCTCCCCCTTTGGGTTTGTTGACAACTCTTCACAATTCTGCTCAGGATGATTTTCTTCACTTTGATACCTCACTGAGTCTTCTTCCAGCCGCTACCACCATTCGCCCCCTACGATTCTGATAGCGTTCAAGGATTCACTTAACACGTACTCTAAGCCCACATGAGCAATGCTCGGCGTGAGAAACAAGAGTAGTATGAAAAGTTCATCAATGAATCACTTCATGTTAGACCCCAATTGTCGATTCCACCCTGATACCAATTGTTAAAATAAAACCAGTTGTTGAACCACACTGATAACAATTGGTGAATTCCTAATTTGATACCAATTGTTGATAGCTGGACACCGTCTCACACCATTCCAACATCATTGTTCTGCTTTTATCACGATCCTCAGCTGTCGTGATTTCTATGCTTTGAACGATCACTTCTAGCATCGTCAGATTTAAAACCTCCCCCTTTCTCATTGCTCCCCCTTTCTGGCTGCTCCACCTGTCAGCTTCTCCCCTATCAATTATGATTTATCAAATCTCCACACTGTCTCCCAGTCACTATTTTCTCCCCTTTTAACAAACACTATTTTCTCCCCCTTTGTCAACGAACCCAAAGGACAGTCCTTTGTAGTCTATAACATAGTAGAGAACACATTAGCACAGTAGGGAAAACACACCATACCTCGGGGAGAGGGGGGGGGGATGGTCCCATATCCACACTATTTCAAGTGTGGGGAATCGACTGAACTCCCAGAGCCAGTCGATGCCTCTCAAAAGCTTCCTTGGGTAAGGCCTTTGTCAGAATGTCTGCAACCTGTAGCTCTGTAGGCACATACTCCAACTTCACGATCCCCTGCTCAACTTTCTCCTTGATAAAATGATACTTTATCTCAATGTGCTTTGTCCTAGAGTGATGGAAGGGATTTTTGCTGAGATTTATAGCACTTGAGTTATCGCCCTGGATTCCGATCAGAGACTTCACTTCAACTCCCATATCTTCAAGCTGCTGCTTCATCTACAATAACTGTGTGCATGCTTGAGTGGCCGCAATATACTCAGCTTCTACGGTGCTCAATGAAATGCAATCTTGTTTCTTGCTTAGCCAAGAAATACACAATCCACAAAGATAGAAAGCACCACCTAATGTTGATTTTATATCATCTGCTGAACCGGCCCAGTCTGCATCAGTATATCCCAATAACTCTGTCTGAGATTTGTCGTTGTATGTCAAGCCGAAGTCCACCGTGCCCTTGATATACCGAAGTATTATTTTCACTGCAAGCATGTGACTTTCCTTGGGATTACTCTGATATCTCGCTGCTTGGCATGTGGCGAAAACAATATCAGGCCTTATTGCGGTTAAGTACAACAGACTTCCAATGATTTGCCTGTATTCTGTGATATTAACTACCTTGCCATCCTCATCTTTTGATAATTTCATCCGGGTAGCAACCAGAGTCTTCATTTCCTTGGAATTATCCATTCCAAACCTTCTTAGAACCTCCTTGGCATATTTGGATTGAGAAATGAAAGTTCCATTCCTTCCTTGTGTCACCTGTAGACCAAGGAAAAATGTTAGCTCTCCAATCATTGACATTTCAAACTCATTTTTCATGAATTCGGAAAACTGTCTGCACTGAGCTTCATCTGATCCGCCAAAAATTATGTCATCGACATACACTAACACCATCATCCTTTGATTATTTTCATTGCTGAAATAGAGGTTGTAGTCAACTCCTCCACGCTGGAAACCAAGCTTCTTCAAGTACTGATCAAGCCTTGAGTACTATGCCCTTGGTGCTTGTTTCAGCCCATACAACGCCTTCTTCAGCCTGCAAACTTTGTTCTCATCCTCATGAATGAGAAAACCATCTGGCTGCTCAATATACACCTCTTCTTCCAGAACCCCATTCAAGAATGCGGATTTGACATCCATCTGGAACACTTTGAACTTTCTTTGCACTGCTATAGCCAAAAATAATCTGATTGTCTCCAGCCTTGCAACCGGTGCAAATGTCTCATCAACATCTATTCCCTCTATCTGGGAGTATCCCTTGCACACTAGTCGTGCTTTGTTCCGAATCACTGTGCCATCTTCATTCATCTTGTTGCGATAGACCCATTTAGTCCCGATGACATTCTTGTCTGCTGGCCTCGAAACAATCTCCCATGTCTGGTTCTTCTCAATCTGATCAAGCTCTTCATTCATGGCCTGAACCCAGTTTTCATCTTCATCTGCATCAGAAAAACATTTCGGCTCCACTTGAGACAAAAATGATGCTTGCTGTGATGATTTCATTCTTCGAGTCTGAACTGGAGCTATTTGATCACCAATGATATTCTGCCTATCAATTTCAGCTCGACTCTTTGCCTTTCTCACAGACACCGACTTGACACTTTCCTCTTCATCATCAGTATCTTCTTCTGAGTCAGCTTCTGCCACTTCTGCTCCCCCTGGGTTGCTTACCTCATCATCACTTTCATCCAGGAACTGTTCACTGGATCGTTGAGTATTCTGCTCATTTTCAACTATAGTTACATCATTGCTTTCAATGATTTTTCCCAGCCTTTTGTTGAAACATTTATACGCTTTGCTTTTCCCAGAATAGCCAAGGAATATCCCTTCATCTCCTCGTGCCTCAAACTTCCTATGATGTTCTTTGTTGAGAATGAAACACTTACTTCCAAAGATTCGAAAGTACTTCAACGTTGGCTTCTTTCCGTACCACAGTTCATACGGAGTCTTCCCTTGCTTCGGACATAACAGGGACCGGTTTGAAACATAGACCGATGTCAAAACTACTTCCTTCCAAAATTTCTCTGGCAGGTCCTTATCAATAAGCATTGTTCTGGCCATGTTGTTGATGATCCGATTTCTCCTTTCAACTACTCCATTCTATTGGGGAGTTCTTACTGATGAAACTTGATGCCTTATCCCATGTTTCTCGAGATAGTTTTCAACCTGACTGTTTGTAAATTCCATACCGTTGTCAGTATGAAACTTCAGAATTTTCTGCCCAAGCATCTTTTCTGATTCCCTCCTGTACTGCTTTATGCAACTGAACACCTCTGTCTTATGGGTAATTATGAATACCCAGGCCATTCTGCTATAGTCATCAATGAAAAGAACATAGTACCTTTGCCCATTTATAGCTCGTGGTGAGATAGGTCCACATACATCAGCATGCACCAATTTAAGAACTCTAGTTGATTTCTGTTCCTTTGGCCTGTATGTCTTTCTGATGATTTTCCCTTGTTGACAAGCATCACACGTATGAGTGCGATCACGTGATAGTTTGGGAAGGTCTCTAGCAGCATCACATTTAACGAGATCCTCCATAGATGGTTGGCATAGATGACCGAGTCTCTTATGCCACAACTGGTTTTCTTCCTCTCTGGAAAAAAGACAAGTATCTTATTCCCCACCTACAAGATAGAGATTTCCCTTTGACCTTTTTCCCTGCAGAACAGCTGCTCCATCTTTTCCTTTCACAACACACATCTTCTTGGTAAATTGGATAGAGTGCCCAGAGTCACATAGTTGACTGACACTGAGTAGGTTATGACTGAGACCCTCTACTACCAAGACATCAGCACGTCTCATCTCTTTTCCCCCAAACTTGGCTTTCCCTGAGCCAACAATCTTCAGGCCTTCATCATTTCCAAATTTGACAACTCCTTCTTTGTCATATTTGATGCCTGCAACAAGATCCTTATTACCCGTCATGTGGGATGTGCAACCACTATCAAGGATCCAAACACCAGATCGATCTGATGCTTTAAGGGCAATCTCCGCCACCACAACCTTCTCATTTTTCTTCTTCTTGGTCCATACTTTTTCTTTCACACTCGGCATGGATTGAGGCTTCTGTTCTTTCTCAGAGTATGATGGACCACCCTCATCTTGCAAAGCCGCAAATCTATTCTGTGTTTTTAACTCACCTGTTGGTTTATTGACCTGCTTGCGATTGTTTTGATTCTGCTTTGGCACATTTATCTGAATGGTCGAAGTACAATACCTAGCCATGTGCCCAAATCCTCCGCACCAAAAACATTGACCTTCAAAATATATTCTGGAAAACCGTTCTCTGTTTGGCTGCCATCTCTGTTCTTGTTCCCTTCTATATCTCTTGGCTATAGAACACACATACTGTGAATGTCCCATTTTCCCACAGCAATAACACCTGATATAGGATACATTCCTTCGTGATACTTCAGCACTACGATTTTCCCTTTGGGATCTATAAATATTCTGATTCTGTTTTGTGCCCAAATCAACCTTCAAATTCGGAACGGGTGCTTGCGGTCTGACATTAACTGCCACCGATTTTTGTTTCTTATCAAGCCCTGAATCAACCTTATCATTTGAGCTTTCTTGGTGCTTCACTCCTGATGAACTATGAGCCTCCTCTTTCATCTTTTCTGTCTTCTGAATGGCCTGCTTCTCTGATATCACATTGGGGGTCAAGAGTTTTTCTTGATCCTTCATTTTTCGTCGTAGACTGACCACTTCTTCTTCAAGCTCTTTGATACGTCTGACCTGCTCCTTTCCTGTGTTAGTCAAACAATAAATTTCCTTCTTTTGTTCCTCAATTTTAAGCTTATGCTCAGCAATATTTTCTGAGCTCTCTGGTGTTAAGGATTTTAGTCTTTCAATTTCTTCTAACAGTTCTGACTTTTCTTCATCCTGTTGTTGCATATAGAGTTTGGCATCACGAACCACTTTATTGGCTTTCTTCGTTTTGGCTCTCCAAACATCTATCTCTTCAAGAGCTGCTTCCAATTCAGCTTCCATATCAACTCTTCCTTCGACTTCTTCTTCCCTTCTCCAAAGTCAGTATCTTCCTTTTCCTGAGAACTACCGACGACCGCTACCATAGCATTTTGTCTATGATCTTTAAAATTTTCAAACTCCTCAACCTCTTCATCCTCAGACTCATCTGAACTATCTATTTCTTGTGAAAGAAGATTCTTCCTCTTGAAGAAATTTCTCTTGAACTGCTTCTTCCCTTTCACATAGGCTGAAGATTTCTTCTTGGGAATTTCAACTTCATCTTCATCGTTATCTTCTTGAAACTTTTTGGGGCACCTTGAAACAAGATGACCAACTTTTCCACATCTAAAGCAAGCAAGTGTAAGCTTCCCTTTGAACTTTCCTTTTCCTCTTTGAAGATTTGAGGAGAGGAATGACATTACCTCATCTGTCTCTTCTTCTTCCTGAGAATCTTCAATGTTCAGCTTCTTCATGGCCTTAAATGCCACTTCTTTGGACTTCCCCTTTTCCACAGCCTCATTATCATCGTTCCTCATTTCATATGCAACCAAGGTACTGTGCAAGTTGTCCAGTGTTAGCTCTTTTGGATCTTTATCTTCTAGTACTGAAACTTTCGGATTGAACCGAGGTGGAAGTTTCCTCAAGATGCGCTTTACGATCTTTATGTCTTCAATGACTTCTCCAAGACCTCGCATATCTTCTACAACAGTGTTTACCCTGTCAAAGAATGTGTCAACAGACTCATTCGGGTTCATTTTCAGATCTTCATATTTGTTCCACAACACCTGCAGCTTTGCCTCTCTGACCTTTGTATCCCCTTCATATATATTCAAAAGCTTTTCCCACATGGAATGCGACGTTTTACATGACATCACCTTTGTATATATGGGATTGGAAAGGGATCCCCCTAAGGCATTGATTGCTTTGGAATCAGCATCCAACTCTCTATGCTCAGCTTCTGATAAGGCACCACTATTAATATCAGCTGTGATACCATGCATAGCTGCTGAAAACACATCCATTCCCAAGGATCAGAAATAGTGTTGCATCCGATTCTTCCATATTTGAAAATTATATCCATCGAAGATCGGAATACCTTTATGATTGGTTACCTCCATTGAGAGAAGAACAACTTTCAACCTTCCCTCTGATACCACTTGTTAGGTCCACTAGGCTGAATACCCTGAGAGGGGGGGTGAATCAGGGTATGACTAATTAAAAATTAATGCTCATTCTGATCTTGTTTCACTGTTAAGCAAAACAATCTTCTCTCTCTTTCCTGCTACACTATATAAACAGAAAGTAAAGCAAGTGCAGGACACAACAATTTTACTTGGTTCACCGCTAAGGGCTACGTCCAAGGAGCATACGCCGACAGGTTGCCGGTCGTACCAAATTCCACTAATCTTCACTAGCTGTGAATTACAAGGTTCGGGCTAGATCACTTCTATGCCCAGGCTCACTGCCTTTACAATGTTTAGGGTCAGCTCACTGATTTCCCAAGGGTCACTCCCTGTTTCTCTCTCTCTGGCTCACTGCCGGTGGAGAGGATCACCTTCTTCCTCTTCCTAAGCTCACTGCTCCAGAAGGGAATCCACTCACAGTTTATAGACCTGTTGGTCTCTTCATTTCCATTAAGGAATGCATCTTTCTATGTATGTAGATGCTCTGTTGAAGTTCAACTTTCACTCGTAGATGAATACCCCTTTGCCACTATCCACTGGGCAAACAACCTTTGGAAAGACCTTCGCAAAGCACCCTACAATGCGAGGCTCCCAATTTCGTGAAGCTCAAACAAGCCTTCGCGAAGCTCCTGCCTTTTCGCGAAGCTCACTCGCGAAGCTCACTCGCGAAGCTCTCTCGCGAAGAACCCCCGAGAAGCTCAACTCGTTGCAAAGCAACTTATCTTGCGAAGCTCACTGAGCCAACGCGGAGCACACACCTTTCGCGGAGCTACAATAGCCGCCGTGAAGCTCCTTCTTTCGCGAAGCACACTGCCTCCGCGAACCACCTCCGCGAACCGAGAGCAATGGATTTTCTCTGAAAATTCTCTCTCTACTTCGCTCGAAGGGGTTGGCCTCTATTTATAGGCGATTCCACCGACCCTCGAACTTTCCGCGCGAAGTCAACGCCACGTCATCTCAAATCGCGAAGCTCCAAAGTTTCTGCTGGAATTCTATCCAAATCGCGAAGCTCCACGGGAATCTTCTGTTCGCGGAGCTTGATGTAGTCGCGATGAATCACCGTCAACTTACCTCCGCGGCTTGCGCCTTCTCCGCGAAGCTCTCTCACAAAGCTCTTCTCTGCCGCGATGCGCTTCAACATCTACCGTTCGCGAAGCTTGACGTAATCGTGAAGCATCACCACCTCCATTCTTCTGGTCTTCGCGATTTCCAAACCATGCATCCTATCTTCGCAAAATTCATGCCTTTGCCATATTAAATTATGCTCTTCATGGAAATCCTCTTTTCGCGATGCTCACCAAACTCCAAATTTTGGACCCCAAAAATTTGGCAAACACTGGGAAACGGCGCCACCTTGTACTTCTCTTTTGTACCGCCTCCAGATCGTCCTTTTCCTTTGTCATCGTTCTTTGTCAACAATGATTGTCAACAACATCTTGGGAACTCGACAAATATCCATGAAATCCTGCTTTGTCAACAAACACAATCAACCAAAAACACTGCAATGTTACCTTGAGGGATTTTTGCCCAACACTTTTCTACGTTGGGATCCTTAAGGAACCATCAAATTACATTTCCCATGATTTGGAGGTTTTTTTGATAGGGAATAACTCTTCATCATGGAGTTCTACATCCAACAAATTTTTTTATTGGGTTAGGTGTATTTTGAGTAAATTTCTAATGTATGCCCCTTGATTTTGTTTTGATACATTAATTAGATGTTAAATTACTTTATAATGATTTTCCATTATGGTGGATGCTTTGTTAACATTAGAAAACTGATGGTGTATTTTAAAGGATTGGATTGTGAGATCAAGTTGACCTCATGGTGATAAAAATAATGTGTTATTTTATATACGATGTAGATCAGATAAAGGTATCTCTTATTGATATGTAAATATCTAGTTTTGGTATCCAACATGATTATGTTCAGATAATAGAGGTTGTTATCCTTAATTGTATCATTATTATGAGTTAGGAGGGAATCAAGAAATCATTCCAACATTGATGCATTAGTAATAAGAGGCATTCCCTTTACAGGTATCATCAAGACTGATGGGTGTAAAAGGTACAACTTGTGACCATTAAATGATTTTTTAAAACCCTTATTCCACTAATTGGTAACCCATTTATTTATTATCTTTATTAAGGGTAAACAATTTCTGATGAGATTGGATATAAAGTTCCTAATATAAGTGAGACATCAATGGAGTCATCTCAATTCTATGAGGTTTCTAAGAGAAGTAATGTTGAGTATTTCCTTGAAATTATCTGGTTAAACTTTGATGAAACAATAATGTACCACAAATCTAAATAATTTATATGATGTTACCCAAAAATAACATTTTAGGGGGTTTATATTCAAGCTATGTCACCATAGTTTGTTGAAAGACACCTCAATATCGGTAATTTTATCAAAAAATTATTAATATTTGACCACTAGATCATCTATGTAACACTCCATGGTCTTCCACATAAAGGGTTTGAAGATATGTTTCATGGAATGTTAGTATGCAGTTCTATTATTATTTAACCCAAAAGAAATTTCCTAATAATAGAATAACCCTTTGTGTTATCTAAATATAGTGTCCTTATCATCTTCAGGGGCCATTCACATCTAGTTATTGATTTAATATCCATCCATGAAGGAGAGGACCTAAAAAATAACAATTCAATCTATTAGTTTCTCTATAATGTGGATTAAGAAATCATACTTCTTAAAGTACATATTGAGATCCTTGAAATCAATACAATATTTAATTTCCCCATTCACTTTCTTGACAGGAATGATGTTTTTGAGCCATATCAGGTATTGAGATTCTCAAATGAAGTTGTATTTGATGATAACATTGTATTCAGTGTATACTTTGGAATCAGGGGTCTAATACATTCTTCTTAATTTATGTTTATAGGCTCGGTGATCATATAGAAGACTCATATGATGGGTGGATATTTAATAATTCAATATAGTAATTTATATATAATTCCCTATAAATAAATCTTATTTTTTCCTCAGAAAGGAGATATAATTTTCCTATTTCATATAGGTCATGGTGCCACTAGTTAGTATAGTCCACTGATCTTCCTCTAAACCCAAATTGATATGCCTAAGTTTATATATAGTATTCAAAACACCTTCTTTGAATAAAAAATGAGAATATTTAATTTCATCACATCATTGTTCATCATTTTCATGTGTGGAAGAAATATTTCCACCTTAAGATATAGAAAATGATGCAAGGGTATTGTTATCCTCATCGGTGTGAAATCCTTCTTCCAGATGGCTAGGCTCATCTGATTCAAATGATACCACAAAAATCAAATAGAATGTACCTAACTGTCATACCATTATTATTATTATTCTTCTTATTATTATTATTATTCTTCTTCTATGTTTCATATCCAATTAATTAAATAGACTTGTATGTATCATCTAAACATCAGTCAAGAATGCACTTGAGTAAATAGGATTAGTGGAAAGGTTGATACACATGAGCTGTGCAGTTAAATTTACATTTCTCAGTGATAGATAATCAATAAAAACATCTTCCCAAAAATCATATGAGAGGAAATTTATTTTAGATTTTAATTAATTTTATAATGAAAATAACATGACTCGATTACTCCCCAGACTGGGATTCATCACCTCAATTTAGTTGATGGGTAGTATGAAGTCTTTATTAAATTTTTTATATATATTTATAAGATCCATTTCCTAACCATTGGGGGAAAAAATTTTATATGGAATTATTTACCAACACTAGCTTCCCATCCCTTTTATATATCCTTGAATCTATATACTAAGATTCATAAGATTCAAAGAGGGTTTTCCACTATACAGTACCCTGAGTTTCCCATTAATAAAATATTTGAGGCATTTATGCTTTTATGATGACACTTTTATATGAAGATGGATCCATGGACTTACCAAAAATATATTGAAGTCTGTGTCCTATTAGAACATCATGAAATTAGAGTCAGAAATAAGGTCTTTGAATTGGGCTCTAAGATTGATCATTATTAGAGGTCTCTACTCACTCTTGTTATATCCATGGATTTTTAGGTTATATGGGGACAAGTCAGCTTCACAATAGCCCAAGTTACATAGGGTTTAGATTATAATGAGATTAACCCCAAACCATTATCAACCATATCCTTATGAATGTCAATTTCATCAATATTTTCAAATATATATATATATATATATTGGTCCCTGATATGTACTTGTATGGAATCCTCCTAGTTCTGTTTAGTTAAAGAAATTATTTTATGGAGATCCATAGAGTTGGTATATTCACAATTTATTATGGAAGTAATAAATTCCATCTTGAATTCTTGGTGAATTTAAAGAGCCTTAATGTGGGATTCCCTAAGTCACTTAGATAGATAAAGGTAATCAAAAAATTGGGAGCCTGGATGGAATGATTACAAGATGATTGATAATATCATATTTATAGACTAAGGGTCTTTACTTCCTACATTAAAGATGATAACCACCTTTGGGATTGGAGGTTTATGTTGAATATACCTATATATCCTTCCCTTGGCTAATATTGGGGGCATCATTAAGATCCATGGGTTGGGTTGAGACATAATTCTAGCACTTTTATGTTAACTAGAAAACCGCATGTCTGCTAGTTGGTCATCTAATATGATTAGATCCAAATGAGCCCTAGAGGATTCAAGATTAGATTAATGTACCTATTGAACTTATTAGAGAAACTATCTCTATGATTTATCAATATATATAGACTTAACAAAAATTATTCCTGAACTTTTGGGTCCACAATAGTTTCATCTTTATCAAACTCTATAACCACTTCCTAAGTTGTGGATAGGGACCTAAGATTCATATTAATCCTCCACATTAGTGAAAGGATATTTAAAATTATTTAAATTGGTATAGCCACACTATGAATTCTAATCAAATGATTTTTTGGAGGGGTGGTTTCCATCCTCCAATGATGGGTTTAAGAAGTCTTGGAGAGTTTGGATTAACTAGGGTTCTCATAAGGGATCTTATTCCCATGATTTCTTCTACTTATTCTATTTCTGTCAACTATTGAAAGTATATGATAATGAATGCATTAACTCTAACTTTATAAAGGTAATTGGGTTAAAAAATAGTTAATTTAGTTATTCCCTGAGTGTAGCATATGCTAGGTTGATTGATATCCCATTTATCCAATCATAAAATTTATATATATATATTTTGAGAATCTATTTGCATTCTTCTTATTCTTACAGTGGAGTAAAAGAATCACAGGTCTCCTATTCCACTGGTTTAACTAGCTTGGTCTATCTAGAATCAACTATATTTTGGAGTATATTCTTGAAACCAAATCATTCTTGAATGTTGTACCCCAACATCTAGTGGTATCTGTAGTAATTGAGGACATAATTTTGCCTAAATTTTTTAGGCTTCATAACCTATGTATGTTTAACTAAGGTATATTCCAAAGTGGTGATGGTGAAACTTGAAACTTATTCATTTTGAATTTAATAAGCTTTATTCTTCTAGTATTTTAATTTTGGGTAGTTTTGATCCTTTTTCCCTCCTAAAAGGGTGTTGTTTCTACCACTATTGTTCCAGAGGAGGAACCATATGGTATTGAGTGAGATTGTGAACCGGAGTTGTAATTAGAAATATCTTGAGTTCAGTAGTTGTAATTTATTCTATAATAGTATTCTTCTATGATAATAGTTTTTTTCATGAATTATCCTTGGAGGATAGAATAAAATTCTCCCATCACTATGAGACTGCTAACAACTCCCTAAAACTACCAAGATACTTCAAGGTAATAAGTGGTGTTCACAGTTCATCTCAAATATTTTCAATATACCTCTTAAATAGTTTCACTTGGTGAATTAGTATATTCAAGGAGTAGGTTAGGCCATTACATGGGGCAACGAAGTCTGAAACCCTCTTGTTTTTATGATTCTTGTAATTCAAGAGGCCAAGGATAATTATATTCCTTAATTTAGAGTGTAATAGATAATAGAACTATCACCATAGATCCTGATTTTTGGAAAATAATACACTATAAGGTTTCTATACCAAACAAAAATTGATCCCACTAGAGTCTACAAGAAGTAATTAATCTTTTACTACTCTCATTATTCTAGTATTCCCATCATTGGAATACATCAATATGTGATGTTCATAATATGATACACTAGATCTCCCATGCTATTAAATATTTTCAATGTGGGATTCCTAAAGTGATGCAGGGGAGGAGTTAAGTCCACCCATTCAGGTTATGATTTCTTTTCCAACTGCATGAGTGCACATCATCCCTCAATAGCTTCTAATCAAGTAGTAAGAGACTTGATGGAGTCAGGTAGATTTAGTGGGATTATCTTTTAGGATGAAGCTCAAGTAGAGGTAGCTAGTAGAAATTAATGGTGTCATATTTCCTATACCTATTGTGGATATTTGTATTGAGTTTTCCAAGGTTATCTCACTTGAAATAACAATAGTTTCTCCCCCATAGGAGGATATTCTTATCATTTTGTGATAGTTGGGGTTAAGTATACTAGTTTTATATACCCCATATTCAATAGATAACTAAAATAATATCTTGAGGATCGAGAATTTCCATTTTTTGTGGTGGATATAACCATGAATTCCTATTTATAATTTCCCAAGGATCTCCAAGCCAATAATAGATTATTATTTGAAGGATCCCCCATATCTTGAGTCTAGCACTGTTGTTGGGTATGTATTCTTTCTTTATTTTTTTGTATAGACCACATTTTATAGAGATGTATCTTCATCATATTCTTTTACATTAGAGCTATGATATGTGTTATCTATGGGCATGATGATAATGAAATTGATTAATACTAAGTACACAATGGGGATTGCATTCTCATCTATATCATAGTTGTAAATTTATTTATCACCCTATGAATATCTGTTGAGGGATTAATCATAGCCCTACTTGACATGAGATTCTTTAATGGACCATTTTTCCTTGTGTCCCAAGTAAGGATTTTATGTTTTCCTTTGACACTCTCTTAGAAGTGTCTTATAGAGTTCTATCCTCATCTTTCACTGAACGTGTACCCAGTGAAGAAGATTGATCATGCAATGAGAGAAATTGTGAGTGTGTTTCCAGTGAAGTTCCTAAAAATCAAGAAAAGTTTAACTTCCTTGGAGGTGTAAGAGGTAATAATGTCCCCAACCCTATGGGCTGGGGTGAAAACTAATATACTACCATCACTTCCTAGATTATATATGGATTTGATGATCCCAAGGGTGGTGGTGGTAGTAAACATTACCTTAACCTTATAGGCTATGACAGCTCCTGTAATGCTGCTGAGGAAATTGTTATCACTTTCTTAATATATTTTTTAGGCCTCTATTAGGGTATGATCTAGATGAAATACCTTTTTAGGGTGAGAGATACTCATCATTAAGGGTTGTTATGTGATTATAGGATTTTATTTCCTCATATGGGAGGCCTATTTCACCTTCTTTATAGCTTGATGTAGGTGTCTATAAATGGAACACTCTCAGAGAGTATGATCTTATGGGATTTTGGAATAGAAATATTATTATTAATAGAAAAATTTATATACACAGATTTAGGTCTAATACTTAGCCTAAATTAATGACATTGAACATTGCTCTCCCTAACGTACCTTGTTAGTAAGAGATTCAAATAAAGTACAAGGATATATATTCACCTCACCCTCTAATACACACATAATATGGGGTTTTAATAACTATATTGTAGAGTGCATTAATAATATTTAAGAATTCATGTTAGATAACATCATGTTGTTTCCTTTCCTTAGGGTTATGGTCTATAAAAAAATTATCCATGTCAACTTATAAGTAGAGCTCATTTATCACCTTAACATGGTTAGCATACTCTTTATAAAATATGCATTTGGTCTTGAGATTTTGGAAAGTCACACATAGGTTGAAATGAAATTAAGAAATTTACCCCTCTATTATTTCTTATAGAATGTTATTATGAGATGTGACCATGTTCTAAAACATAACCAATATTCTATCATTGTAAAATTCCTTCCACATGACCATGGTGTTCTCCCCATCCTCTATAATGGGTTCTTCGACTTAATCTAACTATAAAGGTTATTTATCCACCACTTTGAAAAAAATAAGAGGTATCTTTCACAATATCCTTAGTTTTTTCAAGGGTACATAGTCTAAAGGAGGTATAAATGATTACTATTCCCTTATATTATCTTTCTATTGGGATTAGATGTCTCTAACTATTGAGTTTTTTGGTGTAGCTAGACTCGATTTCTCGATTTCCTCTCAGTATTAGGGAAACCTCAGAGTATATTTGACATAAAGAAAACCTTTATATTAAGAAGATAAATAATTTAAAGGAGTTAATTTATAATTAACACCATGGGAAGGAAATCCATAGTTATTTATATCATATTTTCCATCATGGGGAGGACCTAATTTTTTTTTTGTTTTCCTCATTATAAGGATTAATTATAAAACATATAAATTGTAGAGGACCTCCAGAGTTCTTGGTTTATTTATTATGGGGAGGGCCTCTATGGTTACCAATTATTTTTGTGTTTTTAATGGAATTAACTTTTTTCTAGTTGATATTTATACCATAGGGAGGACCACCACAATTAGAAGTTTCATGGGGAGAACCTTGATAAACATAGCTAAATTTCCCCGTTGCTGAAGGTTTGAATATTATTTAACCACTATTGAAAAATGATGAAGAAAATAAAGAATATTAGTGTCTATATGAACATTGACCTACTCCTGGTTGCATATTTACCATGACAAGACTTACTTATAGAAATTATCAACTGGGTGATCTAGGTTGGAACTTTGATTATGATTGGGGTTGTGAAGTGTTAATGAAAACCCTTAAGAGTGGGAACCCTCCTTGGTGACTCCTTAGTTGTAACCGAAGTATGTTGATAAACTATATGAATGTGTGTAGGATATAATCCCACTCTTGAATCATTGTCAAAATATATTTAAATCCTCTTTAAAAGAGATAAAGGATACAAGTCTGTTCCATAGTTTCTATCATGAAGTTCCAGTGTTCTTCTTGAGAGTTTTCAAGGATATTGATCTTCTCCATAATTTCCATCATAATTTGTTGGTGGATTTTCTGAGATCCATCAGGTATATTGACTTGATTTATTGTTTCTGTCATAATATTACAGTGGAATTATTGAGAGTGGGTACAAATATAGGCCTTCTCTACTATTTCCATTGAAATATGCCATCAAAATTCTTTATAGTGGCCATAGATATGGGCCTGCTCTGAGATTTCCACCAAAATATACCACCATGCTTCTTGAGTATGAGGAGGAATATATGACTTCACATTGATTCCCCTCAATATATACCAATGAGATTCATAGGAACTATAAGGAATACGAATATGGGCAAGACCCTAAGATTTAGTGGTTTATCACCCCTAGCGAGATCTTCTCATAGGTGCCTGGGTTTAGATATCCAGGGTTAAGTCCTTTATAGTGGAATCATCAACATATTCATTAGAGGTCAGGGTTGGAGATGACAGAAATTGGAAGGATCTCTATTGGGAAGGTCATAAATATCATTTTTTATGTTGATGAACTCATCCACCTTATTAATATAAGGGAGATAAGTATTTTTTTCACTTTGTGTAAAGACTCCCAAAGATCAAAGGATCACATGAGGATCACTGCTAAAGGGGATCTTATTTATGTCCTCATGATGAAATGATGATACACCAAATGAGTTCAAATGATCAACATAATCAATTAATAAATAACTCAAGTTCATGGTAATATTTTTTTTGTGTTTTAAATTAATTATACATTTAACGTGAAAATATCATCTTGGTACTGAAACCCTTTTTTATTTTCATCAAAAAAATTTCATTTTTCATGTAATTTCACATCATGTAAATTATGAATTATCCATTAAATAATAGAAAAATGAGTTAAATATTTCCCAATACACACTTATGCTGTGTTCATAAAATTAAAGTGGTATTAGATTAGTTACCTTTAAATTTATAATTATTTAATTATTATTTATCACTATAAGCATTTAAATTTAGTTTTTATTTATATTTTGTTCTTTATTAAATAAAATTATCAATATATATTCTTACCCTCTTCATTTATCACTCATGTAACCCATAAATAGTTAAAAATAAATGAAAAATATTTGAAGAACTATTCAGAGGTGGCACACAGTTTGCAGGGTTACACAACATGCAATTCACAAACATTTTGTGTAACCCCATATACTGCAGTGGTAATGTGGTCAGAATATGTGGAGTAATTTATTAAATCATATGTAGTATAATTAATTTACACGTAGTGTAATTAATAAACACATGGTGAAATCAATACACACATAAAGTAATTAATTTACACACAATGTAACTAATTCACATGACACAAAATTAATTATCATGCATTGTAATTAATTCATACATAATGAAATCAATTCACACATGGGGTAATTCATGCACACATGGGGTAATTAATAAAAACATAGTGTAATTAATTTACATGCCACGTAATTAATTCACACAAGATTTAATTAAATCTACAAGGCATAAATAATTCATACACATTTACAAGAAATATATTTCAAGGTAGGATGTAAACCATGTAAATTAATTTGTGTAGAAATTAAAATTAATTAATTATGACATTTAACCTAATTAACACATTTACGTGTGTCATTTATTTATAGTACAAGTAGTGTGGTAGGTTTAATATAATATGATATTCTTAATTAATTTCAATTTTAAATTTTTAACTACAAGTTGTGTATGGTCACTACAGGAAAATGTGGTATTAGCGATGGGTTATTTGCGACAGGAATATGTCCCGTCGCAAATAACCCCCGCAGTCGGTGTATTTGCGATGGGGGATAATCCCCGTCGCAAATAAAAAGTTATTTGCGATTGGATATTCTCACCCGTCGCAAATGGTTTCGCGCGAATGCACGCCAAATCGCGCGAAAGATATTTGCGACGGGATCCCCTTCCCGTCGCAAATAACCGGCGGCGGTAACAGGTTATTTGCGACTGGAACCCCCTTCCTGTCGCAAATAACATGGCGGCAGGGGTTGTTTGCGACGGGGCCCGTCGCAAATAATCCCTTTTATTGCCGCCCATAATAAATGCGGCCGGGGTTATTTGCGACGGTCCCGTCGCAAATAATACCAACTGCGACGGGAATACCGTCACAATAAACCCCGTCGCAAATAATCTAACCTATAAATACAGCCAGCCTTGATAATTTTTCTGAAACTCAACTACTTTTTACTAGTTTGTATGTATTGGGTGAGTTTTGTTTTGCCAGTCGATTTCAAGGTGGTTGCGGGGATCATCCTACAAGTACAACAAATTGAAAGCTCGAAAACCAGTTCAAGGTTTTTTTTTCTGAATTTTAATTTAATTTTTATTTAATGTTTTTGTTTTATATTTTTACATTATTTTTTATTATTTCTTATTAGATATAATTATGTTGTATTAAGGTATTAAATTTGATTTATTAGATTTCATTATTAGTAATTAACAATATTTAATAATTAAGTGACTGTAATTAGTAATTAATAACTTTAATTTTAATTAAAGATAGTAATTAGTAATTAATGATGTAATTAGTAGTTAATGAATGTAATTTGTAGATAATGAATGTAATTAGTAATTAATGAATATAATTTGTAATAATTGGAATAATTCAAAAAAATAGTAATAATTAGAAAAAATTAACAATAATTAGTAATAAGTAACATTAATTAGTAATAATTAGTAATAATTAATAATAATTAACAATAATTACCAATAATTACCAATAATTAATAATAATTAACAATAATTACCAATAATTACCAATAATTAGTAATAATTAACAATAATTACCAATAATTAGTAATAATTAGTAATAATTATCAATAATTACAAATATTTACCAATATTTACCAATAATTGTCAATAATTGTCAATATTTACCAATAATTAGGAATAATTACCAATAATTAGGAATAATTACCAATAATTAGGAATAATTACCAATAATTAGGAATAATTACCAATAATTATGAATAATTACCAATAATTATAAATAATTACCAATAATTAATAATAATTACCAATAATTAAGAATAATTACCAATAATTAGGAATAATTAGTAATAATTTGCTAATTGGAAAAAACTAGAGTGATCATTATCTTTCTCAATTATCTTTTTATCTCTGTATTGGTTTTAAGAAAACTTCTGTCTCCACATGTAATATTCGCATTCTTTTTCAAAATTATCAACCTACTCACCAATAGAGAGGTGAAAGTGAATGCAAATATTAAATGTGGAGAGAGAATGTTAAACACACAGATGAAAGGAGAAGGGGATCCCGTTGCAAATACCAATAATTAGGAATAATTACCAATAATTAGGAATAATTACCAATAATTAGGAATAATTACCAATAATTAGGAATAATTACCAATAATTAGGAATAATTACCAATAATTAGGAATAATTACCAATAGTTAGGAATAATTACCAATAATTAATAATAATTACCAATAATTACCAATAATTAGGAATAATTACCAATAGTTAGGAATAATTAGTAATAATTACCAATAATTAGTAATAATTACCAATAACTACAAATAATTACCAATAATTACCAATAATTACCAATAATTACCAATAATTACCAATAATTAGTATTAATTAACAATAATTACCAATAATTAGTAATAATTAGCAATAATTACCAATATTTACCAATAATTACCAATAATTGTCAATATTTACCAATAATTACCAATAATTAGGAATAATTACCAATAATTAGGAATAATTGCTAATAATTAGGAATAATTACCAATAATTAGGAATAATTACCAATAATTAGGAATAATTACCAATAATTAGGAATAATTACCAATAATTAGGAATAATTAGCAATAATTAGGAATAATTACCAATAATTAGCAATAATTAGGAATAATTACCAATAATTACTAATAATTAGGAATAATTACCAATAACTAGGAATAATTAGTAATAATTACCAATAATTACAAATAATTAGGAATAATTAACAATAATTACCAATAATTACCAATAATTACCAATAATTAGTAATAATTAACAATAATTACCAATAATTCGTAATAATTACCAATAATTACCAATATTTACCAATATTTACCAATAATTACCAATAATTGTCAATAATTATCAATAATTACCAATAATTAGTAATAATTAGCAATAATTACCAATATTTACCAATATTTAGCAATAATTACCAATAATTGTCAATATTTACCAATAATTTTAAATAATTACCAATAATTAGGAATAATTACCAATAATTAGGAATAATTACCAATAATTAGGAATAATTACCAATAATTAATAATAATTACCAATAACTACCAATAATTAGGAATAATTACCAATAATTAGGAATAATTAAAAATAATTACCAATAATTACCAATAATTAGGAATAATTACTAATAATTAGGAATAATTAGGAATAATTAAAAATTATTACCAATAATTACCAATAATTAGGAATAATTACCAATAATTAGGAATAATTAGGAATAATTAATAATAATTACCAATAATTACCAATGATTAATAATAATTACCAATAATTACCAATAATTACCAATAATTACTAATAATTACCAATAATTAGGAATAATTAACAATAATTACCAATAATTACCAATAATTAGTAATAATTATCAATAATTACCAATAATTAGTAATAATTAACAATAATTACCAATAATTAGTAATAATTAACAATAATTACCAATAATTAGTAATAATTACCAATAATTACCAATAATTACCAATATTTACCAATATTTACCAATAATTACCAATAATTGTCAATATTTACCAATAATTATGAATAATTACCAATAATTAGGAATAATTAGTAATAATTAGGAATAATTACAAATAATTAGGAATAATTACCAATAATTAAGAATAATTACCAATAATTTGGAATAATTACCAATAATTAGGAATAATTACCAATAATTAGTAATAATTACCAATAATCAGGAATAATTACCAATAATTAGGAATAATTAGGAATAATTAGGAATAATTACCAATAATTAGGAATAATTAGAAATAATTAGGAATAATTTCCAATAATTAGGAATAATTACCAATAATTAGGAATAATTAGTAATAATTAATAATAATTACCAATAATTACCAATAATTAGGAATAATTAACAATAATTACCAATAATTACTAATAATTAGTAATAATTACCAATAATTACCAATAATTATGAATAATTAACAATAATTACCAATAATTAGTAATAATTGAAAATTATAACCAATAATTATTAATAATTACCAATAATTACCAATAATTACCAATAATTAAATTTTTTTTTTAAATTTTTTTAAATGGCCTATTGCGATGGGAATATTTTCCCGTCGCAATTAATTATTTCTTTTTTTTGAATTTTTTTAACTCTTTCGCGATGGTATTCGTGGCCCGTCGCAAATAACATTTGCGATGGGCCCGTCGCAAATAACATTTGCGATGGGCCCATCGCAAAAGTGTTATTTATAGTTTTTAATATATATATATCGATTAGTATTTGTGAAGGGACATATTCTCGTCGCAAATAATATTTTTAGCAAGGGACTCGTCGCAAATAGTGTTAGTTGCGACGCCATTTACCGCAATGGGTCATTTGCGACGGACCCCCGTCACAAATAGGCTTTTGCGACGGGATCCCGTCACAACTAACCCCTCGCTAATGGTCTTATTACCAGTAGTGGGTTGTTACATACTATATACTCTTTGTACATTAAATTATTATAGGAAGAATAATTTTTATGTTTCCTGTAACACCCCGACCCCTCTAGGCTAGAGCCGGTGAATTACTTGCGATATTGCCATGGTTAGAAGGAATGAAAATATGAAAGGAACGATCATTTTAGTATTCATGAAGAAACTAGATACATATATGTAACACAAATTACATTTGAAAAGGTTACAAGATACAATACATAATAAAAATGAAAACTGCATCCACGAGAACTCAATAAATGACTCTGTCTTCATCACCTATTGGGGGTAAACAATGAAAGGGGTGAGCTAAAATTCTCAGTAAGGGTTACAAATAGCGGAATCATGAGTAAAATAATAATATAATCATAATCAATCTTCCTTAAACAATATGGCATAGTGAATAAATGAAAAGCTAATGCCATTAATATACTGAGAATGAAACTACATCTATAGATTTTGTCATAGTGAAAAACTCATGGACAATAATAATAACTGAAAATGAATAAAGAGAATTATTATTATTTGGATGTCATGTATCTGGTACATGAAAACATAATACCATAAAAACGGTTTAGTTCTATGGGTAGAAACCCGTCTGATTTTTGGAAACAAACTCGAAGGGTTTGTCACCAACTGATTTGTCTCATGAGACCTACCGATGCATTGAGGGGATATAGCGGGCCCCACCCACCGCTTCATGTCCAAATCATTCCTTATACATTTTTTAAATATAGTATAAATATTCCTTTTCAATATCTGTATAGAGTAGAGTATACAAATTCATCAATATTTCAATAGATAAAATAACTTTCCAAATAAACACCGTATGTAAAATGGTATACGGTTTAGAAAACAAACATGTCCATAATATGAGATTATGGATATATAATATAAATATAATTTCAAATGAAAAGTGATATCAAATGGTTATTAGGTACATCAAATAAGGATTATTAGGTGCACAACACAAATTTAGTCACAATAAAATAATAGTTGAGACAACGTCTTTTACCACAATGTAATTGGTCGAATCATATGACCAGAACATAATAACTATCAAATGAATCATTTAATAAAATGAATATAAATAGAATCATGTTATTATATATCAAATGGAATAAAAAATATACCACATACAAGAAACCAGTGGCGAGTAATGAAAATATCACAGAAAAGAAAGTGAGATGAGAAACCACTTAAAAACATTTCGGCATGGTAACGAGTGTTCTTTCGAGGGATTAATGAGAGGTAAAAGGTTATACCATTATTTATATATCATAATGGTAGTATGGGGAAGGTGATAAAACATACCCCATAAGTAGGTATTAAAAATAAAAGAGCACAACATAGGGGAGATTCTTGAACAAAAGTGAGAGAGAGGATCCCTTAGCTTATGCTCGAAGGTGTTCTTGATTGTTCTTAACGACCTGAATAATCAAATTTATATTCATTAATTAATAATTAAATAACATAATGAACATGTAATTGATATGTTATAACCTTATTAATTTCATTAATGTATTTTTATGGGTTTAAGAGATTCAATTTTATTGTTTTGGAAGTATTTTCTTACTTGGTTTCATGATTTGTTTACTTGTATTCATGAATGGAAGTTGGTTTGAAATATGGTTAAACATACAGAATTGTTAATATAAATTATTAGTTACCTTAAATATATATAAATTATCTTATAATGATTCTGGTTATATACCATGAGGATGACTCATTCGATGAGTTAAAAATAAACGCTTGAATTTGGTTTGGCAGTTTTGTGCTCAATAAACTTGTTTTGTATTATTATTCCATATTATGTACGTGTAAAGATTCCAGAACATTAATCAAGATAAAATACATATATTTTGACCTGGTGCAACCATAAATATGGTTTCATGACCAGTAATGAATGAACAATTTAAGAACGAAACTTCTTCGTCCACGAAGGTTATAAATTGGAACCTCATGGACGTTGATTTCGTTTATAAAAATAAAGGGAGGGAGTAAGAATATTGATGATGGTTATTCCATTAAAATGATATTAATACAATATATATATTATAATGGATTTATCATGATCATTTGGATAGAGGAGGTGAGAAGAGGATAACAAATGAAGATAAATTCAAGTGAAACTAAAAGAAAAAGAAAGGTGTTTTACCTCTTGAAATAACTTCCTCAAGAACCTCATTAAGGGAAGGGATTTTGGTCTTTTGGAAAGAAAAAAAGCTTCCTAGTCATGGGGAGTGACTAGGTAAGGGTATTTGGGAAGAACTTTGAGGAGATTCAAGGCTTAGAGGAGTGAAGAGAAGAGGGAGTGGTGATGGGTTTTTATAGTGGAGGAGAGGGGTAAATTTTGAATATTTAATTCATTATTTTATTATTTATCTCAAGACAACCAATAGTGTTGTTTCATGTGACCCATAATAGTGATAAGTGCATGTGAGTTTAAACCAAGTGGCCTTACATCCCTTATGATTTCATAAATAATGTATTTAACTGATAATTTTTATATACGATATTTTATTGTATTTCTCTATTCATAAAAAAGTCTAGAATTTCAGAAAAATATCAAAAATTTACCTGAACCATTTTTCAATGTGTAGAATTCAAAAATAAACTCCATTTTTAAAATTTATTTTTCTAAATATTATTAATTTAATTTTTAAATAATGTTATAGTTAATTCGAAAAATAACAATTTTAAATGTGCAATTAGTTATATTTCTCATTGAAAAACTAATTAAGATATAATTATCTTATTTTCTTAAGAAAATATAATAATAATAATATTTACTATTCATAAGGGTCATATTACTATTAATATCACTATTCATAAGGGTATGTTACTATTCACCAAAAATCATGTTTGTTCTATCAGACTCCAAATGACTTACTGATCACAACTCTAGATGACCATTTTTCGAAATTCAAAACATAGAAGTGGAAAATTTATATTCAATGGCTAGGTTTTGACTATATCCTAAATAACCTAGTGTTATTTCAAAGGAACATAGTGATGAATATAATGTATTTAATAGAAACATACCATAAAATGTTTGGGGTGTTATATTATTCCCTCCTTTGGAAATTTCATCCGTGAAATTTTATGTATAAAGACCACCAAAAAGATGTGGGTGGTTCTTCTTCATGAAATACTCTGGTTCCCATGTTGGTTCCTCCATATTCTGGTTTCTCTAAAGAACCTTTACTAGACGAGTTGTTCTATTTATCAATACCTACTCCCTTGTGTCAAGAATCCTCATAGGCTTTTCACAGTATGACAAATCAGGTTTTAGTTCTATTTCTTCATATGTGAGTACATGAGTTGGGTCTGACATGTATTTCTTTAACAATGATACGTGGAACACATCATGAACTCTGGAGAGATTTGACGGCATCGCTAAATGGTAAGCTATAGCTCCGTTTCTTTCCAGAATTTCAAATGGTCTGATGTACCTGGGGCTCAGTTTCCCTTTATTACTGAACCTAAAGACACCCTTCCCTGGCGATACTTTTAGAAATACATGATCTCCCACTTGGAATTCCAAGTCCTTTCTCCGGTTGTCAGCATAAATCTTCTGTCTACTTTGGGATAATTTAATATGGGATTTTATTTTCTTCACCTTTGTCGTGGTCTCTTCAATAAGTTTTGGGCCTATAAGTTTCCTCTCACCACTTTCATCCCAACAAGTTGGAGTTCCACATCTCTTTCCATACAATGCTTCATATGGAGTCATTTGAATACTAGAGTGGAAACTATTGTTGTAGTAAAATTCCACCAAAGGCAAGTATTGATCCCACATACCTTGGAAGTCAAGAGAGTATGATCTCAGCATGTCTTCCTGTGTTTGAATAGTTCTTTCAGACTGTCTGTCAGTTTGGGGGTGATATGCAGTACTCATATAAAGCTCTGTATTCAAATCCTTATGGAGACTTTTCTAGAATTTTGATGTAAACCGAGGATCTCTATCAGAAAAAATTGATAGAGGTGCACCATGAAGTCTCAAAATTTCATTAATATAAAGTCTTTACAGGTTCTCAAGTGGTAAATCCTCTCTTATGGGAAGTAAATGTGCTGATTTTGTGAGACGATCAACAATTACCCATATTGCATCATTCCTTCTAGGTGTCCTCGGTAGTCCGGTGACAAAATCCATCGTAATGTTATTCCACTTCCACATAGGAATAGGTAGAGGTTTCATCACTCCTTTGGGATGTTTTCTCTCTGCCTTCACTTGTTGACAGACTAGACAGCTCGACACGTAGTCAGCATTTTCTCGCTTTATATTATCCCACCAAAAATATTCCTTCAGATCTCTATACATCTTGGTGCTACCCAGGTGTATAGAGAAATTTGAGCTATGGGCATCGTCTAATAGTTCCATTTTTAGCTCAGGTACCGATGGAACACATAACCTCTTCCCAAATTTTAGAACTCCTTCTTCATACACAAAGTTAACAAGTCTCCCATCCTTGACATCATTAATTTTCTTATGCAGATTCTCATATTTAGATTAAGATTTTTTTATCTTCTCTAATAAAGATGGTTTAGCAATCATTTGAAAGATAAAATATGCTTCCCATTCCTTAACAATTCCCATATCCATATTTAATAGATCAAAAAAGATAGGATCTCTCTCAATCCTCATTTGAGTCAGAAGTCTGTGATCCTTCCTACTTAAAGCATCTGCCACCTTATTCGCCTTTCCTTGGTGGTAGTGTATTGAGAAATCATAATCTTTGAGTAACTCAAGCCTTATTCTTTGCCTCATGTGGTGTTCTTTTTGTGTGAAAATATATTTCAAACTCTTGTGGTTTGTATAAATCTCACATATCTCTCTGTAGAGATAATGCCTCTATATTTTTAGAGTAAAGATTACAGCTGCTAACTCAAGATCATGAGTTGGATAATTTTTCTCATGGGTCTTCAACTGTATTGATGTATAAGAAATAACATTATCATTTTGCATAAGGACGCAACCTTGTCCATTCTTTGATGCATCACTATATATTAGAAATCCATCACTTCTAGATGGAAGAGTCAAAATTGGATCATTGACCAATCTTCTTTTCAATTATTCAGAGCATTTCGTACACTCTTTTGTCCACACAAACTTAACTTCTTTATGTGTGAGCTTAGTTAGCAGGTTAGCCATTCAGGTGAAATTCTGAACGAAATGCCGATAGTAACCTGCTAATCCAATAAAACTACGTACCTCAGTTATGTTTATTGGCATGGACCATTCTTGGATTGCCTTCATCTTTATAGGATTAACAAAGATTCCATCCTTAGAGACAATATGGACTAGAAAAGAAACTTATTGAATCCAGAATTCACACTTGATAAACTTCCCATATAATTTATTGCTTCTAAAAGTTCTCAGAATAATTCGCAAGTGATTCTCATGGTCTTCATAGCATTTTGAGTATACCAGGATATCATCAATGAATACCACAACAAATTTATCAAGATATTCCTTGAAAAATCTATTCATTAAATCCATGAAAACAGAGGGTGCATTTGTCAGTCCAAAAGGCATCACCGTAAACTCGTAATGCCCATAACTAGTTCGAAATGCTGTCTTGGGAATATCTTCCTTCCTCAAACACAGCTGATGATATCCAGATCGAAGGTCAATCTTTGAAAAGTATTGAGATCCATGAAGTTGATCAAATAAATCATCAATCTGGGGTAGAGGATACTTATTCTTTATTGTGATAACATTGATTTCCCAGTAATCAATGCAAAGCCTCATGGATCCATCTTTCTTCTTGAAAAATAGGACAGGGGCTCCCCATGGAGAAACACTAGGTCTAATACATCCTTTTTCACTAAAATCCTCTAGTTGTTTCTTTATCTTTACTAATTACATAGTGTCCATTCTATAGGGAGTCTTCGATATAGGTCTTGCATCAGGAATTAAATCAATAGAGAACTCAACTTCCTGCTCTGGAGGATGTCCAGGTAAATCCTCTGGAAATACATCAATGTATTCTTGCACTATGCGCACATATTCAATTTGAATATTTCCTTCCTTGCCCATAGATATTGGTTTATCTTACTTTCCAAGTATTGCATTCAGTAGAGATACTAGGGGTGGTTATAGATAAGAATCAGGTGGTGAAGTTTCTACCCTAAATACAAGGGATTCTACACCGTTTTCAAAAATTGTAACTTCCCTCTTCTTACAATAAATCATCACATCATAATTTGATAGCCAATCCATACCAAGAATTATATCAAATTCATTCATTGGTATGATGATAAGGTTATAAACTAAAGCATGTTTTGGTGTCTGGAGGGGGACTAATCTATATGCCTTTGTTGCAATGATACATCCCCTGGGAGTTTTGACTGACAACTCCTTTATTAAATCAAATTGGACATATCTAATTTTCTTGGAAAACTGGGAAGATATAAATGAATGTGATTATCCAGAATCAAATAAAGTGTTGGAAAAGTTTGAGGAAACAATTTAAGTACCTTCCACTACATCATTAGGAACTTCAATCTCTGCGGTTGTAATCACATAGGCTCTCTCTTGTTCTCTTGGCTTTTTCTGAGGCATGTTTCCTTGGTGCTTAGGACACTCATTTTCATAGTGTCCCATCTCTCTATAATTGCAGCATTGAATATCATTGAATTGCTTCTTCCCCTTGCAATCATCAGATCTATGACCCTTTTCTCCACAGTTATAACAAACTCCCCTGCCTTTCAAGCATTTCCCAAGATGATTCTTTCCATAGTTATCACATAATGAGAAAAGCTTTGTTCCCTTGCTCTTCTTTGGCGCTTATACTTTTATTTTGTTATCAGAGTACCGCTTCTTATCTTGGTTTCCTTTGAAAAGATATGATCTAGAAAATTACCTCTCTATTTTGGTGGCACTTGATACAATTTCATCATATGATGAAAATGATTAAGAAGCCAGTTCGCTTCAAAGACGTGGCTTAAGACCTTCAAAGAAATGATCAATCTTGTTTTCCGAGTCATGTACGTAATCTACGGTATACCTAGTCAGCCTTGTGAAAGTAGCCTCATACTCTGAAACACTATCTTATTCCCTTTGTTTTAAGCTAATAAATTTCCTCTTGATTTCAGTTCTTTTCTCACAAGGGAAATATTTTTCAAAGAATATTTCTTTAAAAGTCCCCCATTATATATCTTATATTTCTTCCTCCTCCATGGTATTTTGAATTAGGGGTCACCATTGATCTATGTCACCATTGAGACAATATACTGCCAGTACTACCCTTTCATTTTCATTGCATCTTAACGTCGTGAATATCTTTTCAAGGGACTTGATTCATTGCTCAGCAACCATAGGATTAGTAGTCCCACTAAAAGATGGGGGCTTCTGCTACATGAAACGATCCAACACAGGTGTGGAATGGTTATTTGTAATGTCCCGGACCCTCCTGGCCCATTACTTTGCCAAAAGTGAGGTTCCACCAAAACAGTGGCACCGTGAGGGTGAAACCGTGATGGTGGCACCGTGAAGGTGACACCGTGTCCCCTCACCGAGCCTTTCGTTCTTCTTCCAGTACCTGACTTTTCCGCTCCCGCAACGTAAGTTTCGACGTAAATTAATTCTTTTACTCCTTTTAAAACCATTTAAATCCCATAATTAATTCCTAAAAATCCTGAGATACCTCCGTGTGTAACTGCCCAGCCACGTGGTCAACCCACGACCCCCGCGCCTTACGCGGTTACACGTTCTCACCTCAACCGTCTGCGGCTCTTATAAACTAAGGGTTAGCCGTGGTTTCTCCTTTCCTCGATCGTGGATTTTCACAAACAACTTCTGGTGCATCGGGCACACCGCATCGTTATCCGTAAAGTTCCGCGCCCGACCTAAAACATCGACCATCTATCAATAGGTAGGGAATTTCTCCTTCACCTCTCTCTTTTGTGTATCATGCGGGGTGGGCATGTTTCTGTTCTGTAGAATTGGAAAAACCAGACCTAAATGAAGATAATGAACTGGATTCTATAAAGAAGAGGGGGGGGGGGGGGGGCTGTGATTGTTGATATTGTTTATATTATGACCATCTTGTTGAGTTGTGCTGGTTTATGCCTTCTGAAAATCGAGGTCGTTGGTGGTCGTTGTTTGTGCACTAATGAACCCCTGCTGATGTTTTAAATGGATTGTTTGTGGTTGTGAACTCCTACTGTTAAAAAGGATACTGGTTAATCACGCACACCTGGCTAAGTGAATTGGAAGCCCTAGGATCAATCCTTCTGTGATAACCCCCAGTTAAAACACACGAAAATTGAAATCATGGAGCATGTTAAGTCGTTTAAATCTGAAAATACCGGCACGACCCTGACTTGTGTTGATGGTGGTAGTTGGTTGTTTTCTTTTCGGGCCATTTGCTGGAAATGTGGGAGGGGATGGGATCCCCTGTCTTTATACTCTTGGTGGTTGTGTGAATTTGGGAATGGGATCCCCTGTTGGTATGAATTCGGTGGTTGTGAGTTTTAAGACCGGGTGGGTACTTGTTTATATCACGAATTGGGGTGGGATCCTCTGTTGTTGAGAACCGGGTGTGGGCGTTATGGTTGATGCGTGACTGTTTACTTTCCTGGACTTGTGCCTATGATTGCTAGTTGCCCAGTAGTGCTTAAACTTAATTAAACATTATCACTGAACTTGAAACAAGAATGGGACAAATGGGTTTTGTTGGCGAGAGTCGTGACTTGTGACTTGGACGCAGTGGTGTTGTGTTCTGTAGGCTGGTTAGAAAAACCTAAGCTTTGGGTGAGTTCTTTTTACCTATATCTATACTTGTAATTTTGTGTTTCTTATTCGCGCCCCACCCAAGTTGAGAACTTAGTGCCGAACACCCCCATTTCATGGGGGAGGTTGTTTTTCCCAACACTATTCTTAGTGGCTGGTTACTATCTCCTTTTCTACTCCCTTTCCCCGATATCCCAAGTATCTTTGGGCAGGCTGTGATGGCCTGAGGTCCATTATTATCCCAAGAAACTTTGGGCGGTGCATTGTGGTTGTTAGCCAGGTGTGTGCAGCAGGTGGTTTCCCAAGTGTCTTCGGGATGAGGCCCAGGTGTCTTCGGGCATGGCAGTGGATCCTTTAGCCCAGGTTTCTTCGGGCATGGTGGTAGTTGTTCTAGACTAGGTGTTTGCAGGCGTGGTTACGTGTGACAATTGTGGCCCAGGTGTGTGCGGGCGGGATTCAGCAGTGGGACTGCGTGCAGTTGTGGCCCAGGTGTGTGCGGGCGGGATTCGGCAGTGGGACTGCGTGCAGTTGTGGCCCAGGTGTGTGCGGGCGGGGTGGCAGTGGGACTGCGGTGAGAATGGCAGGATTGGTCCGATGCATAGGATGTCTCAATAACCAGTGGGAAAGTGGCGCGGGGTACCCAAACATCGATGTGCTATTATATTATATTACTTGAATTGCGTTATTTGGGGAGTGTTCCTTGGTGAGTCTTGGGTGAATAGTTTACCTTGATAGGTGTTTGGTTTACTTCTTTTCTCACGGGACTTTAGCACGTTCCCCCACTTGTGCACGAGAGTCTTTGGTTTTCCCTACTGAGTGTACTTGTATGCTCACCCTACGTATATAAAACTACTTTCAGGTTTCTAGGAGGACTTCGGGGATCGCGCAGGACCTTACTAGCTCGGATCCTTGGAGCAGTTGCAGTTGTCATTTCTTTTTTGTTTCTTTCTTTAGTAATTAACTTTTTAGTCACCTTTTTGCACTTCGTGGATTTTTCTTTTGAAACATGCATGTGGGAATGGTTTATTTTTGGATTTACTTTTATTTCTACCTTGGTGTTGTTGGGTTTTCTTCTTCTTATCTCTTGATCCTATAAAATAAAAAGTGTAATTCCTTCCATTTGTGTGACATTTCCATACCCTTGGTGCTAGTCGCCACTCCGGGACCTATTGAAGGCGGGTTTCAGGGGTCATTATCTCTCCTTCAACTTAAAGAAGGAAAGGCATGGCAATCTGCTGACCCTTTCCTCCTTTTGGTGAAGACGGGTCATGACATAATGGTATCAGAGGCAGGCAGGTTGAGAGATAGGATGGAGTCTGGAGTTAGGCACAGTGAGGATTGCATGGGATGGTAAGGTAACAGTGTTGGGTGACCTTGGCGCGTGAATTAGGCCAGGGAAGACCGGCTAGGACACGGGATTTTAGGGCCCCCCGTGATCCGATGCAAGGACTCTGGACCTACCGAACGACCAAGTGAGGCCACACTTATTTCAGGGTAGAGACCCTAGGAAAGGTACATGCATTATAATGACTTGTGTTATTTTGTTTTTGGGATGTCTTGGGAATTAAGAATAAATTAAAATTTTAAGAAGTTTTAAGAATGATATTCTGCACTACTTGGGCTTAGGCATTCCTTGTTTACCTTGCAGCTATGGCACTTGGAAGGAGACCACGTGTGGTACAGGCGATCAAGGCCCCGGAGACTACTTTGGCCGATCGGCAGAGAGCTGATCGACAAGAAGAGGACCAACAGTGGCAGAAGACTCTTCTGGCCTTCCAGCGACAGACCATCGAGAAGTATGGGGGCAGCACCTCCGACATGAAGACGGAAGGCTGGCTAGAGGATCTAGTTATAGCTTTCGGCCTAATTCGGGCCCCGACCGAGTACTGGGTTCCTCTTTCCGTCATCCAGATGTGGGGAGAAGCGCGTCAGTGGTGGACGCTTTACCTAGGGGAGAGGAGAGAGTCTGAGGTGGCTTGGGCGGATTTTGAGAGGGAGTTCCGGGCGGAATTCCTCTCCTCGACGATGAAGGCAGAAAAGAGGTAGGAACTACTCTCCCTCCAGCAGGAGAGTATGTCCGTGAGGGAGCTAGGGATCAAGTTCAAGGACCTCCTACGTTTTGCTCCAGACCTCTTTCCCGACGAGGATTCTTGGGCAAGACATTTAGAGGAGGCGCTCCGACCCTCCCTCCAGTATGTTGTTACCCCCTTCACCCTGCCGACGTACTTGGAGGTCCAGAAGAAGGACGAAGTGGTAGAGAGGATGCATGCTCTAGGAGGAGTGTCACGAGAGGGGATCCAGCTGGGACCATCGAAGGGAAAGGCCGTCAGCACGAGGCCTCCAGCGTCAGGACCCTCCAGGTTCCGACCATTAGGGAGAAGACCGCAGCAGTTTCAGTTTCGATCCCCCGACCCTCGCCCTTTTCCTTCAGGCCCGGGACCGCGGTGCTTCATCTGTGGGAGCCCTGGACATCTCCGGAGTTAGTGCCCAGACCGGGTGCAGTACGGTGGTGGTGGACTGCCCCACCACCCGCCCTAGTAGCAGCTTCCAGCCAGACCTTTCCAGCAGCAGCAGTAGGGACAGCGAGCTCCCGCTCCTCCGAGGGCAGACGTAGGAGGGGGAGGCCGACCTCAGGGCGCTCCTCAGGGACCTCGACCGGGGCATGGTTGGGGAGGTGGCCGGCAGCCGAGGGGCAGAGGAGCTGGGCGTGGACAGTTGCACGTCGCAGAGGCAGCAGTTCCGGCAGGGCTAGAGGTTGTTCGAGGTATGATCAGTCTGTCTAGCACTCTTGCTTATGCCTTGTTCGATACCGGAGCATCGCACTCCTTTTTTGCAGCCAGTCTAGCCCGTGCCTTGGGTTTAGATGTGGAGAGGCTTCCAATGCCCCTGGTTTTGAGCACACCAGTCGGAGGTCAGACCAACTTGTTGTTCGTTTGTCGGGGATGTAGGCTGATGATAGGGCCACATCAGTTAGTTAGGGATCTTCTTTTGCTACAGATTCAGCCATACGATTTCATCCTAGGCATCGACTGGCTATTATCTGCGTGTGACGTCATTGACTGTTTCTGAAGAAGGGTGGTGTTCTCGGACTTGGACGGCCGGCGTGTTACCTTCACCGGCGAGCAGAGTAGTCCGAAGGGAAACAGGAAAGAGGAAACTCTCCTCTCCTTGTTGACCGAGCTGGCAGTGGAATCAGTAGATGCTGAAATGGTGGAAGTGCCAGAGATCATCTGTGAGTTTATGGACATCTTCCCTGAGGAGGTGACGACTCTACCCCCTCGGCGTGATATCGAGTTTGGGATAGACCTGCAGCCCAGCGCTCGACCAATCTCGATGGCTCCTTACCGGATGGCGCCTTCAGAGCTACAGGAGTTGCGGATCTAGATTGACGATCTGTTGAAGAGGGGTTATGTTCACCCGAGTGCGTCACCGTGGGGTGCTCTAGTCTTATTATCAAAGAAGGTAGATGGTGGTCTCAGGTTGTGCATAGACTACAGGAGGCTGAATTAGGTGACGATCAAGAATCGCTACCCTCTTCCGAGGATAGACGATCTTCTCGACCAGCTGAAAGGGGAAGGATGGTTCTCGAAGATCGACTTGCGGTCTGGGTACCACCAGTTGAGAGTGAAGGAGAGAGACATCCCGAAGACGGCCTTCAGGTGCAGGTATGGACACTTCGAGTTCATAGTCATGCCCTTCGGTGTTACGATTGCCCCGGCTATGTTCATGGGGCTTATGAACTCCATCTTCCGGGAGTACATGGATCAGTTCGTGGTTGTGTTCATCGACGATATCCTGATCTATTCGATGTCATAAGAGGACCATGCAGAACACCTGGGGATAGTTTTGGAGGTCCTCCAACAACACCAGCTCTATGAGAAGTTGTCGAAATTAAAGTTCTGGACACGATAAGTGCACTTCCTTGGGCACGTGGTGTCCGAGCAGGGGGTAGCGGTGGACCCGTCAAAAGTTGAGGCGGTTTTTTCTTGGGAAGCACCCAAGAATGTGGCAAATGTCCGTAGTTTCCTTGGGCTGGCAGGTTACTATCGGAGGTTCATACCCAACTTCTCCCGAGTTGCGGCCCCTTTGACAGCCCTGACCAAGAAAGACCAGGTTTTCATGTGGAACGAGCAGTACGAGTCAGCCTTCAGCTATCTAAAAGAGAAGTTGGTTAGTTCCCTAGTGCTGAGATTACCAGAAGAAGGGGTGGCCTATTAGGTGTTCTGTGATGCTTCAGGACAGGGCCTGGGATGCGTGTTGATGCAGCGACAAGGGGTGATCTCTTATGGGTCCAGGCAGCTACGCCCCCATGAGCGTAATTACGCCACCCACGACCTGGAGCTTGCAGCGGTCATTTTTGTGCTAAAGCTATGGCGGCACTACCTCATCGGGGAACGCTTTGTGGTCTTTACAGATCACAAAAGCTTGAGGTATATCTTCTCCCAGCGGGACTTAAACTTGCGATAGCGGAGATGGGTGGAGTTCCTCCAGGATTACAACTTTGAGATCTCTTATACTGAGGGCAAGGGCAATGTGGTGGTCGATGCCTTGAGCAGGAGGACGTAGAAGGATGCGGTCTGAGAGTTGGCGGACGCTTGGAAGGCAATGGAGGAGTTGGATTCCTTACACCTGGATGCGAATAAGGATAGCGGTAGAGGCTGCCTATATCAGATGATAGTGCAGTCATCTCTGTTTTGACAAGTGGAGGAGTCTCAGTGGGGAGACCCGGAGTGCGAAGTGATGCGTGACCGAGTTGACCAGGGCAATGCTCCGGAAGGATGGACAGAGGATGGTCAGAACCGGATTCTTTTCCAGAAAAGGTTGTTTGTTCCAGGAGTGATGTGCGGAAAGGTTCTCAGTGAATTCCACAACTCACCTCTGGTGGTACACCCAGGAGTTTCCAAGATGTACTAGGGACTGAAGAGGCAGTTCTGGTGGCCCATAGTTAAGCGAGCGGTGGTAGAGTTTGTGGCCAAGTGCTTAGTGTGTCAGCAAGTGAAGGCTGAACACCGAGTTCCAGGCGGCCTACTGCAGCCCCTAGATGTCCCCGAGTGGAAGTGGGATGACATCTCGATGGATTTCGTCACGGGACCACCCAAGGTCCAAGGGGGATACGACGCCATCTAGGTGGTAGTGGACAGGTTGATGAAATCGGCTCACTTTCTGGAAATCAGGGAGTCGAGTACTGTGGATACTTTGGCACGAAAGTATGTGGATGAGGTGGTGTAGTTGCATGGAGTTCCGAGGTCTATAGTCTCAGATAGGGATGCACGGTTTACCTCGCGAGTTTGGAGAGGATTGCAGCATGCGTTTGGCACCCAGTTACGCCTTAGTACTGCTTTCCATCCCCAGAAAGATGGACAAACAGAGCGCACCATCCAGACCTCGGAGGATATGTTACGAGCATGTGTTCTGGACTCAGGAGGATCATGGGTGCGACACTTTCCCCTGGTAGAGTTCTCTTACAATAATAGCTATCACTCTACCATCGGTATGGCCCCGTTTGAAGCCTTATACGGGAGGCCATTCCGTTCACCTGCATGTTGGGCCGAAGTAGGAGAGTCAGGCATCCTTGGCCCAGAGGTGGTGCAGAACACAACAGAGAAGGTTCAGCTCATACGGGAAAGGATGAAGGCGGCCCAGGACTGACAGAAGTCGTATGCTGATACCAGGAGGAGGCCCTTGGAGTTTGAGGTTAGGGACCACATGTTCTTGAAGGTCTCCCCTCGGCGTGGGCAGCGGAGGTTCGGCAAGGGGAGTAAGCTTTCCCCCAGGTTCATCGGACCCTTCGATTTCGGCGGGTCGACGAGGTGGCTTACCAGCTAGCGTTGCCACCACAGCTACTGAGGATACATGGTGTCTTCCATGTGTCCCAGCTCCGTCGGTATCTGCATGACGATTCACACGTCCTTGATTGGGGTGAGCTGGACATCGAGGACGACGTGACCTTTGTGGAGATACCAGTGATGATCGAGGATCGCAAGGAGAAGGTGCTTCGTGGGTGAACCATCCCCTTGGTTCGTGTGTTGTGGAGGCATGGTGGGCTTGAGGAGAGTACGTGGGAGAGGGAAGCATAGATGCGTACCCAGTACCCAGAGTTGTTTTGAGTTTTGATCCTTGTTTTACCTGTTGTGGTAGAACGTTTTGTCTTTTGGCTATGAAATGTATTGGTTTTTCTTCCTCTGGATGCGTGTGAAAAGCCTTGTCTATGGGGAGGAGAGAACCTGACCCCTAATCAAGACGCATTAAGGTGGATTCGATTGAACCCGTGCGGGCGAGTCAGTGCCACCCAAAGTGGATAATATCTTGACATGGGGGAGGAGAATCCCCAACCCACATGCCTGGGCAGTTTGGCATGGTATGTTGCTTGGCTCTTGACAGAGAAGTGTTTTCGGTTAGCATGGGTTCACTTCTAAGAGGTATATTTCGAGGTGGTTTTTCGGACCCTCTCTTTCCTTCTTGGTTTTTTTGATTCTCGAGGACGAGAATCATTTAAGAGGTATCTAATGTAATGTCCCGGACCCTCCTGGCCCATTACTTTGCAAAAAGTGAGGTTCCACTAAAACAGTGGCACCGTGAGGGTGACACCGTGACGGTGGAAACGTGACGGTGGCACCGTGAGGGTGACACCGTGACGGTGGCACTGTGACGGTGGCACTGTGACGGTGGCACCATGAGGGTGACACCGAGAAGGTGGCACCGTGAGGGTGACACCGTGACGGTGGCACCGTGAAGGTGACACCATGTCCCCTCACCGAGCCTTTCGTTCTTCTTCCAGTACCTGACTTTTCCACTCCTGCAATGTAAGTCTCGACGTAAATTAATTCTTTTACTCCTTTTAAAACCATTTAAAGCCCATAATATATTCCTAAAAATCCCGAGAGACCTCCGTGTGTAACTGCCCAGCCGCGTGGTCAACCCACGACCCCCGCGCCTTATGCAGTTACACATTCTCACCTCAACCGTCCGCGGCTCTTATAAACTAAGGGTTAGCCATGGTTTCTCCTTTCCTCGATCATGGCTTTTCACAAACAGCTTCTAGTGAATCGGGCGCGCCGCATCGTTATCTGTAAAGTTCCACGACCGACCTAAAACGTTGACCATTGTAAAGACCCGAAAATTTCAAGGAAATTTTTTTTCTTAATTTTCTTTGGAATTTTACAAGAGCGCAGCTTCAGACGGCACCTGATTCCGAGGCCCGGTGTGCCCGGAATCAATTTCCGAAGTTTGGCTCGGGTACGTTCAGTGAACGGACGAGCGGGTTTTTCTATCTTTTGAACCGGTGCCCGGAATCGAATTCTGAGGGCACCGATGAAATCGCAGCGCCGGTATTTGCTTAGAAACGCCTCTTCCGGAGTTGCGTTTGCTCAGACGTGGTTTTTAAATTTTGGGACTTTAAGTCAGAAATAAAATAAAATTTGTGCGACAACTTTATTTTATTTCACTTAAGCTGCTTGGAAGTCACTTGGAAGCCACTTGAACTGAGTTAAAGCGGATAGGGTGCTATCCGGAAATATCCTACCCCCTTGTTAGGATATTTGTGAGGTGGGGCCCGCACGAGCCCCGCCGTTTCTTTCGCTAAGTAACGCACCCGCAAAAACCCGTCAAAGTAACTGAAAAATCAACCGACGCGTTTTCTTTAATTTCTTAACAGACCATTTAATTGGGCGGTTTATTTCGTGAATTAAATGGGCTGTTTCATTCGTTGAATTAATTCAACGAATTTAATGGGTCGTTACTTATGCGTTTGCGTTCGTTGGCAAAATAATAAAATAGACAAACTTGTCTATTTTGGAGGATCCTCCTGTTGTGCGAGATCCTCTAAACCTCCACCCTCCCCGCGAAGAACGCGAAGAATGCGAAGAACGCGAAGAACGCGAAGAACGCCGGTGACTGGAATTCGACGACGCACACCGTGATCTGCGACGTCGACGAGCTCTACCCGCGACGTTCTTCAGCGACACCTCTTCTTCCGCGGCCGATCCTCGTTCGGCAACTAAGGTGAGAATCAGATCGTTTAATTCTCCCTTTTTTTTTTAATTTCAATGACAACGGATTTAATTAATTAAATCCGTTTGTTCTAGATCCGGAGATCGTCGGCGCGACGTTTTTCCCGCGGTGCGACGAACGTCTCTTCCGCGACGACGCGACGATCCCCTCCTTCCGCGACGAGCGATTCCGCGACGACCTCACGTCCGACGGCGACTTCGAGGTAGGGGTTGTTGGAATATTTTTAATTCCCGGGTTTATTCTTTTAAAATAAAGAACCCGATCACGGAACAATTTTAATTTATTTAAAATTGTTGATTGGTTATTTTCTTTTCCTCCCGTTGATTTTATGACTAACGCGGAGGGTGCGGATCTAACGAACAAGACCCGGCAACCCTCCGCCGATCTTTTTGTTGTGCGGATTTGGAAGACGACGACGAACCGTGCGGCAAGGGAGATTCGTTGATCCCGCAGTGAAGATCGGCCCCCGGGAGGAGCAATGGCGCAGACGGAAGGCAAAACGGGCCACCGGAGCAACTCCGGCGACCGGAGGCGGCGGCGCCCGGCGCGCCGCCGGAAATTCCGCCGCGGCCGAGCCGCGGCGGCGGCGAACCGCCGGACCGCGTCCGCGGTCCGGCCACCCAGCACGCGACCCGCGCGGGCCGCGTTCCTCCAAGCCGCGGGTCAAACCCGCGGCGGTTTCTTCGGCCGCTCGGCCGAAGCCGAGCCGGCCGGTCCGGTCGGCCGGGCCGCGCCCAGGCCGGACCGGACCCAGCCTAGCCCGGTCGGGCCGGGTCGGGCCGACCCGGTTCGGGTCGACCCGGTTCGGCCGACCCAGGGGGGATTCGGGCTGGGTCGCCCCGGGCCCAGAACCCCCGTTTTCGGGTCTTCTTCGGTCTTTTGCCCATATCTTGGGCCTGGGACCTCCGATTGACGAACCGTCAGCGGCTACGCGATCCTTGGATTGACACGGTCGTTTCGGTATATTACACTCAAGGTTTCGGAAGACTTTGGGTTCGGCCGGGTTGGTTCGTACACGAAACCAACCGGGCCCTCGGAGCGGAAACACTCATAACTTGAGCCACGGACGTCCGATCGACGTACCGTCAGCTGTGGTAGTTTCCTCTAAGTGAGACGGAAATTTTGGCATACTCCGCCCGAGGATCGGATACGGGTGGAGTACGGTTGGGTTGGTTTTTCCCTAAAAACCAACCGGGCCCCTGGGACGAAAATGCCAATAACTCTCAGACCGGGCGTCCGATTGACGCGCCGTCTGTTGCGTTGAGATCCTGTTGTCGATACGGAACTTTTGGATACATCAACTTCGGACTACGTGTCGGTTGATGTATCAGCCTCTCGGCTCGTGGAGCGGACCCTCCTAAACGAGCTCGCTGTGTGCGGGAACCCTAGTGCTGGCTGTGACTTCGACGACAGAGCAGAGATCCTCCGTGGACTGCGACGACGACAGAGCAGAGATCCTCCGTGGACTGCGACGACGGCAGAGCAGAGATCCTTCGTGGACTGCGGCGACGACTGTGCAGAGATCCTCAGTGGACTGCGTCGACTACTGCACTCAGCGATCCTACGTGGATCAGTGCTACAGGTTCTGTGTGAGCCCGATCCTATGTGGGTCCTTACTACCGGTTCTGTGTGAGCCACTGCCTACAGGTTCTGTGTGAGCCCGATCCTGTGTGGGTCTTTTGTGGGGGTTAGTACCTATCGATCCTTCGTGGGTCCGACGGCTTATATGGATCAGTGATCATCTTTGACGTCATCTGAAAAAGTATACCTGCTTGAGCTGAATCTTATGTTACTCTCCTTTGTGGATTGTGTTGAACTATCCTTTGTGGATTTACTGTTTACTCTCCTTGTGGATTTGAGTCTTGCTTTCCTGCGTGGATTGAGTTGTTCTTGAGCTCGTGAGCAGAGCTAGAATTGGGGACTTAGGTATATGTATGGGCATATACATAAGTCGAGTCAGATGTTACTTCGTGATTGCACCTTTCTTTTGTGCTATATCCTTTGTGGATTTCGGGAGACCTTCGGGGGTCTCGGGGTCCTTACTGAGTAGCTTATACTCACCCCTGCACGGGCTATTCCCGCACCTTTTTGTGTTGGATGCAGACGACGGACAGCGCTGATCACGGTTGGGGCATGGAGCAGGACGGTACCTGGAGGTGGACCACTGGGCGGGACGTGCTCGGAGCGGACGTGGGACCCGAGGAGCCTGGAGGCTATCTGTACCCACCCTTCAGGTGGGATTTCAGTGGACGACACGAGGCCGCCGTCTTTTCTTCAGTTGCTGTTCTTTACTTTTTTTAGTTGTACTTTCAGTTGGGCTTGTATTCCGGCCCCCTTTACTTTTCTGCACTTTGTAGTTACTTTCCGCTTGCTGACTCTGTGGTGGTTGTTACTTATAAAGGCAATACCTTCCCTGTTTACCGGGATTTTACGCCTTGGTGCTAGTCGCCAGCCCCTGGCCTATGGAAGGCGGGCTTGGGGTAGTCACGGCATGGGCCCCGAGGTCGGGTCGTGACAAATTGGTATCAGAGGTGGTCGGTTCTGCCGCAGACTCTGATCGTCTTTTCTTTCTATATGAAGCAATAGTGTTTAGTGTATTGAGTGTGGTTATCAGTTCAGGGAGCCCAGTGTTGGTGCGGCGGCCGACGTATCCGTACACCAGGACCCTGAATCCTGATTTCCGACTTAATGCATGAAAACATTGATTGCGTGTGTGTTTCAAGTTTTCTTTGTGATTACTTGTGTCAGCTCACCGGGTATACTGATCTGCTTCATGAAAGTTTCAAGTTTTCCTTGTGATTACTTGTGCCAGCTCACCAGGTATACTGTTCTGACTATGGTTCTCTTGTTCTCCTTTTCAGGATGGCCCCGCGACGACAGCCAGCTAGGGTTCCGAGTGTAGGGCGCGACGGCAGCCCACCGAGCGACGAGGCCTCAGTGCAGGGCCCTTTTCCAGCAGTGGCACCGGCGGTAGCTTTACCCGCCGAGCCACCGATGCTACCAGTACCAGACGCTGACGATGCACGTCGCCTCAGGGCACTGCATGAGTTCCAGAGCCAGCGACCGCCCAGGTTTCGCGGTGAGGCGGACCCCCAGGCCGCCGAGGACTGGCTAGAGGCGGTGGTACGGATCTTTAGGCTAGTGAGGACACCAGCGGATCTCACGGTGATTCTCGCTGCGAGCCTCCTACAGGCGGCGGCAGGACGATGGTGGAGCTTGATACTCCAGGTTCATGATGAGGCATCCTTGCTCTGGACGGACTTCGAGAGCCTCTTCCGCTCTGAGTTCGTCCTGGCCACCCTCCGAGCGGTGCGCATCCAGGAGCTTCTCCAGCTGCGCCAGGGCAGCATGACGGTCGCTCAGTACGCGACGAGGTTCACTGACCTATCACGCTACTCGACCGACATGGTACGGGACCCCTTCTTCCGGGCCCGGACCTTCGAGCAGGGCTTGCGATAGGAGATTCGGGCGTCGCTGATCTCCCTCAGCATTCCGACCCAGGAAGGAGTGCTGGAGCGAGCCCTCCTGATCGAGAGCTTCCTGGCAGAGCCTTCTTCAGCGGCGAGACCTAGCGCAGGGCGGCAGGTAGCTGAGTCTTCCGCAGCAGGTAGCCGACGGATGACTCTCGGGTCCAGGCAGACCAGACCCCCACGCAGACGGCCTCAGGACACCGGCTCAGCAGTGCGGGGCACACAGCGGAGTGCCAGCCTTCCGAGAGGCAGGCTGTGCTACTCCTGCGGCGGGCAGGGTCACATGGCTCGTGACTGCCCGACTCGCCGACCAGAGGAGCAGCAGACGGTGGAGGGGCCACCCAGGCAGAGGCAGAGGGTCGACCGTGGCGGTCCGCAGGGAGGAGGTGGACGAGGCAGAGGAGCTGGCCGAGCAGCGGGTGGTGGGCGACGCTTCCAGGCTCTACCCCCACCACCACCAGGAGGGCCACCTCGACCACAGGGAGCTGGCGGGCAGGGACAGGCCCAGCTCCAGGCAGTGGAGGCCTACGACCCCGACATGCCAGAGATGATTCGAGGTACGATCTGTGTCTATTCCACCCTTGCTGCAGTACTTATAGACACAGGAGCAAGTCACTCTTTCATAGCCTCTGCCCTTGTTCGGAGCTCGGAGATTCCGACTGAGCCGTTGGCTCGATCCTTACGGCTAGAGACTCCTACGGGAGCAGACTCGACGATTACGCACTGGTGCCGGCAGTGTGAGCTTACTCTAGGAGGCGAGAGCTTCGGCTGGGATCTCCTTGTAGCGGTGTCGAGGCCTTACGACGTCATCTTGGGCATGGATTGGCTATCCACGGTTCATGCCCAGATCGACTGTTTTAGGCGCAAGGTGCGATGTGTTCGCACCGACGGGAGCAGGTTTACCTTCACCGGCGAGAAGGGAACCTTTGCAGCACAGGATGGACTTCCGCGGAGGAGAGTGCAGCCCATCTCTCATCAGTTGGCTAGCCTCATCCTAGGATCAGTGGACGTGCGGAGTCTAGATTTTCCTACAGTGGTGGACCAGTACGTGGACGTCTTTCCCGACGACGTTCCAGGGCTACCTCCTCGTAGAGAGGTAGACTTTTACATCGAATTGTACCCCGGGACAGCCCCGATATCTACTCCAGCATACCGGATGGCCCCCGCCGAGCTTCGAGAGCTGCGGGTACAATTGGAGGACTTGCAGAGCAAGGGGTTTATCCGACCCAGTGTTTCACCCTGGGCTTCCCCGATTTTGTTCGCCAAGAAGGCGGACGAGAGCTTGCAACTGTGTGCTGACTATCGTCGCCTGAACCAGGTAACAGTAAGGAACAAGTATCCGCTACCACGGATTGATGAACTCTTCGATCAGCTCAAGGGAGCGCGGTGGTTCTCGAAGATAGACCTCCGGTCAGGCTATCATCAGCTCAGAGTTCGAGACGAGGACGTGCAGAAGACGGCCTTCAGGTGTCGGTATGGCCATTATGAGTTCTTGGTTATGCCGTTCGGCGTAACCAATGCTCCAGCAGTGTTCATGAGCCTCATGAACAGGATCTTCCAGCCATACCTCGACCGATTTGTCGTGGTCTTCATTGACGACATTTTGGTATACTCGACGACTGAGGAGGAGCATGCCTACCACCTGCGAGTTGTGCTAGACACACTCCGAGAGCACCAGCTTTATGGCAAGCTCTCAAAGTGCCAGTTCTGGTTACGTGAGGTCCATTTCTTGGGGCACGTCATTTCTGAGGCGGGAGTTGCAGTGGACCCCGCGAAGATCGAGGCAGTGCTAGCTTGGGAGCCACCCAAGAGCGTGACAGAGGTGCGGAGCTTCTTGGGCCTAGCCGGATACTTTCAGAGATTTGTGCCGGACTTCTCCAGAGTTGCGGCACCACTCTCAGCTTTGACGAAGAAGGGGAAACCCTTCGTGTGGTCAAACAGATGTCAGCAGAGCTTCCAGGAGCTGAGGCAGAGGTTGACCAGCGCACCTATCTTGAGGTTGCCTGAGGAGGGAGTTGGATACGTAGTTTACTGCGATGCATCACGGACTGGACTCGGGTGCGTCCTGATGCAGGAGCGGGCCGTGATCGCCTACGGATCACGTCAGTTGAGGCCGCATGAGCAGAACTATGCCACTCATGACCTGGAGTTAGCAGCAGTGGTCTTCGCTCTGAAGACTTGGCGGCACTATCTGATGGGCGAGCGCTTCACAGTCTTTTCTGACCACCAGAGTCTCAGGTATATATTCTCTCAGAAGGACCTGAACCTGAGACAGCGGAGATGGCTTGAGTTCCTCCAGGACTATGACTTTGAGATAGTCTATACACCTGGGAAGGGGAACGTGGTAGCCGATGCCCTCAGCAGGAGGACGGGCATTCAGCTACTTGAGGAGGCGACGGAGCAGCTAGCCTCCTTACAGATATCCTTCGTGGATAGAGACGGAGCAGCCTTTCTTCAGTCTCTCACAGTCTCCCCTCCACTTCTACAGCGGGTCAGAGAGGCTCAGCGTGGGGACGCTGACTGTGAGACCCGGCGTGCACTGATATCCTCAGGTCAGGCGCCTGATGGTTTCTCCCTTGGAGCAGAGCACGAAATCCTCTTCAGAGGATGTACCTTCGTACCAGTCGCTTTACGAGAGGAGGTGCTGAGAGAGTTTCACACTTCTCCCTTGGCGGTGCATCCCGGAGTGGCGAAGATGTACCAGGATCTTAGACGACAGCACTGGTGGCCGGGCATGAAGAAAGCTGTGGCAGAGTTCGTTTCACGATGCCTCACCTGCCAGCAGGTGAAGGCAGAGCATCAGGTACCAGCAGGCTTGGTACAGCCCTTGGAGGTCCCGGAGTGGAAGTGGGACGGCATATCTATGGACTTCGTGACTGGACTTCCACGCACTTCCAGAGGTCACGACTCCATTTGGGTGATTGTCGACCGACTCACCAAGTCGGCACACTTCTTACCCATCAGAGAGCAGGGCTCAGTGGAGAGATTAGGACGTCTTTACGTCCAGGAGATCGTACGGCTTCACGGTGTTCCATCGTCTATCGTCTCCGATCGAGATGCTCGTTTCACTTCCCGGCTTTGGAAGGGGTTGCAGGAGGTGTTCGGGACGCGGCTCCATCTGAGCACAGCCTTCCACCCTCAGACGGATGGTCAGACTGAGAGGACCATACAGACACTCGAGGACATACTCCGTGCATGTGTTCTCGACTTTGGTCGTAGCTGGGAGGACCACTTACCCTTGGTGGAGTTCGCGTACAACAACAGCTACCACTCCACCATCGGGATGGCACCATACGAGGCGTTGTACGGTAGACCCTGCAGATCACCGTTGTGCTGGACAGACCCTGGGGAGTCAGCACTCGTGGGACCAGAGATGGTCCGAGCCACGACAGAGAAGGTCCAGATCATCCAGGAGAGGATGAGGACAGCTCAGAGCCGGCAGAAGTCATATGCTGACAGGAGGCGGAGGCCACTGGAGTTCGAGGATGGCGACCACGTCTTTTTGCGTGTCTCACCTCGACGTGGTTTACGGAGATTTGGCCGAGGCGGCAAGTTGTCTCCACGCTTCATCGGGCCTTTCCAGGTCCCCAGCAGGATAGGAGAGGTGACTTATCGCCTGGCTCTACCACCTCAGTTGCACCGGGTGCACGACGTCTTTCACGTGTCTCAGCTGAGGAGATACGTGCACGACCCGACGCACATCATCGACTTTGGGGAGCTGGACGTGGACGATGGGGCGACTTTTGCGGAGGTCCCAGTGGAGATCGAGGATCGACAGGAGCGGGTCCTACGTGGGTGGTCGATTCCTCTTGTGCGCGTCAGATGGCAGCACGGGAACCTCCAGGAGAGCACTTGGGAGCGGGAGGCTCAGATGCGTGCTCAGTACCCCCATTTGTTCCGCTAGTTTTTGATGTATCTTTACGGGGACGTAAAGCCCTGAGGTGGGAGTAATGTAAAGACCCGCAAATTTCAAGGAAATTTTTTTTCTTAATTTTCTTTGGAATTTTACAAGAGCGCAGCTTCATACGGCACCTGATTCCGAGGCCCGGTGTGCCCGGAATCAATTTCCGAAGTTTGGCTCGGGTACGTTCAGTGAACGGACGAGCGAGTTTTTCTATCTTTTGAACCGGTGCCCGGAATCGAATTCTGAGGGTACCGATGAAATCGCAGCGCCGATATTTTCTTAGAAACGCCTCTTCCGGAGTTGCGTTTGCTCAGACGTGGTTTTTAAATTTTGGGGCTTTAAGTCAGAAATAAAATAAAATTTGTGCGGCAACTTTATTTTATTTCACTTAAGCTGCTTGGAAGTCACTTGGAAGCCACTTGAACTGAGTTAAAGCATATAGGGTGCTATACGGAAATATCCTACCCCCTTGTTAGGATATTTGTTAGGTGGGGCCCGCACGAGCCCCGCCGTTTCTTTCGCTAAGTAACGCACCCTCGAAAACCCGTCAAAGTAACTGAAAAATCAACCGACGCGTTTTCTTTAATTTCTTAACAGACCATTTAATTGGGCGGTTTATTTCGTGAATTAAATGGTCTGTTTCATTCGTTGAATTAATTCAACGAATTTAATGGGTCGTTACTTATGCGTTTGCGTTCGTTGGCAAAATAATAAAATAGACAAACTTGTCTATTTTGGAGGATCCTCCTGTTGTGTGAGATCCTCTAAACCTCCACCCTCCCCGCGAAGAACGCGAAGAACGCGAAGAACGTGAAGAACGCCGGCGACCAGAATTCGACGACGCACACCGTGATCTGCGACGTCGACGAGCTCTACCCGCGACGTTCTTCGGCGACGCCTCTTCTTCCGCGGCCAATCCTCGTTCGACAACTAAGGTGAGAATCGGATCGTTTAATTCTCCCTTTTTTTTTAATTTCAATGACAACGGATTTAATTAATTAAATCCGTTTGTTCTAGATCCGGAGATCGTCGGCGCGACGTTTTTCCCGCGGTGCGACGAACGTCTCTTCCGCGACGACGCGACGATCCCCTCCTTCCGCGACGAGCGATTCCGCGACGACCTCACGTCCGACGGCGACTTCGAGGTAGGGGTTGTTGGAATATTTTTAATTCCCGTGTTTATTATTTTAAAATAAAGAACCCGATCACGGAACAATTTTAATTTATTTAAAATTGTTGATTGGTTATTTTCTTTTCCTCCCGTTGATTTTATGACTAACGCGGAGGGTGCGGATCTAACGAACAAGACCCGGCAACCCTCCGCCGATCTTTTTGTTGTGCGGATTTGGAAGACGACGACGAACCATGCGGCAAGGGCGATCCGTTGATCCCGCAGTGAAGATCGGCCCCCGGGAGGAGCAATGGCGCAGACGGGAGGCAAAACGGGCCACCGGAGTAACTCCGGCGGCCCGCGGAAGGCGGCGGCGGCGCCCGGCGCGCCGCCGGAAATTCCGCCGCGGCTGAGCCGCGGCGGCGGCGAACCGCCGGACCGCGTCCGCGGTCCGGCCACCCAGCACGCGGCCCGCACGGGCCGCGTTCCTCCAAGCCGCGGGTCAAACCCGCGGCGGTTTCTTCGGCCGCGCGGCCGAAGCCGAGCCGGCCGGTCCGGTCGGCCGGGCCGCGCCCAAGCCAGACCGGACCCGGCCTAGCCCGGTCGGGCCGGGTCGGGCCGACCCGGTTCGGCCGACCCAGGGGGGGTTCGGGCCGGGTCGCCCCGGGCCCAGAACCCCCGTTTTCGGGCCTTCTTCAGTCTTTTGCCCATATCTTGGGCCTGGGACCTCCGATTGACGAACCGTCAGCGGCTACACGATCCCTGGATCGACACGGTCGTTTCGGTATATTACATTCAAGGTTTCGGAAGACTTTGGGTTCGGCCGGGTTGGTTCGTACACGAAACCAACCGGGCCCTCGGAGCGGAAACGCTCATAACTTGAGCCACGGACGTCCGATCGACGTACCGTCAGCTGTGGTAGTTTACTCTAAGTGAGACGGAACTTTTGGCATACTCCACCCGAGGATCGGATACGGGTGGAGTACGGTCGGGTTGGTTTTGCCCTAAAAACCAACCGGGCCCCTGGGACGAAAATGCCAATAACTCTCAGACCGGGCGTCCGATTGACGCGCCGTCTGTTGCGTTGAGATCCTGTTGTCGATACGGAACTTTTGGATACATCAACTTCGGACTACGTGTCGGTTGATGTATCAGCCTCTCGGCTCGTGGAGCGGACCCTCCTAAACGAGCTCGCTGTGTGCGGGAACCCTAGTGCTGGCTGTGACTTCGACGACAGAGCAGAGATCCTCCGTGGACTGCGACGACGACAGAGCAGAGATCCTCCGTGGACTGCGACGACGGCAGAGCAGAGATCCTTCGTGGACTGCGGCGACGACTGTGCAGAGATCCTCAGTGGACTGCGTCGACTACTGCACTCAGCGATCCTACGTGGATCAGTGCTACAGGTTCTGTGTGAGCCCGATCCTATGTGGGTCCTTACTACCGGTTCTGTGTGAGCCACTGCCTACAGGTTCTGTGTGAGCCCGATCCTGTGTGGGTCTTTTGCGGGGGTTAGTACCTATCGATCCTTCATGGGTCCGACGACTTAGATGGATCAGTGATCATCTTTGACGTCATCTGAAAAAGTATACCTGGTTGAGCTGAATCTTATGTTACTCTCCTTTGTGGATTGTGTTGAACTATCCTTTGTGGATTTACTGTTTACTCTCCTTGTGCATTTGAGTCTTGCTTTCCTGCGTGGATTGAGTTGTTCTTGAGCTCGTGAGCAGAGCTAGAATTGGGGACTTAGGTATATGTATGGGCATATACCTAAGTCGAGTCAGATGTTACTTCGTGATTGCACCTTTCTTTTGTGATATATCCTTTGTGGATTTCGGGAGACCTTCGGGGGTCTCGGGGTCCTTACTGAGTAGCTTATACTCACCCCTGCACGGGCTATGCCCGCACCTTGTTGTGTTGGATGCAGACGACGGACAGCGCTGATCACGGTTCGGGCGTGGAGCAGGACGGTACCTGGAGGTGGACCACAGGGCGGGACGTGCTCGGAGCGGACGTGGGACCCGAGGAGCCTGGAGGCTATCTGTACCCACCCTTCAGGTGGGATTGCCAGTGGACGACACGAGGCCACCGTCTTTTCTTCAGTTGCTGTTCTTTACTTTTTTTAGTTGTACTTTCAGTTGGGCTTGTATTCCGACCCCCTTTACTTTTCTGCACTTTGTAGTTACTTTCCGCTTGCTGACTCTGTGGTGGTTGTTACTTATAAAGGAAATGCCTTCCCTGTTTACCGGGATTTTACGCCTTGGTGCTAGTCGCCATCCCCTGGCCTATGGAAGGCGGTCTTGGGGTAGTCACGGCACGGGCCCCGAGGTCGGGTCGTGACAACCATCTATCAAAAGGTAGGGAATTTCTCCTTCGCCTCTATCTTTTTTGTATCATGCGGGGTGGGCGTGTTTCTGTTCTGTAGAATTGGAAAAACCAGACCTAAATGAAGATAATGAACTGGATTCTATAAAGAAAGGGGGGGGGGCTGTGATTGTTGATGTTTTTTATATTATGACCAACTTTTTGAGTTGTGCTGGCTTATGCCTTCTGAAAATCGAGGCCGTTGGTGGTTGTTGTTTGTGCACTAATGAACCCTTGCTGATGTTTAAAATGGCTTGTTTGTGGTTGTGAACTCCTGCTATTAAAAAGGATACTGTTTAATCATGTATAGCCGACTAAGTGAATTGGAAGCCCCAGGATCAATCCTTCTGTGATAACCCCTGGTTAAAACACATGAAAATTGAAATCATGGAGTGTGTTAAGTCGTTTAAATATGAAAATACCGGCACGACCCTGACTTGTGTTGATGGTGGTAGTTGGTTGTTTTCTTTTCGGGCCGATTGCTGGAAATGTGGGAGGGGATGGGATCCCCTGTCTTTATACTCTTGGTGGTTGTGTGAATTTGGGGATGGGATCCCCTGTTGGTATGGATTCGGTGGTTGTGAGTTTTAAGACCGGGTGGGTACTTGTTTATATCACGAATTGGGGTGGGATCCTCTGTTGTTGAGAACCGGGTGTGGGCGTTATGGTTGATGCGTGACTGTTTACATTCCTGGACTTGTGCCTATGATTGCTAGTTACCCAGTAGTGCTTAAACTTAATTAAAAATTATCACTGAACTTGAAACAAGAATGGGAAAAATGGGTTTTGTTGGCGAGAGTCGTGACTTGTGACTTGGATGCAGTGGTGTTGTGTTCTGTAGGCTAGTTAGAAAAACCTAAGCTTTGGGTGAGTGCTTGTTACCTATATCTATACTTGTAATTTTGTGTTTCTTATTCGCGCCCCACCCAAGTTGATCACTTAGTGCAGAACACCCCCATTTCATGGGGGAGGGTGTTATTCCCAAAACTATTCGTAGTGGATGGTTACTAGCTCCTTTTCTGCTCCCTTTCCCGGATATCCCAAGTATCTTTGGGCTGGCTGTGATGGACTGAGGTCCATTATTAGCCCAAGAACCTTCAGGCGGGGCAGTGTCGTGGTTGGCCAGGTGTGTGCGGCAGGTGGTTTCCCAAGTGTCTTCGGGATGAGGCCCAGGTGTCTTCGGGCATGGCAGTGGATCCTTTAGCCCAGGTGTCTTCGGGCGTGGTGGTGGTTGTTCTGGCCTAGGTGTTTGCAGGCATGGTTACGTGTGACAGTTGTGGCCCAGCTGTGTGCGGGCGGGATTCGGCAGTGGGACTGCGTGCAGTTGTGGCCCAGGTGTGTGCGGGCGGGATTCGGCAGTGGGACTGCGTGCGGTTGTGGCCCAGGTGTGTGCGGGCGGGTGTGGCAATGGGACTGCAGTGAGAATGGCGGGATTGGTCCGATGCGTAGGATGTCTCAATAACCAGTGGGAAAGTGGCACGGGGTACCCAAACATCGATGTACTATTATATTATATTACTTGACTTGCGTTATTTGGGGAGTGTGCCTTGGTGAGGCTTGGGTGGATAGTTTACCTTGATAGGTGTTTGGTTTACTTCTTTTCTCACGGTACTTTAGCACATTCCCCCACTTGTGCATGAGAGTCTTTGGTTTTCCCTACTGAGTGTACTTGTATGCTCACCCTACGTATATAAAACTGCTTTCAGGTTTCCAGGAGGACTTCGGGGATCGCGCAGGACCTTACTAGCTCGGATCCTTGGAGCAGTTGCAGTTGTCGTTTCTTTTTTTTTCTTTCTTTGGTACTTACCTTTGTAGTCACCTTTTTGCACTTCGTGGCTTTTTTATTTTGAAACATGAATGTGGGAATGGTTTATTTTTGGCTTTACTTTTCTTTCTACCTTAGTGTTGTGGGGTTTTCTTCTTCTTATCTCTTGATCCTATAAAATAAAAAGGGTAATACCTTCCATTTGTGTGACATTTCCATACCCTTGGTGCTAGTCGCCACTCCGGGACCTATTGAAGGCGGGTTTCGGGGGTCATTATCTCTCCTTCAACTTAAATAAGGAAGGGCCTGACAATCTGATGACCCTTTCCTCCTTTTGGTGAAGGCGGGTAATGACATTATTCGTTACAACTTGAGTAAGTTGTCCCAATATGGTCATCATCTGATCTGCTCCAACATTGACTGTGTTGACTTGCTCAGTAGGGAGATACCTACCTTGCCCACGAGTATTGATTCTCATTCTTCCATTAGATGTCATTTCTAAATAATGGGATACACTAGATTAGTTTATGAATCTCAAAAGAAAAGCACTCAACATTGATTGAAATTATATGCATAGCTAATATTATAAACATGGTTTCTATGAGGAAAAATTTACATTAAACTCCTTCATAATTTCTTGTAAAGAAAATATGAATTATCCTAAGCATATCCCCTGAGAGTGTCGTAACCAAGAGTGCAGCAAGGCCCGTTGTCATGCACCAGTTCCTATTTGAGTCTAGCTCAAAGTGGTGTTTTTGGGTTTTACCCCTATATACATATGTGCTAGAGCCACCTCTACCTGCTCATATCCAGACAGGGATGCGTTGCTTAAAAAGATCCACATAATCTATTCCTTACCAAAATACCAGGACGTTCTTGTATGTTTATCCTCAAATACTGCCTTAGGGCTTTATTCCTTACTATACATTTCCTACTCTAGTTTCCAAGTTTCCTACTAAACTTCCTCTGATACCAACTGTAACACCCCGACCCCTCTAGGCTGGAGCTGATGCATTACTTGTGATATTGGCATGGTTAGAAGGAATGAAAATCCCAAAGTAATGATTAGTTTATTATTCTTGAAGAAACTAGATACATATATGTAACACAAATTACATTTAAAAATGTTACAGGATACAATACATAACAAAAATAAAAACTGCATCCACAAGAACTCAGTAAATGACTTTGTCTTCATAACCTGTTGAGGGTAAACAATGAAACGGGTAAGATTAAATGCTTAGTAAGGGTTATAAATAGTGGAAACTTGAGTAAAATAATAAGATAATCATAATCAATCTGACTTAAACAATATGGCATAGTGAATAAATGAAAATCTAATTCCATTAATATACTGAGAATGAAACTGCATCCATAGATTTTGTCATAGTGAAAAACTCATGGATAATAATAATAAGTGAAAATGAATAAATAGAGTGCTTATTATTTTGACATCATGTATCTGGAACATGAAACCATAATACTATAAAAATGGTTTAGTTCTATGGGTAGAAACCCATCTGATTTTTGGAAACAAACTCGAAGGGTTTATCGCCAACTGATTTGTGTCATGAGACCTACCGATGCATCGAGGGGATATAGCGGGCCCCACCCGCCACTGAATGTACAAATAATTATTTATACATTGATTCAATACAAGATAAATATTCATTTTAAATATTCGTATAGAGTAGAGTATACAGATTCATCAATATTTCCATAGTTAAAATAACTTTCCAAATAAACACCGTATGTAAAATGGTATACAGTTTAGACAAAAAACATATCCACGATATGAGATTATGGATATATAATATAAATATAATTTCAAAAGAAAAGTGATCTCAAATGGACAGTATGTACACCACATAAGGATTATTAGGTGCACAACACAAAGTTAGTCACAATAAAATAGTAGTTGAGACAAAGTCTTCTACCATAATATATTCTATCGAATCATATGACCAGAATATAATAACCATCTAATGAATCATTGAATAAAATTAATATAAATATAATCATGTTATTATATATTAAATTACAGTACACATATACCACATACAAGAAATAAGTGGCGAACATTGAAAATCTCATACAAAAAAAGTGAGATGAGAAACCACTTACAAACATTTCGATACGGTAACAAGTGTTCTTGTGAGGGATTAATGAAAGGTAAAAGGTTATCCCATTATTTATATATCATTATGGAAGTATGGGGAAGGTGAGAAAACATAACCCATCAATAGGTATTAAAAATAAAAGAGCACAACATAGGGGATATTCTTGAACAAAAGTGAGAGAAATGATCCCTTACCTTATGCTCGAAGGTGTTCTTGATTGTTCTTAACGATCTGGATAATCAAATTTAGATTCATTAATTAATAATTCCAGAACCTAATAAATATTAAATTGATATGTTATAACCTTATTAAGTTCATTAATGGCCTTTTTTATGGGTTTAAGAGATTCAATTTTATTGTTTTGGAAGCATTTTCTTTCTTGGTTTCATGATTTGTTTTCTTGTATTCATGAATGGAAGTTGGTTTCAAATATGGTTAAACATAAAGAATTGTTAATATACATTATTAGTGAAATTAAAGAGATATAAATGATTATATAGTTATTCTGGTTATATAACATGTGGATGACTCATTCGATGAGTTAAAAATAAACGCTTGAATTTGGCTTGGCAGTTTTGTGCTCAATAAACTTGTTTTGTATTATTATTCCATATTATGTATGTGTAAAGATTTCAGAACATTAATCAAGATAAAATACATATATTATGACCTAGTTCAACCATAAATATGGTTTCATGACCAGTAATGAAGGAACAATTGAAGAACGAAACTTCGTCGTCCACAAAGGTTATAAATTGGAACCTCATGGACGTTGATTTCATTTATAAAAATAAAAGGGAGGGAGTAAGAATATTGATGATGGTTCTTCCATTCACATGATATAAATCCTGTATATAGATGATACTGGAGTTATCATGATCATTTTTACATAGGAGGTGAGGAGAGGATATGTAGAGACCCAAAGCTTGACGTACAAAGAAATTACTTTACTTTTCCGGAATACTTAATACATAACAAAAACAAACACACAAGGACCATAATAGTTTAGTGTCTTTGGAAATTCGGAACATAATCTTCTAATCATGGTGAAAGATCTTCAACATCTCCTATAAAGATCTTCCCATTTTTGTTTTCTTACCTAAAACCTTTCTTTATATCCCGGGGAAAATAAAACATAAAAAGGGTGAGCTCAAATGCTCAATAAGGGTAAGCATGGAAAAAATGAAACAAACCATACACATTTGAACTTCAAAACATGAACATAATGTTTAAACATCAAATTATTGAGAAATGACATAAAATATGGTAGTTCATAAGGCATAGATCATAAATAAACATTAATCATGATAAAATATCATGGGAACAAAACATGTAATTGTGGCAACCATTAATCACATGTTATGATTTCCATAGTAGCCAAGACATTGCTGCCAAGACCATCTTAGTGGACAAAGTCCCTTTCTGAATCGATTTCACTCCTCGTTCCAGTCCTGTATTACTAAACCGGTTTAACTTTCGATTCCATCCAAGTCTATCTCATGAGATATAAATATTTACCCAAAGCATTGGAGGGAGATATAGGTCCCACCCATCTCATATTGAAATCATTCTTACGTGTGCCACAAAACAGTCATAAATCATTCATCATAACCCAAAGAATAAATTGGGTTTCATAAACATCATTCCATCATAACATAATCTATATAAAACAAATGGATATCATTTGATCATAAGAAAAGTGAAACCATATAAATCATGGAGACATTCTACTTGAAACATACACATATGAAATAATTTAATCTTAGACGGAAAATGGTTTTTATAAAGCACTTGAAATAAATTCTTGAGGAAAATATCCTTTCTTCTTGAAAATCGTTTTCTTTTCACAAAATTCCATTCAATTTTAAAAGAAACGGATTTTGTTAAAAATAGTCATGAAATCTTGTAGAGTAAGCTTCATGAAAATAAGGCGTTATGAAACTGTAAAAATCTATTCATGCTGTATAAGTTAAAAAAAACATTCTTCTCGTACTTTTGTCGGAAAAGTCAAAAAGTACCACGTATGGTAAGCAAAAGAAATATTCCATCCATAACACAAAGTAAAAGTCAAAGAGGGGTGAACATGACTTTAAAAATGCAAAAAATAATATTAAAAACTTTATGAAAAACATTTTTATGGTCATGGATAAAAAATATAACCCCAGTAAATACTTACGAATAAAGAATCTCGGATAAAAACGAGATTGGAAAAGTTATCCATTACCTTATGTCCGATTTACTTCGTATGTATCTGAACCTCCTGTATAATTATTTAACTAATGTCATTGAATTATTATAGAATCATAGTACTTGTTATAATATATGGTTCACTTAGGTATTTATATTACTCGTTCATTTGTCAATTCCACATTAAAGTAGCGTTTTGGGTAAAATTGTTTCATTTATCGTACGTGTTTGGACTTGTTGTTTTTGATATTATTATTACTTATATCATGATTTACTTACTTACAGAATGTAAAACATGATTTATATATCATATATATTCAGTATATATATATATATAATAGATAGATAAATGAAATGAAACACACCGTTCATGGAGACGGTAGACCGTACGTACGCATGAACACTGTTTTCCTTTCTTTATTGACTTGAATGGAAGAAAGTAGATGATATATATATATATACATACATAAATTAAGTATCTTAATTATGTCATATACTTCATTATTATTCATTATATATACTTTATAATCATTCTTGAATGGTTAACATGGAGAATGAATCTCATCGCATCGTGGAGACGGTAGTCCGTACGTACGCACGAGCGATGATATCATTCCCATGATCGTGAAATTGTATTAAAGTGTATGTATAATATTTAAGAATCAATATCAATTTAAAATAATCATATATGGTTATTTATTTACACCATTATACCCATCCAAGTAAGGTGGTGGTCAAAAACAGATTACACCATGGCGTGGAGACGGTATTCCGTACGTACGCACGCTCGGTGATTTCGTTTTCCGTAGGATGGATAGAAGGTGAAATATGGTTGTTTAATATTTATAATAACATATCAGTATATATGTAATACTTATGTTATTACTTTATAATGATACAAATAAAGAATAAGAAGTAGAAGAAGAAACAAACTTGAGAGAATCGGAAGAAGAGATTACCTCTTCTTCGACGCACCTCCTTTAAGATTCCTCTTAAGGAAGTAGAGTTGGTATTTTGAGAAGAAAAAAACCTCTAGAATGTTTCTAGGGAAGTGGAGAAGAGAAATTGGTAGGGGTTGGCCGAGCTTCAAGGCTCAAAAGGGTTTGAATAGAAGAGGGAAGGGGTGCCCTTTTTATAAGGGAGGCAAGGGGTACCTTAGGAAAACTTAAAATATTATTTTATAATAAAGTCATATTCGGTTTTTAATAGCTTCAAATTGATTTATTTATAAGATAAGGTTGGTATGGGTCGAAATAATCTAAACCAAAATATTTTAGACAAGTTTAGGTTACTATTTTATCCTTATCATTTAGATTTAACTCTAAGTTAAATAATTTAACTTTTACCGTGTCTTTTTGTTTTCTTACACTATAAGGTTAATAAACTTACTATAACAAGACAATAGAACCCCAAGTGGTTCATTATTAATATTTATATCCTTATCTAAGTCATTTGACCGAACCTTAGATTTTAGGAATAAAATAACAATTAATAATATATTATTTGTTTTAAAAACTATTTTATGTCAATTTTGACACTATTTGGTACTTGATTTTTTTTGAAAGTCATAACAGCATGATTAGTTCGAAAAAGTAAATTAAATCAATACTAACATGTCATATTAACCTATAACATTAGTTTAATTCATAAAAAGTCTAAAATTAAATTTATTTGGGTATTTATAACATCAATTATGTTAATATTTCATTAATAAGGTAATTACTGCATCATCATTGTGTCATAAATAAATTAAATTATTTAATGTCTAAAAATTATAAATAAAATACCATTATGTAGGAAATATTTTTAGATTTCTAATGAATATTTATAGTCTAATTTATCTTATGTATAACCCTATATTAAAAATTTTTAGTTATTAAACTTTGATTTTAACTATTTTACTTCTTCTTTAAATAAAATAATAATAAATGTCCTAATCTAATACAAATGGACCTAAAGGGTAATAGTTTATCCCTAAGGTTGTTTTTGGTCGGACTAAACTTATACAATAGAATTAGGACATGTTTTAGGGTAATAATAATATCAATTTTACCCTAAATTACCCAATTTACTTTTAACCGTGGTAAATAAAAGTAAAAAGTTACTATTTACCAAAAATTATTTTTATCTTATTGAACCACATTTTACTACTTGATGTTAACCATGTCTCTCATATTTTCTAAATTCCACTCACAGAAATGGTAAAATTAAGTTTTATGTAAATTTTCAAACTCTCCTAGGAGGTGGGTAAAAGACGGTGAAAAGTTCAATAAACTTTTTATATATCTAAAATTATTATAAAATGACTCCAATGAATTACATTGAACTTATATAGGTATTATGTATCAATTTTGACCTAAAATAAATTTAAATAAAACAAATAATTATTTATACAAAAAGTCGGTTTTAAATAGTAACCCAGTGTTTTCACTATTTATCAAAAATTGAAAGTTTTCAGAAAAATACCAAAATTTCACCCTAGGCTAATTTCGATATTCCGAATCCAAAAATGAAGTCCATTTTGAAAGATAAAATTTATAAAATTTCAAAAGGTGGGTATTACTATTCCTAACGGCTAGTTTGTAATAATATTATAATAATATATCGTTTAGTGAAACTCAGTATTGCGTACTACACACGCTATCGAGGAAGGTCTTGATTGCGTGTAATGCAAGCCGAGTCAGGGTTGCATGTAGTGAAAGCTTCGTTTGGTGTTGTGTATAACATAATAAAAACTTATTTAATTTATACATTAAACAAAATCTATACTTAATGTTGCGTAGAATAATTTCTACAAAACGAACTTGAAAATGTGTGTAACATGAGCCAAGAATAGTGTTGTGTATACTGCAAGCTAATACAGTGTTGCATATAGTACAATATAATCTTGGTGTAGTGTATAATAGAACACATAAAATAAATAAAAAATAATATATCTCATAAAATCTCGGGTTGTTACAGGATAACAAATGAAGATAAATTCAAATGAAACTAAAAGAAAAAGAATGATGTTTTACCTCTTGAAATAACTTCCTCGAGAACCTCATTAAGGGAAGGGATTTTGGTCTTTTGGAAAGACCAAAAGCTTCCTGGTTGTGGGGATAGACTAGGAAAGGGTATTTGGGTAGAACTTTTAGGAGCTTCAAGGCTTAGAGGAGTGAAGAGAAGAGGGAGTGGTGAGGGGTTTTTATAGTGGAGGAGAGGGCTAAATTTTGAATATTTAATTCATTATTTTATTATTTCCCTCAAGACAACCAATAGTGTTGTTTCATGTGACCCCTAATAGTAATAAGTGCGTGTGAGTTCGAACCAAGTGGCCTTACATCACTTATGAGGTCATAAATAGTGTATTTAATTGATAATTTGTATATACGGTATTTTATCGTATTTCACTATTCATCAAAAATTCTAGAATTTCAGAAAAATATGAAAAATTTACCCTAACCATTTTCTAGCATGTAGAATTCAAAAATGAACTCCATTTTTAAAAACTAATTTTCTAAATATTATTAATTTAATTTTTAAATAAAGTCATAGTTAATTCGAAAAATAACAATCTTAAAGGTGCAATTAATTTTATTTCTCATTGAAAAACTAATTAAGATCTCATTATCTTATTGTCTTAAGAAAATAAAATAATATTATTATTTAATATTCATAAGGGTATTATTACTATTCATATTACTATTCATAAGGGTATGTTACTATTCACCAAAAATTAAGTTTATTCTATCAGACAACAAATGACTTACTGATCACAACTCTAGATGACAATTTTTTGAAATTCAAAACATAGAAGTGGAAAATTTATATTTAATGGCTTGGTTTTGACTATCTTCTAAATAACCTAGTGTTGTTTCAAAGAGACACAGTGATGAATAGAATGTATTTAAGAGAAACATACCATAAAATGTTTGGGGTGTTATATTTCCCCTCTTTTATTTATTGATAGAACAAACAATGAAATTATGTTACATTTCATGTATGTGATATGTCATGTGAGTTCACTGTATAAAGTAGGGACCATTCTGGGTGGTTTAGACTAGTACCCGACATGTTTTCTCTATGTACAAGTGGTGTACTTATTTAATTTCCAATAAAATTTATTTATTTTTTTTAAAATTATAGAGGATGAGAGTCTCCAAGATAGATTGGATGGAGATTCAAATAAAATGAATTAATTGATTAATCATATAATTAATTGAATTAATTCACACATTTTTTTTCTTAATGAATAATGACTTGAAATGAATGATAGCCATTTTTTTGAATGTTTAGTTGTTGATTGTATATGGCTAATCATGATATTATACCAGACCTATATACATGTTGGTTTTATTTCATTTAATATTAATTGCATGGGTTTTTGAATATTTTTATTATTAAATTAATTTTTTTAGCCAACATGTTATCTCTCCCTCCCTCATTATGTAAGACCTAAATGTCCAATGTTGTTTTATGTAAATTTTCCTTAAATAATCCTTTTGTTACCATCACCAATGTTTGAGTATAAAACATTTTTAATGGAAGAATTATTCAGGAATATGGAGGCAGTTAAAGACAAAGCTGAGGTGAAACCAACCCAGGTGATATATAGGAGGATAGGTGTAATACTTCAACTAATTACCTAATTGAAACAAGGAGTTATTTTTCACCAAGGAAATAGATTAATTTATTATCCTCTCAATAAATAAACCATTAGACAAACTCATGGTAAATTCATTCATTTATTTTATTTCATTATTGTTCATGGTTTGTTTTATGGATGATAGACTGTGATCACATAAATAATTTAATTTAACAAGAAAATATGAAATTAAAATAAAAAATTAGGTATAAATGTTTTATCATGACATGTTTAATATCTTAAGTAATTTCCAATTAATATTAACAAGACATGTAAATGGATAAAATAATAAAATTTATTCATAATAACAGAAATCTATCTATCAAATATTAATCCAATCCAAGCCTTTTATTATCTTAATTAAGATAGAACCATTGTTAAAGTATTGGTTAGACCTATATTAGGGTCACTTTTCATAATCAGTAAGTCTTAACTAAGATAGTGGTTTAGCTTAACTGAATCTGTATTGGGTTTAATGGATATATTTTATCCAATAAAAGTTTGGAGGCAAGTGTTAAGGAAATTTGTGTTAATATTTTTGGATTGGGGATTCCACTCAACGAATCAAAGAGATGATAGTTTTTAGTTGGTAAAACCATCTACCTATATAATTTATTATAAATTTAATGTACCATACCTAGATTATAATAAGGAAAATAAGGATCCATGACACTAGAATATCCATGATATATGAAATTCTTAATACAATTGTGATGGTTATTAAGTTTGGAAAAATAGTGGGAGACTAATAAAATTTAATTTATTATGTCAAATTTAGTAATAAAATGAAATACAAATAATATTTACTCATATTATTTTAGTATAATGGTTACTTATTAAAATAATTTATCCCTATGATCAACTATGGAAAAAGAAGATCTCCTTACTAGAAGCAACTTACAGGAATGGTTCAAACACTTATGGGTTGTATTGTGCTTTGAATATAAGTCTTACATTCTAGAATCCCTAGTCTCACTGATCTTCCTTATAAGGAGGTGATTGATGAGGAGTTGATTTTCTAAAAATAACATATTACTTACGAAATATATTTTTAATGTTTGACGCTATCATCCATGTCTAGTGAACTCATGTAGTGGAATGAAAACACGGATGCCTATGGCATGCTCATCCATCTAAGTGATCTTTATCATGATAGATAGATATATATATATATATATGATAATTATTTGAGATATTCAAGGTTATATTCATATTAAAACTTGGATATGGTTCCCAATATAAGTCTGACATAGTAAAACTCATTAGCAACATCGAGTGTTTATAAGTTCTAGTGTTTAATCTGTTAGAAGAATTGTGCATTGATCTCATTATTTAATCACTCCCTTAGAGATTATCTATTTTTGTTTTTAAATTTCAATATGAATAACATTGAGAATTTTTTACCATATATCCTCACTCTACTTCACAATGTTGATAAGGACATAAAGTACACAAAGCAATATTTTATTATGGTGAATAAAAGGAAGGACAAAGAGAAAATCCCTAATACTGACATTAAGATTAAGGCTTCTTAAAAATTCCCTTCCAAGAAGTAGAGGATCAAGGGGTAAGGAAGTGAACATGAATTTGTTGATTTCACACATGGTAGGAATGTCCAGTAGTGAAAAACTACACCCAGAAAAAGAAGAAAGGGGAATATTTAGGTGCATTTTTATTGAGTGAAATCTATCTATTTTTTCTAATTGTGTATTAGATACAATTTTTGGTGCTCATATATGATTAAAATATAGAAATAAAGAATATTCTGGAAGATTATCATAGTGAGGTGAATCTATCAGTAAACAATAATTTTAGACTTGCTTTTGGTGTCTATTGGAGACTACCAACTCTATGTAAAATCACCTTTTTAATAATTTTTTAAACATAATTCATTAACAAAATATTACATTAATAACTTCAAAGGATCCATTGAGCTATAGTGTCTTGGAAACTAGGTATATAATGCAACAAGTACACAAGGAAAACAGAATCATTAATATTTTTTAATCCTCTTAAACAAATCATTTATTATTCTATTATAGCTCACCTCATTGCATGTGATTTCCTAAGGACATATATCAATAGAAAATGGTGATCATAAATCCTAGTAAGGGATAAAAAATGAAATGTAACATGAGAAATTAAAATAGATAAAACACAAGGCATAACATGAGAGTATAATTATGTGATACATAACATGGAAATGTGGCCAAAAAATAAAAATAATATATTCATAAGCATATTACTAAGGATTAATACTAATGTATCATAAAACAAATTACCAAGGTAATTCACTAATGTATCATAAAACACGTCATATATAGATATTAATTATTTACCCAATAAATTGGAGTTCTATCAGGGAACACCATTTATATGTATTGATTCATGTGTGAAACATAAATCAAAATAAATAATTTCATTAATAACTCATAGAGGATAAATAATGGGTTTCACATAAAATAATTAAACACATAAGTTCTTAAAGAATTAAACATTTCATAGTTTTTAATCCATGAGAATGGAATATGGGTTTAATACATATAAATACCGAATAAATGATGTATAATTATATATATATATAAATACTATTTAATAAAAATAGGTTTGGGAATTCATAACATAAAAAGATATTCATGAAAAATTGAAGGATGATTTCGAAATTATAACGAGTATACAAAGTGGTTTATGGAATGTGATTAATGAGAGATAATGGAAGTATCCAATTGAAAAAAAATTAGATAGTAATGGAATGAACATAATAGGATGAGAACAAAAAAAATTTGAAATTTGAAGACTAACTACAAAGGAAGTACTTAGATAAAAAGAAGAAGAAGAGAATCCCTTACCTTGCGAGATAGCTTCTTAATGCCCGATGATAGTTCCTTGGAACCTTTGAAACAAATTGGAAAGGATATAGAGAGGTAAAATGAGGAGAAATTCATGATTAATAGATTAAAACTAAATAAAACTGGGTGTATAATTGTGAATTTATACTAAAATTAGGAGAATTGTTTATTATTTTTTAAATATAGTCCTTAGAATTCTAGGTTGTGGAAAATGGAAAACCATTAGCTTACCCATGGTTTTGGATTAGGTATTATGATATAAAGAAGGTTTTTTTGAAATATTTGAGTTTCATAACCAAGATTCAGTATTTTATATTACTTTTGGCATAGGAAAATAAATTTTCCACAAAAATAACATTTTTATAACCATAATTTCCATTATAGACTTCGGAAAGATATTTATAGGCTTTGAAATTCATTTTAATTCATTAAAATACAATATATTAATAAAATTATTATTATTTTCATAGATTGTATTTTATTAATTATCAAATCATTATTATATATTTATGAAGTCATAAAACATATCAAAAACACAAAACTATATTTCTACTATTCATTAGAAAATGAAGTATTTTAGAAAACTATACAAATTTCACCCTAATGTAATCTCAATGTGATGATTTATAATATAATTTATATTTTATCAAAATAATTTTATAAATATGATAAATTTAAATTTTAAGTAAAAATACTTATTTATTGAAAAATAAGAGTTTTTATGACAAAATCAACTTTCTGGCCCTTATAAAAGTTACCTAGGGTATTTTAAGATTATATTATCATTTTTATTTTCATAAATAGTGTTTTATAATGACATTTATTGAAAATAAATTTTATTTATAATACATTAATATATTATAAAAGTGTATTTTTATTACATATTTTATGTAAATACAATTATTTTTTATTTATATTTGAAAATCTATTTATCATATTCATCATATGTTCATGTGTATTTTATTTAATAAAATAATAATGAAGATGGTATTGGAGAAACCAATATTCCATGTCTAAAAATAAAATTACATTTTTATAACACTAATTTCTAGATATAAAACCCCTTATTACATTGGTATATGCCCTAAGTGTAAGTTGTGTGATAGTGGTACTTTCATGGGGAGGGTCAGTTAACATTGACCTGGTAGTGATCTCCACTAGCTTAAACTTTTCTAGTAGATGATTCTGGTCAAGACTTACTTATCGAATCTATTCATGGTCTTGGTCATGGTAAAATCCCATAGATTCTACCTCCCTCCCAAGTTCTGATAAATGGGATTCAAAAGGAATGATCTTACTAGTTGAGGCCACCGTTTCTACCTTATGTATCAATTATCTTTTGTCATTGCCCTTTATATACACTAATTTTAATGGAAACATTATTATGAATGGTCATAACTACCAATAGTCGTATTTACTAATGATCATATTGAACAACAATCCAATTAACTAATGGCCAGGTAATGGTCAGATCGTAATTGTCACTTTTCCATTTATACCCTATATATAATCCACTATTCTTATACTTAAACATTAATTAATTTTCTTACAAAAAATTGACACTTACTCTGATAATTTCAATCATATTACTAACTCTTATATTTATTTTTATTATTTTTACAGTAGGATAGATCTTTATTATAAAATTAAATCCTATGGAGTTTACATTAGTACATGAATTGTTCTTTTTTGACTATCTCCATATATTGTTTCTAGTTATTATATTCAATATTAACTATTCATAAGTAATATTCTTATGAAATGTAACAGCCTTTATAAGTCCTCATAATAAAATAGACATTGTTAAATAAGAGTTATTAACAACATTAATAATTACTATGTCGTTACAACCTCATGGTGCCGACTGTAATGATTTTGGTTTTGAAATATTTTTATTATGTTCCCTCAGTTTCTAAAAGATTTATTTCTAAGCCTAAACTTGATATATATGTTTTTTTTCAATTTTTTAAATAAAATTTTCTTTTATTACAAATAAATAATTTTTTATGGTAAGGAACATTTAAATAATGTTATTTATCTGTTTGATTACACAAACCAAGTAAGGAAATTTGATAATGAATCAGGATTGCATAACTCATATAATACTAATTTGTGGAAGCATTGGCTAGGTCATTTAAACAAAAAGAACTTGACCATATTGAACCAAAATTTATATTTGGTTTTTTTTTGAGCTAAAACCACTTGGTTCATGCCACACTTTTTTGAAAGGTAAAATGAATAAATCCCCATTTAGTGGAATAGGTGAAAGGGTCACAAAGCTTCTTAAATTGGTATATACAGATGTATGTGGACCATTTTAAGTTTAAGAAATGGTAATATAGTCATACTTCATAACTTTTACTCATGACTATAGTAGATATGGATATGTGTACTTAATGAGGTATAAGTTAAATTATTTTGAGAAATTCAATGAATATAATAATTAAGTTGAGAATCATCTTTTTTAAAAAGTAAAAAACATTTTTTATATCGAGATAGAGAATATCTTAACTATGTATTTATTTAAATTATATGGGAGTTTCGGTTTTTTTGCAACTTAATATTCTTTATATTCCATAATGGAACAATGTAAGTGAATGGAGAAACCACACCCTATCTGACATGGTGATATCAATGATGATTCATGCTATTATCCCATTATCCTCTTGGGGATATGCATTATAAAAAACAACACACCTTCCAAAATGGGAACCAATTAAAGAATAAAATGAAATTCTATATGATATTTGGTATATAAATATCCTATGTTGTTATACATATAAGTATAGGGTTAAAAGATATTAAGGCAATTTCAAGAAATAAAATTTCACCCTGAGGCACTAAGTGTATCTTTATAGGATACCCCAAGAAAAAAAGATGATATTAACTATAAAAACCATAATATAATAAGTTTTTGGTTGATATATGTCCAACATTAATTTAGTGGGATCATATCTATAAAATAGATAATGGGAGAGATATAATATTTGATGAAGTCCAAGCTCGAGATATATAATAGTTGACATAGGAACGGATTCCACAAAGATCCATGGAAGAGGAAGATTTAGAGACATAATTACTATATAGGAGTAAAAGATATGTAATAGAACCTAAAAGATATAGTTTTATATTAACTGAGGATTATAAATCTTTTTTAGTTGATAATAATGATCCTATAACCTATAAAGAAGTAGTAAGTAACATAAAAGAAACTAAATGTAAAGAAGCCATAAATTCTGAAACAGATTCCATATACCAAAACCAATTATGGATTTTGGTATATCCTCTAGTGGATGTAAAGGCCCTTGGGTTCAAATGGGTATTCAATAAGAAAATGGGCATGGATATACAAGTCAGGAACTATAAGGCATGATTGGTTGCAAAATTGTTTAAAAGATGTCAAGGCATTAAATACAATGAACTATTCTCACTAGTTTCTATAATAAAATCCATCAAAAATTATAATTTCCAAATTGGCCTTCTATTATTATGATATTTGGAATATGAATTTCAAAATATCACTCCTTAATGAGAAACTTTAGGAAGATGTCAATAATACACAACCAGAATGGTTTGTGACTCCAAAGGATTCCAACAAGGTATGAAAGTTAGAGAGATCCATTTATGGATTAAAGAAAGAATCCAAGTCATGGAATATTTGGTTTGATGAATCCATAAAGGAATTTATATTCTTAAAAATCGAATGTGATCCTTGTGTCTATATCTAGTTTAATGGTAGCGTGATCATTTTCTTTGTAGCATATGTTTATAACATATTAATTATAGAAAATAAGATAACAGTCATACATTTTTTCAAGAAATGGTTAAATAATTTATTATCCATGAAATAATTAGGTGAAACAACATATATTCTTGAGATTAATACAAAGTATGTACATTGATAAGATACTAAAGATATTTAGTATGGAAAAACCCAAGAGGGTATTTTTTTCCAAAGTCAAATGAAATTCATCTTTCCAAGAAAATATGACCACAAATATATAGGGATATACAAAGTTTAATAAGTATTCTACACACATAAGTGACTAGAATAGTCATGTATAACATGTTATGTACGATGTTAGATGTTTTCTGTGCCTTAAGATTAATAGGAATATATTAAGATGACCTAGATGACAACAATTGGATTCGAGTAAATATTATCCTTAATATGTGAGGTATACTAAGGATACATTACTGGTCATTGGAGGGGATAAAGAACTAGGTTTTAGGGTATATAAAGATTTTAGTTTCCAAACATATCAAGAAAATATAAAATTACAGTCAGGATACATATTCACTCTCAATGGAGGTATTTTGACATGAAAGAGCTCAGATAAATCCGTGGTTTCTAATTATGAAATGAAAGTATATTGTGTCTTATAATGGATAAATGTAAGCATTTTGGATACAAAATTGAATCCAAGAGATTGATATGGTTCCTAGTAGTATTGGCCATGTCACACTCTATTATAACGATACTACAGTGGTGGATCTTGTAAAGGAGTTAGTTAAAGCACATACTCCCAAAATACCATTTGTTTTGGATGTTTTCCTAGAGTGGTGATGTCAAATTGAATATAGTTTCCATGGAAGATAATAGTGAGGACCCCTTAACTAAATCCTTAACTCAGTAGAAACATTATTATCATATGAGAGCTAGTAGACTAAAATTTGTTAGTAGTTTTCTCTATTCCAAGTGGGAGTGTATTGGAGTTGGTGTCCAAGAATAAAATATTTATACTTTATATTACATTTATATTAAAATAAGTGAATATTAATTAAATATATTATTATATATTATTCATTTTTTATATGAATTTAGAGTAATAATGTCATATAGTATCATTTACATTGAAAAGATCATAACAACTTCTTATAATGATGATAACCTTGAAATTTGATGATAATATTCTTAAATATTGTTCTATGATGAGTTAATATTCTATAATGGGTTTCATAGAATGTTTATGGTCTTGTTCAAGTACTCATAAACAGACAAGAGTTCATCTTAAGAAGTTAAAACCTGGTAATATCTAACTTAGAAGATCATAAGAAGAAACCCACCTATATGGAATCCAAATGGTTATTTGACATTGAATTTTTATATCTAAAATCATGTGTAATGATCCTTATAATTTAATATTATTATTAATATATATCATAATTCAAGTACTTATACTTATTTCCATAAACCATGATACTATAAATTCATAGAGAATTTGAGTACATTGGGTGCATTTGGAGTGATATACTATAAATGAATAACTAGAGGAAGGATTTATCTATTTTAATCTTAATTAAAGCTGATATCTCAGATATTTTATTGAAATAGAAACATCACATTAAATTATAGACCATGGTGTATTTATGAGTTTATTTTATATAGTCAAAGAAAGATATAACAATCATATAAGGTGATGGCGTGAGTGTGCCACCTGCTTGATGAGATATAGAGACAAAGTGATTATATTACATAATGACCTTTCATAGGTGGTTTTCATCTTTATGGAATTAACTTATTGCTATACTAGTTCCTCGACCCATTTCTAGACTGTAATATTGGATATTAGGAAAGCCCAGATAATTCCAATGAGAAAGATGCACAGAGGGTCACAAACTAAGTGTATCTTGTGATCTCAATTAATTTTTTTAAGAGATAGAATAAATAGTATTCTCAAGAGTGTGGAATATTATTTATTTAGGATATTTTATTTGATAAAAAATATTAAATTAATATTTATTAGATAGATAATTAATTATTATAAAAATATATAATTCTTATTTATAACTTTTATTCATAATTTAATAAATAATTAATCATCAAAAAAATAATTTTATAGCTATATAAATATTAAATAAATATTTATTCCTAAAACTGAGAATTAAATATTTATTTGTATATTTATTTATTGAATGAATAATATTTCTTTAAATATTTATTCAATAATTAAATAAATTAATAGGAGGATTAATAGGCCAAGTTATGGGTTTGGTGATAAGTATTTATTTACCATACTATAAAATAATATTTATTTTTGCACAGGTTTATGCAAACCATGAGAAAAAATAATAATACTATTATTTTACATGACATAGGGATCTTGATGGGTTTAATATATTATTAAGGGTTTATTTTCAATTAATAAATATTTAACCCTGACCTTGAGTCTATAAATAGACTTCTATGTCATTTGTGAAGAGGTTAATCATCATGCACAACATTGATTTCCTAGAGAATTATCTCTCAATAAAGAAATTATCTAGGTTTTTCTCTCAAGATCAAGAGAAACAATTCCCATTCCTATTTTACATTCAATATTGATAAGAAAAAGAGATATTTTTCTAGGCCCCAATAAATCTGAAGTGAGAAAGTTGAACAAAGAAGATAATCAGTCAGCTTCTCTAGCACCTAGTGTTTCATTAGTATTGGTCAAAGATTAAAAGATCATGCATAGATCACTACTAGTGGGGATTGTTTTGGTTACTTGTGATGTAATCAAGATACATGAAATGATTTTGAATGATCAACACTATCAATGAAGAATTAACTCAAGTTCTAGGTGATATTTTCTTCTTGTGTTTTAAATTAATTATAAATTTAACATGAAAGGATCCTCTTGGTTTCAAAACCCTTTTTTAATTTCACTAGAAATATTTTTGTTGGTCATGTTGTTTCACATAATTCACATTGTGAATTATCCAATGAATTTTATAAAATACGAGTTGGATATTTCCTAATAAGTTTTTTTCCTTCTTCCAAAACCTTCAAAAGTTTCACACCAGGTTTACCATTCTATTTCAGACATTCCCTGACCTACAGGTTTTGAGTCAATGTGTACCTACTTTCCAAAGATATGATGTATATGGGACATACCTATGACACTATAGTTTTTTCATTGATTGGTTTTATGGGAGGATGTCTCAGCCCTTAAGGGGTCTAGATTCCTAGTTTGAAACTCTCTTATATATTTAATACATGTTCATGAATCCTTCACAGTAATAATATTACAACTGGTTACATCTGTGTAAGTGATTGATTGAAACCATACATCAATGCGATCCCCTATATGTGTTATAGTTTATTCATAATTAATTTTATTATTACTCATACTATTATTTAAATTTATAAAACTAGTAACTTTAGAGTTTATCACTATTTAGGGAGGTGGTAGGTGTTGGGGAGTTGGGATCGAGCCCATGAGATAGGCTTCCTATGCATCCTTATAGAGGGAATCAGGACACATATAGTTTGATGTTTCTTAACAGGACACACAATACCTTTTAAGGTCATATGATTAGGAGTATTGTAGTGAATTTTATAGGCATTCAACTTTGATGAAGTGAATCTCATTTTAAGGTCATAATTTCAACACCAAGTGAAGTAACTTTTGTGGGATTGTGTATAGGAACAATGGAGTTACTTTTAAATTCATGCAACCTAGACTAGCGGTAAACCTTTTGAGGTTATAAAACTATAAAAAAGTGTAGTTTCTTTAAGTCCCTGAGTCTAGGATTAAGTGAAATAACTTTTAATGTTGTGAAATTAAGACACACAATGTGTGTTTTATTGCCATGAATCTATGATTAGTTCCAAGAATTTTAATGTTGATTAGATTAGATTATATGATTTTTTTAAGATCATACACCAATGAATATATGGTAAAATTAATTTAGCAGTGGTCTGTGTGTTATTTTCACACAAGAGGCCCTTTCTGGTTTATCTAGTTTGTTGGTAACTTAATAGGTATGGGTAGGGCTTACACCTTGTAATAGGCCCATAAATGCATGTATACTACAGTGACCTGGGATTTTCAAACATAGATATTACATCTTTTTAGATTAATATTTATTACATTACACAAAAACATGCCTAAGGATTATAATAGTTTAGTGTCTTTGGATAATAGGTAAACAATCTTCTTATTTAATGAAATATGTTAAAAATCTCCAAAAATGATCTTCCCACATAGTTTTCTTCTTCTATATACTATACTTAAAATATTTATTCATAACATGGAGAATGAAAACATAAGAAAGGGAGATCTCAAATGATTATTAAGGGTAAACAAGGGACATATCGATGATCACATAAGAATAACATGAGCATGCGATTAAAATTTTAAAACCATAACCAACATATCATAGATCATAAACATGAGTTATAATATTAATATTGTTAGTTCATAAGACATGATTCATAATGGAATCAAAGTAAATAGTCCATGAGAGTATGACATTGGAATACATAGATTTGTGGCATAAAAATATTCATAGAAATTCATTTCCTTAGTTTCCTAGGATAATTGAAAAAACTGTTATAGTGGAACAAATTTACTCTTCAAACCATCATAGTAGTCAAGGTTCACCCCAAGGACTATCATAGTAGATAAAGTCCCTTATTGAACCGGGTTCACTCCACAATGCATACCTATTTATCTCAAGAAATATCAATATTAACTCAATGAATTGGAGGGATAGATAGGTCCCACCCATCACATAATGAAAATTAAACATACATGTGCCACAAGATCATAAAATATACATCATATCATAAAACAAGAAAAGAAATGGGTTCATAAAAATTTCATCACAACATATCCTATGGACAAAAAATTGGATTTATAATCATTTTATTATTTTATCATAGCATAACCCATAAAAAAAGAAACAGGTTTCATAAGTATTTTATCATGTTATAACTTATGGGAGAGAAATGGTTTTCATGAACATATTTTCATCATAAACACACACAATTCAGATAAAGGATAAGAATGGTATCCTTGGATCATATACCAGGTAAACCATAATTAATATAAAATTCTGTCATCTTAGATGTAAAATTATTTTTAAATATCACTTGGAACATTTCTAGAAGAAAATACCCTTTTCACTTTGAAAATATATTTTTATAAACATAAAACATTTTCAAAATCATTTTCTTCAAAGATAACCCTAGAAAATTATAAAGGAATATTTAAAGACCATTTAAAAAAATTCTTGAGGAAAATAGTATATTTAATTTTAAAAACACTTTTTAAAACATAAAAATTTTCAATACACTTTTCTTTTAAAATAACCTTGAAAACATATGAAGGAATATTTGAACATCATTTAAAATATTTCTTGAGGAAAATTAATTTTCACTTTGAAAATCACCTTTTTAAAACTAAAAGGTGAGAAAAAATTGTTAAAATAATTTTATTTGAAAATAAAATTATAAAATTATAAAATAAGATTTAAGAAAAATAATGGTCTTGATAGAAGAAAATTTTCATTTTTTCTGTACAAGTTAAAACAAATATTCCGTTCACATTTTCGATAAAAGACAAATGGGAATTGTTTTGAAAATAAAATGAATATTCAATTTATTTTTTAAAACAAAAACATGGGTAATAACTTATTTAATAAATACTTTGGAAAATGTTAAATTATTTTTGAAAATATTTTTAGAAAACAAGGATATTAAAGAAAAATGGTTTTTGATCGAAGAGAGAAATAAAGGTATTTTTTATTAAAAACATTATTTTGATCTATTTAATCCTTTAAGAGAGGTAAATTAAAATAAAACATTTATTTTCATGAAATAACTATAGGATAATAAAATTAATGATTTTATTGTGATATATCATAGTATTTTATTATTTTAAACATAAACATAAATAATCCCGATAAACAATGATATTGTATAATAAAACCCTTACCACTTCACTAACATTGAATCATAAGCCCCATGAAAGAATAAAATTAAATAAAACATAAATTATCATGATAATAAATAAATTTATGATATTAAAGGTCAAAGGGGATATATATACACCTCGTAATAGAATATTGGTGCATAACATAATGTATGTCCTAAAGAAGACAAATTAAGAAAAAAATATTTTAACACTTTGAAAACTCTCAAATCGTAAGACCAATTAAATAAAAACATTAAATGAAACTTTAAATATCATGAAAATAATTATATTCATTATATAACATGTAAAATTTGGAGTAAATACACCAAAAAAAAATAAATGAGTTGTGAATATGACATATTTCTCCCAGAAATAAAAGAGTGAATAAAAATCCCTTTCCTTAAGCCTCGACTTCCTTCATACAAATTCAAAACCAATTTAGAATAAATATAGGTTTATTATACATATATTATAAAAAAATACCTATATAATTTATTGTATACATTATTTATTTATGACCTTTTATTACCCATTTATTAACAATTCCTTGTTAAAGTCATGTTTTAGGTAATACAAGTTTTTTTTCATCTATGTTTTGATTTGGTATTTATCGTACTCTTACATTTATCATGGTTTTATAATATATAGAATGATAAACAAGATATATATATATATATATATATCATATATATTCAGTATATATGTATTTATAGTAATCCATAAAAGTTATTGATTGAAAAATAAATACACTGTTCATGGAGAAAATAGGTCGTACGTACGCATAAAAACTCTTTAAATTTTATCAATGGATGAAATTAAAGAAAGGTAAATAATATATTACCATTGAATAAAATTTTTTATGTCATATATGTTGCATATTTTCATTAAAACTATCTTTATTACCTTCTATGTAAAGTGTAAGTTAAGAGAAAATCACATCGCTTTGCGAGGCAGTAGTCCTCCGTACACACGAGCGACGTTATCATATTCCCACGAGATAGAAATTAAGAAGTTATATGTGATTTTATAATTTTAGAATTGTAATTTTGTCATAAACACCAAAATAATATGTTATATCCATCACTATATCCATCCATGATAGTTAGTTTTTCAAAATGAATTACATTGGTTCACGAGGTGGCAGTCCACCGTACACACGATCAAAGATTTCATTTTCCATTTGATGGAAGAAGTTGCAGATATAGGTTATGAAATAAATGTAATAAAATCTCATTATATGGTAGATACTGGTGTTATTATATTATAATTATTAGAAAAATAATGGAGGTGGTAAGAGAAGAAGTAAAAAGAATGATTTTAGGGAAGATAATTACCTTCTCTTAATATAATCCCCTTGGGATCTTTTATTGGGGACCCTAGGGATGGCCTTTTAGGAAGAAAATTTGCTCTTGAAAATAGATAATAATTTTTGAGATTTATTTTGGTTGGGTTTGGTCAATCTAAATAGTTTAATATGTGTGAATAATTGTGGGTAGGAGGTGACCTTTTATAATTGATGAGTGACATTTTTGTAATTACAGAAAACTATTCAATAATGGGGAGTCACTCTCACCCCAAGTGACTCTAAAATTGATAAATAATAGATTTTAGGTATGATATGGTTGATAAAAACCTCCACAGAAAACATGTTTTAAACATTTTATTTCTTATCCTCTAAGTTTACTTAATTTTACCATTTTAGTTTTCACCATTGTAACTTGTATCTTTTTATTTACATAGGTAATTTATCCTTTAAGACTAAAATTAAAACCCAATGTATTATATAATTTTTAACCACTTATTATAAATATAAAATCAAATTTATTAAATAAAAATCCTATGTTTTTGGGAAATTAATTTTAACACAAGCGTATGTAATGCACAAAACCCCATTTTAACTAAAATCATGGTAATTACTTTTTATCATATTTATTAATATTTATGAAAACAAATTAATTTGAAATTATTATGTAATATAAATTATTATCATTCCAAAAACAGAATCCATTTTATCAAATTTAAATTATACAATTGAAATAATTTAATTTAAGATTAATCCCACAGGTAGGATGAAAAAGAGTTTTTCTAAAGAGAAAAATTTCAAATGTTTAAAAAGTTTCTATATCAGAATTAAATATGAAATTGATTCAAATGAACTATATTGGATTAATTATAATATAATTGAGTTAATTTTACTTTTTAAATAATTTTAAAATATAATAGAACCTTAAAAATTCATTAATCAAAATAGAAGTTTTCAATAAAAACCAATACTTGCACTATTTATTTAAAAATTAATCTTTTCAAAAAATTACAAATGTAAAATCAATGATAATTTTGAAATTTATATTCCAAAAATGAAGTTATTTTTATCAAATATATTTTTTGAAAGTTTTAAAAATTAATTTTATTATTTATTCACAAAAACCATTAAAAACCATTTTTTTAGAAAAAGGTATTTTCGAAGCATTAAATATTTTACTAAAAATCAAGTTCCATTTTATCAAATTTTTTTATTTATATAAGACCATTATAATTAATATTTAAAATTTAATTATTATTATTCATACCACTAAGTTTTGCAACATGTTTATAAAGTTTAAGTTAAAAAAATATTAATAGTATATCATGGTATGTTAAAAAATAGTGTTTCCTGTAATGAAAGCTATCAAAGAAATTAAATTTATTTGGAAAAATATATTTCCTAAAAACTTTGGGTGTTACATTCCACCCCAATTAAAAAAAATTTAATCCTCAAAATGTTTCACTTTGATACATGAAAATGTGGACACTTCCGCCTCATCACATCTATAGGTTCCCAAATAGCATCCTCAAGATAGTGGTTTCACTACAAAAAATTGACCAAGTGAGTGGTTTTGTTTCATAGTAATTTCTCTATACAGTCTATAATCTTCACCAGTTGTTCCTCATAAAAAATATCTTTCTTTAGTAGTTTTTACCTTGATTTCAGTACACATTAAGGATCAGGTGTATACTTCCTTAGTAGTGATACATTGAACACATCATGGATTTGTTAGAGGACTAGTGAAAGAAATAATTTATAAGAGACCATCCTGATATGATCAATAATTTCAAAGGAACCAATATATATATGGATTATATTTATTTTATACTATAAGAACAATTTCATATTTTTTTGTGCTTCATTAAATTTCCACTTCATCTCTTACTCTATAAAATAAATATTCATGCTGAATTTTTCATTCCTGGAGTACTAAAATTATTAGAAAATTATTAATTCATCACTTCAGCCTCTAAATATTTACAAAAATAATGTTTATCACAAGTTATCCAATAAAATCCATATTTAAACTTAACCCATTCCATGAATAGTTAAACTTATGGTTCATCCAAGTCTGAACAAAATTTAAATCCAAAAATTTAGAAAAAAGGTCATTAAATTTCTAAAAATCATCTTATTATTAATTCCCCAAGAAACATGAAGTTTATATTAATTTAAAATAACAAATATGTGAATAAATTGATCATATATTATTCTAAAACATGGTATAATCTTGAATTACCATAAAACCTTAATGAAAACATACATTCTTTTAAAAATTAACTCTTCCCTCATTTCCTAAATAAAATAATAGATTATTGAATATATTAATAAATCCAAAAATGTTTTTAACTCCATAAATGATAACATAAAAAAATTTGTCATCAAATCCTTAATTAGTTTAAAGGTAATCAATACTATCCAATTTACTTTATCCATATAAATCATCTATTTATACAAACTTAGCACCATTTTATCAACATCAAGAAAATATTAATGGTTATATTCCATTAATAATGTATTTTCTATAAAATATCACCTTGAAATTAAATCACTTTTTAAGGTCATCAATACCATTCGACCTATTCTTAAACATCCTTAATGAAAAAATTCTACGAAAATCCTTGTATCATAATTCATGATTTTCAATACATAAATACTTTAATTATTATACTTCATTCTTAAACCATTAACTAGGGTTCCTCATCTTATTCCTTAATAACTCATTCTTTTCATATGTCGTTTGTAGTCTCTTCATCATTAACAACAAAATATTTAATTATACCACTTTTATGATCCTATTTTTGAGCTTCCCCCCTAAGAAATTTATTTTTACAATTACCATAATTTCCACATTTAAAATATTCAACCATTGGTGATTCCTTAGAGAAAAAATTATTCTAATATATTTTCTTAACTAAAATTTTCATTTTTCCTTAGTAATAACTTACTATGTGTCCTTCTTCTCTAAACATAAAACATCTTCTGATTCATTTGATACATTCCTCAGATTGATTCTTCCCCCATTATCAACATATAAGAAACTGAATCTTCTTACCTATGTGGTCTCCACCAATTGAACTCTCATCAAACTATATCATTATCTTCTTTGGTGAGTTTGAGAGTCAGTTAAGGTGAAAATTGTTAATACTATATTATGATAACTGATTAGGAATAATAAAAACAACCTTAACTCTATTCATCATTCCATTTTTTTGTTCGTCAACATATTGTCTATCACATTCAATGTTAACCAAGTTCCTTAAAGTTCCCTCCAATAAATAAAACCAAATATCATGGTGTAAGTAACATTAATCATAGTGTAGAACCATATAATCATGAAAAATAATTTATAGGATTTCTAAATCCTAAAACACACTTTTCAATTTAATACACCTTTGGTTTAATACACCTTTGTTAATTTCCAAGAATATCCCCTAGGAGGTTCAAACAAGGTGTTCAACAAGGAATATTGTTGCGCACCAGGTGACAATCGAGTTTAACTCAATGATACGTTTTCAAAAAAAATTCCCCTAGTTACCTCTTTACCAGAAGAACATCAACTTATAGTATCCATAAATCGATGTAATTTCTTGGAAACCACTCGCTCTATCCTTTACCAAAATTCTAGGAAAGTTTCCTATACTTTGACTTATGCTTGTAATTATCCTTATACATATCACTAGACATATCCCGAGACATATCCTTAAACATATCCCTAGGGATATAATTAAAGTTTTTTCATCCTAACTTCTAAAGGTTAACTAAAACTTTCATGTGATACAAACTATAACCACCCAGTATTTCCATATATATATATATATTATATCTTTTTAGTTGAATATTCATTACATTTCAAAATAACATGGTTGAGGATCATAATGGTTTAGTGTCTTCATAAACTAGTAAGAAAATATTTTTATTTAGTGAAATATCTTCAATATATCATATAAAGATATTCACACATATTATTTTTCTTATATATACCATAGTTAAAACCTTTCTTTATAACCCAGGGAAAGGAAACATAAGAAAGTGTGAGATCAAATGCTCAGTAAGGGTAAATAAGGGAGATATCAATGATAACATATTAATAACATGGGCATAAGTGTATGATAACATGAGATTAACATTTTAAAACCACAAACTTCATATCATAGATTATAAACCCGAGTCATGGAATAAATCTTGGTAGTTCATCATACATGAATCATAAAGGAATCAAAGTACATAATCCATGAGAGTTTAACATTGACATAATACATAGATTTTTGGCAAAAAAATAAGAATAAAAATTCATTTACTTATAAGTCAAGGCTCATTTATAATACTATAATAGTGGAATGGGTTCACTCCACAAACCTTTTCAGTACTCAAGGTTAACCCCCAAGACTAGAATAGTGGACAATGTCCCTTGATGAATTGGGTAAACTCCCCATTCTAGTACTATTTATCTCATGATATATCGATATTTACCCATTTTATTGGATGGAGATATAGGTCCTACCCATCACATAATGAAAATCATACATACATGTGCCATAAGATCATAAAACATACATCATATCATAACCCATGAAAAGAAATGGGTTTCATTAATAGTTCATCATATCATAACCTGTAGAAAATAAATTTGTTTCATAATCATTTAATTATTTCATGACAGAAGAAACCATATAAAATGAATCATGTTTGATAATCATTTTATTATGGTATATCCCATGTAAGAGATATGAGTTTCATAAACATATCTCCATCATAAACAAAATCCATTCGGAGAAAGGATAAGAATGGTATCCATGGATCATATACCTGATAAAGCATAAGTAACATACAATGATGTCATCTAAAAAGGAAAGTTATTTTAAATTATTTCTTAGAAAATTTATTGAGTTAAATATCCATTCTAAATTGAAAATAACTTTTTAAAAACATAAAATATTTTCAAAATACTTTTCTTTGAAAATAACCTTTGAAACTTCTAAAGAAATATTTAAAGATCATTTAAAATTGTTTTGGAGGAAAATACAATTTTAAATTTGAAAAACCCATTTTAAAACATAAAACATTTTAAACATATATTTATTTGAAAATAACCTCAGAAACATATGAAGGAATATTTGAACATTATTTAAAACATTTATTAAGGAAAATAAACCTTTCACTTTGAAAATAACCTTTATAAAATTATTGTTAATTTTTTTTTGTTGAAATCCATTTATTTAAAAATAAAATTTGAAACTTATAAAGGAATCTTTAAAATAATAATTCTTTATGATGGTAGAATATTTTCATTCATGACGTACAAGTTTAAACAAACATTTATTTCATATTTTCGACCAAATCGAAATGGGAATTGTTTAGAAAATGACATGAATATTCCTTTTAATTTTTTTTAAAAAGTATATAATCGGTAATAATTATTTTAATAAATACTTTGGATAATTTTAAAATATTTTTAAACCATTTTTAGAAAATATAGATATGAAATAAAAAGGTTTTTTGGCTGAAGAGAGAAAAAAGATGCTTTTTCTTAAAAATATTATTTTGAACTCATTAGTCCATTCATAGAAGAAAATGAACGGAAAATTGTATTTTTATGAAAAAAATATATGATAATAAATTTCATTATTTTCTTGATATATAGATCATAATATTTCATCATTTGAGGCATAAACATAAATAATCTTGATAAACGATGAGATTGTATTATAAAACCCTTACCACTTTGGTAAAATTGAATCGTAAGCCCCATGAAATAATTACATTAAATTAAACTTAAAATATCATAAGAATAAATAAATTTATGATATTATATTTAAAATAGTCTGTATATACACCTCATAAAAGAATATAAGTGCATAACATAACACATGTCCGAAAAAGACAAATTGAGACAAAAATTCCTTACCACTTAAGAAACTTTCAAATCATTAGTATAATTAAATAATAAAATTAAATTAAACTTTAAATATAAAAAACATTGGTATATTCATGATATAACATGTAAAATGGTCAGTATAAACACCACAAAAAAGAAACGAGCAGTGAATATGATATATTTCTCCCAGAAATATAAGAGAGACTATAAATCCCTTACCATAAGTCTCAACTTCCTTCATAAACATTTAAACCTATAGTATAACAAATATATTTTTATTATAAATATATTAAATAACCATACCTATATATATCATACCATATAATTTACTTATGAAATTTTATTACCTGTTTATTAACAATTCCTTGTTAAAACCACGTTTCAGGTAGTAATTGATTAGTTTTTCATATATGTTTTGATTTAGTATTTTCAGTCCTTTTACATTGAAAATGGTTAAATAATATATACAATTTTAAACAATATATAAATATAATATATATTCAGTATATATATATTTATTCCATTAAAGTTAGAGATAGAAAAAGAAATATAACATTCATAGAGATGGTAGGTCATACACACAGATGAACATTATTTACATTTTCTTAATGGATGAAATGAAAGAATGGTAAATAATATATTACCATTAAATAATATTATTTATTCCATATATATCACATAATTTAATTAAACCTATCCTTATTACCATCCATGTAATGTGTAAGTGGAGAACAGATCGCATCCCTTCGCGAAGCGGTTATCCGTATTACACATAAGAAACATTATAATATTTCAAAGAGAAGGAAATTAAGGAGTTATATGTGATATTATAATTAAATAGGTATAATTATTTAATAAAAATAATATTTATATGTCAAATATATAATTATATCCATCCGTGATAGGTAGTGATGGAAAAAAAATTACATCAGTTCGCAAGATGGTAGTCTGTTGTACACACGATCGATGGTTTCATTTCCCATTTGATGGAAGAGGATATGGATATGGGTTATGAAATAAATGTAATAAAATATAATTATATGGTATATAATGTTGTTATTATATTATAATTATTAATAAACTAATGGACATGGTAAGAAAATAAGTAAAAAAAAGAGTTTAGTGGTGACAATTACCTTCGCTTAGAGAAACCCCCTTTGGATATCTTATTAAGGACCCTAGGGTTCGTCTTTTGGGATGATTAGTAGCTGTAGAACATGTATAATGATGTTTTTTAGTTATTTTTTCATGATTTTGTCGATCCAAATGACATAAGAGGTTTGAATAAGTGAGTGGAGGAGGTGGTATTTTATAATGGAGGAGGAGTAACATTTTTGTAAATACCGAAAACTATTCAATAATGGGGGTCACACTCACCCAAATTGCCTCCAAGATTGATAAATAATTGTCTGCTGGTATAATATGTCCCAACAAAACCTAAAAAAACACATATTTTAAAAATGTTATTCCTTAGCCTTTAAGTTAACTAAATTTTACCATTTTAGTTTTCACCATGGTAAATTGTACCTTTTTATTTACCTAGGTAATTTTTCATTTAAGAGTAAAATTAAAATGGTATTTATTAGATAATTTGTACCAAAATATTATAGATATTAAATTAAATTTATTAAATACCAATGATTTTTTTATGTAAAAATAATTTTAATACAAGTGCATGTAACGCAGAAAACCTCGTTTTAGCTTTAATCGTGGTAATTATTTTTTATCGTCTTTATTAATAATTATTAAAATAAATTAATTTGAAATTATTATATACTATAAATTATTTTTATTACAAATATTAAATTCATTTTATCAAATTCAAATCACAAAATATTTAGAATTTAATTTAATATTAATCCCACATATGCGATCAAAAAGCGGTTTTCAGAATAGAAATTCTTCAAATGATTGAAAAGTTTCTATATCAAAAATCAATATAAATTTGACTTCAATAAAACATATTTAATTAATTATAATATAATTGAGTTATTTTACTTTTTAAATAATTTTATAACAAAAGTAATCCACACAAATTCTTTAAACAAAAAGGTGGTTTTCAATAATAACTAGTATTTCCACTATTCAAAAAAAATGTCTTTTCAGAAAATTCTAAAAAATCCACTCAAAGATAATTTTGAAATATAGATTCCAAAAATAATTTTATTTTTTTTCAAATAATTTTTTTTAAAAGTCTCAAGTATTAATTTTATTATTTTTTCACAAAAACTAATAAAAACATTTTTGAGAAAAAGGTATTTTCGAAGCATATAAAGACTTTACTAAGAATTAAGTACTTTTTTAACAATATGTTTTATTTATAATGAACTATTATACTTAATATTTTAATTTTGGTTATTCCTAATCATACCACCAATTTTAACGACTAAGATATAAATGTTATGTTAGAAAAATAATTTTAATATTATATCAAGGTTCGTTAAAACTCAGTGTTTTATATAACACAAGCTATCAAAGAAATTAATTTTATTCAGAAAAAAATATTTCATAAAAACTTGTGGTGTTACATATACTCTCTATCTGATGGTAATAATAAAAGGAAATAAGACTTTACTCGTAGAGAATATGACTTAATATAGATGAGGTTGGGGATTAAGCCTAGCAAGAGGGTCACATGTTTCAACTTGGTAGATGACCAGGTAGGCTTTAGGTATTACATTGAATTGGATTTCCATTTAGAGGTATATAAATCATTGAGTGGAATAGAGATATGGGTATCAGTGTGGGAGTGGTTGTATATTACACATATTTGGAGGACCATATTGTGTGTATCCTTAGCTCATAAGAAAGCTAATAAGATTCTAGATATGGGGAAGTCTGGATGAGAATCTTGACCCAGGTGATTTCATCAATCATCTAATGATAACTACTCTCATTATTTGGGAAATATAAGATTGATATCACCCAAAGGGTCCTATAAATTGGATAAAAAACCAGTGTAAATCAATTATCAAATGAATAAATGATCAAAGAGGAGGACTTCGATGTCTATAATCAAATAATGTATCTTACGAGGTCATAGAGGAGGCCTAGTTAGGTAGGCATATATGGTGTGATTCTAGGGATAAATGGAACCCATATATAAGAACTGGGTGAAATGGTTCCCAATTATAGGACCTATGTCAGTTGGCACCCAGGTTGGAGACCCGGGTGAATTGGAACCTAAGTATAAGACTAAGGAAATGTGGCTCCCTAGTATAAGGGTTTGGGAAAAGTGGTGCCCTAATTTAAGGTTATGGGAATAGTGCCATCCTAGTATGGGAGGATTTGGATAAGGGTGACCCTAGTATAGAAGTTTTGGGAAAAGGGTCTCCTTAGTGTGGAGTCTTGAGCTAATGAACTTTCTTGTATAGAGGCCTGTGTGAGTGGTTTACCTAGTAAAAACCTTCTAGGATGACTTGGGTGCATGGAAACCTAATACTATACTCTCAAGATCTTTTGGGTATATTTCTCTTAACTATTGGACCTTTGAGATGGGTTGGATGCATGTCACACAAGTATGATCCTCCCATGATTAGGCCCTTCATCCCAGTTCTCAAAGAACATAGGTAAATATGTATTTATGAAGATTCAATGGTGAAATATTTGGATGAAATAATAACCCCATATTTCCCTTCTCATATTTATGTTTTGACTTAGGACATCACCTAAAATAGAGAAGAGAGGGTTGGGAACATGGGAAACTATACTGTCTTCCAAAATCTAGGTCTATTGGATTCCTCCTCATCAAATGAGATCTATGAGGCCTATATAGTCAAGGTTAGAGTAGGGTACAAAGCTAACGAGGTAAATTCTTCTTGTAACCTAGTAGGACGAGGGCGTAACTTGTATAAAAACTATTTGTAACATCACATTTTTCATGTTGGTTATTTAGAATTGACATGAAATCTTAAAATATTAAATTTTTACGTTGGGTTTCCATTAACCAATGTGGAAAATTATTTTTTCACATCGTTTATATAAAAACCGATGTGAAAATTCATTTTATCTTCTCTTTAACATCGATTATATCCTTTAAAAAATGTTAAAGAGTGATTTTTTACATCGGTTATAATATAATTGACATGAAAAACAATATTTTCATGTCATTTAAATGATAAACGACATAAAAAATATTTTAAAAAATAATGAATTAATGGATGGTTCATTTTACAGTCCTCCATTATCACAACACATGTCTTGTTTCTCTCTCTCCCAAGCCATAACTCTTTTTTTTGATCTAGTGGTCCAATATCACATTACTATCTTAATCAACCCTCAGGTTTCATCAGTCTGATGTTATTCATCAAAGATAGATCTCAAGTAAGCCTCACAAATTGTCATTTCTCTATTTTTAGTCATTTTTTGATGTGAAATATCTAACCAAATATTTTTTGATTCGGTGGAATTAATTATCACATTACCATCTTCATACACTCATGGGTTTTGCAGCTTTATATTTATATTTTATATTCTAGATCCACTCGTCTCTAACTAGCTCACTTGAAGGTTTGAATATATTTTATATTCTATTAATTATTTTTTCTTGATTTTATTTTTAGTATGAATTAGTTGTTCCCATTCAATATATTTTCCCTTATTTGGATTACTTTAATATTTTTTTAAAGAATATTTCATATTAAGGAATATTTTTCATGAAGAAAATAGGAAGATATTGTGTGTTTCTACATTTTCATTTAGGTCAATGAATTGGGTTTTAAATTAATTAGGTGTTGATATCACAATGATTTCATTTTAGTTATGATAAATTTAGTGCATGAAAGAGTTGAAAAATTCTTTTTATGTAATTTTAAATCATGCTATGGGTTTTCTAATGGATGTTTTTAATAGATGGAATGTGTGTATTATAGAATATAATGGGATTTTTTTTCAAAACTAGTTGGGATGGACCAGTTTTTGGTGTTATGGAGCTATGAAGAGTTTGAAATTAGTAATTAGTGGTGAAAACCATTTATAATGGATGATCAAGAGTAATGGGGTTATCATAAATGATTATTATTGATTAAAATACCTATGGTGTGGAGTTTATTTTGGGGATATTGATTATAGAAGTAATGGTGATTTGATAAATGGGACTTATATGAGAATTTTGAGACTATGAGCATCTTTAGGTGGTGTTTTTTTGCATGGTCATGCATTTCAATGGTACTATGGGGCATTGCAAAATGGTTTAATGGGTGATGGGTTTACGTTTTAAAGTAGTAGACCAACCGTTTAACCAGTTAGGGAATACTATATGCCATATAAAGTCCCATGAAGGAAGGTATAATGCGGCATTTTTTTAAAACTAAGACTTAATTAATGATTTTAATATATTTTTAATTACAAAATTGAATAAATTTTTTATTTTTATATATAATCAACTATGAATTATTTATTCTCATTTTTTATTTTTTTTATATTTTTTAATTTTATTTCCAATCTCAATATTTTATAAATTAATCCCTTTATTTTTTATATTTTTTATAGATAATAATGAATTAAATTTGGATTAATGAATATAAAATAGATGATGAATATGAGGAAGGTGTCATTGCTTTTTTGGAATTTTCTAAACAAAATATTCCAAACAATGGAATTTTTTATGCTCATACCTAAGATGTTTAAATTTGAAGAAGCTGGAAAGAAGAGAGATTAAATATCATTTAATTTTTCATGGTTTTAATTTAAGTTACAACCCTTGGATTTAGCATAGTGAAACATTGAATAATTTCAGATCTATTGATGATAGAACTTTTCTAGATGATAAATCTGATCAACTTGATGAAATGCTTAATGATATTAAAGTAGAGGCAATTGAGAAACAATAAAAAATTAAGTGTTTATATAGTTATTCAAAAAAAAAACAATTGTATCCAGGTTGTAGAGAATATATTGTTTTATCTATGGTGTTAATATTGATTAACCTAAAGGTGAAACATGGATGGAGTGATAAGAGTTTTATAGGGATGCTATAATTTTTGAAATACATTTTTACTAAAGAAAATGATCTTAAAAATTCACATTATATGATGAACAAAATATTATTACCGATGGGAGTTAAGTACAATAAAATATATGTCTTCTTGAATGAATTTGTGATATTTAGGAAAGAATATGAATTTCTATTAGAGTGTCTTAAATATGGGATATCATGGTGTAAGTTGAAAGAAAAATCACTGGCTAATTTAGAAGTTATAAAGACCCCTACCAAGGCATTTTGGTATCTTCCTATAATTCCACATTTGAAACGTTTATTTTATAATTAACATGTTTCAAAAAGGTTAATATGGAATTCTAATGTGTAGATATATGATTTAAAATACATCATCCAGCTAATTGTCTACAGTGGAAGAAAATTGATCACCAATTTCCTACATTTAAAAATAAAGTTATAAATCGTAGACTTGGACTGTGCATGGATGAAATGAATCTATATCAAATAATTAGTAGCACACATATTTATGTCTTATTTTTTTGGTAATTTACAACTTATCTCCTGAATTTTATATGAAGTGAAAATATATCATGTCGAGTTTAATGATTTATGGACCAAAACACCATGAAAATGATATTGGCATTTTCTTATCCCCATTAATTGTTGATTTGAAACTGTTTTATTAGAAAGTTATAAAGGTGTATGATTCTCATAAAATGGAATATTTTCAAATTCATGTATTGATTATGTTCACTATAAATGAATTCGCAATATATGGAAATTTTTCTAGATACAATATTAAGGGGAATAAATATTGTCCAATTTGTGAACAACAAACTTCGTATTATCAACTACATCATGGGAGAAAAATAGTATGCATGGTTTATCAAAAGTTTTTTTTCCTACAGATCACTCTTATAGAAGATTAAAAAAGCATTCAAAGTTGTACATGAATTTTATATTTTTCCAAAACTTTTAGCCATTGATTAGTATTTTTATTGGGTGAATAAAATTAGCGTGACATTCATAAAGAAGCATAAATCTGGTAATGATAGAAATATTTAGAAGGAGTCAATATTTTTTGAGCTACCATATTGGAGATATCATGAGGTTAAACATAATATTTATGTCATGCACATGGATAAGAATATCTATGAAAGTTTTATTAGAACATTGTTAGATATTAAAGGAAACAATAAATAAGGGTTGAATGAATGAATTGATTTACTCTAAATGGGAATACATTTAGAGTTGGCTCCCAATATTGATAGAAGGAGAACATTCCCAATCCCGACTTTTCATACCTTATCCAAGAGGGATAAAGTTATATTTTTTAAATGTATTCATGATATCAAATTACCACATGGTTAGTATTAAAATGTAAAAAAAATTATGTCTTTAAAGGATTTTAATTTAACAGGTATGAAATCTTATGACTGTCATGTCATCATGCAACAACTCCCACCAGTTGCATTGTGTGGAATATTTCCCACCCATGTTAGAATGACTATCATGAAGGTGTGTTATTTTTTTTAATTAAATTTTGAATAAGTTGGTTAATAATAATTCTTTTAAAACTTTAAATAATAAAGTGTTTTATATACCTTTTCAACTGAAAATTTATTTTCCTCCATATTTTTTTGATATAATGGTGTATTTAATGGTAAATTTGGTATGAGAAATAAATATTTTCAGACCTGTATATCTATGTTGGATATATCATTTTGAAAGTTATATGAATATATTTAAGGGGTATGTTAAGATTCCATATCGACCTAAGTCATATATTGTTGAGAAATATATTTCTGAGGAGGTTGTAGAGTTTTTTTCAAGTTATTTGTCTGCAGTAGAGAACACCAGTTTTCCTATACCTTTCTATGAATTAGTTAATTATAGGATAAAGGGGATTCATGTCTTGAAAGTAAAATCATTTATAGGTTAAAAAATAAAGAAGGAAAATTTATTCATCTTGGATAACATAGATGATTCTTAACCATATATAACATTTCATATTAATGTGTTGAAACAAAGTTATCCAAAGAAGAAAGATATGTGCATTTTGAATGAGTATAAAAATACATTTTTGTCATGGTTTTGATAAATATATTTCATATACATATTTTAATGTGTTTTTATATATGAATTCATTTAATATTAATTTATTTAATATAATATATGTTCCTGTTGTCAATTTTTTAAAAATTCTTATACAGGATTGGCATTTTGAGAAATAAAGGGAAAATGTGGAAAATGAGGAACAAATTCACTCTCAACACGACACCGGATTTTGTGAATGATCATCGAGAACTACTGAAGGAATAGAATTGAAGAATCAAGATGAAATAGAGATTTATGGTACTGAAATCACATTTTACACATCATGTAACATCATTACACGACGTTTAGTTTCATTTCACAACATGATGAAAGACATGAAATCGGCCATGAATCATCAATACACAACATGAAATCAAGTTACATGACGTGAGAAGGGTCAAAATTACAAATCTGAGTTGATATTTTCCTGAGATATGCACAGGTTCAAAATCCGTGAAGAAGATCTTGGATGGCAATTACACGACATGAATACCCATTACATGTCATGTAATACCCCAATACAACAAAAAACACTGATTTCCAATAGAACTTTGGACATTATTAGAGGATTTATTTTGACCCATAGCAACCATTAAAGGCCATTTTGACTAAAGGAGTCCATATGATGACTTTTCTTATCATAAATATGATATACGAACATGGGATTTGGGGATTGGATTTAGTTCGATGTTGGAGGTGTGACTACCGAGAGGCTTCCATAGATAGATTTTTCATTATATTTGGTTTTATTTTCTTCTTCTTATATGTAATGTCAGATTCAATTTATTTTGATTTTAATCTTTGTGTTTTATTTATTCTTGTCTCATTATTTCTTTATCATTCTATTTCCTATAGATTTAGGTTTAATCATCATTGGCGATCACCTGGCGCTGGTTGGCTGAAACTCATAGGAAAGAGAGTAATCAGAAAAAGGGGGTGTATACCATTATTGTTTGATTTATCTTTTCTTTGAAAGATGATTTTATGTGATAAAACTTTTTTGTTCTTACACACATATTTTATTTTTCATTGAATATTTGACCATTTGTTTTCAATAATGAACAAACCCCAACAAGATTGATATAATTCATTCATGACCATTGAATGTAATTATTCTTCTGCGTTTTGTAATATAAACTTAATGTATCATATTATTTTGATTTATATAAACATGATGAATAGGGATTCTAGGGTATTTTGATAGGGGATGATTATTTCTTCAACTGATAAAATTTTATGGTTGCATATATATTTAACATGATTATTTTTACAAGGCTGAATTTATTTTCCAAAACCACCCCAAGAAACTGGTTCCCCTCTCTTCTATTTCTCTATTTTAATTAATTTATTTAAATTTAAAAATTAGTTTAATAAAATCAATAATAAATTCTAGTGACCTAAGCTTTAGTTAAGAGTTTTCATCGCTGCATTCCTCACTCTTTGTGGGTTTTACACTGCACTTCTGTTATACTATGCCTTTGTAGTTAGTATGGTTCGAGTTTATATAAATTTATAATTTGACTCATGGCTAGAGGAATTAATGATGCCTTTAAGGAGAATCAAGTTTAAAGATACCATACTTAGTAAATTAGATGCATGAGAAACATTGATATGGTTAGTTAGTGGTCCAAGTTTAAATTTGATAACATGGTCCAGTATTACATTAATATTTATACTTTTCATATGAAATATGAGGACAAAAAAGTGTGATTTAGAATAGTACTATGTTGGTGTTCATAGAAAAAATGCATTTTTTGAGTTCCAAATAAGAAAACCTAATATCAGAATTAACTATATATTGTGGAATCATTGAATAAACATGGGTGGTTGATTACATTAAATTTGAAGTTCCAATGTTTATGTTTAAATGGTTTATCAGTAACAATAGTGTCTGACATGATGAATTTGGAATGACACTAGTTAATATGAATAAATTGGAATGCACAAATGGTCATTTTATCATGGAATCACACGATTTTTTCTATGTTATTGATAAATATGATATATAATGGTCTACTATTTTATGAGAAAAATAAATAGTATGTTGGTGACAATAAACTTGATGAATATGCTGATTTATGTGAGATCCCTACTTCCATGGAATGATTAAAAAATAATATTGATGAGAATGTTGTAGATATGGTTTGTTCCAAAAGAAATGACCATGATGAAGGAATTTTAGAAAATAAGCTTTATTAAATTCCTAATATTACAACTAACATATGTTTAATTATAGTTTACTTTTTTATATTTCATAAGTTATATATTTTAATTTGATTTTCTTTATTAAAACATGTATTATAACTAATAAGTTAAATGGTTTTAATTACATTAGTTTAGTTTAGTATATTTTCCATGTTTACCCTTACGTAACTTATCTATTAATTTATATTGTTGAAAACTAATTATTTTAAATTTATCATTTTATATAAAAAATATATTTTATAAGAGTATATTTTAAAAAAATATTTTTTTTGTAAAAATGATTTTTCAGGTTGATGAATATTTACTATGTCATTTCATATTTCATTAATATTGTTTGGTTTTCATTCATTTATGTCATTTCATCTCTCATTAATATTGTTATCATTTTAGTTAACTATAAAAAATAGGAATAAAAATGTGTTATGTTTAGTTTAGTTTACTTTTCGTTTGATAATTGTTAATTTTTTATTTAAATTTGTATGTAATTATTGGATTCGTATATATTTTTACTAATTGATGTTGCTTTGATTTGTAGGATAATGACAGATCAATCCTCTAATCCACAAAATATTTATGGAGATGATCATACACATACTTTTGGTGAGGAACATACACATTCTCCTATTGATGAGACTCTTCATCCTTATTTAAATGATACATCTACTTACATGGGGGAAAATGAGTTCAAGTGTTAGTAAATGTTGTACTACACTTTTACCAAAATTATCAGTTGTCTATAGCTAGGAATAGTGGATACCAATTGGATTTGATGGTAATGATATTCCAAGAGGTGAAAATTCAAAACAATTCAATTATTTTGTATCAGTAGAGGCTAAAAGAAAATTTAGTATTTTGTTTGATGATTGGAGAAGTGTTGACAAGGGGATATTATCACAATTTTGGGAGACCATTTTGGTAAGCTTGTTTTTTTTATTTTACTTATCTTGAAATTTTTATAGTAATATATGTTTTTTCACTTCTTATCTGATGACATATGATATATCTGATACTGGAGGATTAAGGAGGAAATGTTTATCATTGGTAGCTAGGAGATGGAGGGATTTTGAATCATCTCTCACATAATAGTTCATTTTTGGGAATAAGTAATATGAAAATCTATGTGATATATATCCATTTATAGATGAAGATATATGAAACTAATTTATTGAAATTAAATGACAAGAAGAGTTTTTGGTAAGTGTGATGTTACCTTTTTAGAAGTGTTTTTATATTATTAACCACATTAATAATTTCTTTATTCTTAATTCTTAATTTATAGTAATCAAGGGCATATCATTAGTATATTTAAGCTAGAAATTTATACCCCTATACATTATCTCATGGAGGGTATAAGTTATTGGAATAACACAAGCTAGCAGAAAAAATTCAAAAGATGATAGTTGAGTCTATAGGGTCTGTAGAGGTTTCCCCTCCTTCCACCCAATAGACATGAAAAATGTAAGAGGGATTAGATGAGAAAAAAAGGAAAATATATTACGAAAGAGTCAAGAGTTGTAGCTAATAATATTGTAAGATATTTACTTTATTTATTTATTGAAGTTAAATCAACTCTTTATATATTGTGTTCATTATAGATTTTTTCAAATATTCTATAAAGTATTCTCTTGAGGAGAAGATCACACATGAGGTCTTTATTATTGAGGGTAGAAAGAATATTTTAGCTAAAAAATTAGGAAATCCTGAACACCCAGGTCATGTATGAGGATACAAAGTAGGTGTATATGTAGGAAAAGTGTTTCCACATTCAGAAGATTATTCAAAAAATATTATTTATAAAAAATAGAATCTTTGGAAGCCAATGTTCAGGATATTCAAGTTTTGATGGAGGACATGATTTGAGGTTTGGTACAATCAATGTTTTTTGAAATGTAAGGAAAATTTTGACCTACTAATCTGACTCCTCCACCTCCACCAGTAGATCCCACTCCTTCTTCTTATCATACTCACACATCTCTATTTTTGGACCCCACTACTTATTATCTTACCCCTATACCCCCACCTCCATAACTTCAAAGTTACTGTGAGTTATATGTTGATGATCCTCATCATATTCTTGCATATGGGATGATATATTATATCAGTGATACCATTCATCATTAGAATATTGAGATAGAGAATCATAGGGTCACTGTACAGGATATTATAGATAAATCAGAGAAAATTCCATGTCCTACAGAAAAGGTTAGTATAGTTGGATAAAGTATCAGTAATTTTATAGTTTTTCCATCTAGAATACCTTGGCATATTACCATAGAGGTATTTATATATGTTATGTTTTATTTCATTTTGTTATTAATTTTTTTTTTCTATTTTTAAAGTTTATATATTTATTAAAATTTTTACAAGAATAATTTAAAGGTAAATAAATACTACATATAAAACAAAAAATTAAAAGTGTTGTGATTTCAGATATAGATTCTAATAATCTTGATAGATTGCCAATATATTTAAATTTATTATTGGAGTTATATGTGATTCTAATAGATGCTTCTATTTGTGGGAATGTAATGAACTTAGGGATTTTAAAAAATGATATCACGGATCTTGTAGCTGGAGATCAATTTGGAATCAACACGATGAAATTGTTTTTCCATGTAAGTCGATTAACAAAATTTTTCTATTCCTTTAATTTATTTAAAATTTATAATTATTTCTTCTTTGTATTAGGTATCTTTATAAAATTTTTATAGAGCATGCCAAGACATATGTATATGGATTTATGGACCCACAGTTTATTTCTCCTATAGCTTTGACAATGGCCGATGCAAAAAAGAACAATTTATATAGCTGAAAGATTTCAGGAGAATGCTATCTTTCAGTGTTGGATGGTTCCATATCTTTAACCATATGAAACATTTTTTCTCAAAAAGTGTTATATATCACTTAACATATTAAAAACTCATATTAAATTTTATTTTATATTAGTGTTCATTGGATGTTGGGTGTTTTTTGTCCAAGAGATAAGACATTGTATTGGCTATTATCTATCCATGGTGAAGTGAGAGCAATTTTTAAAAATGTTCTGAACACATAAGTTTTATTATTTTAATTCCTGTTTATATTATAATGAATACAATTTATATTATTCATATTATTTTCAAATAGGGAATGGAATTTATTTTGAGAGATGATAAGAAATAAGATATCAAAGATAAAATAATTATAATTTTTATACATAAATTATAATTTTAAAACCAACCATAAAATATGGTTTTGAAAAATGAATTACGTTACAATCATGAAGATGATAATCCATACAGACACATAGGTAACATTTTCATTTTTTGAAGAGCACGGGGGAAAGAAGGTAAGCATAATTTTATCTTTATAGAATAATTATTGTATCATAATTAATATAATATATATTTAAATAAACTTATATACACTGTTCATGTGACATGGTGATGAAAAACGAATCATATCACTTTGTGGAGGTGGCAATCCACACATAAACACAAACAACGTTATCATATTTCAATGGATGTAAAGGTAAGAAAATAGATGATATATTACATTTCTAGATAAATAATTACATCATGAATATCATTTATATACATTAAATCCATAATTATAACCAATATTGAGAGGTGGTGATGAAAAAAAATACATCGGTTCGCGAAGCGGTAGTTCACCATACACACAAACGATGGTTTTATTTTTCATTTTATAGAATAGGAGATGAATATAGGTTATTAAATTAACATAATAAAATATAAATATATAGAATATACTTATGTTATTATTTAATCACTATTGAATAATATTTTAATAAGATAGAATAAGAAATGAAATGAAAACACTCGGTTAAGAACTATACCTCTTCTTCGGAAAACCTCTTTAAGTTTATACTGAAAGCCTACCTAGGTTTGTTTTATTTTTAAAAAATGGAATCTAGGACATGGGTAGGTATGTTAGGAAAGTATTTAGGTAGGTATTGTCCAAAAAATGATCTTTGAGTGTGGATGGGAGAGTACATGGGGTTTCCTTTTATAAGTGGGGGAGAGGATAGACTTGGAATTTCTAAAAAGATTAAAACATATTACTATATTACTAAAAAAATTATATAAAATGAAAAATTTATAAATATGAGATTATATATTGTTAATATATGTTTATAAAATATTTTTTAGGTAAGTTTTATGTAATTTTAACCCTTATCAATTTATTTGAACTCCTCAATAAACCAATTTTAACCTTAACTGTGGTAAATGATTTTTTCCATTTTTACTATTCATTATGACCAAAAATTAAGTTGGCCATATTACCTAATATTAATTATGTTGATTAAAAATATTGAATCCATTTTATCAAATTCAATTAATTAAAGAGTAAGAATTTAATTTAAAATTAATCCCAAAAAATGCGATGAAACACAATTTTTTAGAAAAATGCATTGTTTTTGAATAAACATGTTTTTATACCAAATTAAAGTATAATATTTATTAAAATAAAATTTATTTTATTTTTAAATACTTGAAAATAAAATATAATTTTCAATAAAAATAAATATTTTCCACTTCTCATTAAAAAATCAAACTCTTCAGAAAGTTAAAAAAATAATCCTAAGATAATTTTGGTAGGATGGTTTAAAAACTTATATCATTTTGATCAGATAAAATTTATTAAAAATCTATAAGTTAATTATAATATTTCATCAAAAAATAAATTAAAATAATTTTTGAAGAAAACATATTTTTAATGTATAAAAATTCAATTACTAAAAATAAAGTGATTATATATTAATAATTTATAAATAAATTTTTATTTATTAGGACCTATATATATATATTTAATAATTAGGTTACTTATATTCCTACCCACTAATTTAATCAGTAGGTTTTAACAGTCAAATTTAAATAATAATATTTCATGCTTCGTTTTAGATTAGTATTTCATGTTTTATGTGGTATTAAATATAATAATATTTGAAAAATATCAGGGTGTTATTTTATTTTTCTATGAAGCCTAGATTATAGAATTCATTTATGTCCTACTATATAACATCATTCATGAAATTTCATTAATCTAATATTTCTATAAATAAAATTTAAAATAACCCTTGTGATAGTGATTCATGAAAACAATTTTATTATTTACATGAATATTTTTTTCAAACCACACAATGTATGGTTAAGTCTTTATTTAGATGTTTTTTATTTTAGTGCTTATAATATTCAATATTATTATTATTACACTATAAAAATCACCTCTTTGGATATTGATAAAGGAACCATATATCTATTTAGTGTTATTAATTCCATTTTATCCAAAGAAGAATATGTTTATTTGAAAACATTGATTGATGATTTAAATTTGTTAAGAAGTGATGGTATATCTATATATGGAGTAGTCTCACAACAAAATTTTACACTAAGAGAAACATTATTTTTGAGAATCAGTGACTTTATAGTGTTTGGTATGTTATTTTTATAGAGTACACATGGTCCTAAAACTTTTCTATATAGTGTGAATTAAAATAGAGCGTTTATGTTTTTCAATGTAAAAAACCCTATTTTTTTGATTTCATTGAATATTTTATCCCACTGATTATCCTATTCTAAGTAATGGATTTTTTTATGAAAGGTATAATTGAAAGAGTTTGACCTCCAATCATGTTATTAGGTATCTAGGTGAAAAATATTTCCTTGTTATTTCCAATTATTATTTTTATACCAACTATAAAAAAATAAAAAATTTATTCTTTTGGGAGAGATCACAACTATATAAAGTAAAGTATTTTTTTGAATCTATAATTTCTCTTTGATTTAACTCTCTATCATATATGGTATATAATGCATATTGATAATAATTATTTTGATAAAAAAATTCAATATTGGGTTACACAGAGTTGGAAAGACTAAATATACCATAAAGGCATAGTTTTATCTTTCCAGAATTTACTAGAATCCTAAACATGAGTTATTTAAAAATGACATATCCTAAAATTTTATGAAGTAAAAAGTATCTTATTCACTTTTTTTAAATAATTTTTTATTTTATCAATGGACTAAAAATTTGGGGTTACCATATAGATATAATTATAATTTATCATGTTGTGTCAAGAAAGTTTTTCTAGAACATCAAACTGTGATAAATTGAGCAGGATCTAAGATAATATTTTTGTATGTTTTTGTAAATTAGAAAAAAAATATTTCCACAGGACTTATTTAATTCAAAAATAAATTTCATAATTCATTTTTCTTGTGAAGAAAAATATGGTTGGTCAGTTTAATTTTAATCGATATACCCATTAGAGAGATGTATGCAAAATTTAAAGAAAAAGGTATGTGATAAAACATTATTTGAAGGCTGAATTTCAAAGTCATACTTATAGAAGGTTATTTCAAATATATGATCTTATTATTTTTAGTTAAAATATTCCTTAGAAGATAATCAAATAAGTCATAATAAGGGAAATTTATATGAAAACAAAAATAATCAATAATCAATATTTAATCAACGTAGGCTTGGTTTTGGTGATAGAGATGGAAAATTTTCTTTATATGATGAAACAAATAGAGCTCATACATATGTTCTGATCAATTGTGAATAATTTTCAAGATTTATATAGTATGTTATACTATTAATTATTTTTTCCTTATTTTTTTTTAAATATTAATATTTATTAATATTTTTTATTATATGATGATCATATAAAAAATTAATCACACCAATTATCCCGATTAATATTAAAGAATATTAATATCATAATTTCACCAAATGGTTTCAAATACTGATAAATTAATTTTTTTTATGACCATACATATGAAGTCAATATGCTATTTATTATAATAATAATTAATTGAAACTTTTTTTGGTATTACTAAATGAAAATAGAATTGATAGTTAGTTTTGTGTGCTCGTTCTATCTCTATTCAGATTGGTGATTATGGAGTAAGATCTATTAGTGTAGACGTCATGTATGGTGTAAGGTACCTCATATGTTGGTTTGAGTTTTGTATGATTATTCCTAGGGATCATGGGTGTTTTTGAGATAAAGTAGAAAGTATCCTTAAAGGAATAAACAATGATGAACCCTCTTATTAAAAAACCTATTTGAATTAATTATAAAGGAACTCATGGTTTTGAAGTGCACACATCCTTTTCTCATCATTTCATCCAAACTCATTAAACCTATATTTGGAGTAGTCAAATTTAGAAAAATGATTAGAAATCTTGACCATAAGTTAAGTTAATTCATCCTCAATAGGAAGGGTTGTCTTTATCCCATAAACAAGTGAATATGGATTCACTTGTGTAGATATATGGGTTGTGGTGTGTTTGGCCCTAAAATCATGAAAATGTTTTTCTGTCTAAGTCTTCATATTCTTTTCCTCCATCTTTTCAAGTATTTTCGATATAAAATTATTGAATGACTCTATCTTCCCATTTTCTACTGAATGATATCAGAACAAGTGTATTGAATATATATTTTATTTTTTATTCAAAATTTTCAACATAGAAGAATATAATTTCGTGTTTTTTTAGTCAATATAATGTGGGGGGCACAAAATCAAGTGATGATATTCAATTTCAAAAATTTGATAAAATATTTTTTCCTAACTTTTTGAGGTTTATAGAATTGTACCATTTATATAAGAAGTTTTTGGAAGAAAGTATGTAGTTTAATTGTTTTTCTATTGTTATGGATATAACCCCATGACATATATTCCCCAAATGTGGAACGACTATGAATAAATAGTGGAATGTAGTAACTCCGCGGGTTGATGAATGTAACTAGTCTGTATTGAGTATGCATGAAATTTTATAGTAAACCATGTGTATTAATGTATTAATGATGACCAATAGTACCCATGACCCATGATTTGAGGGGAAATATATGTTCATGGATGATGGGCTCTACAAGAACCTATAATAACTTCATGCATAATAGTGAGGGTTTCTCCTCTCTCAATTCATATGATCATAATTACATAAAATCCATATTTATAGAGGACTTTGTATGATTTTGGGTTATTATAAAAGATATAGTTTACTAATCATCACTGTATATTCTCCTTGTTATCTTGACTGGGGGGAAGACTTTCATTCTAGAGATAAAATGTTACGATTGAAATATATCTAGTTACGACCATTGTTGGTGAGGATATGAGATCAACTTGTTTTAGGGTTGATCTAATTTCATTTATCTTATTCATATCATAGAAAATTAATAGAGAAACCACCCTAAAATGGACATTTTGGATGGATATCTCATCTAGGTATGAGTTTTCCAGAGCTATAGATACGTTAGCCAACACATCAACGTAATCATTTTGAAAAACATGGGATGTAGAGGAGTTTCAGTTTTAAGGAGAACTCAACCATCAAATGTCGTAAATAATCATATAAAGTGATCAATTCCTCCTTCTTAAGGGAAGTTTCTCCATTAATTTGATTGATTATGAGTTTCAAACCACATTTTATGTTTAAATAGGTTACTAGTATCTGGATAAATAAATACAGGTCTATAATAAGCACAAGGTACTCTACCTCATTATTAGTTTATCTCAACTATAGAAATACAGAATAAGGTAAAACCGTATTCATCAAGGAGATACACACAATTCCCATTATGAATTTGTTGAGCTTAGGGTTCCCTATTAGTTTCCCAATTAGGCTTTGATAGGCCCCATAAAAATATATTTATCATATCTAAGGAGTGTCTTGAAAAGATAAAACCTCTTCATTAGGTATCTTCACATTCATTGGTACATTTCTGGGGCTTGGGTGTACTACCAAAAAATATGCCAATGCCCACCCTTTATTGATTTCTATGACATGAACTAGATGTTGAACTACTATAGAATGAATTCCCATTATTGTAGATGAACTATAAACTTTAGAAGACTAAGAGTATACTTTAACGATTCTATAAGAGAGATCATATGTACTTTACAAAGTTACATATAAATTATTTACTTCTATATTATTACGATCAATGCAATATAGTTATTTTCAACATTGGAGTGTTAAGTTTCCTTAACCAACAAGTTTTACAAAGTTAATAGAGACTATTTTTCCACCAATTAAATTTTCAATTCAAGGGGAGATTTAAGTGATTTTTCTAAGGTCACCAGATACAGGATGAGAGGCTTTCCTTCAACCAGTGACATATAAACTGGTTGGTTCATGAGACACTAATTTAGTTCATCAAAAGATTTATAAAAATTCTCATCCCACTGATATGTTATCCCCTTCCTCAATAATATTTTTAAGGGTAAACATTTTTCTATGAGGTTGAAAATAAAACATTAGATATAGGCGAGATTTCCTTGAATCCCTCTTACCTCTTTTTGATTTTAAGGATATTGTATTTAAAGGATATTTATCATCTTTTTTTGGTTGATTTCAATGCCCTGTTATCATACTATAAATTCAAGGAATTTTCCAGATGTCACCTCGAAAAGACATTTTTTTGAGTTTATCTCAATGATGTAATGTCAATTTTTATTGGAAACTATCTTATGTTCAATAATATGATCACATCATTACTGGGATTTAACCTTCATATCATCTAAATAACATTCAATTTTCCTCCCCTATTGGTCTTGAAGATGCGGTTTATGGAATATTGATATGTCACAGTTATATTTTTTTAATTCCAAAGGCATAATTCGATAGAAAAATAACCCCTGGACCACTATAAAAGTAGTGGTTTCTTCATCCTCAAGGGTTATTTTTATTTGGTTATGTTATGAGTATCCATCCATAAATGTGAGCGAATGGGAACCTATGGTTGTGTCGATTAGTAATTACATAATTTGAACCAAATAAACATTGTTTTTAAAATAATGATTAATACATCTGAAGTAATGGGAACCATGATCTTCCCATTCTTTTTCTTGATATGGACAATATTTGAAAAACAATTTGGGTATCAGAGTTCTTGAATAATGTTGTCTTTTAAGATATTTTTGAATTTATCTTCCACCATGAAATAAATTGATATATTTTATCTTCATTCCACTTGTTTATAACCTAATTGGTTATCTTATAGTCCCAAGTGGTGGGTGTCTTCCTTGGGTAATATGCTGTGTATTTTCATGCAGTTCCAAGAATACACATCCCTATGGTTTTTTTTGAAAAGAAATATACTATTTATATTTTATGAAGTGAATAATGACATATATAAATATAGGTTGTGGGTCCTCTTTTTTTTCAATATTCACTTATTTTATTTAATAAATGGTAGGTATGATTCCTTCATCAAATGTTGGTGAAACATCTCTAATGTATTCTTCCTCTCTAGTTTCCTCCTCTTCTGCCCCCTCTTCTTCATTATTGGGGGATAGTAGGTCAATAAAAGGAATGATAATTGATAAAAAATAATTACTGAGGATAAAGGAAGATTTCAACTTCTGAAATTCTATACATAGAAGAGAGGATTTTTTTATCAAAGATACAAGATGTGTCAGCATATGGTGATTCAAAAGAAAATATGGAAGTATGCAAATTGGGAACCACATCATTATGAATGAAAAAAATAAAACCTAGAACTCTGATAATTTTCATATGAAATAGAGGAATTATCAAGAATAGTTATAATACTAGGATATATATATTCAAGAGTAAAAAATGTGTCAACATTTGAGGTTCAAGTGATGATTCAAAGACATTATTATTTATTGCGCTATAAACTCCTTGAAAAGTGCATGCCTCTTCTACCTGGAAATGTCTAGATGACATGGTTGATAAAAATGATTTTATGAGGATGGGGTTCAGTTTACCCTAGTCTTTTGGACCTCACATAGCTTGCTGGAATCCTAAATCCATAGTTATCATGTCAATATAGGGGATGAGAAGCACAAAATACCCACCAGTGCACCCCGTGGATTGGTGGGAGTGGTTTTAAAACAATTTGGGGATGTAATATAATTATAATTATATATCACTGGTTTGTTCCTTTATCTTTTATATAAACACTTCATATAATAGGATTCAAAATATTCTAATAAAGAGTCACCGTGAAAAAAATTCCCTAACTTTCCTATTGACATCATAAAAGGGACATTGATGATAGGATGATTATACAACTGCATGCATGTGAAGCCAAGGTCTTTCAAGCAGAACATTGAATGATACATTTGGTCATACCAAAATAAACATAGAGTTAGATCTAAGATATATAATTTAGTATTTAAATTTGATCCTCCTAATGGGTCTCTATACACTTTTATCATATTCCTAGACGGTCATCTTAGAGGGGGATAAATCATTCTTATTATATCCCAACCAATGGAGAGTTTAGACTAGAATAAGATTGATCTCATAACAATTTTCAATTAATTCCCATTGATCCTAAAAGGTTTAAAACTTTTAAAAAATATATAGAGGTCTGATATAACTCAGTAATATAATATCATGATATTGTTTAGTGAGTTAACTGACCATATAGAATTCGGTGGGGATGATTTCTGTACAGTATATTTCAACAGCTAAAACTTTAGACCTGAATTCTTGAGGACTTAAGAGGGGATCAATGAGTTCTCCCCTTAGTTCATTTTAGAGATAAATGATGTGGCAGTTTTTTCACATTCTTTTCCACATCCTTTTTATATTTTTGTTGACTTTTTTATACCAAAATGATTGTTTTTAGTAAATATTTGGTAATTAATGTGTTTTTGTACTTTGCTGTGTAAAATAATCAATTTTAGTTTAAAAAAGGTGTTTAATTTGCTTTAGTGTCATTTTAAATAAGTCTTAAATTAACTTAGTCTTACCAATTAGACTTTTATTTATTTATTATTTTATTTTTTTATAATTTTTCATTCTAGTTATCTTAGTAGTGTATTAATTTAATTAACTGATTCTTTATTATTTAAATTGTAAATAAATAACAGAAGCTAGTTTTTAATTCTTTTAATAACTTAACTTATTTTAACTTACCAATTTTATTCAATTAAAATATTTATTATTTAATTAATTTTTTACTTAAATATTTGATTAATTAGTTGGTTAAATAATTTAAGTAAGTTACTGTAAATATTTTAAGTGGTTCTTCAATTAATTTTTTTATAATTTTTAACCAAAATAAATTCATTATTTTAAGTGAAGTTTTATTAATTTTATTATTTAACATTGTTTTATTTATTTATTTTTGAATTTCATTCTTTTTAATTTAATTTATTAATTAATTAATCTAATTGTTGGTTTATTTGAATTATTAATTTATTTAATATGTTCTTTTTAATTTGCAGGTCATCATGGTGTCACCGATTTCCTTACTGTCCCGCACTCATGGTTCCTTGCCCACAGTAGCTTCACGGTGCCTCAGTCTCCTTTACTGTCTCACCGCTTCACTACCTCACGGTCCCACTGGTTCCCCCACATGACTATTCCACTGTTTCACTTCACACTGTCTCACCGTGAGCAGCTTCATGGTGTCTCCTCCCTACTTCCCACCACATACCACATCCCCCCACCTCCCTTTCCTTACGGTCTCACTGTGATTGAAACTCACGGTGACTGTTTCACCGTAATCCCCTGCCTTGCTCCATCTTTCCAATACACCTGTCTCGCGCGCCTCCACATCAACCCCTCTTCTCCCGTTTCATCCTCCACCAACAGCACAACAAATCGAACCCACAATAATGCAAATCGAACCATGGGATGAACAAATGGCAACAAAGAAGATCAAATAAATCCTAAAACTAGAAACCAAATTACCATTTTCAAACCAGATCTTAACCAGTGTGGAACCACCTGAAACCCCGGCCTGGCCTTTCACCTCACACACTGGTAACACAACCCACCCGCAACACAAAACATCTTTAGCACTATAATTTCACAATAAAAAATTAACCGATCAACATAATTTTCAAAATCTAGAATCAATTTTCACAGCAACAAACCATAATCGATTTAAAAATCCAAATTTTAAAAAGAAATTCAATCTTGCGAGAATTTTAATCCCTCAAATCTGAATCTGCTGCACATCTCTTTCCCCTCTGTCACGCTGCCCCTTGGACCAAGCCGACGTGAACCAGCCTTGATGAATCGCCGTGGCCTGACCTCCCTGTCCGCACTCTCCTTGAACCCAGCCCGCACCATCAGCAAACCACCTGAAGACCGCATCCCCCCTCTCCCCTTTACTGTCGCCCCTGCTAGAACACCCGAACCCCGCAGTCCCTTCCTCCTCTCCATCTGCGTCGCGAAGACCCCCCCAATTTTTCCCCTTTCTTTTCCACACTTAACCCTCCCCCCTCTTCATTTCTTTCTTCTTCTTTTTTTATTCTATTCTATTTTTATTATGTTCTATTATATCATATAATACAATATATATAATGCATTATATATATAGTATTAAAAGTATAAAAGATTATATATAGTATTAATATTTCATAATAATATATGTTATTAAATAAATATAATAGTTATTTACATATAATATTAATAATAATATTAAGTATTATATATATATATATAAATAAGTATTTTTATTAACAAATTTAAGTAATAATTTTAATATATAGTTATTTGAGCTTCATTTTATTTGTTTAATTTGTTTTGTTCTTTTTTTTGTTGTTCCGTGCAGGGGGAGTTGGGTGTGCGAAGCATTTTATGGGAACTATGTGGGAAATGTGCGAGAATATTCGCAAGATAATTGCAAGGGGGTTGTATTCGCTTATAGGGAGTTCACATTAAAAGCTGGTGACGTGCACATGATAGCGCGCCACGTGGATCTGCTGTCTGTTAGGTCGTTTATTGAATTTTTCTGTTTTCATCTCCAAATAAGAGGACGCACAACTCCTCTTCAGAGGCCAGAGCAGAGTACCCGAGGGGGACATCATTCCACAATAGGGGGAGGAGACTCCACCTGATTGACACATCCGTTCCATCCACATATCATGGACAGGGACCGTCTTCGAATGGGAGATGAGACCTTCTCCTCCATTCTCCGCCTCACCCCCATTGCTCTATTTTAGTTTTGTTTTCTTTTGAGTCTATAAATACTTGTGTGTGTGTTTTGTCAATTGAATTGTGATGTTAGTTATGTTTAATTGTTTGTGTCATTCATTCGTTCTCATCTCGTGTTGTGATCTAAAATCTCCAGAAAAGGAGATCTAACTTACGGGGTTGGATCCAGTTTATGAAACCCAACACAATTTGGATATCCACACATTAATGCGATGGAGTTCTTTTTATTCGCCTTGGTAGATCGCGAATGTGAGTTAGATTTAGCAAGAGCGAGATCTTGCACAGGACGATCACTACTCTCTTGCTTAATTTATTTTCCACTTCCTGTCTTGATTTCTCAAACTGAGAATCAATATTGGTAGTGAAATTTTATGATCTTAGTGGAATCATTCTATCTTGTGAGAAATTATTTACAGTATGACTTTTTTGAGTGAATCACCTTGCAATTCGGAGGAATTATTGAGCATGGAAGAAATTATATGTTTGAGTATTTAATTTCTTGGCGAGATTGGTGTGTGATCTAATACATCGATCATGAACTGTGTGAATTTAAGAATTATTGATCAATTTCTTAGGCTGATATAGGATAGGGAGTATTGGGTGAAGTAACCAGGTCCGACCTTGTTCTCATTTTCTTTTGTCTTCTATGTCTTGGTGTCATTTGTTAGTTCTGTGTTTTTTGTTGTGTCTGCGTCTTCTTTCTTTTCTTGGTTTTGTCAAGTGTATCTTTATTTTTTCACTTTTCCATCTCTGTTCTCCTATGTACGTTCACTGTTCTACATCCATTGTTCTCTTCAGCACTGATTTGTGTTTCCTTAGGAGTGTTTTTTTCTATTTTCAAAGTATTTAAAAATACAAAAAGATTTTCGGAACATACCACTTAGGCTCTCGACACTGCTTCCTTGAGAGCGACCATGTGGTTAGCCACTGTGTTATATCTTGGGTATTTATAAATGTAAGCTTGACCATCCTCGTGATAAGGACACACGTCAAATTTTGGTGCCGTTTCCTGGGACGCAACGAGTGTCTTAGTGGTTTTTCCAATTTTTCTTTAAAAAAAATAAAAAAATATATAGAAAAAAATGGCTACTATGTTCTCTTTTGCTGACAATGATTTGTTTGATTTCTCTGATGTGGAAGAATTATATGAGGATGTTGACTTATTCCAATTTTGGCTACAAAGATGACCAACATGAGACCCCTCAGAAGCGACAAAGGTTGTAACACACGAGACCAAACAACAATATGCATACCGATTCAATCAAATTATGAGGGGTCAAGAGGGGAATCAGCCCACCCAGAAAGATTCACCGGCTGCAAAGAGGATCAGGGAATTCCTAGGACCTAATTACTTGGATCCAGAGGATCTGAGCATGGAAGTTCCCCAACAAGCCACTGATGTTCCACCTTATTTAAAGAAACTGAGAAGAAAGGAAAGTGGACATAGAAGGAGTGACAAAAAGCTAGAATTTACTATTTTTGAGCCTGGAGAACCTTCTAAAACACTGCTGGATTTTAATGAGCTGCATCCCTAATATATTTTCAAGAGCTGGAAAGATTTGGGATGCGAAGACCTCGAAGAAGCTAGACATACACAGAGGGATCATTTTATTTCCTGTACTTCTGTTGATGATGTTTTTTGTACTGAAGTGTCTAATGATCTTTCCTTGTTTTCACAGGATGACCCAACACATGACATCCTAGACTTTTCCTTGGAAGACACCACATCAGAGATCATCTATTTCGAAGAAAGGTTGGAGGAGGTTGACTACCTTCCTCCGGCCGCAGACATTTTTCCAGGATCATGGCTTAACTAGGAGAAGCAAACTGCATCACTTCAGAGAGTTGACTTCACCTTAGAAGAACTTGTTTTTGATTTTTTGAAACTAATGTACACTGTGATGCTCCCTGTGCAGATATTGAAAATGCAATACACTGTTGTGATTTCCTAGAGAGCGAGGAAGTTTTGGTAGCATCTGCTGAAGAGTTAATGGAACTCCCAATCCTGGATAACACTCCCAATTTGGGAGTTATTTTTGAAAAGGAATTTTTAGATATGTGCACAAGTTTACAAGTGGATGTTGACAAAGTCCTTGTTTCTCAAGATAAAATAATTTATTGGAATGAACCAGAATACAAGTCATGTCCATGTTTTCTAACATTACAACTTGTGCATCCTCAGCCTCAAGATGCAGAAGAGGGCTAGTACCCCTACATTCTGTATTCCCCTCCATCAATCAACATGAAGTACATCACTTCCCAGGAGGGGAATTTGTTTGAAGCTGCACATGGGGTATGCCAAAGATGCAAAATCACTGAAGTTGGAAGGAATAACACCTGGTGGTTTCTGAGAAAGAAGTTAAATCCCCCATCCGACTGGGGTTGATCCGAGGACTGTCCAGTTGTGGACAGTCAAACTACAGCACCCCCTGGGGGGTTATCCTAGGATTATCCTCTTTAATTTACCGCTTTAGTTTCTTTTTGCATGTTGTTTTTAATTTGAGTATTGTTTACTTAGGACAATAAACAGGCAGTAGATTCCACGTGGCTCTCATTCAAGTCTCAGAGGGCCAGCTCACTGGATTAATGGATAACACTCCCTAACTCATACTCTGTGGTTGCTTTTTATTTGAACTTAAAATCTATAACACTAATGTCAAACTATTTCATCATGTAGGTGCTAAAATGGAGCATCTAGAGTTCATGAAAAAATTAATCAAAGGGATACATTTGTAAATTTGAGAAGCTTCTCATTCAGGGGAGTTCTTACTTTAATTCTTTCATGTTGAGTCATCCATTTTGCATGCTGCTATGAATTAAGTATGGGGGACTTCCTCCTAATCTGTGAGAAATGAACTATATTTCCTACATGGGTGTTTATCTACTAGTATCTTGATAGTTGAAAAATTATTTTGAGCTGATTTGTGAAACATGCTTGCCCCCACTACTTTCAATTTCATTATGTTGCTGCTGCTGCACATCACTGTTAATCATTCTACCATTTAAAGTAAATTGATAAAATATTTTGTCTGCTCACAATGATTCAAGTATGAATAGTTCAGTAATAGAAATTCACTTGGTTTATGGTGATGGTTGGTGGGGTTGGGCTCTTATGTTTTTGTTTGTTTTTGTTTTTATTTTCTTTAACTTTTTGTGTGGCGAAGAAAATTTTTAAACTTCATTGATACCCCTCCATATCCTTTTTAACCTGAAATGTCTATCTGTTTTGTACTTCAACTGTATTCCACCTTGAGATTCAACATTGGGGAAAATGTTGGGTTTTATGTTTGGGTTAGAGGGGTCATTCTAGTGTCATGTTGAATTACCCCTTCTTGAACCTGAGTTTGTTTTAAGATGGTCATTTTTTTTTCATTTTTTCAAAAAAATGGTTCAAAATTCCTTTAATTTTTTTAAAATTATTTCATCAATTTATGGTCATTGGAGGTTCACTGGTATTTCAATCATGTATTGTTTAGTGGATAAGTGTTTTCTGGATGTTGAGAGTGACACTGAGTCAGGAACTGTTAAGTATGAATGATTGCTGAGTGCAATTTTTCACTGTCTCTATAGATCTGTCTGTTTAGGAACTATGGATAAGAGTATGACATGATAGGTTTTGTGGAGTAAGGATTATGGTTTAGGGTAACTTAAAGTTCTCACTAGAACCCAGGGGAATCACATTTTTTATTAAATAATATTCAATCACTTTAGGATGTCAATTCAGATGATTATTAATTAAGTCATTTGTAACTGGAGTAAAATGGGCAAATGGGATCCCACAGTGAGTATCTGAGACAAGGTGCATTGGGTGTGTTTCTGTGAATAAATAAAGCCAATTTCAATCTTAATAAGTGCTACGCATAGTGCTCTACACATGGAACATGGCTGGAAAAAATAAAATAAACTGCCCTTGTCAAAAATGAACTCATTAATGTGAGGGGAATTTTGAACCCAGATGAAGAAGGGAGCAATTTACTTGGTTAATTTTCATTTGAGTTGAAACAATAAAGTGATCAATTTAATGGACTTTAATTTCTATAACCTGGGGGAAGGTGAGAATGGAAGGTGCCCTTGGTTAAGTTTTGAGTTCCACTTCTTCTAACCTGTCAACACTCCTTGAATTAGAACTTGAACTGGAAGGTAAAGTAGGAAAATTAATGAATACACATAGGAGGCATGACATACTTGAAAGTGTATGAGTTTGTGAAGATCTTGAAATCCAGTGGGCTTTTGAAGCTAAGTAGTACATCATTTTTGAACACCTTTGGATGGCCTGACTCATTGTTTGGTCCTGGTCCTCTGGGTATTAAAGTTTAGTCATGCACCTTTTGAACTGAAACTCACAAATTATATTTCTGTTTTAAACTCCAAGTCAAGTATTTGTTTGAGGACAAACAAAACTTTAAGTGTGGGGGAGTTTGATGTGGCAGTGTTTTCACATTCTTTGCCACATCCTTTTTATATTTTTATTGACTTTTTTATACCAAAATTATTGTTTTTAGTAAATATTTGGTAATTACTGTGTTTTTGTACTTTGCTGTGTAAAACAATCAATTTTAGTTTATAACAAGTGTTTTATTTTGCTTTAGTGTCATTTTAAATAAGTCTTAAATTAACTTAGTCTTGCCAATTATACTTTTATTTATTCATTATTTTATTTTTTTTATAATTTTTCATTCTAGTTAGCTTAGTAGTGTATTAATTTAATTAACTAATTATTTATTATTTAAATTGTAAATAAATAACACAAGCTAGTTTTTAATTCTTTTGATAACATAACTAATTTTAACTTACCAATTTTATACAATTAACATCTTTATTCTTAAATTAATTTTTTACTTAATTCTTTGGTTAATTAGTTGGTTAAATAATTTAAGTAAGTTACTATAAATATTTTAAGTGGTGCATCAATTAATTTGTTTATAATTTTTAACCAAAATAAATTCATTCTTTTAAGTAAAGTTTTATTAATTTTTTTATTTAGCATTTTTTTATTTATTTATTTTTCAATTTCATTCCTTTTAATTTAATTTATTAATTGATTAATCTAATTGTTGGTTTATTTGAATTATTAATTTATTTAATATGTTCTTTTTAATTTGCAAGTCATCATGGTGTCACCGATTTCCTTACTGTCCCGCACTCATGGTTCCTTGCCCACAGTAGCTTCACGGTGCCTCAGTCTCCTACACTGTCTCACCGCTTCACTACCTCACGGTCCCACCGGTTCCCCCACAAGACTGTTCCACCGTTTCACTTCGCACTGTCTCACCGTGAGCAGCTTCACGGTGTCTCCTCCCTACTTCCCACCACATACCATATCCCCCCACCTCCCTTTCCTCACGGTCTCACCGTGATTGAAACTCACGGTGACTGTTTCACCGTAATCCCCTGCCTTGCTCCATCTGTCCACTGCACCTGTCTCACATGCCTCCACATCAACCCCTCTTCTCCCGTTTCATCCTCCACCAACAGCACAACAAATCGAACCCACAACAGTGAAAATCGAACCAAGGGATGAACAAACGGCAACAAAGTAGATCAAATAAATACTAAAACTAGAAACCAAGATACCCTTTTCGAACCAGATCTTATCTAGTGCGGAACCACCCGAAGCCCCGGCCTGGCCTTTTGCCTCGCACACCGGCAACACAACCCACCCGCAACACAAAACATCTTTAGCACTATAATTTCACAATAACAAATTAACCGATCAACATAATTTTCAAAATCCAGAATCAATTTTCACTACAAAAAACCATAATCAATTTCGAAATCCAAATTTTAAGAAGAAACACAATCTTTCAAGAATTGTAATCCCTCAAATCCAAAGTCGTCACACATCTCTTTCCCCTCTGTCGCGCTGCCCCTCGGACCAAGCCAACGTAAACCAGCCTTGCTGAATCACCGTGGCCTAACCTCCCTGTCCGCACTCTCCTTGAACCCAGCCCGCACCATCGGTGAACCACCTGAAGCCCGCATCCCCTCTCTCCCCTTCGTCGTCACCCCCTTCTAGAACACCCGAACCATGCAGTCCCTTCCTCCTCTCCATCCGCGCCGTGAAGACCCCCCTATTTTCCCACTTTCTTTTCCAAGCCGAACCCTTCCCCCCTCTTCATTTCTTTCTTCTTCTTTTTTTATTTTCTTTTATTTTTATTATGTTCTATTATATCATATAATACAATATATATAAAATGCATTATATATATAGTATTAAAAGTATAAAAGCTTATATATAGTATTAATATTTCATAATAATATATGTTATTAAATAAATATAATAGTTATTTACATATAATAGTAATAATAATATAAAGTATTATATATATATTAATAAGTATTTTTATTAACGAATTTAAGTAATAATATTAATATATAGTTATTTTAGCTTCATTTTATTTGTTTAATTTGTTTTGTTCTTTTTTCTATTGTTCCGTGCAGGGGGAGTTGGGTGTGCGAAGCATTTTATGGGCACTACGCGGGAAATTTACGAGAAGATTCGCAATATCATTGCAAGGGGGTTGTATGCGCCTACCAGGAGTTCACTTTAAAAGCCAGTGATGTGTACATGATAGCGCACCATGGGAATCTGCTGTCTATTAGGTCGTTTATTGTATTTTTCTGTTTTCATCTCTGAATAAGAGGACGCACAACTCCTCTCCGGAGGCCAGAGAAGAGTAGCTGTGGGGGACATCATTCCACAACGGGGGGAGGAGACTCCACCTGATTCACACATCCATTCCATCCACATCTCATGGACAGGGACCGTCTTTGACTGGGAGATGGGACCTGCTCCTCCATTCTCCGCCTCACCCTCGTTGCTCTATTTTAGTTTTGATTTCTTTTGAGTCTGTAAATACTTGTGTGTTTGTTTTGTTAATTGAATTGTGATGATAGTTATGTTTAATTGTTTGTGTCATTCATTCTTTCTCATCTCGTGTTGCGATCTAAAATCTCCAGAAATGGAGATCTAACTTGTGGGGTTGGATCCAGTTTATGAAACCCAACATAATCTGGAGATCCGCACATTAATGCAGTCACGTTCTTTTTATTCGCCTTGGTAGATCGCGACTATGAGTAATATTTAACAAGATCGAGATCTTGCATAGGGAAATCGCTACTCTCTTGATTAATTTATTTTCCCCTTCCTGTCTTGATTTCTTGAAATGAGAATCAATATTGGTTGTGAAATTTGATGATCTCAGTGGAATCATTCTGTCTTGTGAAAAATTCTTTACAGAATGACTTTGCTGAGTGAATCACCTTGCAGTTCAGAGGAATGATTGAGCATGGAAGAAATTATATGTTTGAGTGTTTAATTTCTAGGCGAGATTGGTCTGTGATCTGAGACATCGATCATGCACTATGTGAATTTAATAATTTTTGATCAATTTCTTAGGCTGATCTAGGATAGGGAGTATAGGGTGAAGTAACTAGGTCCGGCCTTGTTCTCATTGTCTTTTGTCTTCTGTGTCTTGGTGTCATTTGTTAGTTCTGTGTTTTGTGTTGTGTCTGTGTCTTCTTTCTTTTCTTGGTTTTGTCATGTGTATCTTTATTTTTTCACTTTTCCATCTCTGTTCTCCTATGTCCATTCAATGTTCCACATACACTTTTCTCTTCAGCACTGATTTGTGTTTCCTTAGGAGTGTGTTTTTCTATTTTCAAAGTATTTAAAAATACAAAAATATTTTCAGAATAGACCACTTAGTCTCTCTACATTGCTTCCTTGAGAGCGATCCCGAGGTTAGCCACTATGCTATATCTTGGGTCTTTATAAATGTAAGCTTGACTGTCCTCGCGATAAAGACTCACGTCAATAAAGTATATCTAAATTTTTTATTTTGGAATGGAAAATATCTAATTATATGATAATTCCATATTTCTGTACTAAGGGCATATTATTACTGATAGGGGTTTGTTTCTTATCTTTGAGCTTTAGTGTCGAGGTTATCTGAGTAAACAAATTCCCCACCTAATTGGAGATGGTGGGATTGTTTTTTATGGTACTAGGGTGTGCAGTGGAAGACAAAGAGTTGGGATTTAAAATTTTCAAAACTGTAGTGATGAAACTTCATCATATTCGAAGATTTGATCCTCGGTAAGGTCCTAGGATCTTGTATAAATATATCAAATCAGAAAAATTAAACATGTACTATTTCATCATTTAAATCAATATGTGTTCAACAATAGATCATCACATCTAATCATTTCATGAAGGATATGAATTATATTTCTCTAGATCATCCACACATGTTTAAAGAGTCCACATGAATTCTGATCATCAAATTCTAGTTGATAACATAGAGCTATGATAAATCCATCAATAATGTGACGATCACCATGATCTCATTCCTTTGATCCATGAAAGAATTCTTGGATTTAGTGACTGGACGGATTATTCCTCTTTCTAGGATGTAAAATATGGTGATAAAAGCTTTCAATTCCAAATAGATGAATAATACATGAAAAATAGCACCTCCTATACTTAAGTAATGGGAGTCAAAATACATAGAAAGGGTTTTCCAGCCCCGATATACCCAACACACACTAAATAAGCTATAAAAAACTCATTATAAAGAACTAAATGTGTCATAAAATATTTTATATTTTTATCACTTAATTTTCATATATAATAAATATTTTATATTTTAAAACTAAGCCATTAACTCGATTCATAATTCCCTCAATTTTAAACGAACAATGAATATTAATATAATATTTGTTCATATAATATTCTTCCACATATTCACTTAATTGCTTGTGAATAATTTTAATAAATAAATTCAATCCAACTTGTCTATACTCGAATAATAATGAATTTATTCATTTTTTAGTGATAAATTATTACTTGGACAATGCTCAGACGTTGTGGTTAGTCATACAATGTCCTATTCCCCTATTCATTAGAATAGGGAAGACTCGTGATTATGCTATTATCTATAAACCTCTAGTCCCCTTTCTTGATTATAGTGAATACTATTCACATACTATGAGAAGAGTATAGAAACCCATAAAGACCCCAAAAAAGAAAATGAATAGTCATAGTAACAATAACCATCCTATGAACAAACATCATGTAATATAATCTCTTTGTCTCACAATATATCATAAAGAGGGATGCACAACTTCTATAATCATCAATTATTGATTTATTATTTGTTGATATAATTGGATGAAGTTACCTTATTCTAACATGGCCATGTATTCCATAAAGGTATGACCATCCTCATCAACTAGGGATGAGATATCTCTTTATCAACTCAGATTAATTTTTTTATCTTTATCATTCATCCAATGTCATACCACCAAAGATGAACCCAACACAAGCTACCTCACAAAAAAATAAATGTCAGGGTATTTTCCTTGCATCAAAGTATGTAGTCAAATGGTACACATTGATAATGATATCAAGTTAGGATTCCAATACACATGTTCATAGATATGAGAAACCAATTACACCTGAAACATGTGGTGCTCTTGTTGGTGGGCCAGTCCTCATGATCTCATCTAATCCAGATCACTAAGTGTGAACATCATAATATGATGTCTCAATGATATTCATCCCACTAACACCTAATAATTATACATAATCTATTTCCAATCTGTATAATGTATTTATACCATAGGACATATGTTTGATATTAATGTCATGGTATCTCAATATTCTCATTATAGTCTAGGAATTACTACAACCCTTGGATATGAAAAATAATCTATAGAAATTACCATATTAATTGTGTAAGTAGAAATATAAACACTATTATGTTATTATTATATCATACATAACTCATTGTATACATGATATGGTAATTGAAAGGTACTATTTATGTTGGGTCTTGAGAACCCACTATTACAACTCTCTAACATACACTAGATCTAACTTGCTAACTTTTCTTATTAGATATCACATGATAAGATTATATTTCTATTGTGTTGTGACTTTATCATAGGCCTTACACATATTCAATGCATGGATATTTTGTTATCTACAAATTCACTTCCTTGAGTAATAATTCTCAAGAGATAATATCCCTATGTGTATTCTGTTCATTTAATGTCATAACTTAACATACTGGATAGTACCAGTAGTAGGATTATCATAATATATATTATGATGAAACTTTAATTAATATGTGTGATTCCAAATACTATAAAAAATCATTGTGTATTATTCACTACTTCTTTAATTTCCACATAAGCCACAACACACTTGGTATTTGTAGATATGGGTTCCAATGAATTGAATGAGATTTTATTCCTTATTAACTTATCCAAACTATAATATTCGATCATATTGATCCATATTAATACCAGTTATCCCCTTATTACTAGTATCCCTTCCTCTCTAACTAGAAATTTTATATCTTTTATACTTTTTCCTGTATAATTGGATAGTTATGACTTCTTCCCATATAGTTCTCCCGAATATATCTAATATCTGACTACCATAAAGTATATGTTGGTAATATAATATATAGTAAATAACATGACATATGTGATAGATCCATTGTATTTAGTTATGTAATTCTACTCACCTATTTGATATCCTATTATGTCAATACATGTGTTCTTGGATAGGTGTACACCATTTGACATTGGTAACAATTCTCTCTCAAATTGTTCCAACTTGTACTTTATCAATACCTTGTCAATATATGTACTATTTTTTAGTTCTAAGAAACCATTAGATCTACCTCTATAGATCCTTTTCCCTAGAACATAGTTTTATGCATTAATTCCATATCTCGAGAATTACTTACTTTATAGTCTTACCTAATCGTAAAACTAATAGTTATTTTTCATATGTTATCAAACAAAATTTAATTGGAAAATAGTGGCACTCCCACTAACCTCATGTAAAAACATGGTCAAAATTAATTACAAATGAATACTCTATTATCAAATCTCTCACTTCAATCCTAAACTAGATTTCTATAACTTTATCTCCTTATGGGTGTACTATGGTGTCACCAAACCTTTACGATTGCATTGTATGGACACCTTCTAAGATTGGTGGTCTTGACATCCATTGTACAACTTAATGATCACATAAAGTATATTTGACAAGTATAATTACAAAGGATTAAGGCATATCAAATTGCTATTACCAATGGATCCATAATGGAACCTCAATTGTACCTCTCATGTATAGCCTCACTTTAATACCCACTACATTATTCAAAATAATAAGCCATGTTTCCTTTGATACATGGAATCCATTATTGAATATTAATTGATCTTTTGAATCTTAGTTTTTTCCATTTACTGCTTTCCTTTAGGATTCATAATTATCAAAGAATAATGTTTCACTGGCCATGAAGAATATTAAACCCTCACCATGGTTTTATCCATCATATGCAATATGGGTCTCTAGAACATTCCTTTCCACATGCTTGTGTGTAACTTATTCCTATGCCAATTAATTGTGCATCTACATCCTGGATTTAATCTAAATAAATATTTCTCCAACTATATCAATAGAGATGTTCAACCTTTATATAAATATAATCTATCTCTTGGTTGTAAATTTTTTATCATAGGTATTTATGTAATATACTTCAAAACCTATAGGAAAATTACTTTATATGCACATTGTGTTTATCTTGATGCAAGTTTCTTTAAATAATTAACAAAAAAATTGAATATAAACACAATTTATTATGAAATAATGTGTTTCCATCAAACTATAAAACATATGATATCCATTTTTCATGATAGTTGTTATGTGGTTAAGGTATAACATCATTATTTGTGACGCATTTCTCGAAATATAATAGAATTTTCCACAATGAATATAAATCTAAACATTCATTCTCCTTTTACTTTAATCATAACTATGATTTTTATAAGGAAATGCGCATTTAAAAATTACTCCATGCTACTTTTTTAATTATTAATGTTTACTTGTGAGACTCATCAGTAATACTCCATTCCAAATTCATAACTTTGACTTGTATAAGGTAATGTTCGTTTAGGAATTACTCTATGCTACATTATATTGACAGATGAATACTTGGTCAAGATATCATCCAACACTCCATCCTGAAGTAACTCATATCTTTTCACCATGAATATACCATACTTCACTTTTATATTCCCCAAAAAATACTTAAAATAATTCTTATGAAGTATATTTATCACTAACTTAACCTTGTAATAGTTCACACTCTCTAGATGAACTAATTTTGAAAGATCTATGGATTAATATTATTTGTAAAGGTATCTTTTCCAAAACTATATAAATATTCATGTTGATAATAACTAAGGTATTTAACTCAAAAGAGATTAAAAACATATAGGGTATATCCTTGAAAAATATTTAGTTTTTATTAAAAAAAGAATTATCTTTCCATAACTTGTTATAACTAAGTATTAAATTTCATATTCATTAAACATTTCCAATGATTCAAGAATTATGAAAACATTAGTTGATTATTAGACACCAAATAAAAATATTCATTCCAAAACTATAATAATATATCCTTTGTGTCCAATGGACACATGAGATAATTGTTTTGGTTATACTGAATAAAAGTTCAACAGGAACAATAAGTTCTTCAATTAGAAGTTGTATGCTTCCCATTGCTAACTTAGGAATCACCCTTTCTCAGCCGCTAACAGAATTTACCTTAATTCTTATAATTCTTCTATATTTACTTGGCTACTATATATAAATAAACCTATGTGACAGGAATTTTTTTAAGAAACAAGACATATATCTATAACATTATATGTAACACCCTAACCCCAGTTACCCAGAGTCGGTGAACTATTACGTATCATTGGCATGATCACAAAAGATCAAGTTTTGAAAGAACAATTAGTTTAGTAGCTTTGGAAGTACTAGATACATTCATAAGGTTTACATTACATCATAAAATGGAAAACTACAACAACATTGTTTCTATGGACTACACTAAGATCCCATATAATATCCCTGCAGGCCAGTCATAATATAGTTATTTGCATCTTAGGAAAAATAAAACACAGAAAGGGGTGAGCTCAGATGCTCAGTAAGGATAACAATATAGTGGAAACTTTCATAAATAAGCATAAACATTTAAAGCGATGTATAGAACTAAAACCAAATCCTTTTCAACATAAACTTTATCATAATATGACAAATATAAATCAAAATAATTCCATTTACTTACTCACATGGATGTTTACTAGTTTAATAATCATATACAATATCAATAGCCACTTTCATAATGATGTAATGCATAATGCCAGACTTTAATTTTTGTGTCAAGGCCTCATGCCAGGAACTAGGGGATAACTGTAACCGGACCCCAACTCGGAGAGACTCTGTAACCAAACTACATCCCGAAGATCCTCTGTAACCGAACTCTAACCCGGAGAGCCTCTGTAACCGGACTCCATTTTGGAGAGCCTCTGTAACCGGACTCCATCCTGGAGGGTCTACTGTAACCAGACCCCAACCCGGAGGGCTTACTTTTTCCAGTCCCCAACCCGGAACATACTAGTCAAATACATTCATCATAAGAAAAGTTTGAAAGATAACATAAACATTCATATTAAATCTAGCATACGAAATGTCAATACTTTAACTATAAAGCATGAATGACATAAAAATAACTCATCTGCAGTCAAACATATCACAAAACCTTAAATACAATATGGAAGATTTGTATCATAATAAATCAACTTCAATCAAGTGTACAATTTATCAAAGGATGTTGATATAGATGAAATCAAAACTATTTGAGAGAAAAATATCTTTCTATTTTGAAATCATTTATGAGTCACATAATTATAAAGAAAACATTTATTTTGAAAATATTTTTATAAGCTTGTAAGGGAATCTTCAAAGGTGTTATAATGGCGGAGAATAACTGCACCCAACGTATAAGTTAAAAAAAATTATTTCCTTAATTTTGTCGAAAAGGTCATAAAGTACCTTGTTTAGAAAACGATGGAAATATTCTTTTCAAAACATATAAGGTCAAAGAAGGGTATAAATGAATTTAACCCATAGTTTAGTAAATAGTAAAAATGTTTTGAAATACATTTTTAAGAAAATACGTATTTGGATGATAAAGAGTTCCCAATTTATACTTACGTAAAAACAACCTCGGATAATAAAGAGATTCTAAAATTAACCCTTACCTTGTACTTTTCCTTGGTCAAGGGTAGGTTAACCTCCTCTTCTTCGGGTTCTTCCTTTTTATTTGATCAAAAGGGCTCATTAGGTTGGCTTTATAACTAAAGGAAGGCCTCTAGAAAGAAGGGATGACAATTGAGAGGGTATTTGGGAAGTGTTTAGCTGAGCCAAATGGCTTTGAAGGTGTGAATTTTAGGGAAGGGGGAGTTCCCTTTTATAAGATGGGTGAGGGGCACCTTAGGAAAACTTAAAGTATTATTTTATAATAAATTCATATTTAGTTTATAATGGCTCCAAATTGATTTATTTCAAGGATAAGGTGGGTATGGGTCAAAAACCACTCAACCAATAGGTTTTAGAGAGGTTTGGGTCACTATATTAACATTATATTTTAGATTTAACTCTGAGTTAAATAGTTTGACATTTACCATGTCTCTTTGTATTTTTATATTATATGGTTAATAAACATACTATAAACTACCAAGAAAACCCCAAGTGGTTCATTAATGATATACCTATCATCATATAATTCCTTTGGATGAACTGTATATTTTTAGAAATATTATATCAATTAATAATATAATATTTGTTTTAAAAACTCTTTTATGTCAATTTTGACACTATTTAATTATTAATTTTTTTTAATGTCATAAAAAATTTATTAATTAGAACTAAATTTATTTAAACAATACTAAAATGTCATAGTAACCTATAAAATTCATGGATTTCATCAAAACTTTCAAATTTTATTTATTTTAACATTTATAATACCATTTATTTGATTCTTTCATTAATAAGGAAAATACAGCATCATCATTGTGTCATAAATAAATTTAATTATTCAATGTCTAAATATTATAAATAAAATACCATTATGTAGGAAATAGTTTCATCTTTATAATGAATATTTATAGTTAAATAGATAACATATATAACCCTATGTGAAAATTGTTTTACTAAAAGATATATGCTTATGTCATTTTTGTATTTACTTTAACTTAATTAATATAAAGTGTCATTATCACTTACAAGTGGCTCCATGGGGTCAAAAAATCAACCCAAAGATTCCCATGTTCGGACATGTATCATCTAATAGGGTTTGGACATGTGTTAAGTTAATTTAATATTATTATAATATTAATTTTTTACCCTTATTTACCATATTTACCCTTTAACCATGGTAAATAAAATACTTTCCGAATTAATTATTCAAAATGTCTAAAAATAAATTTGGAACTCTTGATTCTAAATGTGGAATCCATTTTTTTAAATTCAAAACACAGAAGTGTTGCGTGTAGTGAAAGTTATCTTATTACTTTGAAGAAATAATGTACTATCAAATCTTGGGGTGTTACATTCTTCCCTCCTTCAATAAATTGTGTCCTTGCAATTTAAAATTGTTCTTCAAAAATAAAAGGTTGAAAATAGAAAATACCTTTGCAGGAAAACCCACATCTGAAATTGGATTAATAAAATTTCTTCTTAACAAGAGGAAAGGGGGATGAAAAAGTCACCACCAAATTATGATCTCGATTAGGAGAACATTGGTGGAAATTAGAGACACATAATTGGAGGGAAAACGTAAATATTTATAGGGAGTGATTGAGGTCATCAGTCACAAACAATTGTAGAATTAAGGTCCTCAAAGCCATCGGTCTATGATGATTTAGAATATCATCGGTTCAACAAAACATAAGGTTTTAGGATAACAAATTTTTAGTTTTAAGATCCCTTACCTAATGTTTAAGAATTAATTTCTTCATAGAATAAGAGAAGAGAAAAATATATACATGACAAGTAAAGTTCCATCCTTTAACTTATTTCTACGAAAAACTCATCTTTCACTCTTAAAAAAATATTTTATTTATCCTATTTGTATAGGGTTCTAAAAAAATGAATTTCTAATTCATATACCATACCTTTTAAGAAAAATACATTATTCAATCCAGGACATCACGTGGGCTAGTGGTAGGTGATACACCCTTGTCACCCTTCGGTTGCGGGTTCGAGTCTTGCGGCTTTGTCAGATGCGACGGGTTGCCGCCCGACCTCCGAGTTGTTCTTTTTGTGAAAATCCAAAAATAATATCAAACTATAATTATCCAAAATACTTCTATCCAAACTCACAGTCCAAAATTTATAAGGAAGGTAAAAACAATGAAGATATTGTTTGCCACATAATAACATGTGAACACCTTTATCATGTATTCTTTTAAAACAATGCAATATCCTAAATTACCATAAAACCTTATTGATTATAGTCATGCTCCCTTATTCCTTATAGAATACTGAATATACTCCTTCTATCCAAAAATGTTGTAAACTCCAACAATGATGGAATATCCAAATCATTAATCAGTTTCAAGGTAGTCAAGAATATCCAATATAATTCATCCAAATCAAACATGTATTATTACTCCTTCTATCAGAGTCGGTGCACTATTACATATCATTAGCATGATCACAAAAGATCAACTCTCGAAAGAATGATTTGCTTAGTAGCCTCTGAAGTACTAGATACATTCATAAGGTTTACATTACATTATAAAATGGAAAACTACAACAACATTGTTTCCATGGAAAACACTAAGATCCCATATACTATCCCTGCGGGTCAGTCATAATATACTTCTTCACATCCTGGGAAAAATAAAACATATAAAGGGGTGAGATAAGATTCTAGGTAAGGATAATAATATAGCGGAAACTTTCATAAATAATTATAAACATTTAAGGCGATGTATAGTACTGAAACAAAATCCCTTTAAACATAAAATTCATCATAATATGGCAAATAAAAATAAAAATAATTCCATTTACTTACTCACATGGATATTCCACTAGTCGAATAATCACATGAAATATCAATATCCACTTTCATAATGATGGAATGCATAATTCCAGACTTTAATTTCTATGTCAAGGCCTCATACCAGGACCTAGGGGCTAACTGTAAACGGACCCCAACTTGGAGAGCCTCTGTAAACAGAATCCATCTTGGAGAGCCTCTATAACCGAACTCCAACCCGGAGAGCCTCTGTAACCAGACTCCATCCCGGAGAGCCTCTATAATCGGACTCCATCCCGGAGGATCTGTTGTAACCAGAACCCAACCTGGAGGGCTTAATTTTACCGATCCCCAACCAGGAACATACTAGTCCAATACATTCATCATAAGAAAAGGTTGAAATATAACATAAAAATTTGTATTAAAACTAGCATACTAAATGTCAATACTTTAACCATAAACAATGAATGACATAAAAATAACTCATACGTAGTCAAACATATCACAAAACCTTAAATAAAATATAAAAGATTTGTATCATAATAAATAAAATTCAATCAAGTGTACAATTTATCAAAGGATGTGGACATAGATGAAATAAAAACTATTTGAGTGAAAAATATCTTTCTATTTTGAAATCATTTAAGAGTCACATAATTATAAAGAAACCATTTATTTTGAAAATATTATTATAAGCTTGTAAGGGAAGATTCAAAGGTGTTATAACAATAGAGAATAACTACACCCACCATATAAGTTAAAAAAACATTCTTACCTTAATTTTTTCGAGAAGGTCATAAAGTAACTTGTTTGGAAAATGATGGAAAGATTTCTTTCAAAACATATAAAGTCAAATAAGGGTATAAATGTCTTTAACCCATAGTTTAGTAAATAGTAAAAATGTTTTGAAATAAACTTTTAAGAAAACATAGATGTGGATGATAAACAGGTCCCAGTAGATACTTACGTAAAACAACCTCTGATAATAAAGAGATTGTGAAATTAACCCTTACCTTGTACTTTTCCTTGGTCGAGGGTAGGTTAACATCCTCTTCTTTAGATTCTTCCTTTTGATTTGATCAAAAGGGCTCCTTAGGTTGGCTTTCTGACTAAAGGAAGTCCTCTAGGATGAAGGGATGATAGTTGAGAGGGTATTTGGGTAGGGTTTTACTAAGCCAAATGGCTTTGAAGGTGTGAATTTTAGGGAAGGGGGAGTGCCCTTTTATAAGAGGGGTGAGGGGCACCTTAGGAAAACTTAAATTATTATTTTATAATTAATTAATATTCAGTTTATAATGGCTCCAAATTTATTTATTTAAAGGATAATGTGGGGATGGGTCAAAAACCACTCAAACAATAGGTTTTAGACAGGTTTGGTTTACTATATTAACTTTATCTTTTATATTTAACTCTTAGTTAAATAGTTTGACATTTACCATGTCTCTTTGTATTTTTATATTATATGGTTAATAAACTTACTATAAACTGACAAGAGAACCCCAAGTGGTTCATTAATGATATACCTATCATCATATAAGTCCTTTGGACGAACCTTATATTTTTCGGAATATTATATCAATTAATAATATAATATTTGTTTTAAAAACACTTTTATGTCAATTTTGACACTATTTAATAATTTATTTTTGTTAAAGTCATAAAAACTTTATTAATTATAAATAAATTTCTTTAATCAATATTAACATGTCATAGTAACCTATAAAATTAGTGTATGGCATCAAAACCTTAAAATTATATTTATTTTAATATTTATAATACCATTTATTTGATCCTTTCATTAATAAGTAAAATACTGCATCATTATTTTGTCATAAATAAATTTAATTATTCAATCTCTAAAAATTATAAATAAAATACCATTATGTAAGAAATATTTTTAAATTTCTAATTAATATTTATAGTTGAAGAGATAACATATATAACCCTATGTAATTTTTTTTTACTAAAATATATATGCTTATGTCATTTTTGTATTTACTTTAACTTAATTAATATAAAGTGTCATTATTACTTACAAGTAGCTCCATGGGGTCCCATAATCGACCCAAAGATTCCCATGGTCGGACATGTATCATCCAACAGGGTTTGGACACGTGTTAGGGTAATTTAATATTATTATAATATTATTGTTTTACCCTTATTTATCGGATTTACCCTTTAACCATGGTAAATAAAATATTTACCGAAATAATTATTCAAAATGTCTAAAAATAAAAGTTACATATTTACACAATTAGGACCTCCTGATTCTAAATATGGAATCCATTTTTCTATATTCAAAACACATAAGTGGTAGAAAAAAAATTTAAAATTAATTCCCATTGTCAAAACAAAAAGCGTGTTTTTAAGAAATAATAACTATCAAAATATTGACACTTGATTATGTCCAGTTTAAATGTGAAATTATGTCCAATGACCAACATTGGATGAAATGGAAAAAATATAATCTAATTATACTTTAAAACCACTCAAATGTATAATTTAGCACTATAAATTATTTTTATTAAAAAATTTGTTTTTAATTAAAATTTAGTAATTTTCACTATTCATCAAAATATGAAAGTTATCATAAAAGTACCAAAAATTCACCCTAAGATAATTTTGATATTACAAATTCAAAAATTAATTCTATTTTACCAATTTAAAAACATATAAGTTGCATTAATTAATTTAAAATTAATTCCCATGGTCAAAACCAAAAAGCGTATTTTTAAGAAATAATAACTATCAAAAGATTGACACTTGTTTATGTCCAATTTAAAAGTGAAATTACTTCCAATGACCATAATTGGATTAAATGGTAAAAATATAATCTAATTATAATTCCAAACCATTAAAATGTATAATTCAACACTATAAATTATTTTGATTAAAAAAGTTGTTTTCTGTTAAAATATAGTATTTTTCACTATTCACCCAAATATGAAAGTTATCAGAAAAACACCAAAAATTTATTGAAACTAAATTATTATGTCCAGATTATAAAGAAGAAGTTTATTTTTTCAAATTTAATATATAAAAGTTTCAAATATTGGATTTAAAAAGGGTTCGCCATTAAAAGGCGGTAAAATTGCATTTTTTGAAAAATACTTATTTTATTTGAAAAAAAAATGAATTTGTTCTTAAATTATGTCTTAAAAACTCATAATATGGATTCTAAGATTATAAGGATTATATAAAGTTCAAAATTCAGTTAATAATATTCATAACTGCTTTTGAACGGCTATTTTGGTAAGTCGTGGTGCGCTGGAACTCAGTGTTGCATGTAGTGCAAGTTATTGAATTACATTGAAGAAATAACATACTATGAAATCTTGGGGTGTAACATTATATAAAATGATGAATATACCATAATAAGAAGTAACTAATTTCCCTTTCAATTCAATTCATTGTATTTAAACTTCCATAGTCTTACCTCATTACATGCTAAGAAAATAATTGCCTATATAATGCCTTTCCTATTTTATTTTAAAGAAGTTTTGAAGGTGCCTTTGGTGTCACACATTCCATTAGACTTTTCACCCCCTCTTTCAACTTTATTCACCATAATAACTAAATATTAATGTTTCTTTTGGTTATTATCTTCTTTTAAAACCAAAGTTAATGAAGATTTCTCTCCATTATATTTGTTTTTTAATCTTAAACATAAATAGAGTCAATGAGTGAAAAATATATAAGAATTTTATGGATTAAAAGACCATGATCCATATTTTTTTCCTAGTATAATCATCTCACCCCATTCATATTTCACTTCACTTTCTCCTCACAAGCTTCCCAAAGATGAGACAACATGTAAAAATCATCCTTTTCCTTATGAAGTATCCCCAACTCATTGAACCTTGATGATAGAATTATGATGTAAACATAAAATTTGTCAACTATGAGTCTCTTATAAGTATCTTTTACACCCTTACTTTATGAGGTGTCTCAACTGGTATTGTGGAATTCATCATCTTAAATTTATAATATCATATTATTGTTTGAAAGCATCTATACTACTATAAGAAACCTGTTCCATTGAGGAAATTGACTTTTCTCAATATTAATAAAAATATATATATGGAATAGATTTATATTTTATACAAAAAATATAACAGATTAGTACTTTTATCTTGATCACTGATTAGACATAAACTGTTATTTAAATCATTAAGTGTCTCACACTATTTTATCAAAATCTAGTATCCCTCACTACTAAACTTGGAATACTTAGTCGCTAGAGTATCCTAGTGGAAGGTACCCCTAAAACATCTCATCATAATTGAATCATTAGCTATTCGACTACTCATAGAGTTTCAAGGAAGTCATTTGACTGGATAACCTCATTAACTCATGACTCTTTGTTTTGTTTAGTGAATTACCGACTTCTAAAATCATAAAATAGATTTACTCAATGTTTTGTTTCTAATGATACAACAAACTAGATTTGGCTACCCCTTTCTTTTATATTTAGTTAAGTCAACCAATCGATCTCATAAGAATTCCACAGTCATAGGTGGCACCCTCAACTAGGGATGAAGATCACCTCCTACACCTGGTTGTGTTCAAATTCAAATTTTGGAAGGAATATCAAACATAATATTTCTTTGAGGGTTTTATTATTTATTGATAGATAAAATCATTTTCTATATGATATGCACATATTATGTGATATCACTCACAAATAACCATGAAATAAATAAAAAAAACTTATCTCATCTTAGATTGATTTAATCTATGTATTTTATGTTTATTATTATTTTTTATTATGTAATCTTACATATTTATAAAAATAATAAAAAAATTCATAGATTAAATAAATAACCAAACCGATCTTAATCATTTTATATTAGTTGATCCATTTAAATCCAATGCATCAACCCTAACTAAGGGGTGTAATACTTGAGTCGAGCCTTGACTTGTATCATAGCTCACCCTCATTCTAGTGTTTTCACATCTCATCTAGATTACCGCCTAATCTTGGCATGGTCCATATCTTACAATGTCATCATAATAATACAAATTTACTCGCGCACAAGCAATGAGGTATCAGGAATCAAAAAATACATACATATAAAATGATAGATGTGCATTCCCTTATACACATTAAATTAAGAAATATGATGCATAGACTGTTGATAAATAAATAATTATTATATAAATCAAACACAATTGTAACAATAAATTAAATAAAAATTAACCTAAAAAAACTCAGTCACAAATGAAGACCAGTCGATGGATAAAATAAATGCATGATTAAATTAAAATTAATTAAATTTAAGTTCTAAGGAAGTTAAAAATGCAACACCCCAATATTTCATATTACATTATTTCTTCAAAGTAATTTAATAACTTGCACTACACGCAACACCGGGTTCGAGCGCATCACAAGATTATCAATCTAGTCGTTCAAAAGCATTTATGAATATTATTAACTGAATATTTAACTATATATAATCTTTATGATTTTAGAATCCATATTATGAGTTTCTTATACATAATTTAAGAACAAATTCATTTTTCAGATAAAAGAAGTATTTATTTCAAAAAATGCACTTTTACCTCCTTTTAATGATGAACACTTTTTAAATAAAATATTTGAACCTTTTATATATTCTATTTCACAAAATAAAATTCTTCTTTATAATTGGGACATAATAATTTAGTTTTAATAAATTTTTGGTCTTTTTCTGATAACTTTCATATTTGGGTGTATAGTGAAAATTACTATATTTTAACTAAAAACAACTTTTTTTAATCAAAATAATTTATAGTGTTAAATTATACTATTGAGTGGTTTGGAAGTATAAATATATTATATTTTTAACATTTAATCCAATTATAGTCATTGTAAGTAATTTCACTTTGATATTGGACATAAACAAGTGTCAATCTTTTGATAGATATTGTTTCTTAAAAATACACCTTTTAGTTTTGACAATGGGAATTAATTTTAAATTAATAAATGAAACTTATATGATTTTAGTTTGGTAAAATAGACTTCATTTTTAATTAATAATATCAAAATTATCTTAGGGTGAATTTTTGGTACTTTTCTAATAACTTTCATATTTTAAAGAATAGTGAACATTACTAAATTTTAATTAAAAACAACTTTTTTTAATGGAAATAATTAAAAGTGATAAGTTATGAATTTGAGTGATTTTAAATTATAATTAAATTATATTTTTACCATTTAATCCAATGTAGGTCATTGGACCAAATTTCACATTTAAACTAGACATAAGAAAGTGTCAATCTTTTGATAGTTATTAATTGTTAAAAACATGATTTTTGTTTTGACAACGAGAATTAATTTTAAATTATTTTCTGCCACTTCTGTGTTTTAAATTTAGAAAAATGGATTCCATATTTAGAATCAAGAGGTCAAATTTTGTATATAGGTAACTTTTATTTTTAGACATTTTGAATAATTACTTCGGCAAATATTTTAGTTACCATGGTTAAAGGGTAAATCCGGTAAATAAGGGTAAACGAATAATATTATAATAATACTAAATTACCCTAAAACGTGTCCTAACCATATTGGTTGATACATGTCCGACCATGGGTATATTTGGGTCGATTTTTGGGACCCCATGGATCCACTTGTAAGTGATAATGACACTTTATATTAATTAAGTTAAAGTAAATACAAAAATGACATTAGCATATATCTTTTAGATTTTTTTTACATAAATATATAGATATTATCTTTTCGACTATAAATATTAATTAGAAATATAAAAATATTTACTACATAATAGTATTTTATTTATAATTTTTATACATTGAATAATTAAATTTATTTATGACACAATGGTGATTCAGTATTTTCTTTATTAATGAAAGAATCAAATAATTGGTTTTATAAATGTTATAATAAATATAATTTGAAAGTTTTGATGCCATAAATGAATTTCATTGGTTTATATGACATTTTAGTATTGATTAAATTATTTTTGTTGAATTAATAATGTTATTAATACTTTAAAAAAATCAATTATTAAATAGTGTCAAAATTGACATAAAGGAGTTTTTAAAACAAATATTATATTATTAATTGATATAATATTTCTAAAAATATAAGGTTCGTCCAAAATTCTTATATAATGATAGGTATGTCATTAATGAACCACTTGAGGTTCTCTTGGTAGTTTATAGTATGTTTATTAACCAAATAATATAAAAATACAAAGAGACATGGTAATTGTAAAACTAATTAACTAAGAGTTAAATCTAAAATTTAAGGTTAATACAGTGACCCAAACCTGTATAAAACTTATTGGTTGAGTGTTTTTAGACCCATAACCACCTTATAATTTAAATAATTTATTTTTTAGCCATTATAAACCGAATATGAATTTATTATAAAATAATACTTTAAGTTTTTCCTAAAGATCCCCCCTCCCCCTTACAAAAGGACACAACTTCTAACCAATTATTCATACCTTCAACGCCTTTTGGTTCGTCCAAAAACTACCCAAATATCCTCTCAAAATCCATAAATTTAACTAAGAGGCATTATTTTGATCATAAAGCCAACCCCAGGATCCCTTTTGATCAAATCAATAGGAAGAACCTGAAGAAGAGGTAATGTTTTCACCACCCTCTTTCAAGTTCCTTTCTTCTTCCACTTATTCTTTATGTGTTATTTCCATTCTAAAATAATAAATACAGTATATTCTATATAATTTTATGTTATTATAAATATGGTACAACCATATTCAGTATTCTATCCATCCTTTGAATGACATGTCACCATATGTGCGTACGTACGCCTTACCATCTCCATGTCGTGGTGCAATTGTTATTCAAAACATTATTATTTGGATGGGTATGATAATGATGTGTAATTGATGTAAATAATAAATATAACATGATAATGATTCTTTATATATGATATGCCATCCAATTATATATTATTTTAATATCAAAAGAATGATAATGTCACTCGTGCGTACGTACGGACTACCGTCTCCATGAACGCGATGAGATTCATTCTCCATCGTATCCATTCAAGACTAATTTTCATTTTATGATTAAAAATAATGTTTAAAGAATTGATATAATTCTGGATATGAACAATATACATCCCATACATAAAAATATGACTCACATAATAAATAATATAAAGGAAAACAAATCCGTTAACACCTGAAACGACGATAATACTAAGATATTATTAACAGAACAATGTTAAAAGATCATATATGATATCATATTAATGTATATGATTATTGTATAATTTAACAACAATTATTTTACCATTATACAGGAGGTTAATCTACCCTTAACCACGGAAAATTACAAGGTATGGGTTGATTTTACAATCTCTTTATTATCTGAGGTTGTTTTTATGTAAGTATCTACAAGGACCTCTTTATCATCCACATCCATGTTTCTTAAAAATGTATTTCAAAATATTTTTACTATTTACTAGAAAATGGGTTAAAGTCATTTATACCCTTATGTGTTTTGAAAGGAATCTTTCCGTCATTTTCCAAACAAGGTACTTTTTTACCTTTTCGACAAATTTAAGGTAAGAATATTTTTTTTAAACTTATACGACACGTGCGGTTGTTTTCTGCCAGTATAACATCATCAAAGATTCCCTTAAAAGCTTATAAGAATATTTTAAAAATAAATGTTTTCTTTATAATTATATGTCTCTTAAATTATTTTAAAATAGAAAGAGTTTTTTCTCTAAAAAGGGTTTTGATTTCATCTATGTCAACATCCTTTTATGGATCTTAAGTTTATTTGAAGTTGATTTATTATGATACAAAACTTTCATATTGTATTGAAGGTTTTGTGATATGTTTGATTGTGGATGTTCTATTTTTATACCATTCATGGTTTATGGTTAAGGTATTGAAATTTCGTATTCTAGTTTTAATACGAATGTTTATGATATGTTTAAACCTTTTCATATGAGGAATGTATTAGACTTAGTAAGTGATGGGTGGAGCCCGCTATAGCTCCTCGATGCATCAGTAGGTCTCATGAGACAACTAGATGTGGAATTTTCCGAGGCCCTTTACCAATTTGATATGTGGTTTTGGCCGAGGCCTTAATCTTTTTTAGACGTCTTGGCCGAGGCCTTGACAAAATGTTTCAGAATGTCCATCATGATACATTTCCTCATTATGAAAATAGTATTGATGGTTCATGTGGTCATTCGACTAGTAGAATACCAATGATTATGTTTTATTATGGAATTATTTACTCAGCTCATATTCCTTCCATAAAAGTATTCATGTTCATTATTGGTAAAGGCATGTGGTTTCAATTATTCACCATGCTTATATTTATGTTATCTTACGCCGTATTTCTTACCCTTACTGAGAATTTGAGCTCACCCCTTCTCTTATGTTTCATTTTCCCAGGATATAAAGAAGTTAGTTATGAGTGACTTGAAGGCATTATTTAGGAGGCTTGGATATTTCCAATGGAATAAATTCGTGTTGTATTTCTTTTCAAGTTGTAAATTTAAACTTATGTATGAATCTTGTTTCTAATAATACTAAATTGATCGGTCTTTCGAGACATGATTTCCTTGTGATCATGCCAATGTTATGTAATAATGAACTGATTCTGGGTAACTGGGGTCGGGGCGTTACAGTTGGTATCAGAGGAAGTTTAGTACAAACCTTGGAAACTAGATTTAGATAAACTCTGATTAGAGCACATAGACCTAAGATGGACTTTGAAGATAAGTATAGAAGAACTTCCTAAGATTTTGGTAATATAGAGATTTTGTGAGATTTCTGAGCAATACATCCCTATCTGGATACGAGCAGGTAGAGGCGGCTCTGGCACAGATGTACATAGGGGTAAAACCTGAAAACACCACTTTGAGCTAGACTCAAACAGGAACCGGTGCATGACAAAGGGCCTTGATACACTCTTGGTTACGACACTCCAGGGGGATACACTTAGGATAATTATCATTTTCTTTACAAACCATTATGAAGGGTTTATGATTATATACTTCCTTAAAAAAATATTTTATGATTATGGATTATATCCATAAACTTTCAATCTATGTTAGGTATTTTACAAGTTTAGAATTATTCATTACAATTCATAAACTGACCTAGTGTATGCCATTGTATAGAAATGGTGCCCAGTAGAAGGAATGTGAACTCCAGTAATATGTATGATCCAAAGAGTAAGAAGGATCATATATTTCATGGTATTAAGCCAACATTTAGATGGGAAATTGTCTCCCATGTAGTCTTAACATATGAATAAATAGTATCATGTGTTAAAAAGATAAGTAAAGAATTATCTAAGTCCTATGGATTTGAAGAGAAGCAAGAGAAGAAAAGTATGGAAGAGAGAAATATGGATAAAGGGAAGAGGAAAAAAAAGAATTTTCCCATATGCGATAACTATGGGAAGAAACACCCTGAAACTTTCCTGAAGGGAATGAGATTTTGTTATAAGTGTGGAGAAAAAGGACACCATGTACGTGACTGCAAGGGTAAGAAAAATGTTTCAAATGTACAATGCGTCATCTTCAAGGAGTTGGGACACTATGTGAACCAATATCCAAATCAACAGAGTATGCCCCAAATGATGCTATTGGATAATAATCAAGTTATAATACTACCATATATGAAGAGGAATGATTAGAGTTATTATGTTGTTATTAAAGAATTATGTCATATGGGTGTTGTATCAACGATGTACTGGTAATAATAATTATGGAGTATATAAGGATTGTATTGCAGTACTATTTCATTAAGGACTTGAGATTGTGTGGGACCAAGAAAAGTGACTCAATAGCAGGTTAAATTTTTGGAAAATATATGGTTGAGAGAAAGATAAACCATAATATGGTTCTGATACTGAGGTAGTGATTTTGGAATAATACATGTTTGATTTGGATAAATTATATTGGATATTCTTGAATACCTTGAAAATGATTAATGATTTGTATATTCCATCATTGTTTGAGTTTACAACATTTATGGATAGAAGGAGTATATCCAGTATTCTATAATGAATAAGGAAGCATGAATGTAATCAATAAGGTTTTATGGTAATTCATGATGTTGCAGTGTTTTAAAAGAATACATTATGATGGTGTTCACATGTTATTACGTGACAAAAAGGATCTTCATTATGTTTAACTTCCCCATAAATTTTGGACTGTGAGTTTTGACAGAAGTATTTTGGATAAGTTTAGTTTGAGATTATTTTTGGATTTCCATAAAAAGGACAACCTGTAGGTTGGGCGATAACCTGTCGCGTCGGACAAAGCTATAGGAATCGAACCCACAATCATAGTGCGACAGGCCTTTTTTACCTACCACTAGCCTACAGGAAGTCCCTGGTTGTTACAAAATAGTTTTCATCATTTAAATGGTATATGTTTATATTTGGAACCCTATAAGATTAAGATAAATAGAGTATTTTTAGGTTCTATTATCTTTTAGAGTAAAAGATGAGTTTGTGGTAGAAATTAGTTAAAGGATGGAACTCTACTTGTCAAGTATATATTTTTCTTCTTCTCTTATTCTATGAATAAATTAATTCTTAAACTTTAGTGAAGGGATCTTAAAACCAAAAATGTGTTATCCTAATACCTTATGTTTTATTGAACCGATGGTATTTTAAATCATCATAGATTGATGAATTTAACAACCTCAATTTTACACTTATTTGTGATTGATGACCTCAATCACTACCTATGAATATTTACATTTTTCCTCAAATTATATGTCTCTAATTTTCAGAAATTTCCTCCTAATTGAGATCATATTTTGGTGGTGACCCTTTCATTTTCCTTTTCCTCTTATTAAGACTAAATTTTATTAACCTAATTTATGATGTGGGTTTTCCCTAAGTTATTTTCTATTTTCAACCTTTTGTTTTAGAAGAACAATTTCAAATTGCGAGGATGCAATTTATTTAAGGAGGGAAGAATGTAACACCCCAAGATTTCATAGTACGTTATTTCTTCAAAGTAATTCAATAACTTGCATTACACGCAACACCGGGTTCGAGCGCACCACAAGATTATCAATCTAGCCATTCAAAAGTGGTGATGAATAGTATTAACTAAATATTGAACTATATATAATCCTTATGATTTTAGAATCCATATTATGAGTTTCTTAGAGATAATGTAAGAACAAATTCATTTTTCAGATAAAAGAAGTATTTATTTCAAAAAATGCACTTTTACCTCCTTTTAATGATGAACCCTTTTTAAATCCAATGTTTGAAACATTTATATATTATATTTGACAAAATAAACTTAATCTTTAGAATCAGGACATAATAATTTAGTTTCAATAAATTTTTGGTGCTTTTATGATAACTTTCATATTTGGGTGAATAGTGAAAAGTACTATATTTTAACTGAAAACAACTTTTTTTAATCAAAATAATTTATAGTGTTAAATTATACTATTGACTGGTTTGTAAGTATAAATAGATTATATTTTTAACATTTAATCCAATGCTGGACAGTTTAAGTAATTTCACTTTGAGATTGGACATAAACAAGTGTCAATCTTTTGATAGATATTGTTTCTTAAAAATACACCTTTTGGTTTTGACAACGAAAATTAATTTTAAATTAATAAATGAAACTTCTATGTTTTTTATTTGGTAAAATAGACTTCATTTTTTAATTCCGAATATCAAAATTAGCTTAGGGTGATTTTTTGGTACTTTTTTGATAACTTTCATATTTTGATGAATAGTGAAAATTAATAAATTTTAATTAAAAACAACTTTTTTTAATCAAAATAATTAATAGTGATAAGTTATTAATTTTAGTGATTTTAAAGTATAATTAGATTATATTTTTACCATTTAATCTAATGTTGGTCATTGGACATAATTTCATATTTAAACTGGACATAAGAAAGTGTCAATCTTTTGATACTTATTAATTGTTAAAAACACGCTTTTTATTTTGACAACGAGAATTAATTTTAAATTAATTTCAGCGACTTCTATGTTTTGAATTTAGAAAAATGGATTCAATATTTAGAATCAGGAGGTACAAATTGTGTAAATAGTTAACTTTTATTTTTAGACATTTTGAATAATTACTTCGGTAAATATTTTATTTACTATGGTTAAAGGGTAAATCCGGTAAATAAGGGTAAAACAATAATATTATAATAATACTAAATTACCCTAAAATGTGTCCAAAACCTATTGTCTGATACATGGTCGACCATGGGCATCTTTGGGTCGATTTTGGGACCCAATGGAGCCACTTGTAAGTGATAATGACACTTTATATTAATTAAGTTAAAGTAAATACAAAAATGGCATAAGCATATATCTTTTAGAAAAAGAATTTTTACATATCTATATATATGTTATCTTTTCGACTATAAATATAAATTATAAATCTAAAAAGATTTCATACATAATAGTATTTTATTTATAATTTTTAATCATTGAATAATTAAATTTATTTATGACACAATGATGATGCAGTATTTTCCTTATTAATGAAAGAATCAAATAATTGGTATTATAAATGTTATAATAAATATAATTTGAAAGTTTTGATTCCATACATGAATTTTATTGGTTAATATGACAAGTTAGTATTGATTAAATAAATTTGGTTCTAATTAATAATGTTATTAATACTTTAAAAAAATCAATTATTAAATAGTGTCAAAATTGACATAAAGGAGTTTTTAAAAGAAATATTATATTATTAATTGATATAATATTCCTAAAAATATAATGTTCGGAAAAAGGACTTATATGATGATATATATGTCATTAATAAACCACTTGGGGTTCTATTGGTAGTTTATAGTAAGTTTATTAACCAAATAATATAAAATACAAAGGGACGTGGTAAATGTCAAACTAATTAACTAAGAGTTAAATCTAAAAGATAAGGTTAATATAGTGCCCAAAACCTGTCTAAAACCTATTTGTTGAGTGGTTTTCGACCCATACCTACCTTATACTTTAAATAGTCCAGTTTTGAGCCATTAGAAACCGAATATGAATTTATTATAAAATAATACTTTAAGTTTTTCCTAAAGAGCCCCTCCCCCCCTTATAAAAGGACACCAATTATAACCAATTATTCATAACTTAAAATCCTTTTGGTTCGGCAAAAAACTGCCCAAATATCCTCTAAAAGTACCCCACTTCAACCTAGAGGCCTTATTTTGATCATAAAACCAACCTAAGGATCCCTTTTGATCAAATCAAAAGGAAGAACCCGAAGAAGAGGTAATGTTTTCATCACCCTCTTTCAAGTTCCTTTCTTCTTCCACTTCTTCTTTCTTTTTTATTTACATTCTAAAATAATAACTCCAGTATCTTCTATATACTATTATGTTATTATAAATATGGTACAACCATTTTCAGTATTCTATCCATCCTTTGAATGACATATCACCATACGTACGTACGTACGGCTTACCGTCTCCACGTCGTTGTGTAATTGTTATTCAAAATATTATTATTTGGATGGGTATGATAATGATTTGTAATTGATGTAAATAATAATTATAACATGATAATGATTTTTTATATATTATATAACATCCAATTATATATTATTTTAATATAAAAATAATGATATTGTCGCTCGTGCGTACGTACGGACTACCGTCTCCACGAATGCAATGAGATTCATTCCCCATCGTATCCATTCAAGCCTAATTTTCATTTGATGATTAAAAATAATGTTTAAAGACTTGATATCATTCTGGATATGAATAATATACATCCCATACATAACAAATATGACTCACATAACAAATAATATAAAGTAAAATGAATTCGTTAACACCTAAAATGACGATAATACTACGATATTATTAACAAAACAATGTTAAAAGATCATATATGATATCATATTAATGTATATGATTATTTTATAATTTAATAACAATTATTTTACCATTATACAGGAGGTTAACCTACCCTCCACCAAGTAAAATTACAAGGTAAGGGTTAATTTCACAATCTCTTTATTATCCGAGGTTGTTTTTACGTAAGTATCTACCGGGACCTCTTTATCATCCACATACATGTTTCTTAAAAATGTATTTCAAAAACATTTTTACTATTTACTTGACAATGGGTTAAAGTCATTTATACCCTTATGGGTTTTTAAAGGAATCTTTCTGTCATTTTCTAAACAAGGTACTTTTTGACCTTTTCGACAAATTTAATGTAAGAATGTTTTTTTAAACTTATGCGGCAGGTGCGGTTATTTTCTGCCGTTATAACATCATCAAAGATTCCATTAAAATCTTATAAGAATATTTTCAAAATAAATGTTTTCTTTATAATTATATGTGTCTTAAATTATTTCAAAATAGAAAGAGGTATTTCTCTAAAAATGGTTTTGATTTCATCTTTGTCAACATTATTTTATGGATCTTAATTTTATTTGAAGTTGATTTATTATGATACAAAACTTCCATATTGTATTAAAGGTTTTGTGACATGTTTGATATTTCGTATTCTATTTTTAATAGGAATGTTTATGATATGTTTAAACCTTTTCATACGAGGAATGTCTTGGACTTAGTAAGTGACGGGTGGAGCCCGCTATAGCTCCTCGATGAACCAGTAGGTCTCATGAGACAACTAGACGTGGAACTGGATGAGGCCCTTTCCCAATTTGATATTTGGTTTTGGCAGAGGCCTTAATAATTTTTAGACATCTTGGTTGAGGCCTTGAAAAAATGTTTCATAATATCTGACATTATACATTTCCTCATTATGAAAATAATATTGATGGTTCATGTGGTCGTTCGACTAGTAAAATACCAATGATTATGTTTTATTATGGAATTATTTACTCAGCTCATATTCCTACCATAAAAGTATTCAGGTTCATTATTGGTAAAGGCATGTGGTTTCAGTTATTCACCATGATTAATATTTATGTTATCTTCCACTGTATTTCTTACCCTTACTAAGTATTTGAGCTCACCCCTTTCTTATGTTTCATTTTCCTAGGATATGAAGAATATAGTTATGAGTGACTTGTAGGCATTATTTAGGAGGCTTGGATGTTTCCAATGGAATAAATTCGTGTTGTATTTATTTTCAAGTTGTAATGTTAAACTTATGTATGAATTTTGTTTCCAATAATACTAAACTGATTGGTTTTTAGAGACATAATTTCCTTGTGATCATGCCAATGTTATGTAATAATGCACCGACTCTGGGTAACTGGGGTCAGGGCGTTACAAAAAAAATTAAAAAAATTATTTAAATTAAAACAATTTAGTTTTGTTCAATCCCTGAATTAATTAAATTTCTTTTCAAAATTTAAATTAATCTGTAAATTTAGTTTTATATATAAATTAAATTAATTTTTTGAAACAATAAAACTAATATTATTATTTTAATCCTAAAATTCCAAAAATTTGTTTTTATTATATTAAAATTTTTTCTGGGACCTAAAACCATTCCCAGACCAATTGCGGATTGGAATGAACCCACCCAAGTTTGTTACAGGTCAGGAAGATCCATCCAGACCCGTTTTAAGGTGAGTTGGGTCTTATAGGACCCACACGAGGCCACTCAATTGGCTTAGGGGTCACATGCGGTAGGGGAATGCCTATGGGATGGGGCTACTGTTGGGGTGGTCATCCACAACTGGTGGTAGTGGAATAATTGGGATAACATCCAGTGTCTGATATTAGCTATGGTGGAGGGCGCAACTATAACTGGTGAGCAACATAGTGAATGGGTGATGTTGTGGGGAAGTGGCTGATATAAAGGACTAGTGGTGGGCAATGGATATCCCATGGGATGGGTAGCAGATAAAGGAGGGGTGATGGATATTGTTGAACAATGTGATGGAGTCTTATGGTTAGCTTGAAGTGGGAGGCACAACAATGTACTATGGAGGTCAGCATCAAGTAGGACAGTGATGTCCAGAAGGCTTCCACAGGAAGCCTGAATCATGTTCATATTTTTTTTAAAAATAAAAGTTTTTAAAGTTAAAACTTCCAATGAAAGCAAATATTTATATTTTTTAAATAAAAGGTATCTGATAATATTTTAGAGGTTCAATTGTGACCCCTGATTATCACTTTGGATTCTTCTACACCCTCTAGCTGCCCCATTTTCTTTTCATAAAAAAACATTTTATTTTAGGATTTTTTAAGCAATTCCAAATTCGGAGGAATATATGGGGATGGAAAAACTGTTTTGGATGGAAACATGGATGGGACATTTGAGACTACTGACAAAAGAAACAAACACACACATATATTTTCATTCTTCATGTTTTAATACCTGAAAACCCATAAATGATCCCTATTAACTATATTGAATTGTTGTAACTGAGTCATCCAAGATCGGATTGATTGACGTTTAGATATATTGGGATTGAAACAAATATATCTACTTAATTTATAGAATATTAAATTTCTTGACTCAGATAATTAATACGATGACTCTGATACCAATTGATGGTACCAGGGCATGCAACGGAAGTTGGTGGACTAAGTATAAATAACTTTTCATCACCACATTAATTTTTTTTATCATATTTGGGGATTCAAGACCTGATAAGATCTGAGGATCTCACATGAATATATCAAATAAAAAAATTAAACATGAAAAACTACCTCATTCAAATAGATTAAAATTTCACTACATCTCACCACCAATGATCATTTAAAAAAAATCAAAATATGAACCCCTCTTGATCATCTAAATAGGATTTAAGAGTTCGTGTGAATTCCGATCATCAAATTCTAGGTGCTAGTGCAAAGTATGATGAACCCTTCAATATCATAAGGATCTTTATGATCTTGTTCATTTAATCTGTTGGAGTTGGTCTCTTGGGACTAATTGTTTATACTTTAATTACATGTATATTAAATGTATTGAATATTAATATAACTTATTATTAAATATTTCTCATTGTTCTGGTTGAATCTAATATAATAATGTCTTATATTATACATTGCATTGATATAGTCATAATAGTTCCACGCTATGATGAGAACCTTGAAGTGCTATGATGATATTCTTAAATAATGTTCTGTAGTTGGATAACATACTATAATGAGGAAAATAGTACATAGACTATCAGGTATAAGTACTAATAAGAGGAAGAGGCTTCTTCTTATGAAGTTCACACTTGGTAATCTCCAAGAATAGAGATTATGAGGATAGATCCAGCAATATGAATTCTTTATATTTTGGTGTCATTAGATATTCCTATATGTGAGTGTGTGTAATGGTCGTAAGAATTTAAAATTATCATTAATGAATGTCATGAATTTCTCACTTAGATTTTCTCATGAAATCTATGATGACATATGTTTGCGGCAAGGTAGGGTATATTGGATACATTATAATTGATATGTCATTAATGAATTAGTAAATGAAGTATTTTTCCCTTCTATCTTTATAGAGTCTAATATCTCGACCATTTGACTCCAATATAACTGTCACCCTAAATTCCATGGACATGGTGTAACAATTTTTTAATTTCAAATATTGAATGAAAGGCATGTCCAGCATATAGGTTGGTGACATGGATATTCAATCTGATTGATACAATATTGTGAAAAAGGGATTATATTACAGAGTGAGTGTTCTTATCTGGTTATTTTGATTGTGATATTAAGTTATTTATCATATTTTCCTTATCCCATTTCAAGATAGTATTCTTGGAATTTAGGAAATTCTACATAATGACAATGAGAAAGAATCCTATAGGGTCACACAATAAGTGTTTTAGATGATCTCGATTAATTTCTATTTGAATTTAATTAATTGAATAAATATTATTCCCAAGACCGAGGGATAATTTTATTCATTTTTTTATTGATCACATATATTTATTGATGAATTAAATATTTAAATTAAATACTTATTTATGTGTTTGACAAATTCTAGAGGATATCGAATGGACTAAGACCATTTCTGGTGAAAAATATTAACTAAATAAATGATTAAGTAATTTTATTGTTATGGAAGTTGGTGCACACGACAAAATATTATTATTATTATTATTATTATTATTATTATGTGGAATGTGGTTTATTAAAAGTTAAAATATTATTTAAGGGATGATATGAAATGAAATAATTATTTTAACCTAAACCCTAGATCTAAAAATAGGCAGTTGTGTCTATTGTGTAGTTGGTGCAATAAAAAATATAGAATTATTGCACACATGGAATTATTTACCGAATCCTCCTTCTCTATCCCTATCAAGAATGATAAATTCAAGAGATATTCCCTCCATATTGAAGGATGATCGATCAACATGAATAATTAATGACAATTTCTTCAACTTGCCAACACCCAGAGATTGATTGGTGTTACTAAGAGATCAAAGGGGGATATGTAGATCACCTTTAGAGTGATTATACCCTTGGATCCCCATAATGAAATGACAGAAAACCGAAAGGGTCTTTTTAGATGATCAACATTTACATCAAAGAAATAATCCTTGGGTAAGGTATTCATTTCTTTCGATCTAAATAAACTAATTATAAATTCAACATGAAAGACCCTCACTCAAAGTTTTGGTAAACTCAATATTAAAATAAATTTTAATATATCACTCACCACCATATTATTCCACTATGACTAGAACCAACAAATTCTATCAGAGGGTTTACATTTGGATTTATAATTATTTATTTGATTTTTGATCCATATGAAATCGTGGTTGAATTTTTATTTCATATTATTCGTTATTTAATATGATTTTAATTAATATGTTATCGACATATTAATCATGTTTATTAAGTGATTAATTTTAATAAAGGTATAATAATAGATGAATAATGAATAGACATTCCATGATGAACTTACAATTTTAAACTGGTAAGACAAGGTTACACAACGTGTATTCAGTGTACACAATGTGTACCCTAGTACACTGCACATGGTCATGTCATGGGTCACACAACATGCCATGTAGTTATTAATGATGGTGTATTCCATGTGTTAAATGTCCAAACCAGTACATGAGTTTTGGATTACATAGTGTGTATACGGTGTGCGTGATGTGTAGTCTGCATGGGTTAGCGAGGTAAATTTCCCAATCCATGTGGTTATTATATAGAGTCAAACTGCATAAGCTTAAAAATCAAGAGAATTTATGATTTAAATGTTGTGTATGTTGTGTATATGAAATATAGTTTATCAATTACTATATCTGAGATACATATTGAGTTATCTAGATAAATGACAGTAGAGATACATTGCATGTAACTGGTGGATGACATTGTGTAGTCTCTCACCTGAGAACACGTAGAGTCTTTCGGCTAGTTGAACGGTCACACTATATTCAGAAAACACAGAACATAGCTAGTATGTACATTCCATGTGATCCGACTGAGATACACTCCAAATAACTAGGAGAGTATCTAAGGAATGTATAAAGCAAATAAAAAACATGTAGCTAGCATGAACATGTTGTTTAGTTTGGGAAAGTTGACACATCGAAGCCTCAGGTGTGTGATCTCGATACACAACAACATAGGTAAACAGTGTGTAGCTTGATATCAAATAGATTGTAGTTTCCCTATTATTGAAAAAATTAAGTTACATTAAATTAATAATTGCATCATTAAAACCTTATTAGTATGATTGGCACTTTCAGTGTTTGATAAATTAATAAGGGTCTAAAAAATTTTAAATGATAAATTAATTTATTGTAATAAATCTTCAAATATTTATTATTCAATTTATTTTCCATTAATTCCTTTATTATGCTTTTCTCCAAGAGGATTTAGATGTTCATTAAGATGGAAGGGAATTAATCAATTAAATCACGTTTATATTAATTAATAAATAAAAAATAAAAAATGAATGTTAGGAATTTAATTTTGTTTATACGTTGCATGTATGACCATTCATGAGCTTCACCAATACCTGTATATGTGTTGGATGTTTAATTTAATTTATTTCATGTGTTTCCAATTATTTATTATTAAATTAAATATGATGTCCTATGATTCTTCCCTTAATCCATTATTATGTAGGGAATATGTGTCCAAGGATATTTATGAAATCCACCATTTAAACTATCCGTTTGTTCCCCTCACCTACATTTAAGTTATAAATACTTATAACTAATGGGGTTACCCAAGGTGTGTGGATACAGTTCAAGAAAAAACCCTAATGATGTCAACTGAGGTGTTATATAGGTGGAAAGGGGGAATGTTGTAACTCCTACCAAGACTAAAAATATAAGTTATTTACCTTTTCTCATAGGTTGTTTTAATATCATCATTAGAAAAGCATTAGATAAAGCTCATGAACGATTCATTTAATTAATTAATTATTTCTATCTACACAATTATTTATTTTATTTATATAATACCATGATCACATAAATAAATGAATTAATGTGAAAATACAGAAATTTAAATAAATGGATTATGTGTAAATGTTTTAAGAAACATGGTTAATTAATACTAAAACATCCACTAAATATTAACTATAAATTTAAAGAATACAACAAGATAAAATTTATGAATAATAAATTAAAATCCCTAAATTAAATATTAATTCAGAATTGGCCTTCCATTACTAGATTAGGTGTGAAGGTCATGAAAATAAGTGTTTGACCAAACATTATTGGGATACTTACTATTAATGTAGAGTTATTATGAAGGTTATGTATTTAATTAACCATCTTACATCAAGATAAGTATCCCTCATCAGACTTGATCTAACTTGGTGGCATGTGTTGAGGAAATCCAATTTAGGATTTCAGGATATGGGAGTACAATCAATGAATCAAGGAGCGTGAATCCCATAGTTAGCAAAGACCTACCTAACTAAATTCTATCAAGTAGCTTGAATGAGCCTCATGGGGGTTTTGTGAAGGGTCATAAGGATCCTTTCCAGAAGAAATTCATAGCAACTAGACATTTTGATTTTAATGGAGAGGGCTATTGGGACTTGATAACATAGTGGGATATTTATTGAAAATCAATTTTTTTATTATTTCTCACATAATTTTAGTCAACAAAAAGTACTAATAATCCTCTCTTTTAATTTTAGAATGAATTGGAGAAATCATCATCCAAACTATCCCTACGATCAATATTAGTTAAATACAACCTCTTCAACGGTAGTAAATTCTAGGAGTGGTTGAGATTCCTTCGGGTTGTGCAACGACATGAACGAAAATATTACCTTCTAGAATTCACAATGCTTGATCTACTTTCCAAGTAGGCGAGTTATTAAGAGTTACTTGTCTATGAAATTTTTTTTAGTGACATATATGACATTTAATGTTTGATTCTTTTATCTATGTCTAGTTAACTCATGAAATATCATGAAAACATGGATGCATATAGAATACATGATCACCTATATTGTCTTTATTGAGAGGGGGATAAATAAGAAATATTTGAGATTTCAAAGGTTCTATTTAAGAGATAGATTGGATAGGGTTTCCCATCTAAACCTCATGTTGTTAATATCATTAGCTACATTGAGCACCTAGATGTTCTAGGGTTTATACTCTCCAAAGATCAAGGCACCGATCTCAGTCTGGTATCACTACCTCACATCTTCTCCATATTTTTGTAAGTTTCAATATGAAAAAATTGAAAATTATATTCTATATCTTCTCACTCTTCTTCTCCTTATTGATAAGGCGTCAAAGTAAAAAAAGCCTTTTGTTCTTATGGTAAAAAATAGAGAGGGTAAGTGAAGAGATTTAATCCCAAAGCTTCTTCACACCAATCCAAAAAGAGGGAGATCAAGGGGAAAACAAGGTAACATGATTGTATTTTTTTCATGTGGTAAGAAGGGCCACCAGAATAAAAACAACATATAACTAAAGAAGCAAGGGGAAGCTTCAGATGCATTTTTTTATAGAGTGGAATTTATCTATTTCTACAAATGGGTATTAGATACATTTTGTGGTGATCACATATATATTCAAATATAGGAACCATGTAGATTCAAAAAAACTGACTAAAGGGAGGTAGATCTATGAGAAGCTAACAAATCTAAACTTTATTATGTTACTATTGGGGATAGCCACCACACATTACCTACTAGAATGATCTTGGGTTTTGAAATGTTGTTATTATGTACCATCCATTACCAAAAACATTATTTATGTATCTATAATTGATAAAAATGGATTTATTTTCAAATTTTGGAATAAATGTTTCTTATTATATAAAGATATCATTTGTTATGGTAATTCACATTTAAATAATAGTGTTTATGTGTTGGATTACATGAACCAAGTAAAGAACATCAATAATGAAGTTACTTCACATCACCCATACCACAACCAACTATGGAGTCTCTAGCAAAGTCATGTATGTCACAACCCATCCTCGAGGCTCGTGCTGTGACTACCCCAAGCCTGCCTTCCATAGGCTAGGGGCTGAAGACTAGCACCAAAGGCGTAAATCCCTATAAATGGGAAGGAATTTCCTTTTTTAAACGTAAACACACACAACCAGAGTATAAGAATAAGCAAGCAATAAGTAAAATCTGTATAACAAAAGATGTGCTAGAAAGTAAAAGGGGTCGGAAATACAATACCAATAGTAAAGTACAAGGAAAAGACAAAATAGGTACAACTAAAAGACAAACAGCTGGAAGGTGTCTAGCAGCTCCTGAATCGTTCACCATGGATCCTACTTGAAGGGTAGGTACAGATTGCCTCCTTAGCGCTCCACATCCATCCGTCTCCTCCGAATACTGTCTCATCATGACATCCACCTCCAGGTACCGTCCAGTCCTCACACACTCCGCCTCAGTCAGCGCTGTCTGTCAACTACATCCAACACAACAATATGCGAGCATAGCCCGTGTAGGGGTGAGTATAAAGATACTCAATAGGGACCCCGATACCCTCAAGGTCTCACAAAATCCACTAAGGATAAGTCACAGTAGTAAGATACAATCACGAAGTATCAATCATCCCTACTTAGGTATATGCTCATACATATACCTAAGTTACCATTCTCAGTCTGGCTCCAACACTCGAGCCCAAGCACAACCCATTCCACAAAGGAAATAAAGTCATTCATCTCGATGATATCGACTGAAATTCAAGACTCAGCTCACACAGGTATACATCTTTTGTAGAGTGATAGAGATGATCACATGTAGTCACTGATTCATCTAAGTTGTCAGACCCACAGGGGATATAGGACTAGCTAAGCTGTCAGACCCACACCAGATACAAGACCAACTATTCTATTGGACCCACATAGGATACAGGAATAGAAGTCAGAACTGTCGGACCCACGAAGGATCCCAGTACAGTAGTAATCATTGTCGAACCCATGGAGGATTCCGGTAAAGTAGTCATCGTTGTTGAACCCACGAAGGATTCTGGTACAGTAGTTATCGCTGTCGAACCCCAGAGGATTCTGGTACAATAGTCATTGCTGTCGAACCCACAGAGGATTCTGGTACATTAGTCATCACTGTCAAACCCACGGAGGATCCTGGTACAGTATTAAAGCTGTTGAACCCACGGAGGATCCTTTCATCTCAGTTGCAGCCAGCCCTAGGGTTCCCGCACACAACACGCTCGATTCCAAGAGGGTCCACTCCTAGAGCCAAGTGTTGATACATTAAATATCATGAAGTCCTGAGTTGATGTACCCCGTAGTTCCATCTCATCATAAGAAACCCAACGCGACAGATGACGTGTCAAATGGACGTCCGGTCTGAGAGTTATTGGCATTTCCGTTCCAGGGGCCCGGTTGGTTTTTAGGCTTAAACCAACCCAGCTGTACTCCAACTACATCCAAACCTCAAATGGAGTATGCCAAAGAATCGTCTCACTCCAAGAATTCTATCGCTACAGGCAATACGTCAATCGGACACTCATAGCCCGAGATGCGTGCTAAAAGGTGTAAACGACCATAGCAGGTCTGGGTCCAGTCCGACCTAGCCGGACCGACCAGTTCTGCACCGGGGTCTGACATGATTCAGGGATGCAGCCCAACCTGAGTGTTCGGCCTGGCCCGAATGGGCAGCCCGACCCGAAGGCACGACCCGGCCTAAAGGCAGCCCGACCCGTGGCCATGTGGTGCCCGGTCCAGCTGGCCGTGCGGCGCCCGATTGGGCATGTGGCTTGGCCAGAATGACCATGTGGCGCCCAGACCGGTTGGTCGTGTGGCCCCAGCTGGCCGTGTGGCTCGGCCTGGCTGCTCGTGTGGTGCCCGGTTCAGCTGGCCGCGTGGCCCAGCCAGCAATGCCGTGCGGGGGGGGGGGGGGGGGGGGGGTGGCTTACGAAGAAACCGCGGGACCGGAAGGGTCCCGCCTTCCTGGAGCGCCACCGGCAGCCGACCGCCCTCTGTCCACCGCAGCCCGCATGGCCGCGACCACCCTCCTCTGGCACGGCGTGATGGCGCCACACCTCTTCCGTCCATCGCAGCCCGCATAGCCGCGGTTCTCCTCCGGCGTGGCGCGCTGGCACCGCGCCCTTCTGGCTCCACCTCCATCATCAACCAAACAAGAACCAATAAGAGGGATGTCGAGCCATGTTCGTTCGACCCGTGCCCTCTGCATTAGATGATATCAAGTGGCCATCATCGAATCATAATATTTTATGTGTAACGAGGATTTAATTTACTCAAAACAAACCCCTACCTCGATTTTGGTTTCATTTGATGGAGTCGCGGGAAGGCGACGTCGTTCTGTCAATGTCGGAAGAGGAAGAGAGGTACTCGTCTTTGGAAGACTGCGTTCGAAGGTGATGTCATCGTTGGAGATATTATTCACGGGAGAGGTCTTCTCCTTTGATGCAAAAGAAGGTCATTGGAGATGGCGTGGTGTCTCTTCCCTTTCCTTTCCTCGGTTGAAGAATGATGGAGAAGGAAGAAGTTTGTCGTTCTTCGTTGGTTCTTCGTTGGAAGGATGAAACTATCCTCTCTCAAACTCTTCCAAAGGATTATAAAAACCCAAAAAAATGATAAAGTATGATCTCTATTTATTCTTTCACACAACAACACAAAGATGAGTTTAAATAAAAGAGGCAATTAATTTAATTAATGCTGAAGAATGGTTCAAATTCAAACTTAAAGGAGGTGAGGAGTTCTAATTAATGAAGTGGGGTGTCAAAATAATAATGGAGAATTAATGGGGGTTAATGGGGCGTAAGAAGCTCATGTGGGCCCTACCACATAATATCCTCCCATGGGAGGTTCTGCGCTGGTGGGACCCACCTCCAACCTCCCCTTGGAGGATTAAACTACCACTCAAATAAAAATATGTTGCACATATTTTTATTTAATTTATTTAGAAAACCCCCCAAAATCAACTTCCGCTCTCGATAAAACGCAACTGCGATGAAGCTCTCCTTAAGGGAATATCAGCATTGTGAGTTCAACGGTGTCCTCAGATTTCAATTCGAAGCACCGGTTCAAAAGATATAAAATCCTGCTTATACCTTTACTTAACGTACCCGAACAAAACTTCAGAAATTGATTCTGGGCACACCCGGCCTCGGAATTAGGCACCGTTAGAAACTGCGAACTCCTAAAATTCTCATGCATTTTTTAAAAAAATCAGGGAATTTCTGGGTCCTTAAATTTTTCCCACCTCAGGGATTTAATTTCCCGTAAGTTACAACACACACTAAGGGAATAAATGGGGGTACTGAGCATGAATCTGAGCCTCCCGCTCCCATGTTCTCTCCTGCAGGTTTCTGTGCTGCCAACGAACACGCACCAGAAGAATCGACCATCCATGCATGACCCGCTCCTGTCGATCCTCAATCTCCACTGGAACCTCCGTGAAGGTCACCCCATCATTGATGTCTAGCTCCCTGTGGTTGATGATGTGGGATGGGTCGTGCACGTATCTCCTCAGCTGAGATACGTGGAATACGTCATGCACTTGGTGCAACTGAGGTGGAAGAGCCAAGCGATAAGCCACTTCACCAACCTGCTGAGGACCTGAAAAAGTCCAATGAATCACGGAGATAACTTACCACATCGTCCAAATCTCTATAGACCTCGTCGAGGTGAGACGTGTAGAAAGGCATAGTCGTCATCCTTGAACTCCAGTGGTCTCCGTCTTCTATCAGCATAGGACTTCTGCCTGCTCTGTGCAGTCTTCATCTGCTCCTGGATAATCTGGACCTTCTCCGTCATAGCTTGCACCATCTTTGGTCCTTCAAGTGCTGACTCCCCTGGGTCAGTACAACACAGAGGCGATCTACAAGATCAGCCGTAAAGTGCCTCGAAAGGTGTCATCCCGATAGTGGAGTTGTAGCTGTTGTTATACGCAAACTCCACCAAGGGTAAGTGATCCTCCCAGATGCGACCAAAGTTGAGGATGCATACACAAAGCATGTCCTTGAAAGTCTGAATGGTCCTCCTAGGTTGACCATATTTCTGAGGATGGAAGGCGATGCTCAAGTGAAGCTACATTTTAAAAGCCTCCTACAACCCCTTCCATAGCAGGGCAGTGAAACGAGCATCTTGATCGGAGATGATCATCGATGGCACACCATGAAGTCGTACAATCTTCTGTCCGTAGAGGCGTCCCAAGCTCTCTACTGAGCACTTTTCTCTGATCAGTAGGAAGTGGGATGACTTGGTGAGTCGGACGAGAATCATCCAGATTGAGTCATGTTCTCTATATGTACGTGGAAGTACTGTCACGAAATCCATGGATATTTTGTCCCACTTCCACTCTTGGACCTCTAAGGGCTGAACCAAGCCTACTGGAACCTGGTGCTCAACCTTCACTTGCTGACAACTGAGGCATTGGGAGAAAAACTCTGCTACTGCCTTCTTCATAACTGGCCACCAGTACTATCGTTAGAGATCCTGATACATCTTCATCAATCCTGGATGTACCGCTAAAGGAGATGCGTGTAACTCCCTCAACACTTCCTCCTGTAGTGAAACTGGTACCATGGTACGTCCTCTAAAGAAAAAAGGCATGCTCCCCACCTTTATAAAATTCATCAGGTGCCTGCCTTGTGGATATCTAAGCATGTCACTTCTCACAGTCAACATCCCCACACTGTGCCTCTCCGAATCACTGAAGAAGTGGAGGAGTGACTGTGAGAGACTACAGAAAGGGTGCTCCATCTCTATCCATAAAGGATAGCTGCAACACGGCCAACTACTCTGTCGCATCTCCTAGCAGCTGAATGCCTGATCTCCTACTGAAAGAATCTGCTACAATGTTCCCCATTCTGGATTATAGTCTATCTCAAAGTCATAAACCTGGAGGAATTCAATCCAACGTCACTATCTCAGGTGCAGGTCCTTCTGAGAGAAGATATACCTGATACTTTTGTGATCAAAGTTAACCGTAAAATGTTCGCTCAACAAACTATGGGTGAGACTATCCAATTGTAAAGAACTTGACTACACCCTTCTTCACATACACCCTACAAGAGCTGCTAAGATTTAGCCTTTTTCCAAAAAGAGAAATCTAGTTTCATCTCCTGGAAGAACCACATCCTTTTCCTAATACAGTCAATCCTGACATGAACGGTACTAACTCATGCCATGGACGACGTCATAAGGCATCGACGCTACTACCAATAGATTCAACCATTACTCTCGCCTCCAAGTGTTGAGTCACACTGTCGGCATCAATGTGTGGTCACTAGGTCTCCTCCAGTAGGAATATCGAACATGAGGGTCAAGTTAGCGGTTTTAACCGGAACCTCTCAGTATCAACCACACAAAAAGGTAGGAAAGAAAACTTCACAAGGACAAGTGTATTTTATCACTTCAGCTCAAAGTACAAAGACACAAAGCAACCACAAACAATGACATCAGTGAAGCTAAAATCATTTTGAACAAAGGCCTCTATGCCTAGAGCTAGTCCCACTCATGTCCACCTGCTGCTCGACCAGCTCCTCTGCCACGTCCGACTACTCCTGGAGGACCACCACGGTCAAACCTCTGCCTCTATCTGGGTGGTTCCTCAACTGCCTGCTGATCATCTGTACAGAGGTTCAGACAATCACATGCCATGTGAACCTGCCCGCCGCATGCATAACACTGCCTACTCCTCATATGGCTGGATCTGTCTCGTGTGCCCCACACAACCAAACCTCTATCCTGGGGTCGCCCACCTGATGTCCTGGTCCGCTTGGACATCTGTGACATTAGTCTACTACCGGCTGCAGAAGACTCCACTATGTGTCGCCCTGTGGTGGGTCTCGCTGCTGGTGTCTACTCAGCAAGAAAACTCTCCACTAGAAGGGCTCACTCCAGCACCCCTGCCTACGTCAGAATGTTGAGAGAGATCATCAAAGCCTTGATCTCATTCTTGAGTCCCTAATCGAAGTTCTGGGCCCTGAAGAATGGGTCTCATACCATATCTGTGTAGTAGCATGAGAGGTCAGTGAACCTCACTGTGTACTGAGCTACTGTCATGCTGCAGATGAAGTAACTCCTGAATCCGCACCGCACATAGGGTGGCTGGAACAAACTCCGCTAAGAACATGCTCTCGAAGTCTGTCCAGAGTAATGATTCCTTGTCATGCACCTGGAGCATCAGGATCCACCATCTTCCTACTGATACATGCAGGAGACTCACGACAAGGATCACCATGAGGTCGGCTGGTGTCCCTACCAATCTGAAAACTCTCACGACAGCCTCCAACCAATCCTCAGCTTTCTATGGGTCCGTCTCTCCCTGGAACCTGGGCGGCCACTAGCGCTGGAACTCGTGAAACGCACTCAGATGGCGTTCACTCTCTAATACTGGATCTAGTGGTATTGGTGGCTCAACGAGCAGTGGTACCGCTGGTACCCCCGCTAGGATGGTGCCCTGCACCGAGACCTCATCGCTCGGTGGGCTACCATCTCATACAAAACACGGAACCCTGGCTGGCTGCCTATGTGGGGCCATCCTGAAAAGAAACAGGTGTGCCATGGTCAAAACAAGGTATACCTGGTGAGCTAACTCAAAGAGATCACAAAGGAAACCCTTGAAACACACACGCAATCAGTGTTTTCAAGCACTGAGTCGGAAATCATAGGTCAGGGTCCTGGTGTATGGATAAGTTGGCCGCCGCACCAGCACATGACTCCCTAGACTAAAAACCACACTCAATACTCTTAACAGTATTTCTTCACAGTAAGATAGATCAGAGTCCTAAGTTCTGTGGTAGAACCGACTCCTCTGATACCAATTTGTCACAACCCATCCTCGGGGTCTGTGTCTTGACTACCCCAAGCCCACCTTCCATAGGCCATGGGCTGGTGACTAGCACCGAAGGCGTAAATCCCTATAATTGGAAAGGCATTGCCTTTATTAAATGTAAACAAACACAACCAGAGTACAAGCGGAAGCAAACACTAAGTAAAATATATGAAATAAAAGATGTGCCAGAAAGTAAAAGGGGCCGGAAATACAAGCTCGATAGTAAAGTACAAGGAAAAGACAAAATAGGTACAACTAAAAAAAATAGTAGGAAGGTGTCTAGCATCTTCTGAATTGTCCACCACGGATCCTACCTAAAGGGTAGGTAAAAATAGAATCCTCATCACTCCACATCTGTCTGTCTCCTCTAGATACCGTCTCATCGTGAGGTCCACCTCCGGGTACCATCTAATCCTCACACACTCTGCCTCGGTCAGCGCTATCCGTCGTCTGCATCCAACACAATGAGGTGCGGGCATAGCCCTTGTAGGGGTGAGTATAACGATACTCATTAGGGATCCTGAGAACCTCAAGGTCTCACAAAATCCACTGAGGATAAGTCACATTAGTAATATACAATCACGAAGTATCAACCATCCCTAGTTAGGTATATGACCATACATATACCTAAGTTACCATTCTCAGTCCGACTCCAATACTCGAGCCCAAGCACAACCCATTCCACAAAGGAAATAAAGTCAGTCATCCCGATGATATCGACTGAAATTCAAGACTCAGCTCACACAAGTATACATCTTTCATAGAGTGATAGAGATGATCAAATGTAGTCACTGATTCATCTAAGCTGTCGGACCCACACAGGATACAGGACCAGCTAAGCTGTCAGACCCACATAGGATACCAGTCCAGCTATTCTGTCAGACCCACACAGGATATAGGAAGAGAATTCAGAACTGTCGAACCCATGGAGGATCTCGGTACAGTAGTCATCAATGTTGAACCCACAGAGGATTCCGGTACAGTAGTCATCGTTGTCGAACCCACGGAGGATTCCGGTACAGTAGTCATCACTGTCGAACCCACGGAGGATTCTGTTACAGTAGTCATTGTTGTTGAACCCACGGAGGATTACAGTATATTATTCCTCATTGTCGAACCCACAGAGGATCCTAGTACAGTTTCTTCACTATCGAACCCACGGAGGATCATGTCATCTCAGTCACAGCCAGCCTTAGGGTTCCCGCACATAGCACGCTCGATTCTGGGAGAGTCTGCTCCTTGGGACAAGTGTTGATGCATCAACTATCATGAAGTCCTAAGTTGATGTATCATGTAGTTCTGTCTCATCATAAGGAACCCAACGTGATAGACGGCGCGTCAAACAGATGCCCGGTCTGAGAGTTATTGGCAATTCTGTTTCAGGGACCCTGTTGGTTTTTAGGCTTAAACCAACCCAGTCATACTCCAACTGCGTTCAAACATCATGTGGAGTATTCCAAAGAATAATCTCACTCCAATAATTCTATCTCCACAGGCGGTACGTCAATCGGATAAACGTAGGCCTAGATGCGGGCTAAAAGGCATAAACGACCATAGTGGGTCCGGGTCTGGCCCGATCCAGTCGGACCGACCCGGTCTGAACCGGGGTCTAACCTGGTTCTCAGATGTGGCCCAAACCGAGTGGTGTCCCGGCCCAAAGGGGCGGCCCATCCCGAAGGCACGACCCGACCTAAGTGCGGCCCGGCTGGCCGTGCGACTCCCGGCTGGTCGTGCGACGCCCGAATGGACATGTGGCTCAGACCGGCTCGTCTTGTGGCGCCTGGCTCGGCTGGACATGTGGCTCTCGGCACGGTTGGTCGTGTGGCACCTGGCGGGTCATGTGGCTCCGCCTGGATAGTTGTGTGGTGCCCGGCTCGGCTGGCCGTGTGGCGCCCGACTGGCCGCAGCTGGCTAGCAGCGGGGCCTGGCCGGCTGGCCGCGGCTGGCGGGCCGTGTGGCCCGGCAATCCACTCCATGGGGGGGGGGGGGGTTCATGTCCCCCGACTTCCGAAGAAACCTCGGGACCAGAAGGGTCCCCCATTGCTGGAGCACTGGCGGCGGCTGGCTGAGCCGGCCGCCCTCCGTCCGTCGCGGTCAAAGGTGGTGGGTCTTCTTCAGCGCGGTGTGACGGCATCACGCCGCCTTTGTCCATAGCGGCCCATATGTTTGTGGCCTCCCTCCTCCAGCATGGCGTGGCTGCGCCACACCTCTTCTGTCCGCCGCGGCCCGCATGGCCCCAGCTCTTCTTCGGTGCGGCATGATGGAAACTCGCCCTTCCAGCTCCACCTTCATCGTCAATAAAAAGACCCAGAAATTCTATAATTTTTTTTAAAATACATGATAATTTTACGAGTATGCATTTTCTGAGGCGCCTGGTTCTGAGGCCCAGTGTGCCCGGAATCAATTTCTGAAGTTTTGTTCAGGTACGTTCAGTAAACGTACGAGCATGATTTTATATCTTTTGAACAGGTGCTCAGAATTGAAATCTGAGGACACCGTTGAACTCGTAGTGCCAATATTCACTTAAGGAGACCTTCACTGTAGTTTCTTTTTACCGAAAATGGAAGTTAATTTTGGGATTTTTCTAAATAAATTAAATAAAAATATGTGCAATATATTTTTATTGGAGTGGTGGTTTAATCCTCCAGGGGGAGGTTGGAGGTGGGTCCCACCCGCACATAACCTCCCATGGGAGGATATTATGTGGTGGGGCCCACACGAGCTTCTTACCCCCCATTATCCCACCATTAACTCTCCATTATTATTTTGACACCCCACTTCATGAATTGGAACTCCTCACCTCCTCTAAGTTTGAATTTGAACCATTCTTTAGCATTAATTAAATGAGTTGCCTCATTTAATTAAACTCATATTTGTGTTGTGTGAAAGAATTAATAGAGATCATCCTTTATCATTTTTTTGGGTTGGCATAATCCTTTGGAAGGGCTTAGGAGAGGAGAGTTGCATCCTTCCAACGAAGAACTACCGAAGAATGATGAACTTCTTTCTTCTTCATCATTCTTCAATCGAGTCAAAGAAAGGGAAGAGACGCCACAACATCTCCAAAGACCTTATTTCACGTCAAAGGAGAAGACACCTATCGCGAAGAACGTTTCCAATGACGACATCACCTTTTAACGCCGTCCTCCAACAAAGAGTACCTCTCTTACTCATCCGATGTTGACAGAACGACGTCTCCTTCTGGCGACTCCGTCAAACGACCTCAAAATTGAGGTAGGGGTTTGTTTTGAGTAAATTAAATCCTCATTCCTCGTCAAATATTATGATTCAATGATGGCCACTTGATTTTATCTAATGCGGAGGGCGCATGACGAACAAACATAGCCCAAAATCCCTCTGATTGGTTATTATTTGGTTGACGACGTAGGTGGAGACGGAAGGGCGTGGTGCCATCGAGCCGTGCTGGAGAAGAACCGCGACCATGCGGGCCATGGCAGATGGAAGAGGCGCGGCGCCGTCGCGCCGCGCCAGAGGAGGGAGACTGCGGCGTACGAAGGCGGCGCGGTGCCGGTGCACTGCGCTGAAGAAGACCTGCGGCCTTTGGCCGCGGCGGACAGAGGGCGGCCAGCTGAGCCGGCCGCAGTTGGCGCTCCAGAAATGCAGGACCCTTCAGGTCCTATTGTTTCTTCGGAAGCCGGGGGCATGACACCCCCCCGCCCCGCGGTGTGGCTCCCCGGGCCACAGGGTGTGGCCGTCCGGGCCACGCGGCCAGCCCACCGTGGCTCACCAGGCGCTACATGGCCATCCGAACCGGGCACCACATGAACAACCGTGCAGAGCCACACGCCCTGCTCGGCGCCGCACGACCAGTCGGGTCAGGCGCCCCATGGCCACGGGCTGGGCCGCGCCTTCTGGTCGGTCCACCCCTTCGGGCTGGGCCGACCACTCAGGTTGGGCCGCATCCACGAACTGGGTCATATCCCGGTTCGGACCAGGTCGGGCCGGGTCGATCTGACTGGGTCGGACCGGATCGGGACCCGCTATGGTCATCTACACCTTTTAGCTCGCATCTAGGGCCATGGGTGTCCGATTAACATACCGTCTACGGTGATAGAATTCTTGGATTGAGAGGATTATTTGTCATACTCCACTTGAGGTTTGGACACAGTTGGAGTACGACCGGGTTGGTTTAAGCCTAAAAACCAACTGGGCCCCTAGAACAGAAATGCAAATAACTCTCAGACCATGCGTCCATTTGACACGCCATCATTCACGTTGGGTTCCTTATTATGAGACAAAACTACGGGATACATCAACTCAGGACTTCGTGATAGTTTATGTATCGACACTTGGCTTGAGGAATAGACCCTCCCAAAGTCAAGTGTGTTGTGTGCGGAAACCCTAGGGATGGCTGCGACTATGATGACAGGATCCTCCGTGGGTTTGACAGCGACGATACTGTACCAGGATCCTCTGTGGGTTTGAAAACGATGACTACTGTACTGGAATCCTCCGTGGGTTTGATTGTTATGACTAATGTACATGAATCCTCTGTGGGTTTGACAACTATGACTACTCTACCAGAATCTTCCATGGGTTCGACAGTGATGACTACTGTACCAGAATCCTCAGTGGGTTCCACAGTGATGAATACTATACCGAAATCCTTCGTGCGTTCGACATCGATGACTACTGTACTGGGATCTTCCATGGGTTTGACAGTTCTGACTTCTGTTCCTGTATCCTGTGTGGGTCCGACAGAATAGCTGGTCCTATATCCTATGTGGGTCTGACAGCCTAGCTGGACCTGTATCCTATGTGGGTCCGACAACTTAGATGAATCAGTGACTACATCTGATCATCTCTATCACTCTACGAAATATGTATACCTGTGTGAGCTTAGTCATGAATTTCAGTCGATATCATCAAGATGACTGACTTTACTTTATTTGTGGAATGGGTTGTGCTCGGGCTCGAGTGTTGGAGCCAGACTGAGAATGGTCACTTAGGTATATGTATGGGAATATACCTAAGTAGGGATTGTTGATACTTTTTGATTGTATCTTACTACTGTGACTTATACTTAGTGGATTTTGTGAGAGCTTGAGGGTCTCTGGGTCCCTAATGAGTATCTTTATACTCACCCCAGCACGAGCTATGCGTGTACCTTCTTGTGTTGGATGCAGACGACGGACAGCGCTGACCGAGGTGGAGTCTGTGAGGAATGGATGGTACCCGGAGGTGGACCTCACGGCGAGACGGTATCTGGAGGAGACTGACGGACGTGGAGCGCTGAGGAGGCTATATGTACCTACCCTTCAGGTAGGATCCGTGGTGGACGATTCAAGAGCTGCTAGACACCTTCCAGCTATTTGTCTTTTAGTTGTACCTATTTTGTCTTTTCCTTGTACTTTACTGTCAGTCTTGTATTTCCGACCCCTTTTACTTTCCATGACATCTTTTTTTATATATATTTTACTTAGTTTTTGCTCCATCTTGTACTCTGGTTGTGTGTGTTTATGTTTAATAAAGGAAATGCCTTCCCAGTCATAGGTATTTTTTGCCTTTGGTGCTAGTTGCAAGCCCCTGGCATATGAAAGGCGGGCTTGGGGTAGTCACAACACGGGCCCCCAGGACGGGTCGTGAAAAATTGGTATCAGAGGAGTCGGTTCTACCGTAGAACTTAGGACTCTGATCTGTCTTACTGTGAAGCAATAGTGTTAAGAGTATTGAGTGTGGCTTTCAGTCCAGGGAGTCCAGTGTTGGTGCGACGACCGACGTATCCATACACCAGGACCCTGACCTCTGATTTCCAACTCAGTGCATGAAAACACTGATTTCATATGTGTTTCAAGAGTTTCCTTTGTGATCTCTTTGAGTCAGCTAACTAGGTATAGCTTGTTTTGACCGTGGCACACCTGTTTCTTTTCAGGATGGCCCCATGTTGGCTGCCAGCCAGGGTTCCGAGTTTTGTACGAGATGATAGCCTACTGATCAATGAGGTCTCAGTACAGGGCTCCACCACAGCGGGGGTACCAGCGGTACCACTTCCCACTGGGCCACCGATAACAGCAGCTCCAACATTAGAGAGTGCATTCCATATGAGTGTGTTTCACGAGTTCCAGCGCCAGAGCCCGCCCCAGTTCTGGGGAGAGATGGACCCATATGAAGTTGAGGATTGGCTAGAGGCTGTCATGAGAGTTTTTAGATTGGTACGGACACCAGCCGACCTCATGGTTATCCTTTCTGCGAGTCTCCTTTATACAGAAACAGGTAGATAGTGGAGTCTGATGCTCCAGGTGCATGACGAGGCATCATTAATCTGGACGGACTTCGAGATCCTGTTCTGGGCGGAGTTTTTTCCATCCACCCTACGTGTGGTGTGGATTTAGGAGTTACTTCATCTGCAGTAGGGCAGCATGACAGTAGCTCAGTACACAACGAGGTTCACTGACCTCTCGTGCTACTCCATAGATATGGTACGAGACCCATTCTTCAGGGCCCAGACCTTTGAGTAGGGACTCAGGCATGAGATCAGGGCTTCGATGATCTCTCTCAACATTCCGACGCAGGTAGGGGTGCTGGAGTGAGCCCTTCTAGTGGAGAGTTTTCTTGATGAGCAGACACCAGCATCGAGGCCCACCACAGGCCGACACGTAGTGTAGTCTTCTGCAACCGGCAGTAGACAGATGTCACAGAGGTCCAAGCGGACCAGGCCATTAGGTGGGAGACCCCAAGATACATACTCAGTTGTGCGGGGCACATGAGACAGATCCAGCCATATGAGGACCAGGCAGTGCTATACGTGCAGTGGGCAGGGTCACATGGTATGTACTATCCGACCTGCCATAAAAAAGATCAATATACAGTTGAGGAACTATCCAGGCAGAGGCAGAGGTTTGACCGTGGTGGTCCGCTAGGAGTAGGCGGACGTGGTAGAGGAGCTGGTCGAGCAGCAGGAGGACATGAGCAGGACTAGCTCTAGGCATAGAGGCCTTTGTTAATGATGCTTCTAGCTTCGTTGATGTCATTGTTTGTGGTTTATTTGTGTCTCTGTACTATTATTTGTAGTAATAAAAGACAATTGTCTTTGTGACGTTTTCTTTCCAGCCTTTTTGTGTGGTTGATACTGAGAAGTTCTGGTTAAAACCGTTGACTTGACCCTCACGTTCGAGATTCCTAATGGAGGAGACCCAGTGACCACACATTGATGCCGACAGTGTGACTCAACCCTTAGAGGCGAGAGTAACTTTTGGATCTCTTGGTAATAGCGTCGAGTCCTTACGACATCATCCATGTAATGAATTAGTACCGTTCATGTCAGGATTGACTGTATTAGGCAAAGGACGTTGTTCATCTAGGGTATGCGACCATATTTCTCTTTTCAGAAAAAGGATAAATCTTAGCAGCTCTTGTAGGACGTATGTGAATAAGGGTGTAGTCGAGTTATTTATAATTAGCTAGTCTCACCCATAGTTCGTTGAGCGAACGGTTTACTGTTTACTATGATCACAAGTGTCCTAGGTATATCTTCTCTCAGAAGGACCTGGATCTGAGACAACAATGTTGGCTTGAATTCCTCCAGGTTTATGACTTCAAGATAGTCTATACTCCTTGAAAGGGGAATGTTGTAGCAGATGATATCAGCAGAAGATCATGCATTCAGCTGCTAGGAGAGGCGACAAAGCAGCTGGCCGCGTTGCATCTATCCTTTGTGGATATAGATGGAGCAGCCTTTCTGCAGTATCTCACAATCACTCCTCCACTTCTTTAGAAATTCGTAGAGGCATAGAGTGGGGATGTTGACTGTGAGATGCGACGTGATCAAAATATCCACAGGGCAGGCACCTGATGGATTTTCTGAAGGTGGGGAGCACGTCTTTTTCTTCAGAAGACGTACCATGGTACCAGTTTCACTACAGGAGGAAGTGTTGAGGGAGTTCCACGCATCTACTTTAGTGGTACATCCAGGAGTGGTGAAGATGTATCAGGATCTTCGACGATAGCACTGGTGGCCAGGAATGAAGAAAGCGGTAGTAGATTTTGTCTCTTGATGCCTCACTTTTCAGCAAGTGAAGGTGGAGTACGAGGTACCAGCAGGCTTGGTCCAACCTTTATAGGTCCCAGAGTGGAAGTAGGATGGGATATCCATAGACATAGTGACGAGTCTTCCACATAAATCTAGGGGTCATGACTCTATCTGGGTGATTGTCGACTGACTCACCAAGTCATTCCACTTCCTACCGATTAGAGAACAGGGCTCAGTAGAGAGCTTGGGATGCCACTACGTACAGAAGATCCTATAGCTTCATGGTGTGCCATCGACGATCGTCTCCGATCGAGATTCTCGTTTCATTTTCCGGCTATGGAAGGGGTTACATGAGGCTTTCGGGACGCAACTTCGTTTGAGCACCATCTTCCATCCTCAGACGGATGGTCTGGATAAGAGGACCATTCATACTCTTGAGAACATGCTCTGTGCATGCATACTTGACTTCGGTCGCAACTGGTAGGATCACTTATCCTTGGTGGAGTTTGTGTATAACAACAGATACCACTCCACTATCAGGATGGAACCTTTCGAGGCACTTTACGACCGACCTTACAGATCATCTCTGTGCTGGACTAACCCATGGAGGTCAGAACTTGTAGGACCATAGATGGTACAGACTACGATGGAGAAGGTGCAGATCATCCAAGAGTGGATGAATACTGCACAGAGCAGGCAGAAGTCCTATGCTGATAGGAGATGGAGACCACTAGAGTTCAAGGATGACGACCACGTCTTTCTACGAGTCTCACCTTGATGAGGTATATGGATATTTGGTCGAGCCGGTAAGTTATCTCCATGATTCATCGGACCTTTGCAGGTCCTCAGCAGGTAAGCGAGGTGGCTTATCACTTGGCTCTTCCACCTCAGTTGCACCGGGTGCACGATGCCTTCCACGTATCTCAGTTGAGGAGATACGTGCATGACTCATCCCCAATCATCAACCACAGGGAGCTGGATATAGATGATTGGGCGACCTTCACAGAGGTTCCGGTGGAGATTGATGATCAATAGGAGCAGGTCTTTCATGGACAGTCTATTCCTCTAGTGCGCGTTCGCTGGCAGCACAAAAACCTCCAAGAGAGCACATGGCTGCGGGAGGCTCAGATACGTGCTCAGTACCCCAATTAGTTCCCTTAGTGTGTGTTGTAGCTTGCGGGGACGTAAAGCCCTAAGTTGGGGACAATGTAAAGACCCAGAAATTCCATGATTTTTTTAAAGTACATTGAAATTTTAAGAGTCCGCAGTTTATGACGGCGCAAGATTCTGAGGCTCGGTGTGCCCGAAATCAATTTCTGAAGTTTTGTTTGGGTAGTTCAATAAACGTATGAGCAGGATTTTATATCTTTTGAAATGGTGCTCTGAATTGAAATCTGAGGAAACCATTGAACTCGCAGCACCGATATTCTCTTAAGGAGACCTTCACCATAGTTGCGTTTTATCGAGAGCGGAATTTAATTTTGGGGGTTTTCTAAATAAATTAATTAAAAATATGTGCAACATATTTTTATTTGAGTGGTGGTTTAATCCTCCAAGGGGAGGTTGGAGGTGGGTCCCACCCACGCATAACCTCCCATGGGAGGATATTATGTGGTGGGGTCCACATGAGCTTCTTACCCCCCATTAACCCCCCATTAACTCTCCATTATTATTTTGACACCCCACTTCATTAACTGCAACACCTCACCTCCTCTATGTTCGAATTTGAACCATTCTTCAACATTAATTAAATGAGTTGCCTCATTTAATTAAACACATATTTGTGTTGTTGTGGGAAAGAATTAATATAGATCATCCTTTATCATTTTTTGGGTTGGAATAATACTTTGGAAGAGATTGAGAGAGGAGAGTTTCATCCTTCCAACAAAGAACCACCGAAGAACGACGAACTTCTTCCTACTTCATCATTCTTCAACCGAGGTAAGGAAAGGGAAGCGACGCCATGACATCTCTAATGACCTTCTTTCACATCAAAGGAGAAGATGTCGCCCATGAAGAACGTCTCCAACAACGGCGTCACCTCTGAACACCGTCTGCAAATGACGAGTACCTCTCTTCCTCTTCCGAAGTTAACGGAACGATGTCGCCTTCCCACGACTCTGTCAAACGACACCGAAATCAAGCTAGGGGTTTGTTTTGAGTAAATTAAATCCTTGTTCCTTGTCAAATATTATGATTCGATGATGGCCACTTGATATAATCTAATGCGGAGGGCGCGGGCTGAACTAACACGGCCCAATATCGCTCCGATTGGTTCTTGTTTAGTTGATGAAAGAGGTGTAGCCGGAGGAGGGAGGCCACAGCCATGCGGGCCGCTGTAGACGAAGGCGACGCGGTGCTGAAGAAGACCCGTGGCCTTTGGTCACGACGGACGGAGGGCGTCTGGCAGAGTCAGCCGCCAGCAGCGCTCCAGCAAGGTGGGACCCTTTGGGGCCCGTGGTTTCTTCGGAAGACGGGGGGCGTGGCACCCCCCCCCCCACGCGGTGTGGCTAGCCGCGCCACGCTGCCCGCCTGCTGCGGCCAGCCAGCCAGCCAGCTGGGCGTTACACGACCAATCGAGCCGGGCGCCACACGACAAGCTGGGCCGAGCCACACACCCAGCTGGGCACTGCACGACCAGCCGGGCCGGGCGCTGCACGACCAGCCGGGCCGGGCGCCATACGGCCACGGGCCGAGTTGCCCTTAGGCTGGGCTGGGCCGACCACTCGGGTCGGGCCACATCCGCGAACCGGGTCAGATCCCGATTCGGATTGGGTCGGGCCAGGTCAGTCCGACTGGGTCGGACTGGACCCAGACCCGCTATGTCCATTTACATCTTTTAAATCACATCAAGGGTTACGAGTGTCCGATTGACGTACTATCTGCGGAGATAGAATTCTTGGAGAGAGATGATTCTTTGGAATACTCCACTTGAGGTTTGGACGCAGTTGGAGTATGGCCAGGTTGGTTTAAGCCTAAAAACAAATCGGGCCCCTGGAACGGAAATGCCAATAACTCTCAGACCGAGCGTCAGTTTGATGAGCTGTATGTCGCATTGGGTTATTTATGATGAGAAAAAACTAGGGGATACATCAACTCAGGACTTCGTGATAGTTTATGTATTGACACTTGGCTCAAGGAGCGGACCCTCCTGGAATCGAGCGTGTTGTGTGCGGGAACCCTAGGGCTGGCTACGACTGAGATGACAGGATCCTCCGTGGGGTTGACAACGACGATACTATACCAGGATCCTCCGTGGGTTCGACAGAGAAGACTACTGTATCGAAATCCTCTGTGGGTTCGACACTGATGACTACTCTACCAGAATCTTCCGTGGGTTCGACAGTGATTACTACTGTACCGCAATCCTCATTGGGTTCGCTGTACTGGAATCCTCAGTGGGTTCAACAACGATGACTACTATACTGGGATCCTCTATGGGTCTGACAGTTCTGACTTTTGTTCCTGTATCTTGTGTGGTTCCGACAAAATAGCTGGTCCTGTATCCTATGTGAGTCTGACAGCTTAGTTGGTCTGGTATCCTGTGTAGGTCCGACAACTTAAATGAATCAGTGACTACATCTGATCATATCTATCACTCTACGAAATATGCATACCTGGGTGAGCAGAGTCTTGACTTTCAGTCGATATCATCGAGATGACTGACTTTATTTCCTTTGTGGAATGGGTTGTGCTTGGGCTCGAGTGTTGGAGTCGGAATGATAATGGTAACTTAGGTATATGTATGAGCATATACTTAAGTAGGGATGGTTGACACTTCGTGATTGTATCTTACTACTGTGACTTATCCTTAGTGGATTTTGTGAGACCTTGAGGGTCTCAGGGTCCCTACTGAGTGTCGTTATACTTAGCCCTTCACGGGCTATGCCGGTACCTCGTTGTGTTAGATGCAGACGACAGACAACACAGACCGAGGCGAAGTGTGCAAGGATGGGACGGTACTCGGAGGTGGACCTCACGACGAGATGGTATCCGTAGGAGACAGACGGACGTGGAGCGCTGAGGAGGCTATCTGTACCTACCCTTCTGGTAGGATCCGTGGTGGATAATTCATGAGATTCTAGACACCTTCTAACTTTTTATCTTTAAGTTGTACATGTTTTGTCTTTTCCTTGTACTTTACTGTCGGGATTGTATTTCTGGCCCCTTTTACTTTCTGGAACATCTTTTGTTATACATATTTTACTTAGTGTTTGTTTCCGCTTGTACTCTAGTTGTGTGTGTTTACGTTTAATAAAGGAAATTCCTTCCCAGTTATAGGTATTTTATGCCTTTGGTGCTAGTCTCCAGCCCCTAGCTTATGGAAGGTAGGCTTGAGTTAGTCACGGCATGAGCCCTGAGGACGGGTCATGACAATCAACCAAATAAGAACCGATCAGAGGGATGTCGGGTCGTGTTCATTCAGTCCACGCCCTCCGCATTAGATGATATCAAGTGGACATCATCTAATCATAATATTTGATGAGGAACGAGGATTTAATTTACTCAAAACAAACCCCTACCTTAATTTTGGTGTCGTTTGACAGAGTCGCGGGAAGGTGATGTCGTTCCATCAACGTCAGAAGAGGAATATAGGTACTCGTCGTTGGAAGACAGTGTTCGAAGGTGACATCGTCATTGGTGATGTTCTTTACAGGCGACGTCTTCTCCTTTGATGTGAAATAAGTTCATTGGAGATGTCGTGGCGTTGCTTCCCTTTCCTTGCCTCGGTTGAAGAACGATGAAGAAGGAAGAAGTTCGTTGTTCTTCGGTGGTTCTTCGTTGGAAGGATGAAACTTTCCTCTCTCAAGATCTTCCAAAGGATTATGCCAACAAAAAAAATGATAAAGGGTGATCTCTATTAATTCTTTCGCACAACAACACAAAGATGTGTTTAATTAAATTAGGCAACTCATTTAATTAATGCTGAAGAATGGTTCAAATTCAAACTTAGAGGAGGTGAGGAGTTCTAATTAATGAAGTGGGGTGTCAAAATAATAATGGAGAGTAAATGGGGGTTTAATGGGGGGTAAGAAGCTCGTGTGGGCCCCACCACATAATATCCTCCCATGGGAGGTTATGCACGGGTGGGACCCACCTCCAACCTCCCCTTATTGGATTAAACTACCACTCAAATAAAAATATGTTGCACATATTTTTATTTAATTTATTTAGAAAACCTCCAAAATTACCTTCTGCTCTTGATAAAATGCAACTACGGTGATGGTCTCCTTAAGCGAATATCAGCGCTGCGAGTTCAACGGTGTCCTTAGATTTCAATTCTGAGCACCGGTTCAAAAGTTATAAAATCCTGCTCATACGTTTACTGAACTACCCGAACAAAACTTCAGAAATTGATTCTGGGCACACTGGGCCTCGGAATCTTGCGCCGTCAAAAACTGCGAACTCTTAAAATTCTTATGTATTTAAAAAAATCATGGAATTTTCGGGTCTTTACAATGTAAATGAAAAGTGATTGAATAAATTATACCAAGATATATATATATATATATATATTATTTTAAACTAAAAATATTGTTTATATGTTATGCTTTTTTATATGGTAAAATGAGCAAAGGCCCATTTAGTGTAAAAGGTGAAATGGCCAAATAACTTTTTGAATTAGTTCATAAAGATGTGTGTGGACCATTTCCTATTAAGGAAAGGGGTGGGTAATAAAACATCATAACTTTTATTAATCATTTTAGTATATGTGGATATATCTTATTAATGAGGCATAAGTTAGATTATCTTAATATATTTAAGGAATATAAGAATTAAGTTGAGAACTAGCTTGGTATGAAGATTAAGAAACTATAGTCAGATCATGGCGCAGAATATTTTAATTAAGAATTCATTGAATACATATTAGATTTTGGGATCCTATATCAACACACTTCTCCTTATAAACCTATTTTGAATGATGTAAGTGAAAAGAGTAACTGCACATTTTCAGACATGATGAGATCAATAGTGAGTCATGAGAGTCTTCCATTATCCTTTTGGTGATACATGTTACAAACAGGTGTAAAAATACTAAACCAAGTGCCAAATAAAGAGGAAGATGGTATACAATATCATTTATAGATTTAAAATAAACCAATTTTGTCATAATTACATATTTGTGGTTGTGAATAAATTTAAAGTCATCTTCAGTTAACAAACTTTCACCTCGAGACACAAAGTGTACCTTTATATTATACCCCAAAGAAACAAAGAGATATTACCTATATAACCCATCATAAAAAAATGTAATAGTATCCATACATTCCATATTCCTTGATAGGGAGAAAATATGTAAAATAAATAGTGGGGTTGAGATAAAATTTAGTAAGGTTGAGGCTCAAGGTACACAATAGTTGTCCCAGTAATAGATTCCATAAAGCCCCATGATTGAAGAAGTTCTTCTGGAGACACAAGTACAACATTGGAGTACAAGAGATATTAGAGAACATGAATGGTATGGTTTTCTATTCACTTAGGTTGGTGACTCATTATTATTTGATAATAACAATCCTCTAACCTACAAAGAAACAGTAAGTGGAACAAATGTCTTTAATTGGAAAGAAGTCGTGAATTATGAAATGGATTCCATATACCAAAATCAAGCCTTGATTTTGGTTGATAATCCATTTGATAAAAATACCCTTGGTTAAAAATGGGTATTCAATAAGAAACTAGACATAGAAGGACAATTAAATACCTATAACTACTTGCAAAAGGGTTTAAATATTGTCAAGGTATTGACTGTGATGAAACCTTTTCACTAGTTACAGTGATGAAATCCACTAGAATTATACTTTACATTGTAACTTACAATGACTATGAGATTTGGGAAATGGATGTTAAAATAGATTTCATTAACAATAACCTTCATGAATATATCTATATGACATAACTTGAAGGTTTTGTGACTCCAAAGGATTATAATAATATAAAAAAATTATAAAAATCCATTTATGGATTAAAGAAAGAATCTAGGCCATGGAAAATTTGTTTTGATGGATCAATAAAATAATATATTTTCATAAATAATTATTATGAGACTTATTTCTAATAAAAGTTTTGTGGGAGTGTAATCATTTTATTAATAGTATATGTGGATGACATATTATTCTTTAGAAATAAAATATGAGTCTTACAATATTTTAAGGCATGGTTGAATAAATGATTCTATTTGAAGTATTTGAAAAAAAAACATATATTTTTGGGATCTAGATCCATCATGATAGATCCAAGAGGTTTCTTGTCCCAATTCAAAGTACATTAATTGTCAGTATACTTAAGAGATTCAATATAAAAAAATACAATAGGGGCTTGTTGCCATCATCACATGAAATTCATCTTTCTAGTAAAATGTGTCCTTAGAAACAAGATTAATAAAATCAAATTGATGAGATTGCATATGAATAAACTATTGGTCTAGTCACGTATGTTATGATATGTATTAGGCTATATTTTTCCTACATGTTAAGTGAAGTAGGAAGATATCAAGCTAACCCAGGTGACCACCATTGGATGGTAGTCAAGACTATCCTTAATTATCTAAGGCATACTAAGGATATGTTCGTGGTTTATAGAGGACATAAGGAACCAGTCATAAAAGGATATAAATATTCTAGTTTTCAAATTAATCAATATAACATAAAGTTAAAAAAGAGATATATATTCACTTAGAATGGAGGTTCTGTGAGAGAGGAGGGATCAAAGTAGTCTCTGGTCGCAAATTCTATAGCAGAGTCTGAGTATATTGCGGCTTATAAAGAATATAAAGAAATAGTATGGGTATGAAACTTTATCCAAGATCTTTACATAGTAATTAAAAGTAAAGATCCTATCACACTCTAATAAAATTATACTGCAGCAGTGGGTCTTGTAAAATAGGAAAGGTCACATCAACAGATGAGCCACATACTTTGGAAGTATCATATCTTGAGGGTTTTTTCTTAGAGAGGTGAGGTTGTAGTGAGTAGTCTTTCTCTAGAAGACAACTTGGTGTACCCCTTGAATAAATCCTTGATTCAGAATAAACATGATTATAATGTGAGGTCAATCAAACTAAAAGTCATATGTAATTGTCTCAAGTCTAAGAGAGAGTTTATTAGAGTTGGGGTCATAAGACCAACTGTTTATGCTTTTATTACATGTATATTCAATGTACTGAATATTAATAAAACTTATTATTACATATTTTTATTGTTATTCTTGACTCTATTGTAATAATGTCCTAGAATATATGCCACATTGATAAGGTCATTGCATTTCCCCACTATGATGTGAACCATGAAGTGCAATGATGATATTCTTAAATATTGTTCCATGGTTGGATATTTTACTATGATGGGACACATAGTATATATAATTTCAGCTATGAGTACTCTTAAGAGAATGAGGATTATTCTCACGAAGTTATCACTTAGTAATCTCCAAGACATGGGATTATGAGAAAATACCCGCCAATAAGAATTCCCCATGTTTTGGTGTCATCAGATATTCATATTTGTGATCATGTGTAATGGTCCAATGAATTTAATATTATCATTAATGCATTTCATGACTCGTGTACTTAGATTATATAATGAAAAACATGATGAAATATATTCTTGTGGAGGTAGGGTATGTTGGGCACATCATAATTGACATATCATTATTGTATAAGCCTAGGAAGGATTTGTATCTTCTATCTTTATGGAAGCTGATATCTCGAACCTTTGATTGTAATAGAACCATTTTACAAAATTTTGTGGTTCTCATGTAACGATGTGTTTATTTTAGAAATTCAATGAATTACGCATCAAGAATATATGTTGGTGACATGGATGTGTAATCTACTTGATTAGATATTGGGATAAAGGGATTATATTATATAGTTAGTGTTCATATGTGGTTGTCATCATTGTGACATTATGTTCTTTCTATTTGGTTTCTTTACCCTTTTATAGACAATAATCTTGGACTTTAGGTTGTCCCACATAATGCCAATGAGAAAGAATCCTTGACGGTCACACATTAATTATTTCTGTTGATCTTGATTAAATAATATTTCAATTTATTTAATGGAATAAATCATATTTTCCAGACCAAGGTATAATTATCTTTATAGTTTTTTTTGAATGAAAATATTTAAATTAAATTTTTATTCTGGTATTCGATAAATCCTAGAGGATTTTGAATAGACCAAGACAATATTTAGTGACAAATATTAATTAAAAATCAGGAAAAATATTTTTTTATTGCGTAAGTTTGTGAATTACACAAAACAGTAATAGTAATATTATTATTATGTAGTATGGGGTTTATTGAAAGTAATAATATTGTTTAAGGTTTGGCATAAAATTAAATAATTATTTTAGAATAAACCCTAGATCTATAAGTATATGGTTATGTCTATTGTGTAGTTGGTGTAATAAAAAATAGAGAATTATTAGGCATAGGGAATTCTCTCTTTAACCCTCCTTCTATCTACCTCTAAAGAATGAGAAACACAAGAGAGTTTCCTTAAATATTGAAGGATGAGTGATCGATACGAATAAAATAAGACCATTGATTCATCATTCTAGCACCTATAGATCGGTTCACATTACTTGAATATCAAAGAAACATATGCGGGTCACAACTAGAGGGATTATATCCTTGGATCCTCATAGTGAAACAAAGTAGAAATGGAAGGGTCTTTTCAAATGATCGACATCTTCATCGAAGAAAGGATCCATAGATCATGTATTCATTTCTTCTGATATAAATAAATTAATTATAAATTTTATGTGCAAGATCCTTGATCAAGGTTTTGAGAAACTAAATATTGAAAGAAATTTTAATATGTCTCCCACCATCACACGCTTCCCCTGCATCCAAAACCAACATGAACTGTGAAGGCGTTCTTGGATCGAGTAACCTGAAGAAGCCTTCCTTTATCTTGGATTTTGGAGGAGTGATAAGATATCAATTACATATGGATTAGTAGTACATAGAAAATAGCTCCTCCTAAGTTTATATAGTGGGAGTTAAAATATTATGAAAGGGTTACCCATCCCCCATTTATCAAATTCCCAAGAAATAAGCTATAAATGACTTGTTATGACAAAATAACTGTGTATAACAACTCAACATTTAATGAAGGTACAACTCATTTGTCTTTTTTGTTTAAATATTTTTTTCTCTTGGTAAACATTATTTACAACCCAAGGAAACTTTAACAAGTTATTAGGTCTTATTTGAAGCAGGGAGTTCCACAAAATGGGCAAAAAGCGTAAGCCACACAGTTACCACATGGTTTGTACTAACTGTGCAGGGAAATTTTTTAACATCAGGGGATTCATGGTTTGTCTGAAACTGTGTGATTTAAGGATCACACCTGTGCAAGGATTTTTGAAATATTTGATAGTGGGGTTTCATATTGGTTGCACACTATTAGGGAAACCATGAACCTTAATCGTGTGGGGTCCCTCTTTAGATAGTGAAGGGATCACAATCTGAACATGATTTAGCCAAACCATGTGGAAAAACTGTGTGCCTATATTTTTGAGGATATAATGAATAAATTTACCTTAATGAACCTAAAAACTAAAGCCTACATTTATCCTCTTCATTTATAGCATGAATGAGGTCTTCTTATCATGTTGAGCTCTCCCTCCATCTAACTTAGTTATTGAGATAACTCCCTCATTCAAACTAAAAATTAGTCATATTCGGATGAATTAGAACTGCATTATTAAGATATCAAATCCTCTTACTTCCCATCATGGTTTCTATTCCTATATCATGCACCATTTAGGTGCAAGATCATACACTCTATTTTTAGGGTGTTGGACTGTTATTCATTTTTCTTCCTACATACTTCAAATCTAAATCTGTTATCAGATGAGGAGTTATCTAGAGCCTTAACTTAGGTGGTCTAGATTTTATTCCTAAAAGTTATGATGTTTTCATAGTCATGTTGTCGTTCAATACACCAGCCAATGCCACACGTTTCCTTAAAATGGATTCTTTGATTCAAAATAATTGTTCTCATGTTATTATACTCTCATTGATCCTTGGTTAAGTAATTAGAGGATGTTAAAATCACTCGTTGCCACCCCATTGGGTGTTCCATGTTAATTTAATACTTTTATATAAATATTAAATGGTCCAAACACCTTCTAAGTGTTTGGAATGGGTTGTAAGTTAATTATCCACTCTTAGACATAATTGTTTAATTACCAAAACACCTCTTAACCACTTAGCTTATAATTAAAGAGAATTTACATACCTTGGTTAATTAAATGGACTATTATATTGAACAAATTAACTTCAAGATATTTTTACTTTCTTAAATAAATTAAATGGATTAAATTAAATAAATAATAATGGGTGGAAAGGCCATATCAATTGATTCATGGTGTTAATTATTGACTATATGGATTACGGAACCCTTTTTATACATTGGGTCTTGATGACTAAAATGATTATGAGGAGATTACTCACTTATTATTATTATTATTATTAATCAATTGAGATTGGCTGTGGAACAATTCTTAATGGACTTGTTGAGTATGATATTCACTCTCCCTTACATCAGGTGTTATGCATGATGTCTCTCACTCTAATACTATTATTTAGTCGATGGGAATGAAGTTCCATATTCCTTTGTATTGGGTGTTGGGAATGAAATATCACCCTACCCATATTTAGTGTGGAGCATGGTGTATCACATTCATTATGCGATTCAGGCTATGTACCCTCTACGTGATCCTAACTGCTTGTTAGACTGGTTATAGATGCTTATGTTATGCCTCGGGTCCAGCCGATACCTATTATACAAGTATATTCCTACTTACATTCTCACATACTTAGTGCATATATGTGGATACAATATATAACTATGTATATATACATGGTTACTAATCAGACTCATTATAGCTTACGTCAAAAAAGGTAGATCCACTAGGGGTCCTGTAAGAACCTGAGTTGAACGGTATTTATTTATTTATAATTGTTTATTATTCTTATACCTGCACACTACTATTGCTATGTAAACGAGATGGATTAGTTATAGATACTATTTTTGGCGGCCTACTGAGATTTTATCTCACACCCTACTCGATATTACTTTGGTACCTAAGTATATTATATTTCTGCAGGTATGGATAAGGGAAAGAATCCGATTATAGATTCTTAATGTTATTTAATTATAGTATGGATCATGGGAACATAGTACCGAGCATAAGCTCGATATGCTAGTGGAGCAGTATTTTGGTCTTTTTGTACTTTTGTATGGATTGTTATATATGAATACCCCCTATTTCAAATTTTTTAATATCAGTATGACAATACATAAACATGTGTTTGAATCAACCTTTTGGATTTTGATTTCATTATTACAGTTTCTCATTTATTTATGCTTTCATAGTTGTTTATTATATCTAGATGTATTCTGCTTTCTTCTCTGGCGGGTTATCGGTTCAGTGGTCATAGTGTTAGTTTATATATGATTCCACTAATGTATATTTATTTATTATATCCACTATTACACTCTGATATGAGTGTATAGTCTCCCCAATGTTTCACCATTACACCCTTTCTGCTAGTGAGTAACCTCTTGTATATAGGGAGGCACGCTTGAGTCCATGCGACCCACCAGATCAGAGAAAGGGTTAAGTGGATCACGGTTTGGTACATTACAATGTGTCATAAACATAATTTATATTTTCATCACTTACTTATAATATATACTAAATATATTATGTGATAAATTTGATTCATTAACTCGACTCATAATTCCCACAATATTAAATGAACTGAAAATATTAAAAGAATATTTATTTGTATAATACTTATCCACATATTCACTTAATGCCTTGAAAATATTTTTAATAAATAAATTTAACCCTACTATTCTATAATTGAGTAATAATGAATTCATTAATTCATTGGGGATCTATTATTTCTTACAAAACTCTCACAACCCATGGTAGACCCCACCATGTCCTATTCTCTTATTCATCAGAATAGGGAAGTCTCTTGAATAAGGTATTTTGTGTGACTCTATAGGGAATTTTTTCTATAGTAGTGAACTCTATTTATAGAACAACAGTAGATTCTAGCAACCCATTAAGGCCATTTAGCAGATATGGAATAGTCATATCAACAACGACCATCCTGTGAACACACACTGTTTAATATAATCAATTTGTCTCACACCATCTCATAAAGTGGGATGCACAACTTGTGTCATTATCCATCATTGGTTTATTATTTGATGATCTAATTGGATGGAATTAAATTTATCTTCTATGGAGGTGGATTTAGTAGAGGTATTACCATCCTGATCAACTAGGCCAAAGATATCACTTCTTCAACTCAAAAATGAAAATTTCTATCTTGATAATTCAACAAATGTCATACCACCAAAGACACACCCAATGAAAGCTACCTCACTAGGAATTCAATGTAATGGTGTTTTCCTTGCATAAATGTACATGGTCAAAGGGTACATATTGATAATGATCTCATGTTAGAAGACTAATAAACATGTTCTTAGATAAAAACAATCAATGACACCTGAAACCTGTGTTGTTCCTATTGGTGATTCAATCCACATGATCTCATATACTCGAGCTCAAAAAGTATGAAATTCATGAGAAGAAGTTTGAATGCTTATGACCCCCAACACCTGGTAGTCAAACATCATCTGTTTCTATTTATTATGATGTATCTTAACCATATGAAATATATTTAAGACTAATTCGATATTATCTCAATGTTCTCATTGTAGCCTGGGAGCTTCTATAAAAATTTTATATGGGAAATAATCTTGGACATTACCATTTTAATAGTGGACATATTAACACTTGTATGATAATATTATAGAATGAATAACTATCATTATACTTGATATGGAAATCAAAATATATTATTTAAGTTGGGTATAGAGAACCAAATATTACTACACTTCCCTACCATGCAATAGATTGAGCTTTCCTACCCATAGGATGATGATATGTGGATAATTGTTTGTTAAATAACCAATCCTATAATGTGGTAGGATTTTAACAATACTTGGAAGATTTAGGAGTAGGCCAGTTCTCCCATTGAGCTCACTAAAACTCCTTCCTCTGTGTTTTGGCTAGTGAGAACACAGCCTGAACATTGAGATCTGACATGATTGTGTCTCCCCTACCTTCTTGGACCCTGTGACCTCTTTCTTTCCATCACTAATTTTGGTAGTAGATTTTATATTCACATATAAGTTGGTAATCATATAATGGGTCTACCAAGTGGATGAAATTGACTGAGCCATATAATGACTCTTCATATGATGAGGGTTCTATTTTGTGGTGAGGTGCACATTCTTGAGATTATAGAGGTAGAAAATTTTAAATTTTCTAAATTGATTTAGAAATTGGATGAGATTCATCTTTCTATGACTTACATTTCTTATAATAGTTACAACCATATTTTGTAAATGTTTAACATAATGTATAGGGTATGGGGGGTAACTATTTCATTTAGCTATGTCATAAGTATATGATGTTCTCAATCAACCATATTCTAGGTCAACCATTTATAAAAATTTTACATGCGTCTTTCATGGATCTCATTCTATTATCGATCTTTATCTAGTTAAATTGTTGATACATATGTTACCTATTCCAAGGGATTCACAGTTTAACCTCTGCAGAATCAACCATCATTTGAATCAATTCATAGAATAAAAAATAATCCTAAATTTTATTATGGTGGACCAAGAAAAACATATATAAATAAAACATTGATACTATGATTTTATTAATACATCTCAAAAATAGTCATAAAACCCAAGGAACTAAAGGTTTAGTGTCTTGGTGACTCTCTATACATACATCTTATTTTATAACACTTGTGAATATTTCTTAATAGGCATGTTATTTTAAACCCTCTTATAGAAATATCATATGATATAATCGTCTCCATAACCCATGGAGTGGAACCATAAGAAATGTGTGATCTAGAATGATATATAAGAGAAAATTATCAATTAGTCATAATTTTTGAATTTTATATTTGAGGGAAAGAATGAGTAAGGGAGAAAAATCAGATCAGTAGATTATGGGAGTATAAGTAACAACTATAAAACTAGATTGAGCATCTAGGATATATTAACAAAAAAGGCCATCAAAATAATGGCTTAGAATCATATAACTAAAATCAAACAAAATATAAAATCAAAACGAAAAAGTGTAATATCTTTAGAACATGGAATATCGCAAACATTTATTATATCTTATAAATAATGCATAAAATAGAAAAGATAATTGGAACAAACATAATCATAGTTAAGCATATAATATTGGATCACAGGTCCCCACTGGATTCCCATAACATAGTGAAGCAGACATCCCTTCCAGATTACCATAGTGGAGTGAGATTTCCTTATTCAATTCTTGTATTTATCTCATGAGATATAAAAACTTAAACAATTCATTTTTGGATGATATAAGACCCCACTCATCTTCATCAATACATATGACTTCCACTTAAAATCAAATCATTCATCCTATCCTAAATAATCCATCATAATAAAAATAAGTTTCATAATTTTTGGAAATTATATCACCTAAAAAATGATAATTTGATACCAAAAACATAATAAATTGTAAGGAGTACTTAAGAAGAGAACATATAGGGTGATTTATGAACTATTACTCCATTGGAGAAGAATCTTTTGAAAATTGAAGAGAAATATCAAAAATGATTTTTCTTAAAAAAACATTTCTGAATATCAACATTGAGAAACTTGATTTTAAATTTACATTCAAAAAAAATTTAAGATAAAGAAAAAACATATTCACACATTAATTTTAAAAAATCCAATAAAGAGGCATGGATAAAAAATAAAACATATGTAAAAAATTTAAGTATAGGGTAAACATATATGATTATGGTAAGAAAAAACCTTTTATATATTTTAAAATTCCTTTATTGAATACTCACTTCCTGTCACAACCCGTCCTCGGGGCCCGTACCATGACTACCCCAAGCCCGGATTCCATAGGCTAGGGGCTGGCGACTAGCACCAAAGGCACAATCCCGATAAAAAGGGAAGACATTGACTTTAATAAGTAAAAAAAACAACAGAGTACACAACTGGAATTAAACACTAAGTAAAGTTGTATACAAAAGAAAGTGATGAAAGGAAAGGGGCCGAAAATACAAGCCCAACAGTAAAGTACAAACAACTGAAAAGATAGTACAACTGCAGAAAGGTAAAACAACAACTACTGAGTCGTCCTCCGGAATTCCCACCTGAAGGGTGGGTACAGATGGCCTCCTCATCACCCCAAGTCCGTCCGTCCGCTCTGTGTACGTCTCACCAAGTGGTCCACCTCTGTGTACCGTCCAACTCTACAAATCACTACCTCGATCAGTTTTTTCCATCATCTACAACCAACACAACAAAGTGCGGGCATAGCCCTGCAGGGGTGAGTATAATGATACTCAGTAGGGACCCCGAGACCCCCGAATGTCTCCTAGAGTCCACGAAGGATAAACCACAGAAGAAAGATACAATCATGAAGTATCAACCAACCCTACTTAGCTATATAACCATATATATACATAAGTTACCAATCACAGTTCGACTCCAACTCTCGAGCCCAAGAACAACCCAGTCCACACAGGATGTGAATTCAATCAACTCAAAGAAAAATGATTGAAAGTCAAGACTCAGGTCACATAGGTATACATATTTTGTAGAGTGATAGAGATGATCAGATATAGTCACTGATTCATCTAAGTTGTCAAACCCACACAGAATACAGGACCAGCTAAGCTGTCGGACCCACACAGGATACAAGACTAGCTATTCTGTCAGGCCCACACATGATACCGGAACAGAAGTCAGAACTGTCGGACCCACAGAGGATCCCGGTACAGTAGTCATCGCTGTCGAACCCACGGAGAATTCCGGTTCAGTAGTCATTGCTGTCAAACCCACAGAGGATTCTGGTACAGTAGTCATCACTGTCGAACCCACAGAGGATTCCGGTACAGTAGTCGTCGCAGCCAGCCCTAGGGTTCCCGCACACAGCAAGCTCGATTTTGGGAGGGTCCGCTCCTCGAGCAAAGTGTCGATACATAAACTATTATGAAGTCCTGAGTTGATGTATCTCGTAGTTCTGTCTCATCATAAGGAACCCTACGCGACAGACGACGCATCAATCGGACGCCCAGTCTGAGACTTATTGGCATTTTTTTTCCAGGGGCTCAGTTGGATTTATGCTCAATCCAAACCCGGTCGTTTTCCAAATTTGCCCAAAACTCACTTAGATTATCGCAGAAGGACCACCTCATCACGAGTGTCCCAGTTCCGCAGACGGGACATCGATCAGACGCGCGGTCTAGGAGATATTCATATTTAAGCGAAGTCGGGCCCGGTCCGTCAAGCCCAATGGGCTGGCGGGTCGGCTCGACCCGGATCGGTGGGTCTGACCCAACTGGGGGGGTCATCCCAGCCCGGTGGGGTACGGACCACTTATGGACCCGACCCACACTGCCGGCCTATTCGGTTCGCCCGATGATGCCATGCGGTGCCGCCTCCTCCCCTGCCCGGCCGACAATAGTCGGCCTGTTCTGCCCGGCGTACGCGGCCTGCACAGTGGGCTTCAGTTCTTCCCACATGGTTCCTACGGGCGCCGCAATTCTCTAGCCCGACCTGCAGGTGTCCAGTCAGTTCACCCTGCCGAGCAGCCCGTGGATACGGTCCGCGGTCTCTTTCGCGCGGTGCCTGTGGGCGCCGCGGTTTTCCAGCACGGCCGGAAGGCGGCCTACCAGTTCTTCCAGCCCGGCCGGTAAGTGGCCGACCAGTTCTTCCAGCCGAGCGGCCATGGATGCGGGCCGCGGTTTTCCAGCACGGCCGGAAGGCGGCCTACCAGTTCTTCCAGCCCGGCCGGTAAGTGGCCGACCAGTTCTTCCAGCCGAGCGGCCATGGATGCGGGCCGCGGTCTCCCTCCAGGCGGCGCCTTCGTGCACCGCGACTCCTACACGTGGACCGGCCGGACCAGACGTCCGGTTGTCCCGCAATCCGGGATGCCCGAGCGGCCTCCGGTCTCCCTCCATGAGGTCGGCGCGCGGTCGCCGCTACCACCACCTCCTCCGGTCGCCGATGCCGCTGCCTCCTCCATCTAGTGGTTCTTCTTCGGTGTGGTGTGACGACACCATGCCCTTTCGGCTTTACCTCCGACGTCAATCAATAATAACCAACGGAGGGGTGTCGGGCCGTGTTGGTTCGGCCCACGCCCTCTGCATTAGGTAATATCAATTGTCCAATGAAGAACCAAATCATTCATCGAAGAACAAGGGTATAATTTTATTCATTTAGAAATAATCAAATCCCCCTACCTCATATTTTTCGTTGTACATTGACGTGTTGCCGAAGACGGCCATCGCGGAAGACGGACGTCGTTTCGTCAACGTCGGAGGGAGTAGAGCTCAGTGAAGTCAAGTCGAGATGACGCGCTCGGTGTACTTCATGGGCGGCAGTGCTTCCCTTCCTTGCTCCGGTTGAAGAAGATAGAAGAGAAGTCCGTCATTTTTCGTTGGAGAGAATGGGAGTTCTTCGTGTTCTTCACATTCCTCGTTGGATGAATGATTCTCCTCCTCTCCTTAGTTCTCCCAACCAAGCTTATGCCAACCAAACTAAAAACAAAATAATAGCCTCCATATACTTTAATGATTCCATGCATTTCAAAATAATTCAAAAGAATTCATAAGACCACAAATTAATTAATTATGGCATTAATTAATCCTTGTGTTGGCACCATTATGAGGGAAGGTGGAAAGGCTCCACCATAAAGTGGGAGTTCAAGATTAAAAGGGGGTTCATGTAACACCTGAGATTTTTATGAGAAATATTTTGTTTTTATGTAATATACATCATCAAAGGAATCTGTCACTACACACAACACTAGCTTGGCTTGCTTTACACACAATCGCGACCTTCCTTGATAGCTTGCATTGTACGCAATACCGAGTTTCACTAAACAACGATATTGTATTATTAAAACTAGCCATTATGAATAGTAATACCCACTTTTTAAAATTTTATAAATTATATATTTCAAAATGGACTTCATTTTTTGATTTGGAATATCGAAATTCGCCTAGGGTGAATTTTTGGTATTTTTCTGAAAACTTTCAATTTTTTATGAATAGTGAAAACACTGAGTTACTATTTAAAAACCGACTTTTTATTTAAATAATTATTTATTTTATTTAAATTTATTTTAGGTAAAAATTGATACATAATACCTATATAAGTTCAAAGTAATTAATTGGAGTCATTTTATAATAATTTTAGACATATAAAAATTTTATTTAATTTTTCACCGTCTTTTTCCCACCTCTTAGGAGAGTTTGAAAATTTACATAAAACATAATTTTACCACTTCTATGAGTGGAATTTCGAAAATCCGGGAGACACGGTTAATATAAAGGAGTAAAATGTGGTTCAATAAGATAAAAATAATTTTTGGTGAATAATAACTTTTTACTTTTATTTACCACGGTTAAAAGTAAAAAGGTTAATTAAGGGTAAAGATGATATTATTATTACCCTAACACATTTTCTAATTCTATTGGATAAGTTTAATTTGACCAAAAACAAACTTAGGAATAAAATATGACCATTTAGGTCCACTTGGATTAGATTAGGATATTTAATATTATTTTATTTAAAGAAGAGTTAAAATAGTTAAAATCAAAGTTTAATAACTAAAACATTTTTAACATAGGGTTAAAAATAAGATAAATTAGACTATAAATATTCATTAGAAATATAAAAATATTTAATACATAATTTTATTTTATTTATAATTTTTAGACCTTAAATAATTTAATTTATTTACGATACAATGATGATGCAGTAATTACATTATTAAGGAAATATTAACATAATTGATATTATGAATACCCAAATAAATGTAATTTGAGACTTTTTAAGAATTAAACTAATTTTATAGGTTAATATGACATATTAGTATTTATTTAATTAACTTTTTTCTAAATAATAATTCTTTTATGATTTTCACAAAAATCAATTAACAAATAGTGTCAAAATTGACATAAAATAGTTTTTAAAACAAATATTATATTATTAATTGTTATTTTATTTCTAAAAATCTAAGGTTCGTCCAAATGACTTAGATAAGATTATATATATTAATAATGAACCACTTGGGGTTCTTTTGGATTGTTATAGTAAGTTTATTAACCATATAGTGTAAGAACAAAAGAAGACACAGTAAAAGTTAAATTATTTAACTTAGAGTTAAATCTAAATGATAAGGTTAAAATAGTTACCTAAACTTGTCTAAAATCTATTGGTTGAGATTATTTCGACCCATCCCCACCTTATATTAAAAATAAATCAATTTGGAGCAATTAATAACCGAATATGACTTTATAATAAAATAATATTTTAGGTTTTTCCAAAGGTGCCGCTCTCCTCCCTTATAAAAGGGCACCACATCCCTCTCCTCCTCACACCATTTTGAGCCTTAAAGCTTGTCCAAAACCTGAAAATTTCTCTTCTCCACTTACCTAGAAACATCCTTGAGGTCCTGGTATTCTTCAAAGACCATCCATAGTGCCATAAGAGGAGGTTAAGAAAAGGCGCTTCAAAGAAGAGGTAATGTCCGTTACCGATTATTTCAACTTTATTTATTCTTCTACTTCCTATTATTTAGTTGTTTAATTATGAAGTAATAACATCAGTATCAATAATATACTGATATGTTATTATAAATATGAAACAACCCTACTTCACCTTCTATCCATCCTATGGAAAACGAAATCACCACGCGTGCGTACGTACGGAATACCGTCTCCACACCGTGGTGTAATCTGTTTTCCACCACCACCTTACTTGGATGGGTATAATGGTGTAAATAATAACTATATATGAATATTTTAAAGTGATATTGGTTATTAAATAGTATACATACACTTCAATACAATTCCACGATCATGGGAATGATATCATCGCTCGTGCGTACATACGGCCTACCGTCTCCACGATGTGATGCGACTCGTTCTCCATGATCTTCATTGCATAATGATTATATAAATGAATTGAATTGAATGAATATGATATATATAACACTAATACCATTCTGAAAATGAGGTATCTATAACCTAAAAAGAAGAATAAGAATTTATTCGACAAAACACACATAAGAACAAAAAGGAATAAACACCCAAATAACAAGTAACAATGAAATATTACTAATAATAAGCTAAGAATATTACCATCATTATGGAATAAGTCAATAAAATTATTTAAATCATTATACAGGAGGTTTAGACACGTACAAAGCAAATTGGACCTAAGGTAAGGGAAAATCTCACAATCTCATTTTTATCCGAGATTTTTTATACTTCAGAATTTACTGGGGAATATTTATCATACACATCCAGGTTTTCTCAATATGTAATATTATTTCTATCCTCATAAAATTGTTTAAATCCAAATTTACCCTTCAGTGAGTTTTTAGTAAAAGATATGAAAGGAATCCTTTGTTATTTTTAGTACGAGGTACTTTTTGACTTTTCCGGCTAAAGTATGAGAAAAATGTTTTTCTTTAACTTATACGGCGTGAATGGATTTTTAGAACATTATTTCCATGAATCTTCCTTTACAAGTTTTCAAGTTTATTTTTAATAAAATTCTTTTAGTTTAAAATTGTATGACATGTTAAGAAAGGAAAAATGTTTTTGAAGTACAAAGTATATTTTCCTTAAGAATGGAGTTTAAGTGGTTTATCAAAATTATTTTCCATCTAAGATAATATAGGGTTCTGTTTCTATCCCTATTGTTACATTGATTTGATTATGATGGAATTATTTTATGAAGTCCTTTTATTTTATATGATTTATGTTATAATGGAATGATGACTAAGAATCCCATTTTTATTACATGGGTTATGCTATGATGTATGATTTATGATCTTGTGGAACACATAAGAATGGTATCATTATGAGATGGGTGGGACATATATCTCCCTCTAATGAATTGGGTAAAGATTTATATCTCATGAGATAGACATGGCTGAAATGGAAGGTTAATCCAGTTCAGTGATACAAGACTGAAATGAGGAGTGAACTCGGTTCAGAAATGGACTTTGTCCGCTAATATAGTCTTGGAAATGAGTCTTGACTACTAAGAGATTATTCTCTATGATTATGTGTGTATTACACAAAGTTTCATGTTATGAATATTGGGATTACATTTCACTACCATGATTTATCCCATGTTATGATATTAGGATCTCTTTTGCAGGTTAAGATTCCCAAAATGTTATGTTCTTTTGAATATGATGTGATTGATATTTCTTTTGTCTACCCTTACTGAGCATTTGAGATCACCCTTTTGTATGTTTTTTCCCCAGGCCAGGAAGAAGGGTATTAATTAGGATATTCCAAAAAGGGATTCTAGATATGATGAAATAAATGGGAGAGAATGTAGATGCTTTATGAACCAGTTGTTTATGTTTCCCAGTTTCTAAAGATACAATACCTATACGGTCCTATTCTGGTTTTGTTATATGTTGTAATAATTGTGCTTCAATTTTGAAGTAATAACAATGTATGGAAAGTATGGTTCATTATAGTTGGTATCATAGGAATGGTATAGTCAACCTTTGGAAACTAGGATGTGAAAGCATTAGTAAGAACCCTAAGGATATGTCTAAGCCTAGAACACAATCTTAGTGTTTTAGAAATGGCCATGAATAACCTATGATAAGACCTTAAGTGTGAAATTTTTTTCTTGATTATGTGGTTTTACTATTATAATTAGTGTTTCTCACACTATTATTCTTGGTTTTAGTAAATGGTTGGAACCTGAAGGAACCGTGTTAATGTAGAATGCGACAGTAATGCAATGATTGTCCCCCTGAGCAACCAAACGTTATGGGAGCTGGAATGAAAAATCTTGTAGCCATGATCACACAACTTTCTCAAGCTATGAATCATGCAGGACTTCCAAATGATCAAAGGAAGGAGCAAAATTTTGTTGAATCCTTAATGAGGCAGCGTCCACCATCATTCAGCGAGTCTACTGATCCATTAGTTTCTGAACAATGTATCAGTACTACTAAAAAGATATTTTCAGTTCTTCAATATTCTGATCATGATAAAGTCATCTTAGCAGTATATCGTTTGGAAGGTGAAACTAATCAATGGTGGAATCTTATCAAGAATATGAGGAAAAGAGATGAAATTGAGTCTATGGAATGGGACGAGTTCAAGAACTTATTTTTCAATAAGTACTTCCCTCGTATTCTTCGAAAAAAGATGGAGAATGAGTTTCTTGAACTGAAGCAAAAGGATGATGAATCTGTTGGTACCTACGAAGAAAATTTTACAAGACTTGCAAGGTACGCTTTCAGAATTATTATCCGACCTGAGAGTAAGATCGATCAATTCTTTAGTGGCTTAAAACCAAGTCTTCAAAGGGCATTAGCAATAAGGGACTTCAATAGCTATGAGGAAATCGTTCATTGTGCTCTCAAGGTTGAGATGGAGATTGGAGTAACCCATCAGTCATATGTGTTTGATAAGAAGAGGAAAATGGAATTCAAAGGGAAATCTAAAGAGCACCCTGAAAAGAAGATGAGTTTTCCATTATGTTCAAAATGTGGAAAGAAACATGGAGGGATTTGTCTTAAAGGGACAAGTAAATGTTTCAAATGTGGAAAAGAAGGTCATAGGGCATTTGAATGCTGCAATGATGGGAAGAAGATGTCTAGTGATGCGAACAAAGAAAAGGCTACATAGAGCACACCTCCTACACTTCAATGTTACAAGTGCAAGGAAATGGGGCATTATTCTAATCAATTCCCTAATCCATGGGTTGTTGATGATTATCTATGTCAAAAAACTCTTAAGGCTAAAGAAAAAGGAAAGTCACATGTAATTTCTATCAGCGATGTGGAGTATGATAACAAAGTGGTAAAAGGTACACTTACCATCCACTCTAAAGTAGAAAATGTTTTATTTGATTCTGGATCCACCCACTCTTTTATTTATGATGAATTTTCTAAGGGTATCACCATATTACCGTAACAATTAGATGTTGAGTTAGTTGTGACAACCCCTAATAGCACAACAGTCGCATCAAAAGTTTATAATTCTTCTACAATTGAAGTTTGTGGGAAAGTGCTTCCTGCAAATATTGTGATACTTCCTATAGTGTAATTTTATGTGATTCTTAGCATGGATTGGATTTCTTTATATGGAGCTCATATCAATTTTTAAAGAAGGGAAGTCAAATTTCATATTCCAGATCAATCTATGATCATCTATCGATGCAAGGATGAACATAACCTTCCGATGGAAATTTCTTCCATCTTATGGGTCTTGATTCCACTAAATGAAGGTTATTTATCTCAAATGGTTGGAGAGAAACTCACGATTAAGAATATGCCCGTTGTACAGAAGTTTGATGATGTCTTTCCGGAGTAATTACTAGGTCTTCCACCAAATCATGAAGTTGAGTTTTTAATAGAACTCATACAGGGTGCTATGCCTATTTCAAATACATATTATAGAATGGCCCCAATTGAGTTGTATGAATTGAAGAAGAAAATCCAGGAGAATCTTGATAAGGGATTCATATTCCCTAGTGCGTCACCTTGGGGAGAACCTGTTCTGTTTGTTAAGAAGAAAGATGGATCAATGAGACTCTACATTGATTATCAAGAACTTAACAAGATCACTATCAAGAAAAAATATCCTCTCCCACGCATTGATGACTTATTTGACCAACTGCATGGAGCTCAATAATTTTCCAAGATTGATCTTCATTCAGGGTATCATCAATTAAGGGTTAAAAGGGAGGATATACCAAAGAAGGATTTCCGTACAAGGTATGGACACTATGAATTTATAGTGATGCCTTTTGGTCTTAATAATGCCCCTTCTATCTTCATGGATCTAATGAATAGAGTCTTTAGAGACTATCTTGATCAGTTTGTGGTAGTCTTTATAGACGATATTCTTGTCTATTCAAAGATCAAGGAAGAACATGAACATCACTTGAGAATTGTATTGAAGACTCTAAGAAAGGAGAAGCTTTATGCCAAATTTACCAAGTGTGAATTTTGGCTTCAAAAAGTTGCATTTTTGGGTCACATAATCTCAAAAGAGGGGATATATGTGGACGCAGCAAAAACAGAGGTCATCAAAAGATGGTCGAGACCAACAACAGTAACTGAGATATGAAGTTTTCTTGGTTTGGCTGGATATTATCGACGTTTTGTGAAATATTTTTCATGATTATCTAATCCACTCACCAGGTTGACTTGAAAAGGAGTTAAGTTCGCTTGGATAGAGGAGTGTGAAGATAATTTCAAGGAGTTAAAAAAAAGGCTATCCAGTGTACCTGTGCTCACACTGCCTTGTAGTGGAGAAAGGTTTGTGATCTATAGTGATCCATACAAGAAGGGATTGGGGTGTGTTCTCATGAAAAATGATATGGTGATAGCTTATGCCTCATGACAGTTGAAAATCCATGAGAAAAATTACCCAAATCATGATTTGGAGTTAGCTATGGTAATCTTTGCATTAAAAATACGGAGGCATTATCTTTATGGTGAAAGGTGTGATATTTATACTGATCATAAAAGTTTAAAGTATATTTTCACAGAAAAGGAGCTAAATATGTGCCAAAGAAGATGGTTGGAGCTGATTAAGGATTACGACTGCTCAATTCATTATCACCCTGGTAAAGCAAACAAGGTGGCATATGCATTAAGTCTACAAGACCATGATAGCTTATCCATGATGAGGATCACAAAACATCCAATATTTATGGATTTACAAAGGATGGATCTTGTAATTCTAATGGAAGGGGAGAAATATTATCTTTCTCAAATTAATGTTCAACCATCTATACATGTGAAGATTAAAGAGGCACAAAAAGAAGATGTAGAGTTACAAAAGAAGGTGAGAAATGTTTCTGAATTAAACCTTGATTGTGATGGGATAATAAGGTTCAGGAATCAGGTTTGTGTTCCTCCCATCCCAGAATTAAAGAAGGAGCTACTGGATGAGGCTCATAGTTATTCATTCTCTATTCATCCTGGAAGCAAGAAGATGTATAGAGACCTGAAAGAGTACTTCTAGTGGGATGGTATGAAAAGAGATGTTGCTGAATATGTCTCTCGATGCTTGGTTTTTCAGCAAGTTAAAGCTGAGAGACAGAATTCTAAGGGGATATTACAACCATTTCCCATACCCGAGTAGAAATGGGAAAACTCACTATAGAATTTGTCACCGGACTTCCTAAAACATCCAAAGGAAATAATTCTATCTGGGTCATAGTTGATCGTCTTACAAAGTCAGCACACTTCATTACTATTAGAGAGGATTTCTCTCTTGATCAGCTTGCCAGGATACATGTAAAGGAAGTGGTAAGATTGCATGGAGTACCACTTTCCATTATATCTGATCAGGATCCGAGGTTTACCTCGAAGTTTTGGTGAAGTCTTTAGCATACTCTAGATACAGAGTTGATTTTTAGCACTGCTTATCATCCTCAGAGAGATGGTCAGTCCGAGAGAACAATTAAAACTCTAGAAGATATGTTAAGAGGTTTCTCGACGGATTTCAAAGGTGGTTGGGATAAACACCTAACTTTGGTGAAATTTTCTTATAATAATATATTTCACACCAGTATTCAGATGGCTCCTTATGAAGCTCTCTATGGAAAGAAATTCAGTACTCTAACTTGCTGGGATGAAGTTGGGGAAAGAAAGCTATTAGGACCTGATCTTGTTGATGTGATGGTAGAAAATGTCAGATCTATTCGACAACACATAAGAGCAGCATAGATTCGACACAAAAGTTATGCCGATAACTGAAGAAAATACCTAGAGTTTGAAGTGGGTGATAAAGTGTTCTTACGAATATCTTCTTGGAAGAGAGTAATGAGATTTGGAAAGAAGGGCAAGCTGAGACCTAGGTATATTGGTCCTTTTGAAATACTGGATCATATTGGGAAGGTAGCTTACCGATTGGCGCTTCCACCGAATATCTCTCAATTTCACGATGTGTTCCATGTATCTCTCCTGAAAAATTACATACCTGATCCTTCACTTGTACTCAGCTCAGAATTTTTACTGTTGGAGCAAGATCTTTCTTATGAAGAACAGCCGATAGAGATTCTGGATCGTAGAGAAAAAGTCCTACGGAACAAGACCACTCGCTCGGTGAAAGTTTTATGGAGGAACCACCAATTAGAATAAGCTACATGGGATCTTGAGGATATGATGGGGGAGAGGTATCCTCATCTGTTTGTTACAAAGTCACGAATTTCGAGGGCGAAATTCATTTTAAGGGGGGTAGAATGGAACACCTGAGATTTTTATGAGAAATATTTTGATTCTATGTTATATACATCATTAAAGGAATCTTTCACTACACACAACACTATATTGTCTTGCTTTACACGCAATCATGACCTTCCTCGATAGCTTGCGTTGTATGCAATACCGAGATTCACTAAACAACGATATGCTATTATTAAAACTAGCCATTATGAATAGTAATACCCACTTTTTGAAATTTTATAAATTTTATCCTTCAAAATGGACTTCATTTTTGGATTCGGAATATCGAAATTAGCCTAGGGTGAATTTTTGGTATTTTTCTGAAAACTTTCAATTTTTGATGAATAGTGAAAACAATGAGTTACTATTTAAAAACCGACTTTTTATTTAAATAATTATTTATTTTATTTAAATTTATTTTAGTTAAAAATTGATACATAATAACTATATAAGTTCAAAGGCATTCATTGGAGTCATTTTATAATAATTTTAGATATATAAAAATTTTATTGAACTTTTCACCGTCTTTTACCCACCTCCTAGGAGAGTTTGAAAATTTACAAAAAACTTAATTTTACCACTTCTGTGAGTGGAATTTAAAAACTCTGAGAGACATAGTTAATATCAAGGAGTAAAATGTGGTTCAATAATATAAAAATAATTTTTGGTGAATAGTAACTTTTTACTTTTATTTACCATGGTTAAAAGTAAATAGGGTAATTAAGGGTAAAGATGATATTATTATTACCCTAACACATGTCCTAATTCTATTGGATAAGTTTAATTTGAAGAAAAAAAACCTTAGGAATAAAATATGACCATTTAGGTCCATTTGGATTAGATTAGGATATTTAATATTGTTTTATTTAAAGAAGTGTTAAAATAGTTAAAATCAAAGTTTAATAACTAAAACATTTTTAAAATAGGGTTATAAATAATATAAATTCAACTATAAATATTCATTATAAATATAAAAAGATTTACTACGTAATGGTATTTTATTTATAATTTTTAGACCTTAAATAATTTAATTTATTTATGACAAAATGATGATGCAGTAATTACCTTATTAAGGAAATATTAACATAATTGATATTATGAATACCCAAATAAATTTAATTTGAGACTTTTTAAGAATTAAACTAATTTTATAGGTTAATATGACATATTAGTATTTATTTAATTAACTTTTTTCGAACTAATAATGCTGTTATAATTTTCACAAAAATCAATTAACAAATAGTGTCAAAATTGACATAAAATAGTTTTTAAAACAAATATTATATTATTAATTGTTATTTTATTCCTAAAAATCTAAGGTTCGGAAAAATGACTTAGATAAGGTTATATATATTAATAATGAAGCACTTGGGGTTCTTTTGGATTGTTACAGTTAGTTTATTAACCATATAGTTTAAGAAAACAAGAAGACACAGTAAAAGATAAATTATTTAACTTAGAGTTAAATCTAAATGATAAGGCTAAAATAGTAACATAAACTTGTCTAAAATATATTGGTTGGGATTATTTCGACCCATCCCCACCTTATCTTAGAAATAAATCAATTTTTAGCTATTAAAAACCGAATATGACTTTATAATAAAATAATATTTTAAGTTTTTCCTAAGGTGCCCCTCTCCTCCCTTATAAAAGGGCACCTACTCCCTCTCCTCCTCACACCACTTTTATCCTTCAATCTCAGACAACCCCTTCCAATTTCTCTTCTCCACTTCTATAGAAACATCTTAGAGGTGTTGGTCTTCTTCAAATACTATATTTAGTGCCCTAATAGGAGGTTAAGAAGAGTCGCTTCAAAGAAGAGGTAATATTCATTACCGATTATTTCAACTTTATTTCTTATTCTACTTCCTCTTATTTAGTTGTTTACTTATGAAGTAATAAAATCAGTATAAATCATATACTGATATGTTATTATAAATATGAAACAACCCTATTTCACCTTCTATCCATCCTACGGAAAACGAAATCACCATGCGTGGGTTTTTACGGAATACCATCTCTGCGCCGTGGTGTAATCTGTTTTCCACCACCACCTTACTTGGATGGGTATAATGGTGTAAAGAATAACTATATATGAATATTATAAAGTGATATTGATTATGAAATAGTATACATACACTTCAATACAATTCCACGATCATGGGAACGATATCATCGCTCGTGCGTACGTACGGCCTACCGTCTCCACGATGTGATGCGACTCGTTCTACATGGTCTTCATTGAATAATGATTATATAAATGAATTTAATGAATAAATATGATATTTATTACACTAATACCATTCTATAAATGAGGTATCTATAACTTAAAAAGAATAATAAGAATTTATTCGATAAAACACGAATAAGAAAAAAGATCAATAAACACCCGAATAACAAGTCACAATGAAATGTTACTAATGAGAAGCTAAGAATATTACCATAATTATAGAATAAGTCAATAACATTATTTAAATCATTATAAAGGAGGTTCGGACATGTATGAAGAAAATCAGACCTAAGGTAAGGGAAAATATCGCAATCTCATTTTTATCCGAGATTGTTTATACTTTAGAATTTATAGGGGAATATTTATCATCCACATACATGTTTCCTCAATATGTAATATTATTTCTATCATCCTACAATTTTTTAAATACAATTTTTTCCTTTTGTGTGTTTTTAGTAAATGATATGAAAGTAATCTTTTGTCGTTTTTAGTACGAGGTACTTTTTGACTTTTCCAGCCAAAGTACGAGAAGAATGTTTTTCTTTAACTTATACGACATGAATGGATTTTTAGAACATTATTTCCATGAATATTCCTTTACAAGTTTTCATGTTTATTTTTAATCAACTTCTTTTAGTTTAAAATTGTATGACATGTTAAGAAAGGAAAAATGTTTTTGAAGTAGAAAGGATATTTTCCTCAAGAATGGAGTTCAAGTGTTTTTATCAAAATTATTTTCCATCTAAGATAATATAGGGATCTGTTTATATCCCTATTGTTACATTGATTTGATTATAATGGAATTATTTTTATGAAGTCCTTTTATCTTATATGATGTATGTTATGATGGCATAATGATTAAGAATCCCATTTTTATTACATGGGTTATGCTATGATGTATGATTTATGATCTTGTGGCACACATAAGAATGGTATCATTATTAGATGGGTGGGACCAATATATCCCTCCAATGCATTGGGTAAAGATTTATATCTCATGAGATAGACATGGCTGGAACGATAGGTTAATCCGGTTCAGTGATACAAGACTGAAATGAGGAGTGAACTCGGTTCAGAAATGGACTTTGTCTGCTAAGATTGTCTTGGAAATGAGTCTTGACTACTAAGAAATGATTATCTATGATTATGTGTGTATGCCAAAAAGTTTCATGTTATGATTATTGGGATTACATTTCACTACCATGATTTATCCCATGTTATGATATTATGATCTCTTTTGTAGGTTATGATTTCCAAAATGTTATGTTCTTATGAATATGTTGTGACTGATATTTCTTTTGTTTACCCTTACTGGGCATTTGAGCTCACCCTTTTGTATGTTTTTCTTTTCCCCAGGTTTGGAAGAAGGGTATTAAGTAGGATATACAAAAAATGGATTCTAGATATGATGATATAAATGAGAGACAATGTACATGCTTTATGAACCAGTTGTTTATGTTTCCCCATTTTTAAAGACACTATACCAATACGGTCCTATTGTGGTTTTGTTATATGTTGTAATAAGTGTGCTTTAATTTTGAAGTAATAACAATGTATGTAAAGTATGGTTTGTTATAGTTTAAGGGAAGTTGAGGCGTTTGAGCTCGTGTGAGTGCCACAAAAAAATATCCATCCATGGGAGGTTATATGGGGGTGGGCCCCACCTCTAACTTCCCCTTGGTGGATAAAACTACCACTTAAATAAAATTATGTCACACATAATTTTAATTTTATTTATTACCAATTCCCAAAAATTATCTTCCACTCCCGATAAAACGCAACTTTGGTAAAGATCTCTTTAAGAGAATACCAGCGCTATGGGTTCATCGGTGTCCTCAGATTTCAATTCCGAGCACCAATTCAAAAGATATAAAAACCCACATGTACGTTTACTGAATGTACCCAAACAAAACTTCATAAATTGATTCCGGGCACACCGGGCCTCAGAATCAAGCGCCGTCAGAAACTGCGGTCTCGTAAAATTCCCATGTATTTAAGAAAAAACTTTTGACAGGATTTACGGGTCTTTAAATTCTCCAAAACTCATGGATTTATGTCCATGTAAGCTATATCACACACTAAGGAAACAAATGGGGGTACTGAGCATACATCTGGGCCTCTCGCTCCCATGTGCTCTCCTGGAGGTTCCCGTGCTACCAGCGAAGGTGCACCAGAGGAATCGACCATCCACGTAGGACCCGCTCCTATCGATCCTCAATATCCGCTGGAAACTCTGTGAATGTCTCCCCGTCATCGATGTACAACTACCCATGGTTGATGATGTGGGACAGGTCATGCACGTATCTCCTCAGCTGAGATACATGGAAGACGTCGTGCACCCGGTGCAACTGAGGTGGAAGGGTCAGGTGGTAAGCCACCTCGCCTACCCTACTGAGGACCTGTAACGTTCTGATGAATCGTGGAGATAACTTTCCACCTAGCCCAAATCTCCACAGACCTGATCGAGGTGAGACCCATAGAAAGATGTGGCCGCCATCCTCGAACTCCAGTGGTCTCCATCTCCTATCAGCATAGGACTTCTGTCTGCACTATGTAGTCTTCCTCCACTCTTGGATGATCTATACCTTCTCCGTCACAGACTGCACCATCTCTGGTCCTACAAGTGCTGACTCCTCTGGGTGAGTCCAGCACAGAGGCGATCTTCAAGGTCGGCCATACAGTGCCTCATAAGGTGACATCCTGATGGTAGAGTGATAGTTGTTGTTATACGCAATCTCTACCAAGGGTAAGTGATCCTCCCAGCTACGACCGAAGTCGAGGACACATGCACGAAGCATATCCTTGAGAGTCTAAATGGTCCTCTCAGTCTCACCATCTGTCTGAGGATGGAAGGCGATGCTCAAGTGAAGCTACGTCCCTAAAGCCTCCTACAACCCCTTCCATAGCCGGGAAGTGAAACGAGCATCTTGATCAGAAACAATCGTCGATGGAACACCATGAAGCCGTACGATCTCCTGTACGTAGAGGTGTCCTAAGCTCTCTACTGAGCCCTGCACTCTGATCGGTAGGAAGTGGGTCGACATAGTGATTCGATCGACATTCACTTAGATAGAGTCGTGTCATCTGGATGTACATGGAATTCCCATAACAAAATCCATGGATATCCCATCCCACTTCCACTTTGAAACCTCTAAGGGCTGAACCAAGCCTACTGAAACCTGGTCCTCCGCCTCCACTTGATGATAAGTGAGGCATCAAGAGACAAACTCTACTACTGCCTTCTTCATACCTGGCCACCAATGCTGTCTCCTGAGGTCCTGATACATCTTCTCCAGTCCTAGATGTACCACTAGAGGGGAAGTGTGGAACTCCCTCAACACCTCCTCCTGTAGTGAAACTGGTACCATGGTACGTCCTCTAAAGAGGATGACATGCTCCCCACCTTCAAAAAACCCATCAGGTGCCTGCCCTGAGGATATCTGAGCTCGTCGTGTCTCACAGTCAACGTCCCCACACTGTGCCTCTATGATTCATTGACGAAGTGGAGGAGTGACTGTGAGAGACTACAGAAAGGATTCTCCATCACTATCCACAAAGGATATCTGCAATGCGGCTAGCTACTCTGTCACCTCTACCAATAGCTGAATGCGTGATCTCTTGCTGAGAGCATCTTCTACAATGTTCCCCTTCCCAAGAATATATACTATCTCGAATTCATAGTCCTAGAGGAACTCGAGCCATCGTCCCTGTCTCAGGTTCAGGTCCTTCTGCAAGAAGATATACCTGAGACTCTGGTGGTCAGAGTAGACTATAAAATGCTCCCCCATCAGACAGTGCCGCCACATCTTCAAGGTGAAGAGCACTGATACTAACTCCAGGTCATGGGTAGCATCGTTTTGCTTGTTCTATCTCAACTACCATGAACTATACGCGATTACTGAAAGCAGTGCTGCAACTCTGGAGAATTATGTCACAAATCTCCGATAGTTCCCAGCCAGTCCCCTGAAACTCCACACCTCCATCACACTCCTGGGTGGCTCCCAAGTATGTACTGCCTCGATCTTCACTAGATCCACTGCAACTCCAGCCTCCGAGATGACGTGTCCCAAAAAGTAAACCTCTCAAATATAGAACTGGAACATCGAGAGTTTACCATATAGCTGGTGTTCTCGGAGTGTATCCAATACTACCCGCAAATGGTAGGCATGCTCCAACCCAGTAGTAGAGTAAATCAGTATGAGGTCGGTGAAGACTACAACAAATAGATCAAGGTAAGACTGGAAGATCCTATTCATGAGACTCTTGAACAATACTGGAGCATTGGTTACGCCGCAGAGCATAACCAAGAACTCATCGTGGCCATACCAACACCTGAAGGCCATCTTCTACACATCCTCGTCTCGAACTCTGAGCTAGTGATAGCCTGACTTGAGGTCTATCTTCGAGAACCATTGTGCTCCCTTGAGCTAATCAAAGAGGTCATCAATCCTCCGGAGTGGGTACTTGTTCTTCACGGTCACCTGATTCAAGCGATAGTAGTCGACACATAGTCTCAAGCTACCATCTTCCTTCTTGGAGAAGAAAATTGGAGATGCCCAGGGTGAAACACTGGGTCGGATAAATCCCTTACCCTGCAAGTCCTCCAGCTGTACCCACAGCTCACGAAGCTCGGTAGGAGCCATCCGATATGCTGGAGTAGATATCAGTGTTGTCCTGGAGTACAGGTCAATGTAGAAGTCTACCTTTCTGTGAGGAGGTTGTCCTGGAACATCGTCAGGGAAAACATCCGCATACTAATCCACCACAACAAGAAAACTCGGACTCCACACATCAACCGCTCCAAGGATGAGACTAGCCAACTGATGTGTGATCGGCTACCCCCTCCTTTGCATAAGTCCATCTTGTATTGCAAAGGCTCCCTTCTTGTCGGTGAAGGTGAAACTGGTCCCATATGTGCGGATACACTGCACTTTGTGCCTAATACAGTCAATCTGAGCATGAACTGTGGATAACCAGTCCATACCCAAGATGACGTCATAAGGCCTTGACGCCGCTACAAGAAGATCCCGGCCGAAGCTGTCACCTCCTAGAGTAAGCTCACACTGCTGGTACCAGTGCATAATCATCGAGTTTGCTCCCGTAGGAGTATCTAGATGTAAGGATCGAGCCAATGACTCCATCAGAATCTCCGAGCTTCGAACGAGGGAAGTGGAAATAAAAGAATGACTCGCACCTGTGGCTATAAGTACTACAGTAAGGGTGGAGTAGACAAAAATAGTACCTCGAATCATCTCAGGTGCGCCGTAGTCGTAGGACTCGACTGCCTGGAGCTGATCCCACCTCTATCCACCTGATCCCTATGGTCAGGGTGGACCTTCTGGTGGTGGTGGTGGTAGAACCTCAAAACATCATCCACCACCCGCTACTCAGCCAGATCCTCTGCCATGTCCGCCTGCTCCTGGCGGACCACCACTGTCAAACCTTTTCCTCTGTCTGGGAGGTCCCTCTACTGTCTTCTGCTCATCTGTAGGGTGGGTTGGGTAATCACGAGCCATGTGGCCCTGCCCGCCACATGCATAACACTGCCTGCTCCTCGTATAGCTGGCTCTGTCTCGTGTTCCCCGCACAACCGAACCTATATCCTAGGGTCGCCCACCTAATGTCCTAGTCCTCTTAGACTTTTGCGTCATCTGTCTACTACCAGATACAGAAGACTCCAATACGTGTCGCCCTGTGGTGGGTCTCACCATTGGTGACTGCTCAGCGAGAAAAATCTCCACTAGAAGGGCTTGCTCCATCACCCCCGTCTGCGTCAGAATGCTGAGGGGAATCGTTAAAGATCTGATCTCATGCCTGAGTCCCTTCTCAAAGGTCCGGGCCCTGAAGAATGGGTCCCGAACCATATCTGTGGAGTAGCGAGAGAGGTCAGTGAACCTCACTGATTACTGAGCTACTGTCTTGCTGCCCTGCTGCAGATGAAGTCACTCTTAAATCCACACCGCATGAAGGGTGGATGGAACAAACTCTGACCGAAAGAGACTCTCGAAGTCTGTCCAAAGTAATGATGCCTCCTCATGCACTTGGAGAATTAGGCTCCACCACCTGCCTGGTGCTGCATGCTGGAGACTCGCGGAAAGGATCACCATGAGGTCGGCTGGTGTCCCTACCAATCTGAAAACTCTCACGAAAGCCTCCATCCAATCCTCAGCTGCCTGTGGGTCCGTCTCTCCTCGGAACCTAGGAGGCCTCTGGCATTGGAACTTGCGCAACGCACTCAGGTGGCGTGCACTCTCTACTACTAAAGCTGGTGGTATCGGTGGACCAGCGGGTAGTGGTACCGCTGGTACCTCCGCTGTGATGGGGCGCTGCACTGAGGCATCGTCGCTCGGTGGGCTACCATCTCATACGTAACTCGGAACCCTAGTTGGCTGCCTTCATGGGGCCATCCTGAAAAGAAACAGGCGCGCCACAGTTAAAACAGTATACCTGGTGAGCTGACACAAAGTAACCACAAAGGATACTCTTTCAATGAAACACACACGCAATTAGTGTTTTCGTGCACTGAGTCAGAGATCAGAAGTCAGAGTCTTAGTGTATGGATACGTCAGCCGTCGCACCAACACCGGTTTCCCTAAACTGATAACCACACCCAAAACACCTAACACTATTGCCGTTAAAAGAATAAGAGTCCATGTTCTGTGGTAGAACCGACTCCTCTGATACCAATTTGTCATGACCCGTCCTCGGGGCCCATGTCGTGACTAACCCAAGCCCGCCTTCCGTAGGCCAGGGGCTGGTGAATAGCACCAAATGCGTAATCCCGATAAAAAGGGAAGGCATTTCCTCTAATAAGTAAACAAAAACAAAAGAGTACGCAACTAGAAGTAAACACTAAGTAAAGATATATACAAAAGAAGGTGCTGAAAGGAAAGGGGATGGAAATATAATCCCAATAGTAAAGTACAAACAACTGAAAAGCTAGTACGACTGTAGAAAGGTAAAAATGCAACTATTGAGTCGTCCTCCGTAATTCTAACATAAAGGGTGGGTACAGATGGCCTCCTTAGCACCCCAAGTCTGTCCATCCGCTCTGTGTACGTCTCAACAAGTGGTACGCCTCCGTGTACCATCCAGCTCTACAACTCACTACCTCAATCAGTGTTTTTCGTCGTCTGCAACCAACACAATGAAGTGCGGGAATAGCCCGTGCAGTGGTGAGTATAACGATACTCAGTAGTTACCCCGAGACCCCTAAAGGTCTCCCGGAATCCATGAAGGATAAACCATTGAAGAAAGATACAACCACAAAGTATCAACCAACCCTACTTAGGTATATGCCCATACATATACCTAAGTTACCAATCACAGTTCGGCTCCAACTCTCAAGCCCAAGCAGAACCCAGTCCACACAAGAAGTAAAGTCAATCACCTCAAAGATAAATGATTGAAAGTCAAGACTCAGCTCACACAAGTATACATCTTTCATAGAGTGATAAAGATGATCAGATGTAGTCACTGATTCATATAAGCTATCAGACCCACACAGGATACATGACCAACTAAGCTGTCAGACCCACACAAGATACAGGACCTGCTATTTTGCCAGACCCACACAGGATAATGGAACAGAAGTCAGAACTGTCGGAAACACGGAGGATCCCGGTACAATAGTCATCACTGTCAAACCCACAGAGGATTTTGGTTCATTAGTCATCTCTGTCGAACCCATGGAGGATTCTGGTACAGTAGTCATCGCTGCCGAACCGACAGAGGATTCCGGTACAGTAATCATCGTATCCAGCCCTAGGGTTCCCGCACACAACACGCTCGATTCCGGGAGGGTCCGCTCCTCAAGAAAAGTGTTGATACATCAACTATCACAAATTCTTGAGTTGATGTATCCCGCAGTTCCGTCTCATCATAAGGAACACAATGTGACAGACGACGCGTCTATCGGACCCCCGGTACGAGACTTATTGACATTTTTGTTCCATGGGCCCGGTTGGATTTATGCTCAATCCAAACCTGTCCGTTTTCCAAATTTGACCAAAACTCACATAGAGTATCGCGAAAGGACATCCTCGCCGTGAGGGTCCTAGTGTCGTAGATGGTGTGTCAATAGGACGCGCGGTTTAGGAGATATTCATATTTAAGTGAAGTCGGGCCCGACCCGTCCAGCCCAGTGGGCTGGCGGGTCGGCTCGACCCGGCTCGGAAGGTGCGACCCGGCTGGGGGGTCAGCCCGGCCTGGCTTGATGGGTCCGACCTGGCTGGGGGGGTTGGCCCAGCCTGGTGGGGCACGGCCCACCTACGGACTCGGCCCGCGCTGCGGGCCGATCCGGTTCGCCCGGGGGCGCTGCCTCCTAACCTGCTCGGCCAGTTCTGCCCGGCGCATGAGGCCCGCACAGCGGGTCACGGTTCTTCCCAAGCGGCTCTTGTAAGCACTGCGATTCTCTAGCCTGACCGGTAGGTGGCCGACCGGTTCTCCCTACCGAGCAGCCCGCAGATGTGGGTCGCAGTCTCCTCTACGCAGTGCCTGTGGACGCCGCGGTTTTCCAGCCCAGCTGGTTCATCCAACCGAGCGGCCCTCGGATGCGGGCTGAAGTGTCCCTCCACGCGGCACCTTCGTGCGCTGCAGCTCCTGCATGCGGACAGGCCGGTTGTCCCCTAGTCCGGGCGGCCCGAGCGGCCGCTGGTCTCCCTCCATGTGGCCGGTGCACGGTCACCGCCACCTCTGGTCACCGACGCCGCCGCCTCCTTCGTCCCGTGGTTCTTCTTCGGTGCAGTGTGACAACACCACACCCTTTCGACTTCGCCTCCGACATCAATCAACTATAACCAATGGAGGGGCGTCGGGTAGTGTTGGTTCAGCCCGCACCCTCCGCATTATGTGATATCAATTGGCCACTGATGAACCAAAGCATTCATCGAAGAACGTGAGTATAATTTTATTCATTTAGAAATAATAAAATCCCCCTAACTCTTATTTGTCGTTTTACGTTGACGTGTCACGGAAGACGGGCATCGCGGAAGACGGACGACGTTCCATGAATGTCGGAGGGAGTAGAGCTCAGTGAAGTCGAGTCGAGATGACACCCTCAGTGTACTTTGTGGGCAGTGGTGCTTCCCTTCCTTACTCCGGTTGAAGAGGATTGAAGAGAAGTTCTTCATTTTTCATTGGAGAGAAAGGGATTTCTTCGTGTTCTTCACGTTCCTCGTTGGATGAATGATTCTCCTCCTCTCCTTAGTTCTCCCAACCATGCTTATGCCAACCAAACTAAAAATAAAATAATAGCCTCCATATACTTTAATGATGCCATGCATTTCAAAATAATTCAAAAGAATTCATAACACCACAAATTAATTAATTAAGGCATTAATTAATCCTTGTATTGGCACCATTATGAGGGAAGGTGGAAAGGCTCCACCATAAAGTGGGAGTTCAAGAGTTAAAAGGGGGGTTCAAGGGAAGTTGAGGGGTTTGAGCTCATGTGGGACCCAACACAAAATATCCTCCCATGGGAGGTTATGTTGGGGTGGGCCCCACCTCCAACTTCCCCTTGGTGGATAAAACCAACACTTAAATAGAATTATGTCACACATAATCTTTATTTAATTTATTAAGAATCCCCAAAAACTATCTTCAACTCCCGATAAAACAAAACTGTGATAAATGTCTCCTTAAGAGAATATCGGCGCTGCGAGTTCATCGGTGTCCTAAGATTTCAATTCTGAGCACCAGTTAAAAATATATAAAAACCCACACGTACGTTTACTGAATGTACCTGAACAAAACTTTAGAAATTGATTCTGGGCACACCGGGCCTCAGAATCAAGCGCTATCCGAAACTGCGGTCTCGTAAAATTCCCATGTATTTAAGAAAAAAATTTCCGTAGGATTTCTGGGTCTTTATACTTCTCTAAAAGGATAAAAATAATTTTTTAATAAATGAATAAAGTGTAATAAAAGGACCATTTGTGCTAAAAATAATTTGATTTTCCAATTGGTTAGGGAGAACATTTCTGTAAAGTAAAAAAACATGGATATGGAAGAAAAGTCCATTAAAAAATGGAAACTACTATTAATAAGAATACATTTTCATAAAATAATAAATTAATCATAGAGGAATATTTTAGTGTGAAACATGACATCCCTAGAAAATTAGGCATAAATACAATATAAAATCATCATAAGTTAGAATATATCAATTATGAATGATAATAGTCAAAGGGGAGTGATTACAACCTAGGGAAAATATTTGAGTTATGAAAACACCTTACAATAATTACCATTTAGTAGAATGTAATATAAACTCTAGTAAAACAAAAATAAATACAATAATAATCTATTTAATAACCTTATTCATATACCTTAAACATTTATATACTTCCTTTTTCATAATTTATTATGAATATATTAGTTATTTGTCACAAATTTGTGCCATCAGGTGTTTGTAAATTTAGTTGTTTCTTGCATGATTTATGATGACGATTTCAGTACCCATTATTTAATACCATGATTATCATATATATTTAATATAATCTATTATAATTGGTGTTTCATGATAACCTATATTATTAGAATCCAATTATATGATATTTTTTTTAATTTCATGAAAATAAAATTAACGTAGAATTAGTTTTGGGTTATTTATTGTTATTGATGTATTGCCTAATAATGAAAATTTATTATTGTGTTACCCATAAATAATAATAATATTAAATATATTTATTATTCAATTATATCATATATTTTTATTAATTATAATTTCTAAATATCCATGAAGGTGGTAGTAGAAAAGGGAAACACTATTTCATGGAAGCGGTAGTCCATATTTATGAAAGGATAATAATTTTATTTCCCATAGAACATGAAAAATGAGTAATATGGTTTATTTTTTTAGGACCTAAAAATGTTATATATATCAAAATTATATATTAAATTCCTTATTAGAACCATCCTTATAATTAGATGAAGGAAAATGATACACATTATGTCGTGTAGGCAGTAGTCCGCACATATACATGATTGAAATTTTAGATTTTCTTAAGGGGAAGAGGAGAGGTGGTTGGAGTTTATTACTATAATATAAATACATTCAGTATAATATAAATACTGAAGTGGTCATTTATTATTGGAAAAAATAAAATTTAAATGTAAATATAAAAGGAAAATATGTTAGGTAAAAGATTGATCTTGCACTAAAAAAATTGGGTTTCAATTAGAGGATTCCTTGGAAAGGAAGTAATAAAGCTAATATATTGTGAATAGAAGATTATTTGAGTGAAATTGGATGATATAGGAATTAAATAATGAATTTTTTAGTTATTAAATCAAATTTTTATGGTGGTAATTAAGGGGTAGTGAGAGGCCCCTTTTATAATTGGTGAGAATGACATTTTTTTAAATATTTCAACTTCTTATAAAGGGAGAACATGTTAAACATGTAAAATTTCTATAGAAATAGAAAATAATTGATTGGATTGGGATAAGGTTTCTTCATATATCATCATATCAATTAAAAACATGTTATTAACATGTTTCAATCCCTTTACCCATTGAGTTATTACTTTTTTCATTTAAGATTTTATCACGATAACTGTTTTCACCTAAGGTAACTTAATATTTATGACTAAAACTAAAGTTTTCCATATTAGATAATTTTTACTCACTGATTATAAATTTTAAATCCATTTCTTATGAATCAATTTATAAAAGTGTTAAATTTTTATTTTAATAAAATAAATGTATAATTTATGAAAACAATTTTTAGGAAAAGTATTAATTAAGTTTTAAAATATCAAATATAGATTTTTAAAATATAATAAATATTGTAAAATGTAACATTTAAATTATAAAAGATATATTTTTTGAATAAAATGGTTTCGTAAATTTATAAGTCATACTTATATAAAAATAATTACATAAAAGTCGTAGTATTGATATGTTTTTCTATTATACAAAAACACAATTTTTTTAGAAAACCCTAAAAAATTCATGATAAGATAATTTTGACATTCAAAATCCAAAAAGGGAGTGTGTTTGATCAAATTTTGATTCTAAAATTTTTAAATATAGTTTTTAGATGAAAATAAAAAATATAAATAAAAACTTATTTTATTGAGAAAATGATGTTTTTAAACATTAAATGCTCTTAGTATTTATCAATTTATAATTTAAATGATATTAATATATTAGTTAATATATAATAATATTTTAAAAAATTTCAATTTAATCTCTCATGATAAAACGTATAATACTCAAAAGAATAGTTCTTTGAGAAAAATATTACTTTTATACTAAATAACGTTAAAAAAAACATTTAAAATAACTATTTATATTCTAAAATTTAATTTTACTAAACCATTGATATTAAAATTATTATTTTAATATTATATATAAATCATAATAAAATTTAATAATATTATTAATATTTTTACTTAAAACATAAATATAAAAAAATTATAATATTTTAATATCATATTTTTATTCCCTTGTGAGTTATATTATATTAAATTTTCTAATTAATAATACATGACTTCAGTATAACTATGGGATATATGACCAATGAACATATCTTCAACAACCATATTTTAAATTAAAAAATTTACAATGACAATATTTCCAATGTCTAGATTTCATTTATATATATATATATCCTTAATTAACTTATTCCATTTACACTTACCATTTCCATAGTTTTTTTTTAGATATCAAAACTTGATTTTCCCTTTTGTGGTAATATTTCCCTTTTTATGTTTTGTTATAATAATAGTGATACTTAAATGTGATGGTAGTTTAAGGAAGTTACTTGTACTAAAGATGTTATTCATTTCAATTTATTCTCCTCTTTTAATTTTTATGGTTTTAATAAATATAATCATTCATGATTTTTAATAATTAATTATATGCAATACATGGTTTTAGTTATCTACATTTTAATGTTACATTATAATATAATGAAGTGAATTTATCTTTGTGTATACCTTTTATGGACAAATCTCAAATAAAGTATTAATTATTTTGAAATAATATGGAAACATTCTCTATAATTATAGGGAAAAAACCAGTGTCCCCTAAAACATGGGGAGTTACTGTTATATTCAAAAATATTGTGACAAAGATAATAATTTTAGTGATAATTGAGAGAAATTTCCTTAGGTATCCAAGATTTTTTCAGTTTAATAATTTTATTCTCCTTTACTGTAATAAAATACCAAGGAATTATCTCTTTTCTAAAATAATAAATTTTGTTCTTTAAGCCCTAAAAAATCAAGCATATTTATTTATTTCATTATCCTTGACGAGGAAATGTCACTATTATGAACACCTGAGATTTGGAATTGTATAATATTGAGTGGATTGGGAAATCATAACCTGTATATATTTGATTTGGGAGAGAAAGTTGATGTTTCTTCATTTACAATATTGTTTCCTTGAATTATTGGTCATAGCTAAATTGTATCCTTGGCCCTATGAATGGAATAATATAAATACTTGGCCAGTGCTACTAAATCCCTAAACCTAATATGATATTTTATTGGGATGAGTGGCGTTTTCAACTCATTCTAATGGTTTTGTATGCATATCTATAGTAGATGCTCTTGTGGGAGCTATAGGTCTAGAGATTAAGTGATACCTTTCTATCAAGAAAAGAAATGAATGAATCTACCATTTTATGTGGTTTTTTAATTTTAAATTTAAATGATTTTTATTTTCTTTAGTGTGGGGATAAATTGATAGATAATTGGAAATAAAAGTCTACCCATTTTACAATAGATCTGGATGGAAAGTTGTTGTGCTAGAAGAAAGCTAGTCCTTTTAGAGTTTTTAAAAAATATATGATTTTTTTCACCTCTTTTTGACCTAATATTCTCATTATATGGCCACACTAAGATAAGAAATGAATCAAATACTACTTCAGGTCCTTAGTAAAATTAAAGGTTAGGAATGTGGGGATTCCCATTTTTTTGGGGGAGGGGTTACATTTACCTATTTATCGAAATACATCTTCATTGGTTGTACTAGTGTATAGATCCCTTATATTTCTTCTATTAAAGTAACAAGAGATTAGATGGTATAAAACAACATAGGGGGACTTTAATCCGAGCTAATGTCTATATAGGTAAATCTATATACGATTATACTATAGAAATTTTTTGTTGATATGATACTCAAGGAAAGTATAGATTTCCTTCTCGGAATGTGTGTAACTAATACAACAATTAAGAAAACTCTCAATGATCTTCAATAACAGAATTTAAGTTGACTGGTAGTTTGGTAATAGGTCCAGTGGGACAAATCATTCATTCCCTTATAGGTTAAACAAATCCTTCCTATAGGATAGGGTTTCTTAGGTGGGGAATATTCACCTCAAAATGAGAGTTATGATTAATATAAATGTTTCCTTTGATTAATTTTGTGTTAATACATATCAGTTTGTCTAATTTAAGCTCATATTAGGCAAATTATTCTCCTATAGTTAATTGTTTAGCTTCTCCAGTTGATGTATGGAATAAATCTATGCATTTCCCTTTATCATTATCTAAATATCATCATGTAAATTTTAACTGTATGGTTTAAGGTTAAAAATTTTCATTTTTTTATTCCAAGTGTGTAAACCATACTTTTGAACTATAGTGTGAGTTTCATTTCAAGTCAAAAATTATTCATCATGTCCTTCAGTGTTGGTATCCCATCATGGTTAATCTATAATATTGATGGTAATTATATTTACCAAATTATATAAAATAATATGGATGATATTATTATCCTCCTTTTAAGTCATAAGGTTATTTTCTTCCATCTAGGCACCTATTGAGGGGTGAATTAGAGTCCTCCTATATAATATTCATCTTGGTAATTCTATCTGGCTTAAAACCACTTTATGGTTTAAATTTCCTCATGGATTCTATCCTCAAGTTTGTTTTAATATAATTATTCAAAGGGAATCATCAACAGTCTTGATAAAATGTGTCCCTAATAGTGAGGGAGTATCATGTATCAAAAGAAACTAGGAGGGTGCCTCTTGTATAGTTATTACCAATATTGAGAATGCCAAATTCCTTATAGGACAAGGGGGTAATAATTCCACCATACCTATTGATTGGGTTTGGATTTTTTTGTTCCAACATAACATCCTCATATCATTGGGGATTTTACCATCCTGTGGGTAGAGGTGGTGGAAAAAATGATGATAATCCCCCATCCCTACAGGCTAGGAGTGTAAAAAGCCCGACCCTAGTTGCTCAGAGATGGTGGATTACTTTATTAAATTGGTATAATAAATAAGTAATTAATATACCTAAGGAAATAATAGTTTATTATTTTTCGAATTTATATTACATACATGAACTTTACATTATAACTTGAAAAGAAAAACAACATAGCAACTCCATTGGAAACATTCATAACTCCTAGATTTTCCCTATAAGCCATTCATAGTATACATCTTTATATCATGGGGAAAAATAAAACACAATAAAGGGGTGATATTATATGCTTCATAAGGGTAATTAATATAGTGAAATATAATATAAACAATAATTCAAGTTTAATGACTAAAAATACATGTCAATATAATATAATATTAAACATAATATAGAAATAATTAAAGATTAATAAACAATGCCATATAAATTATCACATTAGAATTAATATTAACAATGGATATTATAAAATTTGAATACTCCCATGGATTATAAATTACTAATATCATAATTATGTAATACATAATGTTGGGCATCATAAACATATCGTCGAGTCCTCGACCAAGACACCTAAACATAAATGTTTAAAGCCTGAACCAAATCCATTTATATTTTGTCTAACGAGACCTACCGATGCATCAAGGGAATATAGAGGGCCCCAAACATCCTTTACTAAGTCCAATTAATTCCTAATATGAATGGGGTTAAACATAACAAACATATGCATATTAATTTTAAATAACATTCTCTAATCTGTAAACACAATCACTAACCATTCTCAGTAGTATTGTGAATGGTACCAAGATAACATATCCATTGTCAAACTGATCAAAAAAAATTTAATAAAATATGGTAGATGATAATAATAAGATATAAATATAAGTATATAATAATATTCAATAGAGGTGTTTACATTTATGAAAATACACTAATAAAAACATCAAGGAATTCTTGAGAAAATACCCTTATTTACTTTGCAAAGAAGAGTTGTTTTGGAAAAATCATTTCTATTTTTCATAATTATTTTTATAAAAACAGAAATGAAAAATATAGTTTTTCATGAAAAATTAGTTATTTTAAATAAATAATTTTTTCTTAAAATATATTAGGGATGGTACTTGAAAATGGGTAAGAAATCGAGAAGTTCCCTTTAATCGGGCTTGCATATCGGGAATAATAGAGAAGGAAAACTTATAAAATAAGTATTTCCCTATAAAATAAAGATGAAATTATATAGATACATGATTTTGTAAAATTTACATAAAATTTATCAGAATTATATAAAAATAATGAATAATTAAATTGGTAAAAAGAGGGAGAAAACATAACACAAATGAAAATGGATGTTCGAGAAGAAACCCTTACCTTATATCTGAAAGTGTTATGCACTTGCGCTTAATGTCCATGATAATGGAATTATATTTATTAATAATTTAATTTATAACCTATTAAACATGTATTTTATTTATTATAATTTTATTAATTTCATTTATGGTCTTTTTTATGAGTTATAAGATTATATTTTTTCATTCGGGAGTGTTCCTTTTATTGGTTTTCATGATTGGTTTACATTTATACGCATGTGGAAGATCATGTAAAATGGTAATAATTCTCTAGAATTTAATTTATATGTTATTAAAAAAATATTTTATGGTCTTATATATATATATTATAGATATTAGGATGATTCATTAGATATAACTTTAACGATAATCGTTTGAATCATTTTGGAGGGTTTTTGATCATCACGAACTAGTTTTGCATTATTAATTAATATCATGTATATATAATAGTTCTAGAATACTAAACAACTTATAATATGTATAATAAATCATGTTTTATCCATAATTATGTTTTTATAACAAGCCTTTAAGGTGGAATTGAAAAAGAAAAACATGTCATTCACGAAGGTGGTAAATCGGCACCTCTCAGACGATGTTTTCATCTTTAAAATAAAAGGAAAAGGAGAAGGGTATTTATGGTGTATTTTCCATTGAAATAATAAAATTACAGTATATAAAAATAATGAAGTTATCATGTCACTTTTTATAGGATATTTTAGGTAATTATAAGGGAAAAAACAAATTGAGAAGAAAATAATAGAAAAGAAAGATGTTTTTTACCTCTTGAATTCTTCTTCTTGAGAACCTCTTTAAGGGGAATGATTTTGGTGTTTTTTTAATGAAAGAGAATATTATATGTGTAGGATGGGATTGTAATGATTATTATTTATAAATTTGAAAAGGATCAAATCTTGGAAGGTGTTAGTAGAGGAGGTGGTGAGGGGAGGTATTTATAGTGGAGGAGAGGGGTATTTTTTGAATATTTTATTCATTTGCTTATTATTTTGGATAAAGAATATGAATTGTTTGAGAATTATCACAAAATATAATAAAATAATGAGTTATATTTGGTGATTATTGTCTCAAATCATCTACACATCATTTGTAACTCAATAATTCATGTTTTTGTAAAAGACCCTGAATTGTCGTATTACACTATTCACCAAAAATTCAACTATTTTAGAAAAATATCAAAATTTCACCCTAACCGTTTTTATGTGTAGAATTTAAAAAAGAACTCCATTTTATAAAAATAATTTTATAAATTTGATAAATTTAAATTTTAAATAAAATCTTCATTTATTTGAAAAATACCAATTTTAAAATTATAACTAATTTTATAACATTTTGAAAAATTAATTAAGTTGTAAAAAATATATCTTATAATACTAAGACAAAAAATTATTAATTTATTAATATTTTTTATGAAAATAATTTTTTTGTATCATTCTATTATTTTTAAAATTATAATTAAATATTTATGACTTACAAAAATACAAACACTTAATTTATTATTTTTAAAACATTTAGTTACTTATATCAAGATAAAAATATATCATATTTTCATTTATATGATAAAAAATTTTATTTATACTTTCTTAGGTGAAGTTACTGTTCTATTGGTCATATTACTATTCATAAGGGTCACATTACTGTTCTAAAGGTTAAGAAACTATTTCATTGGTATAGGTTCCTTAAATTCTAGAAATACCTATTATTTCATTCATTCTTAATTTATAAAGTTTGTATTGTATTATCTAAGTAATTTTATCTTATTCATACTATATGAAATAACTATAATAAGGGAAAAATTTATTAATATAATTATGGGTTTTTACATTCTACTCTCATATAAAAATTTTATGCTCAAAATTTATAGAATGCCACCACATGAAAATATTTGGATAGTTCTTCATCAAAACTTCCTCTAGTTCCCATGTCACCTCTTCAATTTTATGATTTTTCCAATTTTCCTTTTCCAATTGGGTCATCTGATTCCTTAACACATGTTTCCTAGTGTCCAGAATCGAGATAGGTTCTTTAAAGAAAGATAAATCAAGTTCTAATTCTATTTCTTTAGAAGTGAGAACATGTATTTGGTCTAACATGTACTTCATTGACAAATAGATGTAGAAAACATCCTGAACATTGTAATGGATAAGTGACATTTACAAATGATAAGACACAACTCAAATTATCTCTAGAATTTCAAAAGGTCCGATGTACCTAGGGCTCAATTTCCCTTTCTTGTCAAACCATATGACACCCTTCCATGTATATACATTTAGAAAAACACAATCTCCCACTTGAAACTCCAAATATTTCCTATGGTTATCAGCACAATTCTTTCACCCACTTTGTGCTGATTTGATACGTGTTTGAATAGTATTTACCTTTTTCATTTTTTCCTCCATAATCTATGGTTACATAAGCTTCCTTTCACCAACTACATCCCAAAAGAGTTAGTGTATGTCATCTCTTTTCATACAGTGGTTCATATGGAGCCATTTGAATACTTGAATGAAAAATATTATTGTAGGAAAATTATAAAAAGGAAAATAATGGCCCCATATACTTGGAAAGTTAGATGAGCATGATCTGAACATGTATTCTAATGTTTCAATGGTCCTTTCAGACTACCCATCAGTTTGAGGGTGATAAAAAGTTCTCAAATGAATCTCATTATCCAAAGATTTCTAAATAATTTTATAGAATTTCGATTTAATCATGGATCACGATCAGACATAATTGAAAGAGGTGCTCCGTGAATTATTATAACTTTATTAATATATAGTCGTGCAATGTTTTCTAGTGGAAAATCCTCCATTATAGTGTATAAATATACATATTTGTGCAGTCGATCAATAATTAACCATATTGCATAATTATTTCTTGGAGTCTTCGGAAATCCATTAAAAAAATGCAAAGTATTATGATCCCATTTACATGCAAGAATAGATATAGGTTTCATGAATCCTCAAGGATGTTTTCTTTCAGCCTTCACCTGTTGATAAACTAAACATTTTGATACAATATCAACAATTTATCAAGTCATATTATCCAACCAGAAATGTTCCTTCAAACATATAAACATCTTAGTGCTACATGGGTTTATAGAGAAATTTTATGTATGATCATCATCCAATAAATCCATTTTTAGCTTGGGTATATAAGGAATAGAAAGCCTCTTCCAAAATTTCATAATTCAAACCTCATACACAAAGTCTGTCAACATCCCATCATTCATAGCTTTAATTTTCCTTTAAAAATTCTCATCTTTAGACTAAGAACTTTTAATCCTTTCCAATAAAGATGGTTGGGAAACCAATTTAAAAAGTAATGATGTTTCACCTTCCTTGATCATTACTATATCCATCATCACTAGATCCATGAACATATGATCCATTTTAATCCTCATTTTTTTTAGAACTCCATGATTATTCCCACTTAATTCACCATCTACCTTATTTTCCTTCCCTAGGTGATAGTGTATTAAACAATCATAATACTTGAGTAGCTCATGCCATCACCTTTTCATCATGTTGAGTTATTTATGTAAGAATATATATTTCAATCTCTTGTGATTTGTATATATTTCACATATTTCACCATTAAGATAGTGTCTCTATATCTTCAGATAAAAGATTATGGCTGCTAAATCAAGACCATGAGTTTGATAGTTCTATTCATGAGTTCTTAACTAACTTGATGCATAGGTAATAACTCTATCATTCAACATAAGGACACAACCAAATATTTTCTTTGATGCATTACTATAAACCACAAATCCACCATTTACTAATGGTAGATTCAAGATTAGATGATTCACTATTCTCTTATTCAATTCTACAATTCTTATAAACATTCCTCACATTATTTTTTCCATATGAACTTAACCCCATTTACAAGTAATCTTGGTTAATAGGAAAGATAATCGAGAAAACTTAGGAATAAAACATCGATAGTAACCTATTAACCCAATAAAACTATGTACCTCAGTTATGTTCATTGGTGTAGGCCATTCTTGAACCACATTTTTCTTCATAGGATAAACTAATATTCCATCCTTGAAAAAAATATAGCCATGAAAAGGAACTAATTTAAGCTAAAATTCACACTTTCTAAAATTCCCATATAACTCTTTTCTTCTAAGTGTCTTCAGAATAATATACAACTGTTTCTCATGGTGTTCATAGGTTTTTGGTGTATACTAAGATATAATCAATAAATACCACCACAAAGTCATTAAGATTTTAATTGAATTTTTTTTTCATTATATCCATGAAAACAGAGGGTGAATTAGTAAGTCCAAATAGTATTACTGTAAACTCATAATGTCTATACCTGGTTAAGAAATGATATATTTGGAATATCTTCCTTCTTTACATGTAATTGATGATATCCATAACGAAGGTTAATCTTTAAAAAATATTTAGCTCCATGAATTTGATCAAATAAATCATCAATTAGTGGTAAAATATACTTTTTCATTTTTATAATATCATTGATTTATCTATAGTCAATGCATAGCCTCCTGGATCCATATTTCTTCTTGATAAATAGAATAGGGGCTCCCTATAGAGAAACACTAAGGATAATAAATCCTTTATCACTCAATTACTGTATTTTTTTATCCATATCTAACAATTCCACAATGTCTATTCTATATGGAGTCTTTGATATAGGTCTTGTACTAGAAATTAAATAAATAGAGAACTCAAATTTCTTCTATAGAGGATATCCAGGTAAATCCTCTAGAAATACTTCAATGTATTCTTGCACACTTGGTAGATATTAAATATGAAGATTTCTTTACTCATCTGTAGATGATGTTTTATCTTCCTCCCTAAGAATTTCATTTAGAAGAGCAACAAAAGGTGGATCTGGATAAGAACCAGTTGATAAAGTTTCTTCTATAAAGATAATGGATTCTACATCTTCCTAAAAAATTGTAACTTCCTTATTCTTACAATAGATATTCACATAATATTTTAATACCCAGTCCATACCAAGGATTATAAAAAAATCAACCATAGGCATGATGATAAGTTTTAAAACTAAAGCGTGTTTATGTTTCATAAATGGGACTGACGACACATATTTGTTGCAATGATACTTTCGTTAGGAGTTTCGACTTACAACTCCTTTATTAAATCATAAGAAAAATGTCTAATTTTCATGGAAAATTTGTAAGATATAAAATAAAGAGATGATCTAGAATCAAATAAAGAATTTTATAAGTTTAATGAAATGATTAAAGTACCTTCCACCACAAAATTAGCAACTTCAACCTCCGTAGTTGTGATCACATAAACTTATCCTTGTTGTATTGTCCTTTTTCAGGGAAAGTTTCCTTAATGATTAGGAAAATCATTTTCATAGTGTCCCGTCTCCCAATAATTGTTGCATTGAATATTGGAAGCTTCTTTATTTCACTTTCAATTAAAAGCCTGATGGACTTTTTATTTATATTTTTTATAGACTCCTTTTCCTTTTAATCAGGCCCCAGGTAGTTTCCTTCCACAATTAGCGTACATTGGAAAATTTCCTTTTTTATTTTCCCCTTTATCCATTCTTTCCTCCACCACGCTATTCTTATCTTGTTTTCCATTAAAGTAATAAGTCTTAGAAAATTATTTCTCTACCTTTATAGCACATGAGACTATATCTTCATATGATGAGATATTTTGGGTGACCAGTGCCCTTCATATGAATGGTTTTAACCCATAAAATAATTGATCAATATTGCTCCTTGGAATATGTATGTAGTCCAAATTATGCCTTGATAACCATGTAAAGTTGGATTAACATTTGGAAATGTTTTCATCCTATTTTTGTCTCAGACTGAAGAATTATTTCTTCATATGCACTCGTTGTCCGTGATGGAAATATTTTTTCAAAAAAATTTCCTTAAAAAATTTCCATTCCCTATTCGAAATTTATTCCTCCTCATTTGTGTTTTGAATTAATGACCACCATTGATCTAATTCTCCAAAGAGATGATAAATTTCCTTGATAACCTTCTCCCTTTCATTACTTCCCAAAGAGATAAATATCTTTTCTAAGGAACTTATCCATTTCTCAACTACAAATGGGTTTGTAGTCCCATTGAATTATGGAGGTCGTTGTTGCATAAAGTGGTATAATACTTCTCCTCCATGTTGTGTATCAGGATGCTCTATATAGGTAAGGTTATTATTCATAACTTGATTTAGTTTTCCTAGTATAATTATAAGTTTATCAGCACCAATTTTTACTCCAATACCAACATCATTATCTTGCATAGGAGGGAAATCCCTGCATGGGATACACCTATTGATAGAGTTTCCATTCCTTCAAATAGGCACCATTTTTAAATAATGGCATACACTAAATTTGTATATGAATCATAATTCTTCATTTTGAACTAGAAAAACTCTAATGACCCAATCTTAATATACATAGATATTATATACTTTTTTCCAAAAACACAATACATTACACAAACACACACCTAAATACCATAATAGTTTTATGTCTTTGGAAACTAGAAACCATAAATAAATGGTTCATAAAACATCTACATAATATCCTTATTTTTTACTTCATAACTAGAACCCCCTTTTGACACATATTACTCAATACCCTTCTTAGAATCCCAAGAAAAATAATCATAAAAATGTGTGAGATCAGGTGATCAGTAAGGGTAAACAAGGGAGATATCAATAATATAATTATCAAAATACATAATAACTTAAAAATTGAAAATCATATACCACATATCAAATATCATGATAGAATTTCATGGAATAATTCATAATAGTTCATAAATAATCAATGAACGTATTCCCAAAGGGCATAACATAAGACATAGAATTTGTGGAATACACAAAAGTATAAAAAATCATTTCACATTAGTCAAGACTCATCGGAAAGACCATAATAGTAGAAAATGTATATTAATCAACCGATTTCACTCCTCATTCCAACCTTGTATTACTGAATCGATTTTTCTATCTGTTCTAGCCCTATATTAATGAATTGAGTTTACTTTTCATTTCAGCAGTGTATTACTTAAAAAAGATCATTTCCAATTCTAGTACTTTCAATCTCATGAGATATAAATCCTTACCCAATGCATTGGAGGGAGATATAGGTCTCACCCATCAAATAATGAAAACCATACATATGTGTACCACAATAACATAAATCTTATAATAACCCATGGAATACAACGAGTTTCTTAAACATTATTCCATCATAAAATAATCTATGGAAAAATAAATGGATTTCATAAATATCATTCCATCATAAACATAATGAAACCACAGGAATAACATTGATAGTATAATTTAAACATAACCCTATTAAAGAATGTCATCATATATGGAAAATAATTTTGATTGAACACTTGTAATTTAATCTTGAGGAAAATATCCTTTCTTCTTAAAAAAATGTTTTCTTTTATTAAAATACCACAAAATTTTAATAGAAAATAATTTCTTTGAAATTAATATTGAAATATTTTAAGGTAAGATTCATGGAAATAAGGAGTTATGGAAGTGTAAAAGTCATTCATGTCATATAAGTTAAATGAAAATATTATTATCATACTTTTACCAGATAAGTTAAAAAGTACCTCACATAAAAAAACAAAATATTCCTTTCATACCATTTAATAAACATTCACCAATGGGTAAAATTTCATTTAAAAAATTGTAGAGGAATATATAAAATATTTTATAATACATATTTAGGAAATATGGACCTGGATGATAAAAATACCCTGTTAAATACTTACGTATAAACAATCTCAAATAATGATGAGATTGTGAAATTATCCCTTACCATAGGTCTGATTTCCTTTGTATTTATCAGAAAATCATGTATAATGATATAAATAATTTCATTAAATTATTACAAAATAATATTAATTTTTATGATATCATATACGATAATATTATTACCTATTTGTTAATGACATTATTACTCACCTTTCGGGTATGAACTTCTTTACTTTATTATACATGTTTTTTCGAATAAGTTCTGATTCTTCTTTATAGGTTATAGTTATATCATGAAAAGAATGATATTAATATAATATATAAAATATTTTTTAATTATATAAACTTATATAATTTATGATTTAATGGAGATCATGTCGAATGAATCACATCATATTGTGGATAAGGTAGGCCATACGTACGCACGAACAACGATATCATTCATATAATTATGAAATGGTATGAAAGAGGATGGTATATGTTTTATTATATAGTCAAAATAATTTTATAAAAATCATATGTATTTTTTATTTCCATAATTATATCCATCCAATTAAGTGGTGATGAAAAATAGAATACACCATGATGTGGAGACGGTAAGCTGTACTTACACACGTGTGGTGATTTCATTTTTCGTAGGATGGATAGAAGGTGGAATATGATTGTTTAATAATCATAATAAAAAATCAGAATATAATTTATACTTGAGGTATTACTTTATAATTTCAAAAAACTCATGAAGAGTAATTATAAGAAGAAATACGTTTGAAAGAATTTATATAGGAGATTACCTCTTCTTCAATGAGCTCCCTTTAGATCTCCTCTAAAAGAAACTAGAGTTGGTCTTCTGAAAAAAAAACACCTCTAAAATGTGACTATAAAAGTTTATAAGGGAAATGGTTAAGGGATATATGATATTTAAGGCTCAATGTAAAGTGAATAAGTTAGGGAGGAGGTTCCCTTATATAATTGATGTGAGGGGTACTTTTAGAATATAAAAAAATATTAATTTATAATAAAATCAATGCCCATTCAAAAACTTGAAAAATATCATATTTTAAAATATGCTATGATATAGGGTTGTAATATAAACAACCAATAAATTTTACAAAAGTTTTTCTATCAATTTATACGTTATAATTTCAATTAGCCCACAATTATTCTATTTTAATTTTAACTAAGGTAACAAATGTTTCAGAATTCAAAGAGTTTAATTTTTAAATATTTTATGCCAATTAAACAATAAATGAAACATTTATAATATCATATACCTTATAATAATTATTATATTTTCTTAATAATATTTTATGATTTTTAAATAATTTAATAAACCATTATTTTGACCAAAAATCAGTAGTGTTAATTTTTACACTATTCATTTCATGGACTTTTAAAAATATCAAAATAGAAATTAAACTAGAAAAAAATATTTTATTATATCCCTAAGGGGTTAATGACATCTATAAAACTAATTTATTATATTAATTATCCCATATTATATTTATTTTAATATTTTAATGACATTAATTTGATATTTAAATTAACAAAATAATTACTACATCAGTTTTTTGTAATTATTCTATATTATTATATGTTGGGTAAAAATTAAAATTAAAATACCATGATGAAGATAAATCTTATATATTTCATAATAATATTTATAATCGAATAAATATCTTGGAAAATCCTATATTAAAAATGTTATATTTATTAAAACATGAATGTGATAATTTTAACATCACTTTAAATAAAATATTATAAGTGTCATAATATTTTTCATGTAGCTCCAAATGGTCAATAACTATAACCTTGTATGATTATATTAGAGATATAATCAACCAATAATATTTGGTCAATTTTTTTGGTCTTTTAATGGTCATTATTATTTTAATTAAAATTATTTTATGGATTTTTCATCAATTAAATAATTTCTGCATCATCATTATATAAGATATTAAGGTAATTATTTATTTCCTAAAAAATTAAAACTAAATTACCATACAAAATAAAACATTTTATATTAAAAATAGTATTTATAGTTGAATATATCTTCTATATAACCATATTTTAAAAATGATATAGTTATTTAAATTTGAGTAAGACAAATTTAACTTTTCTTTAAATAAAATATATTAAATTATCTAATCTCGTCTAAGTGGCTTATAAAGGATACCATTTCTACCTAACTATGATTTAGGTTGAAATAAAAGCATCCAATGATATTATAAAAGTGTTTGGGGTGATTTTATAATATTATTTGTACTCTTAATTACTCGGTTTACCTTTTTATTGTATCAATAAATATTACTGAAGTTACTATTCAAAATACCTAAAAATAAAAGGAACCTATTTACATAATCTGGACCCAATTATTCCTATTATGGAATCCATTTTTTGAAATTCAAAATACAGAAGTTTCAGTAATTAATTTGAAATTAATCGCTTTGTTGGAATGAGAAAAAATGTTTTAAAATTTAAAACATACAAAAGATTGAAATGTTTTTATATCTAAATTCAATGTAAAATTAATTCCAATGGCCAAAATTATATTAAATGATAAAATATTAATCTATTTATATTTTTAAATAATTAAAATATCTTATTTAACACTATAAATACATTTGATGAAAATGTAGTTTTCAATGAAAATGCATTATTTTTTTACAATTCATCAAAATGTGAAACTTATCATAAAAATTAAAAAAAATTCAAAAAAAGTAATTTCTGATACTCTGATTTCAGAAAATAAATTTATTTTGTCAAATAGAATATAAAAAATATAAAAAACGTGATTTAAAATGGGTGCACCATCAAAAGGCGACAAAACTTTATTTTTTGAAAAATAATTCTTTTATACTAAAAATTGAATTTGCTTTTATATCATATCTAGAAAAAATATGAGATGAATTTTTAACATTATATTAAATATATTACACATATATTTTATTAATAAAATCCATCAAGAGTGATTTTATTTTTTTTATAAACTAACTCTTTTTCCTTTAAATTGTTTTCAGAAAAATATTTCTTTTTTACTTAAAAAGAGGTTTATATTCATTTATAATTAAGTGCTCAGAAAATAATTAATTATATATACATGTGTAAATAATCTTTCTTATTCAGTTAATAGTATACATACCTACCATTATAATGGCTAGGTTATAAGGTAGCATAATAATATTTAGTTCTCTTAAACTTGGTCTTATGTGAAATGAATTCTATCAAAAGAAATTGAAATTGTGTGTATCACAAAACAAGAATAGTTTTGCGTATACTAAAAGCTAATTCGGTGTTGCGTATAGCACAAAATTATCTTGGTCAAGCATAAAACAGAATACATCAAGAAAATTTAAAGAAATCTATCTCATAAAAATCTTTCGGTGTTATGAAAACACTTAATATAAATTGAAAATTAATGCATACCTAATATCATTATCATAAACATGGTTTATTTGAGGACATATTTACTTTTAAATCCTCCATAATGTTTTGTAAAGAAAATGTGAATTATTTTAAGTATATTCCCTAAGAGTGTCAAACCAAGTGCACAGTATGACCCGTTGTCATGTACCGGGTTACACCTAGTCAGGCCTGGGACACTTCGTTGGGGTTTTTACCACTAGAAACATATATTACAGAACAATATCCACTTGTAGTATGAAAATATGGATATATTTCTAGGAATAAAAGCATAATCTCTACCTTACCAAAATTTGAGGATTTCCTTTTATGTTTATCCTCAAAGTCCATCTTAGGGTTTTATTCCCTAATCAATGTTTTCTAAATATAGTATCCAATGTTTCTTATAAACTTCCTCTGATACCAATTGTAAAGGCCCTGACCGTAGTCTCATAGAGATTATGCCTTAATTTATTAAATTTTTATTTTAAAAATGGAAATCTCATCCCGAAGGTACTAATAGTGTATTAATTTTGTATGCTATATTACATACATGAACTCTACATTACAACTTGAAATGAAAAAAAATATCAACTCCATTGGAGACATCTATAACTTCTAGATTGTCCCTGAAATTCAATAATAATAAACATATATTTGCATCATGGTAAAAAATAAAACATAATAAAAGGGTGAGCTCAGATGCTTAGTAAAGGTAAGTAATACATCGGAAGCTTGATAGGATCCAGTGGTCGTCATGACCCTTAAAATTATATTTATTAACCTACAGTAGAATAATAGGGTAGGGTCGATCCAAAGGGAAGTCATGTGAGTGTAATAAGAGGTTTAAACAAAACCCACTATTGTTAGGAGTGGGTTAACTTTATTTTTAAACTTTTTTCTTTGTTATAGTTTTTTTAGATGAAAACAGAAAAGATGAACAATTATTATTTCCTAAAAATTAGGCTATAATTGGAGGTGTGATGGCCAAGTAAGGAAATTAGTGAAAAGGAAAAACAAAAGAGACTGAGTATAAACTAATTATGAAAAATAGTCTGGTAATTATAACAATACTGGATAAGAAATAAAATTTTCTTAACTAATTTGTATTGAATCACTCCTTAAAAAAATGTTGAGGAATCTCCCTCACCAAGAAATTCAACAGATAGAAGATTGAGACTTGGAGTTCAATACTCAAAAATCCAATCGAACTGCTTAAGAATTTTATAAAGATACCAATTAGAATTAAACTCACCATAAATTTCAAATGTAAATGAAATTAAAGCTTCAAAAAATACATTCAAGATCCACCTCGCCAGTTGATCTTAAAATTTTGAATTTGAAATAGTTGAGGTGTGAACAATTTTAAAAATTGAATCCACATTTGATTTCACCGATTCATTCTGACATCTATAAGAAGTGATTCATGAAGAGAAAAACAAACTAAACAACAATATTAAAGATGCTAAAACTAAGAATTTATCTAGGAATCTTTGCAAGACGAAATTAGACAAAAAAATTCTATTATAGAATAGGAATAGAATAAGGGAAAAATTTTCTCCCTTTAGATTTGTTGTTGTCCATGATAAATGATTTGCTCATCCTATTCTTCCTTGAGCTCAAATTTTTCCCTTGCTCCTCTATTTGTTCTCCAACTCCCGAGGATTTGTGTCATCAATGATAAGTAAATGAGAGATCCCTGTTTTGCTGCTACTCTGTTTTATTTTAAAAACCTCTGTCATCTCTTGCAAGTCACCCATGTTCTCCACTGATATATATAGGTTCTTCACTCTCGCACCACACACGTGTGTTTTTTCCGGAAACACATGTCGTATTAACATTTTTCATGCAACTAACTCCGCTCCAAGCGATTGAGTTGAATCTAGACGTGAATTCAATACCTGTATGTATCTATGCATTGTAAAATAGAGGGATAATTAATATGTTAATCTTAAAAAGAAACTATTATAATTATTGAATTAATTTTTAAATTACTATTGAAAATTTATTTATAATTATTTATTAATTATTATTTATCAAATTAATATTATTTTATCTAAAACTTTTATTAATTATTTTATTGACATCATTAAAGTTTATATTTTTAATTACTTAACACTAGATTAAAATTATCATTTTTATTTTTAGATAAAAATTTATTAATTTAGTTTATTTTATTATTAATTATTATTATCATTATTACTATAATTATTTTATTTTAAAAGTTATATGATAATTATATTTAATATATTAAATTATTAAGTCTATTAAATTATAACAATTTAAAAAATTAAATTATTTTAATTTAACATTTTATTTTATTTATAAATTATTATTATTACTTTTATTTTAATTTTTTAATTTAAATATTTATTTTATATTTTATATTATTATTATTAAAGTTTTGGTTTTAATTTTATTTATTTATTTCATTATAAATTATTTTTTAGTTTTATTTATTTATTTATATCTTTTATTCTCCTCCCCCCTTCTCCAATGTGCATGGGGGGGGGGGGGGGTTCTTTGGCTTCTTTGAGAAACCTCCACGGTAGTGGAACAAGGCTGCTCTAAGGTTCACGACCGGCAGTAGTGGCTCACTCCCATCTTCTCACGGTGGCATGTAACGGTGGTTCATGTGGGTCTCCAGCTTCTCTATGGGCGGCTTCTCACCCTCTCAACATAATGACTGGCCTAAGAGAAGAAGAAACATTAGGTTGTGGTTTACAGATTGGGAATGGGGGAAGGTAAGGGTCAGCGTGGACTGCAAACCCTACTCAGTTCTCTGATCGGCTCGACAAACACTAGTGAAATCCAAGCCTCGCATGGATCCTCAAGGTGGTGGCAGTTTAGATCTACGGTGGCTTGACTCTGATGAGCTTCACTTAGTCAAAATGAACTCAATAAGTGGTAAGATCTTCGGCTTCAGATGACTTTAGCTTCTCTTCAATCTTTGCCTCAACTTGCTCAAATTTTTCTTCGGTTTCATCTTAGAGATTGGATTGATTTCCATTTTCAGGGAGGTCAAGAAAAAAAGGTTTATCCATGGTTTGGAAACATCAAACTCAACAAACCACTATTGAAAATCTAGATTTGAAATTAGATTTTCCAATCTTCAATCAAGATCGTCCCTCACGTCTTCAATGTTTGGGAGAATCTCGACCAAAATGATGCTCCACGATTTTCCTTGCAATCTTCAACACTCAACGTAAGAGGAAAAGTGTGGAGAGGATTGATGATTGGTGTATTATCAAAGACTTGTCTCACTGATAGAGGTGAAGATTACGGTCATGTGAAAGGAGGAATGGGGGCGTTGGTAGCTTGCGTGCTACCAAAAATAGAAGAGGTGTGTCAATAATACACAACTCTCAGTGAGAAAAATGTGATGTTGCGTAGTGTTGGTGTTGGCAGCATTGTAAAAAGATTGGATGGTGTGTTGGTTACTCATTAGTTTCAGCGACTCACTGAAAAAACAAAAACTTAAATAGAAACTTAAATTAATTAAATTAATTAATTAACTGATTAACTAAAAAAGTAAAAATAAAAATACTTAAACTAAAATTAAAAACTAAATTAAGAAAATAAATAAAATGAATTTGGATTATTATTTTTTATTATTTTTAAATTTGAAATACAACATTTACATAATATAATTAAATTAATATTTGTATGCACATTAATTAATAAAATTTATTATGGTTAAAATAATTTTGAAAATATAAAAGTGAAAGAATAAAAATGAAATTGATGAGTAAATTAATTAAATAAAAAGAATTTGATTAAAGGGAAAGGCAATGATGAGTGAGGTGGAATTGCATCGGTGACTCATTGAGTCACTGACAATGTCAAGAAGTAGTATTGATGAGACAGACAGAGGGGTTATCAGTGTCTCGATATAAATATAAAAAACCTTATAAAAAATTAATAAAATTAAAACATTAAAGAAATTAAAGATTTAAAAATTATAGTTTAATTAAGTAATTATGTAAATGAAGACTTAAAATTAAAATTAATTAATTAAAAACAATTAACTAACTAATTATTTTAACAAATTATAACTGAACACTTAGAAAATTTTAAAGACTAATTAATTTATGAAATAAAATAATTAAATTACTAATTATAAAAAGAGTTAATTAACTAAAAGGGTAGAAATTATTAAATTCCATTAGATCAATTTGAAATATTTAGATGGAAATAATTAATAAAGTTAAGTTATTTTAATTAATCAAAATTAAGAGATTAAATAATTAAATTAAAGAATAAATTAATTAAATGTAAATAAAATGATTAAATGATTAATTAATAAAAATGTCATATTATTTAAAAAGTAAAGCATATTAAAAACAAAAAACTGATTAGTAAATTATTATACTTGAAAAATTAGTAAGAATAAATAAATTATTTTAAATGCTAAATTTACATAATTAATTATAAAAATTAATTAATTAATAAATTTAATTATAAAAATAAAAAAGTGTGAATATTTACAAAAAATTGAAAAAATAATTAATTTAATCAACAAAAAATTAATACTTAGATGTGGAAAACTATGTAAAATCAAGGCCACATCAAATTCTCCCACACTTAAAATTGTTTTTCCTTGAAATATTACATGCTTTATTAACTTTGAAAAATAGAAGTTTGTTTTATCAATCAACTCTAAAAGTAACATGTTAATTACTTTAAAAATAGAGGACAAGAAACTGTAAGCAAGGATTTTTTAAATGGAATATTCAAATGAATCTTGCCCAATTCAAATACCTATAGGGTGATTAAGAGAGTAATGAATCAATCACCAATGAGGATGTCATGCCTCATATCTGAAGCTTCTTACTGAATTTTTTCAATTCAAGCCTATGTTCTAAATTCAAGATTGATAAAAGGTTAAAAATAAGGGGAGTCAAGAACTTAACAGAAATAACCTTGTACATTGACTTTCTCCTAGGTTTCAAAAAGAAAAATTTGATTAATTTTTTTGAATCGCCATATTGATACAACCTAAATGGTTCCATACAAAACAATAGTCCACTTCTTCATATGGTGTTCATGATTCCCCTAACCTTAATGAACTCATTTTTGACCCTAGACACTTTATTTTATTTTTTCCCAATCCATGTATCTTTGTGCAAAGCACTGTGAATTAACACTTATTTAAATTGAATAGAGGGATTTTATTTAACAGAAACACACCCAGTGCCTAGTGTCTCAAAGATTCACCGTGGGTTCCCAATTGACCAAATTACTCCAGTTTCAAAAGATTCGTATAAAAAACATTAAAATTGGTCCAATAAGGTGATTATTATTTTTTAATAATTGAAAAGTGAGATTATTACCCTATGATAAAGTTCAATTTTTCAGTTCCTAAAGTTATGACCACAATTCCCCCAACAAGTATCCTATATAACTCTCAAGTAATGTACCTAAACCAAATATTCTTAAAATCAATAAACATGTTCACTCATCAATCATTCATTCTCATAAATTTTAGACTCAACGAAACTCTTAAAATACCAATAAAGAATATTCCTTTCGGCAATACTCTTTTGAAGTACAGGGTGAAGCCGAAAGAAAATAAAATTGTGAAAGGATTTTGAAAAAATAAATCCATTTTATAAACATTTTTAACAAAAATTTGGAAGTGTAGTGGGAATTGAAGAACTCTAATTAATCACAATTTAGCTCAATATAAGACGACCCCCTACCCCACACATAAAAATGAAATATGTCCCCAAAGTTGAATTCAAAGGTGCAGAAGATATTTACACAGTTAAATTTCAAAGAAGATTTTTCATCGAAGCATATTAATATATTGTTTAAGGATCTCAGTTAAGTTTTGATATAAGTGTTCGACACAAAAATTATTTTACAACAGAATCACATGAAAGTACAAGCATTATCATTAATTCTAATAAATATAAATTTTAAATTAAACTCAAATAGTTGCATGTAGACTTGAGAGTGCACATTGAATAGGGTGTAGCAGTTTAATAATTTGATTCAATCATATTTTCAGTTGAGTATAAAAATTCAAGCAAGAACATCCTACAAAAACAAGTAGAACACATCCAATAAAAATAATCCATGGGAAATCCCCCTTACACTTAAGTTCTAGAAAAGAATATATTTTAATAACAATGAAATTCAATTTTTTAATAAAGTAGCACTTGCAAAAAAAATTAAAGCATAGTGACATGCATCTGAATTTTTCATTATACCATTAATGGAACAAACATATTTTCCAGAACACTAAATTTTCCCACAAACCAACACTTGCAGCCAAATTTTTTATATCAAAGAGACATACATAACAGATTTTTTCAATGATAACACACACATATAGTCAAATTTTTCTAGAAGTAGTAAAAAATAATTGACTCACTAACACTGCCACCAGTGAGTCACTGTTCTGCCTCGAAGGTGGCACATCTCTGGGTGGTGCAGAAATGGTTTGATGAGGATCACCATCCGTCCATTTTTCTATATAGATAGTTTCTCTTATAATTCTCCATTTCTTTTGTTTTGACCCGTTTGACATCATTATCCTTTAAAGAAGGTTGTATTAACCATGTGGGAATTGTTGGTCCCAATGGGTGATTGCGTGGGGGTCAAGTACTTGTGAAATTGGTCCTTCTCATATATAACTTCCTTAGATTGTCTCCAATAGGTTTATTTTTGGATCCAAGAATTCCCAATGGACCTGGTATCCAGGATTCATGGACCTTCTTTCCAAAGGCAGCCGTTCATTGGCTGAAAATTTGGCGAACAACACTTAAGGACTCCATTGGTCGAGAGGATGGGAGTTCAGGCTCACTGCACCCTTCTGGGGGAGGATTTTTTCCTATTTCGGGACTCTCTAATAGATTTACGTCATTTTCATATGTTTTTTAATCCTTATTTCATTCCCTAAGAGTGTGTCTACATGCTACCCTTGAGTTGTAGGATCATCATAGGCATGCATATATTTGATGGTACAGAGGTGATACTGAATTGAGAATATAATAAGGTGCTCTAAAGTTTATCGCCATCCATTGGTAAAGAAGGTGACTTGATGTTGGGACCATGACCATAATAAGGGCTTCCTAGGTATCCTCAAGAGAGGAATCAAAACCCACATAGTTTGGATTGGTTGGGGATTATGCATTGAAGCTTCCCATTTGACAGACATGATTTGGTGGACCATTTTGGATGGGCACCCTTTTGAGCTTGGGCCTTCTGGTAGGCATCCTACGTGTCCAGATTTATTCAGGAATCGGAGTTCTCATAGTTCAAATTCATTTGGATGTTGTAATACTCACAAACCTCTAAGCCCATGTGATCCATGTTCGGTGTGAGAAGCAAGAGGATGTGAAAGATTCAACAATGCACATGCCTCCTCCCATGTTGGTGGGGGAGGGAGAGCCCACAGTGGAAGAGGTCGGGGTGACTATGGGTGAGGGTGTGGAGCGATGAACCTTTCAATGTGAAATGACATTAAAGGTCATGTGGCCCGACCTCAGAAGACTGGGGACTTACCTTTGTGGGAGGTCCTGAGAGCACATTCTGGGAAGGGGAGTAGTTTTTTCCTCATCAAATGGGGGAGTGAACATAACCCCTTCGACTGATCACTATTCATCATAGAATGGAAAAGTAAGTGATCACCCTTAATCTCTAGAACGAGGAGGTTCATGTTGGAATCCCAAGGTTGGAATCCCAGTTACCATGGGAATGTAGACCCACTGGCATTCCTGGAGACTGAACAGTTGTTGGGAGAGCCTTCATGACCCTACTTACCATGGGTATGTAGACTCAAAGGGGCACACTGATGTGCCCAATGATCTGATCATACAGGTCCGGTGGCTTTGGAGGAGGATTTGGCCTAATTCCGGAGGACTAGTTAGCAGAGGGATCATAGTGGAATGAACAGTAATGGAAGGGTGAGGTTGGGACCAGAGGAAATAATACCTGAAAATACCCCATTCTGCATACTGGGTTCTTATACGGGATGGGGGAGGATCCGCATACCGTAATGGTATGCGGGTAGAGAGGCCATCCGTGTACTAATGATGTACATGGGAATGGGTGTAGACGATCGCGTAACATGGTGGTATGTGGCCCATCACACCGCATTGGGTTCCATTCGCGTACTGATGCAGTATGTGGCTCTGGGTTTATCCTGCTTAGCAGTGCACTACGCAGAGCACTATATTGAAGGAGGGTCTGGGGGTTATCATTTTTAGGGAATTCACCTGTGATAAGTATGTGGTTTGAGGTTCACCAGTTAGTTTCTCGGTTCTATTATTATTATTATTCAATTCCCCCGTTTATGGTTTGTTACTGGTTATACCTATGAAGAATGTGGTTCGTGATTCGCGCTTCGCCAATGAATCAAGATGGAAGCCAGTGTCTTCTCCAAAAACTTTCCCCCAACCTTTGAGTCCCCTTAAAACCTTCGTCGTCCATACTTTTTCCTTATACTATGATCCCTTTTATAGAGCATCAGGACACTTGTATCTATTAGGAACATGACACCATTTGCGGAGGCCCATGAAGAAATACTAACCTGCATAAGACACGGTCAACCTGTGGTTTGAAGAGTCTTCGGTTCACGATAATAGTTCAAAAAAACCTGCTGGTTTGCTTCATTCTCTAACTGATGGGTTCGCAGTATGGTACATGGATTGACTTCACATGCACAATTCCTTCGGTGACATAGTTCATGGTCTTCCTTTTTCACTGGCCATTTCCCTTTGGGCCAAAAGTTTGCAGATTGTTTCATGTACCAGTTGGTTCACGATCTAGATGGTCCATATACCTTTTCTAGTGTTGGTACGTGGGCCACTTGAAATACTTTGAAAAATTTAATTCTTTCAAGTTTCTTCTGAAATTTGTAACTAGATTTTAATCCATTCACCTTGTTAGAATTTCAGAAGCACCTTGTTTTTCAAAGTGATTATAGGGGTATTTACTTTCCTTGGAGGAATTTTCAGGACCCAAAAATTTCCCCCATCATAGTGGTGTGTATTTGGAATGAAAATGGAATTATTCTGATGTAGTAGTGGTCCTTTACTGAAATGGTTCATGGTAGAACAGATGGACCTGAGAGGATGAGACCATACCTATATATTGAGGCCCATGCCATTTTTCTTTTACTGTTTCTCACAGTGAAAAGTGTTCCCGATTTTCCCGACTTCCTCTGCTCTTGCGTACCGTGGTCCTTGTGAAAATCCCGTTTGCGAACCATTTTTAGGCACCACAAACTAACCTCCTTGAAATTTTTACATCAGCGTGACATATTTTGGTTTCTATGAATGGTATTATGGAACATTAACACTATAATATGGATTACACATAAGAAGATGCTATGTGGCTGGCTTGTCCTTATACCAAACCTGGATCAGCAAACTGAACTTTAAAAACCAATAATCCAAACATTAAAAATTAATCAGGAATCTTTGAACATGAATTTAATCAAGGCCTAGGTTCACGATATCCTCTTTCCAATAACCTTTCTATTCACCAGCCAATGATCTACGAGCCAATGCCTCACGGATGGTTCGCGTACCATGGATGTACATAGATTGGGGCTTCCTCACACTATGCAATACGCTGGATGTGGCTACCAGGTACCGTTTCCTAAAACAATACATTGATACTTATACATAAATATTTTGAGTTCTTTATCCATTCTTCCAAAGCCTTTATCCAACAATTTTTTATTGGACTAACTTTTTGTCGGCTTCTGAATCTTCCTGTGCTGGTTATAACAGTTTCTTAATAGGCTATGATAAAACCAATGAAGATAAGGGAAACCATGGCGGGAAATAGCAAGGATCATCTTCAGGCCCACATAATTCCTCATTATAGCTTCTTAATATATTTCTTGATGATAGAGCTTCTAGCATATTAGCTATCTGTACAGTTACTTCTTTAGGGTTTTGGTCTCCCTAACGAAGTCCCTCTACCGTTGGATGACCCCGATAACCCTTTCATCCTCTTGGAGGCACCATAAGGTCATGATCATGACAACATTTCCCCAGTAGGAGAAGTCATCACCACTCTGATTCAAGATAACTTCTTCATACCATGAAGCTCAACATGTACTCAAGGAAACCATAGGTGTCGCGATGGTGACCCAAGACTAGACGCTCGAGAATACCCATCCATTATCAGCATCTCCAAAGCAAATCCTGATGGAGGGAAGAGCACTAAGTGGGATCTGCAGGCTAGAGGATGTTTCTCGGATGTGTGGGCATGGGTGTTCTGGATGCATCAGACCTGTTTTCAGTCACCGGACTAGTTGGAGGTGGCAGGCTTGTATCAAGCAGCCTGGGTTTCTCAGTTTTCAATCTTCCCCCGGGCAAAATCCTTCCATAATTTTTGACATGTTGGTGTTCAAGCACCAACAACTTCCACTTATTGCATGGTGAGGTGGGGATCAGTCTATGGGGTATCTACCAGCTTGGAGGACTCCCTATCCTCAGAGAAATGTATGGAAAGTTTCTATGAGAAGCTTTTTCTTAGAATAACACTAACCATGTGTCTCCTTTGATAAAAATTTTATTGGTCATGGGAGATGGATTACTTAATCATCCCCTCTAGGCTCGCTTGCTTATCCTATTTGAGGAATGGATAGGATCATTCTTGTAGACAAATGGACCCAAGCCAAGGGCTCACTGTAGCCGAAATCATCCATCCTGTTAGTCCTGCCAAACTCTAGGGTTATATTGTGCTACCGTTGAAGTGGGGTGACATACCACATGTGGATATAAGATTCTACCAGACGTATCACCTGTTCTTAGACTAACAAGTTTTTTTCCATGTTTTTGAGCAAATGAATTTTCCCATCCACAACGTATATACAAGGGTTCATGTCTGTACCTTGATGATGGCGGCCATGCTGGAAGAGGGTCAACCATTAATTTGGCCCTTCCTACCCTCACCCGACATTATGAATTATTGAGAAAAATACTGGAATGTAGGACTCCACACCATCTCATCGGACCATTTCAATTTCTATATAGGTGTATGGCAGAACACTTCCCCTATTATGAATGCCGACATAATGAAAAGGTTCCTCATTCTGACTTTCAACCCACCCTTCTCAATATTTCTATTTTTCATCCTAAGACTCTAAGAGTTATTGATGCGGTTGGGTTATGGAATAACACCTCTCGTTTCTCGTTTTCACCACATCCAACACCTCATGGATAATTTAGAGGTGATAGGAATGGTTCTTTAAAATAATTCTCATATCTTATCACACTTCGGGATGGTATTCTCATTGCTTGTGTAGATCGAGTAGCCATTTTTGAGTTATACCTCCCCTACTGGTTTTCCAAGAAATTCAGATGCCTCCAACTGACTGTGTTGCTTCCAGATGTTCAATTAAAGGGAGAGTCTCACCCCATAGTCCTTTTCCAATTATGGATCATGATGATGCATGAAGGTGATGTTATGAAAGTTATCATTCCTGGCATGACATAATCCACATTCCAGTCACTGAAGTATGCCCAACTGTGGGCGGATTGTTTCCCCAATGGGGTGATAAAAGTACCAGTTTGACGGGTGAAGAAACCATTAATCATTTCCTATACTTTCCTTGCCTCAATGAAAACACCACACATTTCTTATACTGTGAAGAGTGCAGCAGCTATGACTTCTACTTCCGTCCCTTAAGCGGCCACAATAGATACACCACTTGTTCCCACCCTCATGGTAAGAAGACACTCACTTCATCATCAGGAACATTTGGGAGGGGCCTTATTGGTACAACCTATATCATTAGGGAGTGATTCAGACTACTCCCCTCCCACAGATACTACCCAAGACCTTAATGAGGCTGACACTAGTAGATTATTACCAATAACCATAGAAGTCGTGGTTGGTCCTCCGCATCCGGCTCTAGTGGCTAGTCCATTTGAGAAAAAAGAAATTCTCTTGTCTTGGGTGACCTGTCTTAGGTCCCTCCCCACTCATATGGCGACACTTTCAACTTATAGACATGTGTCATCAGGGGAGGATCAATGTACTGGGGCTATGGAAAGGCACCAGGTAGTGCGAAAATAGGCATGGTGTTAGTTATGCACTCTTGCTGCGGAGACACCCATAGCCAATTTTGCTGATGAGTGGGAAACTTTTCAGTAGTTATTCACTGAGCTGGGTTTTGGAAGCTTTGATTATCAGCACTTACACCTTATTATTTACCAAATCATCATTTTCCAGGAATACCTTGCCTCCTACGAGGAAAAACTGGCAAATCTCAATTATTCCCATCACCAAGCGGTGACCTTCTAAGTTATTTTATAAAAATTTTATCATCTGACGGCTGAGGAGGTGAAGGCTTCTGATTTTTTGGAAACCCAAGAGGAAGAGTTCTAGGAGTGAGAAGCCCACATATAAAGGTTGAGGGATCAACTGGCCTCTTCGAGTGCCAATTATGAAGTTTTCCAAAAGAAAGGGTGGGTCCTTAAAGTTGTTTTGGAGTGGGGGTTTTTGATGGTCAAGACCAAAATAGAGGAAAGAGATTATTTGGAGAAAACTATCTATGGACCACGATAATCACTTTCCATACTTATGGAAAGGGTGAACCGAGCCTTGTTGTAGTTTTGTCCCAAATCATGATACGTAATCTTCCCATTCTTTTTTGATAGTTTGGAGAGATTCTGAACTGGGGATGCTCCTCTATTTTTGTCGAACTCAATGAAACTGATTTGAATTTTAATTATCTTTATTTTAATTTTCTTCTTATGTCAACTGATCAGTCAATTATATAAACATCATCTCAATCAGGTATTAGTTTTAAACCATAACATGAAACTAGTAAATTGAAACAATCATATCGGGCTCTAATTTTTTCCTGAGCCATAGGATTCAGCGAGTATAGTTTAACTATTGGGGCGGTTTCATGGAAAACCCCATGATCCTTTATATATTTTTCATTATTACCCTAATTTTTCCTAATCCTATTTGGTACGGGCTTAGTAGGCATAACTTAACATTTTCTTTGGTTTTCCTTTGCGGGTTTTCGACCTAAAAATTTTTACGCATTTTTTGGTGGCTCAATGTTTGTTTTTTTAATGTACCGATAGTTGAATTTTTCCTAGAGGTTCATGTTGAGGATTTTCCCTTTGGAAAGTATGGTGTCTCTTTTTCTGGAAGTTCATAGTCTTTCCAATTAAATTTATTACTGGCATTTTATGTCTAAAAACTTTGACCAAACTTAACGGGGCAATTGCCACAATTCGGGACCATTATCTAAGAATATTCTAACATCCTTTAGACATGGATTATGGATTTTTCTTGACCCTTAATTTGTAAATTCTAGACATTCATGAGTCTTGGGATCCATTTAAGGCATACAGAGGTAGGAAATGACTCTCCTGGGGTAAATTTTCCTTTGATTGACAACCATTTTGTGGGAAACATATACAAAGCCTCCAGGTATGATGTGCATAGTCAAACAAAGGTTTCTGCAGGACACTGGCCTTCTATATCTGATGGCCTGGTTGGGTTATGCAACATTTCGAATTTATTTTTATGTTGGGAGCCATAGTGGGTGGCTGGCCCGAGTAGTGGTGTCTAAAAACATTAGGGACATTCATGTCGGCTTTGAGTGGAAAACCGTTCCAACACAATTCTTACTTGTGTGAGGGAGAGCTGGTGAATGATCAATTCAGTTGGGAGTCCTTTTAATTTCAAGGGAATTTATAAAGAAGACGGTATATAAGTGGTTATATAGGAGTTTTTTCAAATCTAGGGTGTGACAGGACATGAATTCCATTTGAGAATATAGAAGCATGGAAAGGACTCTCTTGAAGACAAATTTTCCTTTGATTGATAGCAGTTCTTATGGAAAACATATGCAGAGACTCTAGGGCATGATGTGAATAGTTAAAAAAAGGTGTCCTCAAGACATTGGCCATCCGTCTCTAATGGATATTGAGGATTATAGAGATTGGGAACTTTCAAAATACGATATGTGACCTTCAACAAGTGTTGCACCTAAACACAAAAAGGGGAATTTTAACTGATCTTCATCTGGGAAAACTCAGAAATGAGTGGAGTCACTCTTCTTTTATATGTGAATCAACTTCCCACATATGAATGGGTTATCCTTAGAAACCAAAGAAGAGACCGGAGATGAATCAGGACCTATGTTCCGATATATCCAGGATGTGTGTAAGGAAGAAAAAGTAAACCATGACTTTGAGGGCCCTTGAATCAGGATGAATGGAACAAGGATTGGAAGCCATTGGGAATACTGAGATAGGAGAGGACTCTCCAGGGGACGTATTTTCCTTTGATTTATGGCCGTTTTTGTGGGCAATATATGCAGAGCCACCAGGGAGTGATGTGCATAGTCAATCGAAGGTGTCTGTAAAAAATTGTCCTTCCATCTCAGATGGCTTTGGAGGGTTATGGGGATTCAAGATCACTCAAAGCACAGAGTTTGGTGTACAGTAGGAATGTATCTGGACATATTGGGGACATTTGGGATGCAATTTACTCATTGAACCTGGTGTCCCTTATGTAGGTCTGACTCGTACGTAGGGTAAGGAATTCATTCCTTCCTTGGAGTACCTATTAATGTCACATGGCTAGTACATGGGGTTCCTCTCGGGGGAAGGAACCGTGTCATGAATTTTAGTTTCGTGCTGCTAGGACCAAATTCATAGGATGATTCTCCATAATTTCATGGTGTATCTCTTTGTAATATCCCTAATCTCACGTGAGCTATGTTTGGTGTAAGAAAAAAGGGATTACAAGGGTTCCAATTCATTTCTTTAAAATGGAAGTATCAGAATTGGAGGGCTCTTTAGGCTTAATCTAATGCTACACAGTTTAACATCATACAAAAAGGACGATTTTGGCCTCATAGTTTAATGTCATGCAGCGAGGACATGACTCCGTACAGTTTAGAGTCATGCAGGGGGGATAATTATACTATCATAAAGATATTTAATATTTTTGAGTTAATCACAATTAGGATGCTCTCACACTCCCTATATGTGAGTGATGATAGAAGGTGTAAACCATAGTCTCAGGGGAAACTTGAATAAGGGGGGATCAGATGGGGCTTGGAAGCCGTTGGTCATACTGAGATAGGAGAGGACTCTTCTGGGGATGAATTTTCCTTTTATTGACGACTGTTTTTGTGGGAAACATATACAGAGCCATCGGGGCATGATGTTCATAGTCAAACAAAGGTGTCCGCAGGACACTGGCATTCTATCTCATATGGCCTTGGATGATTATAGGGATCCAAGTTTTCCCAAGGTATGGAGTTTTACCAATGGGAATGATGTTCCTGGGAATGTAAGGAATACCCAAACCATGATTAACCATGAACTATGGGGAGCTTCCATAGAGGTATGACTCATATATAAAGAGGGAAGCAAGATATTTTGACTTCTCAGAGTGTTGGGCTTGTTCGGGATCTCGTAACACCGAGTAATGGACCACACATAACTCTTGAATAATGTTTTAGTTTATTTTCATGTGATTAGAACCTTTTATGGGATCCCCGTACAAGTCTAACCAATGTATGGGGGAAAAGGGGCATTTCTTTTTTATGGAAGATAGGACAAGATGTCAAATTGGGGTGTCACTACGTATCCTAAAAGGGCATGAATAAAGCCATACGTAGTTCTGAATGTTCCCTAAAATGATTTCTCGATGTGTATGGATGTTTGAGGGCATTTTTTTATTTATGGAGATTGGATGGGGTGATATTCAAAATCCGGTCGTCACTACGTATCTTGCAAGGGTGGAAGGTCCATATGTAGTAAAATTTCTGTTTTATTTGCTAGGGGTGGTGGGTCCACCATACTTTTCCATCACTTATTTTCATAGTAGAATCCTTACCAGTGATCCTAAGATCATGTGATCCATACTCATTGTGATAAAAAAGTAGTGGACATAGGGTTTTCTTTGTAGGTGTTGGGAGGTAGAGGATATGAGGGGGGATTTTATTTTTTTTATTGGTGGGGTTGGGCCAAGATTGAGGATCAATATGTCGCTACATATCATGTGAGGGTAGGAATCAATCTATATATAGTTCTGTAGGTACCCTATACCTATTTGGCTTAGTTTATGTGTACGGACATGTGAGGGAATATTTTTTTATGATGGCTAGGCCAGGATGCCAAATCCCGACATCACTACATATCCTACGAGGGTAGGAATCAAGCCAAACATAGTTCTCAATGTTCCCTATACCAATTTGGATCGGTACATGGGTAGGGGAATTTCTATTCTATCCATAATGATTTCTAGGTGTACCATGTTACTCTATAATTAGATTTCGTAATTTCATAAGATAATCCCTACCATGGACCCTAAGCTCACGTGAGTTATACTTGATGTGAAAAATAAAGAGCGATAAGGGTTTCCTTGACAAATATGGGTTGATAGGGGGCATGATGGAGGAATTTGTTTTGTGGGGGATGGACCAAGATCGAAGATCAAGGCGTCACTGCGAATCCCATGAGGGAAAGAATCAAGCCATATGTAGTTTTGTAAGAGATCATGCAGTTTATTATTATGTGATTAAGACGAGTTCCTTATAGTTTAATTTCATGTGTAATGCAAAATGACTCATAGTTTAGGGTCATATAGTTTGGACTATTGACGTGGGGTTTTATAACAAATAGTTTAGGGTCTTAGAGTTTGGACCATTGACATGGGGTTTTATAACTCATAGTTTAGGGTCTTAGATTTTGGACCGTTGATAAGGGGTTTTATAACTCATAGTTTAGGGTCTTAGAGTTTAGACTACTGACATGGGGTTTTATAACTCATAGTTTAGATTCATAGAGTTTGGACCATTGACATGGGGTTTTATAACTCATAGTTTAGGGTCTTAAAGTTTGTATTGTTGAAATGGGGTTTTATAACTCATAGTTTAGGGTCTTAGAGTTTGGACCATTCACATGGGGTTTTATAACTCACATTTTAGGGTCTTAGAGTTTGGATAGTTGACATGGATTTGTCACTATTACGCAAAGTATTTCTTCAAGAACTTCACATTTGTGGGAGCCGTGATGAGCTGACCGTCCATTGATATCAGGGCATATGCTCCATTTGAATAGACACTATGTATGACATATGATCCTTCCCACTTTGGTTCAAGATTTGAGGGATTCTTCCGGACTATCATCGGGGTTTTGAGGACTAACGACATTTCTCCTTCGAGGAAAGATCAAAAGTGAACCTTTTTGTTGAAGACTTGTGAAATCTGGTTTTGGTAGATTTCCAAAGAGTGTAAAGTGTGTAGCCTTTTTTCATATAGCTTCTCCAATTCATCAAACCATCTCTTGTATTTATCATCCATGGAAAATTGATCTCAAATGGACACATGAAGTGATGACACTTGGATTTCGATAGGTAACACCACCTCTGCCCTATATACTAGTGAGTATGGGGTTGCCTGGGTAGCGGTGTGGGTCATTGTTCGGTAATCCCATAAATAATAAAGAAGATTTTCTGGCCACAATTTCTTGTCCTTATCAACCATCTTCTGGAGTATGTTGAAAAAAGTCTTTTGAAAGCCACTATCTTCCCATTGTCCACCACATGGTAACAAGATGAAAAATTGGATTTAATTCCATACTCCTAGTATAGCTTATCCAACTTGGTATAGTAGAATTTGGTGCCGTTATCCATCATAATTGTATGAGGGACACCAAATCTGGTGATGATGTTGGCCTTCACAAAGCTAATGATGTTTTCACCCTGAATTATTTAAGGGGTATGGATTCATCCCATTTGGAAAAGAAGTTGGTCATTGTGAGTATAAACTTGAACTGCTTGGCTGTGGCGGGAGTATATGGTCTCACAATATCCATCCCCCAGGAGACGAATGGCCATGAGTACTTAGTTGTATGAAGTAACTCTAGGGGACAGTGTATGAAATTCGCATGAACTTAGAAGGAATGGAACTTCTTGGTGAATATGGCACATCACATATCATAGTAGTCTAGTAATACCCAAGCCTTCAGATTTGATGAGAGATATTTTTGGTTGATTGGTGTGCTCCACAAGCTTCGACTTGCACTTATTTAATGACGGAAGCAGTCTGTTCTTCATCAATGCGCCTGAGAAAGACTCCATCAAGGCCTCATTTTTAGAGAACCTTTTCTTAGTTTACCAAATTGTACAGGACAATTTTGACTGCCAGTCTTCAGATCTGCTCCCATCCAGCCCTATTTGGTGGGAGTTCCCCATTCCAAAGGTAATTTTCAATGGGCATCATCTAACCGGGGTTATGACCATAAGGCTTAGAGACAAGGATAATTTCCTCGATTTCCTCCATATTTCTCTAGATGAATAGTAAGACCATCCAGCGGTGAGCAATGGTAATGACTAGTTCATCCCGGTCTGGATCGTCCAAGGCTGCAGATGCATTTTCCAAAACATTGGCTTGAAAATTTTGTGACAGGGGGACATAAGTCAACATTGGTTCTAATGGGAATTCTTCCATAAATGCTCAAACATGGTTCATCAATGGGACCAATACCTCTCCCTTGATGGCATAATCACCATTAATATGTTTGATGAATAGCTCTGAATCAACCTTTATTTTTAGGTGTTTAGCTTACACATGAAGTGCCAATTCCAGGCCTGCAATGAGGGCCTGATATTCATCTTCAGTATTTTTATGCCCTTTCAAATGTATGAAAGAGTAAGTCAAGATGGTATTTTGGAGGGATATGAGTATAACTCCGAGCCCCACTTTGTTTAGCTTTGTATCCTCTATCATTTTCCCTATCGGGCTTCAGGAAGCACCATCAAAGTACTTTTCGCATGTCTGGGGGTCCTCCTGGATAGAGAACAATTCTTCCTCTGGAAGTTCAGTATCCAACAGTTCTCTTTCTTCTGAGGGGTGCTCGTCCAAGAAGTCTACTAGTTCCTTGACTTTGATAGTCTTATGGGGCATGTTCCATATGTCAAATTGTTGTAGAATGACCGCCCATCCTGATAGGTGACCTTTAGCATGGGATGGTTGAGGATATATTTAAGAAGGTTGCAGTGAGAAACCAGGTGGACCTCATGGTTCTATAGGTAATGAAGGAGTTTCTAAACCACAAATATTTGGGTTAGGCAGTTCTTTTCAATTTTGGAATATTGAGTTTCGACATCGATCATTGTTCGACTGAGGTAATAGAGAATTTTCTCACTACCATAATCATTCTTCTGTGTGAGAAAGATTCCTAATGACCATTCCAATGTGGTTACATACAAAATTAGTGGTCTCCCATCAACTGGTGGCATGATCACCAAAGCTATTAGGATATATATTTTTAGATTGTTGATTGCTTCTTGGAAATCATTATCCCACTCATACGTAACTATTTTCTTCATGAGCCTCGTGAAAGGTATATATTTACCTACTAGGTTGGCTATGAAGCATCTAATGTAGGTGAGGTTCCCTTGGAGACCTCTCAAATCAGTGAGGTTGCGAGGTGGGGACATTCCAAGGATGAATTTTGTCTTCTTGGGGTAGACTTCAATGCCACAATGGAGTACAATGAAGACAAGTAATTTTCCCAAGGTAACACCAAAGTCACATTTTAGGGGATTCATCTTTAAATTGTGCTGTCATAATTTTTTGAAGATTGTTTCAAGAAAATCCAAGTGGTTCGAGTGTTGTTGTGATTTAACCACCAAATTGTCAACATAACACTTGACAAATTTTCCCAATAAGAGATTGAAGATGTGATTCATGGTGCACTGATATGTGGTGACAACATTATTTAGACCAAAGGGCATCACTTTATAAAAGAACACACAATGAGGGGCCCAAAAAGGGATAGCTTCTTCATCTCCTTGATCCATCCAGATCTGGTTGTATCCAGAATAGCCATCTATGAAAGTGAGGGATTCATATCTAGCTATTTCATCGATCGAAAGTTCTTTGATCGGGACTGGGAAGTCTTCTTTTGGACAATCCCGATTAAGGTACCTAAAGTCAATTAATATTTTAATCTTTCCATTCTTATTTTTGATAGGGACTATGTTTTCTAGCTAGATCGGATATTGGAACTCCCGTATGAAGTTGGTTTTGATCATCTTTTCAACTTCAACCTCTATTTTGGCAGCATGCGTCAAGTGGGTCCTTCTGGATACCTACCTATAGCCCCAGTGATCTTATGGTATTCCTAGATAATGAGTGGAGACCTCAGGATTGAGACCTGGCATTTTTGTGAAATTCCAGGCAAACACATCTTGATTCTTCTTTAGGAAGGAGGTGTATGCCTCTTATTCCTCAACAGGCATGGCTATACTGATCAGAGTGGATCGCGGGTCATTTTTAATGCCTAGATTTATCTCCCTAAGTTTATTGATTACAGTTGAGACACCTTCTTTGAATGCAGGTGGGTTATATCTTAGGTCTTCTTTATATTCTTATACTTCTTCATATTCTTAATCTTCTGATGTAGGGAGGATTTTTGAGATTAACTCTCCAATGTTGGGAGAAAAATCATCTTTTACCTTAGTGTGTGAGTCTAGGGTAGTATAATATCTCGAGGATGGGCTGAGAGCATCTTTGATAGGGATTTTCCTGACATCATGGGAGTCAAACAACTCTTCCGTGTATTTGGACTCGGTGGATGTAATAAAGACAATACAGATGATTGAGTATGCATCTGGACTTGCACTTATGCATTCAACTTGGTTGATGGGTAGTATGTACTCTTCCCCAAGTTGTTGGAGGGGGTCGGCAGAATCCATTTCCAATCCATTCAAGGCATTGATCGAGTAAATTTTTTCAACTAAAATATGGTTTTTTTATGATTCATAGAAACTTTCGTTGATATAATGTGACTCACATAACTCAAACAAGGATTTATTAGCGTGTAATGTTCCTTTTTTCCCATTAGTGTAATATTTGATGCACTGATGGTATGACAATGGAATTGTAGTGTGATGATGCAGCCAAGGCCTCCCTAATAGGACGTTGAAGTCCATACTTTACCACACTACCATGATCTCAGAATCTACCATGAGATCTCCAAGACAAGTTTTAAGCTTGATTCATCCCAATGGTTTCTACTCACTCTTGTCATATCCCAGCAGAGTTGTGGTGCATGGTGTCAAGTTTTCTTCATTATATACCAGTCGCCGACGTGTTCACAGTGGGAGGAGGTTAACTCTAAATATAGTGTTGATAAAGATCCTTTGGACATCAATTTCATTTATCTTGAGGGACACATATAAGGGTTTGATGTTCCCTTGAATTATGGTGTCTTTATCCCTATCTTTGAAGGAGATGACTGCATGAAATTCTTTGGGACTGGTCTCCATTCAATAGACTTTGGCTGCTACTACTTCAGCCTTGAACTTCTGAGGACTTATTAAGGCTTCGATGAGTGCCTTTCTAAGATTTGTAGACATGCTTAATGCATCCAGGATTGACAGATTTGCTGGTACTAAAGCCAGATGCTTCAGAATATCATACTTCAACTCTAAATGTTGGTGCATCCCAGCTTGGGGTTTCTCTTTCATAGACACTTTATGGGTTTAGTATTTGGATGTAGATGGTTCAACCTCCATTATCGGAGATGGTGGTGCTATGGTCTTTTCCAGGTTGGTCCGAACTGATCCGCCTATATTCCTTGAGCAGTTTTGTATTTGATATTCCCTTGATAGATATTTGAAGATAACTGGGATTGGATTTCATATGATGGGGGAGAAGGAGAACTCTAGTTCTTGTTGGGACTATCAGAGGGTCTTTTATCTTGTTTTCGTGATGTTAATAGTTTGATTTATGGCATGGATGAGAATTTGACTCCTCCCATGATCATGGCTTCCAAAAAACATTCGTCCTCTGCAAACTCTTCCTCTGGCTCTCTAGTTGGGTGTAGGGAATTTGGGTTCATGGAAATAGACTTTATCCGAAAAGGGGTCTATTAAGTGAATGAAATTAATGGATTCAAATATCAGTTCTTAATCCGACACTGTTTCTATCTAACTATCTTCTTTTGACGATGTCGTTTGGCGGGAAGGTTCCCATTGTACCATTTGGCGGGGTGGTGCCCATTATTCCATTTAGCTGGGTGGTTCCATTTTTACAAAGTCTGTTGGCATGAGGTCTGAAAGTTTCAACACTGAATTCATCTTTGGGGTCATCTCATATTCTTTCTCTTGCTTTATTCCTTTATGAACTTTAGGGGACCGTGAGACCGAGGAGGATGGCTGCGTTGTATTGAGATATTTTGGGAGAATAGTTGGTTGTTTCAAATACGCCTGGAGGATTCCCTGGACTCAGTTAATTTTCATTCAGGTCATCAAATTATCAAACTTTTGCTCCTTATTTTTGGAGACCCTTTCCATTACTTTTACTCTCTTGAGTTTGAGGTGGAAACATACGTCACTTGTGCTCGCAGTGAGCCCAACTTGACTTTCCTAGAATCCAAATTTTTTTGTAGGAGATCCTTGAAAATGAAGTATTCCTGGATCCTATGTCCCAGTATCCGATGATAGGGACAATAATTTGGATGGTCTTTGAGACCCACTTCATTGTCTCTCTTTGGCTCTAGTAGTTGGATCAAATTGCAATTCATAGCGGCTGTGAAGTATCCGCAGACCTAGTCGTCTCAGAATGAGCAAACTTTATTTCTTCTTTCTTTGAACTGATTTCTTCTCACACCTTGTCTCTTGTATTTTTGAGTTAGGGGTGGTTGTTTGCATCTAGGGGGTCCTTCACGGTTTAGTGGGCGCCTCATAACTGGAGCTGTTTCTGGGGGTGGCTTAAGCGTGACAAAATCCACTTCATCTTTTCCTGTTATTTTCCCTAGGGCTGATGGGGATACTCAGGACTTATGATTGTTCTATTGCAAGGAGTCTTCTATCCTTTGGGTAATGGTAGATAAGTCTCTAAACCCACTAGTGTACCTTACTAGGATGAATGGAGTTTGAAATTCACCCTTAAGGTTATCGATGCACATGACAAGCATCTCATCCTATGGGAGAGGCTAGTTTAGGGAATATATCAGGCCTTTCCACCTGGAAATAAAGTCTGAGACCCTTTTATTATCTCGTTGTTTTTAGTTCATGGGGTCACTAACCATCATATTAGGAAACATTTAACTAAACTGGAAGAGAAAATTCCACTGTAGATCCTCCCAACCTGTGATGGAATTGGCTGGTAGTCTAGTGTACCATACGAAGGCCGAGCCTTGCAGGGTCCGTATGAAGCACCTGAGTTTTACTAATTCTTGCTGCTCTAGAGTGCCTATAATGGTGTCACAATAAGAGAAATACTGCATTAAATGTTATTTCGGGTCCCCTGAGCCATTGAATACTAGGAATAATGGGTTCTCGAAGTTTGGTGGTGGCTGAACATTGCTCACCCACTCAGGGTAGTGTCTTTGCTCTGGCTATATTGGAGTGCACCGCCCCTCCATGGCTTCTAGCCGAGCTGTTAATTGCTTAATGGCGTTTAAGATACCTTGATACATATCCTTTCGGGCTTGATTTTGGGTTGGTACAACACTGGCCAAGATTGGGCGTGCCGGTGCTGTTGGAATTTGGGGTGGATACCCAGTCAGGGGTATCATTTGTGGGTTTACCTGAACATATTCTAGCTTCCTTCCCAGTGGGGGGATGTATTGACGTCCATTTGGGGGTGGGCTGAATGGTCCTCCGAGCTTGGATTCATTCAGCGGGATAAGTGATTGTGGCATGATCACCTCTTCTAGGATCACTTTCTGACATTCCACAGGGGGAACACATCTGGAAAGGTAGATCCCTCGATGCAACTCAGCATTAATTTTCCTGAGCTCTTTTATTTATTCCCCCTGCTTGGAAAACCTCTCTTAGAGAGTGAGTGATTCATTATCATGTGGAGGAGGAGGTGGGTCATATACAACCTTGGATTTATTCTTCTCTTTTTTGGGGTTTCTTAGGAGAGGTAGTGACAAATTAGCTAAGGGGGTGCCCAAATTTAGGGCCTCTCTCTCGTTCCCATCATGCACACCATCGAGCTCAGTGTAGGATGCCTCTAGGATGGAACCACCTTCCTTCACATCCTATCCCTCCATGACATTTCCTATGAGATCAATGGGGTTGAAGTTTACCATGTTCACTGCGGCATACCACATTGGGGGTGGTGTACCCAGTGTCGAATGGTAGGAAGGCTTTCTGCGCCATTTGTTGGACTTTCACCTTCCACTCTTTAGTACTATTCGGATTTCTTGGTGAATATTGACGCAAAGAGAACCCTGATATAACCTTATAATGTGCCTTTGTCATGGAGGGTTCAAACCACGAGAAGGGATGGAATGGGTGACTCCTCTATCCATCGTTCTTTCTAGACAATGGAAGACAACCATCTATTATGCAGGGATTTGAGGTAAAAATTCCCTAGCCCTACAGGATGGGGTTGTTCCCATTCTTCTGTTGATGTGCTATGACCTGGATTTATTGTTATTATGAGGGAATTTTGATTTAAAAATTCCCCCAGCCTTATGGGTTGGGTTTTTTCCCGTATTGCGGTGGAAGCCGCTGCTATTTCCACCTTTTCAATTCCACTTACTCCCATTTGGGTGTGATCCAAGTATGGAATTGGGCCTGTACGGAGTCTATAGTCTTTTAAGGATAATAGCAATGCTTGATTGTTGGATTCCCTTAGGCGGGATGCTTGTTAAATGTTCTTGGTTTCCTAACTTAGAATCTTTTTTATGGCTTGATCCCTTCGGCCCTGACTTTTTTGAGACTTACTCTGGGCCTATTTTTGTTGAGTATCCCATATTTCCTGAGAAGAGGTTTCACTTGATTGTTTCCCCTGGGTGATGACATTGCAGGATGTCATTTCCAAGGGAACCTACTGGAAGGGACATGGGGTGATGTGTAGAGCTCCATGTTATGCCCATCCTCAAATGTAAACTCCAACTAGGGCGTTTCCAATGAGGCAAAGCAACTTATATAATTCATAGAGGAAAGACAGTTCAAGGTTTTTATTTCTCTTTTCTGATTTCAGCTTCCGTGCATACGGGAGGGCTTCCAGGTCGATTAGATGGTGAAGCTCCTCTATCATGCTGACATGGTCCGCATACCCTTCGTAGGGTAGAAATTTTTCTTTCAGCAGATGAAGATTCATCCATATATTGAGGCTAATTTCAGGAATGAATTTCCCAAACAATTCACTTGGTATGTCAAAGTGAGAAGTGGTCAAAATCCAATACATCACTAGTTTATTATCCTTATCTAGTTTCCTTTTGACAAGAAACATATCGTGTTGTTTTTCTTCTGAAGGCTCTTCTACTTGATATGTCCATATCGATGGATTCTTAAATATTTCGTTCCAAGAAACTAGGCTAGCGGGAGCCTTATTGATTTACGGATGTCGTAGGGGTTTCTTAGAAGATGAGCATGGTCCTGGGCCATCCTCTAGTTGAGAAAGAATACCACTTGTTATAGACAGAGTGCCCGATGTGCATGAATCCTTTCTAAGCACCTCATTATAGGAGGGCATTCTCACATTTATTTTGGAAAGGGGAGGACCTTCCTGCTAGATGAATTTTGATTGTGGGGAGGACCATCGTAATTGGTGCTGCAATGCCGAGGACTAATATTTCAACTTGATACCCGACCAGTGTAAATGTATTTGCGGTATATACTCTAAGGAGGACCTTCAGGGTGGGATAAAACAAGGGGAGGACCTTCTTGATACTTAATGTTATCAATGGGAGGACCTTCACAACAACTTCCATTGTGGGGAGGGCCTTTGCAATGAATGTAATCATGGTGAGGGCTACTATCATTACTTGATACCTATCTATAGGGATAATTTCTACAGTGCACATCCTGGGGAGGGCCTTCTGAATGTACTGAAATGAAGGGAGGACCTTCTCATTGCTTAACGTTACTATGGGGAGGACCTTTACAGAAACTGCCATTGTGGGGAGGGCCTTCCCAAATACTGTCATCATGGTGAGGGCTACCATCATGACTCGATGTTTGACTATAGGGAGAAGCATATTTGTAGTGTATACCCTAGGGAGGACCATCAGGGCAGATGAAAACGAGGGGAGGGACTTCATGATGTTTGACCTTCAGGTTGAGGGGAGGGCTACCCCAACACACATTAGAAGATAAGATCTCATGATCGATCAATCTTGGCCCACAGAGTGATCCCCCGTGGGTGCTCTGTGGAGGAGCTTTAGAACCGCGGGTAGCGATATTATGAGGAGGAACTTTGCAGCTCCTACTTCCATTTACATAATTTGTTAATGGAATAATAGGTTCTTGATCCTTTATTGATATATTCTTGAGGGAATCAAGAACCCCACCTTTTAGCAGAATAGGATCATGTATGTGATCTTCATTTTCTGGTTTCCTTTGTCGCTTTTAATTTTTGGGTGCTCTCTTGCAGGTAACTAGGGACATCTACTATTGGTAATGGACTTCATGTACGAGTCCGTATCTTTTTGGGTTCCGTGATGTTGTCTGGATACACCGATGGAAATCTTGAGTTTTGGCATGGATATATGCTTGCTCTGGAGTGGCCACCACATTGTACCAGTGTCCCCCAATTGAAATGATTATTTGTTCTTGATCTGGTTGTTTGTATATCATGGGATATTTCTGTCGACCCTCCTAGACGGGAGTAGGGATACATAACTTCTCTGGAGTGACTAAGTCATTTTGTGAGTGAGTCATTTCGTTTGAGGAAACCAGGTTATGGGCCTGATTTCTTACCCTTGCCACTGATGCAATGATATCTTAGCATGTTTTGAGGATATGGTCTAGAATCAACGTCTGATCTTCCATTATTTCTAGGATTTCTTGAGATACATATTTGGTTGGAATGGGTATGAAGGCCCATTTCCATATCGAAGAAGTAGTTTGTGCCTAATCCGGTCCTCCATGAGTTTCTAGTAGATACTGGAAGTTCTCCTGTGCTGGGGTAGAGAAATGAGTCTTCCACCAGTAGTCTTCTTTGATTTACACTGTATTTGACTAGTGGAATTCATATTCACAAGTAGAGATTTTCTTCTTCTTTCTTTCCATTTTATTTGTATCATGATCTTTGTATGGCTCTACAGAAATTTGACTCTACTCATATTTGGTTGTCGCCCAATTTAGATGGCGGGATTGAAATGCATTAGTAGGTATTTTTGCCTACGTATAGTCTATTACATCCCTATTTAAATGGCAGGATTGAAATGTGATAGCAGGTATTTGTGCCTTCATGTAGCTGGGTTCCACCCTATTTGGTTGACGAGATTGTTGTGTATCGGCAGATATCTGCATCTGCCTGTAGTTTTCTGCTCTGTCTGCATGACGGGACATACGAGCATTAGCAAGAACGTGCATGTGATCATATTTTTCCACCCTATTTCAGTGGTGGGCTTGATTGGAGAGGGAATAGTTGTATGACTTCCCATTGAAGGCTTCCATGTTAGTACAATAGAGATTTTGTTCAAAAACCATAGTGATAGCGTGTTCCTTATTATATATATACTACCTTTGGCAGGAATCCCAAGGGGCCGAGGTGTTATGGAATTTGGAAGGTTCCCTTGGCATAAGGTCCTCTTCAGTGGGAGGTGGCTTGGTTTTCCAGTGTCGGTGGCGACATTCTCTGGAGGGGGCCCGTGAGTAAGACCCTTGTGGACTAGAGATGAAGCTGCCAACATTGACTTAATCTGACTCCCTAAGATAAGGGAGGTACTGATTGTTACGTTTTGGGGACAGGCTCCTGAAACGGTTTGAGATGACCACTGGGGAAACCTTGTGTTGGGGTGTCGGCAGCATCTGAAGAGGCGGTCGGTGGACCTTTGCAGACTAGAGTGGTTGTATTACGACTTTCAGCGTAGGGAGGGTACCATTGTGGTGGTACTATATGATCAGCGTGTTGGATACCCAACATTGAAGACACTGGGTAGGTGAGGGGGTCATGCTCTTCACTGAGGCCCTGACCACTTATAGAATCACTGATATGCGTGTTTTCATGGGTTGTTGGTATGTCATTTGGATAGAAGGTTGCTATGTGAGAACCTTCATTATACAGATATGACATATAAACCACAAAACCTCGTCAAAGTAGAATTATTTTAAACATATTCATATTTGGTGATTCAACTTAGCCCCTTCCCCTTTTCTCTTACTGTGGGGAGAAGGGGATTGAGTGGGGAAAGATCGCCACCTTAGTTAAGAATTCACGCCAGGTTCACCATGTTTGTTCTTCATCTGAGGTGGCTTGTTTTGAGTGTACCAGGGTGAACAAAATGGTACGACGTATAATATCCTTTTGTCTTTTATCATTGCGATTGTAACGACCAAAAAATTCATTAAGGAAAATTCTTCTTGGTCTATTTAAATATATTCTTATGGCTATGTAAAACGGTTACACTTATTTGGTTTTATGTTTTGGATTTTAAAATACCCTTAATAAATGTGACCATTTCTAATATAGTTGTTGAACAATGATCACATGGTTAGTATAAATATTGGTCTTTAACAAATCCAATTTACTTAGACAAAGGAAGCGATGGCCTCATCCAGTAGACTTGCCCCATACGAAGCCCATTTTTCAGATCTTAGAAAGGAGGTGGCGTCATTGGGATTTTCTCTTGACCAAGCCCAAGTTGAGATTTGATATGTTAAGTTTGAGCGGAAACTCCTATGGGAGAATTGGAAGTTTGATTTAGATTATCACTCGAGCGATGTTATCTGAACCACCCCAAGAGTATGTCACCATTGCGCACCTTACCCTAAAGGTCTTATCCAGGTGTTTTAAGGGTTTATGTAACAAGACCCTAGCATTATGATTATGTACATTATTTTTTTATATAATAAATATTATACCTTTTTTTTATTATTGTTACTTTGTAAATAGTTTTAAAGCACAAATAATATCCTTTTGTTAATCTTCAACTAAAGAATCTATTTTAATAATTTAATGGATTTTTAAATTAAATAATATTTTAATAAAATATTATTATTAGTAAATTAATTTTTATTAAGTATAAATTATCATATAATTTTTCTGAATACAATTGTAATTTTTATTAAGGTTTGAAAGCTATTTTTGTCAAAACCCATGAATTTTAGATAAATGTCGAGTTTTAATTTTAAAAGTGAAAATTCAAATATTTATAATATTATTTGGATAATATGAATATTATTTTTGGAATCAGGATATTAAAATTTTCCAACGGTGAAGTTTTCATAATTTTCTGAGACAGTCGAATTTTTGGGTAAAAATTAAATACCGTTTAAATATGTAATGTGTTTTATGACATTATAATGAACCAATAGTGATGCAATAAAACACTATAAACATTATGTTCGGCCAATATGTGTTTTAACATTAAAATAATGTGATTTTGGGTATGTTTGATTTATTTTTTAAAGCTTTAGTGGACCCTTCAAGACTAAAAAAACATTTTAGATTTTTAAATTGATTTCCTTGAGAGTGTGACTCACCTCCACATAAGAAACCCTATTATTTTAAAAATTTAGGCTATTGGAATTATAAAATATTATTTTACACTCCCCTTTGGAAAAAACCATGGGCAAAACCCATGGGATGATTTGTGGTTTTGATTAGTTTAATGTGTGGTGTCCCAAACATAAATAATAAAAAATTCCCTCTATTTTACTATATAAACCCACCCAAGTTCCCACGTCCTCCTCACTAAAATCCTTTGGAGTTCAACCAAACCCTACAATAATCTCTATAGAATCCTCCCAAGGCTCCCCAAGCTCCCAGGAAGCCTCTCTCAAGCCTCTCCCATGCTTTTGGGATCACACTTCCAAGTAAGGGATTCCTTCCTTCTTCATTTTATCCCAGTTTCTTAATATTGTAATGCAATTTTATTTTCAATTATAAATGTTGGGATATGATTTCCCACCTCCACGATAATTCCCTATTTATGATTTAATGATGAGATACCCCTTTCTCTCTCATTAATGCCTCCCATGTACACCCTTTACCATACCAAAATTTCGTAAGGAATTTCTCTCTCCTCATTTATATTTGATCAATTATTTTATATTATGCATCTGAATTCCTTTCCATATGTTGGTATATTACGTCCCATGATCCCCTTACTTTAAATTTAATGTATAAATTATGAGATACCCCTTTCACTCTCATCAATCAATTTTAATAATTTCTATTTGACGTCGTTATGCTGCCGAAATTACACCAAAACTTCCATGCCAAAATCATTGTGTAGTGAATACCATACCCACTCCTATATCAAGGTTTTTCACCTTTATTCACATGTACTTGTTGATTTAGGACTTAAATTTATGTATTCCACATCTCCAATTCATGGAATTAATTATGATGTTAATGAATCCATGTTGTATGATCTATATGGCACACTTATGCATGAAATGAAATGTTTAAGAAGGGTGCACCCTGATAGTGCTCTAATGCATTGGGTAAAGTATAGTATCATGATACATAATGTGAAATGGGTGTTTAATCATGCTAATTCAAGTGAAACTATGGTTTACTCATGCTTAATGTGCAATGAGGGTTTACTCTTACTTCATGTTCAATGATCCTTGGCTCATGCTAATTCCATGTTAAGTGATGTTACCACATTTCCATGTTATGATTATCATGATTTATCATGAATTTATGTTAATGTTTATCTTTTGATCCATTTATATAACTATTTTCTAACATGAATTGTATTCCTCATGTTATTCAATGTTTATTCCCTTTCTTGGATTTATAGCTCACCCTTTTATATGCCTGTCTTCAGGTTATCCCATGCAATGATAAGTATGAGGGAATTTAGTAGTCATGTAAAGGAAGGGTTCAATAAAGATGTTGTGTGTTTTATGTTCTAAGTTTTTATGTAATGTTCCTAATCACCAAATACACTATACCTCTCTATCTTCTATATTGTATCAAGTGAAATTTATGTAATAAATCAGGTTTAAGTGTGTAATAAAAAGCAGGGTTGTTATAGTTAGTATCAGAGGGTAGGTTTAGTTATTTTTGGGATTAGTATTAGAAAACCCTAGTAAAGCCTTAGATACTAGACTAAGTATAATAAAAAACATCCCTAAGTTTTGGTAAGTATTGAGTAGATGGTTTATCAAGAAAATACATCCTTGTCTGGATAAGAGCAGGTAGATACGGCTCTAACACAGATGTATATAGGAGTGAAAACTCCGATAAGGAGTTTCAGGCTTGACCTAGGGTATCCTAGCACAAGACAATGGGCCTTTCTACACTCTTGGATATGACACTCCTGGGGTATATCCTTTGGTAAATTCACAGGATTAGTGTGAACCATTATTAAGGGAATAAAAAAAGCACCTAAGAATATATGTTATAAAGTAGATCATGGATAACGTAGATTGAAGACTATAGATTCATAAGTTTAGGAAATAAAATATATTTTTAAGTCATCCATTTTTGTCTGTGGATTACCCTTTATGTGTTACCCCTAACTTTCCTTTTATTCCACCCAATGGCTGGTAATAGGATGACTCGGGCTAACAAATGATGTGAAGATCAATGTGATGTCTATTCTATTGAGATCCCCAATCTGATAGGAGTAGGAATCCTGAAATTTGTTAAGATAATATCTTAGTTAACTCAATATTTGAGTAGAAACATGGGTCAAGTGGAACGTTCAACACCCCTAAGAAAGAACAAGTCACTCTCGAAAGCTTAATGAGACAAAAGCCTCCTACTTTTAATGGATCACCTCATCCCTCAGTCATAAAAAAATAGATCAAATCCATTGAAAAGATCTTCTCCATCCTTCAATGTTATAAAAAAGAGAAGGTTCTCATGGATTATTATTGTATGGAGGGTGAAGCTGATCAATGCTGGAGATTGATCAAAAATACAAAACCTGAGGAGTAGATCGAGGAGTTAGAATGGAAGGATTTCTGGAAGATGTTTTTAATAAATATTTTCAACGCACCCTCCAGATTAAGATGGAAAGGGACTTCCTTTCCCTCAAGAAAAAAGATGATAAATCCGTCAAAGCGTACAAGTAAATCATCACAAGGCTTGCACGATAGGCTTCTGGCTTTGTCGTTACCCCCGAATGCAAGGTTGACTGCTTCTTTGGTGGGCTGGAACCTATCCTATGGAAAGCCCTGGAAATCAGTGACTTCAATAGCTAGGAGTAAATTGTATAATGTTCCCTCAAGGTTGAAATGGAGATCGAATAATCTCAGGGGTATCATGGGGATAAGAATAATAATTTGGACTTCAATTCTGGAGGTCCGATGGATAAATCCAACGGTTCTAAGAAAATCCACCACCCCACTTGCCAAAGGTGTGGAAAGAAGCATCCTGGAAATTTCCTGAAGGGGTGAGGAAATGATTTAGGTGTGGAGGAGAATGGAACCTAGCTGTTAACTACTGACAAGAAAAATCCGCGGTTGAAATAGAGGAGAGGGACACTCCATTCTAACCTCAACACATTGTTAATTGCTTCAAATGAAAAGAACAAGTGCACCGTGCAAATCAGCACCCTAAGCCAAGGGTTCTCGAAGGAAACCAAAAACCTCCAAGGCAGAAAGGGAGAGCTTTTTCCATCACTACCACCGAAGTGAACCTTAACAACGAAGTGGTGATAGGTATGCTAGTTATTTATTTCAAGAATAGAGAACGTACTTTTTGATTTTGGTTCTACACATTATTTTATATCCCAAAAGTTTAGTAGAAAAATCCCAACACCAAAAAAAATCATAGAAGTGAAGATGTCAGTGAGTAAAGAAAATGGGGTAATCATTTCATCCCGTGAATATAACTCCTCCACTATCATAATTTGTGGATTGAACTTCCTAGCGAACCTTGTCATACTCTTTCTAGTGGAATTTGAGGCAATTCTCCGCATGGATTGGCTTTCCTTATATAGATCCAACATAAATTTCCATGAGAGGGAAATCAATCTCCATGTGGAGAATCAACCCCCAATTTTATTCAAGTTCAAGGAAGAAGATGAATCTTATTTAGCTCCATCATCTCAAGCGTGTATATTATTGCCCTATGAGCATGATTTTCTGGCTCAGATGATTTATTATAAGGAGGAAACCATCCTTGGATACTTGTCTATTGTGAGGGAATTCAGTGAAGTGTTTCTCGAGGAATTTCCTGGTCTTCCTCCTAGAAGTGATGTTGAATTATCAATTGACCTTATACATGGGGTGTTTCCAATATACAAGACTCCATATAGAATGGATGTTGTAGATATTGAAGAGATGAAAAAAACTATAGGAGAATATGGATAAAGGTTTTATATGACCATGTGCTTCCCCATGGGGTGCACTAGTCCTATTCGTCAAGAAGAAGGATGGGTCAATGCACCTTTGCATTGATTATCGTGAGCTCAAAAAAATCATAATAAAGAACAAGTATCCCCTTCCATGAATTGATGACTTGTTCAATCAGCTTTGTGGAGAACAATACTTCTCCAAGGTAGATTTGCAGTTGGGATATTATCAAGTAAGGGTGAAGAAGGAAGATATCCCCAAGACTGCTTTTCATATAAGATATGGTCACTCTAAATTCATAGTAATGCCTTTCGGACCCACTAATTCTCCAAAAAAACTTCATGGACTTGATGAATAGAGTCTTTAGAGATTACCTCAAAAAATTGGTGGTAGTCTTTATTGATGATATTCTAATATACTCTAAAACCTAGGATGATCATGAGGATCATCTAATAACTATACTAGAGACCTTGCGAAAAGAGAAGCTCTATTAAAAGTATAACAAGTGTGAGTTCTGGTTGATGTAGGAATCATTCTTGGGCTATATCATCACAAGTAATGGGATATCTGTGGATACCTCAAAGACAGATGCAATAGAGGGATGTCTGAGGCCAACATCGGTAACTGATATCTGTAGTTTCTTGGGGTTAGCTGGATATTATCGATGATTTGTGAGAAATTTATCATGATTATCCAACCCTCTTACCAAGATAACTCGGAAAGGAGTAAAGTTTCCTTGGAGTGATGAATGCGAATAAAGCTTCAAGGAGTTGAAAAGGAGGCTTATCACTGTACTTGTGCTCACATTACCCATGAGTGGAGAACTTTTTGTGGTATTTAGTGATGCTTTGAAGAAGGGCTTGGGTTGCGTGTTGATGCAGAATGGTAAAGTGATAGCCTATGCCTCAAGGTAGCTGAAAATACATGGGAAAACTATCCCACACATAATTTGGAGTTGGCGGTTGTGATCTTTGTGTTGAAAATCTGGCGGCATTATCTCTATAGGGAGAAGTGTAAGGTATATACTGATCACAAGAGCCTCAAATATATATTCACCTATAAAGAGAATAATACGTGCCAATGAAGATGGATAACACTCATCAAGGATTATTACTACCCAATCCATTACCACCCTAGGAAAGCGAATAAGGTGGAAAATGTTCTAAGTAGAAAGGATCCAGTGATTCTATGATTGATGAGAATTGAGAAGGATCCAATCTTCTTATATTTATAGAGGATGGACATGGGAATATTTAATGGAGGTACTTCATCAATCCTTTCTCAAATGATTTCTCAACCATCCCTCTTGGAAAAAATAAAGGATTCTCAAAGAAAGGGTGTGAAAAATTTGAAATGTTTGAAAGCTATCAGAAATGGGAAATCCTCAGAGTTTGTGGCTAACAAGGATGGAATTTTGAGATTTGGGTCACAATTATGTGTACCATCTGATCTAGAGATAACGAAGGATCTTCCGAATGACGCACATAGTTCGACCATGTCTATTTACCTTAGGAGCACAAAGATGTATCGAGATTTATAAGAAAATTTTGGTAGGACAATATGAAAAGGGAGATTTCCGAATATACGTCAAAGTGTCTGGTATGTCAGAAAGTGAAGGCTAAGAGAAAAAAGTCTAATGGGATGATGCAACCAATACCCATACCAACATGGAAGTGGGACAACATTACCATGGACTTTGTCACTGAACATCGAAGGACATCTAGAGGAAACAATGCTATATGGGTCGTTGTGGATCGTCTTATGAAGACAGCTCAGTTTATCATGATTCAAGAGAACTTCTCATTGGATCAACTTGCATAGATTTACATCAATTAATTGGTAAGGATTCATTGAGTACCACTATCTATTGAATCTGATTGTGATCTGAGATTCACCTCGAAGTTCTGGAAAAGTCTCCACCATGCTCTAAGCACTGAACTGAACTTCAGTACAGTCTATCATCTTCAAACTGATGACCAATATGAATGAACTATCCAGACACTGTAAGATATGTTAAGATCATATTCTATGGACTTCAAAAGAGGATTGGACCAAAATCTTCAACTAGTTGAATTATCCTACAATAAAAGTTTCTACTCGAGCATCTGAATGGAACCATATGAAGCCCTTAATAGGAAAAGGTGCAGGACACCAATGTGTTGGGAAGAATCCGGTGAGCGTAAGCTACTAGGACCTAAAATGGTCGAAGAAATGGTGGATAAGGTGAAAACCATTCAGTAGCATATCAAGGAAGCCCAAAGTTGACAGAAGAGTTACGCAGATAACCATTGATGAGACCTTGAGTTCAAAGTTGGATATATGGTGTTTCTATACATATCTCCATGGAATAAGGTCATGAGGTTTGGGAAGAAGGGGAAGTTAAGTCCTAGGTACATCGACCCCTTTGAGATTCTTGATCATGTTGGGGTTGTGGCCTATCGACTAGCACTTCCACCTACCATGGCCAAAGTACATGATGTATTTCATGTATCCCTATTAAGGAAGTACATATCATACCCTTCACATGTACTCTCTTCAGAGGTTGTATAGTTAGACTATGATATTTCTTACGAGGAGAAACCAGTGATGATCTTAGATCATAGAGAAAAAGTTCTACGAAATAAGACAATACCCCTTGTCAAGGTGTTGTGTAAAAACCACAAGTTTAAAGAAGCAATGTGGGAATTGGAAGAAGTGATGAAGAAGAGTTAACCACACATATTTTAGTTTGGTAAAATAAAATTTCAAGGGAGAAATTTCTTAAGGGGGGAAGATTGTAACAACCCAAAAAATTCATTAATAAAAATTCCTCTTGGTCAATTTAAATGTCTTCTTATGGTTATGTTAAATGTATGCACTTATTTGGTTTTATGTTTTGAATTTTAATATACAATTAAAAATTGTGAACATTTATAATATATCGATTGAATTGTGATCACATGATTAGTATAAATATAAGGATTTAACAAACCAAATTTACTCAGACAAAGGAAGCGATGGACTCATCCAGTAGACTTTACCTGTATGAATCTCAATTGTAGGAGCTGGGAAAGGAGGTGGAATCCTTGGGATTCTCTCTTTTACCTAGCCCAAGATGAGCTTGAATACATTAAGCTTGATCGGAACCACCAATGGGAGAACTGGAAGTTGATAGAGATTACCACTTGAGCGATGTTATCCAAGCCACCCCAAGAGTCTATCACCATCGTGCACCTTACCCTAAGGTATTATGAAGGTGTTTTAAAGAGGTTATGTAACAAGACCATATAATTATGATTATGTACATTTTTTTTGTATATAATGAAGAATATACTTTCATTTTATTATTGTTACTTTGTAAATAGTTTTTAGAGCACAAATAGTATCTTTTTGTTAATGTTCAACTAAGGAATCTATTTTGATAAATCAATGTATTTATGAATTAAATAATATTTTAATAAAATATTATTATTAGTAAATTACTTTTTATTATGTATAAATTATCATATAATTTTTATGAATACAATTGTAATTTTTATTAAGGTTTGAAAACTATTTTTGACAAAACCCATAAATTTTCGATAAAGGTCGGTTTTAATTTTAAAAGTGAAAATTCACATATTTAAAAAATTATTTGGATAAAATTAAAATTATTTTTGGAATAAGGATGTTGAAATTGTCCAATGGATAATTTTTCATAATTTTTTGAGACAGTCAAATTTTTGGGTAAATATTAAATACCGTTTAAATATATAATGTGTTTTATGACATCATAATGACCCAATAGTGATGTAATAAAACACTATAAACATTATATTCATCCAATATGTGTTTTACCATTAAAATAATGTGATTTTGGGTTTTTTTGATTTATTTTATAAAGCTTTAGTGGACCCTTCAAGACTTATAAAACATTTTAGCTTTTTAAATTGATTTCCTTAAGAGTGTGACTCTCCTCCAAATAAGAAACCATATTATTTTAAGAAGTTAGGCAATTTTCCTTATAAAATATTGTTTTACAATTCCCTTTGGAAGAAACCATGGGCAAAAACCATGAGCTGGTTTGTGGTTTTGATTAGTTTAATGTGTGGATTCCCAAACCTAAATAATAAAGAATTATCTCTCCGTTCCTATATAAACCCACCCAAGTTCCCACTTACTCCTCACTCAAAGCCTTTGGAGTTTGACCAACCCCTTACCTCATCTCTCTAGAATCCACCCAATTATCACCAAGATCTCAAGAATCCTCTCTCAAGCCTCTCCCAATCTTTTGGGATCACACTTCCAAGTTATAGATTCCTTCCTTCTTCATTTTATCCAAGTTTCTTAATATTGTTATGCCATTTTATCTTCAATTAGAAATGTTGGGGTATAATTTATCACCTCCCCCATACTTCCATATTTATGTTTGAATGATTATATACCCATTTGTCTCTCATTAATGCCTCACACGTACACGCGTTACCATGCGAAATTCTGTAAAAAATTTCTCTCTCCCCATTTACATTCAATCAATTCTTTTTATATTATGCATCTAAATTCCATTCCATATGTTGTTATATTATGTACCTTGATCCAATTACTTTATATTTAATTTATAAATAATTAGATACACCTTTCACTCTCATCAACCCATTTTAAGAATTTCTATTTGACGTCGTTATGCTGCCAAAATTACACCAAAACTTCCATGTCAAAATCATTGCGTAGTGAACACCACACCCACTCCTCTATCAAGTGTATTCAACTTTATGAACATGTACTTTTATAATTGAGTAATTAAATTTATATATCCCACATATCCTATTTTTTTAATGAATTATGATGTTAATTAATCCATGTTGTATGATCTATGTGTCACACTTATGCATGAAATAAAATGTTTAAGAATGGTGCACCCTGATAGTGCTCAATGCAATAAGTAAAGTATAGTGTCATGACACGTCATGTGAAATGGGTATTTAATCATGATAATTCAAGTAAAATTAGGTTATACTCATGTTTCATGTGAAATTAGGGTTTACTCATACTCCATGTGCAATGAGCCTTGGCTCATGTTAATTCCATGTTATGTTTTGTCGCCACATTTCCATGTTATGATTATCATGCTTTATCATGTCTTTAGGTTCAGGTTTCTCTTGTGATCCATTTATATGCCTATTTATTAACATTTATTGTATGCCTCATGTTATTCTATGTTTATTCCCTTACTGTACTTTATAGCTCACTTTTTTATGCATGTCCTTAGGTTATCCCATGCAATGCTAAGTAGGAGGGAATGTAGTGGTCATGTAAAGGAAGTTTTCAATAAATATTTTGTGTGTTTTATGTTCTAAGTTGTTATGTAATGTTCCTAATACCCAAAGACACTATATCTCTCAATATTATATGTTGTATCAAGTGAACTTTATGTAATAAATCAGGTTTAAGTGTGTAGTAAAAAACATAGTTGTTATAGCGGTAGAATAACCACCTAGCTTAAGGATTCACATCAAGTTCACCATTTTTGTTCCAACTCTGAGGTGGAATGTTTTCGGGTGACATGGAAATAGTACAACCTTAGAAGAATGGGGACTTAACTCAGTGAGAGGTCCCCAGAGCACATTCTCGTAAGGGGAGGAGTTTCGTCCTCATCAAATGGGGGAGCAAACATAACCCCTTAGACTGATCACTATTCCTCATTGAATGAAAATGAAAGTGATCACCCTTATTACCTAGAATGGGTAGGTTCATGTCGGCATCCCAAGGTTGGAATTTGGGTTACCATGGGAATATAGACCCCTAGGCATTACCAAAGACCGAACCGTTGTGGGGAGATCCTTCATGAATCCACTTACCATGGGTATGTAGAATCAAAGGGGCACGCTGATGCTCCCGATGGTATGATCATACGGGTCTAGTGGATTTGGAAGAGTCTTTGGCCTGATGAAAGAGGATTGGTTAGTGGAGGGATCATAGAACAATAGATAGTAATGGAAGGGTGTGTTTGGGACAGAAGGAAATAATACCGAAAAATACCCCATTCCGCGTACTTGGTTCTTATGCGGGATGGGGGAGTATCCTCATACCGTAATGGTATGCTGGAAGAGGGGCCATCCGCATACTGATGTAGTACGTGGGAATGGGTATATAAGACCTTGTACTATAGTGGTATATGGCCCATCACGCCGCATTGGGTTCCATCTGCGTACTGATGCAGTACGTGGCGCCGGGTTCAGCCCGTTTAGCGGTGCACTACGCAAAGCAATATATTGAAGGAGGGTCTAGTGGATTATCATTCACAGGGAATTAATCTATGATAATTATGTGGTTTTAGGTTCACTAGTTAGGTCCATGGTTCTATTATTATTATTATTCAATTCCCCAATTTTATGGTTCGCGACCAACTACACCTGTGGAGAATGTGGTTCGCGATTCGAGCTTCACAGATGAATCAAGATGGAAGTCGAAGTCTTCTCTACAAAATTCCTCCCAACCTTTGAGTCCCCTTAGAGCCTTCATCATAAACCCCTTTTCCTTATACCATGATCCATTTTATATAGCATCTGGACACTTGTATCTATTGGGAACGCAACACCATTTGCAGAGGAATATGAAGTAATACTGACCCACAGAAGGAACGGTCAACCTGGGGTTTGCAGAGGATTCAGTTTCTGATAACTGTTCGTGGAACCTGGCTTGTTTTCTTTATCCTCTAACTGATGGGTTCACTATATGGTATGCAGACATAATTCACACTCACAATTACTTCGGTGACACGGTTCATAGTCTGCCTTTTTCACTGGCCATCACCCCACTGGCCAACAATTTTCGGATTGTTTCACGTACCTATTGGTTCGTGATCCAGTTGTTCCGTGTAACTTTCCAGATGATGGTATATGGGCCACTTGAAATACTTTGAAAACATTAATTCCATCAAGTTTCTTATGAAATTTTCAACTAGATTTGAATCCATTCACCTTGCTAGACTTGTAGAAGCACTTGCTTCCTTCTACAAAGTGATTGTGGGGGTATTTCCTTTCCTTCACAAAATTTTCAAGACCCTATATTCACTATTTAATTAACTACTGATAGTAGTGTATCATTGTTTCAATTGCATAAATGAGTCAGGGACTCACCGATAAACTGTGACTTAGTTGTGAATTTTTTTAAAAGTAATAGTGAAGAAGAAAAATAAAAGCAGAAATGAAAAGTAAACTTACCGAATAAAATTTTATCAATTAATGTTTATTAATGAAAATACATATGAATTGAAAAGCTTTGGGAATTATTCTTCACATTAAAACCATTAAAAACATATTTATTTTTCTGAAAAGAAGAACCAAGAGCACTAATCCATCAAAAAAGAGTACAAAGACAACAATAAGCACTTTATTCAAAACATAACTAAAAGGAAAGTAAAGACAAAGCATGAACCATGGGCTTACTCCCATGAAGAGAAAAGCTTTAAGTCTTTATTTAGACTTTATTTAAGTAAACTTTTTTTTGTTTTATTAAAAGAAATAAAATTCATGGGTTGCCTCCCATGCGGTGCTAGTTTTTAAGTCCCCAGCCGAACTCACCTAGAAACTAACTATAGTCATTAGGTGGATGTAGTTTCCTTAGTAGAAACCACCACATATTGAAAAACCAAATGTTTTCAATAGAAAAATGAATTTTGTGGGAACCTTATCTTAAGAAAACAGAAACTAAATTTTCAAAATCTGTAAAACCCTATAAGAAACACCCTTTAATAACAATGAAATTCTCAAAAGAGTCATCAAATAGATTATAAAACACATCAGATGAATTCAATATTTAGTATTTTTAAGGTAATTGAGTTCAGGTGGAAAGGTATAAACTCCCTCACTCTCTACCAAGAGACTTATAAGTTCAGACACATCAAAGTCACTCTTAGCAGAAGTGCTGTCCATTTCTTGTATAAATTCATATTTTGTCAAGATTTTGATTTTCATGAAGGGAAGACAATGCAATGGGTGATACTATGGGTTAAAAATTATCCTAAAAGTTATCCCTATCAACCTCAACACCAACAACATCGAATTAAATGGTTCTTAAAACTGAGTTTTGACAAATAGGTTCAAGAGGAGAAATAGTGGTGTGGTGATCAGAATCAAAAACACTAGAACTCAAGTGAAATTCTACCTCTAAATTACTTTCATTATTTAGATGATCATTTACCATGTCTCAGTTGATTATGGAAGTAAAAAATAGGGATGAAAACTTACCTGATCATTCAAGGATTCATGTTTTACAATGTTATAAATCTCTTCTAAAAGATCCTCATCAGTTAACAAGCACTCAACATCTACTGCTTCTGACAAATTTATTCTACCTAAATCAAGTGTGTTCTCAACCTCTCCATCAAGTTCACATTAAAAAGGTTCATTTTCCAAAAAAAGTCTATTGAGTGTTGCAATTTAGTAACAGGGAAAGGATTGTTCAATTCAAATTGAAGAAATTCATATTCCATATTGTTCAAATTTAAACAATTTTCCCTAGGAATATCAAAACTTCTTTCCATTTCGGTACACAGAGTTTCAGAAAAATTATCAATCATAGAATAAGTCAATGAAATATCATCATTTAATATCTATTGAATGATTATTACCTCATCCTATAAGGTATACATAATTTCAAAAAATTATGGATTAAAAGTTTATAAATAGAGAAGATTAGTCTTCAGTTCATGTTCAAAAAGTTCAGATTCAACACTTTCATCTTTTTGAACTCTTCCAAATTATTCCCATATTCCTGTTCAGGTTCTTTATTGAAATTTTGAGAAAAATTGGGTGAAGATTTTTTGACAATCAAGTTCTCTTTTTCTATGTTTTCCTCTTCCACCCTAGTGATTACATTATCAAAGTTCCTAAAAGAGTGAACCTTATCAAAGTTTGGGATCTTGAACATAACTGAGTAACCCTATTCAATACCTTTTAGTTCTTTCTGAGAATTTTCCAACTCAAATCCATTAAAGTTATTTATGGGTTTATTATAATTGATTTCATCAATATTAGAGTTGGTTATTTCTTCATTTTGTTCCTCAGATTCAAATTCTTCAAAGTAAATGGTTTGTTTCTCAGGTTCACCATCACTCTCCTCTTTAATTCCATTTTCAAATCTTCTATAGACATTTTCTTCTTCAATAAATTCAATTTTTTTTTGATTTTTAATATTCTCACATGAAACCCATGTTTTATTTTGTGTAGTTTTCATTCTAAAATTATATACTTCTTTAAATTCAACAAATTTTGCTAAGTTTTTTTGACAACTTTTGATCCAATTATAAGTAGTATTTTGGTTCAGGTTCATAACCTTCAATGTTTTCAATAGATTGAAAGGTATGGTGTGGTACATTATAGACACACTTCTAAGCAGTTTTCCCATAGTTTCTACATCATACACAATAAGGTTCATTTTTTATGATTCAAACCCCAATGATTTCCATTTTATTTTAAAGAGATAAAAAGTGAAACTAAAATGATCCCACAAAACTAAACAACAAATATACCAAACAATAATTTTAGCAGTGAAAAATATCAAAAATATCAAAAAAAATGACAGTACTTAAGATTTTGATAATCACTATCCAAAAAGCAGGTAGTAATTTTGGAATGAAAATCAAGCAGAATGTTTTTAGAAGATTATATATATATATATATATATATTGTTTTTTGTGTGTGTTTATATATATATATATATTAGATTTTCTAACCCTTAAAACAATAAGTTCATTCCTTCCCTGATAATGACACTAAATTTTGATAGGATCTATCAGTCGTCATGACCCTAAAAATTAAATTTATGAACCTACACTAGTATAGTAGTGCAGGGTTGATCTATAGGAAATGAAGGTGAGTGGTCAAAGAGTTTTAAACAAAACATACTATTGTCAGTAGTAGATTCAATTTCTTTTTAATTTTTTTTAATTTTTATTGTTTTTTTAAGTTGAAAATAGTAAATATGAGAAATTATTTTTTCCTAAGAATTAGGCTGTAATTGGAGGTGTGGTGGTCAAATATGGAAATCAGTGAAAAGGAACAGTAACAGAGACTGAGCAGAAAATAATTATGAAAAAATGTCCAATAATTATAACATTGATGGCTAAGAAATAAAATTTTCTTCACTAATTTGTATTAAATCACTCCTTAAATTAATGATGAAGAATATGCATCGCTAGGAAATTCAATAGGTAGAAGATTGAGACATTGAGTTCTCCACTTCAAAAATCAATCAAACTACTTAATAATTTCATAAAGATAATAATTGGAATTAAAATCACCGTAAGATTCCAATATTAATGACATTAAAGATTCAAAAAATATATTCAAGATCTATCTTGCCAGTTGATCTTGAAATTTTGAATTTTAAATAGTTAAGGTGTGAACAATTTTAAAAATTGAATTCCCAACCGATCTTACTGATCAGTTTTGACATCTATAAAAAGTGATTTCTGAAAAGAAAAACAAAACAACCAACAATATTAAAGATCCCCAAACTAATAATTTATCCAGGAATCATTGAAAGAAGAAATTAGACAAACAAATTCTATTACAGAATAGGAATGAAATAAGTGAAACAAGTTATCCCTTTAGATTTGTTGTCATCCATGAGAAATGATCTTCTCATAGTGTTCTGCCTTGAACTCAAATTCTTCTCTTGCTCCTATCTCAACTCTCCAATTCTCGACGATTGGTGTCGTCAATGATAAGTCAACAAGAGATCCCGGTTTTTTTCAACTCTGTTTTCTTTTAAAAACCTCAGTCATCTCTTGCAAGTCACCCATGTTCTCCACCGACGTAGATTGGTTCTTCACTCTCACACTGCACACATATGTTTTTTCATGAAACACACGTCGTATTAACATTTCTCAAGTAACTAACTCCCATCACAATAGTTGAGCTGAATCTGGGCATGAATCCAGAACCTGTATGTATTTGCACAAAGTAAAAAGAAGGGATAATTAGAAGGTTAAGCTTTAAAAATTATTATAATTATTGAATTAATTATTAAATTACCATTGAATATTTATTTATAATTATCTATTAATTGTTATTAATCAAATTTATATTATTTTATTTAAAACTTTTATTAATTATTTTGTTAAATTATTTTATTAACATCATTAAAGTTGATATTTTTAATTACTTAATACAAGATTAAAATTATCATTATTATTTTAAGATAAAAAGTTACAGATTTAGTTTATTTTACTAAATATTATTATTATGGATACTATAATTATTTTATTTTTAAAATATATATTATAATTATAATTAATATATTAAATTATTAAGGTTATTAAATTATAATAATTAAAACAATTAAATTATTTTAATTTAACATTTTATTATATTTAAAAATTATGATTACTATTATGATTATGATTTTAATTTTATAATTTAATTTATTATTTTATATTTTATTTTATTATCATTAATGTTTTGGTTTTAATTTTAATTATTTATTTATTGTTTATTTATTGTTTTTTATTTATTTATTTTATTATAATTTTTTAGTTTTATTTATTTATTTATATTTTTTACTCTACTTTCCCTTATCTAGAACACATGTTGGGTTCTTTAGATTCTTCAAGAAACCTCTACGACAATGGCACAAGGCAGATCCAGGGTTTACCACTGGCATTGGCGACTCACTCCTCTCTTCTCAAGGAGGTGTGAAACAGTGGTTTAGGTGGGTCTCTGACTTCTCCATCGAAAACCGCTCTCCCTCTCAACATAGCGACCGAACTGAGAGAAGAAGAAACCAAGGTTCTCAGTTCCCATACAAGGAAGGGGGAAGTCACAGGGTGACATGGACTGCAAACCCTCCTCGATTCTCCAATCGACTCGGAAAAAATTGGTGAAATCCAAGCCTCACGCGACTCCTCAAGGCGGTGGCAGTTCAGATCTACGGTGGCTTGACTCTAATGAGATCCACTTTGTTGAAATGAATTGAATCAGTTGAAAGATATTTGGATTTAGATGAATTCAATTTCTCTTCAATATATGCTTCAACTTGCTCGAATCTTGGATCGGTTTTATCTTTGATCTTAGATGATTTCCATAGTCGGCGAGGGTAAGGAATATAGGTTCATCCATGGTTCAGAATCATCGAACTCAAAAAACCACTTTTGAAAATCTAGATATGAAATTAGATTTTCAATATTCAATCTGGATAGGCCCTCAAAGCTAATATAAACAATAAGTCATGGTGAATGACTAAAAACACATGTCATTAGAATATAATCTTGAGCATAACATGGAAAGAATAAAAGATGAATATAAAATCCCATATAAATAATCACATGAGAATGAATATTAAACATGGATATTATACTATTTTAATAATCACATGGATTATAAATTATTAATATCCTAATGAGCGAATTCATAATGATGGACATCATAAACATACCGTTGATGCCTCAACTAGGACACCTGAAAATAAATGATTAAGGCCTCGACCAAATCTATTTCTGTTTTGTATCATGAGACCTACCAATGTACCAAGGGGATATTACAGGCCCCACATATCACTTACTAAGTCCTATTCATTTCTTATATGAATGAGGCTAAACATAAACAACATATACAAATTAAAGGTAAATAACTTTACCCAACCTGTAAACATAATTACTAACCATTCTGAGTAGTATGGTGAATTGTACCAAGATAGCACATATATAGTCAAACTAATCATAAAACATTGAATAAAATATGGTATTTGATAATAATAAGATATCAATATCAATAAATCATAATATTCAACAAAGGATTTGATATAGATAAAAATACTCTAATAAAAACATCAATGAATTCTTGAGAGAAATACACTTTTTTACTTTGCAAAGAAGAGTTCTTTTGGAAATTTATTTTTATTTGTCATAATTACTTGTATAAAACCAAAAATGAAAAATATAGTTCTTAATGTATAAATTATTTATTTTATAAAAATAATGGTATCTTAAAATAGGTTACGTATGGTACCTGAAAATGGGAAAGAAAACAAAATGTTCCCTTTAATCGGGCTTGCGTATCGGGAAGAATTGAGAAGGAAAACTTATAAAATAAATATTTTCCCACCAAAAAAGATGAAATGATCTATATACATCAGTTTTGAACATATAAACTGAATTTATAATAATTATAAAAAAATAATGAAGAATAAAATTGTTGAAAATATGGAGAAAACATAACCCGAATAAAAATGGATGTTTGGGAAGAAACCCTTACCATATGTCCAAACGCATTCATTACTTGTGCTTATTATACTGGATAATGAAATTAGATTTATTAATAATATAATTAAGAACCTATTAAACATTTATTTTATCTATTATAATTTTATTAAGTTCATTTATGGCATTTTTGATTAGTTATAAGATTAAATTTCATCATTCGAGAGTGTTCTTTTTCTTAGTTTACATGATCAATTTACTTTTATACGTATATGGAAGATCATGTAAAATACAAATAATTCTCCAGAATTAAAATTATATATTAATAATGAATAAAAAAAAGATTTTATGGTCTTATTTTTTTCAGAGATGATGATGATTCCTTAGATAGAACTATAATGATAATCGTTTGGATCATTTTTGTGATTTTTCGATTGCCACAAACTAGTTTTGTATTATTAATTAATATCATGTATATATAATATTTAAAGAATGGTAAATAAATTAAAATATGTATAATAAAATATTTTTTAATGCTAATTATTTTTTTATAACCAACCTTGAAGTAGGAATTGAAAATTGAAAACACGTCGCCCACAAAGGTGGTAAATTAACACATCTTGGACGATGTTTTCATCTTTAAAATAAAAGGAAAAGGAGAAGAGAATTGATAGAGTATTTTAAATTGACATAATAAAATTATTGTATAGTAAATATAATGGATTTATCAGGTCACTTTATATTGGGTTGGTGAGGGAAGGAAAATAAAATAAAATAAATTGAGAATAAAATAAAATAAAAGAAAGAGGATTTTTACCTCTTGAATTCTCTTCCTTGAGAATCTTCTTAAGGTGATTTATTTTGGTATTTTTTTGAAAAAAAAGGGCTTATGGATGTTGGGTATGGGCTTGGGAAGAGTATTGGGATAGAAATTTGATAAGGATCAAAGCTTTTAATTTATGAGGAGAGGAGGTGGTGAGAGGTTGTATTTATGTGGAGGAGATGAGTGTTTTTTTGAATATTTTATACATTGATTTATTATTTTAGATCAAGACTATGAATAGTTTTATAATTGATAAAAAATATATTAAAATAAATAATTATAGTTCTAGATTATGGGATTACATCTTCCATACATCATATATGACTCAATAATTCATGTTTTTGTTAAATACTATAAATTATCATATTTCACTATTCCCCAAAAATTTAACTATTTTTGAAAAATATCAAAATTTCACCCTAAAAATTGTTTGAGGTGTTGAATTAAAAAATGGAATCCATTTTATGAGAATAATTTTTTAAATATGATAAATTAAATTTTCAAATAAAATCATTATTTATTTGAAAAATAACAATTTTAAAATTATAAATGATTTTATAACACTTTGAAAAATTAATTAAGGTATAATAGAATTATCTTATAACCATAATATAACAAATTATTAATTTATGAATATATTTTATGAAAATAAATTTCTTTTAAATAATTATATTAGTTATAAAATTATAAAAAAAATATTTAGGACTTACAAAAATACCAACACTTAATTTATTATTTTTAAAACATTTAGTTACTTATATCAAGATATAAATATATCATATTTTCATTAATAAGGTACCCAAAATTTAATTAATCTTTCATAGGTGAATTTACTATTCTATTGGTCATATACTATTCATAATGGTCACATTACTATTCTAAAGGCCGAGTTACTATTCCATGGGTATATGTTCCTTAATTTCTAGAAATACCTCTTTTTTTCATCAATTATTAATTTATTAAGTTTGTATTGTATTATCTAATTGATTTTATGTGATTAATACTATATGAAATAACTATAAGAATATAAAAATTCATTTATATAATTTTGGGTTGTTAGAGGGGCTGCTCCTAGTTTGTTGATGTGGCTGGGTACCATAGTGGCCCTCATAACTTTCCATTTTTTGGTGAGTATGAGGGAGCTGCAATGCATATTTTGGGGAATATATACTTGGATGTGTAGGGTTTACTTGTAGTTGGGAGTCTTACTTTCTTCTATATGGAACCTTATTCATCCTTCTTGATAGCCTGATGTAGTAACCTATCGACGATTCTCTCATATTGATTATGTCACATATGGGTTTAGGGGATAATAGGATTATGTTAAACCAACTTATTGGCATATGAACCGTCTAGTCTTGAATTGTGAATATAAGATATCATGTTCCATTAAACCTTTCCCAATAGTTTTTTTTGACTTAGGAGTGAGGTGAAATAAAATGTTCCATATTCTCCCTATCCCTTAATACACACAACAGATGGGGCCAATTTTTTTTAAGAAATTACTTAGGCTATTGAAGCCAGTGCATTGGATATTCTCATATCACTTCCCATATTTTTGAGTTCAATCTAATGAGAAGGAATAAAAATAAACTTCATAACAGAGATCACTAACTATTTTTATTTAGTTAGTATACCATTTATAAAACAATGGTCTCACCTTAAGATGGTAGAGGGTCAACAAAATGTTGATATGTAGATAGTGCAAGCATTATATTTCTGTTTCCTTTAAAATTTTGTACTGAGTGTTTTCCCAGGTATGTAAAATAATTATAACATTTCCCTCGACTAGCTGCTTCCACATATCCATGTCTTTTATTTATTTTTGGAGGGATATTCCTCCACTTGGTTGGAAAAATGCCACTTTCCTACTAATTCATTGAGTAAATTATGGCCAATTGAAATATTATTGTCCATGTAGGATGATGTATGATATTTGAACTTAGTGATGATTATGGTTATTCTAGATAAACTATTGATAGAATAAATAATTTTTAACTAATAGAGGGGTGTTATAGGTATCTGAACTTAGCTCCTCATGAACCTCTTTATATAAAGGCTTAGTTTGAGAAATGATTAATAAATTGTAAGATTCATATTAATAAATAATCTATTTTTTTGGGATTATTTACATAATGAGTATCACGAGGATAGTCTTAGGGAGTATTTTCATAGTTAAAATCTATATTACAATAGAGAGGACATCCGTAGTGAATAATACCTCTTTCTTCTAATGTGGGATCAACTGATCCTTGGGCTAATATTGAAATACATTGGATAGTATCAAGGAAAATATTATTGATTTGGATATAAATATAGGCATATTCCCCAACCATATATTTTGTCCATTGAGATATGATTTTAGATTTTATTCATCGGGTGAACAGGGATGCATGTTATGGGTCGTGATCCTCTCAGACATGAGCCCTCCAAAGCAACCCCCTAGATATTTTCGAAATATTTCAATTAGAAGAATGAGATTGAAAAGGGATATAATCATGTTTCTTGGATTACATAAGAATCTTATGAAAATACCATTTTATTTTTTAGGGAATATGTTCCCACTGGTGAGTGACTATAGGAGTAAGTTAGAAGACCTATGTGTTGTTGGTTGGGAGATAAGACTATCTTGAGGTGATTGTCAGAATATGGAAACGATACCAAGTTGGAATTGGAATATACGACCAAACCTAATATTTAATATTCACCTTACTATGCTGACAATCCACCAGAATGGAGAAAGGGATATATGTCATCTTTTATGTGGCCTTTGAAGTAAATGGATGAGCTACTTAATCAATGGGAGAAATAATTTTTCATATCCCCCATAAGACATCAATATATTCAAATTTTGATTATTTTATATTATGGAAAGGATATAATGGCGACCTTATAGGATTTTTGGGGGAGTATTAACCCATACAAGTTCTTTAATTTGCACAGGTAGTTTTCACCGGACTTCATGCATATTTGTGTTAGGAATATGTTTCTATCCTAAAGAAATTACTGGAATATATAGAAAATATTCAGTTAGACCAAGAATATATACCTAATATAGTGCCTAATTCCCTTTTAGAATATGTCACTGGTCATTCTGAATTAGAGATATAATATATGATCACTCCCGAGTAATTGAAAAAAATATTTGTGTAAGTTTCCCTAGTGGTGGGATTAGGAATATGGGAGTATCCCTTTAATGTCATCTGAATATATCAATAAACATCCTTTGTTTCTTCTAGGATATATTAATAGTTGTGGAGAGTCTGAGTAGGGATATACACCCACTCATGAGTTATTTCTAGAATATCCTCACAAACTTCCTCAATGTAAGTGAGAATATGGGCCCACTAATGACCTTATTCTTCCACAGTGATATCCCTATGAGATTTAGATGAGGGAATAGGAATGTAAAATTTTATACTAGCTATTGTCAATGTATATTGATGGACCCCTTATTTTGGTTTTGGAATATTAGATGACCCTCTGGGTGTCACCATGTTTTGTTGGAGGGATTTGGGGGAAGGAACATGGATATGTGCTAATGCATTTCTATTTACTATAGATCACTTTAGGTAAGACCCTCCCTTAGGAACCCTAACCTGAGTAACCAGGGAAAAGATCTTCTGAATGAACTCCTTAGTAAGACACTGAGGATTTGGGGCTTCTCATCACTACAAATAATGATAGTCGGTGGCTAAATATTTCTTAATGGGATCTAAAGTAGTCATGAATATTCTGATGGGTTTCTTGACCTCTATATGATTAGGAAGGTAAACGTTGTCCCATTCTTGGGAAAGGATCTAGAACTGGTTGGAAGTGGTAATGGATTCTACTAGTTTTTTCATGATTTTCATCTAGTAGGAAGGTTTTCAAGGCTTCAAGTCTTGAAGGCTTTCACTAGATACCTATAAGGTAGGTATTGTATTATTGAGATAGTACTCCCAAGGTAATGTTTTCCCCACCTTTTATTGTAGAGGATTTATTTTCACTAACTCGCTTACACTACTAGAGAAATGGGATTTAAATCCCCCTGACACGGGCGATCGCCTTTGGTGGTTGCTGGGCTTTAAAAAAAAGGATTCGGAACCCCTCCCCCCGCCCCCTCCCCTTGTGAAACCCGATCCCGTGTCCCCTCCCCTCGATCACCGCCACCTGTCCCCCATCGCCCTCCGCCCTCATCGCTCATCCCCTCACCGCCCTCCACCCCTCACCGCCCATCCCCTCGCCGCCCTCCACCCTCCGCTCTCCGCCCCATCTGGCCTCCGCCCCCTCCGCCCTCTGGCCTCTGCCCCCTCTACCCTTTTCCCTCCACCATACACCATCCACCCTCCACCCCCTCGGCCCTCCACCCCCTCAGCCCTCCACCCTCTGCCCTCCGCCCTCTGCCCTCCACCCCCTAGCTGCCCGTCCCCCGTCCCCTCGCCGCCCTCCACTCTGGCTCTCCACAATACCCCGTCCCCTCCCTCGCTGCACCGTCACCGCCCGTCCCCTCCCTCACCGTCCCCTCTCGTGCGGCACCGCCACCTCCCGGTCCCCTCCCTTCCCACACGGCCGATGCTCGTCCCCTCGCCGCTGCCGCTTGTCCACTCCAGCTCCCCGCTTTCCTTTGTCTCCTTCCTCGTCATCCTACCCTCGTTGCACTGTCTCCACCTCACTGCCTTCTCTCCTTTGGATCATTTCTACTGCCGCTGCCCATCCCCTCCCTCGCCATACTATCTCCAACTCTAACTCCCCTCCACTGCCTGTCCTCTCTCCCGCAACACCACCTTTGGCTCCCCTCCCTTCCAGGTTTGTAGCGCATTCAGGTATGACATGGGCTTTCACTTACATTCCATTATCCATTCTCTTGTTTATTATTCAGAGATATAATTTGATTATTTTATCAATGGTCCAAAATAAATTGGTTAGTATTGATTTTAAATATATTTTATATAAATTATTCATGTAATAAGTCTTGTGTATATGTTTGTTATATAGATATTATTATGGATAAGAGTTGGATTGATCTTTCAAATCGAATGTCTAGAGAATATTTCAACGGCATTATGTAGTTTATTGACTTCACCAGAGGATTTGAAAGTGACTATATTAGTTGTCCATATAGAAAATGTGCTAATATATATCAATTAAAACAAGATACTGTGAGGGGGAACCTATTCTTTAACGGATTTCTGAAAAATTATAAGAGTTGGAATCGTCATGGAGAAGAATAGTTTTGTTGTCAAAATATGGATGCAGTTCAGCTGGATGTTGATGCAAGGATGAATGATCCAATGCATGAAATGCTTACTGAAATGGTACGTGGGTTGGATCTTGAAGGCATTGACATCCAGAATCTTGAGACCGGTGAGATAAATCTTGACTCTAGTGCAGATCGTGATTCGAGGAGGTTTTATGATGCACTTGATGATGAAAAAACAGAATTATATCCTGGATGTACTTCTTACAATAAATTGACGTTTATCATGGAGTTGTTTCATTTGAAGACTTTGAATCAGTGGTCAGACACATCATTCGACATGTTGTTGGTGTTACTGAAAAAGGTTCTTCCTGTCGATGCGTTGATTCCCAACAGCCCCCCCCCCCTCGCACCCCTGACAGCCCTCCCCGCATCCCGGATAGCCCCCTGCACCCCGGATAGCCCCCCACCCCGGATAGCCCCCCACCCCGGACAACCCCCCCACCCCCGAATAACCCCCCGCACCCCAGCCAACCCCCCCCCCCCCCCCCCCCCCCCCCCGCACCCCGGACAACCCCCCCACCCCCGGACAGCCCCCCCCAGATATCCCCCACCCCCAGAATTCATTAGGACAATTGACCATTAGTTCATTAGGGCAATTATTCATTAGGTTGTTAGGCCATTAGGGAAATTGCCCAGTTGGCCAATTGTCCAATTGGATGTAGGCCAAAGGGCCATTAGGCCATTATGCCATTATTCCAATTGTACAACTAGACAATAGGCCATTAATCCAATTTTTTGTCAGGCCACTTTTCCATTAGGGAATTAGGGCATTAGGTGAATTAGTAAATGTGAAAATTTGACATTGGGTCATTAGAAAAATTGACCTTTAGGAAATTAGGATAATTGATCGTTACGCCGTTAGGCCAATTGACCATTAGGCCAATTAGTCATTACGCCCCCCCCCCCCGGACAGCACCCCACCCCAGACAAACCCCCACCCCCGGACAGCACCCCCACCCCAAACAGTGCCCCCTACCCCTAACAGTGTCCCCCACCCCGAATAGCCCCACCCGGATAGCCCCCCCCCCCACACGCATTTCTAGCATGGAAAACACCTAAAAAACACATATTCAGTCGTGCCTCGCAAACTGTGCAGCCAAAAGACGTTCCGTCTCCTTGTACACCTAACGAATAATAATTAGGGTGTTTTACTATGTTTTCATGTCATGCCGATGTTGTTCAGTAGGCATTTGACCTTTAAACGCATGTCTTGGCCATTTATGACACGCGGCATGTGCTTTCAGTCTCCGTAGTCACACGACACCTCCGATTGACATTCCGTCTACTTGAAAATTCCACAATTCACCCACCCTTTGTTGTCGTCTGATTTCATATCATTTCGAGGTCATTTAGTATTTTTTTATCACCCAGACACGCTTTTCAAACACGCCAAAACGATGTGTAACGGTCGAATTCAGAGAAAATGTGATCAGAATGACTTGAAATCACACAAAAAAATAGTAATATTATTCATGACATGTAGGATGGGACAAAACGTCAATCATACATGCGGTGTGCACGGTACGACCAAATATGTTGTTTTGAACAGTTCGGCATGCTCTAAAAGGGCTCGTTGGGTGGTCAAAACCGGCCGAACGACATCAGAATTCCATGAAATCATATGACAACAACCGTGGTATGAATTTTAAAATGTTCAGGCAAACAACACGTCAATCAGAGGTGTCATTTGACCGCGGTGACTGGAAACGTATTTCTGGAGTCATAAAACGCCAAAACAACGTGTAACGGTCAAATTTAGAGCAAACATGCACAGAATGACTTGAAATCACAAGAAATAAATAGGAAAACTATTATTTACATATAAGAGGATACGACACATCAATCAGACATGCGGTGTGCACGGTACGACCGAATATGTTGTTTTGGACAGTTCGACGCGCTCTAAAAGGGCTCGTTGAGTTGTCAAAACCATCCGAATGACCATGGAATGCCATGAAATAATACAACAACAATCGTGGTGTAAATTATGAAATTTTTGTGAAGAAGGAATGTCAATCAGAGGTTTCATTTGACCACGATGACGAGAAATGCATTTTCGGAGTCACAAAATGCAAAAACGATGTGTAATGGTATAATTCAGATCAAACTTGATCAGAATGACTTTAAATCACACAAAAACAATAGAAATATTATTTGTGACATGTAGGATGATACGACATGTCAATCGGACATGTGGTGTGCATGGTACGACCAAATAGGCTGTTTTTCACAGTTCAACACGCTCTAAAAGGGTGCGTTGGGTGGTCAAAACTAGCCGAACAACCTCAGAATGCCATAAAATCATAAAACAACAACCATGGTGTGAATTGTGAAATGTAAAAGTATATGGAACATCAATCTTAGTTGTCGTTTGACTGTGGTGACTGGAAACACATTTCTGGAGTCATAAAACACCAAAACAACGTGTAACGGTCGAATTGAGAGAAAATGTGCTCAGAATGACTTGAAATCACACAAAAACAATATTAATATTATCGATGACATGTATTAGGAGATGAAACATCAATCAGACGTGTGGTGTGCATGGTACAACCGAATATGTTATTTGAACAATTCGACGCGCTCTAAAAGGGCGCGTTGGGTGGTCAAAACTAGCCGAACAACCTTGGAATGCCATGAAATCATACGACAACAACCGTGGTGTAAATTGTGAAATGTTTGGGTAGAAACCACGTCAATCGGAGGTGTATTTTGACTGCGGTGATCAGAAACTCATTTCCGGAGACATAATACGCCAAAACGACGTGTAACAGTCAAATTCAGAGAAAACGTGCTCATAATGACTTGAAATAACACAAAAAATTGGGACATTATTCATGACATGTAGGAGGAGATGAGACGTTAATCAGATGTGCGGTGTGCGTGGTATGAACAAATATGTTGTTTTGAACAGTTCAAGGCACTCTAAAAGGGCTCGTTGGGTGGTCAAAACATGCCGAACGGCCTCAAAATTCTATGACATCATACGAAAACAACCATGGTGTGAATTGAGAAATGTTAAGGTAGATGACATTTTAATCAGAGGTGTCATTTGAATGCGGAGATCAGAAATGCATTTCCGGAGTCATAAAATGCCAAAATGATGTGTAATGTTCGAATTCAGATCAAATATGCTCAGAATGACTTGAAATCACATGAAAATAATAAGTATATTATTCATGACACATAGGAGGAGATAAAATGTCAATCAGACGTGCGGTGTGTGTGGTACGACCGGATATGTTGTTTTGAACAGTTCGACGCACTCTAAAAGGGCGCGTTGGGTGGTCAAAACCAGCCGAACAACCTCATAAGGCCATGAAATCATATGAAAACAATCGTGGTGTGAATTGTAAAATGTTCAAGTAGACGACACATCAATCGGAGATGTTGTTTGACCGCGATGACCAGAAATGGATTTCTGGAGTCATAAAATGCCAAAATGACATGTAATGGTTGAATTCAGAGCAGACGTACTCAGAATGAATTTAAATCACACTAAAATAATATTAATATTATTCGTGAAATGTAGGAGGATATGGAACGTTAATCAAACGTGCGGTGTGCGCGGTACGACCGAATATGTTGTTTTGAATAGTTCAGTGCGCTCTAAAAGGGCGCGTTGGGTGGTCAAAACCAGCCAAATGACCTCAGAATTCCATAAAATCATATAAAAAAAACCGTGGTGTGAATTGTGAAATAGTCAGGCAGACGACACATCAATCAGAGGTGTAGTTTGACCGCGGTGATCGGAAACACATTTCGGGAGTCATAAAACACCAAAATGACGTGTAACAGTCAAATTCAGTCAAAACGTGCTCAGAATGACTTTAAATTACATTAAAACAATTGGAATATTATTTGTGACATGTAGAAGGAGACGAAACATCAATCAGACATGTGGTGTGTGCGGTATAACCGAATTTGTTGTTTTGAACAGTTCGACGCACTCTAAAAGGGATCGTTGGGTGGTCAGAACCAGCCGAATGACCTCAAAATGCCATAAAATCATACGAAAACAACCTTGGTGTGAATTGTGAAATGTTCGGGCAGAAAACACATAAATCGGAGGTTTCATTCGACCAGAGTGACTGGAAACACATTTCTGAAGTCATAAAACGCCAAAACGACGTGTAACAGTCGAATTCAAAGCAAACATGGTCAGAATAACTTGAAATCACATGAAAAATAGGAATACTATTTGTGGCATGTATGAGGAGATGACACATCAATCAGATGTGCGGTGTGCACGGTACGACCGAATATGTTGTTGGGAACAGTTTAGCATGCTCTAAAAGGGTGCATTGGGTGATCAAAACCAACCGAATGACATTAGAATTCCATGAAATCATATGAAAACAACCGTGGTATTAATTGTGAAATGGTTGGGCAGATGACACGTCAATCAGATTTTTCATTTGACCGTGGTGACCAGAAACACATTTTCGGAGTCACAAAACACCAAAACGACGTGTAACAGTCGAATTTAGATCAAACGTGCTCATAATGACTTGAAATCATACAAAAACGATTGGAATATTATTCATGACATGTAGGGGGAGACGAAACGTCTATCAGACCTGCAGTGTGTGCGGTACGACCGAATATGTTATTTTGAACAGTTCCGCGCACTCTAAAAGGGCTCGTTGGGTGGTCAGAACCAGCCGAACGACCTTGGAATGCCATTAAATCGTAATAAAACAACAGTGGTGTGAATTGAGAAATGGTTGGGTAGACGACACGTCAATCAGAGGTGTCGTTTGACCGCGGAGTCCGGAAACGCATTTTCAGAGTCATAAAACGCCAAAATGACGTGTAACGGTCGAATTCAGATCAAACATGCTCAAAATGACTTCAAATCACACGAAAAAAATATAAATACTATTTGTGACATGTAGGAGGAGACGACATGCCAATCGGATGTGCGGTGAGTGCGATACGATCGAATATATTGTTTTGAACAGTTAGACGCGCTCTAAAAGGGCTCGTTGGGTGGTGAAAACCAGCCGAACGACCTCAAAATGCCATGAAATCATATGAAAACAATTGTGGTGTAAATTTTGAAATGTTCGGGTAGACGACACAACGATCAGAGGTGTCGTTTGACTGCGGTGACCGAAAACACATTTCCAGAGTCATAAAACGCCAAAACGACGTGTAACGGTCGAATTCCAAGAAAACATGCTCAGAATGACATGAAATCACACAAAAAATATAGTAATACTATTCGTGACATGTAGGAGGAGACGACACATCAATCAGACATGCGGTGTGCACGGTACGACCGAATATGTTGTTTTTAACAGTTTGACGTGCTCTAAAATGGCGCGTTGGGTGGTCAAAACCAGCCAAATGAACTCGGAATGGCATAAAATCATACGAGAACAACCATGGTGTGAATTGTAAAATGGTCAGGTAGATGACACATCAATCAGAGGTGTCGTTTGACCACGATGATCGAAAACGCATTTTCGGAGTCATGAAACACCAAAACGACGTGTAACGGTCGAATTCACAGTAAACGTTCTCAGAATGACTTGAAATCACATGAAAACAATAGGAATATTATTCATGGCATGTAGAAGGAGACTGCACATCAATCAGACATGCGGTGTGCGCAGTACGACCGAATTTGTTTTTAACAGTTCAGCGCGCTCTAAAAGGGTGTGTTGGGTGGTCAAAACCAGCCGAACGACCTCAGAATGCTATAAAATCATACGAAAAACAACCATGGTTTGAATTGTAAAATGGTCGAGCAAATGAAACGTCAATCGAAGGTGTAGTTTGACCGTGGTGACCAGAAACGAATTTCCAGAGTCCTAAAATTCCAAAACAATGTGTAAAGGTCGAAATCTAAGCAAACATGCTTAGAATGACTTGAAATCACATGAAAAAGATAAGAATACTATTCGTGACATGTAGGAGGAGACGAAAAATCAATCGGACTTGCGATGTGTGCAGTAAGACCAAATATTTTTTTAACAGTTTCACGCGGTGTGCACGAAGAGCATTCTTTTTTAGACCACAAAACACTTCCCCAAGCTAAACCAAAGACTCCAAAATAAGAAACAAAATCCTAAAATGATAAAAAAAATTAAATTGGGGGTTATAAATTTTATTGCACCCATAATTTGATGTCAGGTTTAATTTTATTATATATATATTCTAACTGAATAAATATGTCTAATTTACATTTGTTTTGTTTAGTTGTTTTTTGTATCTTATTGTAGGTTTATTGAAGAAGAAGATTGAAATGGATTGGACTTGTTTGGATCATTGAAGCACGTCTATCATTTATTGTTTATGATGATCTTTATGTTTATGCTATTTGGAATTGTTTTTGTTTTTTTATTTTTACCCTGTTTTTGTTGATTGGGAACCATGAATTTTCTTTTAAAAAAAATTTATCCAAGATAGCGACCGCCATTGGCAGTCGCTATAGCTCGTCCGAGAATCAGAACTGTGACTGCCCGTGGTGGTCGCAGTAGCTCGACCGAGGATCAGGATAGAGACCACCACTGGTGGTCACTTTTGCTCGGCTGATCAATAGGTCATTGACTGCCTGGTGGTCATTGTAGGCCTATGGCGATGGGCCTAAAGTGACCCCCATTGGCGGTCGCTGAGTGGTCTCTATAGGCCATTAGCAATTGCCAATGGTGGTCGCTAATGGCTGAATTTTTACTAGTTTTATGTTTTATAGAGATGTTTCCATTGTAATAGTTGCAGTATACATTTTTTTCTTTGTCGATGCCTACTTTGAATCGAAGTCAAATATCAGAAGGGTTCTGTGAATCCTTTGAAAAATACACGAACAAGAAAACCCATAAGTTCAATATCTTAATGAATATAATCATTAATATATTTCTTCCATGGTCAAAATATTCACATTGTGATCATTATATTTTTCTATAACACATGTAAAAACAATGTCTTAACATGTGAGTTAAATTATTTTCCTTTTGTATTGAAGGATTTATGTTGGGTTCACCATTTTTTTAATAGAGATGGAAACTTTTGATGTGCTTCCTGACCACAATTTTTTGAGAAAGTATGGACCTGCTTTATAACATTTGGTTGTTGCTAGGAAATTTCTAGTGACACTTAGAAATGAATTTTGGTCAAGGGTATGGGTGTTCATTCTCATTCACACCTTTTGTGGAATAATTATTTTCTACTCTGGGACTCTATTAAAGATCTGTCATGTTCAGAAATCCTTCCCAAATTCCAGTACAAGTCTAGTTACCTCGAGAAAAAAATATGATAAAAAAAATGCATTGATGTGATCATATATATGTATTAATGGTTGTACATATTTAATTAACTATTTAGTTATGTTAGTTTGATATACGATGGTTTAAATCTAGATAGTTTGTAACTTTGGATTTTGTCTCCGTATAGGGATTTGATAATTATCATGTAATTGAGATAAGTCCTATGAAAGGTACTTCCTACTTATCCTCATGGAAGGAATAATACCCATGTAGTTTAGTTTCAATTAATGAGAATTATAGTACTTTTAAGGTAGTGTGATAGGGACCATCAAGGTTCCTCTAATGGTCTTGAAATAATGAACTAGTGACTACTAGATAAAGGATGCCTAGAAAGGGTTAGTGTGGGTCTTCCATGTGAGAGATTCTTTTTGGTTCATCCTATAAATTAGAAAATAAACAGGATAAGGTTTTATTGAGGCTTAAACCTAGTTAGAGGCTTGTATTATTTTCCTCATGTTAGGCCATGAAGAAATATTGAGAGATGATGGAATATCCCTACCCATCATTTGGGGTGTCTATGGCTCATAACTACTAAAGGATGTTACTCCTTATACAATCCAACATAATGAATTTTTATGTTCATCACCAAATAAGAAGCTAGTTTAGGTTGGAGATTTCACCAGATTGGAGGCCCATATATAGGGAAACCAAGAGGAGTATCTTGACTCATGGAATATAAGAAAACCAAGAGGAGAATCTCAAATCAAGATTCATATGAGGGAACCAATAGTAGTATCTTGAATCAACATATTTGGAAACCAATATTAGTATCTCAACTCAAGGTACGTAGAAAGAGTGTGTTATCTTATTCTCCTCACATAAGAAAAGAAAAGTATGAAAATTTGAGGGTATCAGGTTTGAACCTCAAAGTGGTGTTCTATGTATCCTATAATAATATGAATCAATGAACACGTAGTTCAAGTGATATAATTTAAGTAAATATATTATGACCATCCCACAAGGTTCAGAATTGTGTGGTTATAATGTGTACTATGTAGTTTAGATTCATACAACTAGGATTTCTATTCTCTTCTAACTTTTAACTACAACACATCTCAATTATTCTAATGGAACAATCAACTAAAACATATAATATCACTTTATTCATGCCCTATGTGAGAAAAAAGAGATAGTAAAATATCAAACATATTACCTGATAGTGCATGAAAGGGGATTGGGTGGGTCTTATGTGTTGATTATGAAAAAATGAAATGTTTGTGTCATGAAAGGGGTGAAAAGAGGAGACTGAGTAAAGATTATACAATGGTGTTTCCATTTTAGGTAGATTTTGATGTCACACATATTATTAGGTTTATATGAGGATCATTAACAAACCATTAGGATGATATCTCTTATGGGGGCATGATTTTTTGGATCCTATACCTGAGGTGGAGAGCCTTGAGGTTATTTGAGTTGGTATGAGCTAGGGAGGAGACCCAGAAAAGAGGAATAGATGTGAAGGATGTCCATTTGTTAAATTTTTTAGTGTTTCTTAAAAATGAGGGAATGTATATTATGTAATGTATAATTCACATTTTGAATAGACACCATGTGAGGGTGCCTGACTGCCTCAATTATAGACCCTTCGTAAGGGGGGAGCTCCCAAATTGGCCCTCTGGAGGTGACCTCTATGAAGTAGTCTTGTGGGGTGTCCTTTAAGAATTTATCAAGAAGGGTGGACCTTATGAAGTGACTAGATAGGGTTTCATTCAAAAAGTGGTCATGTGAGGTGGGCTTCACGACATGCCCCTACATTTGCACGTTTTTGAGGTCCCCTTATGGGCTCATGTTCATAAGGTTCCCTCATGGGCTATCCCACATGTGTTGGATTTTCATGCTATCCCTCTTGATGTGTCCTCATGGGATGGATTCTCTTTTATTTATCCATGAGATATTACATTTATTATAACTTATGAATTCTCTTCATGAGATCATTATTCTAAGAATAGAAACTCATTGATCTCCTTGCATGTATTTATATCTTCATATGTTTGGGGTGGCGTCATTATTGAAATAAAACCTTGTAATTTCTAGTCAAATACTGGTGACTTGATTCCCAAATAGGGACATATGGATATGAATCATGGACATGAAGGGAGTGTAAATAGGTACCATGTGAGGTTATAAAAATTACTTATCTAGAAGAATGAGGGGAATCTATGAGGTCTATTTCTCTGTGTGGTGATCCTATAAAATAAGGCTACAACATCATATCATTGTAAGGAAAATATATGGTTTCATATAAAAATATACTTTGAAAACGTGAGGGGAATTAGTGAATCCACTTCTTAGTTCAATAATGTCTTGATATTGGAAAATTTCCGGTGTTAGTTTCTTTGAAGGGTTTTCAAATTAATGGGGCTACCTCATGGTTCCATTTACTTGTGAGGTTCTATACTTTGCAGTGCATCACATGTACTTTGAGAGGGTTTAATTTTTCTCTATGAACACCTTTAATGCGCTTACCTACTCCATTTAGACTTAACTCCTATTTTAAAATTCAAAAGTCTCAATACTAGTTTACATTATATTGTACAGAATGAAAACTACAGAAAGACAAAATTTTCAACTCGACACCTAAACACAATGTTACCCGCTAATCTATCATAAATAATTAACCAACCAACTATTTGGGTTGAATGAGAGCAGGGACCTCTGCCCCAGAAGAATATTCAAGCTTTAGTGGGAGTGTCCAATTTAATATTGGTAAATATTTTTATATTTTGGAGAACATTACTATAATATAAAATGATATATAAGATTTTATGGGTATTATAGTTGTATGTTTACAAGTATGTAGACATCCTCCCAAATCTTCTCAACTGATGGATCCCCCAATCTAACACCTTCAATTTGGCGTATGGATAGGTGGGGATTAGTATTTGGGATTTATACAAAAATTTCCAAGGAACCAATACTCATAGATATGTACAATGAAATTATCTTGGCCAAATCTTCCTAGGTGGTATTGATCATATGCCACCAATAGGACCAGAACTTCGAAAGGAATTTGAGAAGGCTTCTCAGGAGGGGCCCAAGGGCAAAAATGATATCAAATTTTAGATTTGTATGAAAATATACCTAATGAATAATTTTTAAGGGACAAACTTACATTTCCTCAAGGTATTATCCATGATATATAATAAGGGAGGCATGAGAACATACATGCCTAAAATATATTAAGGAAAGTATGAAGGGTGGGGATACATATTCAATAGGGTCACGAATTCTTGAGTTCATATTGCTAGATTCCTAGCTATATCTCCCTGAGGATATATGATTCCCATCTATGATTCACAAATTGGCATGATAATAAGTACTTATTTTATGGTGACATGCCTAGAGATTGAGAACCTAAGTCCTATTAGTTTTAAAGTTCCAATTCTAGCCAAGATATATAGATTCTTGCTACATGTCTATCAAGGGAAGTCAATTTTTCAAAACTCAATGTAATTACATGAACTTATTATATTGATAGTATAAAATTTTAAGACATACTAACTTTATAACACTCTTGAGATTCTATGGTGAAATTTCAATACTTTTATTTTGGCTATCTCCGAAACCTGAGCACCCTTAATGTATAGGGTTAAAGTCAACAAAAATCTAGGTAAAAACTCAGAGTTCAACTTATTTCCATATGGTGAGGCCATAAATGAGGTAGTCATTGATGATGTTCAGGGGGGATATGAGCAATGATCATACATCATGTTCATGTGTGACTATATTTTATCAGCACAGATCAATTTATAAATCAACTTCGTTGTCCACACACCATACTAGTTTTCTCTCAAGATCGGGTGCATAAAAAAATGGGTCTTAAAATAATTCAAGTATACTTGAATGGAGTGAAATCCTATTGTTTAGAGGCATCCATAGACTATAATGAATTTATAGGAAACTAGTTTTAAGACCAACCAACCTTACTCATACACCAGTATAGTGTTGATGTTTGATTTTATTGATTTGTGGACTTTTTCTTATCCTCATAATAGGTTATCTTAGATATTTTCTAGGTACTAGTAATAATTTTGATAAGAAAATGATAAGGAATAAGAATTCATATGATCTTATTAGTATGGAATACCGTTATCTTAAGTCCCAAATCCTACCACACCCATCTCTATGTGACTGATTAGATTTATACATGGACACCGGTTTCAGTTCATAGGACCCCTAGTATGACCCACTAGTGTGCATTGACTAACTTTACACAACCTTTTCACCCATGTCCTGATTTTTTAAATAAATAGAACCCGAGGTGTCCAAATTTGAATATTTTTAGAGAATATGAATAGACTCTTCGAGATCCATTCACCCTAGTCTCTAAACCCCATTTTAGGTATTATTTTATGCCTAAAATAAAAGTAAATTAACCAACTAATAATGGTAGTTGTGTCACCCAAGGTTTTGAACCTTTATAACCTTCATGGATGACCATTTAACCCCTAACTCTTCAAAAAATAGAGTGAAGGACCCGTATTGAGTGACATACTATGGAATCATTCATATAAAGGAACCCATTGAGACCCCTACCCACTTGAGTAATTTTTTTTTCTATTTTCCATTATAGGGATGACCAATTAACTTATCCATGCACTAGGGATTAACTGAACCCACTTTGCTAAGACCTATACTAGGTTGAATCATGACCAATTCTTCTTAATACTAATAAAGGTTTAATCTAATCCTGTTCTATTATCTTAGTAATAGTGAAAAGTTGGGGAAATTCATACTAATCTAGTTTAATTATCCATATACTAGGTCTTAGCTAATCTAATTCTCCCAAATCTCAATTATAATGAAGTTAATTCAATTTTATAAGCCCTCCACGAGGGAGAAGAAGAGATAGATTTCCCTATTCAAAAACTTGGGTGAAGATTTTCCAATATGTTTATCCCTATATTGGGGAAAACCTAAACCAATTCTCCATAATCCCAGAATAGATAATAGTTAATGTTTCCACAAGATATATGAAAGATATACAATATGTGGGGGTGAATTTTAGTTTTTTGAACTTTTGAAAAAAAATCACCACCTCATATTAATAGAAAAATGAAAGCATGAATAAAAACATTTTGAATATGGTTATTTTGATAAGAAAAATGATATTATTTCAATAGAATTAGAAATAAATTTACTAGTAATTTTTTTATAAATAGAAACATATACACAATGAAAAACAAAAACTTGCATAAAAGAACATCCAACACCTCAAATGAGTGAGGTATTTTATTTAACCAAAATTGGAAAGGAAGTGTGTAAAAATAAATTTAGGAACCCCAATCATAAAACTATTTGAAGGTATATCTTTAAAAACCCGATAGGCCCTCCAAAAGCATGATAGGAAAACTAATTTCTTCTTATGGAATCCTTTATTATCACCTAATTGGAATGGATTATGTATTCCTTATAGAATCCCCTAATATGACTTGATCAAAATGGATTATTTCCTATTTTTAGAAGCTCATGGAATCACCTGATTAGAATGAATTTTTCAACTTAACATTAGCATCACTTGATCTCCTAGATTTCAATAGAAACAGAGACAATGAAAAGAACATAAAATAATTTACAAGGGATCCTCACACTAGAATTCTATTTAGAATAAAATATTTGAAAAGATTATAAAAGAAAGTACTCTTGGATACAAGAAGTTTTTATTTCAAAACATAATGAACCTTCATATAAATTTTCATAATCCTATTATCTATAACATAGAGGTATTGATGAAATTAACAGATATAAGTTATAACTAACTTCAATTTTTGATATCCACGATTCTCAAGTTTATTTGAAATTGAACTGTCATAATCAGTATCATCATCTGATGAATTTATTATCAATCTACTTCTATCGATGATGTTGTAAAACCCCACTACAATGCTCCTTACAAAAATAATAATATAAATAAACTTCATTAGAAACAATTATGTTAATAAAATATTCAAAAATCACTCCTACCTTTCTTTCTAATAAACTTAATCTTGGAAATTTTCTTATAATGAAAGTAAGGAAAATAATAATGATTATTCAAGGAACATAAAACATAGTAAAACTTACTCTTGAAAATGAATAATAAGATAAATAAAAAAGTTATGTATTGGGATTTTAAAAAATAGCACATAAAAAAATTGTTCAACCTAATAATATCCTCCTTTATGACTAGAAAAAGGAACAAGAACAAATAGAAAATAGAAATACTTAATATTAAGAATGAACTAACACATAATTTCAACCCTATCCCTTTTTCTTACTCTCACTTTGTAAAAAAATATGTACTCTAAATTTGTTCCACTTTTTGTTTTCTGAAACTAAAAAAAGAGTAGTAAAACTTGAAAGTAATAAGCTTTGAAAAAAGTCTCGACAAAACCTCTTTATAAGACAATGTGAAACATAATATAGACATATAAATAATCCAGAAAAAAACATCAATCCACATATCAAACCAATAAAACTGATTTTATTCAAAGATCTTAGAATCCCTTGATCATCAAAATAAAAAAAATTCTTCATTCCTTTAAAAACAAATCAATCTCACCAGATCAATATGACTTCTATCTTCAATAATCAATCCCATAATCTCAGCTGATAAGAATAAATTATATCCCCATAACCTTAGGATCACCAGATCTCACATATCAGAATAACAACAAGGACAATGAAAAGAGATTTAGAAAATTTACAATGTATCCTCACACATGGATTATATTAAGAAGAAAACATTCTGAAAATATTACCAAAGTAATAATTTAAGTAAATGAAAAGTTCTGGTCTTCAAAACAAAATCAGACTTTTGATAGGTTTTCTTCACCATGTTCTCATTAACCTCAAGCTCGCAATGCTATTTATAGATGTAAGATCTAACTAACTACAATGTAATTTTTTTATTGGGTTCATTTATAAAGAAATTGAAAGAATCGGTATCACCTATATATGAATTTAATATCATTCTTCATCTACTGATGAAGTTACATGATGCCTCTATTACACTCCTTCTAAGAAAAAACCCAAAGAAACTTATTTTTAAACATTTATGTGAATAAAATAATAAAAACATACTTAAACATTTCCTTCCATTAAAAGTACACATGGAAAGGGTGTTCCAATCAATGTAAATAAAAGAATAAGTACACTTCAAGGAACTTAAAACATTGTAAAACTTAAATTTGAAAACCAATCATAAGATATAGAAAAAAGAAATAAAGATTTGTATTTCACTTTTCATTAGTAGTGTAAAAAGAATCATTTTGACCAAATAATCTACCCATTTTTGAAAACCACAAGAAACAATAATAAAGGGAAAATAAAAATACTTAATCTTAAAAAATTAAAAAATATAATTACAAAACTCTCACCTTTTCTTTCACCACTTGTGTAAAAAAATGTTTCCCTACTTTCCTCGCTTTGTGTGTTTCAAAAAGAATACAAGAGTACTAGAACTTGACAGTAATAAATCCTGAAAAACATCTTCATAAAACTATTAAATAATATAACAATAAACATAACATGGATATATAAAGAACCCAAAAAAAAATGTTCACCCACATATTAAATAAATTTTTAAATTTTTACAAATAAGAAAATCTAAAAAAAATTAATCCTCCTTAGAAAATTTATTAATTATATGCTTCATTTTATTTAAATCCTTCTCCATATTATTAATCTTGAAATCTTATAACTTATGTTTCTACTTAAAATCGTTTATATATTCATCTTGTTTCATTGAATTAGATTTTATATCATCGACTAACCTATTATATTCTCACACTTAAAATATGTTTCTTTCAGTTAACATAAAAAGGATCTTTTAGTAATTTTTGGTTTCATCAACTGGTTCATAAAAATACATTATATCTATTAATGAATAATTTACCCACTTAATAACACTTTTAAAATTCATTGAGTCTATAGAAAATTTTTTTCATGAGATTAATAAAGATTTTTTTGTTCATATAACATATTCAATGATCTAATATTGACATTTTATATCTTGAACATGGATGATCTGCTACATAATTAACTTGAAATGTTCTTAGAAATATAGAAATATATCCAACATCCCATAAATCTTTTAAATCAATTCATTGAAGTAAATCATCTATATCTCTATCCTTTTAGACTTATTATACATAATTGTGTTAGTAGAATTATCAAACACTTATGGATATGGTGTTTTTTAAATTCTCAAATTTAGATATTCCCTGGGACTTTCAACCATCAATGGTGAAATCTATTCAACATTAAAATAAACATCTTTTCCTTTATCTTACTTCATATTAAATTTAGTTTTTCTATCCTAATGATTTATTTTTTGGATCTTTATCCTTTTGAAATAATAGAATCTTTTTCAGATTTTTTTAATAAGGTGTGGTTTTCAACATAGAAGTATATATAAAATATTACTTCAGAGAAGTATATATCTGTACTAAATTTTTCTTTGAATGTCCAACTTCACCATATTATTTAACTATAACTCTATATCTTGGATGATTTTCAACTTCTTCTTCCTTACAAACTTACAAATGAGGTGAAGGATCAACAACACCATGCTCTCTAATTGATATTCCTGTAATAAAATACTATGAAACTTGGGATTATTTCTCTTTTTCCAACTACATATAACCTCTTTATATATTCATTAATAATTTTTCCAAATTTATCTTCAGATCCAAAGTGTTAGTTTTATTATGACCATGATGAGGTTCACCCTCCTTTTATTATTTCTTTTTCTTTATAAAATATTCAAAATATTTATTAATTTTGGTCTTAACTTTATTCCTTATAAGATCAAGAGATTTTTGAGTGGCTTGTAGTTCTTTTATTTTTTCTTCAAATTTCCTTCTTAGAGAATAAAGAAACTCTTATGAAGATTCCTTATATTATTTCTCCACTAATTAATTTTTAAAAATATCATAAAATAACATCATTTTTTAGACAATTTCTTCTCCAAAAAATATTATGTTTCTCTAACTATAGAAGCTTAAAAATTACCCTTGTATGAAATATTGGGTAAGGAAGAAACTAAAACTTAATAATCCCAAAATGAATTTCTTTAATATAATTCTAGATAAAAAAAAAATATTAAAATTCTCCATGTTGCAAAATAAGTATAAGATATAAATATTGGAAAAGATTTATTATTTATGGAATATGTTTTTTCAAATAAATATAATTTTTTCAATAACTTTCATTACATGCAACACCAAGTTTTAATGAACTAGAATATATTATTAATATTATTATTTAAACATAATCATTATAAAACAGCTATTAAACTTGAAAGTATGAATAATAATACCCAATTTAGTTTAAAAATTTATTATGGTTTTATATGAAGAAAATATATTTATAAAAACATTTATAATTTTTAATAATTTATTTATATTCTTTGAAATTTTTTTTCTCAAACAAATGTTTTTATTACTATTTTTGAACAAATAATAAAATTATTTTTTCCCTTTTAGAAAATTTATCTAAAAAAATTAAATTCATTTTTGGAATTAACATGTCAAAATTCTATTAGGGTGAATTGTTTTTATCTTTTTCTAAAATTGTTATTTTTTTAATTAATAATGAAAATGTTGACTTTTATTAACAATTTCCTCTTTGTTTAAAGAATTTACAAGTTATGTTTTGTTTTAAGGTGGTTTTAAAAGTAAAATTAGTTCAATTTAATCATAATTAATCCAATTTAGGTAATTTAATTCAATTTCATATTTATTTTTTATATTAAATTTTTTATTTTATGAAAAAAATTTCATTGGAAAGCTGTTTTTCATCGTGTCTACAAGTTTAATTTTAAATTTAATCTTTCCACTTATATGAATTGAATTTTGAAAATTGTATTCTATATTTGGAATCAGAATAATTAATATTATTTAATAATTTCAACTTAATTTTTAGTAATAATTAATAATAAATAGAATAAAAATTAATCACTATGGCTAAGGTTAAATATAACGACCCATACTTTACAAACATTATTATTACTTAAAAATTTAAGCACACTTATTACAACATATAACAAAACCACAATAGGACTGTATAAGTATAGTGTCTTTAGAAACTGAGAAACATAAACAACTGGTTCATAAAGCATCTACATTGTCTCCCATTTATTTCATCATATCTAGAATCCCTTTTTGGAATATCCTACTTAATACCCTTATTCCTGACCTGGGGAAAAAAAATACATACAAAAGGGTGAGCTAAAATGCTCAGTAAGGGTAAACAAAAGAAATATGAATCACATCATATTCATAAGAACATAACATTTTGGAAATCATAACCTGCAAAAGAGATCATAATATCATAACATGGGATAAAACTTGGTAGTGAAATGTCATCCCTAGAATAATAACATGAAACTTTGTGTCATACACACATAATCATAAAGAATCATTTCTTCGTATTCAATACTCGTTGCAAAGACTATCTTAGCGGACAAAGTCCACTTCGGAATTGAGTTCACTCCTCGTTTCAGTCCTGTATCACTGAACCAGATTAACCTGCTATTCTAGCCATGTCTATCTCATTAGATATAAATATTTACCCAATGAATTGGAGGGATATATAGGTCCCACCCATCTCATAATGATACCATTCTTATGTGTGCCACAAGATCATAAATCATACATCATAGAATAACCCATGTAATAAAAATGGGAATCTTAATCATCATGCCATCATAACATAAATCATATAAGATAAAAGGACTTCATAAAAATAATTCCATCATAATAAAATCAATGTAACAATTGGGATAGAAATAGAACCATATATTACCTTAGATGGAAAATAAATTTGAAAAAACACTTGAACTCCATTATTGAGGAAAATATCCTTTCTACTTCAAAAACATTTTTCCTTTCTTAACATGTCATACAATTTTAAACTAAAAAAAGTTGATTAAAAATAAACTTGAAAACTTGTAAATTAAGCTTCATGGAAATAATTTTCTAAAAATCTATTCATGCCGTATAAGTTAAAGAAAAACATTCTTCTCGTACTTTGGCCGGAAAAGTCAAAAAGTACCTCATACTAAAAACGAAAAAAGATTCCTTTCATATCATTTACTAAAAAATAAAATAAGGGTAAAATTGGATTTAAACAATTATTGGAGGATATAAATAATATTACATATTGAGGAAACATGGATGTGGATGATAAATATTCCCCAGTAAATTCTGAAGTATAAACAATCTTGGATAAAAATGAGATTGCGTGATTTTCCCTTACCTTAGGTCCGATTTTCTTCATATGTGTCCAAAACTCCTGTATAATGATTTAAATAATGTTATTGACTTATTACATAATGATGGTCATATTCTTATCTTCTTATTAGTAATATTTCATTGTTACTTGTTATTCGGGTGTTTATTGCTTTTTGTTCTTATGCGTGTTTTGTCGAATAAATTCTTATTCTTCTTTTTAGGTTATAAATAACTCATTTCCAGAATGGTATTAGTGTAATATATATCATATTTATTCATTCAATTCATTTATATAATCATTATGCAATGAAGATCATGTAGAACTAGTCACATCACATCGTGGAGACGGTAGGCCGTACGTACGTACGAGCGATGATATCGTTGCCATGATCGTGGAATTGAATTGAAGTGTATGTATACTATTTCATAATCAATATCACTTTACAATATTCATATATATTTATTCTTTACACCATTATACCCATCCAATTAAAGTGGTGGTGGAAAACAGATTACACCACGGCGTGGAGACGGTATTCCGTACGTACGCACATATGGTGATTTCATTTTTCATATGATAGATAGAAGGTGAAATAGGTTTGTTTCATATTTATAATAACATATCAGTATATGAGTGATAGTGATGTTAATTCTTAACAATGAAACAACTAAAGAAGAGGAAGTACAAGAAGAAATAAAGTTGAAATAATCGGTAATGGACATCACCTCTTCTTTGAAGCGCCTCTTCTTAACATCCTCTTAGGGCACTAAAGATGGTCTTTGAAGAAGACCAGGACATCTAGGATGTTTCTAGGGAAGTGGAGAATAGAAATTGGCAGGGTTTGGTTGAGCTTGGAGGCTCAAAGTGGTGTGAGGAGGAGAGGGAGGAGGTGCCCTTTTATAAGGTGATGCACTAGGGTGTATTAATCACTTATCAAGATTCTCTTGGAGTTTCTTCTTCAATTCCTGCAACTCAATTGGAGCCATTCTATAAGGTGTCTTTGAAATAGGCATAGCACTCGGTATGAGTTCTATTGAAAACTCAACTTCATGATTTGGTGGAAGACCTGGAAATTCCTCCAGAAAGACATCATCAAACTCCCATACAATGGGCATATTCTTAATCGTGAGTTTATCTCCAACAATTTGAGATAAATAACCTTCATTTAGTGGAATCAAGACCCATAAGATGGAAGAAATTTCCACTGGAAGGTTACGTTCATCCTTGCATCGATAGACGATCATAGATTGATATGGAATATGAAATGTGACTTCCCTTATTTGGAAATTGATATGAGATCCATTTAAAGAACGCCAATACATTCCAATAATCACATCAAATTCCACTATAGGAAGGATCACAAGATTTTCCGGAAGCACTTTCCCACAATCTTCAATCGGAGAATAATTATTAACTTTTGATGCGGCTATTGTGCCATTAGGGGTTGTCACTGCTAACTCATCATCTAATTGTTGAGTTAATATAGTGATACCCTTTGAAAATTCTTTAGATATAAAAGAGTTGGTGGATCTAGAATCAAATAAAACATTTTCTACTTTAGAGTGGATGGTAAGTGTACCTTTCACCACTTTGTTATCGTACATCACATCGCTGATAGAAATTGCATGTGACTTTCCTTTGTCTTTAGCCTTAAGAGTTTGTTGACGTCAATCATCATCAACAACCCTTGGATTAGGGCATTGATTAGCATAAAGCCCCATTTCCTTGCACTTGTAACATTGAAGTGTAGGAGGTGCACTCTGTGTAGCCTTTTCTTTGTTCGCATCACTAGACATCTTCTTCCCATCATTGCGACATTCAAATTCCCGATGACCTTCTTTTCCACATTTGAAACATTGACTTGTCCCTTTAAGACAACTCCCTCCATGTTTCCTTCCACACTTTGAGCATAAGGGAAACTCATTTTATTTTCTGGGTACTCTTTAGATTTCCCTTTGAATCCCATTTTCCTTTTCTTATCAAATGCATATGACTGATGGGTTACTCCAATCTCCATCTCAATCTTGAGAGAACATCAAATGATTTCCTCGTAGCAATTGAAGTCCCTTATGGATAACGCCCTTCGAGGACTTGGTTTTAAGCCACTAAAGAATCGATCAATCTTACTCTCAGGTTGGATAATAATTCTGGAAGCGTACCTTGCAAGTCTTGTAAAATTTGCTTCACAGGTACCAATAGATTCATCATCCTTTTGCTTCAGTTCAAGAAACTCCTTCTCCATATTTGTTCTAAGAATATGAGGGAAGTACTTATTAAAAAATAAGTTCTTGAACTTGTCCCATTCCATGGACTCAATTTCATCTCTTGGCCTCGTATTCTTGATAACATTCCATCATTGATCAGCTTCACCTTCCAAATGATATACTACAAAGATGACTTTATCATGTTCAAAACATAGAAAAACTGAAAATATCTTTTCAGTAGTACTTATCCATTGTTTAGCAACTAATGGATTAGTTGACCCGCTAAATGAGGGTGGACACTGCCTCATGATGGATTCAACAGATTTTTTCTCCTTCCTTTGCTTGTTTGGAAGCCCTGCATGATTCATGGCTTGAGAAAGTTGTGTGAGCATGGCTACAAGATTTTTCATTCCAGCTCCCATAATGTTTGGTTGCATAGGGGGACAATCATTGCATTGCCCATCACATTCCACATTAACACAGTTCCTTCGGGTTCCAGCCATTAACTAAAACCAAGAAGAATAGTGTGAACAACACAAATTATAATAGGAAAACCACATAATCAAGAATAAAATTTCACACTTAAGGTCTTATCATAGGATATTCATGGCCATTTCTAAAACATTAAGATTGTGTTCTATACTTAGACATTTCCTTAGGGTTCTTACTAAGGCTTTCACATCCTAGTTTCCAAAGGTTGACTATACCTTTCCTTTGATACCAACTATAACGACCAATAATTTACATACATTGTTATTACTTCAAAAGAGATCATAATATCATAACATGGGATAAAATCATGGTAGTGAAGTGTAATCCCAATAATAATAACATGAAACTTTGTGTCATACACACATAATCATAGAGAATCACATCTTAGTAGTCAATACTCACTGCCAAGACTATCTTAGCGGACAAAGTCCATTTCTGAACAGAGTTCACTCCTCGTTTCAGTCCTATATCACTGAACCGGATTAACCTACCATTCCAGCCATGTCTATATCATGAGATATAAATCTTTACCCAATGAATTGAATATAGATATAGGTCCCACCCATATCATAATGATACCATTATTATGTGTGCCACAAGATCATAAATCATACATCATAGCATAACCCATGTAATAAAAATGGGATTATTAATCATCATGCCATCATAACATAAATCATATAAGATAAAAAGACTTCACAAAAATAATTCCATCATAATCAAATCAATGTAACAATAGGGATAGAAACAGAACCCTATATTATCATAGATGGAAAATAATTTTGATAAAACACTTGAACTCCATTGTTTGGAAAATATCCTTTATACATCAAATTTTTTTCCCTTCTTAACATGTCATAAAATTGTAAACTAAAAGAAGTTGATTAAAAATAAACATGAAAATTTATAAAGGAAGTTTCATAGAAATAATGTTCTAAAAATCCATTCATTCCATATAAGTTAAAGAAAAACATTCTTCTCGTACTTTGGCCGGGAAAGTCAAAAAGTACCTCGTACTAAAATCAACAAAAGATTCCTTTCATATATTTTACTAAAAACTCACCGAAGTGTAAAATTGGATTTAAACAATTTTAGGAGGATAGAAATAATATTACATATTGAGGAAACATAGATGTGGATGATAAATATTCCCTAGTAAATTCTGAAGTATAAACAATCTCGAATAAAAATGAGATTGGGAGATTTTCCCTTACCTTAGGTCCAATTTGCTTCGTACGTGTCCAAACCTCCTATATATTGATTTAAATAATGTTACGGACTTATTCCACAATTATGGTCATATTCTTAGCTTATTATTAGTAATATTTCATTGTTACTTGTTATTTGGGTGTTTATTGCTTTTTGTTCTTACGCGTGTTTTGTCGAATAAATACTTATTCTCCATTTTAGGTTATAGATACATAATTTCCATAATGGTATTAGTGTAATATATATCATATTTATTCATTCAATTCATTTATATAATCATTATGAAATGAAGATCATGTAGAACGAGTCGCATCACATCGTGGAGACGGTAGGCCGTACGTACACACGAGCGATGATATAATTCCCATGATTGTGGAATTGTATTGAAGTGTATGTATACTATTTCATAATCAATATCACTTTACAATATTTATATATAGTTATTCTTTACACCATTATACCCATTCAAGTAAGGTGGTGGTGGAAAACAGATTACACCACGGTGTGGAGACGGTATTCCGTACGTACGCACGCGTGGTGATTTTGTTTTCCGTAGGATGGATATAAGGTGAATTAGGGTTGTTTAATATTTATAATAACATATCAGTATATGAGTGATACTTATGTTATTACTTCATAATGAAACAAATAAAGAAGAGGAAGTAGAAGAAGAAATAAAGTTGAAATAATCAGTAACAGACATTACCTATTCTTTGAAGCGCCTCTTCTTAACCTCCTCTTAGGGAACTAAAGATGCTATTTGAAGAAGGCCAGGACATCTAGGATTCTTCTAGGGAAGTGTATAAGAGAAATTGGCAGGGTTTGGCTGATCTTGAAGGCACAAAGTGGTGTGAGGAGGAGAGGGAGGATGTACCCTTTTATAAGGGAGGAGAGGGGCACCTTAGGAAACAATTAAAATATTATTTTATTATAAAGTCATATTCGGTTTTTAATAACTCCAAATTGATTTATTTAAAAGCTAATATGGGGATGGGTCAAAATACTCTCAAAAAATAAATTTTAGACAAGTTTAGTTTACTATTTTAACCTTATCATTTAGATTTAACTCTAAGTTAAATAATTTAACTTTTACCGTGTCTTCTTGTTTTCTTACACTATATGGTTAATAAACTTACTATAACAATACAAAATATCCCCAAGTGGTTAATTATTAATATATATAACCTTTTCTAAGTCATTTGACCGAAATTTATATTTTTAGGAATAAAATAACAATTAATAATATAATACTTGTTTTAAAAACTATTTTATGTCAATTTTGACACTATTTGTTGATTGATTTTTGTGAAAATCATAAAAGCATTATTAGTTCTAAATAAGTTACTCAAATGAATAAAAATACGTCATATTAACCTATAAAATTAGTTTAATTCTTAAAAAGTCTCAAATTACATTTATTTGGGTATTCATAATATCAATTATGTTAATATTCCCTTAATAATGTAATTACTGCATCATCATTGTGTCATAAATAAATTAAATTATTTAAGATATAAAAATTATAAATAAAATACCATTATGTATGAAATATTTTTATATTTCTAATGAATATTTATATATGAATTTATCTTATTTATAACCCTATATTAAAAATGTTTTAGTTATTAAACTTTGATTTTAATTATTTTAACCCTTCTTTAAATAAAATAATATTAAATATCCTAATCTAATCCAAGTGGAACTAAATGGTCATATTTTATTCATAAAGTTATTTTTGGTCAAATTAAACTTATCCAATATAATTAGGAAATGTGTTAGGGTAATAATAATATCATCTTTACCCTTAATTACCCTATTTACTTTTAACCGTGGTAAATAAGAGTAAAAATTTACTATTCAACAAACATTATTTTTTTCTTATTGAACCACATTTTAATCATTGATATTAATCGTGTCTCTTGGATTTCAAAATTCCACTCATAGAAGCGGTAAAATTATGTTTTATGTAAATTTTCAAACTCTCCTATGAGGTGGGTAAAAGACAGTGAAAAGTTCAATAAAATTTTTATATATCTAAAATTATTATAAAATGATTCCAAGGAATTAATTTGAACTTATATAGGTATTATGTATCAATTATGACGTAAAATAAATTTAAATAAAATAAATAATTATTTAAATAAAAAGTCGGTTTTTAAATAGTAACTCTGTGTTTTCACTATTTATCAAAAATTGAATGTTTTCAGAAAAATACCAAAAATTCACCCTAAGCTAATTTCGATATTACAAATCAAAAAATGAAGTCCATTTTGAAAGATAAAATTTATAAAATTTCAAAAAGTGGGTATTACTATTCATAATGGCTGGTTTTAATAATAACATATCGTTGTTTAGTGAAACTCGGTATTACATACAACGCAAGCTACCGAGGAAGGTCATGATTGTGTGTAAATCAATCCAAGATAGTGTTGTGTGTAGTGAAAGATTCCTTTGATGATGTATATAACATAATAACAAAATATTTCTCATAAAAATCTCGGGTGTTACATTAAAATTGGTTTATCGAGGATTAAAATAAAATGATAAAGTTTAAAATGACCTAAAACCATTTAAAAATACTATTTTATGGACATATTTACACCTTATATAATATAAGTTTTTATAATTATCCATTTTGGATCCTTGTGTAAATTGTAAAACATGGGTATAAACTTTTCTTTAAAAAATTTCCAAGTGTGACCTCTCCTCTACTTATAAAAGGGAACCCCATCTACTCTCTTATTTACACTTATAAATACTTTTTTTCATCTAGTAAGTACTAATATATCTTTATTAATTAAATCCACACATCCTAGAAGACTTATTTTTATTAATTAACCTCTACTATGATGGATTTTGGTGCTAACCTATGGAGGTTTCCCGTAGTAGAGGTATGGTTCTTAACTGAGTGTTTTTATATTATTTTTTGTTCCACCTTCTTAAAATATTATTATACTATTATGATGTAATAAAATCTGTATGTGACATATAATTATAGGTTATTATATAAGTTTTATGACCTTTATAAATCTATTCCTCCATCAAACGGGAAACGAAACCATCATTCATGTGTGCGGCGAACTGACACATCGGAAACCGATGTAATTATTTTTCCATCACCACCGCTCAAGGATTGATATAATAATAGATTTTACATATTTAAATCATATTTATAAAATAATTATACTTATTTAATTATAATATCACATCTAACTTCTTTGTTTTCAATCCTTTGTAAAATGATAACGTCGCTCGTGCGTATGTGTGGACTATCACCTCCACAAAGTGATGTGGCATGTTTTTTAATTTCAGTTAAAAATAAACGGTAATAAGGGTATAGGTAATGGATATATATTATATATATTATATAAAAATGATTTTGTAATGTTGAATTAATATTTTATTTTATTTCTTTCAATCTATCGATAAAATGAAAACAACATTCATGCCTATGTATGACGTACCATCTCCATGAAAATGTAATTCATTTTATATCTATAAATTTTAGGGATTAATATAAATACATATATAATGAATATATATTATATTTATATAAATTTTAAAATTTTGGATATGAGGTAACTATGATAAAACTAAAATGATTAAAAATACCAAACCAAAACATACATGAAAAACGAAGTAGTTATTACCCAAAATATGATTTTAACAAAAAAATTGTTAATAAATGGGTAATAAAAGGATATTATGTAAATAATATATGGTATAATATATATGAGTATGGTTCTAGATATATTCATAATAAACCAATATATATTATACATGAGGTTTTAATGTGTACAAATAAAGGAGAGACTTGATGTAAAAGATTTCTCATCTATCTTTTATTTCTAGGAGACATATACCATATTCACCACATGTTTATTTTGCATGGTATGTATAACTACCATTTGAAATTTTATATCATGAATATAATTATTTTAATGATGTTTAAAATTTCATTTTATTTTATTCTTTAATGGGTCTTACGATTCAAAAGTTTCCAAAGTGGTTAGGGGATTTTGGTCTCCCTTTTATTTCCATGGGACACATGACTTATTCTCCACTTATTTATTTTGTGTGGTGTGTATAATGTTCTTAAATATATTTTATTATTATTATATGAAAAATTATTGGATATAAATATCCATATATGGTTATTTATTTCATGGTTCTAATGATACAAAAGTTGCTAAAGTGGTAAGGGTATTATGTTACAACCTCAATGTTTATCGGAGTTGTTTATAATTAAGTTATGATGATGAAATATTATTATCTATCTCTAAATAAACTCATGACTTTTATTATCCTATTTTTATTTATATATAATAAATTATTTCCTTTAATTTTATTGACTTATTTACTCAAGATACCCCAAATATTTTTTTAGAAAAATTAACTTTATTTCTCTCTTTGGTCAAAAATAATTTTTATTCCATGTCCATGTTTTCTAAAAGTTTTATTAAAAATGAATTTTAAATTATTCAATAATTTTTTAATGAAAATTTTACCCATGTTTTACTTTTTATTAAATGGTTTAAATAGAATCTTCATATCATATTCCGAACAAGTCCCTTTTAACTTTTTACCAAAAATTTTAATGGAATATTCATTTAAACCTATACGCCATGAATGATATTTTACACCATCATGACCACTAAATTATTAAATGTTCTTTTAAAAATTTCAAAAGTTATTTTCTATTTATTTTTCATTTTTAAAAATTTATATTTTAAATAACTATTTTCAAAATGGAAATTTTATTCTTCTCAAGAAACATTCCAAGTGATATTTAAAAGTAGTTTTCAATATATGATGACATCCTTTGATTTTATATAAGATTTACTGGGGATAAGGTCCAATTATACCATCCTTATTCTTTCTCTAGATGGTATATTATTACAATAGAAATATGTTTATAAATAATGTTCCTTTTCCATGGGTCATACTATGATAAATTGATGAAATGATAATGAAACCAATTTCTCTTCCACAAGTTATGCTATGATCAAATGTCTATTAAACCCGTCTATTTTCTTGGGTTTAGATATGATGAATATTTTATGATCTGATCGCACACGTATGTCTAATTTTCATTTTCAGATGGGTGGAAAATATACAACCTTCCAATTCATTCTGTAAATATTGATATCTCATGGGATAAACTAGACTAGAATGGGGAGTAAACCTAGTTTAGTATGTTCTTATAGATCCTATTCTTTTATTACTTTATGATTCATGTCTTATGAAATACCAATATTAATTCAATGAATCAATTTTATGATCTATGATATACATGGTATGGTTTTTAAATGTTACTTTTAGGTTCTTATCCCCTTATGATCATGTTATTTTAATATCTACATTGTTACGCTTACAGAGAATATGAGATCACCCTTTCTTATGTTTCCTTTACCCAAGTTATGAAGAAAGATACTATGTATAATTTTTCTAATAAGGGTGCTTGTTATGAATAACTTAGTTGGAGATTATATAGTTCACTTATTAACAAGTTGTTTATATATCCAAGTTTCTAAAGTTATTAGACCTAAATGACTATGGAATGGATCATTATGTTATATAATGAATATTCATATATTAATATTTTATATCTATGAATGAAAAGTGTGGGACAGTATAGTTATAATCAGAGAAAGGTTTAGTTAAACTATTATAAACTCTAATGAGAAAACATTAATGATATCCCTTGGGATATGTCTAAGGATATGTCTAATAATAATTCTAATTATATGCCAAAATATAGGAAAATTACCTAGAATTTTGGATAAGGATTAAGTGATTGTTTTCTAAGTAATTATATTATTTTCTAGATATTACATGTTGTTTTGGCTCTACTATAGTTTTACCTAGGTGAAATAACTCTGAAAAGGGTGAATTGGGATTTGACTCATTCATCACCTGATAAAAGATAACAAACCTTACCAAACAGCTAGTTTTTCACTCCTTGGGGATATATTTTGGAAATTCAAAAAATATTTATGAACAATCATAAAGGATTTTTATAGATGATGATAATGAATTACCTATTTAATACTAAATGTGGTATATATTGAAAAGAAGGTATCGTGTTTTAGACATCCAATAAATAAATTTTCATGATTATTTGCTTTACCAATATGATTATTGTTCCTCACACTATGTTTTTTTGTTTTAGTCGATGGATGAAACCTGAATGAAACTTGTTTATAGAAATGATATACAATATTCAATGTTTTTAGTCTTGAGAAACCAAATTTTATGGGATCTGGAATAAAAAATATCATTTCTATGATCACAAAAATTTCACAATTTATGGGTCAAAATGAACTTCCAAATGATCAAATAAGGGAAAAACATTCTATTGAGTCCCTCAGGAAGAAATTTCCACATTATTTTAAAATTTCCACTGATTCACTTATTTCTAATAAATGGATCAATAACATAAAAATGATATTTTCCATTCTACAGTGTTCAGAGAATGAAAAATTAGTTTTGTTTTTTCTAACATTTGGAAGGAGAAGTGGATCAATAGTGGAATCTTATCAAGAATATGATTCAAATAAATTAAACTGAATCCATGGAATTGGTTGAGTTTAAGAACTTATTTTTCAATAATTACCTTCCTCATATTATTTATATGAAAAAGGAGAAAAAAATTATTGAGTGAAAGTAGAAGGAAGATGAATCTGTTGGTACCTATATGGTGAATTTTACAAGACTTTCAAGGTATGATTTTGGTATTATAATCCAACCTTAAAGTAAGGTTGATCAATTCTTTAGTGGATTTAAACCAGTTCTTGTAAGAGTGTTTTCTATAAGGGACTTTATTAGCTATGAATAAATCATTAAATGTGCTATCATGGTGGAAATGGGTATTATAGTTACTCAAAAATCTCATGGTTTTGATAAGAAAACAAATATAGGATTCAAATGAAACTATAATAACTATGAAGAGAAGAAGGTGGTCATTCATTTATTCCAAAAGTGCAGAAGGAAACATTGACGAATTATTCTTAATGGGATTAGTAAATGTTTTAAGTGTGTTAGGGAAGGTTATCTGGAAATTGATTTCCAAAGTGATGTGAAAAAGTTATCTAATGATGAAAATAAAGATAAGGCATCACATTATCCACCACCCACACTATAATGTCTAAAATTCAAGGAGTGTGTGAATTATGATATCCTGGTCCTAAATCCAAAGTTTAATGATAATTATCGATGTTATCAACCTATTAAAACTAGATAGAAAGGGAAATATCATGTGATGACTATTTCTAATGATTTGTATAATAATGAAGTCAGAAAAGTTACATTTATCATCAAATCTGGAACTCATAATGTATTATTTGATTCTATATCAACCTACACTTTTATACCTAAAGAATGTGCTAAATGTATCAAAATTCAACCTAAATGATTAGATGTTGAATTAGAAGTGAAACCCCCCATGGTACATTGATCGCATATCAAGTATTTGATTCTTCTATGGTCAAATTTTATGGGAATTCACTTCTTGGAAATATTATTAATCTACCATTGGTTGAGTTTGATGTTATCTTAGGCATGGATCAAAATTCTCTACGTAAAGTCCAAATATATTTTCATGAAGGTAAATCATGTTTGATATTCCAATCTAAACAATGAATGTATATCAATGTGATAATAAATATGAACTTCTGAATAAAATTTTACCCATTGTATGGGATGTGATTCCCATTAAAAAGGTGTTTTATCTCTAATGGTTGAGGATAAACTCAGCAATGATGATATGCCTATTGTGTGGGATTTTTCTGGTGTCATTATAGAAGAGTTTCACAGTCTTCCAATGAATCATAATAATTAGTTTTCAATAGAACTCATACATGGTGACACACATATTTTGAGTCTACCTATAGAATAGACCTGATTATGTTTCAATAATTAAAGAAGTAACTTCAAGAGAATCATGAAAAGGGATTTATTCATCCAAGTGTATCACCTTGTGTGAACTTATTCTTTTAGTTACGAAGAATGATGGATTGATGAAAATATGCATTTATTATCTATAGATGAACAAGATCACAATCAAGAACAAGTGTCCCCTATCCAATGTTGTTGAATTGTTTGATCAAATATTTTGAGTACAATAATTTTCCAAGATTGAACTTTGTTATAGATATCATTAATTTAGGGTTAGGAAGAAAGATATACCCAATACACCATTCCTCATAAGGTACGAAAATTATTAATATATAGTGATTCCATTTGGTGTTGCATATTCCCTTATTCTCTTTTTGGATTAAATGAATAGATTCTTTAGATATTACCTTGATCTATTTTTGGTAGTCTTTATAAATGATATTAATATCTATTTAAAGATAAAATAAGAGAATTAAGATCATTTGATGAATGTGTGGAAGACTCTAAGAAAAAAAAATAAGTATGAAAATTGTTCCAAGTGTGAATTTTGGATACAAAATTTTTCTTTTTTGGGACATATAATCTCAAGAGTGGGTAAATCTATGGATCCATCAAAGACAGTGGCTATTGAACATTGGCCCCCACCGACCAATATGATTGAGATCTAAAGTTTTATTGGTTTGGATAGATATTATAGATGGGTTGTGGGGAATTTATCAGGAATATTTAATTCACTCACCATGTTTATTTGGAAGGGAACCAAGTTTCTCTAGATAGATGAATGTGAGGGGAATTTCAAGGAACTAAAGTGAATATTAGTCAACACGCATTTTATTAACTTACCCTATAATGGAGAAAGGTTTATAATATATAATGATGCATCAAATAAGGGAATGGGATGAATTATCATGTATAATTACATTATTATATATTATGCCTCATGAAAATTGAATGTTTATGAGAAATATTATAAAAATCATGATTTGGAGTTAGATAGGGTAAATTTTTCCTCAATGATATGGAGGAATTATATTTATGGATAAAGGTGTGATATATATACTAATTATAAAATTTTAAAGCATATATTCACAAAGAACGATTTGAATATGAATCATAGAAGGCAGTTGAATATGATTAAAAATTATGACTACCGAATACATTACAATCATGAGAAAACAAACAAGGCGAATGCTGATTTGAGTTGAAAGGATCATGCTATCTTATCCATGATGGGGATAAAAAGGATCCAATATTTCTATAATTTAAAAGTATGGATCTTTAAATATTGATAAATGGGGATAAATCTTATTTTTTCAAATGAGTTTTCAACCATCTATACATGTAAATGTTAAATAATCACCAAAGTAAGATGTAGAGATATAGGTGGTCAGAAATATTCTTAAATTTGACCTTGATTATGATCAAATGATAAGTTTTAGGAATCATGTATGTTTTCTATCCATACCATATTTTAATAAGGATCTATTAGTTGAAGCTCATGGTTCTTCAATATCTATTCATCCTAGAAGTACAAATATATATAGAGATTTGAAAGATTATTTTTGTTTCGGTGATATGAAGAAAGATATTATAGAGTTTTTATCTCAGTCCTTGCTATGTTAGAAAGTTATATCCAAGAGAAAAAAATATAATGGGATGCTATAACATTTACCCATACTAGAATAGAAATGGGAAAACATCACAATGGATTTTGTCATTGGACTCCCAAAACATCTAAAGGGAACAATTATATATTGGTTATAGTCAATCACCTTATGAATTCAGCACTCACTACTGGAAATACAGTCTTTCCCAATAGTTTTGAACTGTTGGGAAAGGCTGCAGAACCGTTGGTATATGTTATACCAACAGTTCTGCAAACTGTTGGTATATGTTATACCAATAGTTCTGCAAACCGTTGGTATATGTTATACCAACGATTCTGCAAACTGTAGGGAAGTAAGCCATTGGGAAAGCTTTTCCCAATGGTTTACTATGAACCGTTGGTATAGGGTGGGGAAAGCCTAACCTATCCCAATGGTTGTGCCAAACCATTGGGATAGTTTTTCCCAACGGTTTGGCTTGAACCGTTGGGAAATCCCAAGGATTATCCTCTTTTCCCAATGGTTCATTGATCCTTTGGTAAAAAAAAGCATCAGAGATGCTATGCCAATGGTTTGAAACCTATGGCATAGCCTATTCTATGCAAATTGCACAGCAGCCTCCAATTTTCACAGCAGCTATGAAATTTGGATAGTAGGCCTCATTTTGTGCATTCCCTCCCATTTTCAATCCAATTATTGTACCTGTAATAAACTAACACATACATATACAATTATTGTACCTGAAATAACCAACTAACACATACATATAGAAAACAAATTCATACACAATTAACATATAATGCATCCTGGAACTATACACATCCATAATTAAATTAGAATTCATAACCTAATTATAAACATACATAATTCATTTAGAATTCAATTTAAAATTTAGATGACAATTATATGTGGAATTCGGAATTCAATTCATTATTTGATCGGTTTTTTGTATACCATATATTTTTACCTAAAATGATGTCCATTTTAAACAAAATAAATACACCTGGAGTGATACCGGCCACACTATGCATCAGATTGAGGCGAGGTTAACTCGTACATGTCACAAATGACCCATCAATCGTTGTCCTAAAGTATCAACATAGTCTGAAAGAATTTTCTCGGTTTTCCGTATGTCAGTTGATGTTTTTCACTTAAAATGATGTTCTTTTGAAACAAAAGACAGACACTTTTAGTGGTGTCAGCCACACCGCATCTCAGATTGATGAGGGGTTGATTCGTACACGTCACATATGACCCATGGATTGTTATTCTAAAGTTTCAATGGAAACCGAATGCGTTTGGTCAGTTTTCCGTATGTACTGAAAATATTGTCCATTTTAAACAAAAGAGAGACACTTAGAATGATCCCGGCCACACCATGACTCGGATTAAGCCTGAGTTGGCTCGTACAGGTCACATATGACCCATGAATCATTGTGATAAATTATCAACAGATTTCGAATGCGTTTGGTCAGTTTTCCGTATGCCAGTTGTTCTTTTCACTTATAATCCTATCCATTTTAAACAAAAGAGACACAATAAGAGTGGTGTCGGCCACACCGCGCCTCGGATTGAGGCGGAGTTGACTCGTACACATCACATATGACCCATGGATCGTTGTTCTAAAGTATTGAAACAATCCGAATGCGTTTGGTCGGTTTTCCATATGATAGTTGATGTTTTTCACTTAAAATGACGTCCTTTTGAAACAAAAGACAGACACTTTGAGTGGTGGTGGCCACACCATGCCTAGGATTGAGGTGGGGTTGACTCGTACACGTCACATATGACCCATGGATTGTTCTCATAATGTTTTGATAGAAACCGAAGGCGTTTGGTCAGTTTTCCGTATGTACTTAAAATTTTGCCCGTCTTAAACAAAAGGGAGACACTAAGAGTGATCACGGTCACACCGTGCCTTGAATTGAGCCCGGGTTGACTCGTACATGTCACATATGAACCATGGATCATTGACCTAAATCATCAACACAATCCGAGTGTGTTTAGTAAGTTTTTCGTATGTCAGTTGTTCTTTTCACTTATAATCATGTCCATTTTAAACAAAACAGAGACACTGTGAATGGTGTCGGACACACCGCACCTTGTATTGAGGCGGGGTTGACTTGTACACGTCACATATGACCCATGGATTGTTTTCCTAATGTATCAATAAATTTTGAATGTGTTTGGTCAGTTTTTCGTATGCTAGTTGATCTTTTCACTTATAATCATGTCCATTTTAAACAAAAGAGATACACTATGAATGGTGTCAGCCACACCACGCCTCGGATTGAGGTGGGGTTGACTTGTACACGTCACATATGACCCATGGATCGTTGTGATAAAGTATCAACACAATCAGAATCTGTTTGGTCGGTTTTCCGTATGTACTTAAAATGTTGTCCATTAAAAAAAAAGAGCCACTTAGAGTGATTATGGCCACACCGTGACTCAGATTAAGGCGGGGTTGACTCGTACTTGTCACATATGACACATGGATCATTTTCCTAAAGAATCAACACATTTCGAATGCGTTTGGTCGGTTTTCCGTATGTCAGTTGTTCTTTTCACTTATAATCATGTCTATTTTAAACAAAATACATACACAAGGAGTGATCCTAACACACCGTGCCTTTGATTGAGGCGAGGTTAACACGTACACATCACAAATGACACATCGATCGTTGTCCTAAAGTATCAACATATTCCAAAAGCGTTTGCTCAGTTTTCCATATGCCATTTGATTTTTTTCAATTAAAATGACATCCTTTTGAAACAAAAGACAGACACATTGAGTGGTTTCAGCCACACCGAGTCTCAGATTGAGTCGAGGTTGATTCATACACGTCACATATGAGCCATGGATTGTTCTCTTAATGTTTCAACATAAACCGAATGTGTTTGGTCATCTTTCCGTACATACTTCAAATGTTGTCCATTTTAAACAAAAGAGAGACACTTAGACTGATCTCAGCCACAACGTGACTCGGATTGAGCCCGAGTTAGCTCTTAAAGGTCACATATGAACCATGGATCGTTCTCCTAAAGTTTCAATGGAAACTGAATGAGTTTGGTCAGTTTTCCGTATTTACTTAAAATGTTGTCCATTTTAAACAAAAGAGAGCCACATAGAGTGATTACGACCACACCATGCCTCAGATTAAGGTAGGGTTGACTCATACATGTCACATATGACCCATAAATCGTTCTCCTATAGTTTGAATGGAAACTGAATGCATTTGGTCAGTTTTCCGTATGTACTTAAAATGTTGTCCATTTTAAACAAAAGAGAGCCACTTAGAGTGATTCCGGCCACACCACGCCTCATATTAAAGCGGGGTTGACTCGTACACGTCACATATGACACATGGATCATTGTTCTAAAGTATCAACACAATCTGAATGTGTTTGGTTGGTTTTCCGTATGCCAGTTGATGTTTTTCACTTAAAATGACGTCCTTTTGAAACAAAAGACAGACACTTTGAGTGGTGGCGGCCACACCGTGCCTTGGATTGAGCCGGGGTTGACTCGTAGACGTCACATATGACCCATGTATCGTTTTTCTAAAGTATTGACACAATCCGAATGTGTTTGGTCAGTTTTCTGTATGCCATTTGATGATTTTCAATTAAAATGACATCTTTTTGAAACAAAAGATAGAAACGTTGAGTGGTGATGGCCACACTGCTTCTCATATTGAAGCAGGGTTGATTCATACACGTCACATATAAACCATGAATCGTTCTCCTAAAGTTTCAACAGAAACCAAATAGGTTTGGTCGGTTTTCTGTATGTACTTAAAATGTTGTCCATTATAAACAAAAGAGAGACACTTAGAGTGATTCCGGTCACACCGTGCCTCAGATTAAGGAAGAGTTGACTCGTACATGTCACATATGACCCATGAATCGTTGTTCTATAATATCGACACAATCCGAATGCGTTTGGTCGGTTTTCTGTATGCCAGTTAATGTTTTTCACTTAAAATGACGTCCTTTTGAAACAAAAGACAGACACTTTGAGTGGTGGCGGCCACACGTCACCACAGATTGAGGTGGGGTTGACTCGTACACATCACATATAACCCATGGATTTTTGTTCTAATGTATCGACACAAACCAAATGCGTTTGGTCAGTTTTTCATATGCAAGTTGATGTTTTTCAATTAAAATGACGCCCTTTTGAAACAAAAGACAGACACTTTGAGTGGTGCCGACCACACCGCGTCTCAGATTGAGGCAGGGTTGATTCATACACGTCACATATGACCCATGAATCGTTCTCCTAAAGTTTCAACGGAAACCAAATGCGTTTGGTCGGTTTTCCGTATGTACTTAAAATGTTGTCCATTTTAAACAAAAGAGAGCCACTTAGAGTGATTCCATCCACACCGTGCCTCAGATTAAGGCATGTTTGACTCATACACGTCACATATGACGAATGGATCATTGTTTTAAAGTATCGAAAAAATCCAAATGTTTTTGGTTGGTTTTCCGTATGCCAATTGATGTTTTTCACTTAAAATGACATCCTTTTGAAATAAAAGACAGACACTTTGAGTGGTGGTGGCCACATCGCACCTCGTATTGAGGCAAGGTTGACTCGTACACGTCACATATGACCCATGGATCGATGTTCTAAATCATCGACACAATCCGAATGTGTTTGGTCAGTTTTCCATATGCCAATTGATTTTTTTCAATTAAAATGACGCCCTTTTGAAATAGAAGAAAGACACTTTGAGGGGTGCCGGCCATATCGTGCCTCGGATTGAGGCGGGGTTGACTCGTACACATCACATATGATCCATGGATCGTTGTGCTAAAGTATCGACACAATACGAATGCGTTTGGTCAGTTTTCCGTATGCTAGTTGATGTTTTTCGATTAAAATAACGTCCTTTTGAAACAGAAGACATACACTTTGAGTGGTGTCATCCACACCACATCTCAGATTGAGGCAGAGTTGATTCGTACACATCACATATGACCCATGAATAGTTCTCCTAAAGTTTCAATGGAAACCAAATGTGTTTGGTCGGTTTTCCGTATGTACTTAAAATGTTGTCCATTTTAAACAAAAGATAGAAACTTAGAGTGATTACGGCCACACCATGCCTCAGATTATGACGGGGTTGACTCATACACGTTACATATGACCCATGGATCATTGTGCTAAAGTATCGACACAATCCAAATGCGTTTGGTCGGTTTTCCGTATGCCAGTTGATGTTTTTCAATTAAAATGGCGTCCTTTTGAAATAAAAGGCAGACACTTTGAGTGGTGCCGGCCACACCGTGTCTCAGATTGAGGTGGGGTTGACTCATACACGTCACATATGACCCATGAATCGTTCTCTTAAAGTTTCAATGGAAACCGAATGCGTTTGTTCAGTTTTCCGTATGTACTTAAAATGTTGTCCATTTTAAACAAAAGAGAGCCACTTAGAGTGATTCCGGCCACACCGTGCCTCAGATTAAGGCGGGGTTGACTCGTACACATCACATATGACCCATGGATCGTTGTGATAAAGTATAGACACAATCCGAATGTTTTTGGTTGGTTTTTTGTATGCCAGTTGATGTTTTTCACTTAAAATGACGTCCTTTTGAAACAAAAGAAAGACACTTTGAGTGGTGTCGGCCACACCGCATCTCATATTGAGGCGGGGCTGACTCATACACTTCACATATGACCCATGAATCGTTCTCCTAAAGTTTCATTGGAAACCGAATACGTTTGGTCAATTTTCCGTATGTAGTTAAAATGTTGTCCATTTTAAACCAAATATATCCACTTAGAGTGATTTCGCCCACACGGTGCCTCAAATTAATGCGGGGTTGACTCATACACATCACATATGACCCATGGATCGTTTTTCTAAAGTATCGACACAATCCGAATGCGTTTGTTCTGTTTTCTGTATGCCAGTTCATGTTTTTCAATTATAATGACGTCATTTGAAACAAAAGATAGACACTTTGAGTGGTGAAGGCCACACCGCGTCTCAGATTGAGGCGGGGTTGACTCTTACCTGTCACATATGACCCATGAATCGTTCTCCTAAATTTTCAATGGAAACCGAATGTGTTTGGTCGGTTTTCCATATGCTAGTTGATGTTTTTCAATTAAAATGGCATCCTTTTGAAATAGAAGACAAACACTTTGAGTGGTGCCGGACACACTATGTCTCAGATTGAGGTGGGGTTGATTCGTACACGTCACATATGACCCATGGATCGTTCTCCTAAAGTTTCAATGGAAATCGAATGTGTTTTGTCGAGTTTCTGTATCTGCTTAAAATGTTGTCCATTTTTTTGAGAATCCTCATGTGTCTATTAGTGGAATGGTATTTACTTAAAATATTGTGGACATTCATATAAAATATTTTTATATCATTCTTAGTATGGATTAGATTTTAGTTTATCATTCTATGAAACATTTCGGAGCTAACAATGTCATGCCCAATGAATACATCTCTTTTATAACGTACCAAGAATCTATGATATTGATTAGATGTGTAAATGTGATTTACATTGATTATCATGATGAAAATAAATAAAATATATATTATAGATTTTCTAGTATTAAATGAAATCAAGGAGGGTGGGGGGGGGGCTATCCGGCGGGGCTATCCGGGGGCTGTCCGGTGGGTGTCTGGGGGGCTGTCCGGGGACAAAGGAAGAGGGTGGGGGGGGGGGGGGGGGGGGGGGCTGTGCGGGGGCCTGTCCGGGGGGTGTTCGGGGGGGGTTTCTGGGTTCCAAGGAGAAGGGTGGGGGGGGGCTGCCTGGGGGGCTGTCTGGGGGATATCAGGGGACTGTTCGGGGGGTGTTTGGGGGGTTGTCTGGGGTCCAAGGAAGAGGGTGGGGGCTGTCTAGGGGGCTGTCTGGGGGGCTATCCGGGGGGCTATCCGGGGGGTATTCGGGGGTTGTCTGGGGTGCAAGGAAGAGGGTGGGGGGGGGGTGGCTGTCCGAGGGGGCTATCTGGGGGGCTGTCCGGGGGGCTATTCGGGGGGCTGTCCAGGGGCTGTACGGGTGGTGTTCGGGGGGTTGTTCGGGGTCCAAGGAAGAGGGTGGGGGGGCTGCCCGGGGGTGGGGGGGGGGGGGCTGTCAGGGGGGGTTGTCCGGGGGGATGTCCGGGGTCCAGTGAGGAGGGTGGGGGGGCTGTCCGGGGGGCTGTTCGGGGGGCTGTCTCGGGGTTGTCCGGGGGGGTGTTCGGGGTCCAAGGAGGATGGTGGGGTGGGGGGGGGGTTGTCAACGGTACAGGAAGAGGGGGGGGGGGGGTTCCCAAACACACAACCACTAAAAGACAACAACATCCATAAAAACAGATAATATATAAAAATAACTCAACTCCAATATTATACTACGAGTATAGATAAAACCAACAACTAGAATAAATTAAATATCAAATCTCAGTAATATTAGTCAAAAATGTAATGGATCAATTTGTCCCACATCACTATCACCATCATCACCATCATCATCACCCTCATCCTCGTCCCCATTATCGTCCTCGCCCTCCTCAGCACCCTCCTCCTCACCCTCACCCCCCTCCTCGCCCTCGCCACCCGCCTCGCCCTCCTCCTCTCCCTCCTCTTCCGCATCAGACTCCTCGCCATCATCATCGTCAAGCTGGAAATCGTCCTGACCACCACCAGAACTGCCACCTAGTGCACCATATATAGAATGCATCGACAACATATATTCATCAAAATTTGGGCTGGCCTCTGCTGGAAGTGTTGGACGTAGAACCTCAATAAATTTCCTAAACGCACTGTTTTCCATAACAGACTGTTCTGCCATCTCTGTGGCCATTTTCTCAGCCTGTTCTGCCTGTGCCCTAACTTTCTGCAGCTCGGTGGCACTACAGCTCATACCTGAGAAGGGACAATACCTCTTCGGGGATATCCAAGGTCGTCAGCATACTCTTCCAGAATGCTCCTCTCCCAACACCTGATGTAAGTGATCTGTTGGCCCAAAATTGTCAGGTTCTTGGGCATCAAGGGCCTATAAAGGAGCATGTTACAAATATAAATATATCATTAAGTTACAAAATATATATTAAAATATAAATTCAACAGATTAAAACTTACAATCTACTGTTGAGTCGCTTCGTTGACGACACTTCCATCCTTTTTCCTTCTACTCAAGCAAAACAGTTTTGCTCGAGGCACATGTCCTTCAATATTTTGTATTTGCCTCTACAATTACATTGAAAACTAAAGTTATATTAAATCTTTAGCAAACTATTAAATAATTGAGGAAATAAAAGAAAGTGTAAGTCGTAAAGAAAACTTATAAACAATTGTCATACCTGCTTCCTCTCATGATCACGCATCGTTGTGCGTCCTAGTGTGTGGAGGTATTTTTTTGCATCAATGTTCTTTTTATTTTTTCCAGATGATTTCTAAATAAAATTAGAAAATTCAATAGATAGTATTAATGCAAAACAAGAAAGTTATTATTTAAATACCTCAAATGTTATTAATACCTTAAACTGGGTACTTGTCCAATGAGTAATCATCTGGCGATACTTCTCTATAGGACAATCATCTACCACTGGTACCGCCTCTAACTCAGTGCCAACTCTAGCATCCCAGCCAATATACAACTCATGCTTGTGGGCTCTCCAACGCTCGCCTAACTTCTTTAGACATTCTGGTCGTGCACCCTCACCATCGGAAAAATTAAATCGAAGCTGACATCAAAATATTAATTCATATAAGTACAAAAATAATTCATGGCATTAAATAGAACAGATTTTTTTACCCATATCTCTGCCCAAGCTCTATCCTTGACCTCATGTGGAAAATTTCTCCATGATAACGGGCTGACTAGAATGATGTCGGAGTATTTGTCAAGCGTCGCCAAAAAACTCTGACATTGCTGCCTTGTTTTCTCAACCATTTGGTTGTCTTCATTATAATCCACCATAACATGTGTGCGGCGGTTCCACACTGAACGCATACGTGTACGCCCCCACCCACGCCTCCCGTCAGTAGATATATCTGTCATGAAAGAAAAACAAATATTTTATCAAAACATGTTATAATGAAAATAAATATTTCTATAAAAATTTGTTAGGGTTCTATAAATATACCTATATCGGTCTGATCACTGAGCACCGCTGGAACACCCTGTGGTGGAACAGGATTCGAAGACGATGGAATATAGAAGCTCGGAGAGACAGAAGTAGAAGGAAAAGAATATGGGACAACTGTTTGACCAGATGCTGACTGGGGAGTGGGAATCATCATGGGATGTGAAAATGATGTGCCAGAAGATGCAGAAGGTAGCGAAAACATGGGAGGCCTAAATATCCCGTGTGTCTCTAACGACACACCGGGATTAGAATGTGGGAAGGATGACATGTCAGTGGGAGGGGAAGGGTCTAGTCGGGTACGCGCATCTGCTCGTCCACCTCTGGTACGAACCCTCCTCGTACCATTGACCTGAGTACTAGGACCAGTACTAGGCTCATCGTCGAATAACTATCGATGTATAGGTGGATCCTACAAAAATGTTTACAAAAAAATTAATCACATGACATTATATATTCTTTAAATATATCAATTTGAAATAAAGTACTCACTACAGGAACTAATGATTGAATTCCAAACTCTGTCATTTGACGATTGTTCTCCATCATTTTTTTCCTTTGTCTCTCTTCATTTGGCTTCATTTCCTGCTTTTGAAAACAGATATATAATTAATTAGAAAAAGGGAACTAATGTGTAACCCAAAAAACTAAATATATGAGAGAATATGGGGATTCATTGGTAATTTAGCTATCAATTGTTTTAGAAGAGCTTGAATGGATTTAAAAAATCATACAAGTTGTAATGTTCACCAAGTTAGAAATACTGTTTGACTATGTTTGAATACAATTCAATTCCAAATTAGAAAATGGAATTCAAATAAAACTACTACCAATAAACATTGAAAATTTACATAACAATCAAGTCAGCTATCAATTGTTTTAGAAGAGCTTGAATGGATTTAATAAATCATACAAGTTGTAATGTTCACAAAGTTAGAAATATTGTTTTACTATGTTTGAATACAGTTCAATTCCAAATTAGAAAATGAAATTCAAATAAAACTGCAACCAATAAACATTGAAAATTCACATAATGGTCAAGTCATCTATCAATTGTTTTAGAAGAGATTGAATGGATTTAATAAATCATACAAGTTGTAATGTTCAAAAAGTTAGAAATATAGTTTGACTATGTTTGAATACAGTTCAATTCCAAATTAGAAAATGCAATTCAAATAAAACTACAACCAATAAACATTGAAAATTCACATAATGGTCAAGTCAGCTATCAATTATTTTAGAAGAGCTTGAATGGATTTAATAAATCATACAAGTTTTAATGTTCACCAAGTTAGAAATATTGTTTGACTATGTTTGAATACAGTTCAATTCCAAATTAGAAAATGCAATTCAAATAAAACTGTAACCAATAAACATTGAAAATTAACATAACGGTCAAGTCAGCCAAAACATATTTGTGATCAATACTAAATCAATTTGAATATTACCGACTTTAAAAACCCAACTCGAAGTAAAACAAAAGAATTGAGAACATGGATGAATGATTGTATATATTTTCAACCACAACATCAGGTTCACAATTAACTCTGACAATTGAGCTATTGGAGTCATCAAAAGAATTAAATGGATTAGTTCCAATGGCACTAGGGACAGTGTCAATTCCATCATCACCATCATAAAAAATATGTCTTGGAATTACTTCAACTATGACACCAAATTCTGGTCGAAGTTGTTCTTTGACATAAAAAACTTGTTCAACCATTGATGCCAACACATATGGTTATTCGGTAGCAACAGTGCGAGTCATATTAATTACTCGAAATCCACAATCATCAATAAATGTGCCATGTCTTGTCATCGAATCAAACCAATGGAATTTCATTATTGTGGCTCGTCCATGAGAGTAATAATCCAATATTATTATTTTCTCAACAACTCCATAATAACCCAAATTTTCAAATCGTGGTCTACTATCTGATGCACTGGCATAAAAATATGTTGTGGCAGTAACCATAACACCATCTTGTTGTGTTCTCATGTTCTTTGCTCGTTCAGTGAAAATAAATTTGTACCCATTGATAACAATTGATTTACAGTCATGAACCACGGTATTAGGACCAAAAGCCAAACCTCTTATTTCCTCAGAGACAGAGTCAGCAGACAAACTAAATACCTACAATATAAATGACTATTAAACTTAATTAAATATTGATATAATTATTTTAAACATTAATTTTTTTACCTTCAATTTTAACCAAGAAGAAAACTCTTTTCTATGAAAAGTATCTCTCCTTCTCAAAGATAAATAACGATGCTTCCTATTTATCATTGTTTTATGTTCCCTGTAGATAAAAAATATGAATATTTTAATAGATATATATGTAAGATATACATAATCAATTTAGTTACCTGATATAGTCATTGAAAAAATCACAGTTGAACAAAACTGTGCGATGTGCCATCTCCCGCTCTTCGTGGCTTAATGTTTTCAATGTATATGATCCAGGAATTCCTCCTGTTTTAGGAATTGATGGAAAACCGGGTTCAATTTGCTCATACTGTTCTTCTTAATTTCTCATTGGTCTGTTCAATCTTGTAGTAAGATCAGACAAATACATCGAGCAGAAATCCATACATTCTTGAGATAAGTAACCATTCATGATAGAACCTTCAGGATGATTTCTGTTTCGGACATAAGACTTTAATGTGAACATATTTCTTTCAGTTGGATACATCCAATGAAAAGAAACAGGTCCTCCAAGAAGTATTTCAGTGGGAATATGGATTGTCAGATGCAACATGCATGTGAAAAATGATGGAGGAAATATTTTCTCCAACTCACACAAAATTAATGGGGCATCTGTCAACATTTTTTGCAAGAAATACTTGGACAAATTCTTAGCACAAAGATATCTAAACAAATGGCACAACTGAATAACAGACACCCTTAAATTATTGGACAAAAGATGAAGGATTGATATTGGAAGCAACTCATGCAGTAGAATGTGATAATCATGAGTCTTCAAAGATTTTAGCTTCAACTCTCTTCTGTTGACCCATTTAGATATGTTTCTTGAATAGCCATCAGGAACTCTAATAGTTTCTAATACTTCCAGAAATTGTTTTTTCTTCTGTAGGTGTCATCACATAAGAAGAACATGGAAGATTCCATTTATTTTCACTGATATGCACAGGATGTAATTCTGGTCTGATGCCCCAATCCACCAAGTCACGCCGAGATCGTAAATCACCTTTTATCTTCCCCTTGACATTTTAAAGAACCGAAAGCAACATTTCTCATATATTCTTTTAAATAAGCATTACGTATAAGTAATGACGTAAAAAATTGTTTAACCAATAAGGCAAATAAAAAAAGATACGCCTCTTCCTCCAATTGTAACAGGTTTCAATGGAAAAATTCTTTCTCTTTCCATATTTCATTTTACCATTTCATAATGAAAAACTGAAATCTTTCAATTCATTAAGCACGTCAGTTCTAGACATACGCTGAGGTGGATCATCGGTCTCTATGGTATTATCAAATCTTCGACGATTCATTCTATATGGATGATCCTTTGGCAAGAATCGTCGATGTCCCATAAAACTGAAACTACAATGATGTTTCAGTCTTCTGGATCGTGTATTCTTCATACAAACTGGACATGAAAATTTTCCCTTCGTGCTGCACCCAGACATCATTGCATAAGCTGGAAAATCATTGATCGTCCACATAAGCACAGCACACATCTGAAATATGTCTTTCGAACATGCATCATATGTGCGCACACCCACATCCCAAAGAAGTTTCAACTCTTTTATTAAAGGTTGAATGTATACATCAATATCAATGCCAGGATCAGAAGGACCAGATATGAGTATACTCATGAAAGTGAATGGTTTTTTAATACACAACCATGGGGGAAGATTATAAATGTGTATAAAAACTGTCCAAGTGCTGTGCAAAGTAAGCATCTGCCCAAACGGATTAAAACTGTCGCATGAAAGACCCAACCTCACATTACGCACATCAGCTGTAAAATCAGGATGTCGAGCATCAAATATATGCCATGCAAATCCATCTGCAGGATGAACCAACTCATCATTAGTCTTCTTTCTCTCGATATCATGCCATCTCATTTTTATTGATATGTCATCAGATATAAAAAGATTCTGGAGTCTGGGGATCAATGGAAAGTGCCACATTACTTTCTGTGGAACGCGGGATGGTGTTCCATCAGATTTTGACTTCTAGTGGGATGTTACACATTTTATACAATCATTTCGTTCAGCGGTTTCCTCCTAGAATAAACTGAAATCTTTCGGGCAAGCATGAATTTTGTTTCTTGAAAATCCAAGTTCCTCAACTAACTTCCATGCCATATAGTGGTTTGAGGGAATATCTGTATCATCTGGAAGTGAATCCTTCAAGAGGGTAAGAATGTAATCGATTATTGTATTAGAAATCCCACACATAGTTTTCCCATGAAACAATCGAATTAAAAATTCCATCTTTTTTATTTTAGCGCATTATCGATATACTGGAGTCATGGCAGCATCATTAAATTTTTTCACCCTATCAATATCATCATTTTCACTAGATGCATCAGCTGTCCTCATATCAAAGTCTTCTTGAGTCGAAATCCTTTCTTTTTCATGATGACGAATAAACAAAAACTAATCATCTAACAAATTCCCCATTCCAGACCTTTCATTTCGATCATCACCAATTTGAGATTTCATTTTCTCCCTATTGTGATACCACACAAAGTTGTTTTCTTGAAAACCATTTTTGGTTATGTGGTAGCTGACTTCTTCATGGATCAACCAAGGTTTACCAACACAATTGGAACATGGGCAGTGTATGCGACCACTATCTGAAGCATTGTGAAATGTAAAATCTTTAAAGCTCTCCAAATTGTTTTGAAAATCGCTTGAGATCCGATCGGTTTCATACATCCACCTTCTGTACATTCTGTAAAAAGAATTTATATAAGTCATTTTGTCATAAACAATTCAATAGGATTAAACTTTAATAGAAAATATCTTTCAAAATCCATTTTAAATAATAAAATCCCTTTGATCATTTTTAACAAATATTTGGAGTATTATCAAGGCACCCCCATTTGGAAAAGTCACATTAAATGCCCAATTTCCATGCCAAACCATTGAAAACAATTAACATGAGACAATCATCGACCACAAATAACTTAACTGGAAATTAAAAAAACAAAAACCAAGTGTGATATAGAATTTAATGTTAAGTTAGGGGAAATGAGATTAAATAGAGACAACAACATCATAAATGGTTCCAACATCATAAATTTTGATTAAAACCACCCATAATAGGAATGGGAATGCCTCATACACCTAATCCCTAATAAAACAAACCAAATCTCCAATTAAAACATTGAATTTAGGGTTTCCACCCCACTTGGACAGCCCTACCCCTGCCCCACCCACCCCACTTGGACAGGCCTACCCCCACCCCACTTGGAAAACCCAGCACCCCCCACCCAACGTGGACAACCCTACCCCCACCCCACTAGGAAAACCCAGCCCCCCCCCCCACATACCTGGACACCCCTACCCCCAACAACCCACTTGGAAAACCCACCCCCCCCCCACCCCACCTGGACAGCCCTACCGTCGCCCCACTTGGACAACCCATCCCCCCACCCTACCTAGACAACCCCTCCCCCACCCCACCTGCACACCCTCCCCACCCCACTTGGACAATCCTGCCTGGACACCCTCCCCCACCGAACCTGCACACCCTCCCCCACCCCAAATAGCCCTACCCCCACCCTATTTGGACAACCCAGCCCCCTCCCCCACCCTACCTAGACAACCCTCTCCCCCACCCTACCTAGACATCCCCTCTCCGACCCCAAACAGCCCTACCCCACCCCATTTGGACAACCCAGCCCCCTCCCCCACCCTACCTAGATAGACCCCTCCCCCACCCCACCTAGACAGCCCCTCCCCCACCCCAAATAGCCCTACCCCCACCCCATTTGGACAACCCAGCCCCCTCCCCCACCCTACCTAGACATCCCCTCCCCCACCCCAAATAGCCCTACCCCCACCCCATTTGGACAACCCAGCCCCCTCCCCACCCTACCTAGACAGCCCCTCCCCCACCCCACTTGGATAGCCCTCGACATCCTCCCCCACCCCATCTGCACACCCTCCCCGACCTCAAATTGAAACCTAAATTCATCCAAATCAAAATAAAATTTTTAACTAAAATAAATTCCACCAAAAGTACCATATCACCCCACTAATCAAACCCTTTACCTTGTTTTAAGTGTAGAACAAAAAACATAAAACAAATCCAAGGGTTCCGTAGATAGAAACCTTAATTTAGCCTAAATGAAAACATCAAACACAAAAAAATAGAGAAATAACGCTAAAACTAAGGTAACACTTACTAATTTGAAGTGTGAAATAAGATTTTGTTTGGTTGAAGATGGATCTTGGGTGGAAAGAGTGTCGCGACCGAGAAGAATTCAGGAGCTCGATTAGGTTCTGTCTGCAATCGGTCTGCAATCGGGTTGGGTGGGGGTTCGACTAGTCTGTATTTGGGGGAAATCTTTCCCAACGGTTCTTAAAAACCGTTGGGAAAGATAGAGTTTTCCCAACAGTTCCATTAAACCATTGGGAAACTGTTTTTTCCCCATATTTCCCAATGGTTTGATGAAACTATTGGGAAATATAATTTTCTACCAATCTTTCCCAACAGTTTCATCAAACCGTTGGGAAAAATCAATTTTTATAGATCAATACCAATAGTTAATGCAAACTGTTGGTAAAGATCAAATATACCAATGGTTCAAAAGAACTGTTGGTATACAACTGTTGGGAAAACCATGATTTCCAGTAGTGAGTCTTCATCACTATAAAACAAAATTTTTATCTTTATCATATTGACATAATATACCTTGGAGAAGTGTTAAGGTTTCAGGGAGTACCACATTCTATTGAATCTAATGATTATCCAATGTTTACCTCACAGTTATGGAAAAGTCTCAAGTATTCTCTAGATATGAAGTTGAGTTTTAGAACTACATATCATCCTCAAATAGATGGCCATTATAATAGAACAATTAAAACCCAATAATATAGGATAATATCTTTTTTATGGATTTAAAAGGTTTTTATGGATAAAAACCACCCTATAGTTGAGTTTTCTTAGAAAAATAGCTTTCACTTAAGAATTCAGTTGTTTCCTTATGAATTCCCCTATGGTAGGAAGTGTAAAAATCTATCTGATAGGATGAAGTTAGATAAATAAATATATTTGGACCTAAGATATCAGAGTAAATGGTAGAAAAAGTCAATGTCATTTAATATCACATTAGGGAATCTCATAGTTGATAGAAAAGTTATGCTAAAAATCATCATAATGATCTAGAGTTTGAAGTTGGTGAGAAAGTTTTCTTATAAAATCTTTCATGGAATAGGGTTATGATATTTGGTATGAAAATAAATATAAGACCAAGGTAAATTAGTCCCTTTTATATTCTTGATCAAGAAGGGGTGGTAGCTTATCACTTAGAGCTTCCACTAAACCTCTCTTAGGTCCATGATGTCTTCATGTATCACTCCTAAGTAAGTATATACATGATCCATCACATGTACTAAAATTAGAATACATACCATTAGATTAGTATATTTCCAATAAATAATACCTTATGGATAATTTTTAATATATATAGAAAATTTTATAAAGCAATATGACTCACCTGTTCAATGTTTTGTGGTGAAACCACCAACTTAAGGAAGAAACCTGGGAACATGTGGCTATGGTGACGCCCAAGTATCCTCTATTTTTTTGTATCATAGTAATGTAATTTTTATGGTGAAACTTATTTTAAGGACTATATAATGTAACACCATGATTTGTTATTGATTTTTTTAAAAATAAAGTTAATTTTTTCGATAGCTTGTGTTACGCACAACACCGAGTTTTAACGAACCGAAATATACTATAAATATTATTATTTATACATGACCATTATAAATTAGGAATGTCATGACCCGTCCTCAGGGCCCGTGCTGTGACTAACCCAAGCCCGCCTTCCATAGGCCAGGGGCTGACGACTAGCACCAAGGCGTAAATACCGGTAAACAGGGAAGACATTGCCTTTGTAAAGTAAACATACACCACAGAGCAAGCAAGCAGAAGAAGTAAACACTAGTAGAGAACTGGGTACAACAGTAAGTGCGGAAAGTAAAGGGGGCCGGAAATACAAGCCCAACTGTAAAGTACAACTAAAAGGGGGAAAAACAGCAACTGAAAGAAAAAGCCACGACGTCGAGCCGTCCTCTGGATGTCCCACCTGAAGGGTGAGTATAGATAGCCTCCACAGCTCCTCAGTCCAGCCATCTGCTCCGAGTACACCCCGCCCAGTGTGTCCACCTCTAGGTACCTTCCTGCTCCGCAAACCTCGACCACGATCAACGCTATCTGTCGTCTGCAACCAACACAACGTAGTGCGGGCATATCCCGTGCAGGGGTGAGTATAAGATAGTCAGTAGGGACCCCGAGACCCCCGAAGGTCTCCCAGAATCCACAAAGTATAACCCAAAAAGGAAATATACAATCACGAAGTAACATCCAACACTACTTAGGTATATGACCATACATATACCTAAGTTATCAATCCCAGATCAGCTCCAACATCCAAGCCCAAGTGCAACCTAGTCCACACAAGAAAAACATACCCATTCCACAAAGGAAAGCACAACTTAGTCCACACAGGAAAACAAAACTTAATCCACACAGGAAATCACAACTTATTCCACACAGGAAAGCACAACTTAGTCCACACAGGAATACATCCTCGAAAAGGTGAAAGAGATGATCAGATATAGATACTGAATCATCTAAGCTGGGACCCACATAGGATACAAGACCAGCACTGAATCATCTAAGCTGAGACCCACATAGGATACAAGACCAGCAGTCTTCATTGATTCATCTATGCTGGGACCCACATAGGATACAAGACCAGCACTGAATCATCTAAGCTGGGACCCACATAGGATACAAGACCAGCAGTCTTCATTGATTCATCTATGATGGGACCCACATAGGATACAAGACCAGCACTGAATCATCTAAGCTGGGTCCCACATAGGATACAAGACCAGCAGTCTTCATTGATTCATCTATGCTGGGACCCACATTGGATACAAGACCAGCACTGAATCAACTAAGCTGGGACCCACATAGGATACAAGACCAGTAGTCTTCATTGATTCATCTATGCTGGCACCCACATAGGATACAAGACCAGCACTGAATCATCTAAGCTGGGACCCACATAGGATACAAGACCAGCAGTCTTCATCGTCGCAAACGCAGCCAGCTCTAGGTTTCCCGCACACAGCAAGCTCGTTCGGGAGGGTCCGCTCCACGAGCCGAGGGGCTGATACATCAACTGACACGAAGTCTGAAGTTGTTGTATCCAAAAGTTCTGTATCGTTAACAGGAACTCAACGCAACAGACGGCGCGTCAATTAGACGCCCGGTCTGGAAGTTATTGGCTTTTTCGTTCCAGAGGCCCGGTTGGTTTTTAAGTCAAAACCAACCCGACCATACTCCAACTGCATCCAAACCTCGAGCGGAGTAAGCCAAAAGGTTCGTCTCACTAAGAGGAATCCATCAAAGTTGACGGCACGTCAATCGGACGTCCGGAGCTCAAGTTATGAGCGTTTCCGCTCCGAGGGCCCGGTTGGTTTCGTGGACGAACCAACCCGGCCAAACCCAAAGTATTCCGAAACCTTGAGTGTAATATACCGAAACGACCGTCTCGATCCAAGGATCGAATCTCCGCTGACGGTACATCAAACGGAGGTCAGTAGCCCAAGATATGGGTGAAAAGCCAAAAGAGTCCGAAAACGGGGGGTCTAGGCCCGGACCGACCCGACCCGACCCCCCCCCCCCCCCCCCCTCGGGGTCGGCCCAAACCTGGTCGACCCGACCCGAGTCTGGGTCTGACCCGATTTGGTGCGACCCGGCCCGGCCTGGGCGCGACCCAGCCCGACGGGTCGGCTTGGCTCGGCTCGGCTCGGCCGAGCGGCCGAGCGAATGAACCGCGGCCCCCGCGCGGGGGCCGCTCCGCAGCTCCCGGACGCAGCATGTCGGCCATGTCCCGCCTCCCGGTTCCGCGCGGCCGTGGAACCGCCTCGCCGCCACGGCTTCAGCCGCGGTGGGTTTTGCCGGCGGCGCGCCGACGTGGGATTCCGCGGACCACCGGACGCGCTCCGGTGGTCCGTTTTACGTGCGGTCTTCTCCAGTGGTCCTCCCGGGACCCGACCTTCACTGCAAGGACCTCAAATCGCCCTTGCGGCCCCGTTTGTCATCGTCTGCCATTCCGTACACTATGAATGACAAAGAATGCGGTGGTTTAGACTTGTTTGTTGGTCCTCACCCACCGCGTTAGCGGTTTGAAACCACACCATAATATTTTCCATCAATTTGATAAACCCTGAACCACAATAATAATCCACAGACCAACTTGTTAATTAGTTGGTCCGCGTTCATGCCTTGAAGGGAAACAAACATGGAGTATTATTATTTTCAAAATAACCCCTACCTCAACGTCGTCGTCGGACGTGAGTTCATCGCGGAATTGACCGTCGCGGAAGAAAAGGATCGTCGCGTCGCGGAAAAGCGTTTCTGTCGCGCGGTACTCGGCGTCGCGCAGACAAACTCCGAGGATCAAGAACATACAAATTTAATTATGACAATTAAATCCATGTTGATGTTATAATCCACAAGAAATAAAAGGACCGCAACCCCCTACCTTGTCGTTGTCGATCGAAGATTGTCGCGGGGTTGGATCGTCGCGGAAGAAGCGTTGCGGAGGGAGAATCATCGACGTCAATCTCCGGGGGTCTGGCGTTCTTCGTCGCCCTTCGTCGGAGGCCGGCGTTCTTCGCGTTCTTCACGTTCTTCGCGTTCTTCACGTTCTTCGTGTAGGAGGATGGAGATCTTTATAGATTCTCCAATGGTCTAACACAACAAGCAGATAATAAAATAAGTCCTCATCTTATTTTATTATCAACTGAAGAATTTGAAAAACAAATATAAGTAACGAACAATTAATTCATAGAATTAATTGCAACGAATTAACCACCCAATTAATAGGGGCGTTAAGAATTTAGAAAATGCATCAGTTGACTTTCGTTTAATAGGGGTTTTCGCGGGTGCGTTACTTAGCGGAAAAGAAATGGTGGGGCTTGTGCGGGCCCCACCTCACAAATATCCTACCAAGAGGGTAGGATATTTTGGGTTCCAACCTATCCTCTTTAACTCAGCTTAAGCAGCTTTAAGTGGATTTAAGCGGCTTTAAGAGAAAATAAAATAAAGTTTGTCGTACCACATTATTTTATTTCTTAACTTAAAGCCCAAAAAAAATTAAAAACCACACCCGAGCAAACACAACTCCGGAAGAGGCGTTTCTAAGAAATTACCAGTGTTGCGATTGCATCGGTGCCCTCGGAATTTGATTCCAAGCACCGGTTCAAAAGTTAGAAAAACCCGCTCGTTCGTTCACTGAACGTACTTGAGCCCAAACTTCGGAAAATGATTCCGGGCACACCGGGCATCGGAATTAGGTGCCGTCATAAATTGCGTTCTTGTAAAATTCCAAAGAAAATTAAGAAAAAAAATTTCCTTGAAATTTACGGGTCTTTACATTACTCCCACCATAGGGCTTTACGTCCCCGTAAAGCTTCACCACAAACTTAGGGATACAAAGGCAGTACTGAGCACGCATCTGAGGCTCCCGCTCCCAAGTACTCTCCTGGAGGTTCCCGAGCTGCCATCTGAAGCGCACTAGAGGAATCAATCATCCACGTAGGACCCACTTCTGTCGATCCTCGATCTCCACTGGGACCTCCACAAAAGTCGCCCCATCATCAAAGACCAGCTCCCCATGGTCAAAGATTTTCGTCGGGTCATGCACGTATCTCCTCAGCTGAGATATATGGAAGACGTCGTGCACCCGTTGCAACTGGGGTGGTAGAGCCAGGCGATAAGTCGCCTTGCCAATCCAACTGAGACCCTGGAATGTTCTGATAAATTGTGGAGACAACTTGATGCCTCAGAAAAATCTCTGTAACTTATGTCGAGGTAAGACCCGTAGGGAAACGTGGTCGCCATCCTCGAACTCTAGTGGCCTCCGCCTCCTGTCTGCACAAGATTTTTTTCCGGCTCTGAGCTGTCCTCATCCTCTCTTGGATGACTTGGACCTTTCTGGTCCTACAAGAGCTGCTGAGATTTCTTATTTGCCGAGAAGAGAAATCTAGTCTCATCCCCTGGATGAACCACGTTCTTCGCCTAATACAGTCAATCCCGACATGGATGATACTAATCCATAACAAGGATGATGTCGTAAGGCCTCGATGCTACTACCAAGAGATCCAACCATTACTCTCGCCTCCAAGGGTTGAGTCACACTGTCGGCATTAGTGTGTGGTAACTGGGTCTCCTCTAGTAGATGTCTCACAAGTGAGGGTCAAGTCAACAGTCTAAACTGGAACCTCTTAGTAACAACACAAAAGAGGACAGGAATGAAAACATCACAAAGGTATGCGTCTTTTATTATTGCAGCTCATAATACAAAGACACTACACAACAACAACAAGGAACTAGAGGTACAAAAGACATATCCACTAGTTCCGCTCCTATCCATCTGCTCCCATAGCTCCATGATCGAAGGCCTCAGCTTCCTGAAGCTGAGCTCTCCCATGCCCACCAACTCCCTGCGGTCGGGGTGGACCTCCTGGTGGTGGTGGTGGCAACACCTCGAAGCGTCGTCCACCACTTGTTGCTCGGAAAGGTATTCTGCCTCGCCCGCCTGCACCCTGTGGACCGCCATGGTCGAACCTCTATCTGGGAGGTCCCTCTACCACCTGCTGCTCATCTGTAAGATGAGTCGGGCAGTCTCGAGCCATGTGACCTTGCCCGCTGCATGCGTAGCAATGCCTGCCCCTCGTGTAGCTGGCTCTCCTTCGTGTGCCCCGCACAACCGAATCTTCATCCTGAGACTTCCCATCTAATGGTCTGGCCCGTTTGGACCTCTACGTCACCTGTCTACTGCCAACTACAGAAGACCCTGCTACGGGCCATCCTGCGGAGGGCCCTGTCACTGGAGCCTGCTCGGCGAGAAAACTCTCCACTAGAAGGGCTCTCTCCAACACCTCTTCCTGCGTCGGAAAGTTGAGGGAGATCATCGAAGCCCTGATCTCATGCCTCAGTCCCTGCTCGAAGGTCCGGGCCCAGAAGAACGGGTCCCGTACCATATCTGTGGAGTAGCGCGAGAGATCAGTAAATCTCGGCGAGTACTGGGCCACTGTCATGCTTCCCTACCGTAGCTGTAGTAGCTCTTGGATGCGCACCGCACAGAGGGTGGCTGGGACGAACTCGGAGTGGAAGATGATCTCAAAGTCCGTCCAGAGGAGAGATGTCTCGTCGTGCACTTAGAGCATCAAGCTCCACCATCTGCCTGCTGCCGCGTGCAGGAGGCTCGCTGCGAGGATCACCATGAGGTCTGCTGGTGTCCTCACTAATCTGAAAACTCGGACTACTACCTCCAGCCAGTCCTCGGCTGCCTGGGGGTCCGTCTCCCCACGGAACCTGGGTGGTTGCTAGCGCTGGAACTCATGCAGTGCACTAAGGCGACATGCATCATCAGCGGCTGGAAGCATCGGTGGCTCGGCGGGTAAAGGTACCGCCGGTGCCTCAGCTGTTAAAGGGCCCTGCACTGAGGCCTCGTCGCTCGGCGGGCTGTCATCACGCTCAACTCTCGGAACCCTAGCTGGCTGCCATCGTGGGGCCATCCTGAAAAGGAAACAGATGCGCCACGGTCAGAACAGTATACCTGGTGAGCTGACACAAAGTAATCACAAAGAAAACTTGAAACACACATTAAATCAATGTTTTCGTGCATTAAGTCGGAAATCAGAAGTCAGGGTCCTGGTGTACGGATACATCGGCCGCCACACCAACACTGGGCTCCCTTGACTGATAACCACACCCAATACACTTAACACAATTTCTTCACATAGAAAAAGATTAGAGTCCTGAGTTCTGCGGTAGAACCGAACTTCTCTGATACCAATTTGTCACGACCCGTCCTCGGGGCCCGTGTCGTGACTACCCCAAGCCCGCCTTCCATAGGCCAGGGGCTGGCGACTAGCACCAAGGCATAAATCCCGGTAAACAGGGAAGGAATTGCCTTTGTAAAGTAAACATACACCATAGAGCAAGCAAGCAGAAGAAGTAAACACTAGTAGAAAACTGGGTACAACAGTAAGTGCGGAAAGTAAAGGGGGCCGGAAATATAAGCCCAACTGTAAAGTACAACTGAAAGGGGAAAAACAGCAACTAAAAGAAAAAGTCGTGGCGTCGAGCCGTCCTCTGGAAGTGCCACCTGAAGGGTGAGTACAGATAGCCTCCACAGCTTCTTGGTCCAACCGTCCGCTCCGAGTACACCCCGCCCAGTGGTCCACCTCCAGGTACCATCTTGCTCCGCAAACCTCGACCACGATCAGCACTGTCTTTCGTCTGCAACCAACACAATGTAGTGCAGGCATAGCCCGTGCAGGGGTGAGTATAAGCTATTCAGTAGGGACCCCGAGACCCCCGAAGGTCTCCCAGAATCCACAAAGTATAACCCACAAAGGAAAGATACAATCATGAAGTAACATCCAACACTACTTAGGTATATGCCCATACATATACCTAAGTTATCAATCCGAGATAAGCTCCAACATCCGAGCCCAAGTGCAACCCAGTCCACACAGGAAAAACATACCCAGTCCACAAAGGAAAGCACAACTTAGTCAACAAAAGAAAGCACAACTTAGTCCACACAGGAATACATCATCGAAAAGGTGAAAGAGATGATCAGATATAAATACTGAATCATCTAAGCTGGGACCCACATAGGATACAAGACCAACATCTATGCTGGCACCCACATAGGATACAAGACCAGCACTGAATCATCTAAGCTGGGACCCACATAGGATACAAGACCAGTAGTCTTCATTGATTCATCTATGCTGGGACCCACATAGGATACAAGACCAGCACTGAATCATCTAAGCTGGGACCCACATAGGATACAAGACCAACAGTCTTCATTGATTCATCTATGCTGTGACCCACATAGGATACAAGACCAGTACTGAATCATCTAAGATGGGACCCACATAGGATACAAGACCAGCAGTCTTCATTGATTCATCTATGCTGGGACCCACATAGGATACAAGACCAGTACTGAATCATTTAAGCTGGGACCCACATAGGATACAAGACCAGCAGTCTTCACTGATTCATCTATGCTGAGACCCACATAAGATACAAGACCAGCACTGAATCATCTAAGCTGGGACCCACATAGGATACAAGACCAGCAGTCTTCATCGTCGCAAACACAACCAGCTCTAGGGTTCCCACACACAGCAAACTCGTTCGGGAGGGTCCGCTCCAGGAGCCGAGGGGCTGATACATCAACTGACACGAAGTCCGAAGTTTTTGTATCCAAAATTTCTGTATCGTTAACATGAACTCAACTCAACAGACAGCGCGTCAATCAGACGCCCGGTCCGGAAGTTATTGGCTTTTTCGTTCTAGGGGCCCAGTTAGTTTTTAAGTCAAAACCAACCTGAACGTATTCCAACTGCGTCCAAACCTCAAGGAGAGTAATTCAAAAGGTCCTTCTCACTAAGAGGAATCCATCAAAGTTGACGGCACGTCAATCGGACGTCCGGATCTCAAGTTATGAGCGTTTCCGCTCCGAGGACCCGGTTGGTTTCGTGGACGAACCAACCCGGCCGAACCCAAAGTATTCCGAAACCTTGAGTGTAATATACCTAAACGACTGTCTCGATCGAAGGATCGCATCGCCGCTAACGTTACGTCAAACGGAGGCCCGTAACCCAAGATATGGGCGAAAAACCAAAAGAGTCCGAAAACGGGTGCGACCCGGTTTGGTGCGACCCGGCCCAGCCCGGCCTGGGTGCGACCCGGCCCGGCGGGTCAGCTTGGCTCGGCTCAGCTCGGCCGAACGACCGAGTGAAGAAACAGCGGCCCCCGCGCGGGGGCCACTCCGCAGCTCCTGGACGCGGCATGTCGTCCGCGTCCCGCCTCCCCGTTTCGCGCGGCCGCGGAACCACCTCGATGCCGCAGCTTCAGTCGCGGCGGGTTTTTCCGGCGGCGCGTCGGGTGCCGCCGCCGCTGCAGGCCGCCGCCTCCGGCCGCCGGTGCTGCCGCGCCGGCGTGGGATTCCGCGGACCACCGGACGCGTTCCGGTGGTCCATTTTACGTGCGGTCTTCGCCAGTGGTCCTCCCGGGACCCGACCTTCACTGCAAGGCCCTCAAATCGCCCTTGTGGCCCCGTTTGTCATCGTTCTTCGTTCCGCACACTAAGAACGAGAAAGAATGCGGTGGTTCGGACTTGTTCGTTGGTCCGCACCCACCGCGTTAGCGGTTTGAAAAAACACCATAATATTTTCCATCAATTTGATAAACCCCGAACCGTAATAATAATCCACGGACAAACTTGTTAATTAGTTGGTCCACGTTCATCCCTTGAAGGGAAAGAAACATGGAGTATTATAATTTTCAAAACAACCCCTACCTCAACGTTGTCGTCGGACGCGAGTTCGTCGCGGAACTGACCGTCGCGGAAGAAAAGGATCGTCGCGTCACGGAAGGGCGTTGCTATCGCGCGGTACTCTGCGTCACGCAGACAAACTCTGAGGATCAAGAACATACAAATTTAATTATGACAATTAAATCCATGTTGATGTTATAATCCACAAGAATTAAAAGGACCGAAACCCCCTACCTTTTCATTGTCGATCGAAGATTGTCGCGGGGTTGGATCGTCGTGGAAGAAGCGTTGCGGAGGGAGAATCGTCGGCGTCAATCTCCGGGGGTCCGGCGTTCTTCGTCGCCCTTCGTTGGAGGCCGGCGTTCTTCGCGTTCTTCGCGTTCTTCGCGTTCTTCGCGTTCTTTGCATTCTTCGCGTAGGAGGATGAAGATCTTTAGAGATTCTCCAAAGGTCTAACACAACAAGCAGATAATAAAATAAGTCCTCATCTTATTTTATTATCAACTGAAGAATTTGAAAAACAAAGACAAGTAATGAACAATTAATTCATAGAATTAATTACAATGAATTAACTGCCCAATTAATAGGGGCGTTAAGAGTTTAGAAAACACATCAGTTGACTTTCGTTTAATAGGGGTTTTCACGGGTGCGTTACTTAGCGGAAAAGAAACGGTGGGGCTCGTGCGGGCCCCACCTCAAAAATATCCTACCAAGAGGGTAGGATATTTTGGGTTCCACCCTATCCGCTTCAACTCAGCTTAACCAGCTTTAAGTGGCTTTAACCGTCTTTAAGCAAAAATAAAATAATTTTTGTCGTACCACATTATTTTATTTCTTAACTTAAAGCCCAAAAAAATTTAAAAACCACACCCGAGCAAACGGAACTCCGGAAGAGGCGTTTCTAAGAAATTACTGGCGTTGTGATTCAATCGATGCCCTCATAATTTGATTCCGAGCACCGGTTCAAAAGTTAGAAAAACCCGCTCGTTCATTCACTGAACGTACCCGAGCCCAATCTTCGGAAAATGATTCCGAGCACACCAGGCCTCAGAATCAGGTGCCGTTAGAAACCGCGTTCTTGTAAAATTCCAAAGAAAATTAAGAAAAAACATTTCCTTGAAATTTACGGGTCTTTACAAGGAATTAAACATAGATATATTAATATAAATAAATAAAAGTTTAAAACTAATTATTATATTTTTATATAAATAATATATTTTGGTAAAAAACACTTAATCTTTGCTAAAGTCATTATTTGCTTGGAGTATAATTTTACTCAAAAAATGTTTTTATTCATTTTTGTGAAAAAAATAAAAAATAGTAATTTTTTACCCTCTTATAAAATTTATTTGATAAAATTTACTTTATTTTTGGAATAAAAATTTCAAAAAATATCATAGGGATAATTTTTGATATTTTTTGGAAAGGTTAATTTTTTTAATGAATAGTGAAAAATGCTGATTCTTATTAACAAATGTCTTTTCATTTAAAGAATTTACAATTTACAATTTTGTTTTAATATGGGTTTAAAATTAAAATTACTTTAATTTTATCATAATTAATCTTATTTAGTTCATTGGAGTCAATTTAATATTAATTTGTTATGTTAAAACTTTCCATACTTATAAAAAAAATTTCTTTAAAAGGCTGTTTTTTGGTCGTGTCTGTGGGATTAATTTAAAATTAAATTTGACCATTAAGTAAATTAAAATTTTCAAAATCTATTCCATATTTATAATATTAATAATAATCAATCTTATACAATAAGGTCAACTTATTTTTTTCATACTGAATAGTAAAACCAGAAAAAATTAATTACCGTGGATAAGGCTAAAACAGGTTTACGAGGGGTTAAAATAAAAATATAATGGTTAAAATAACCTAAAAAATTCCCAAATCATATTTTATAGAAATATTTTTAATTTATATCATTTATTGTTTGATAATGATCCATTTTTGGATCCTTGGTTCATGTGTAAAATGTGGGTATAACTTTTTCCTTCCAAAAATTCAAAGTGTGTCCTCTCCCCTACTTATAAAAGGGAACCCAATATCTTATCCTATTTACACTTCCAAAGTTTTTTTTTGAAAGAAACATACCCAAATATATTCCTTAATTACCTCCCCAAATCCTATATTCCTTATTTTTATTAATAAATCCTCATATGAAGGATTTTTTTGAGAACCTAAGGAGGTTGTCCGAAGAAGATTTATCCATATTAACTGAAAGTTTTTATTTTATTTATTCTAAAAAATCATTAAAATTTAATTAAAATATGATGATATAATAAAATTATTACCTAATATATACTAATATGTTATTATGTTAATTTCATAAGCTATATCTATCTCCTATGCCACCAAATTGGTAACAAAAACGTTGATCATGTGTATAATGAAATACCGCCCTGTGAATCAGTGTAATTTTTTATCCTTCAACACCTCTCATGCGTGTATATAATTATGAATTTAATATGTTTAAATTATATTTATGAAATAATTATACTTCTAAAATTATAATACTACATCTACCTTCTTACCTTCCAATCCATTGGGAAACGATAACGTCCCTTGTGTGTATATGTCGATTACTGCCTCCACAAAGCGATATGACACATGTTTTCATTTAAATTAGGAATGTATTGTAATTAGGATCAATTTAGTGAATATATATGATATATAATATAAAAATAATATTATTTAAATATTCATTTATAATTAAATTTCTTTCATTCCGTTCGTTGAGAAAATGGAAACAATGTTCATGTGTACGTATAGCCTACTGTCTCCATGAACAATGTAATTCATTTAATATATATAAATTTTATGGATTACTATAAAAACATATATAATGAAAATATATGATATTTATTTCATTTTTAACATTCTAAAGGTGATTTAACAATGATTAATGTAAAATTACTGAAAATACTAAACCAAAACATACATGAAAAATAAACCAGTTATTTCCCGAAATGTGATACTGATAAATAAATTATTAATAACTGGATAAAAAATCAAAAGTAAATCATAAATGGTATGAAATATATTGTTATGGTTCAATAATATATTTATTATAAAACTATATTTATTATGCAATAAGTTTGAATGTGTATGAAGAAATTTGAAACTTGAGGTATGAGATTTTTAGTCACTCTTTTATTGTTGGGAGAAATATGTGATATTCACCACTCATTTATTTTTTGTGGTGTATATTCTTCCACTTTAAAATTTTATATCATGAATATAATTATTTTAAGGATATTTAATGGTTCATTTAATGTTACTTTTTAATGGGGATTATGATTCAAATGTTTCCAAACTGGTAAGGGGATTTTTCTCTCACTTTTATTTATGTGGGACACATGCCTTATTCAAAAAATGTTTCTTTTGTGTGGTGTATATACTAGACAAGAATTTATTTTAATATTATTATAATGAAAATTATATTATATAAATATCCATATAAGGTTATTTATTTGATCAGGATTATGATTCAAAGGTTACCAAGTGGTAAGGATATTATATTACAACATCATTGTTTATCAGGGTTGCTTATGATTAAGTTATGATAATGAAATATTTTGATATATCTATAAATAAACACATAATTTTCATATCCTATGTTTATTTATAGATAAAACATGATTTATTTTAATTTTATTCCTTTTATGTACTCAAGATACCAAAATAATGTATTTTAAGAAAAATCGGCTTTATTTTATCTTCGGTCAAAAAAACTTTTTCTTCCGTGTAAATATTTTATAAAAATGTTTAAAATAGATATTTTAGAATTATATAATAATTTTAAGGATATTTTTACCCATTTTGTACTATTTACATAATGGTTTAAAAGTAATCTTCTTGTTATTTTCTGAATATGGCTCCTTTGATTTTTTACCAAAAATGTGAAAAGATTATTCATTTTAACATGTAGGATATGAATGGTATTTTACAACATCCTGATAGATAAATGATTTAAATATTAATTTAAATGTTTAAAAATTTATTCTCAAATAAATTTTTTTCTTTAATGTTTAGGATATGTTTGGATTTTGAATAAGTGTTTTCAAAGTGGAAAGGTTATTTTCCTCAAAAAAATGATCAAAGTGATCTTTAAAAACCATTTTCCATCTAATATGACATCCTTTGATGTTTATGAAGATTTAGGAGGAATATGATCCAATCATACAATCCTTATTCATTTTCTATATTGTATATGATCATGATGAACCCATGTTTATTAAACTAATTCCTTTTCCATGGGTTATGCTATGATAAATTTTTTAAATGATTATGAAACCCATTTATCTTTAATGGGTTATGCTATGATGAAATGTTTATAAACCACATTTATTTTCATGGGTTTTGAAATAATTAATGTTTTATGGTCTTGTGGAACATAGATATATGATTTTCATTATGTTAATGGTGGGTCCTATATGTCCCTCTATTGCATTGGGTAAATATTGATACCTTATGAGATAAAAAAAGATTGTAATGGGGAGTGAACCCAATTCGGTAAGGGACTATGTATATTATGATAGTCTTGGTAATGAACCTTGATTACTGTTATGGTTTGGGTAGTGAACCCAATCCACCGTGATATACGTGGAAATTGTATTTATGCTTATGTTTATGAAAAAAATATTTGTTGTATTCTAATGTTATATTATTGTGTCCCATGTTCTTTGATTCCTTTATGATTCATGTCTAGTGAACTTCCAAGATTTATTTTGTGACTCAAATTTATGATATATGATATACAGGGTATGGTTATCTAATATTATTCTCATGTTCTCATACCCTTATACTCATATTATATTTTTATATCCCTAGTTATACTTACTGAGAATTTGAGCTCTCCCTTTCTTTTGTTTCATTTCCATAGTATAGGAATAATGTAATTATATATGATATTTTAATAAGGGTGATAGTTATGAAGAACTTAGTGGGATATGATATAGTTCACTTATGAACCTGTTTTTTATGTATCCAAGTTTCTAAAGGCACAAGAACTAAAAGATTATAGTGTGGGTCATTATGTTATGTAATTAATATTCATCTACTAATATGTGATATATATATATATGTATGAAAAGTGTGGGTTTCTATACATTTTTGGGACCAAGTTGGATGGATACGGAAGTAAGAAAAGTTTGTTGTTACAGAGTGTTGTCTTTTGTTGTCAAAGAAGCTAAATCAATTCACTTTGTAAAGGACTTATAAATTCTGACGATGCTAAATCTGGTCTATCAAAGGCTATATATCACGATAGTAGATTTCATGATAAAAGGTGAAGAATGGTTATGGTAAGTAGTGAAGAGATAAATGACAAAGCAATAGACAATCTGGAGGTGGCACAAAAGCACAGTTTAAGGTGGCGTCGTTTTCTAGTGTTTGCCAAATTTTAGGGCCTACAAATCGGGAGAGTAAAGTAGTGTTTTTGGAAAATGAATGAAAGCAGCATGCAATTCAAGAGTGGTGCACATGTATTGGTGCACAAGTATTGGAGTGAAAGTTTAAGTGGCGCACAATTCATATTTCAAGATCATACCATCAAAATATGACAAAGGAAATAAAGTGGCGCGCAAGTTAATAATTGGCGCGCAAGTCATAAACCGGTGCGCAAGTATAAGTGGTGGGAAATTGTATGTTTCATGCAAGTCATATTCCAACATCATCATATCAAAATATGACAAAGGAAAGAAAGTGTCGCGCTAGTGAAGGAAGGGTGCGCAAGTGCTGGAGCGACGCACAAGTGATGGAACGACACGCAAGTAGGAACTGCATGCAAGTTTAGGCACGCAAGTCACCAAAATTCCTATAAATAGACAACTAGCATCATCATTTTTACAATGCTTAACACTTCAGAGAAAATTTGAGCTCTGGGCACACAAGTAGTAGAGGGTTATCTGATCGTGCAAGTAGCATAGGGCAGCGCGCAAGCTGAAGTGGTGCGCAAGATGAGGGTATTTATAAGGCACACAAGTAGGGTGCCACGCAAGTTTTGTTGCACAAGTTTTTCCGCCTAAGTGTTGTTGCGCAAGTCTTGTCACACAAGTTGATAGAGGCGCGCAAGAAGGGAGGTGCTTTCAAGAAGTGGGTTGTGTATAAGCCAAAGGTGGCATGCAAGTTTTGAGGTGTACTCAATGGTGGTGCGCAAGTAGTGAGTAGGCGCACTAGTAGGTGGCACGTAAGTAGTTAGGCGCACAAGTAGGGAGTGGATCATAAGCTGTTTGCACCCAGAGTTTCTTACCAGCTTTTGGGTAGGAAAGTGAAGAATTGTTTTGAAAAATTTTATTTGTGAAAGTTCATTAAAAATAATAGAATCATTACATTTCCCTCTTTGTGCTAAGAGGGAGCACACGCGTTATTTTATTGTTTTCAAAGTTCTACACTAGTGTAAGGATATATCCTACTCATTGTATTCAGCATCAAAGGATTGTTTTCTAGTGTATTGTGTGGTACTGGATTGTTTCTGTACCATACCAAGGACGTAGCTACTCTTGTTGAGTAGTGAACCTTGTAAATCTTGTGTTCCTATGGTTGTGTGTGTTCAAAAAGGAAGAAACTCTTTAACAGGAGGAAAAGGTTGTTTCAAAAACTAGGAAACATAAAAAGAAAAAGATATCACTGATTCACCCTCTCCCCCTCTCAGTGATACTTGGATTCTGACTGGGAACTTCATACATATCTTATAACATGATGTTATCCAAATTTAATTTACTTGAAATTATAAATTCCTATAAACATTGAAGAATTTATATTATTTTTGGAGATAAGTGATTGATTTTGTAAAATTTTCTTTAACCATAATCAAATATTCTTTATCTTGGAATCTGATAAAATATCCAACCACATCAGGTATCCTATGGGAAATGAAAATATATCTCATTATAATCTCAAATGATCTTGATTGAAAAATATTATTATATAAATTCTATAATATATTAGGAATAATTTGAATGAAAGATTCTTCACACCATCAACAACACTTAAATGCACACATTCGTAAAATCCTTTGATGATGGATGGATTATATAGATCATAATATCCTTTTATTAAAAAACATATTCTCTTCTTTGAAGAAATATAACAAAAATAAATAGTGAATCATTCTTATAAAACCAAAACCAATCGATCGACCATTATTCTATGATTTCTCCTTTTGAAATATCACTTTATGAAGCCTTGGATTAAAACTCAACAAAATGGAAGAACCTAGAATGATTTAGAAGAAAAAAACACTTAGTTATGAGATAAATTATTATGTCCTTAAAAAAAGGCATGTGGTTATGCCATGATGACGTTATATAAGATGATATAGATATGATTTTAATTTCAATAAAACCAATGTGTAAGATTCAATATAAGTATAAATAATGATTCCATAAATTCATTTTAAAATTATGAAAATAAATTTAGAAATTAGAAATTTAATAAAATGTTTGGTTTTGGAAAAAATATCTTTTGAAAGAAAAAATAAAATAATATAACTTTGGAAGAAAAACTAAAACAATATACCTTCTAAAAAATTGAAAGTTGTGTAAATAAATCTATCTTCCAATTGAAAAAAAATTATTAAAAAATAAAATATGGGTTTGAAAAAAACTTCCTCCTCCAATTTTGATTAATTATTCACTATAAAGAGAAGAATAAAATAAGAATTAGATTAAGGATAAATTTATATTTCTCATGAATATATTTTAATTAATATATTCAAATAATTCTGAATAATGTGATTTGGAAAAAATATCCACAAGTTAGTCTTGCATTCATATGAATTGAAGAATGATTTATTCTTTTTCATTTTGATGATAAAAAGGTTGCATTATATCTATGTTCATTACTCTTGATTGATGTTTTAGGATCTTAGGAAAATCTATTTCACTTGTTTTATCACATAGAATTGGACTCTTGGTGAAACAAATAACAAAATCAATGAATGTGTGTTACATCCCTAACACGTGGCTGCAACAACATACAACAACAACATATTCAGATTCAGTAGTAGAAATTTTTATTAAATATTTCTTATTGAATTGTCAGGACACTAATTATTCACCTTGTAAGTGATAATTTATAGATGTACACATTATATCAATTTACATCCACCAAATTCATCATCCGAAAAAAATTCGAGTTAAAAAACACATAGGAATGAATAAAATAATCCAAGATTCAAAGTTGCATCAAGATTATAAAAAAAATATTCTAATAGATTTAAGATGGGATTTTTTCAGATTGGCTTAAAATATTTCACATAGCCTCACACAAAACACTAAATATCATATATGACCTATTAGATAAAGTAAAATTCCAATAATTTCTATAAAAAGTTTTGGATCATCCCATTTCCTAGATTCAATAAGATTATGATTTTTATAAGTTCTAATAGGAGTATTTATACTACTAGAATTATCAAAACCAAACCATTTGATGATAAATTTATTGTAATTTTGTTATGATAAAAAAAATTATTTTTATTTTTGATTAATTTGAAAACTTAGGAAAAACTAAGTTCACCAATCATGCTCATATTGAAATTAGAATTATTAAAATCTAAATATTATTTAGAAAGGTATTTTTGAGTTGATCCAAAAATAATGCCATCGACATAAATTTGAACAATGATGGTGTCCGTAAAAACATTTTTATAAAAAGGTTTTGATCAGCTACTCCTTTAATAATTTTTTTCTAAATTAAAAATTTGGTAATCAACCATATCAGGATGTTGAAGCTTATTTAAGTCCATAGTGTTACGTAGTAAGTTTATATAAATATTCTAGAAATTTTATATCTTCCAAATCATGTGGATTTTATATTACAGCATCCACCTATACATATCCATTAAGAAAATAACAATTCATATAAATTTGAAAAATATTAAAGTGTAAGTGATCTCTAATGTCTAGAATTTTTTAAATGGATTCAAATATAGCTACTGGTGAAAAGGTTTCTTTCATTGTCTATGTTTTCTTATTGGAAGTAACCCTTAACAACAAGACATTATTTTTCCAAACTATAATTTCATTTTAATCACATTTATTTTGAAAATCCCATTCAATCTAATTATGGGAATATCTTTAGGTTTTTGTACAAGTGCCTAAAATTTGATCCATTTAAATTTATTTAGTTTATATTAAATATCTTTTACCCAATCCTCGTCACAAAAATATTTATGATGTATTTTAGTTTCAAACTAGGATGAAAATTCACAATGTGCATACTGATTTCTTAACTAACTATAATTTTTGACTGGTTAATCTACACCTATACTGATATTATTAGTGAGATGATTCCTTAAGATCAACTGATTTATTCAAAAAGAAAAATGATGTACTTTAATACTGGTTGAACTTATTCTAATGAAATACCATCTAGATTTTGAATTTCCATTATTATTTAATTAAAAGAATTTATCAACATGGGTCATGGATCAGTTTCAAAAATATCATATGAAGGGTTTACTTCAGGGTGTTTGAAATCAAAAGGACTAGTTTTATTAATCTTAACATGAGCCATTTCCTTAATAATGGTTGTTCATTTGTATAAACCATTATACTTATTACATGTAGAATAACTATGAAATATACCTTCATCATATTTTGGACCAAATACGTCTAAATGATATTTTGTATTTAGGATGAATAGTTTACATCCAAAAATTATGAATCAAAATTTTTTTGACTTTTTTTCTAGTCCAGAACTCAAGGATTTTTATTTAAAAAATAATTAATTAAAACCTCATTTATAGTATAATAAGTATCACTAACTACTTCAGCCCAAAAATATTTAGCAATAAGTATTTAGAAAACATGGTTTGAGTAATTTTCTAATGAATTCTATTTATTAACTCAACCAAACCATTTTTCTAAGGAGTTATTAGTGTTGATATATTGTGAGTAATGCATTTTTTAATAAAAAAATTTAAAAATTAGAATTTTAAAACATTCCACTGTGACCACTCTGGATATTAATTAAGGATATGAGTTTTTCATTTCTAAACCAATAATGAAAACCCTTAAAAAATCTACTTATATCTTTTCTAGAAAATAGATCAAATTATATATTGTTGGATCAGATTACACCAAATATACACAAGAGGGGGGTGAATTGTGTCTTTTCAAAAATCTTTACGAAATTGTGTTCTGCCTTTTTGACTTTAATAAAATAAAATGATGCAGTAGAAATTTAAACAGCAGAAGCACAAGATGTATAGTCGTTCGTGGAACAGAAGGCCCCTAGACCACTCCACCAAAGCTCTACTCCACGAGCTTGTTGATTTTCACAATATGGTCCTCGTTTCAATAGACCGGTTCACAACTAAGTATAAGCAGTTGACACCTGTACAATCCAAGGAAAAAACAAATCCTTCTGGTTCAAACACGAACCTACTCACCTTAGTACGAGAAGCTGGTCACTCAAGAATAGAAAAGAAAGATTTTCGTATTCTAAAAATACTTTCCAGATGTTCTTCACAATTGCCACAACATGAAATTAACAGTAGATGGATCGTCGCCTTCAGAAATAATAATCTTCACAAAAGAGAGGTTCTGAGTTGATCCCATTACAGTAGATATAGAAATATAATTCACAACTTCAGCAGTAGAAAATTCACAGTATATCTTTGTTATAGAACAAGTGAATCTTCTATCATGATCCTTCCTTTTTAACAAACATAGCTTTGATGTTATTTTTGAACCAATAGATCGGTGTGTTTCAGAAGTCTCTGTTTTTCCTTTTTTTTCAGAATAATCAAAAGATCACACATGATCCATAATTACCAATGGAGTTTCAAAAAACCCATATAAATAAAATAACGATAAGAACTTTTCCTGCAAAATTAGATCCACAAGAGTTGCCTTTTTACTCACGATATTCAAACATTTGAATTTACAGAGTAGTCATACCTTCCTTGAAGACTCGGCTTAAAAATCTCATTTTAATTCGATTATCAAATCATTGATGATACATTTTTGAATCAGTCAAAATCGTACTTTAAAATCAGCTTTAAATCTGGCTTGAAATCCGCCTAATAATTAGCGTATTGACCATTGCATAAAAATATCGACTTTAAATTCTCCGGTGCCAAACGTAAGGTTAGGTTGAACTGTATGATTCCTCTTAACATAAGGTTGATGACATAGCCTTCAAACGTAAGGTTCACAACGTAAGTTGATTCCAAACGTAGGGTTAGTCATCCATACTTTTCTCTTCAACTTTCAAACATAGGGTAAAAGATCCATACTTTTCGAAGAACGTATGGTTGTTTACAAAACTGAGGTTGATGAACCATACTTTTGAGAATCAAACGTAACGTTTAATATTTACATACAGTTCTCCTTCCATACTTTTCCGATAACCCAAACATAGGTTTCCTTCCTAATGTAGGTTTCTTCTTACATACTTTGTAGATAACATATGGTTATTTAACCTTAATTTTTCCTTATCTCCAAAAATATACACGATTTTTATCCTTATTCTACGTCTATCCACGCAGGGTATGAATAGTGTTTCTAGAACACGCTCATGTAGATTCCAAATAAGTAGCTCATGAACAGTGTTTCTAGAACACGCTAAATACGAATACTTTAGTAATAAATTCCTATAATTTCAAGAGTAATATAAAATAATAAATTCCTGAAACATTATTAACAAATAAAATCATTAGAAAATAATTAAGGGTATTTGTGAGCATCAAAATTATCATAAAGAGATAGAGTAATAATATAAACCCCCCCTTTAAATAAAAATTTTATGTATTGTTGAAAACAATACTTGCTCAACAATCTCCCCCTTTTTGATGATCACATAACCCATAAGAAATAATTAATGAAATTAACTTAACATAAAATTAATTACATAATGTTTTGAAATTTTGAAAAGATAAATACAATATTAATGTCTCCCTTTAATTTATACATGTTTTAATTTTTTCCAATAAAATGAATTACTCCCCCAAACTAAAAGATGTTGTATTTATCCAAATTTATCCCAGTAAAATAAAATTTAGTGTTTATCCAAATTTCTCCCCGTAAAATAAAATGTTGTGTTTATCCAAAATTTTCCCCCTTTTGTGATATCAAAAATAATGATAGAATATGGAATAGAACACATATTAACGTAGCACTAAACATAAGAAAAGACTATTATTAACTGTTTATCAATAATTAAATCTGGAGTACTGGTATAGAAAAATAAAGATAGTAAAACAAATATAAAGAGAGAAAAGTATTTTCATTAAAAGTAAAAAATAGATACAATGATAATAAACACAGGAATCACGGTTTTTTGCAGTAAAGAGGTAGGGTTTATCGTCTCTGGACTATAGACTTGATTTCTGCTAACTGTTCTCTCAACCTTTTCATTAATCCATCACCAAACTGAATAATAAGGTTCTTGGCCTCTTGAGTCATATGAATATCTTCAATGAGATTGAATCTGAAAAACTCATGAAGCCTCTCTTCTTTCTCCATAAACAAAGACAACTTCTCAGTGAATTTTTCTAAGATAGAGTGGATTCTTGGCTCACTGGATGTTAACTGATCAACTAAGAATTTCTAATTATCTAAGAGAAAAGATAATGGAGCACTGTTGCACTGAAGATCTTGAAACATGTCATTCATGTTGCTCATTGTAGCTGTGATAGCTTGAAATCATCTAATTAAATCAGGTGAAGTACCTGATCCACTAGCAGCATTATTTCCAACAGATGCAAATTCTGTCTCCAGAAACAACTTAAGATATGAGAAATCTGACTTCATAACCATTTCAGATTTCAATTTGGAATCAACATTTAGAATATCCTCTTTAAAAACTTGAACTTCTTGTCTTGAAATAGTACTCTCCATAAGCTTTTGAAATTTCAACTATTCGGATGCTCAGATGCCTCTTAGAGAATAAATTCTCACTTTTTAGTTGAGATAAATTTTTGTACAATTCTTCAACTTCCCTATTCCTTGAATAAGAAGCACCCTGTGCTTGATTCGCATTCTCAGGATCTATGTGATGTAGCAGTACTAAAGGTAAAGATTCAACATCATATTTTTCTTTGTCCTTGTCCTGAGCAGGTTGGTCCACAGATTTTTCCTCAGTGTCCTTTCCAGGCTCTTCCATAAAAAAATCCTCTTGAATAACTTCTGTGTGAGCTTCAGAATCATTTTCATCATGAACATCTACAATTTGTTCATTTAATGGAATATCTAAGATGATATCCTCTGGAGTTTCTTGAGGTCTGGTCACTTCCTCACCAGGCTCTGCCTCTTTTCTTGTTGAAATACAACAACAACATCATCTACATCCTGTTGTTCTGATCTTTCAACTACAATCCTTTCATGATCAGGATCTGTAGCAGTGAAATTCTGTTCTTGAGGTTGTTCAACAACCTTTTCTATGAAAAAGATTTAAGAGAGTAAATCTCTTGTAGTTAAATCATGGGAAGTAAGTTCCTCAATCACAGGTCTTTTCCTCTGAGTTTGAAGTTCCTCTTGACTTCTTTCTTCCTCAGTTTCTTCCACTTCAAATCTAATTCTCCTTGCCATAGTGATGACTCTTGATTCAGCTTGTCCCTCCTTGGAATTTGCAGATTGAGCTTGAGCGCTCTCTGATTCATCATATTCTCTTAATGGAAAAAGTTTTTCTTTTATAGTACTAGAGAAATAGCTAATCTTTCTTAAAGTTCCAGCATTAAACACATTACTGTTATGACAGTGTACTCTGGCATCCACCAGTCTCACCATATCCTTCTTAAGCAACAACTTTTAAATGAATCGACCAAAAGGATAAAAGTTCATTCAAGAATCACTCTGACACCAATATATTAGGTATCTAAACATATACCAAGGAAACTTGTGTTTTAAATCACTGAGCAAAAGATACATTATATACATATCGGGATATAATATCTTTTCCATCTTAGACACCTTGGTGCAATCCCTTTTTGCAAAAATTTGACCAAAATTTTCTGATCAGGCTCCAAATCCTTGATAATCATTTTCTTGACAGTCTTAATACCAAAGAGAAATGACATTATGTCCTCTGATTTATGCACAGAGTCTGCAATATTTTTAAAATCGAAATGAAAAACTCCCTCATGCAGGCAGTTCAGAATCTGACCAATTTCTACTAAGGAGATTGAGAAATACCTATCCCCTATCTTAGCCATCATACTGTCCTCAGTATCTCCCAGACTAAACTGTAAATATTTGAAGAAGTATCTAAGTTCTACCTCATACAAAAATTCCATATCTTCACTATTGAACGTCTGTTCAAGGTTCTGAAACGACAATGCTTATTTCAATAGTAGATTTGTCTGAAATAACTAGTCGAGATCGATTACCTTTCCCTATAATATTTTTATTCCTTCGGAGCGTCATCTCTTCGCATTTCTTGTCTTAGATTCACTATCTCTTTTAGTCCTTACCATCTCTATGAGAATCTCTGAAGGTTTCAAGGTTAGGGTTTCAGCGGTTCGAAGATTAGGATTGACGAGCAGAGGTGTGGTTTGCGGGCTCGAAAAGGTTTTGATAGAAATGAAACAGTTTAGAAGTCAAAAGGGTTTTTTACAACCTTGATTCCCCTGTTTTTAATAATCATTACATATATTTAAAAATAAATAAAATAGATTACTTGGGGAAAAGAAACTTATTCCATTTGGAAAACAAAATAGCTTAATTATTTTAAGCAGAATTAAAATAAAGAACTACTATAGTAAAATAAAATTTTATTTAAGATCAAATAAACCTAACTCCCCCTTAATAAAATCAAACCTTGAAGTGGGAAGAGGTTTAGTAAAAATATCAGCTAATTCAATTTCAGTACTTACAAATTCCAAAGATATATCCTTTTGAAGAATATGATCTCTTAGAAAATGATGTCTGATATTAATATGTTTAGTTCTAGAATGATTAATAGGATTTTTTGAAATATTTATAGAACTAGTATTATCACATAAAATAGGCATATTATTAAAATTTAGTCCAAAGTCCATAAGAGTGTTTTTCATCCACAACACCTGTGCACAACAACTGCCAGCAGAAACATACTCTGCCTCAGCTGTTGACAGGGAAACTGAATGTTGTTTCTTACTTGACCATGACACTAAAGATTTTCCTAAAAAGTGACAAGTTCCTGAAGTGCTTTTCCTATCTAATCTACAACTCCCAAAGTCTGCATCTAAATATAAAATCAAATTAAAATCAGAAGTTTTGGGATAAAGAAGCGATTGAAAAATAGTTCCTTTTGAATATCTAAAAATTATTTTAACAACAGTTAAATGAGATTCTTTAGGATTTTATTGAAATGTTTCACAAAGACATACTGAATACAATATATCTGGCCTACTAGTAGTAAGATATAATAAACTACCAATCTTACCTCTATATAACTTGTTGTCAACTGATTTTCCAGTTTCATCCAAATCAAGTTTTATATTATCACACATAGGAGTTGTATATGTCTTGCTGTTTTCAAGTCCAAATTTCTTCAACAAATCATCTATGTATTTTCTTTGACTCAAGATAGTTCCAAAATCTTTTTGATAAATTTTAAGTCCTTAAAAGAAATTTAGTTCTCCCATCATACTCATTTCAAATTCTTTTTTGCATTAACTTTGAAAACTCATGACAAAGGGTTTTATTAGTTGATCCAAAAATTACATCATCAACATAAATTTGAACCAATAAAATATTAGAATTCACAGTTTTCTTAAACAGTGTTGGATATTGCATTCCAACAGTAAAATCATTTTTCAAAAGAAAAGTCCTTAATCTTTCATACCAAGCTCTAGGTGCTTGTTTAAGTCTATAGAGAGCTTTAGTAAGTTTAGAAACAGAATCTGGATTTTTAGAATTTTCAAAACCAGGAGGTTGCTCAATATAAACTTACTCTATTAAATAACCATTTAAAAAGGAATACTTAAGATCACTCTAAAATAATTTAAAGTTCATATGAGATGCATAGGCTAAGGGGATTCTAATGGCTTCTATTCTAGCTACAGGTGAAAAGTTCCCATCATAATCTATACATTCTTTCTGATTGTATCTTTTTGGCTACAAGTCTAGCTTTACTTCTAGTTATTATTCCTTGATCATCTTGCTTATTTCTAAAGACCCATTTGGTTCCTATCACTGGATAGTTCTGTGGTCTTACAACTAATTCCTAGACTTCATTTATTTTGAATTGGTTTAATTCTTCTTGCATTGCTATCATCCATCTTTCATCATCTAAAGCTTCTTCTATAGTCTTGGGTTCTAATTGGGATAGAAAGGCAATGAATTATACAAGATTTCCTATATTTCTTCTAGTTTTTATTCCTGTATCTAAGTCGCCTATTATAGTTTCTAAAGGGTGATTCATTAGGGTTCTAGTCTGTCTAGGAAATACACTTATAGGTTTTTCAGTATCATGTTCTTATAAACTGGACTGAATTTTATTTATATCTTTTTCAAAATCATTTTTCATGTTCTCAAGACTCATGTTATCATTAGAGTCAGATTCATCCATTTGATATGTCCTTTTCTCAAAGGGACCAGATTCATCAAATTTCACATGAACTGATTCTTCAACAATCCTTGACTTCTTATTATAGATTCTATAAGCTTTGGAGGTAGCTGAATATCCTAAGAAAATTCCTTCATCAGATTTTGGATCAAACTTACCAAGATTATCCTTGGTGTTTAAGATGTAAACATTGCATCCAAAAACTTTAAAGTAGTTAACTTTAGGTTTTCTGTTATTCTAAAGTTTATAGGGTATCTATTTCAAAATAGGTCTAATTAAAACTCTATTCATTATATAGAAGCTTGTGCCTATAGGTTCTGCCCAAAAGTAGGTAGGAAGGCTGTATTCATTTAGCATAGTCCTAGCCATTTCCTGAATACTCCTATTTCTCATTTCAACAATTCCATTTTGTTGAGGTTTTCTAGGTGCATAGAATGTGTGTTTAATACTCATATTTTAGCAGAAGGAATTAAATTCCTGATTCTCAAATTCTCCACCATGATCACTTATTAATGAAATTATTTTAAAACCTTTTTCATTTTGAACAGCTTTACAAAAACTTTCAAATAAATTAAAAGCTTTATTTTTAAATTTCAAAAAGAAAATCCATGTAAATCTAGAATAGTAATTAAATAAAACATATACATGTAATTTACCAGCCAAGCTTGCTACTCTTGAAGGTCAAAACAAATACATATGGATAAGTTCTAGAGGTTTAGACGTGGAAATTTTGTTAACATATTTGAAGGTTGATTTGTGTTGCTTTCCAAGTTGAAATGCATCACAGAATCTGTCACTTTCAAATTTGAGACTAGGAAAATCAGAAACTAAATGTTTCTTAGATAAATTATTTAAAACATATACATTACAATGTCCAAGTCTCCTATACCAGATCCAAGATTCATTTATTTTAGCAGTTAAGCAATTTACTTATTATTTCCACAGGGAATTTCAATCCAGGGTATACAGATTATCAGTTCTTGGTGCTCTAAATTTAAGAAATTTATTTTTAAAAACAGAACAACAATTGTTAGAAAAATCAACAGCATAACCATCATCACATAGTTGAGAGATACTTATCAGATTGTGTTTCAATCCTTGTACATAAAGTACTTTATTAATTGAGACATCTTCTGGATCTCCAACTGTCCCAATACCAATGATTTTTCCTTTGGCATTGTCACCAAAAGTGAAAAGTCCACCATCTTTTTGAGTGAGTGTAGAGAAATTCAATGAGTTTCCACTCATATGTCTTGAGAAGCCACTGTCCATATACCATATGTCCTTTTTTCTCTTGTGACCTGCTCCCTACAAAGACATTTACACAGATTGCTTTGGTACCCATATTTTGTTGGGTCCAGTAGTGTTAGCTAGCCAGGATCTGGGAATCCAGACTTTCTTTGTTTTTCTAATTTTACATTAGTAAAATAGATCCTTTGATACAAAAGCTTTCTTAATGCCACTTATTTGGGGTTGTCTTAAGAAACAGTTTTTAGAAATATGTCCCCTTATTCCACAGTAATTATAATTTAGTCTTTTTGCACTTGGAATAAAATAGTTTTTGTACAGCTTGGGATTTTCACCTTTACTGCCAATTCTAAATCTCTCCTTTTTAATGATATTTTTCCAAGTTTTTTATTTAATGTATTTTCTACTTTAGTAAAAACAAGGGCTGCTGTTTTATAAGTTTCTACTTTAGTTTTTAGTGATTTTATCTTTGATTCATAATCTATATTGTTAGAATTAATTGAATCAAATTTTTTAGTTAACTCCTTATATTGTGTCAGCATTGTATCTCTTTCATCAGAAACTACCTTGTGAATATTCTTTAAAGACTTATGCTTCTTAAATAGAGAGTCATATTTTTCTTCATGCATATTGCAGTAGGCTGCAAGTTTCTCATTGGAGTAATTAGATTCAGAACTAGAGTCAGAAGAGTAGTAATATTGTACTTCATCTGTTTCTGCCATAAAACACATGCTGGATTTCAGATTTTCTTACTCCTTCTCTGAGTCTAATTGAAAAGTACTATCGGAGTCTTCAGATAAACTCCATGTAGCTTTCATTTATTTCTTTTCCTTATGCTCATAGTCATTTCTTTTGAAAATTTTCTTTCTTTTGTCTTCTTTTAGCTGAGGACAGTCAGGTCTGATATGCCCCATTTTCTTGCATTAATAGCATCTAATTTTGTTGTCATCCTTTTTGAAGGGTTTTATGAAGCCCTTATTCTTTCTATATAATTTTGTGAATCTTTGGGCTAGCTGAGCCAACTCCATATCAGAATTAGATAAATTAGAACTCTCTAACTTCTCTTTTACATTTTTCTTTATCTTTCTGTTTTTTCTCTATGATGATGATTTCAAGGTAGTATAATCTCTTTTCATAAGCAATTTATGTTCATTAGCTTCATATTCCATCTCATATTCATACATCATTATTGTTCCAATCAGTTCTCTCGTGGTTAAATCTTTGACAAGTGTCGACTGTCTGATTGCTGCAGAGATTCCATTCCATTTTGTAGGCATTACTCTTAATACTTTTAAGGCTAGATCATCTTTCTTAATGAGATCTCCCAAGGAAGTTATGTTATTGACAATATCTTTCAAACTTCCATTAATTTGAGTAATACTCTCACCTTCAACCATTCTGAATGTATCAAATTTAAGCTTAGCAGTTGCATATCTCATTTCTCTGATATTGTTAGTTCCTTCATAAGAAACAGCAATAGTTTTCCACATTTCATATGCTGTTGGGCATTGAGATACTCTGTTAAACTCATCAGGCCCTAGACCACATATAATTTCATTCATTTCTTTCGAGTTCATTTCATAATCTACTTCAGTAGATGCACTCCATGTTTCAGGTTTTTCAGGTATTTCATATGGAGTCAGAATCTTCGAATAGAATCTGTATCCAAGATTTTTCAGATAGACAATCATTCGCGATTTCCAACATCGATAGTTTTCTCAATTGAAGTACGGTGCTCTGACCATAGAAATTCACTCTCTTGTATCAGTCATCTTGCTCTGTGTATAATCACTTTCACCTCGTTAAAAATTTATCATAAAGCTCAACCTCTGATACCAATTGTTGGATCAGATTACACCAAATATACACAAGAGGGGGGGGGGTGAATTGTGTCTTTTCAGAAATCTTTATGAAACTCTGTTCTGCCTTTTAACTTTAATCATATAAAACGATGAATAGGAATTTTAAATAGCAAAAACACAAGATGTATAGTGGTTCAGGGAAAAGAAGGCCCCTAGTCGACTCCCCCAATGCTATACTCCACGAGCTTGGTGATTTTCACTATCTGGTCCTCATTTCAACAGACTGGTTCGCAACTGAGTACAGGCAGTTGACACCTTTACAATCCAAGGCAAAAACAAAGCCTTCTGGTTCAAACATGAACCTACTCAGCTTAGTACGAGAAGCTGGTCACTCAAGAATAGAAAAGAAAGATTTTCATATTCTGAAAATACTTTCCAGATGTTCTTTATAATTGCAACAACATGAAATTGACAGTAGATGGATCGTCACCTTCAGAAATAATAATCTTCACATAAGAGACGTTCTGAGTCGATCCCATTGCAGTAGATATAGAAATATAATTCACAACTTCAGCAGTAGCAAATTCTCAGTAGATCATCGTTGTAGAACATGTTAATCTTCTATCACGATCCTTCCTTTTTAAAAAATAGAGCTTTGACGCTATTTTTGAACCAGTAGATGGGTGTGTTTCAACAGTCTCTATTTTTCCTTTTTTTCAAAATAATCAAAATATCACACACGATCAATAATTGTCGATGCAGTTTCAAAAAGCCCATATAAATAAAATAATGATAAGAACTTTTCCTGCAAAATTAGATCCACAAAACTCTCCTTTTTACTCACGATATTCAAACATTTGAATTTACAGAGTAGTCATAACTTCCCTAAAGACTCGGCTTAAAAAAATCCTTTTTAATTTGATTATCTAATCATTGATGAAACAGTTTTGAATCAGTCAAAATTGTACTTTAAAATCAGCTTTAAATCTAGCTTGAAATCGGCCTAATAATCAGTGTATTGACCGTTGCATAAAAATATCGACTTTAAATTCTCCGACGCCAAATGTAAGGTTAGGTTGAACTGTATGTGTCCTCTGAACGTAAGGTTGATGACGTAGCCTTCAAACGTAAGGTTCACAACGTAAGGTTGATTCCAAACGTAGGGTTGATCATCTATACTTTTCTCTTCAACTTTCAAACATATGGTAAAAGATCCATACTTTTAGTTGATCCATACTTTTCCAACAACGTATGGTTGTTTACAAAAATAAGGTTGATGAACCACACTTTTGGGAAACAAACGTAACCTTTAATATTTACGTATGGTTCTCCTTCCATACTTTTCCGATAACCCAAACGTAGGGTTCCTTCCTAACGTAGGGTTCTTCTTCCATACTTTACTAATAACGTATGGTTGTTTAACCACACTTTTTCCTTATCTCAAAAAGTATACAGGGTTTTTGTCTTTACGCTATGTTTATCCATGTTGGGTATGAACAATGTTTCCAGAATATGCTCAAGAAGATTTCGAATTAGTAGCGCATGAACAATGTTTCCAGAACACGCAAAATATGAATACTTTAATAATAAATTCCCATAATTTCAAGAGTAAAATAAAATAATAAATTCCTGCAAAATTCATAACAAATAAAATCATTAGAAAATAATTAAGGGTATTTGTGAGCATAAAAATTATCCTAAAGAGATAAAGTAATAATATAAACTCCCCCTTTAAATAACAATATTATGTATTTTTGAAAACAACACTTTCTCAACATATATAGTGAAATCATCTACCAAGAAATATAAATAGTGTTTCCCTCTGATACTGTCAATTTTTATAGGACTAAATAAATCTATGTCCACTAATTATTAATATTTAGAGATTTATATTCCAAAAATAGATTTAAAAAATAACTTATGTTTCCTACTATATTAAAAAATATCTCAAAATCTTTAATGATTAAACTTAATCTTGTATAAATCCCTTGAAACTTTATTCTTATAATGTTTATAAAATATTCGAACATTTTAGCATCCTAACCTTATTTTTCAAAACTAATATTAATATTTCCTCAAAATTAAAAAAGGTAGATCTTGGTTTCTATGGTTCTATAGGTATAGAGTAAAGACATTCTCATTCCTTTTGAAATAAATAATAAAAATACTTTCCAAAAATTTAACTATGTGTGTATCATTCCATAAGTTCACAAGGAAAACTGTAAGGACCCAGCCTTAGACATTTCATACAAGAGGACCTTATTCCGGTCTAGGTTCTGGAAATAGATACATGCTTACAAAAAAAACATTAGAGTTACAACGAGAAAATAAAATGGAACAGAAAGTTCATCTCTGCTTCTGCGCGCTACAACAATGATGACCAACTCTAGATTTCAAGGAAACCTGTGAAACATTTCGAAAACTTGGGGTGAGGACAAAAGATGCTCAGTAAGGGGTTTAAAAACCTTCAATAAATATCCTTTGAAAAACTATATATAAACATTTAGGAATACCATTTTTTAAAATAATGTTTGAAATTAATTATGGCATCAAAATAATAGTTCAATTTTTAGAAGATACTTATGTTTAAAATTACTCAAATATACTCCAGTCTTTTTCTGAAAACTTTATGCAAACTTCTAGACACAAAATAACTAATTCTGATACTACTCGACTAATTACAGGCCATGATGGGTCCATGTCAAATCCCTTCCTGTCTACCACACTAGAGACTTGGGTTTTCTGAAAACATTTTAAGCTTGCGTTAAATATGTATACATTTTCACTGGGTTTTCATATATTAAAACTTTTAAACAATGTTTGATACATAAGTAATGCATGTGTACAAATTTATATATACATATTCTTACATATATATATATATATATATACTTTTATAATATTGCATCTTCTTGTTCTGAAGTAGTCGATTTAAACATCGACATATCTCTGCACGATTTGTCATACATTTCATCCTTTTAAAATTTATTTATACATAATAACACAATAAACATACATCATGTATATATATATATAGTGAAAACAAAATGTATAAATAATTTCCATATAAGGATAGCGAAACCAATGCATACAACATTGTCATTAATACAAATAATGGTCATTACCTATATGACATTTATGAGTTGATTATAACACGATGAGTATTGATGATAAACATAGTACCATGGCCATGTATAACCATGTATAATTACATAATTGAACAATAAGAATAAAATCATAATAAATAATTTTACTTCTAAAATTATGCAGAATAACACAAATCCAAAACCAACCAATATAATAAATATTTAGTTTGGTTTTGATATACACATATAATATTTATATATAAACCTGTGTATACCAAAATAGGCTCTTCTTAATGAAATAAAATCATAAAACACTCTTTGGAAATTTGTAAAAGTGGGATTGAAATTAAAACTGCATCTACAGAATTATATAAGAAAGGTTTGTAAAATAGAGATAATTGAAAATAGACCCTTGCATGAATTATATGAATAAAGAACATTATTTAAATAAAAAATTTCATCATTTAGAAAACATAAAACAGAACAGGTTTTGTATTTATATATAAGTGTATATACACATATATGTATATATGGGTTTTACAAACACAAAACTAAATAAAACCTTACCTTAGTGGATTTAGACTGCATGTTAAGGCTTGGATGCACCAGGCAGGGGCGCAAAAAACACTACGAGTGGTGCTGTGATCAATCAGGGTATGAAATACTCCCGATAGCATGTGTGTAACATTTAAGAAGATGAAAGTCTAAAAAAAACATGAACCTGAGGAAGTAATCTGACCTGAGTGTTCTAACCGCACGAAAGAGGGTTCTAAATTTATAACAAAACATGAAGGCAGCTTCTCAGGGAAGTTTAAACCAATTCACGGGTATCATAACGATACATTATTATATATTTTTTTGTTCCAAGTCATGCCATCCATTATTTTAATTTATTTAAAAAATAATAATGTCAAAAGGTGGTGCAAAATAACTCACGCCTCCATCATGATTGTGAAAATACAATTATAATAATATATCACCTTACACCTCCCGAAATGACATCCATTATTGGATCTAATAATATTAATATGTTATTTATTATAATAATAATATTATTATATATAATGATTAATATATATTGAAACATATAATATATAATGATCTATACATGTAATATAAAATAGCATGATTTATAATATGTATATATATAATGAAATATATGAAACGTTATATTATAATAATAATATCACGCCATACACACAAAACAAGCAATCACCACTTTTGACTTCTTATCCCCAAAATCCACGCCACACATAAAAACAACCAATATATTATTTAAGAAAATAGGTGGTTCAATCAATCCTCTATTTGCATTCACACTTCTTTATTTATTAATTTAATAATAATATATTTATTTATTCATTTTGTTAATACCTCAACACGTTTAACATATTAATAAATTATATATTTATATATATTCACCATTTTAACTTTTTTTATATGAATATATATATATATATTATTTCTTTTATTAAAATAAATATTTCAAATCACACATTATATATATATAGACACAATTTTAGCATTTTTTTTATAAATATATATATATATACCATGTTAGAATTTATATATATATATATATAATTCATATTTATAATTTATTGAAATTAAATTTTTTTAAACATAAATTTATTATGCATTTTTTTATATAACAATTATATGTATTTATAATTTATAAATTTTATAAACAAAAGCATAATATATATCATATATTCATAATATATATTATCTTAAAATAATAATAATAATAATTTTAAATGACATGTATAATAAAATTATAATTTTTAATAATATTAGTTTTATTAATAAATAATTCAAAACTAATATTTTGATTTATATTATTATCAACCTAATTAGAATAAGTCTATATTTTAATAAAACAATTGCATATATAAATAAAATACATTGAAAAATATATTTTTATATGTAAATATATTACATACACATATGTATATATATACTTAGAATTTCAAAATTAATAATTACAATATTATTAGATTATCATCATTATTCATTTATTTATTTTGATAAATTGATTTACATATTTATTTAGCTTGTAAAATAAATTTCTATGACCAAAAAATTATTTTATTAAAACAAATTTTATTAAAATTCGTACTTTAACATAATATTTATTTTAGTTTAAAAAAAATAATGATCCTAACAAATTCATTGTGTGTTAGTAAATCTTTTTGAACACTTAATTTTTATTAATCTTGTTTTAAGATTTTATCTATGTAAATATATATATATATATATATGTGACATCGATTAATTCAAAACATTATTTATAATAAAACAACATTATTAATTTTTTCATTTATTAGAATAATGTTTTTGAAAATATATTTGATGTCGTCGTGTATTAAAAACATGACATTTTTTTATAAATCGAAGTATTCATAAATTTTCATTTAGAAAAAGCTTTCTTTTATAGTTTATTTATAATGTTGTTCATTTTTAAATTATAATTTATTTAAACTTATTCTTTTTTTTTCTGAAACTTATGGCATTATAATATTCCCCCCTTAACAGAATTGCGTCCTCACAATTCGATCGTCGGACTAAAACTAATTCTGAATTTCCGTCTTCAGAATTTAGAAAACTGAGACCGCTAGATTCCTAGACACTAAATTTAAACAAAAACATCTATTTCCAAAGTTGTCTAGACCGTTCCTATGATACCAAGTGTAAGGACCCAGCCTTAGACATGTCATAAATGAGGACCTTATTCTGGTCTAGGTTTTGGAAATAAATACATGCTTACAAAAAACATCAATGTTACAACGAGAAAATTAAATCGAACTGAAAGTTCATCTCCGCTTCCGTGTGCTACAACAATGATGATCAACTCTGGATATCAAGGCAACCTGTGAAACAATTAGAAAACTTGGGGTGAGCACAAAAGATGCTCAGTAAGGGGTTTAAAAACCTTCGATAAATATCCTTTGAAAAACTGTATATAAAAATTTAGGAATAACATTTTTTAAAATAATGTTTGAAATTAATTACGACATCAAAATTCTAGTTCAATTTTTAGAAGATAATTACATTTAAAATTGCTCAAATATACTCTAGTGTTTTTCTAAAAACATTATGCAAGCTTCTGAACACAAAATAACTAATTCTGAGACTGCTCAACTAATTAAAGGCCATGATGGTCCATGCCCAATCCCTTCCTGTCTACCACACTCGAGAGTCGGGTTTTCTGAAAACATTTTAAGCTTGCGTTAAATACGTATACATTTGCACTGGGTTTTCATATATTAAAACTTGTAAACAATGTTTGATACATAAGTAATGCATGTGTACAAATTTATATATAAATATTCTTACGTGTATATATATATATATATACTTTTATAAGATTTCATTTGCTTGTTTTGAAGTAGTCAATTTACACATCGACATATCTCTGCATGATTTGTCATACATGTCATCCTTTTAAAATTTATTTATAAATAATAACACAATAACCATACATCAGGTATATATATATAGTGCAAAAAAATGTATAAATAATTTCCATATAAGGTTAGCGAAACCTATGCGTACGACATTGTCATTAATACAAATAATGGTCATTACCTATATGACATTTATGCGTTAATTATAACACGATGGTTGTTGAAGATAAACATAGTAGCATGGAAATGTATCTATGAAAATGCGATGCCCATGATATTGAAAAAAACATGTTAATATTTTATGTGCGTTTTTTTGAAACATGTCGATAAACTGGAATAAAATAGTAAAAACGATATCCACAATTTCATTCATATACATATATATATATATATATATATATAAGTATAACCATGTATAATAGAATAATTGAATAATAAGAATAAAATCATAATAAATAATTTTACTCTTAAAATTATGCAGAATAACAGAAAACCAAAACCAACCAATATAATAAATATTTAGTTTGGTTTTGATATACACATATAATATTTTTATATAAACCTGTATATACCAAAATAGGTTCTTATTAATGAAATCAAATCATAAAACACTCTTTGGAAGTTTTTAAAAGAGGGATTGAAATTACAACTACATCTATATAATTATATAATAAAGGTTTGTAAAATAGAGATAATGGAAAATAGACCCTTGCATGAATTATATGAATAAAGAACATTAATTAAATAAAAATTTTCATAATTTAGAAAACATAAAAGAGAACAAGTTTTGTATTTATATATAAGTGTATATACACATATATGTATATATGGGTTTTACAAACACAAAACAAAATAAAACCTTACCTTAGTGGATTTAGACTGCATGTTAAGGCTTGGATGCACCAGGTAGGGGTGCAAGAAACACTACGGGTGGTGCAGTGCTCAAGCAAGGTATGCAATACTCCCGAAAACATGTGTGTAACATTTTAGAAGATGAAAGACTAAAATAAAAACATGAACCTGAGGAAGTAATCTGACCCGAGTGTTCTAACCGCATGAAAGAGGGTTCTAAATTTATAACAAAACATGAAGGAAGCTTCTCAGGGAATTTTAACCCAATTCACGGGTATCATAATGATACATTATTATATATATATATATATTTTCCAAGTCATGCCACCCATTATTTTAATTTATTTAAAAAATTATGTCAAAAGGTGGTGCAAAATGACTCACGCCTCCCTCATGATTGTCAAAATACAATTATAATAATATATCATCTTACGCCTCCCAAAATGACATCCATTATTGGATCTAATAATATTAATATATTATTTATTAAAATAATAACAATATTATATATAAAGGTTAATATATAGTGAAACATATAACATATAATGAGCTATACATGTAATATATAATAGCACGATTTATAATATATATATATAATGAATCATATAAAACGTTATATTATAATAATAATATCACGCCACACACACAAAACAAGAAATCACCACTTTTGACTTATTATCCCCAAAAGCCATGCCACACATAAAAACAATCAATATATTATTTAAAAAAATAGGTGGTTCAATCAATCCTCTATTTGCATTTACGCTGATTTATTTATTAATTTAATAATAATATATTTATTTATTCATTTTGTTAATACCTCAAAATGTTTAAACTATTAATAAATTATATATTTATATATATTCACCATTTTAACGTTTTTATATGAATATATATATATATATATAAAATTTGTTTTATTAAAATAAATATTTCTAATCACACGTTTTATATATATATACACACACACAATTTTAACATTTTTTATAATATATATATATATACACATACCATGTTAGCATATATATATATATATATATATAATGCATTTTTATAATTTATTAAAATTAAATTTTTTTAAACATAAATTTGTTATGCATTTTATATATATAACAATTATATGTATTTATAATTTATAAATTTTATAAACAAAAGAATAATATATATCATATATTCATAATATATATTATCTTAAAAATAATAATAATAATAATTTTAAATAACATGTATAATAAAATTATAATTTTTAATAATATTAGTTTTATTAATAAATAATTCAAAACTAATATTTTGATTTATATCATTATCAACCTAATTAGAATAAGTCTATATTTTAATAAAAAAATTACATATATAAATAAAATACATTGATATATATATTTTTATATGTAAATATATTACATACACATATGGATATATATACTTATAATTTCAAAATTAATAATTACAATATTATTATATTATCAACATTATTCATTCATTTATTTTGATAAATTGATTTACATATTTATTTAGCATGTAAAATAAATTTTTATGATCAAAAAATTATTTCATTAAAACAACTTTTATTAAATTCATACTTTAACATAATATTTATTTTAGTTTAAAATGAAATAATGATCCTAACAAATTCATTGCGTGTTAGTAAGTCTTTTTGAACACTTAATTTTTATTAATCTTGTTTTAAGCATTTATCTATGTAAATATATATATATATATATATGACATAGATTAATTCAAAACTTTATTTATAATAAAAAATCATTATTAATTATTTCATTTATTAGAACAATGTTTTGAAAATATATTTGACGTCGTCACATATAAAAAACATGACATTTTTTTATAAATCAAAGTATTCATAAATTTTCATTTAGAAAAAGCCTCCTTTTATAGTTTATTTATAACATTATTCATTTTTAAATTATAATTTATTTAAGCTTATTATTATTTTTCTGAAACTTTGGGCATTACAGAAACAATATCATATAATTTACTTTTGTTTATGAGATTGTCCCTAAGAACTATAACATGTAAAAAATTGAAATTTAAATCTTTCATAGAAACTCAACATCACCAATATCAATAATTTTTCTTTGAGAATTTCTCTAAAGGTTAATTTTAATACTTTTAAATTTTGAGAAATTTGTAAGAACTTATTATTATCATGTGTCTTTAACACCTATTATCCATTTACCAAATGTTTCATCTAATGTTACTCAAAATTTATTCCTAAAATTTTTAGAACAACAGATTTGGTACCTATAATTTCTTGGGTCAAGATTTATTAGAGAAAAAACATTAAGAATACACATATTTACAAGTCTTGTATGTTCTACATTTGATAATTCATTATAAATATAAGCTTTAGGAAAAAAAATATTGAACATGATTTAAGGAACATTTGTAACATTGGTGATCTCCCATTTGACACTTTTTACAAATAGTCACACTTTTAGGAGAAAATAAATTTTATCAAAAATGTTGTTTTTTTTCTAGGTGAATCTTATTCTATAATTTGATTTTAGATGGTTTCAACTATCAATAATGTTTATAAAAACTTTCATTCCCATATGTAAAATTTGATATATGTTTTTCAGACAAAGAATTTCATAATTAAGTTTTACAACAAAATTCATATTTTCATAAGTTAAACTTGAAAAATATTTATTATCTAATTCCAATTTCAGTCTATAAATTTGAAAATTATGTTTTGAAATCCATATAATTTTCTTAGTAAGATCCAACATAGAACAATCATAATATATCATAACTTTAGAATTATTTTTCACAAGAAGTGTCATATATCTAATCATTTCCTTAAATAAAGAAAAGTTTTACTCAACTCTTGAGGAAATAATTTTTTTCCTTATGAAGATTTTCAACTCAAGTCCTCATCCAATGTATCAGGTCAATTAATGTTCAATGTTAAGTTTTTAAGGGATTTAATATACACCTCATCCATATTACTTTAAATATTATTTGAGATGTTATCATTGATTTTTTTTCAATTTTCACTACTTTTATCTAAAGAACTATATAACAATGTATCTCCACCACTTTCACACCAAGTATTCATGGATTTAAAACTTATATTTACTTTAACTTTATAATACCTCTTTGATATTGTTTCCTTCCTTTTAAATATTAGAAAATTAGGTATGATATGCCTTGGTTAATTTCATTCATATATAATTAATTTAGGATAATAATTCTTCTTACTATATTCTTTCTGATTCTTTTTGTACTAGTAAAAGAAATCATTATTTTTTACAATCATGATCATCTATATTCCAACCTTAGAAATTTCATTTTTAATTTCCACAATAGTAATACTACCTAATATTCTTTAAAATTTTTATTATTATTTTAAAATTTTTAAACAATTTTAATAGACTTATTTTTTTAGGTGTAATTTCCCTATAAGATGATGAAAATATACCCAATCATTCCTTTTATCTTTTGAAACATATTTCTTCAACATTATTTCATATTATATATGATTTTGGATAAGGTCATCCAAAATCAACTTATTTATATATTCAGTGTTATCTATAGTCATTCTATTTAATTCATATTATATAGGAATAAAATCTATGAACTACTCAACAATTTATTCCACTGATAAATATTTTTCTCCAAGTGACTATAATAAATTTATAGTGGATATAAACCTCAGATTAATTTTTTTTCACTATAAATACCATGTAAGAAATCAAAATCTTTATAATAAACATGAAACATATCCCTTAAAGATTCTTAATCATTTGAAGTTCTAAAATGCGTTACTTATAACTTTCTCTATATATTATTTTTTGTTTCACAAGATGATATTTGACTGTATATATTTATTTTCATTTAGAAAAAAAGAGTGTTTTGAACTCTATAGTTAAACTAAAACTCAAGTTTTTATCTATTATAAAAAATTTAACTTCCTGGTGTGGAATATTGTAATTTCTATTAATCATTACAATATTATCCACTTTTGTATATATCATGTATTTCTTCAAATGATATCTCTAATATTCATATTTATCCCCCTCAATGATTGGTTGTCTATAGTGACTTAGATTTAACAACATCATAATTATTAAACCTTCCATTACAAAAACTATTTTCTCCACCACATAGTGAGTGTAAGAAACAAAAAAATGTTGATACTTGATCTGATAATAATTTTTTCCTTAGGATACATGAAAAATATTATACAATAGGGGAGGTGAATTATATCTTTTTAAACTACCTAAAAATTCACACTCTCATACTAATAGATAAAAAAGAAAGAATACAACAAAGTTTCAAAATTAGGTTCTTATAATAAATATAATGATCTTATTCTGATTAAAATAAAAATAGACACTACTAGAAAAATGAATTATAGCCACAGAGCTATATCCACAGTTTTATATGTCTGTGGCTATAGGTTAATTTATAGACTGTAACGACCCAAACTTTCATTAATGGAAATTTCTCCTGATCTAATTAAATATCTCTTTATGTAAAATGTTTATATAAAATGTCAACTTATTTGGTTTTTTAAGAATTGTGACAGTTTCTAATACAGTTGTTGAACAGTGATCACATGATTAGTATAAATATAATGCTTTAACAATCTAATTTACTCAGACAAAGGAAGCGATGGCCTCATCCAGTAGAATTTCTTCATATGAATCCCATTTGTTGGAGCTCAGAAAAGAGGTGGCATCATTGGGATTCGCTCTTGACTAATCCCAACCTGAGCTTCATCATGTCAAGCTTGAACGAAACCGTCAGCTGGAGAAGTGGAAGTTGATAGAGATTACCACGCGTGCAATGTTATCCGAGCCACCCCAAGAGTCTGTCACCATTGTATACCTTACCCTTCGGTCTTATGCGGCTGTTTTAAGGGGTTATGTAACAAATCACTATTACTATGGTTATGTATATTATTTTTTATATAATAATGAATATAATTTCATTTTATTATTATTACCTTGTAAATAGTTTTTAAATCACAAATAGTATTTTTAGTAAATGTTCAACTAAGAAATCTATTTTGATGAATTAATATATTTTTGAATTAAATAATATTTTAATAAAATATTATTATTATTAAATTAATTTTTATTAAATATAAATTATCGTATAATTTTTTGAATGTAATTTTAATTTTTATTAAGGTTTGAAAGCCATTTTTGTAAAAACCCATGAATTTTAGATAAATGTCGGTTTTTATTTTAAAATTGAAAATTAACATATTTATTAAATTATTTAGATAAAATTAATATTATTTCAGGAATCAGGACGTCAAAATTATCCAACGGTGAATTTTTCATAATTTTCTGAGATAGTCATATTTTTGGGTAAAAATTAAATACCGTTTAAATATATAGTGTGTTTTATGACATCATAATGACCCAATAGTGATGTAATAAAATACTATAAGACATATGTTCAGCCAATATATGTTTTACCATTAAAATAATATGATTTTGGGTTTGTTTGACTTATTTTACAAATCATTGATGGACCCTTCAAACTTATTAAACATCTTGTCTTTTTAAATTGTTTTCTTTGGGAGTCTGACTCACCTCCACATAAGCAACGATATTATTTTTAGAAGTTAGGAATTTGGCCTTATAAAATATTGTTTCCCACTTCCCCTATCCAAAAAACATGGGAAAAAACCGTGGACTGGTTTGTGGTTTGGATTATTTTAATATCAGGGTCCCAAACCTGCATAATAAATAATTCCCTCACCTTTCCTATATAAACCCAGCCACACTCCCACTTCTTCCTCACTCAAAGCCTTTTTAGTTCATCCAACCTCTGCCCTCCTCTCTCTATAATCCTCCCAAGGTGCCCCAAGCTCCCAATAATCCTCTCTCAAGCCTCTCTCAAGCCTTTGGAAGCATACTTCAAGTAAGGGTTTTTCTTCCTTTCTCATTTTTGTCCAATTTTCTTAATGTTGTTATGCCATTTTATTTTCAATTATAAATGTTGGGGTATAGGTTTGCACCTCCCCCATACTTACCTCTTTTTGTTTTAATTATGGGATACCCATTTCTATCTCATTAAATTCCTCCCATGTACACCCGTTACTATGCCGAAATTCCAAAAGGAATTTCTCTCTCCTCATTTACATTCAAGAAATCCTTTCGTATCATGAATCTAATTTACATTACATTTGTTTTGAAATGTATCTATATAAACCCCTTACTATCCATGTCATGTAAATATGATGAGGCACCCCTTTCTCTCTCATCAACCATTTTTATAAATTCTTACGTCACGCCGTTACGCTGCTAAAATTGCACCGATTTTCCAAGCCAATACCATTGTGTAGTGAATACCGTGCACATTTCTCTATCAAGGGTATTAACCTTTATGAAAATTTACTTATTGATTATAAATTTTCATGTTTTAATTCCATATTCCTTTATCATGGAATAAATGATGATGTTTTATGAAACCATGTTATATGATCCATGTGTCACACTTATGCATGAAATGAAATGTTTAAGAAGGGTGAGCCCATATAGCACTCCAATGCATTGGGTAAAGTATAGTATCATGATAAATCATGTGAAATGGGTGTTGAATCATTCTCATTCAAGTGCAATGAGGTTTTACTCGTGCTTCATGTGCAATGAGTATTTACTCATGCTCCATGTGCAATGAGCCTTGGATCATGCTAATTCCATGTTAAGTGTTGTTGCCAAATTTCCATGTCATGATTATCATTATTTATCATGCCTTTATGTTTATGCTTCTCTTCTGCTCTATTGATATGCGTATTGTCTAACATGTTGTTTTTTTTGGAAATGGGGATGGCCTTGTTTGTTTATGGTTAAAACTTTCCAATTGGGTTCTAATGGGTTTATTCGTAGAACCGGAAACACCCAATGATTCTATATCCATTTGGACCTACTTTCCAAAGGTGGGTTCTCATTAGTTGTGGACCGATGAGGCTTAAGAATTTTCATTGGTCAAGAGTATGTGAGGTTAGGCTCATCACACCTTTTTTGGGGGAATTATTGCCTATTCTGGGACTCTCTTATAGATTTAAGTTATGTTCACGAATCCTTATTAATTCACCAAACATGAAAATGAGTTTTCCTTTAGATTTGGAAATTGATGATTGATATGTATGGGATTTAGAGAATCTTTTATATGTATTTGAGGTTCTTCATCGACGGAGAATCATCCGTATGTATTAGAGATTATTAGTCAATGGTATCCTTCAATATATTATATAGAAATATCTTGGTCATTATGATGACTATACTAGTTTTAAAGCCACTCAGTGGGGAACTTGATGTTTATTGTCATTCAGAAAGACATGGATTATTTCAGATTTGGTATCGTACCCGTAGATGGGCTACCTACGTATCCTCATCAAAAAGGAATCAGAACCCACATAGTTCGATAAGAAAGATATAGTTTAACGTTATATAGGACGAAAAATAATTAATGAAAGATTGGCTTGAACCTTAGAAAGGCTTCCTACGTCCTCTATTTTTAAGGCAGAGATCAAAGTCCACGTAGTTCAGGTAAAGAAATATGGGGCTTATGCATGGTTAACGACCTAAAAAGAGATTTCATGATTACTTATACATTCTAAGCTCACGTAAATCAGGCTCAGTGTGAGAAACAAGAGGTATCAGTAAACCTGACGATTGTGCCATGAATGATGCAGTCATAAGAAATGATGTGGGGCTTATGTATATAGGATTGCCCAAGTAGATGAAGACCAAGACTTACTTCAGGAAAGAAGCCTAGGAGTAGGGTCCATAAAGGTATTTTTACTTTATGGAGATTTGGAGTTTTAACCCAGGGCTTACTCCAAATGAGGATGCCCAAATTAAAGGGGACTTATAACTTGGGGATTACTCTGGAGAAGGAGGTCCAAATTAAAGGAATTATGATTGGGGAATATTCCTGGGAAAGAGGCCCGAACCAAGGGAACTTGGGACTTACTCCTGAGGAGGATTCCCTAAATCAAAAGATATTCTCATCTTAAAGGATGAGGTTATATGGAGGGAACCTCTACCTTAGTGACATAAAGGTTGTAAGTCACGAGGTTTTGGGAGAGGTTCTAACATAATTCCTTTCAGATAAGGAATCCAACAGAGGAACCATTCCATAAATGGATTTGAAAAGGGGTTTGAGAGCTAATATCTTGAATAGGAGAGGTGAACAGAAGAGAGAAACACAAATGAAGTTGGCATGCAAGTCGTGGCCACCCAAGTGTACTTGCACAACATGGGTTTTCCTGGGCAATGAAGAATTTGTAGGGTAATACTTGGGCGAGACTTAAATAAAGCCTTTAGTATTATCCTAATATGTTTCCAAAAGGGCAGCGTGCAAGTTTCATTGAAATTATAGGGCGGCGCGCAAGTGTTGATGAATTCTAAACACTTAGGCCTTATTCTACTCCTTCAGGTCTTCCATTGTAGGTAAAAAGTTACCTTAGAATCTTTCGGAAGAGTTGAGTTGAAGACTAGGGTGACCAGAGCTTGAATTTGAATTTTGGAAGATCCGTCCCTCAAATGGGGGCCCACAAGGGATATTTATAGGCCACCTTGAACCTTGGGAGAAAAACCAAATAGGGCGCACAAGTGAACTACGCAACCCATAGGTGGTGCGGAAGTGACTTGCACGGTGCACTGATGACTTGCGCGACATACTCCAAATGGGATCCTAGTTCATGACTACATCAATTTTTTTGATGTTATTCAAAGGGTGACCCTCTTTGTGCTTAAGGTATTCCCCTTTTCCATTCATTATACTCTATGAAGAAAAAAGCATAAAAAAAGTCCCCCGTCATAGTTGGATCTGAAAAGGAAAGAGGATCCGGCTCTGAGGTAAAGCTGGAGAAATCAAGGGTCTGTAGTGCGTAAGTTTGGCACACAAATAATGGGGCGTACAGGTATGGCGTGCAGGTTGTCTGGATCACATATATATATAGGATCACTCCCACACAAACTCACTCGGCTTCTAGCAACTTGAGCTCTCATCACTCATGTGCTTTTGTCTTCGGCGAATCGTCCTTCTATATTTTTTCACGCTTCTGCAGAAGGTATTTGACTTGTGCACCATGACTAGGGCAGCAAAAATTGCATGACCGATTTGACTTGCACGCCAAGTTGGGACTTGCGCGCCTTAATGCATTTGACATTTTTTTTGATTTTCTTCATCAAAATTTCACAAAACAAACTTACTCAAAAGCTTATTGTTTGATCTTTGTGTGGATTCAACGGCTCCCAGAAGAATTGGATTAACTGATGAGTTATCCAGCAAGAGAATATATGACATGATGAATGTCATCAGCCATGACTATTATGTTATCTACAACAACAATCTCCCAGATTTGGCTAAGTACTTGAAGAAATATCATGCCAATTTTCCACTGAGCATCTACTTTCTTTTGTATGGCCATGGTCATCTGCAAGGAGTCCACATTCCAGAGGCAAAGAATTATATCCCTCATTCCTGGTTTAAGACATACACCAACTTCTCTTTGGAAAATGTCTCATCTTCAGGATCATTTTTCAATGCTGGGGTAGTGGAGAAGGCATACATAATGCATCATAGTCCATGTGCTCCAGATCTGAATCCTCACATGCCTAAGCTGCAGCCGCATTGCTATCTCTCTATTTTCTAAAATTCTCAGATGGATCAATCTAAGGGATGGAAGAAGCGTTTGGATTTCCGTCCTGGAGGAGGTGTGAAGCCGACTTGGATGTGGGCATATTGGGTGCGACAAACCTATGCAGAGTTTGTCGATGATCTGAAGGGAAATGAAATATATGAAGCTATATGGGCTGGGCAGACATATGTGTACAAGAATAATGATTTTGTGTCGGAGATAATCAGCCCCTGGAGCCTAGAAACAAATTCTTTCCATCTGACTCATGGAGAAGTAGGCATCAGTTTCTGGGATGTCTACAAGATTTCAGGGGCTCCAATTTTGGGAGATATGTATGATGAATTCATCCACCCAAGGTGACCTGAAATGATTCAGAGAAGACTCCGGCTTTGGCTAAAGAGTTAATGAAAATTTTCTACAAGCTTAAGAATACCACCACCACGAAAACCCACTATAGAAAAGTTATCCCTCCAAAGGAGTGGATGGAAATGTTTCTGATTAAGAAGAGAGAGAAGGGACCTTCCTACACTCATCCTACAAGTTTCCCTAGAGCAGAAAAGTGGGGTACTCCGGGCACATTTTGGCCAACTCTAGAAGCAGGATAGTTTGATAAGTGGGGGTATTAAGTGAACAAAAAAAATCCAGTGAAGACCCATCTAGAAGGATTTTTGGCCTTGTGTCCCAATGTTTACCTTTTACCAGTTCGGGATTCGAAAGGAGGTGTGAGTCCAGGGACCTTTGTCATTGCAGCCAAGCTGGATGAAAGAAATATGGTTGGGTTGGCCACCCTAGTTTTGGAAAAGATTCATAGGATCTTACTTCATGTTTATATGGGTAAGCCTCCTCTAAGAATAGTGGGACCATTCCATGTTTTATGGGGATGGATCACCACCCACTTCGGGACATATGTTGTATAAAGTGGGGTATAGGTTCCTAGAAGTTATTTCCGGACATCTATTCAGAACTTTTCTGGAATTTCTCCCTTATCCCTAAACACTTATGATATCAAAATAAGGATGAGCATGTTCATGAAGTTTCAATTATTTCCTTATGGAAATTCACCAACAAGGCGATTTTTGGATGATGGAACAGCTGGCCTGGAGTTAAGGGGATATATGCTGGCATGTAGAGATAGTACATTGGCCATGAAGATTGACAGAGAGATTATATGTGAGGCCTATGATCCATACAAATTTGTATGTCAATTCAAATGTCTACAAAAAATTACCGTATCCCCTCTAGTGCATGTTAGGGTAGAGCAGTATCCGATGGTTACTCATCAACTATGGTTGCTGACATCTATGGAGAAGACTGGGGTGGATTTGATCTACCAGATTTTGAAGCAGTAAGCCGTTTGACTATATGGTATGCTGAGAGATGGGAAGCATCATACCCTGAAGGGGTACTGAATCAGCTGATCCCTCAGGTGGAGATAAAGAAGAGAACCATTAGGAAAGAAGCTCTTCATTTGGAAGGTGACTCTTCCTCACCCGGAACTGATTCACCGAATTCCCAGGATGGGGATGATGAGGCTCAAAATGCGTCAAAGCAGCCTCGTGCCAGATATAATCCACCTTCCAGAGTCAAGAGACCTACCCCATTGACTCCTAGTGAGTTACATCATTGAGGCAATTTAGTCTCCATTATTTTAAAGGGAAAAAATTTAATTTTCTTATCCTTTATCTATGATTGCATGAGCTGGGAAGAAGTTGAAGTCCTAGATTGTAGGACCCTCCTCGCGACCTTCTTGTTCACATTCTGAATATTTACAACTAGAGGCTGTCCGAAAATGGCTAAGTTTATATTGTGATGCTGAAACTGCCTGGATGAGCTTATGCAAAGGGCTGCATATCCATAGAGTAGGGAATCTCCAGGCTTATTCTAACATCCTTTTTGGTGACAACCCTAATGAAGTGAGGGATTACATCAAAGAGTTGGAAATTCTCATATATGCCACTGATGAGTCAGTTCCTTTCACCAAGAAAGTGAAGGAAATGATGGACTATGGTACCATTGAGGGGATTGGTCCTTTATTAGACGAAGAGTGGCGTGATTACGTGGCTCCTGAAGATGTAAGTTTCCTTTTTCTCATATTTATATTTTCTTTTCAATTTGAATTTAGTCAAATCTTTATTATTCAATGAAATAATCTTGTTCATCCTACAACTTGTAAAGGAAAGAACCACTGATATCCCTTCACCGTAGTATAGACCTGGTGGCACTGCTCTTGGAGCCATTGAATCTCCTCGTGAGCCGAGCGAAGTGTCTCCAGGACAGAAAGTCATGGATGAGGAGTTATAAATTGAGTTATTGTCTCCGATACCTGTTTTTGGAGATGATGATTCCAGTCCATCCAAAAAGACCAAGAAGAAAAGTCATCGAAGAAAGAAGACCACGGTCAAAAGATTTATCAGTAGTGGTAAGTCTTTCTGGTAGTGATGAATCTTAACTTATGAAAAAGTCCTCAAACTTCTCGGGATTACAGGGGCTTATTCAATTTCCCCTTTAAGGGAAAGGACTTACCATACTCAGAGTACAATGGAGGGTGTTGTAGAATAACTGCAAGTTCCTGTTGAAATGACTGTTCCTGAAGAAATGTTGAGAGTAGATGAGCTGACGTCTGTTCCCATCACCGCTCCTGTTTCTGATGCTAGGAGAGAAGATACTTCTAGTAAATTAATAATACTTCATAGATCCTCAAATGAAATGACAACTAACTTCCATTCTGTGATGTTTTAGGTTCAAAACATGCACCAAATTTTTTTCCAACCACCAAAGCTGACCCCACAATAGTCTATGAAGAAGCTATCCGGGGTCAGAGATTTCTAGATGAAAGTCACGAAGAAGACATGCCGAGTGCTCCCACTGGTGAGACTAACCTGGTATCTTGGACATCGTTGGATAAAATGATGAATCTTGACATGTCCTTTGATGAAATTTTAGAACATGTTAATTTACCACCTGATTTAGAAGATTTAAGAGATCTATTTATAGAATCAACTGGACGTGAGTTTCATCATTTGTCCTATTAATCTTCTCATGATTACACTTGTAACCATGTTTGGTTAAAAAATGTACAGTTCCATCTGAAGAAACTGCTGAACAAACAATGCTTCAAAGGGGTGTAGACATTGATGTCAACCCTGTTATTGCAGAAACACTGGCTCAGGTGGAATATAGCATGGAAGACCCTCCTGAATCCCATCCTGAAAATCCTGTTGAAGCTAGGAAAGATGAGGAGGAGTCTTCACAAGTTGCTGATCTACCGTTAGGTAAAAGATGAAGATATTTGTGGCGTACTTAACCAGTAAGACAATCAATCAACTTTTACTGTACTTTGAAACTAACCATACTTTTAATTGACCAAAGAGGGATGTCAACATCAATTGCTAGATCTGGAGGTGAAGCCTCAGCCTCAGCCCAAACAGTAGCAGAAGGTGAAGAAACTTGGGTCAATGAAGGAGAAAATCGGGGCACTTCCTTAAATGCATTAATCCCAAACTATGTTCCTCCCTATGATAGCGATGCCGAATCAGACCCATAGGTGCAAAAGGCGATCCAATTCTCATGTCACAAGGCATGGGAAAATATATAGAAGATAATATCTGATATTCCTCTTGAAGAGTTGCCTTTAAAATTACAAGACTTTCATCCTCGTTCATCATGATGGGATTTGGCAGTTTTGGATATCAAGAAATCCATGTCGTAGTGAAAAAAGTCATTCGAAGGAGGGATCAAGAGAAAAAGTGTCATCAAGACCTAATCAGAGCTAGATTGCTGACCAATATCAGGGAATTTCAAGCTGCAATATCCCGACCCGAGGCTGATCATGCTACAAAGCCAAAGGAACTGAAGTAGAAGATCGAGGAGAATATTGTCCAGCAGTTGCACCTTCAGTAATAGCTAGATGATATTACTAGGGATCTTGACCAGCTTCATAATTCGTTGGAATAAGTCCAAGAATATGGTATAAAATCCATCACAGATTCCAAAGAATCACTTCGTTGAGCTGAAGAGAGTGAATCTGGTCAAGTAAATGAACATCAAGTGGCTCTTGATGAAGCTCAGGATGCTGTAAAACAGATGAGAAATCATGTTGAAAGTCTTTTGTAATTTCTGAAATTAAAGAGAAGAGACTCTAGTCTATGGATGTTCTTCTAATCTTGTTCATCAATGAAAAATAGTTCATCTTCAATCATCTGTACCTTAATTTTCTTGATAATTGCTCTTATTTTTACCTAAGACAATGGGCCTAGTAACCATAGTTTGATTTTTAATAGGGTTATATAAACAACCCCACAAACATTGCATCTTTTAATTTCTCAATATTGCCTAAATCATACAAAATGTACGTTTAGCGAGCTAGGAATCAACTTTTGTTTAGAGTGCCCTTTATAAGTTCCCAATTTAATGAGTACCATGTCTTTTGTTATTGACAGTTTAAAGTCATGCATGTTGGACTATAAAAAGGCTAATATTTAAGGTCAGATAGCTTTGATTGAATGGATGATATTGACTTAATTCTTGATATTTTGTTTGGAAACATATTACCATATTCAAGTATAGAGGGGGAAAATTGTAAAATTTGACTTGAGAACATTTGAATCTGAGGAATGAAATGGGAAAAGAGCTAAAAGGCATTAGAGGAAGTCTTTTATAAGAATGAAGTTACCACTACTTGACAAACCCATTATGGGGGATGAATTATGCAGGGCCAACTAGGGCATATGCTACATAGTCAAATAGTTTTATCTTTTGGCTGACAGGTCCGTTATGTATACAACTTATACAAGGCCACCTAAGGGCACATGCTGCATAGTCGGGCAAAAGAACTCTCAGAAATATGACTTTCTATTGCTAAAAGCTGAAGAAATTTTTATGTAGATTCAAATTTTCCAAAGCATAGAGTCTAGTTTATGGAGAATGGTACTTGAATATGGAGAGGATATTTCCAATCATAATTGTCAAAGAATTAGAGGAATGTGACTTCTACGAAGGTCTGAACCAAACGTAGGAAAAAAGGTATTTGTGGTTTTAAATCATATGACTAAAACCGGAGATATAAACATTATACGACATATGGTCAAGTAGTCCAAGGTTATTTTATATTGCTATGAACATATGGAGAAGGAGGAAAATTTAAACCATAGACTTGAATACTTTCAGATCATGAAAAAAAGTATGGAACAAACATGTTAAGGATGACAGTTTTTTTACAGATCGCGATATATCGCTGTTAAGACCAATAGGGAAAAAAGAGGCTTCTCCTAAGAATGAAGTTACCATTACTTTACAAACCCATTATGAAGGTTGAATTATGTAGGACCAACTGGGGCATAAGTTGTATAGTCAAATAGTAGCATCTTTTGGCTGACAGATCCGTTATATAGACAACTTATGCAAGGCCACCTAAGGTCACGTGCTGCATAGTCAGGCAAAAGAACTCTCAAGTATTAGACATTTTGTGATCAGAAGTCAAGATAAGGGTTATGGGGACCATGAATATTAGTTGTATAATGTTGTGGCTGGGTCCTGAATTGAGATTCTGGATGTCACTACATATCTCATTAGGATGAGAATCAAGCCACACATAGTTCTTGAAATACAATTTAATGTCATGCAGGACGAGAGCATGTAAGATCTTAGTTTAGGGTCGTAGATCTCGGACCATAGTGAGGGAGACACATCGTGCATTTGTTATAAACCTGATGTGAATAAAGACCAAGGTGTTCCATATCACACCATGTGCTCCCAGGGGGACTTTTCAGCCAAGGGATCGAGAGTAGAGTTCGGGGTTAGTCCCAAAGCCTTGGGTTTGGACACGAGGAATACTCGAGCGTTCCTATGTATCCCATGAGTATGAGAATCAAGATGCACGTAGTTATTGAAATAACCTTTGTACTGATTTGGTTCATACATACGAGGGGTAAAGAGTATTTTATTACAATTATGGACGGACCCAATATTAAAGACTTGGGTGTCACTACATATCTCATAAGGATGAGAATCAAGCCATATATAGTTCTTGAAATGTTCCATGGTTGGAGACCATGTCAATGATGATTCCTCTCGAGTGAGGGTATCAGGGACTGTTGCAGTTTATTATTATACAGGAAAAAATTGCAAATAGTTTAAGGCCATATACATGGACCAGTGCTATGCAGTTTAATGTCTTGAAGTAAGGACAATGAGATATTGTATAGTTTAACGTCATATAGCTAGGACGATGGGACATACACAATTTAACTTCATGTCAGACAAAAGTTAACCGATATGAATAAGACGATTTACGAGGGCTTCAGGGATCAACATCGGATGGGATGGAGGTGAATCAATGTGAAGAAAGTGGTTTTGGGCTTGAACCTCAGGAGGTTTCCTACGTACCTAGTCTAGGAGGCAAGGATCAAATTCCTCATAGTTCAATTGATAGGGATTCAGCAATTGGGGTGTAATTGAGGACAACATCCCGAAGATGATATTGGGACTTAAGAGTGGTTAGAGGCCCACAAAAGATGTCATGGTCGAAGCTTACTCTAAGCTCACGTGAGTCATGCTCGGTGTGAGAAACAAGAGGTAGAAACAGACATGAAAATCGTGTCATGAGAGATGCGACCACGAAGGATGGTGTGAGGATTATGCATGGTTAGCTTCCCAGGTCACACATGGAAACAAAGTATAAAAGACAATTGCCTATGCGGCGATCACAGTTTAATCTCATGTGTCACAGACATGGGGTGATTGGTAGTTTAACGTTCTGCAGCTCGAAAAATACACAGTTTAACATCATTTTGGATGATAGGTGGACACAGTTTAACATCATGTTGGATGATAGAGGGGGCTATGCAGTTTAATGTCCTACAGCAAGGACAATGGGTGTATTTGTGTAACACAAAATACTTCTTCAAGAATCTTGCATTATTTGGAGTTGTAATGAGTTCTCCATCCATTGAGATTAAAGAATAAGCTCCATTAGAGTAGACCTTAGGTATTGAGTAAGGTCCTTCCCACTTTGGCTCAAGCTTTGGAGGATTCTTTCCCGGAATCATTGGGGTTCTGAGGAACAATACCAATTCTCCTTAAATGAATGAATGAAAACAAACTTTTTTATTGAAAGATTGTGTTATTCGATTATGATAGACTTCTAAATAGTGGAGTGTGCACAATATTTTTTCATCTATTTGTTCCAATTCATCCAATCGCTTTTGAGATTGTTCATATATAGATAACTAATGACAAATGGCGACTCTAAGCAAAGGTAATTGGACTTTAATAGGAAAGACTGCTTCCATTCCATATACTAATGAATATGGAGTTGATCGTGTAGTAGTGCGGGTGGTAGTCTGATAATCCCATAGAGCATGAAAAAGTTTATTAGGCCATGACTTATTATCTTTATCCACCATATTTTGAAGTATGTTTGAAAGAGTCTTATTAAAATACTCTACTTGACCATTGGATGATGTATGATACCGAGATGAATGGTTGGATCTGATATTTTATTCTTGATACAATTTTCTTACCTCGGATGAACAAAAGTTGGTGCCATTATCCGTCAATATGGTATGAGGAACACCAAATCTGGTAATGATGTTGGACTTGAAAAAACTATCAATGATTTTAGCACCGGATTATTTGAGAGGTATTGCCTCTACCCATTTGTAAAAGAAGCCAGTAGCAGTAAGAATATACTTAAACTACTTAGTTGTAGCCGGAGGATAAGTTCCTTCTACATCCATTCCCTATGTAGAAAACAACCTAGAGTATTTAGACATATGAAGAAACTTAGGGGGTTTATGAATGAAGTTGGAACATACTTGGGAATAATGACACTTCTTATTAAAATCAACAAAATCTTTCATCATTGAAGGCTAGAAGTATCCAAGACTTTGAATTTGACCAGAAAGTCTATGTCCAGACTGGTGGGCACAACAAACTCCTACATGTACTTCATTCTTGATAGCCATTTTCTCTTCACCATCAATACATTTGAAGAGAATTCCATTAAAACCTCACTTGTAAAGATTTTTTTGGTGATATGGGATATCATAAAGAGTAAAATTGACCACACATTGCCGAACTTGTTCTTTCCCAACTCTATCAGGTGGGAGTGTTTCATTTTGAAGGTATTACCTGATAGGTGTCATCCATCCTGTAGTATGACCATATGGTTTAGAAATGGGACTGATTTCATTGATTTCCTATGTTCTGATTTGAACAAAAGGTGAAATTATACGATGTTGGGAAATACTGATGATTGTTTCGTCCCGATTTGGATCTTTTAGGGCTGTGGCTACATTAGCTAGTGCATCATCTTGGGAATTTTGTGATCGTGGGACATAAGAAAATTTCAGTTCTGGGAGAAATTCCGCCATTAAATCTCTAACATAATCACAGAAAGGGATTAAATCTTCCTTTTTGATGGCATAATCTCCATTGATTTGTTTGATTACCAAATCTGAATCACCTTTTACCTTCAAGTGATTCACCTATGCCTAAAGTTCCAATTCTAAGACTGTGATGAGAGCTTGATATTCTGATTCATTATTTGTACCGCCTTCCAACAATATGAAAGAATAGGGTAGAATTGCCTTTTCTGGGGAAATAAGCACGATTCCTAACCCAACTTTGTTGAATTTAGGATCTTCCATTTTCTTCCCTGTTGTACTTCTGGAGGCACTATCAAAGTTCATTTCCCATGTTTGAGGATTATCTTGAATAGATAAGAATTCCTCATCAGGAAGTTCAATATTTAAAGATGTATCTTCTACATAGGGATGTTCAGCAAGGAAATCAACCAGAGCTTGGCCCTTTATTGCCTTTTGAGACACATACTGAATATCAAACTACTGCAAAATCACTGCCCACTATGCCAGATGTCCTGTAAGCATTGGACGACTAAGGATAAATTTGAGCAGGTTATTGTGAGATACCAATTGGACCTCATGATGTTTTAGGTAGTTTCTCAATTTCTGAACTGTAAAGATTAATTCAAGGTAGCACTTTTCAATACTTAAATATCGAGTTTCTTCCTTAATCATAGTCCGACTAAGATAGTAAAGGCTGCTTTCATTCCCAACATCATTATTTTGTGCAAGGAAGACACCCAATGATCGCTCTAAAGCTACAACATAGAGAATAAGTGGTATTCCTTCAATAGGTGGCATTAATTCTAGTGGAATCAAGAGATATTTCTTGAGGCTATCGAATGCTTCTTGATATTCTTCATTACACTGGTATGTGACTCCCTTCTTCATTAATTTGGTTATGGGTAAACACTTTCCTGGCAAATTGGAAATGAAATTCCGAATATAGGCCAAGTTTCCTTGAATTCCTCTTAATTCCTTCAAATTTCTAGGAGGTGACATGTCATGGATTGTTTTTTCTGCTTAGGATCAACTTTGATACCATAATGACGTACAACAAATCCATGAAAGTTTCCTTAGGTTACCCCAAAAACACATTTCAAGGGGATCATCTTCAAATTGTGTTGTCCAATTTTGTTGAATATGATTTCTAGATCATCCAAGTGATCAGAATGTTATCTGTATTTAACCACCAAATCACCCACATGACATTCAACTAATTTTCCTAAAAAGGGTTTGAAGATATGGTGCATGGTACGTTGATACGTTGCACCTGCATTCTTCAGGACAAAGGGCATTACTCGATAGCAAAACACACTTTAAAGAGATTTGAAGGCTGTAGACTCCTTATCTTCTAGGACCATTCGTATTTGATTGTACCCAGAGTAACCATCCATGAAGGAAAGAGCTACGTAGCTAGCTGTTGCATCAATTAAGAGTTCTGTGATCGGAACTAGAAAATCATCCTTGGGACAATGCCGATTAAGATATCTGAATTCAATGAAAACTCTGATTTGTCCATTCTTCTTTTTCACATGGACAATATTATCCAGCCATTTGGGATATTGAACTTCTATGAAAAACTTATCCTTGATAAGCTTATCAACTTTAGCTTCAATTTTTGAGGCATAAGTTGGGTGTGTTCTTCTTACTGCTTGCTTGAATCCTCGATATTCTTCTAGAAAACCCAAATGATGAGTGGAAACATTGGGATTAAGACCTAGCATTTCTATATAATTCCAAGAAAATACATCTCGATTTTTCTTTAGAAATGAAGTATACATTTCTTGCTCTTGAAAATTCATGGTTGTACAAATTAAAGTAGGGCGTGGATCTTCTTTTGTACCCATATTTATTTCTCCGAGTTTATCCACAGTGGTAGAGATACCCTCTTCAAATGATGAAGGATAATCCCTGAGATCTTCCTCTTCTTCTTCAATATGTGTTACTTCTTCTATTTCTACTTGCATAGTAGATAATGAAGCAAAATTTCCATGGTCAGGGGAGAAGTTAAAATTTGAACATCTTGAAGAAGAGGCTTCCATTTCTGACCCTATTGACGATGAAGGGTCTTCCTGGGGTGATAGAGAGAAGACGATGGATTGAGAATCAACATCATTTTTTTCCTCTGGTATTTCTATAACTTCTTTTGGCCTGGTTGATGAAGTATATAATTTCTAGATTTCAGTGGATGTAATGAAGTCATCTCCATTTAAGCTTTAATCACTTCTTGGCGAATCAACAATTTCTCCCATGATGTCTGGCTTGATTACCGTAATTGAAATTATGGATGTTTCCATAAGAGTGTTTGGATTTAGGTCTATCCTATTAATTTTACTGATAGGAAACACATAATTTGTACTCACATGTATGAATGGGTTTACTGGAATCTTTTCCAAACCATTTGGATCATTAATTTTGGTGACCTCCTTTGCTTTGGATTTTTCCTTTCCCTCTATGTGATAAAATTCTGTCTCAATGTATTGAGATTCACATTTTTTGAATGGGGCCTCGTCACCATAAAATTTCCCAATTTTACCATTGAAAAAATATTTTAGACATTGATGGTATGGCGATGTTACGACTGCATGTTGATGTATCCAAGGTGTTCCAAGAAAAATGTTTAAGGCGGTGTCCTGACAAACAACCATGAAATATGAATTAGACACAAGTTCTCCAAATTTAATTCTGAGTGTTATCTCACCCAGAGGTTCTTGTTCATTCTTATCATATCCTTGCAAAATCAAATTAGAAAGAGATAAATAAGATTCGGTGAGACCTAATCGACGAAGTGTCTGAATAGGAATGAGGTTGACTCCTGATCCATTATCAATAAAATCTCATCGGATGTCTATGTCATTGACTTTTCCAGATAGATACAAAGGTCTGATGTGTCCATGTACAACATCATCTTCATCATCATCTATAAAAGATATCACTACATGAAATTCTACCAGATCATTCTCTATATGGTCGACCTCAGCCACATCAATTTCAGTTTCGAATTCTTGAGGACTTGAAAAAGCCTCAATAAGTGCCTCACAAAGATCTTTGGATAGATTCAATACATCCAAAATTGATAACTTGGCCAATACTTGGGCCAAGTGTTTCAAGACATCATAATTTTGGTCCAAAGGTCTTTATTTCCCAGCATGAAAATGTGTTTTCACAGGTTCCTTGGAAGTTGATGCTTTGGCAGTAGATGCATCCCATATCGGGGTAGGAATTGGAAACAATCCTGGCTTCAGTAGATTAGACTAACTAGGTCTATCTATTTGCTGAGAGAAAGAAGGTGTAACCTCTTACCGGTCCTCCAAAATAACTATGTCAGGACAAAATCTGTCATGCGAGGAAGAACTTTCTTGTTCCTATTGAGCCATCTGAAGGGATTTTCCATGAGTTTCTACCACATATACAGTTCTAGCAGGGGTAGGATTGAAATAGTGGATTTTGCAATATCCATGTCTTCTTATGTATCCTAGAACTCTATCTCTTCCTCTAATTCCTTTATTAGATACAAGGAACTTAGGATCATCATGATCGAAACTCTCATTGGCATAAGGATCCGTTAAATGAATCATTTTAAAAGAACCAAAGATCAATTCTTCAATTGATGAAGATTCTGCCTGATGAACCAGTTCACGCTATGCCATTTGGTGGGGTAGTGCCCGTGCTTTTAAAGCAGATGGCATAAAATCTGCCAGAGTCAAAGCCAACTTAGGCTTTGACACGAGATTGTCTTCTTCTTACTTATATTCTTTCTTCAAATTATGCCTCTTATTTGAGGATTTTCCTTCTGAGGAAGGGGGTTTTTCTATGGTATAAATAGCAGAAGACACAATTTGTTGATTCAATTGTGTTCGTAAAATGGCATGAGTTTAGTTGATCATTTTCCTGACCATCCAATCATCATATTTCTATGCATTTTTACTTTTCACTTCGTGCCACTTTCCTTCATCCTTTGGATCAGTAGCAGTAACATTTTCTACATGGGCTAAAGAACCTTTCAGTTTTAGTTGTCCAGAGTTCACCATATTTTAGAGGAGGTCTTTTAAGACAAAACACTTCTGAATGGGATTCCCCAACATCTGATGAAAATAGAAATAGTTGGGGAGGTCTTCATCTCCTTCCTTGTTCGGCCTTTTGGGCCTTGGAAACTGAACCAGATTGTTTTCCAGAGCCGAGATGAAGTAACCGGGAACTTGTTCATTCCGAAAAGAATAAACATTGTTTTTTAAATCCTCAAGATGCTTCCTCATTTTATTTTTTTGATCATCTTGATGAGGCGTCCATTGTTGATGATGCTCAGGAGGTGGAGCCCTTCGATATGATGAAGGTTTTGAAGTGGAAGAAGGTACAAGTGCTTGTTTAAGTGTAACTGTAGAAATATCTTCTTTCCTTATTCTCCTTCCCGGAGCTGATGGAATTACACGAGTTTTAGGCCTAATCTATATAAGAGAGACTTCTATCTGCTAAGTGACTGAAGTAAGGTCTCAAAACCCTCATTTGTATTTCACAGGGATCAATGGTGTGCATAATTCATCACGCAGATTTTCCACACAGATTGGCAACAAATCTTCTTGGGGGAGTGCTAAACTTAAGGAATATGTTAATCCCTTCCAATGAGCAATGAAATCCAAAACTCTTTCATTTTCCCTTTGTTTACAATTGTTAAGATAAAAAATTTTCATATTTGGTAATGTTGAGCTAAATTGAAGAAGGAATTTTTTATGGAGATCTTCCCACCCAGTAATTGACTGAGATTGCAAACTTGCATACCAGACAAAAGAAGGTCCTTGTAATGACTGCACAAAACACCTGAGCTTAACTGATTCTTGTTTTTGAGGAGTTCCCATCATAGGATCACAAATAGAAACAAAATGTGTTAAGTATTTTTGTAGGTCACCTGAACCATTGAAAATTGGGAATGTGGTATTTGAAATATTCAATGGGGGAGGAATTACATCCACCCATTCAGGGTAAGCTCTATTTTCCGGTTGAACTAGTGCACGTCGTTCCTCTATAGCTTCCAATTGAGTCATTAATGCCTCAATTGTGTTCATAAGAATTTTGGGAATACTTGGATGAGTTAGACTCTATGCAGGTATTGCAACTGGAACTTGATCTGGTGCAATAACCAGTAAGACCACTGACAGTGGTGCTGATATTTGTCTTGGGTAACCCACCGAAATAGGTCTATTAGGATGTACATGATCCTATCTTGATAGTGTACCCAAATGAGGGAATTCATTATCTGCATCTGTAGTTACTACAAATCCTCTTTTCTGAGGAGCTCTTATAGTATTTGCAAGTTGAGGACTTTCCTGGGGGTACTGTCTAGCAGAATTGCTGTTTCGAAGTAACTCCAGGTTGAGATTTTTCAACTCTTTCATTTCCTCTTCTTGCTGTGAAACTCTCTCTTCAAGTGAAATAGATTGACTTTCTCCATTGAAAAAGTGAGATGCAATCTGACTTTTTTCCTTTCCCCTTGTTGGACGCCTTTTGGAGAGGGGGGAGTTGGTTATTTGAAAGAATACCTAGATTCTAGGTAAGCCTTTGATTTCTGTTATGCACACCATCATCATTTGTTTCTGTGTATAAAACCTCTTAAACATGAACTTCTTCATCTGATTCCTCTAATTGAGCCTCATGTTCTGGGGGATCAGTGACAACGACATTGTAGACATTTATCGATGCATAACACACTGTTTCCCTTTTGTCAGCATTTTTGCAATATTGTCTTTTTTTCATGTCCTTTATGAGACATTGCCTTTTTTTGGTTTATCCCTCAGGAACTTCTTGATGAACCGTAATTTAGAGGGAATTTCCTAATAATCTGGCTCTATGTTCCTCTTGTGGATTCTTCCCTAATTGAGATAATACTGACTTTCACTGAGGAAGAGATTGAGAATTTGAAAAAGTCCCTAGTCCAGTAGATTGGGACTATTCCTATTTTTCCTGCTCAACTCCTTGAATCCTTTCTATTGATACAGAGGGTTGGATTAAAAGAGTCCCGGACCTGGCAAGATGAGGTGGCTCTTGAGCTGCTACATCTGAAAATTTCTTAAAAGCTTTCATGATTTTGCAGATTTTAGTCTGAAAATTGGCCATATGGATCATCCGACATCCACTCAAATCACCTGGCTCAGATGACCGTTGGATTATTTCTGACACCTCTGTCACCTGATGATGCACATTCTCTAAACGAGAAGCCTGTTAAATATTCTCATTTGCTTGATGCAAGAGTAATTCGACAATTTGTTCTTTATATGCCTGACTTTGGGAAGAACAAGTTGAGGCCTGCTCTCGAGAAAGCCTTTGATTACACACAAAACCAGTTATCTATGGCCAGCTATGGACAATAACATTGAATGAGACCACTTTTGGTGGGCTTTGTTGACTGGAGAGCACAGTGAAATGCAATGCTCCATGAACAACCCATCCCTTGATATGAATACCATATGGGGAATTGTTAATTAACTGGTGCAACCTTTTTAATATTCCAAGGCATGTACTCTAAAGGGCTCTCTTCTGATTTTCAACCTTTGGAAGTCGGGAAACTGAGAGAGATGCCAAGTCAATTTGGCGTTGCAACCCTTATATTACCTTAACATGATTTTGATATTCATAATGAGGTAATATTTTCTCTTTTAAGTGACAAAGAGTTTTCCATATGTTGAGACGAATATCGTGAATACAATCTTCTATCAACATTTCTAGAATATCATACTGAGAGTCAACCAAAGCCCAAAACATGACTTGGATTTCACCTTTTTCCAATTGTTTTCCCATATTCAGAACTTCCTCTTTGTCATATAATGAAGATTATTCTACTTGATTGGACCAAAGATGGTGCTTCTTTGTTGCTTCATCAAATTCTACAAAGATTGGTAGAGAATTCACTTGTCAAATTAGAAGATGAATGACCTAGGGATGGTTCAGAGAATAACCTACACCCAGGGCTATCTTCTGATTGAGAAAGTATTTCACCTGCTAGTGGTAAGGCATCAGACATGACTGGATTCACATTTTCAAGAGCCTCAAGATAAGAGGGATTTCTCATTACTGCATTGTCAATTGAAGAATTTTCCAGGAAATGAAAATTACTAATGCGAAGAGGAATTTCACAGCTAAATTCATCATCATCGAGAGGACCACCATGGTGGGTTACAAAAAAAGATGAAACCTTTTGCACCTTGGTATTCTGACCACAGAGAGGGTTATTGTGGCTCTCATCTGAAGATGATTCTTCAAGATTGAACGAATTGTCATGAACAAGCCTTCATGAGGAAGTGTCTGATGAAGAGCTTCAGAATTATTGTTGTTATTTCCGGAATTTGGAAATGAGAGAGTAGAATCTTGAGTTGCAACAGATAATTGTCTAAGGGCTTCAAGAACTACAACATTGAGAAAGGCCTTATTGAAGATTGGTTATTGATTTTTTTACTGTGCTAGATGGGTCTTTTTCTTGAATTCCTTATTGATCACATTGAAAACCACTTGTTGAAGAAAGTGGTTATTATGGGCAGGTGTATGTGCCTGCTCAGGAGAAATGGTCAGGTTAGGATGACTATATCTATTTAAATTTGGTGTATGTGCCCGAATTGATTGTTCGTATGACATGGGGGAGTATTCCCCACGGCTATACTGGACTGGAACAGAGGTGTGTATCTGCTTCGAGGTGACATGTTGATGAGTCCCTCCACTAATAGGGATAGATTTATGTTTCTTTCACTGTGATTTCACTAAAGTTGTTATAATATTCTGATAGGTATCCATAATATGGGCATGGATTTGATTCTGCTTTTTCACTATTATCAAAATGTGTTTGGTGACTTTAGCTATCGAAACGGGAATATACGTTCATTCCGTGTTTGGAGTAGGTGTGTGTTCCTGCTCCTGTCATCCTTTTCTTGTCAGTGAATTCTGACAGTACTCACGTGTGGGGGCAGAAAGTTGTGTCTGCCTCCTATTTTTCATTGGAGCTTTCCAGTTGACATATATGGGTGATACCAAACAAGACTGTTGGTTATCTTGATGAATTTCAGGTGTATGTGCCTACTGATTGTTCTCCACCAAATATAATAGATGAACATCCTTCAATACTGGCAGATGAGACTGCTGGCAGAATTGATGAGTGTAAGTAGGTGTATGTGCATGTTTACAGGTGGTCACCACATTTGGTTGGTGAGCTTCTTTAAATACAGTTAGACGAGCCTACTGACAGGATGATGATTTATAAAAAGGCGTATGTGCCTACCTATAATACTCCATTGTAATTTCCTGGGGGGATTGGTGTGTTACTTCCAAACGAGTCTGCTGGGCAGTGAAATTAAGACAGACGGGTGTATATGCCCACTCATTGTTTTCTATCAAGTTAGGTTGATGGACTTCTCCGGAGGGGGCAGAGGTAAGAACCTACTCCCTGTTGGCCGAATTTCACCTCTGACAGTTCGTCTTGCATGCTTAGGTCTGAGGAACCTGAGCCAAACGCCTAGAGGTGATACCCTCATCATGTTGAGGGTGCACTACCGCAAAAGTCTGGTGGAAATTTTTGGTGGGAGTCCTCACGAAGGACTCATGTCTTCTTGAACTGAGGCCTTGAGTGACATCTTGATTCACCTCCCTGTAACATGGGAGGAACTGGTTGTTACATTCTGGGGATAAATACCCAAAACAGTTGGAGACGGTGGTTGGCACCACCTGATTCTTGACCACTGGTCGTCGCTGTCCGGACAACCAGGGTGAGTTGTTAACTTGGAGGGCTTGTCGAGTGGCCTCCAAAGTCGGGATGGTACCGTGTTGATGGTATTCCCACAATAATGAATTTGAGACCCAATGTTGAAGACGCTGAGTAGGTGATGTAGTCCTCAGAGCGAACAAGGATCCAGCAGGAGTAGCGGCTGAGGCATTCACAGGTGTGAACCTTAAAGAAGCCATTTTGTGTTGTAGAGAGATCTTGGAAAAGAGTTCCTATTTGTTATAGCAGACATAATCAAGATAAGCCTGGCTAGACTACATATTTTGGATGAGCACATATGTTATTGATTACTTTGTGGGCCCTCATATTGTGTTTAATAGGGGCCTAACAAATAAGTAAAACATCATTTAACTTGGTTAAGGATTCATGTCGGGTTTACCATTTTTTTGTCTGGAAATGGGAATGACCTTATTTTTTTAAGGTTAAAACTTTCCAATTGGTTTCTAATAGGTTTATTCATAGAACCGGAAACACCCAATGATTCTATATCCATTTGGACCTACTTTCCAAAGGTATGTGCTCATTAGTTGTGGGTCGATGAGGCTTAAGAGTTTTCATTGGTCGAGAGGATGGGAGGCCAGGCTCATCACACCTTTTTGGGGGGAATTATTGCCTACTCTGGGACTCTCTTATAGATTTATGTTTTGTTCACAAATCCTTATTAATTTACCAAGTATGAAAATGAGTTTTCCTTTAGATTTAGCAATTTATGATTGATATGTATAGGATTTAGAGAATCTTTTATATGTATTTGAGGTTCTTCATTGATGGAGAATCATCCATATGTATTAGAGATTATTAGCCAATGGTATCCATCAATGAATTATATAGAAATATCTTGGTCATTATGATGACCATACTAGTTTTAAGGCCACTTAGTGGGGCACTTGAAGTTTATTTTCATTCAGAAAGACAGAGATTATTTTAGAGTTGGGATTGTACCTGTAGATGGGCTACCTACGTATCCTCATTAAAAAGGAATCAGAACCCACCTAGTTCGATATGAAGGATATAGTTTAACATCATATGGGATGGAAAATAATTAATTAAATATGGGATTGAACATTAAAAAGGATTCCTACATACTATACTTTCAAGGCAGAGATCAAAGTCTACGTAGTTTGGGTAAAGAAAATGGGGTTTATGCATGGTTAACGGCCCAAAAAGAGATGTTTTGATTACTTTTACACTCGAAGCTCACGTAAGTCATGCTCAGTGTGAGAAACAAGAGGTATCAGTAAACCTGATGATTGTGCCACAAAAGATGCAGTCACAAGAAATGATGTGAGGCTTACGTATATATGATTGCCTAAGTAGATGAAGTCCAGGACTTACTTCAGGAAAGAATCCCAGGATCAGGGTCCATAAAGGTATTTGTACTTTATGTAGATTTAGTGTTTTAACCCAGGGCTTATTCCTAAGGAGGATTCCCAAATTAAAGGGGACTTATAACTTGGGGCTTACTCTAGAGAAGGAGGCCCAAATTAAAGGAATTATGATTGGGGCTTATTCCTGAGAAGGAGGCCCGAACCAAGGGAACTTGGGACTTAATCCTAAGGAGGATTCCCTAAATCAAATGATCTTATCAACTTAAAGGATGAAGTTATATGGAGGAAACCTCTAACCATAGTTACATAAAGCTTGTATGTCACAAGGTTTTGGGAGAGGTTCTCACAGAATTCCTTTCAGATAAGGAATCCAACAAAGGGACCATTCCATAAATGGCTTTGAAAAGTGGTTTGAGGGCTAATATCTTGAATAGGAGAGGTGAATGGGAGAGAGGCACACAAATGAAGTTGGCGCGCAAGTGTTGTCTACGCAAATGTACTTGCACGACATGGGTTCACCTAGGTGACGAAGAATCTATAGGGTAATACTTGGGTGAGACTTAACTCAAGCCTTTAATATTATCCTAAGATGTTTCTAAAAGGGCGGAGCACAAGTTTCATCGAAAGGGTAGGGCGGCGCGCAAGTGTTTCCATTTTTAAAGAGGTCTAGACACTTCGGTTCACAAGTTTTGATTAATTCTAAACACTTAGGCCTTATTCTACTCCTTCAAGTCTTCCATTCTAGGTAAAAAGTTACCTTAGAAGCTTTCGAAAGAGTTGAGTTGAAGACTAGGGTGACCAGAGCTTGAATTTGACATTTGGAAAATCCATCCCTCAAATGGGGGCCCACAGGGGATATTTATAGGCCACCTTGCACCTTGGGCGAAAAACCAAATAGGGCGCACAAGTGAACTGTGTGACCCATTGGTGGCGCCCATGTAACTTGCGTGACATACTCCAAATGGGCTCTTAGTTCATGCCTTCGTCATTTTTTTGATGTTCTTAAAAGGGTGACCCTCTTTGTGCTTAAGGTATTCCCCTTTTCTATTCGTTGGACTCTGTGATGAAAAGGAGTGTCATCACATGTATTGTATTTCTCATGTTATTCCATGATTATTCCCTTACTAGGCTTTATAGCACACCCTTTTTTTTATGCATGTCCTCAGGTTATCCCATGAAATGCTAAGTACGAGGGAATGTAGTGGTCATGTAAAGGAAGTTTTCAATAAGGATGTTGTTTTCATATTTTAAGTGGTTATATAATAATCCTAAGCCCCAAAGACACTAGACCTCTTGATATTCTATTTTGTATCAAGTGATTTTTATGTAATAAATTATGTTTAATTGTGTAATAAAAGAGAAGCGTTGTTATAGTTGGTATCAAAGGATAGGTTTAGTTAATTTTGGGATTAGGATTATAAAACCATAGTAAAGCCTTAGAGACAAGACTATGTATAATAAAAACATCCCTAATTTTTGGTGAGTATTGAGTATGTGGTTTATCAAGAAAATACATCCCTGTCTGGATACGAGAAGGTAGAGGTGGCTCTGGAACAAATGTATCCTAGGGGTAAAACCTGAAAACAACGCTTTGATCTAGACTCGAACTGGAGCTGGTGCACAAAAACGAGCCTTGCTGCACTCTTGGTTATGAAACTCCTGGGGGATATGGTTTGGTAAATTTCCAAGCTTAGTCTGAACCATTATTAAGGGACAAAATAAATTCCCTAATAATATATGTTAGAAAGTAGATCATGGATAACATAGACAAAAGCCAATAGATTCATATGTTAAGGAAATATTTATAAGTTATCGGTTTTTCCCTTGTATTGCCCTTTATGTGTTACCCCTAACTATCCTTTGATTCTAGCCAATGGATGGGAATAGGGGGACTCGGGCTAACAACCGATGTGAAGATCAATGTGATGATTGTACTAATGAGACACCCAACCCAATGGGAGTGGGAATCACGAACTTTGTCATGCTTCTCTCTTATCTAACTCAATATTTTAATAGAAACATGGGTCAATAGTAACATTCAACCCCACTAAGAAAGAACAAGTAACTATTGAGAGCTTCATGAGACAAAGGCCTCCTACTTTTAATAGATCATCCGATCCCTCAATCACTAAATAATGGATCAACTCCATTGAAATAATATTCTCCATCCTTCAATGTTCTGAACAAGAGAAGGTTATTCTGGTTGCTTATCATATGGAGGGTGAAGCTGATCAATGGTGGACGTTGATAAAAAATATGAAGCCTGAGGAGGAGATCGAGGCATTAGAATGGAAGGATTTACAAAAGGTTTTTTTCGATAAATATTTTCCACGCACCCTCCGGCTTAAGATGGAAAGGGACTTACTTTCCCTCAAGCAATAAGACGATGAATCTATTGGAGTGTACAAGGGAAAATTCACAAGGCTTGCATGATACACTTCCAGCTTTTTCATTACCCCCAAATGCAAGGTTGAATGCTTCTTTGGTGGGCTGAAACCTAGCCTTTGGAAAGCGCTGGCGATCCGTGACTTTGACAGCTATGAGGAAATTGTCTGATGTGCCCTCCAGGTCAAAACGGAGATAAGAGAATCCCAAGGGTATCATGGGGATAAGAAGCATAAGGTGGAATTCAATACAGGTGGTCCGATGGATAAATCCAATGATGCTAAGAAGATCCATCACCCCACTTGCCAAAGGTACAGAAAGAAGCACCCCAGAAATTGCCTAAAGGGTTCGAGGATATGCATTAGGTGTGGAAGGGAAGGGCACCTAGCTGTTAACTATCGGCAAGAAAGACCTGTGACTGTGACAGAGGAGAGGAACACTCCGTTCGAACCTCAACACTTGGTTCATTGCTAAAACTGAAAAGAAACAGGGCATCTTGCAAATCAGTGCTCTAAGCCAATGGTCTTTGGAGGCAACCAACAAACACCAAGGTAGTAAGGGAAATATTTTTCCATCACTACTGCTGATGTGAACCCCAACAACAAAGTGGTGATAGGTACAATAGTTATTCATTAAAGAATAGTGAACTTACTTTTTGATTTTGGTTCTACGCATTCTTTTATATCAAGAAAGTTTAGTAGAAAAATCCCAACACCACCACAAATCATGGAAGTGAAGATGTCAGTGAGTACGAAAAATAGGGAAATCATTGCATCCCTTGAATATAACTCCTCCCCTATCATAATATATGGTTCGAACTTTCCTAAAAACCTCTTCATACTCCCTCTGGTCGAATTTGATGCAATCCTTGTCATGGATTGGCTTTCCTTATATAGAACCAACATAAATTTCCGAGAGAGGGAAATCACTCTCCATGTGGATAATAGACCCCATATTCATTACAAGTGCAAGGAAGAAGATGAACCTTCTTTAGCTATATCATCTCAAGCATGGATATTACTTCCATATGAGCAAGTGTATCTGGCTCAGATAATTGAGTCTAAGGAGGTATCCATCCTAGAAGACATGCCTATTGTGAGGGAACTCGCTGAAGTGTTTCCCGAGGAATTACCTGGTCTTCCTTAGAGAAGAGATGTTGAATTCTTAATTGATCTAATACTTGGGGCATTTCCAATATCCAAGACTCTATATAGAATGGCTGTTGTGGAGCTTCAGGAGCTGAAGAAATAACTACAGGAGAATTTGGATAAAGGGTTTATACACCCAAGTGCTTCACCATGGGGTGCACTAGTCCTCTTTATCATGAAGAAGGATGGGTCAATGTGGCTTTGCATCGATTATAGTGAGCTTAACAAAATCATGATAAAGAACAAGTATCCTCTCCCATGAATTGATGACTTATTTGATCAGCTGCGTGGAGCACAATACTTCTCCAAGGTGGATTTTCGGTTAGGATATTATCAAGTAAGGGTGAAGAAGGAAGATATCCCCAAGACTGCTTTTCATATAAGATATGGGCACTATGAATTCATAGTAATGACTTTAGGACTCAATAATTCTCCAAAAATCTTCATGGACTTGATGAATAAAGTCTTAAGAGATTACCTCGACAAAGTTTTGGTAGTCTTTATAGATGATATTCAAATATACTCCAAAACCAAGGAGGACCATGAGGAGCATCTAAGAACTGTACTAGAGACCTTGCAGAAGCAGGAGATCTATGAAAATTACATCAAGTGTGAGTTCTGGTTGAAGGAGGTCTCATTCTTGGGCCATATCATCACTAGAAATGGGATATCTATGGATCCCTCCAAAAAATATGCAATTAAGGGATGGTAGAGGCCAACATCGGTAACAGATATACGTAGATTTTTGGGATTAGCTGGATATTATCGACAATTTTTAAGAAATTTCTCATGATTTTCTAACCCTCTTAACAAGATAACTCATAAGGGAGTAAATTTTTCTTGGAGTGATGAATGAGAAAAAATATTAAAGAAGTTAAAAAGGAGGCTTATCACTGCGCCCATGCTCACTTTACCCACAAGTGGAGAACTTTTTGTAGTATTCAGTGATGCTTCAAAGAAGGGCCTGGGATGTGTGTTGATGAAAAATGAAAAAGTCATTGCCTATGCTTCAAGGAAATTAAAATTTCATGAGCAGAGCTATCCAACACATGACCTCGAGTTGGATGCAATGATCTTCGCTTTGAAAATTTGGCGGCATTATCTCTTTGGGGAGAAGTGCGAAATATATTCAGACCAAAAAAGCCTCAAGTATATATTCACACAGAAAGAGTTGAACATGCACCAATGAATATGGTTGGAGCTGATCAATGACTATGACTACTCAATCCATTACCACCCTAGGAAAGCGAACAAGGTGGTAGATGCCCTAAGTAGAAAGGACCCAGCGATTATATAATTGATGAGAATTGAAAGGGATCCAATCTTCTTAGATTTGATGATGATGGACATGAGAATCATAAAGAAGGGAACATCATCAATCCTTTCACAAATTATTTCTCAACCGTCACTTTTGTAAAGGTTAAAGGATGCTAAAAAAGATGATGTGGGAATTCCGGAAAAAGTGTAAGCTATCAGAAAAAGGAAATCCTCATAGTTTAATGCTAATGAAGAAGGGATTGTAAGATTTGGGAAAATAATATGTATTCTATGAAGTCTGGATCTCAATAAGGAACTTTTGGATGATACACATAGTTCAAATTTCTCTATTCACCTAGGAAACACAAAGATGTATTGAGATCTACGAGATCATTATTGTTGATATAATATGATGAAGGATATCACTGAATATACATTAAAGTGCCTGGTGTGTCAGAAATTGAAGGCAGATAGGCATAAGTCTAAGAGGATGATGCGACCATTGCCCATACCAGAATGGAAATGGGAGAACATCACCATGAATTTTTTCACTAGAATCTTGAAGACATCCAAAGGAAACAATGCAATCGGGGTTGTTGTGGATTGTCTTAAAAAGGCTGCACATTTCATTTCTATTCAGGAGGATTTCTCATTGGATCACCTGGCACATATATATATCAGGTAAGTGGTAAGGCTACATGGAGTACCACTATCTATTGTGTCCGATCGATATCCAAGATTCACCTCTACGTTTTGGAAGAGTCTTCAACATGATCTGAATACTGTAATGATCTTTCGTACGACCTATCATCCTTAAACTGATGGCCAATCAGAGCGGACAATCGAAACACTTGAGGAAATGTTGAGAGCATTCTCAATGTACTTTAAAAGAGGATGGGATCAACATCTTCTTCTGGTTGAGTTCTCTTATGATAACTATTTTCGCTCGAGCATCCAAATGGAACCATATGAAACCCTTTATGGGAAAAGTTGCAGAACACTGGAATGTTAGGATGAGGTTGGTGAGAATAAGCTAATTGGACTAGAAATGGTCGAAGAAATGGTGGAGAAGGTGAAAACCATCAGCAGCATATCAAAGAATCCCAGAGTTGACAACATAGTTATGAAGATAATCGTCGACGAGACCTTGAGTTTAAAGTTGGAGACATGGTATTTCTATGTATATCTCTGTGAAATAAGGTCATGAGGTTTGGAAATAAAGGGAAGTTAAGTCCAAGTTACATCATCCCCTTCGATATTCTTGATCGTGTCGGGGATGTGGCCTATCGACTAGCACTTCCACCTACTATAACCAATATACATGATGTCTTTCATGTATCCCTCTTAAGGAAGTACATTCCAAAACCTTCACATGTTCTCTCTTTAGTGGTGGTATAGTTAGAGGATGATCTTTCTAATGAGGAGAAACCAGGGAAGATCTTAGATCGTATAGAAAAAGTTCTACGAAATAAGACAATGCCCCTCGTCAAGGTGTTGTGGGAAAACCACAAGTTTGATGAAGCGACATGGGAATCAGAGGAAATAATGAAGCAGAGTTACCCACAACTGTTTTAGTGTGGGAAAAGGAAATTTCGAGGGAGAAATTTCTTAAGGGGGGAAGATTGTAACAACCCAGACTTTCATTAATGGAAATCCATCTTGATCTAATTAAATTTCTCTTTATGTAAAATGTTTATATAAAATTTAAACTTATTTGGTTTTATATTAAGAATTGTGATCGTTGCAAACATAGTCATTGAACAGTGATCACATAATTAGTATAAATATAGGGCTTTAACAATCTAATTTACTCAGAAAAAGGAAGAAATGGCCTCATCCATTATAATTTCTCCATATGATGCCCATTTTCCAGAGCTCAGAAAAGAGGTGGTGTCATTGGGATTTCCTCTTCACTAATCCCAAGCCGAGCTTCATCATGTCAAGCTCAAACAGAACCGTCTACGAGAGAAGTGGAAGTTGATAGAGATTACCACACGTGCAAGGTTATCCAAGCCACTCCAAGAGTCTGTCACCATCACGCACCTCACCCTTAGATCTTATGCGACTGTTTTAAGGGGTTATGTGACAAATCCCTACTAATATGGTTATTAAACATCTTGTATTTTTAAATTTTTTTTATTGGGAGTGTGACTCACCTTCACATATGCAGCCCCATTATTTTAAGAAGTTTGGACTTTTCCCTTATAAAATATTGATTTCCACTTCCCTTTTCCAAAAACCATGGGCAAAAACCATGGGCTGGTTTGTGGTTTGGATTTGTTTAATTTGTGAGGGTCCCAAACCTAAATAATAAAGAATTCCCTCACCTTTACTATATAAACCCACCCAAGCTCCCACTTTCCCCTCACTCAAAGCCTTTGTAGTTAGACCAACCTCTTTTATCCTCTCTCTATAATCCTCCCAAGGTGCCCCAAACTCCCAAGAAGCCTCTCTCAAGCCTCTCTCAAGCCTTTGGAAGCATACTTCCAAGTAAGGTTTTTCTTCCTTTCTCATTTTTGTCCAATTTTCATAATGTTGTTATTCCATTTTATTTTCAGTTATAAATGTTGGGTTATGGTTTCAAACCTCCCCATACTCCCCTCATTATTTTTGAATTATTGGAGACCCCTTTCTCTCTCATTAAATGACTCCCATGTACACCTGTTACTATGCTGAAATCTAAAAGTAATTTCTATCTCCTCATTTACATTCAAGCAATGCTTTTGTATCATGAATCTAATTTCCATTACATTTGTTTGTACATGTATCTATATAACCCCCTTACTTTCCATGTCATGTAAATATGATGAGACACCCCTTTCTCTCTCATCAACCATTTTTATGAATTCTTACATCACGCCGTTACGCTGCCAAAATTGCATCAATTTTCCAAGCCAATACCATTGTGTAGTGAATACCATGCCCATTTCTCTATCAAGGGTATTAAACTTTATAAACATTTACTTATTGATTATAAAGTTTCATGTATGAATTCCATATTCCTTTATTGTGGAATAAATGATGACGTTTTATGAAACCATGTTATATGATCCATGTGGTACACTTATGCGTGAAATGAAATGTTTAAGAAGGGTGTGACCTTAAAATGCTCCAATGCATTGTGTAAAGTATAGTATCATGATACGTCATGTGCAATGGGTGTTGAATCATGATAATTCAAGTGCAATGAGGTTTTACTCTTGCTTCATGTGCAATGAGGATTTACTCATGCTCCATGTGCAATGAGCCTTGGCTCATGATAATTCCATGTTAAGTGTTTTTGCCACATTTTCATGTTAGGATTATTGAAAGAGAACTGTCTTGGGTTCCCTAAAATGTTTAGTGTGATTTTGGGGTACTTAGGTGCAGCAGAGTGGCTGACCAAGGTCGTTTCTCAAAGGAGGAAGTGAATTAAAACAACTTTTCAGATGTATTATAAAAAAAATAAAAGAGAATATATTTAAAACACTACTTAAAAGGATGGGGTTTTTTTATAGTTTATATATCTAGAAGATGTTTTCTGGAAGAAGATTTCATTTTTTTTGTTTTTAATTTTGAAATGAAGTTTGATTAAAAATACACAACAAGAAGATGTTTTTTTAGAAAATATTTTAAAAGGCGTAATCGATCTAACTCTACCTCATCATTTAATTATTAATCATTATAATTTAAATCAATATCCACTTAATTATGATCCTATAATTTGTTAAACCTTGAACCCTACAAGAGTTAACTTAACCACAAAGATGGAATTACTTAAACCCTAGGCTAGCTTTGGAACACGCAATCACAGCACCCTGCTTTGATTGTTGTTCTAAGGTTAGCTTATGGTCAGTGATTAATTAGAGCACATATCCATTCTGTAAATGAGGATGAATTGTGTTTAGGTATTATATTTTAACTCTACAAATTTATCCCGTGTGGTCTTGTATTACCGATTAAGATCGTGCTCTCACAATTTACACAAAATCTTGTCCTCGTGTGTTTTTGTGTTAATTATTCAATTGCTTGCTTAGTTTATTAAAATTTAAAAACAAAATTAATGGATCATATTAAGTGAATTACATTAGCTCAATGAATCAAAATAATTAAATGAATAGGGTAGAAGATAGATCGATTACTAAAAGGCTACTCTTCCATGGGTGGCGTAATCATCGTAGAAGTGTTTTGCATGTGCAAAGGTTTATAATGGGAATAACCCAATAACGCTTCTACTCAAGAATTCCAGACCAAAGTGCAATATTAAGAGAAGAATAAATTTAAATAAAACATAAGAAAAGATAAGATATAAAATATGAACAAAGATGTTTATTACACAAACAAAAGCATTACAACACGAAGGAGAAGGAGAAGGCTTCGTTGAAGGGATCCTTGCTTCAAGAGATACCCTTATTGAAATGGTTGTAGAATTAGAGTGGATCCACCTCTCCTATTACCTAAACTTATCAATGCACTCCCAACCCCACAAAATGAGAAAAAACCAATTTATAGAGTGGTGGGGAGGCTAGGTTAAAAGTGGTTTCAAGTGTGAATGGGGAATCTCAGCGAAATATTTTATTCCAACTTAAACCGCCCATTTGACCCAAAAATCCCATTAATAGGCCATAATTCCAAAAGGAACATATGTTAGGATATGGGGATACTATATAATCTCAAATGTGGGCTCAATACAATCCCAGATGAAGGAGTTATGGCCGAAATACAGAAGCTTCTCCATTCTGACGTGTCCAACCCACCTTTGACTTTATGACCCAATTACTCCATCCAAATGCATTCTTTTTATCTATTGTCCTGAATAAAATTTGTAGAAAATTAAGTAACAAACATAGTTAAAAAATTTTAAGTTCAAATAATTCAAATAAAAATATTTATGATTGAAATACTACAGTGAGTTTAAAAGGGTAAAACTGGAATTTTCCTCAAATATTCAAATGAATGATCTAATCCCAAATACTTTATAATTAAACATATTTAACACAATGTAAGGAAATTATATCATTTGTTATCAATAAAATATTCAATAAATTAATTTTTTATCAACTCCCCCACACTTACCCTTTTGCACTCTTGAGCAAAACCTCATATCAAGTAAACATCAATATCAAATCAAAACCAAATTTTAAACATATATCCTTGAGATCAATCAATTTCACAACAAGAATCAAAAGATATCATGCCTCATTAAAAACCTTATTTAAAGTTCTCCATTTATGTCATTCAATATATTTCCACTTCAATTATCCTCCCATGCACAAAATACTTACCTCGCTTGAATTTTCTCTCATCACTCAAATATCATTTTTTTGCAATGTCTTTCTCATCCAAACTCATACAAGGGTCACCATAGGCTTGATAAATTCCTACATCACCACCTAATGTGATTCAAGTACATATGTTTATCATGAGGACTTTTCAGGGTTGTTCTGTGGCTTTCGGTCGGCAGGATTTAGATGTGAAAAACTCTGAGGCTGAATGAGGAGGGCTTGACTCTTTTTGAAGAAAAATTGCATTAATCTAATTTTCACTTAAATATGGTCTTATACTCAATACCCATAGTATCAATTCAGCTCCATAATCATGAAAAGTGATGGAGAGTTTACACCATTCATCATTTCAGCATAAAAAATGTCAATCTTCTCAAACATGATTTTCTTCAAAGCTCCAGATAGGCACAACTTTCTACCTCAATTAGAAGCTCTAGAAAGGCACAACTTCTTTTATCATGAATGCTCCAGAAAGGCATAGCTTTAAGTATAATTTTTTTCTTCAATAATGAACACATCTCTTCATAATTTTATTTTTCACCTGAAGTATCACAAAATGTGGTAGCACAACACAGGACAACTTCCCCCACACTTAAGCCCAACTAGATTATGAAATTTCACTTCAAGAGTTGGTTGGATAGGGAAAATTGGATTGTAATAAGGCTAACCTAACAGGATATGCATGGATTCTAAGGGTTAAAAGGATTAAATGTTCAAGGTAGGCCATTATAAAAAAGGGTTCTTTGAAATAGGGGCTTTAATACCAAACAAATGCCTCAATAATTTAAACATAAGTACCTCAAACCCTCATGTTTTGACAGGAATAAATCAAATTATGGTTAAATCAAGCATGGTTTGGTTCTCTAAAGAACTGAGGTGAATGTAAAGAATATGAAAATAATGGTTCAGAAGCCTCACAATAAAGTGGTTTCAAATATAAAGACAGTGAGATGTGGCATGGGATTCAAAATTCAGTGTACTTTTCATGAAATTACTAAATATTTGAACTTGAAACAAAGTCATTTTAGCTTTCATTTAAGCTTAGTTTTAAGGTATAAATTGTTTCACTTATTGATATGGATTTAAAAATAGAGATGAGAATCATTTCAGCTCAAAAGTTTCAAAAACACATAGAAAATTGTAAAATAAACACACAAAATTTGAAAAACACACATTTTTTTGTTTTTTTAAATCAGGAAACCAATTAAAATTACTAAACTAAAACATTTGAAATTACTAAACTAAAAGGTTCCATCCCCCACACTTAAAATATTGCATTTTCCTCAATGTGAACCCATGAGATGATATATGCACAAGAAATGTATAATTTTATATAGGACAAAGAATAACAAAGTTAAAGGGTTAGGAACAACCTGATGTGCTCAAGTGATGATGGGGTCATGCAGTGTGATAAAATCCACTGCATCAGTAGGAATTTCCTCAATGTATCTCTTCAAATGTTTTCCATTGACTGTAAAGATCCTTCCTGTGTCCTCTTGTGTGATCTCCACTACACGATAAGGAAAAACATTAGTCACAACATAAGGACCTAACCATATGGAACACAACTTACCAGGAATCAGCTTCAGTCGTGAAATATAGATAAGGACTTTCTCTCCAACATGAAACTCCCTTTGTTGGATCATTTTGTCATGAGATGCTTTTGATCTTTCCTTGTAGAGCCTTGAGTTCTCATATGAAGACAATCGAATCTCCTCAAGATCTTGAATTTGAAGATTCCTTTGGATTCCAACTTGGGCCAAATCCATGTTGAATTTCTTTATAGCCCAATAAGCTCGATGCGCAACTTCCACAGGGAGATGACATGCTTTCCCAAAAACAATCCAAAATGGGGACATACCAATTGGTGTTTTGTATGCTGTCCTATAATCCCACAATGCATCATCCAAGCGCTTTCTCCAATCCTTCCTATTTGCCTGCATGATTTTCTCCAAGATTTGTTTGAACTCATGACTTGAAACCTCATCCGGTCCATTTTTTTGGGGGTGGTATGGTGTTGATGTTTTGTGTGTAACCCCATAATTTCGAAGAAGGGAAGAAAAATTCTGATTGCAGAAGTGTGTCCCTTGGTCACTGATAATGGCCTTCGGTACTCCAAACCTGCAAAAAATATGTGCTTTGACAAAGTCCACATCAACATAAGAATCATCAGTCCTGGTGGCCTTATACTCCACCCATTAACTCACATAATCAAGAGAAAAAAGTATATACAAGAAACCGAATAAACTAGAAAATTTCCCATAAAATCAATTCCCCAAACGTCAAAAATCTCACAGAATAAAATGGGTTGTTGGGGCATCTCGTGTCTCCTTGAAATGTTTACAGTGTGTTGGCAACGAGAGCATGACTTACACAACACATGGGAATCATGGAATAATCTAGGCCAATATAATCCAGAGTCTAAAACTTTTCTAGCAGTACATTGGGGTCCAAAGTGTCCACCACAAGCAAGTGTATGACAGAAATTCAAAACTGATTCAAACTCATGATCGGGAACACACCTCCTAATAACTTGATCAATACACATGCACCAGAGGTATGGATCATCCAAAACATAATACCTAGACTCACTTTTTAATTTTTGGACATGATGTTTCTTTAAATTTGTAGGGATTTCAGAGGAAACAAGGTAGTTAACTAAATATGCATACCAAGGATGCGTACCTGAGATGGAATAAAGATGCTCATCGGGGAAAGTGTCCCGAAGTGGTACCTGGTCCAAGGTGTCATACTCTAGTGTGTGAGTAAGCCTACTCATGTGGTCCCCCACCAAATTTTCTAACCCCCTTTTGTCCTTTATATCAATATCAAATTCTTGAAGAAGGAGCATCCATCAGATCAGCTTGGGCTTTGCATCTGGATTCATCAAGAGTTACCTCAGAGCTGCATGGTTAGAAAAAACAACTACTTTAGAACCCAATAAATATGAACGGAATTTATCTAAAGCAAATATGACAGCAAGAAACTCCTTTTCTGGGGTTGTGTAATTTGATTGGGCTGAATCCAGTGTCCTCAATGCATAGGCGATCACATGTGAACGTCCCTCCTCCCTCTGAGATAAGACAACTCAAACTGCGAAGTTGGAGGCATCACACATAATCTCAAAAGGAATCTCCCACCATGGGGGATGTATGATTGGTGGAGTGGTCAAAACCTTATTTATCTCATCAAAGGAAGTCCTACAAGAATCATCAAACACAAAATCAGAATCCTTTTGGAGTAATCGTGACATAGGAAGAGCAATCTTACTAAAATATTTGATGAAGCGCCGATAAAATCCTACATGACCTAGGAAAGATCTAACATCATGCACACATGAAGAATAGGGTAAGGATGAAATAATGTCTATCTTAGATCTATCAACCTCTTTCCCATGTTTTGACACTACATGCCCTAAGACAATGCCATGCTCTACCATGAAATGACACTCTTCAAAGTTCAGGACCAGATTCTTCTCAATACAACGATTCAACACCTTTCCCAAACTACTTAGACATTAATAAAATGAATACTTATACACTATAAAATCATCCATAAATACCTCCATGCAGGTCTCAATAAAATCATAAAAAATACTCACCATGCATCTCTGGAAGGAACCAAGGGCGTTGCAAAGTCCAAATGTCATCCTCCGGTAGGCCAATGTGCCAAAGGGACAGGTGGATGTAGTATTCTCTTGATCTTATGGAGCTATATAAACCTGAAAATATCCAGAAAATCCATCCAAGAAACAATAGTGTGTCTTCCCAGCTAGACTCTCAAGCATCTGATCAATAAATGGGAGGGGGAAATGGTCTTTGCAAGTGGAATGATTTAGTTTCCTATAATCAATACACACACGCCAACTATTTTTCACCCTCATTGGAACTAACTCATCTTTCTCATTTTTAACAACAGTAACACCACTTTTCTTAGGCACAACCTGAATATGACTTACCCACTGAGAATCTGAAATGCGATAGATTATACCTACCTCGAGAAATTTTTCAACCTCTTTTTTAACAACCTACAGAAGGGTTGGATTGAGTCTCCTTTGTGGTTGCCTCACTAGTTTAGCCCCATCCTCCAAAAAATCCTATGCATGAAAATGGAGGGGCTAATACCTGATATGTCAGCCAAGGTCCACCCAATTTCCCTGATGTTATCCCTCAAAAGATTAAAAAGTTTTTCATCACGTTCAAAAGGGAGATTGTTAGCAATGATAATAGGTAATTTCTCACCACTTAACAAGTATGAGTATTTGAGATTTGGTGGAAATGGCTTGAGTTCCAGTGTAGGGGGTTGTGTATGGATGGGGTCATAGAAGGAACTAAAATATGTGCACAAAGAGCATCAGTATCAGAATATACATCATCAAAATCAGATAATAAAGCATCAAATCCATCAGCATAATCAACAGCCATGTCATAATCAGAGTTCACATGGTCAAAATCAGAATATGATTCCATTTCAAAATCAAATCTTAGATAGTCTTCTTCCTTAGAAACGGGTGTTGAAGTACTCTTAGACATCAAATTAGAACCAATACTCACAATCTCCCTAAGTATAGGACAATCCAATTCCATCGTGTTTTTACATGGTGGTTCAAAATGGGAGATAACAAATGTAGAATGATCCTCTGAGGGGTACTTCATAGAATCCATAACATTAAATATCACAACTTCATCCCCAAATTCCATGGAAAGTGTACCCTCATTGACATTTATGATAGTTTTTGCAATTTTGAGGATAGACCTACCTAAGATAATGGGGGCATGAGAACTTACCTGATCATCCTCCATGTTAAGCACATAGAAATCTGCTGGAAAGATCATGTCTCTTACCCAGACAAGTACATCCTCCAGAACTCCCAATGGATATGCCGTAGCTCAATTCACCAATTGCACCACTACTATCGTCGATTTAAGCTCACCAACCATTAAAGAAGAGAATACAAAGTGAGGCATCACATTTATGGAGGCTCCCAAATCACAAATAGAATCAGAGAAGTGAAACTCCCATATGGTACATGGGATGGTGAATGTCCTTGGATCCTTGCACTTTGTCAGCATTTCTAGAGTTGGTGTAATGAGTGCTGACAAATTCCTTCCAAGATTGATCCTCTCATTTCCCTTAAGCCCTCTTCGATTGGTACAATGTTCTTTTAAGAATTTCGCATACCCTGGAATTTTCTTAATGTCTTCAAGTAGAGGAATGTTGATCTCCACATGCCTGAATGTGTCAAAAACCTCTTTTTGCATCGCCTCTTTAGCCATATTCTTGGTTTGAACAACCCTATTTGGAATGAAAAGAGGTTTAGGAGGAACATCATCAATCTTTTTCTTACCTTTATCTTTCTCCTTGGGTTGCTCATCAGTTGATGTGGAAGTGGGCTTTTTTGAAGTTGAGGTGAATCCAGGTGGAATTGTAGGTGGAGAAGCATCAGTTGTTTGCTTCCCACTTCTCAATGTGATGGAACTGACATTACCCTTTGAATTTGAAGTGGGTTGGGGAGGTAGATTTCCAGAATTCTTACTTACAAGTTCATGGAGGGCAGTGGCAATCTGGCTTATTTGATTCTTCAACTCCCTCAACTCTGAACCTTGACTCTTCAGCTCATTCTATTGATTAAGAACAATTTGCTTCAAAAGGTCATCAGTATTAGAATCTACCTTGGGTGGGGGATTCCCTTATTGTTGGCTTGTTGATGATTGAGATTCAAATCTCCTTTGGGGTTGTTGGAAACCCTACTGGTAAGGTGGAAGTTGCTAGAAGTTTTGTTGAAAAGAGGGCCTTTGTTTTTGTCCAGAGCCATACCTCATGTCCGATTGATCCTTACACCCTTGTTTGTATGTTGGATCAAACTTATTTTGGGGATATGGTTGTTGTTGTTGTTGTTGATATGGTCTCCTAGGGAACACTGCTGTACAATCTTCTGTTTCTTGGAGTTGTGGACAATAGTCAGTTGGGTGGCTTGTCTCAGTGCAAATACCACAAGGCCTTGAAGGAGGGGGTTGGGATGTCTTTTGAGAAAAAGAAATCTGCCTCTCCATAGTGATAAATTCTTCAAACATGGTATCAATAAAATGACTTTCAAGAGAAGAATGACTTACCTGATGTACTCCCCTGACATGTGGTGTAACTCGACCACCAAATTGTTGGGAGTTTTGGACCATTTTGTTGATCAACACACGTACAGTTACTGGGGTCTTGTCCACCAATGCTCCTCCAGCTGCAACATCCACCATACTTCTCTCCATAGGTGAGAGTCCTTCATAGAAGTACTGGATGAGTAGTTTCTCACTGATTTGGTGATGTGGGAATCTTCCACACAACTCCTTGAATCGCTCCTAGTACTCATACATTGACTCCCCTTGTGCTTCCTTGATCCCCAAGATATCCTTACGAATGGATGTGGTCCTTGATGCTGGAAAAAATATTTGCAAGAAAAAATGTTTCAAATCGTTCCAACATGTTACATCTTTAGGTTGTAAATAGTACATCCAATGCTTTGCTGCTCCATAAAGTGAAAATGGGAATGCTCTTAATTTGATTTGATCTTCAGAGACATTTCTAGGTTTTAGGGTTGAGAAAACCACATTAAATTATTTCAAATGTTTATTGGGATCCTCACCAGAGAGGCCATGAAACTTTGGAAGTAAGTGAATTAACCCAGATTTTAGTTCAAAGTCCGATTCGAGATTTGGGTATGCAATACAATTTGGTTGATAGTTAATATTAGGTTCATCCAATTCTCGAATGGTTATATTATGTTCATTTCCATTATTTTCATCCATTGGTTCTTGTTTTATGTTTGAATTTGAATTGCTTCCAATTTTAATGTTCTTATATTGGAGTAACTCTCCAACTGGTTGAATGTTGAAACTTCCCGTAGACTGAGAATGTCTGATTCAAGCCCTAAGGCTACGTTCAATCTCAGGGTCAAGATCTAAGAGATCTTTGGGATTAGTTCGTGTCATAAATAAATTAAATATTAAAAGAAGGAAAGTGGAACATAGTAAAATAAAAATTATAAGTTTGAGTTGATGGTCCAAAAAGAAGTAGAATAAAACAAAATAAGAAGAAAAAAAATCAGATTGGGTAAAGAAGGAAGAAAGAAGAGAGGAAGAGAATAAAATGTAAAATAAAATAAATACCTCTAATTGGTTGAAATAATTACTTGCCTCCCCGGCAACAATGCTAATTTGAAAGAGCACTGTCGTGGGTGCCCTCAAGTGATTAGTGTGATTTTGGGGTACTTAGGTGCAAAAGAGTGGCTGACCAAGGTCATTTCTCAAAGGAGGAAGTGAATTAAAACACCTTTTTAGAGATATTTTAAAAAAAATAAAAGAGAATATATTTGAAACACGGCTTAAAAGGATGGGGTTGTTTATAGTTTATAAATCTAGAAGAAGTTTTCTGGATGAATATTGCATTTGTTTTTTGTTTTTAATTTTGAAATGAAGTTTGATTAAAAAGACACAACAAGAAGATGTTTTTTTAGAAAATATTTTAAAAGGCGTAATAGATCTAACTCTACATATTTATTTATTTATTAATCATTATCATTTAAATCAATATCCACTAAATTATGATCCCCTAATTTGTTAACCCTTTAACCCTACAAGAGTTAACTTAACCACAAAGATGGAATTACTTAAACCCTAGGCTAGCTTTGGAACACGCAATCATAGCACCCTGCTTTGATTGTTGTTCTAAGGATAGCTTATGGTCAGTGGTTAATTAGAGAACATATCCATTCTATAAATGAGGATGAATTGTGTTTAGGGATTATATTTTAACTCTACAAATTTAACTCGTGTGGTCTTGTATTACCGATTAAGATCGTGCTCTCACAATTTACACAAAATCTCGTCCTCGCGTGTTTTTGTGTTAATTATTCAATTTCGTGATTAGTTTCTTACAATTTAAAAGAAAAATTCATGGATAATATTATTTTAATTACATTAGATTAATGATTAAAAATAATTAAATGAAGAGGGTAGAAGATAGATCGATTACTAAAAGACTACTCTTCCATGGGTGGCGTAATCATCGTAGAAGCGTTTTGCATGTGCAAAGGTTTATAATGGGTATAACCCAATAACACTTCTACTCAAGAATTACAGCCCAAAGAGTAATATTAAGAGAAGAATAAATTTAAACAAAACATAAGAAAAGAGAATAAATAAAGTAATAACAAAGAAGTTTATTACACAAACAAAAGCATTACAACACAAAGGAGAAGGAGAAGGCTTCGTCGAAGGGATCCTTGCTTCAAGAGCTACCCTTATTGAAATGGTTGGATAATTGGAGTGGATCTACTTCTCCTCTTCCATAAACATCTCAATACACGTCCCAACACCACAAAATGAGAAAAACACCAATTTATTGAGTGGTGGAGAGGCTAGGTTTAAAGTGGTTTCAAGTGTGAATGAGGAATCTCGGCCAAATATTTTATTCCAAATTTAACTGCCCATTTGACCACAAAACGCGTGAATTGTAAGGCCTTCTAGAAGGATCATATTTTAGGATATTGGTCCCCTATCTCCTCTAAAATTTGGGCTAAATCCAAGTCTAGATGAAGGAGTTATGGCCGAAATACAGAAGCTTCTCCATTCTGACGTGTCCATCCCACCTTTGAATTTATGGCCCAATTAATCCATCAAAATGCATTCTTTTTATCTAGTTTCCTGAATAAAAGTTGTATAAAATTAAGTAAGGAACATATTTAAAAAATATTAAGTTCAAACAATTTAAATAAAAATATTTATGATTGAAATACTACAGTGATTTTAAAATGGTAAAACTTGAATTTTCATCAAATATTCAAATGAATGATCTAATCCCAAATACTTTATAATTAAACATATTTAACACAATGTAAGGAAATTATATCATTTATTATCAATAAAATATTCAATAAAATAATGTTTTATCAATTATCATTCTTTATCACGACTTTATGTTTATTCTTCTCTTATGCTCTATTGATATGCCTATTGTCTAACATGTATTGTATTCCTCATGTTATTCCATGATTATTACCTTACTGGGCTTTATAGCTCACCCTTTTTTATGAATTTCATAAGGTTATCCCATGAAATTCTAAGTATGAGGGAATGTAGTGGTCATGTAAAGGAATTTTTCAATAAAGATGTTGTTTTTCATGTTTTAAGTGGTTATATAATGATTGTAAGCCCCAAAGACCCTACACCATTTGATCTTCTATGTTGTATCAAGTGAATTTAGTTTAATAAATTATGTTTAATTATGTAATAAAAGAGCAGGGTTGTTATATAGATACACTTAACTTAAAACCCATGGAAATTAGGGATTGATCATCGAGTCCTTTCCTCCTCTCAACATGACCCCCTCACATTACCCTCACCTCTGCGTGACCCTCCTTCACCAATGGTGCCCCTAGAGATCTCTCTTCTCCCTGATGCTCCTTCTCTGATGGTGCCCTCGCAACACTTCCCCTTGCTACAACCGAATGAGGAAAACCCACCACGAGCTCTCATATCTGACCCTCATCCTCGGACGCTGCCACCTAATGTGGACACCTCACCTCCCCCCACCGATGCTTATCCTAGGTTTTCACCCTACCTTCTCCTCTAGCGTGCCTCTGATGTGGCCACCCCCCATTCCGATGATCATCATTCTCCTTACGGATCTCATCCAGTCACAACTCTTGAATTCACTAACCACAAAGGAATTCAGGGTTCTATCTTCTATGTTGGGTGTCTCAGATCTCAATATATCTTTTGATCTATCTTATCAAAATTCATACTCATGTAAATAAGGAGAGACAAGTCATCTGAGAGAACCCTTGGTTTTGGGGAAGATAAATCCTATTAATTTTCATGATGGAATAATGAAACCAAATAAGGATTATTTATAATAATAGACTGTGTGAGAAGTGTAGACCACATGGTAGAGATTAAACAATGTAATACATCATCATGAGGATAGATGTGTGATGATATGATTATGTGACCTCATGATACAACCATATTCCAAAATAAAATGATTCAAGTATAATGTGAATGTGTGATTATCAAGAAGATATGGTCACATAGACTGACCCTTTTGAAATATATCACGTGTATATCTCCTATATAATTACTTTACATGAAATTTAATATAGTATTTATTATCTATCATATGTTATGATTGAAAAATTATTTTAAAATATTGAAAATTAATATATTGATTTTTTTAGGAATTGTTTCGCATTATTACAAAAAATAGTCAAAGTTTTTAAATGTTGATAATTATGGAAGAATTTAATGATGATATGGGTGATAATGGTTTATTTGTAACTACATTTGTTTCTATGCTGACATGCTCTTTTTTGATACATGCATATTATAATTGGGATATAGAAATATCTTATTAAGGAAAAATGTGTGAATGTGCTAAAGAGAATGAAGTGTTGTTGAAACAGGTTGGATGTTTTAAGCATTTTGCGCTTTGGATTCAATTCACATAAATGTTATATAATAGATATTCATTTCTATAATAACACAATCAGGCCTCATTTCTGATTTTTTTTTCTAAAAAAATTTCTCTGTGTACTAGGGGTTGGGTACAATCACATCCATGTAAGGAAAAGAATACTTTAGTGAGCTCCAAAATCCCAAGAAGGAATCTTTTGGGTCGACTATGAAGATTGAAATGCAACTGATCATGCATTCAGTAAGAAAAATATAAAATGTATAAATTATTGTATTAGATAGTTTCAGGTTTGTAATTGACTTTTACAATTGATTTATAGGGTTGTATGCATCTTACCTTATTATATTTTTTGTTTCAATAGGCTGGAACTTACCTTGGTTAGTAGTAGAAGTTTATCAAGCATAGTGACTTTGTGAACAAATAAAATATACTGTTTTAAATGGTACACCTTCAATGGTTAATTTCGTCAATGGTTAAGGGATTGAAGCCTGGGAAAAGGAAGATTCTATTACGATCATTCAAGAGGAATTTTGTAGAGGAGGTGATGGTTTCCAAATTCCCTGGATAAGTATTAGAACACTCATCTTATCACAAGGGGGAGACTGAACTTGCTAGTACCATAGTTGGAATGGCATATGATTTTGTTGGTAGTAACAAAATTAACATACTTTAACCAAATGGTCAATTTGGTACCAGACACCAGGTGAAGATTTTTGCAATTTTACTTCATTTGAGCACATATTCTAGCCAAAATATCACTTTATGAGACTTGTGTGTTTTAACCAGGGAGGCAAAGACCATGCCAGTTTTAGATACATCTACACTAGACTATCTTAGATTACCTATTTCTTATTCTTGAAGGATGATGATTTTATCATCAACTACTTGAATAAAGATGGAGAGTCTATTGAACCCACTTGGTAAGTGTGGGATTACAGTGTTGTTATGAAGATTGTTCCTAACTTTCTTTTGGTACTCATAAGGTATATACCAGTGATACAAATGGTTCTGGTCAATGGGAGTGAAGGGATCAGTACTGGGTTGATCTCCTATGTCCCAAATTATGATCCCATTGACATTTTACGAAATTTGAGATGCCTTTTAGATGGAGGAATGATGGAGCCCATCAATCCATAGTACAAGGGATTCCAAAGGAATGTTGAGAATATATTAACCAAGGAAGGTGGTGAAAACTACACCATCACTGGAAATATGGAAGAAGTGGATGACATGACCCTAAGGATTACAGAGATGCCCATATGAAAATGGACTCAAGATTACAAGGAGTTTTTGGAATCCATCATGATGAGGAATGAAAAAATCGAGGATCCCTTAATTAAGGTGGGAAATACCAAAAATAGGTAGCTCCTTTCCTTCTCTATAGTGTCTCTAACAATTGTTTTTTCTTAAAAATGTATGACTACAAGGATCACAATTATGACATCACTATTCATTTTGATGTCATTATTTCCAGGGAGAACCTTGGCATGGAAAGACAAAAGGTTTCATTGAAAAACTTTAAACTCACAGCCTTTATTAGAAAAATAAATATGCACCTATTTGATTCAAATGGAATCATTAAGATATATGATACACCAAAGAAATGTTTGTTCACCCTCAAATCCCATTTCTTCACTTTTCAATGGTGATTTTTAGGTATTTACGCTGCCATTTTCCTCAGAGTTCTTAAATATTTCTTTCACCCACAACTTGAATTATATGTGAAGAGTAAGTAAGATAGGATCCTCCAATGTCTGGTTTATATATAATTTCTATATTTTACTAAAATATATTACTGTTGCTACTATGTATAGTGTACTCCTGGATAATATTGAACTGGATATGTTGAAATTGGATAACAAGGTTCAGTTTATTCTTGGGGTGGTGAATGGGGAGATCATTATGAGAAATAGGAAGAGGGAAGAGATGTTTCTAGAGTTGAAGTAGAATGTTTTTACTCCTTTTCCAAAGAAAACTAAGGTGGAGGCAATTGTCCCTATAATAACTAAGGAGGAATAGGAGACTGAAGAATCCTCAGAGACATTGGGAGGCAGATCTGCAGTAGTTCACAAACAAGATTTTGAGTATCTTATGGTGGGGTGGAAGGGGGGGTTTTGGTGGGGTTTTTGAGGGGTGGGGGTCTGGTGTTGTGTGGGGGGTGGGGGCAGAGGGGGGTGCCAGTGGGGTGTTAGAGGGATGGGGGATGGTGTTGGTGTTGTGCAGGGGGAGTAGAGGGGGTGAATGGTGGGGGGGGGGGGTGTTGTGCGGGGTGGGGGGGGGGGGATGGGACAGAGTGGGGTGCTGGTGGGGTGTTGGAGGAGAAGGGGTAGAGGGTGATTGTGGGGTTTTTGAGGGGGTGGGGTTGGTGTTGTGTGTGTGTGAGTGGGGGGTGTTGTGTAGGGGGCAGAATATGGTGCTGGTGGGGTGTTGGAGGGGCAGGATTAGGGGGTGCTGGTGGGGTGTTAGAGGGCGGGAGGCTGGGGGCTTGTGTTGTGTGTGTGTGGGGGGGGGGCAGAGGTGGGGTGGGGTGGAGGTTATGGTTGGGTGTTGCAGGGGTGGAAGAGGGGGGTGCTGGTGGGGTGTTGGAGGGAGGGGGGTGCTGGTGTTGTGCAAGGGGGCAGTAGTGCGTGCATGGTGGGGGGGTGGTATTCTTATAAAACAATGATGAGTAAGGTTCTCATATCATGTTCACTTAAACTATGTGCCCCAAAATTCATTATATTCACTTTTTGGAATGGTTGATTTTAGTAATTTTACTTCTGTAAGAGTTTTTAGGAAGCTGTATAAGCATCAGCAGTTGATTCCAAACCAGTTGGTGAGCATTTTTTATTCATATTCTAGTACCAATTTAGTTATTTTAACATATATTTTATAATTCATAAGGTTTGGAATGTTTAAGGGTTCACCACCACATGAAAAGGGTTCCGAGGAAGATTACAAGATGGTTCTTCATGTCCCCACGATGAGGTATGTGGAATAAAACCTTTTTGTATACTAATTTAATTTGTACTATCTCATCACCACTATTATCCCAAGGATTATGTATTGGAAAATAGTTAGTGGATAGAGTTGGGATTTCTTCTATTTATATATGAGTCTCTTCTCATGGTTCAAATCATAAAGGTAACATCATCATATAGTATGATGCCTATATAGTTTTGGTTTCCATGATTTATATGATTGATTTTTTATTTTACTATTGTTTTGTTGTGGCTACCTATTTCGTTCTGGTTTCTATGACTAGATTTTGTAGGTCAGCGAGGTGAGAAACATTAGTTATTCCCGCTAGGGATATAACATGAAGAGGATCTCCTTTTGCAGTCATAGAAAATGGGTAACCAAATAGTGAATCATTTATGTATGTCCTATATTTTATTATTGCATTATAGTTTTGTTTTGTGTGTTGAGGTTTTTTTCATGTTTATCATGAAAAATATATGGTCTTTCACCTTTTTATATGTTGTTCACATGTGGAATATTTTCACTGGTTGAAGGAGTGGGTGGCTAATACGACTTTTGGATTTAAAGGGAAACTTTTATCCAAGGTGAGGAAAATAATTTTAATCTACACAGTGTAATTGTATCTTCTTATTTTTATTATAAGATGAATTCATATTTTACTAAATCTATTTGTGATTTTTTAATTATTTGATATCAAACTATTGGTAAGGAGGAGAAATAGGTAGAAGAAATCTATACTAGGTTAAGTGGGAGGTTATGTGTCATGAGTGGTATTGTGGGAGACTTGGGTTGAAAGATATTAATGCCTTTAATCTAGTTATATTGGATAATCAAGGGTGAGGTCTTCTGTATGAACCAAAAGACCTTTGGTGTAGAGTTTTGAACGGAAGTTAATTTCCCTGGACTAATTTTATTTTATTACATCTCAGGTTGAAAGCATCATATGTTTGGATGGGGTTGATATAGGCTCAGGTTATCCTTAAAAAGGTTTTGTTCTAGAAGGTGGAGTATTGGAGGAGTATTCATTTCCATAATGAAAAATAACTTCCTTTTCCAGCTATTTTGGGTGATTTTTCCTAGGGGCGGTTCTAATAGTGACATGAGGGTTTTTGACCACCTCCACAAAAATGAGTACTAGGTTCATTTCTCAATTACCAGTAGCTTGTTTGTCTTATTTGAGGATAATTTGATTATTAATATTCATTTTCTTATTATTAACACCACTAACACTCTGATTTGGGATCCTTATTCCATAGTGTATTTTTTAGTTAGTTCTTACAACTAAATGGTTTGGAAAGTGTATTATCCACCTGATACAACTTCAAAATTCCACTCTGGATGGGGATAAGGAAAGATATATAATGTAGGGATATGTAACATGGTATTTGGAGGTAAATGAGGTCAAACCATAATTTTATTAATTACTTAAAGGTATTAACTGACATTAAAAAAATGGATAGGAAGTACATTGTGGTGAAACTCATAAGGTTCATGACACAATGCCTCTCCAAAACCCTCCTTGTGATGGGGCCCTTCAAGTCATGTCGTGACACATTTCCCATAGTGCTAACCCAAGAACCTAACTCCACTACCTAGGTCCATTTTACGACATGACCTTTCAATTCACACTGCAACCACACCATGTGGTTAGGGAATTATGGAGCTACACTATGGGTCATGGTGTGATCCACCTTCAGATCAAAATTGTTACCTTACGTTAGAATAATTTATTCTTATGAAAATCATCACAATGATGAAAGGTCCTTGGATGTAGCATGGTCATTGAACAGCCTTAAAAATATATTATTATGAAACTACACATCATGGCATGGTTCCCTTTGCTGTCATTTTACCATTGATCTCCTATAGAATTTTTTCCTTGAGCCCTATCCAAATTCTTAAAACTCAACTCTTGGTCTATTTCAAAACCTCTAAAACTTCAAAATGGTTAAAATACACATATAAAACATAAAAAGAGTTCAAATACACATTATTAGTTTAAGATTAGGCCTTAATTACCTCACTTGAGTACCTGATCCATTATAACCTCCACACCATATGATAAATCACTCCTGAGTTGTCCCTAGTTATGAAACTAACCAACCTCAACAAAAACCTGAGTGTCTTCTACAAAACCCTCCCAAAATATCGAGATGAGGATGAACACATCTATCTATCCCTAGTCACCTTGAAAAATAGACATAAAAATCATAATTCCAAACACAAGAACTACCAACTATAAGAGTCATCTACTTGACTACATCACCACCAACTACCTAACATGCCTATGATATCATTCCTATGTTCTTTACACCACTACATGTAGCCTATTTATATTTAATGTTTTATTTTATTTTTGTTAACCCTTTTCCCAAAAAAATTCATGTTCGGTGTCATGATTTTTTTTCAAAACCATGTATTATTTAATTTTTTTAAAACCACACACTATTTCATTTCATCCATTTTATGTTATCATAAAATAGGTAAAAATTATTTTATGAATCTTTATGGCTAACCTTACCATTCTTAGATCACCCAATACGGAAGATATTAGTGCAACAAATTGAATGATGAGCTTCAATATGGATTTACCAATTACTAACTACATGATCAAGAATGATATGCCATTACAATGTGCTACTGAGATGCTAGAACAAATGAATTCCAATACCTTTATAATGTTAGAGACTCTGATGACTGATCTAGAGTCCCTTTCTATGTGAGTTTTTATCTGATCTGATGATATATTTGATGGAACTTCACCTGAATCTGATATTTTTGAGAGCTGTGCATAATAATTTCTCTAAGTTGATAGTATATATAGGCCATCATCCTGCCTATCAGGGAACAATGTTCACCTTTCTAATATCCAAGCATCAAAGGTAAATATTGTATTCTATTTTTTTGATTCCACTCTAGTTAGGATTAAAGAAAATATCTTCTGTTTGTAGTCCTTGGTGCATTGTTATATTCCTTATTTTATCCTATCTCCCCATGTTAAAAATTGGTATATTTTCTTTGATTATGATACATGATGCTCTTGATTGAGAAAAAATTTCAAGCCTTGAGGTTTTAAAAAAAATGCTCATGCAATCCTTCCTTTTAAAAATACTAGTTTGTTTTTTATAACATGCTAGATCAGTGGGGTGAACAGAATCTATGTTAATTTCATAAAGTGGTTTGTTTATTGAATGACATAATAGTTTATATCAATATAAGAGAAAAATATAATATATAACTATATATAGGAAGGTTATTGAATCATTAAACTCATCACATATGAGGTTTAATGTTTATAGGATCATCACAATCAGATCAATTTATTAGATCACCACCAATAAGGGAATGGGTTCAATCACTCTTCACTAGTGTGTTGATTTATTGTCTCATTACCATTATGGTAAGGACCTCACTATCTCACCACTAGTGAGTTCACTTAATAAATCATCACTAAAATGGACATGAACTTACATTCATTTTAAACGTTGGTTGATTTATTCCCTAATAACAAATAATGGTATGAGATTATTGTCTTGTCAATAGTGGGTTGAATTATTATCTTGTCACCAATAATGGGTGTGAGCTTACATTCAATTAACAAGGAATAATATTACATTGAAGTCTATGTGATAAGATTCACATTGCATCCTTTTAAGGGGTTACATAGATGACTTATGTTGTTCCATTATAGGTTATATAATAAATTGAACATTGTACCTATAGTTTATGGTTCCTTCATAGAGTTTGAGAAGAATTATTAGGATTTGAACATGACAGTCATGTTTTTGTGTATTTTTCCACCTACCCAGCTGATAATATTTCTAATTTGTGTCCATCAGATCATGTACTTATATAGCCTCTGGTCGTGAATCTTTCCTGAAGACACTCATTTCGGAATCCAGTGAATGGTGAATCTAGATAGAGAAATTCAATTATTACCCATATATGTCCCCATTAAGCTTTTCTCAACCCAGGTAATACTTTAATTTTCACCATATATTGTAGATCTTATTTTGAGTTGATGTTGAGGGGAACTATTAGTGCATTTTGCAGAATTAGCTAAGAGAGCATCAATATTTGTTACACTCGTTACATGCCAAACTTGAGACTTGTAGCTTCCAGCAGAAACACTATGCTCATAGCCAATTTGAGTATCTTTTGTGGTAGATATGAGATCAATTTAAGAATCTCTACAAGTATTTTCATCTGTTTCCTCTGTAGAAACATCAGTGACCTATTCCTGAGTGATAGGTTCGTCTCCTTGAGGAGTAGGTAACTCAATTCTCCTAGGAAAAAACTTAAAGTCCTACTTGAATTCTTCATCTTCAAGGTTATTAACTTTTTTGAGTCAATTATCACAAGAAAAATGATCCACTTCCTCACTAAATTCTTCTTGTTCTTAGAATGCTGAAGTATTCTACCTTGTCATAGTTAATAGTAGGAAAGATGTCTTCCTCTAATCCTCGACAATCCTATATAGTGGAAAAAATGTTTGGACTCACCACTTATCTAGAAATTTATTCTATGTTCAAATATAGACCCAACCCCTACATAACTTGACATTGATAAGATAACTTAGTGAGTTACTGTACCTATTACCTCATGTTTTTCTAATGATCATGGAACTATTCATGCACCTTAGAAAGCGATTTAACAAATGTTACAGTTCTTTAATCTTGACTATCTATTCACAAAGAAAATTCTCCAACTATGACTACTCTTTAGAAACTCTAGTAAGAATTCTAGTAGGAACACTTAAACAAATTAGAGGCAATAATCTTGAACTACTACACTACAACAATTATTTTTATAGAAAATCCTGCAATGAATCATATAATCACCTCTGCCTCTTTTTATGCAGTATAAAAATCACCGAAAGTTATCACAATTTCCACTCACTGTATGGAACTCAAGATACGACACACAATAATTTTTTTTGTCACAAATATATTCCAACATTTTTCCAACATATAAGATGTTTGGTAGAGAAGATAGAACATTTTGAAAATTGAAATAGGCAAGGATGTCTAACAGTGACATTATCTGATCACTTCATGCAGTAGAATGCATAGCTAAATCCATTTGTTTTTGTTTTTCAGTAGTGATCATGTGTGATCCAATAGTAAAAATGTCCCTCTACTTCATTTTTCTATAAATAACATTTTCAATATGATCACATTGACTCAAAAAAAGTCACATCTCAGTTACAATCGATATTTCACCTTGAGTTCTTCATCCAAGAAGTAGTGTAAATCCTCTAAGATCTCAATTAAAGAACTAAATTGTTAGGAATATTTTAAAAAATGGACACAAAATATAAAGTGATAGAGGAAAGGATTTTTTTTAGAATTCACAATAATGAAACCCTTTTCAGTAGATTATTGTCTCTAAATGTCTATTATCAACGAGAGTTCATAATTTTATAATTTTTATATATTATACCATGTTTATATTAATTCCTTTTTTCAGTTAATTGTTTATTGTTCAATGACATATTTTAAATATATGTTAGATTCAATATGTAATATCTAGAATTAAAATTATTTCAGGTAATTTTGATTCTTCAAATTATATGAGGTTTATTATACACCACTGCATTCTTCTGAACTCATACATTTTTAATTGTTAACATCTTAAAGTTTTATTGTTTATATCTGTTCACTATTTTTAGATTTTAATTTTCTAATACCCAATTATTTATTTTTTTAATTTTGAAATTTTATATTGTAATTACATGAACTATGGAACATTTATGATCATAATGTATGCCTAAGTCTTTAATATTTTTATTATATATAAGAGGTTATCTTTTCTTGTTTTGTGATGTTCTATATGAGTTTGTGTTTTAGCTGGGAGAAGGGCCTATGTTTTTTTTCTATTTTTTTTGCGTTTTAGTAGGGAGTATTATGTTGAAGGCATGAAGCATAGAACAGAGCAGGGAGTAGGTTAGAGAGTAGGCATAGAGGTTGGGGGAAGGGAGCTCTGATTGACCCATAGAGGTAGGGAGCATGGAGGCAGGGAGGGACCACGGGGCATGGGGTACGTGGCACAGGGCACGGGGATGGAGGGAAGAGGCAGGAGGAGGAGGGAGGAGGTACTAAGGCAGTGGGCAGGGAGCAGCGGTTGACCAGGGAGGCATGGAGCAGTGGTTGATTAGGGAGGTAGGGAGATGGGAGAATCTTTGAGGTAGGGAGGCATGAGGCATGGAGGGAGGGACTAGTGGTTGAACAAGGGAGGGAGGGAGGGAGAAGGAGTGTTTTTTTTCTTCTAGAACCACAGTTATAGACTATATTTTTTTGGGGTAATAATTCTGGATTTTTCTATTTCTACTCCATGATGTTTCCACAGTTTTGAACCATGAAAATAAATCTACTTGTCATAGTATATTTCCAAACCATGGATATAGGTCTATTTCCATGTTTTCAAACCTTGGATATATGTTTTTTCCTATGGCCATGCCAAAAGGCGCCACAGTCAGTGAAACCATGGATATTACGTATAGCCATGGTTTGAGTGTCTACAGCCATGATTTTAAACTATGGCTATAACCTTGTTTTATAGTAGTGATAGTAACTAAAAAATATTTATAAATAAAAACTTCTACATAGTGAAAAACAAAAACATTTATTGAAAGGACTTACAAAAATTTAACTAAGTTAAGTCTTACCTTTAACTCAAAGTTTCCAGGATGTCTGTAAACCCAAATTTAGGTATCTCTGGTTACAAGACTATATGATGGTCTATCTTTTAAAACAGTTGAATCCACAATCAACTTGATTAGAAAAACTTCAATATTACTTATGGAAACCCTCGATATAACTCGATTGGAATGAATTTATTCTTCCTTATAGAATCCCTCAATCTCACTTGATTGGAATGACCTATCTATCCTTAACATTAAGATCCATTAACCTCATATATCAATGGAAAAACAAATACAATGAGAATATATTAAGATAATTTAAAATATATCCTCCAACATGAGTTCTCTAATTAAATAAACTATCCTAAAATATTAAAAACAAAATCAATGAATTAAATGAGAAGTTATAGTCTAAACAAAATAAGTAAAATTTAGATAGCTTTTCATTATCCCATTCTCCTTCACCTTAAGATCAAGATGATATTTATAGATGTTGGAAGTAATTAAATGCAACATTAAAATTATGATATTATAAGGTTATGTTGAAACTGAATTGGAATAATCAGTGTCACTTTATAATTAATTTATCATAATTTTTATTCTATTGATGAATTTGTAAATCTTGGATACAATATTCCTTCCAAAAAAAATAATAAATAAAAAAATATTTCAAAACATTTATGTTAAGAAAATTATCAAAAATTAATTACATCATTGCTTTCAAAAAACATACACATAGAAATGTTTATCTTATAAAAGTAAATAAAATTAGAATTACAATTCATGGAACATCAAACACTATAAAATTTTAACATTTAAAACTTATTGTAAGATAAAGAAAAAACAATAGTGGTCTGTATTTTTATTTTAAAATATTGTATAGAAATAAGTCTATCTACCAAGAAGCTAGTCTAATTCACTTCTCTCTCCACTAAGGTTAACCTCCTTCTAACATTCCTATGTTAGGGGACAATATAGACCATAACTTTATGGATTAAGAATCCCTTTAACCAGGTCTTCTTCCTGGGTGCCTAAGTATCAAGACCTCCCCCGAGACCACCATATCCACATAATCAAGGAATAAACACCAGTGTGAACCAATTCAATCATATATTCCCTTAATAAAATTAGTCTTAATGGTTATGATCACATATAGGTAAAATCCTCAGGGTGATCATGATTTATATTCTCTTGATGGAATGGATCCTTTTTATAAAGATACTAAAGCAGTCTCCCCTAGATTAACATGCCATTCCTAAATCCTAATTCCAATGAGTGATCCATGTGGAGTTAAGATTAATATTTAGGTTTAAACCTCAGAAATGGAATTTATTTCACCACTTTGAATCATTAATGATCCAAAAAATACTCGCATTTTGGAAACACATATCTATGTTTAATCCCCACTCATGGTCTCCCAATTCCTAGGCCTCACCATGGGTAGCACATGCATAATACCCAAAACATCTTCCTCGTAGACTCATATCCCCCTAATTACTATCATCCTTCACTTCAAAAACATTGAATGGAAGGAAATAGACCCTGCTAGTGTCCCTCCTCATTAGGTGTAATTTCCAATCAAACATTCCATCCCTAATGAACCCGTCTCGATAATTACTTAGTGACTAGAATTATGACAGATTCAATATGTAAGACGCAGAAAATATTCTCTTTTCACCCATTTCATGATACCAATATCCTATCTATATGAAAGTAAAATATATGGTACGATCCTATCATAGAATCATAAATGGTGAAGCTCAAACTGTATGGGCTCTGATTCCGGTTCGAGCATTATACATATGATACCTTCCTAAGGTTCAAAACAACATATACACCCCTTCAAATCTATTGACAAAGGCAATATTCCTTATAAATACCCCACATGAGAAAAAATTAATCATGAGGTCTCTAAATAATTTATCAATAGGCCATATTCCCTATGGTCTTATATTTACCTACTCATTGAGCCATATTCCCTCTGAAACCCCTTGTTCACCTTTCATTGGGGTCTAATTCTACATAAAATCATATTTAACCTTCATCACCATGCCATATTCCCCATAAGATTAAATTTCCTCTCATTGGGGATATACTTTATGGAAAACATTCTCATTAGATCATATTCCTGATGAGGAAACAATCCTTCTCATAGGCTATATCCACACCCGCGAAACTGACAACATACCTCACAAGACCATATTCCATATGACCAAAAACTATCCTCATTGACCTATATTTCATTTAACATAAACCAAAAAAGGTCAATCATGATTAAACCCAAAAATAACTATTGAGAGGAACCTTTTACATAATAGTACATTTTGTAGACTTTAAACCACTTAGAAGTGGTCCAGGTCTCATGATATTAAAAGGTGTCACATATCTCCTTACACAAAACATAACTAAGCGAGTTATGATCCCATTTATAGGTATATGTAAGAATACCTTATTATAGGACCTATACTAACTTCACAACACCCACCATATCCCTAGATAATGATAAACTCTATATTTTTCTATAATGTGGAACTATAACTAGAATAATCATTTAATAAGAGAAAAGTTTAGAAACTCTCAGATACATTTTGATAGTCCCATCAATATGAATAATTTAATTTCTAATTAATGAATAGATTTTATTATATTGTTAGAATAGGTTTAACTAGTCATTCCCTAGGATTTCATAAGGAGTAAATAATATGAAAAAAAATGCAGAGTCCTGGATAAAGCAATAACTACCCATAATAATGTGTGTATGAGCCCAACCTCCCATCCTATCTACTAATTTTCATTTCCAATTATCACTGGAAAAATACCAATGAAAGCCTACCTTAGAAAAGTATGCTCAAATAGAATAGAAATATTGTAGTGTGGAATACTTTTAGGTTTTATATGAGAAACAAAATTGTGAAACTGATTTGAATCTTTGTGATCACCATATAGTTAAGTTACTATAAACATTGAGAATTTTGTTTCTCAAACATACAATATTTTTATCAAAAATAAAAATACTGAAACCAATGTGAATATATGTGATAACCAGAGTTACTATATAAATTAGAAATTTTGTTAACCAAACATGAACAATTCTATTATAATTTTTTTTACATATGTCTATGTAACCTCAGTTATCTGGTTATCAGGTAGATTCATTTCGGGTTCACCATTTTTTTAATGGAACTATACATTTCTAGGAATAATTTTTTTTGATGTCTATGAAATCGTAGTTATATTTTTATAACATAGATTCACACTAGGTTAACCATTTATGATTATAAGGGAAACTCAAACACACTTCTCGCTCACCATTTTTTAAGTCCATGTAGACCTAAATTCAAATGGAAGGTGTTCATTGTGACCTCACCAACGATGCTTCAGATTACATATTTCTCATGAAGATGGGGTTCAATCTCATCTACAAATTTTTAGGGGGAATGATTTTCTACTATGTGAATATGTTATAGATTTATTTCATATTCATGAATCTTTCCTAAATACCAATGTTGGATTGGTATGTTCCAAGGTATTGGTCTCACCTAAATTTACCTAAGTTTTTAGGGTTAAGAGGTCGCTTGTAGTTTATCTTGGGTTATCAAATCCTCAGAGACCTAAGAATTAACCTACAGAAACATAAATTATATGGATTGTTTTTGGATATGAAATGGAAAACATGGGTTGATTTTATATGGTTTTAAATGAACACTAAAAGGTCTATGTGAATTCAAATTAAGAGAATGTTTTGATCCTAGGTTATCACTTGGGGTGGATTGGATGAATTATTTTTTAACCTTTTCAATTTATTATATTTGATATGGGTTTATAAGAAGGTCAAAAAACTTCACAACTTATTGGTTTAATACCAACACACCATAATACTAGTCACCTATAAAATTTTAGGATCAAAGTTTTGAGCACTCCAAGGTAAAGGTTCATTTTATCACTTGAAATGTGTGGCCTTAAATTCCACAAGGATGAAGAAGTTTTAAAATCGTCAAATAAAATTCACAATTAAAAGAGTTGATTAGAAATAAATAGAGTGAGAAATATCATCAAATATATCCCCTCTATATCCCCTTGGATCACCCCATAAGAGGATTATCACTCCATTTTTTCAATTCTATCAATGGAAGTGGGAAATAGACTCATGAAAGCGAAATTGAAGAAGTGAAAAAAAATAATGAAAACAAAACGATCACTCTACCGTTATGTGAATAATTACACAAGGTTTGGTGTGAACAAGTTCACACCTTGAGGGAACGTTATCAAAGTGATAAGATGTAGAGTATAATAAGAGAATATGAAGAACTTTTATAAAGAATATAAGGTAATTCATGAATCTTACAATTTAAGGGATGTGATTACAACATCAAATTGACAGCATAACATTAAAATGACACAAATCTTAAATATGATATACTCCTCCACCAAAACTACATTAAATAGGAATTAACGAGGCCTGGATTAAGACCCCAATATTCCACATCTTCCTAGTTGAGTATGGTAGGCCTATGGTGGTGGAAAGTTTGTGGAAGTTAGACTTTTCCACGCTTGACCCGAAATGACATCCAACTTGCATCCACAAAACTGAGATGCCCAAATGAGATTCTATATGCAAGACTTAGAGTGGGTCATAGAATAAGAAAATGAGACTCCTCATGTCTCCTAACTCTTTGTAACGTTTCATCACAAATTGAGTTTTTAATTTAGAGATATGGTCGAAATGGTGGGAAGTTTTTGTGGGCCACAAAATCTGGGCCAGAATTATATCTCCAAATTGGGCCGCATTTAAATCTAGTCAAAAATTAGAATTAGCTTTTGTCACTGTTGATTGAAATGTGACCCATGATATCCTATATCTTCTGTTAAATTTTTAGAATCATTGGGCTCATATTTTGGCCGATATAGTCTTTTTATTGGGATGATGTCCAGTTTACTTTTCCCAGAATTTGTTGCCATGAAACCCCATTTTGGTGGTCTTCCAATGTGAATATTTAAGTACTCCAAAAGTATAAATTGTTACCAATGTAATTAGGAACCCAATAATTAAATATTAAAATAAAATAAAGATAATTTAGTATTTTATATTGTGTTAAAAAATGTACCATGTAATAGTGAATTTTAAGAAGGAATTACAATTATAATATGAAATAATTTTCAAAGTGTAAAATGAAATAAAAATGGGGTTTATGATTAATAAATAACATGAATATTATAATATAAAAAATGAATATTATCCTATTTTTGTGTCCAATCACACCCTCCAACTTGATTTTTTCTAGTTCCAAGAAAAATATATATCAAAAAATATGAAATTCAAATTCTCTTTTCCAAAAACATTTTAATACACAATAATCACTAAAAAACCTTATACCGAACAATCATGAAACCCATAAAAATATTTTAATACAAAGATATTTTCATAATCATATCCGAATTCCAAGCCCAATCCTTTGTTAAAATTCATCTCAATATTTCATCCAATATCAATTAAGCGTGATGATGTTTTGTGTATCACAATAGACACGGGGGGTTGATATTTATTCAATGGGGAAATGATGGAAGCACTAGGTGGAATCACATTTCAATATTAAGATGAGTATTCAATTTTTTTATTGTATATTTTTTTAATTATTTTTTTTTAATTTTTCCACGGCAATTGAAATTGAACTCAGTAGAGACAACCCATGTAGCGAGACTTTGCCGATGACTCCCAAGCTCAAAGACCTTAGGAAACCACGTAAATCCCACATACTCAGGAATTATATCGAGTTAAATAGGTAAAAAAAGACAAATTACCACAAATTGTGATAAAATTACTAACTATGGGCCAAAAAACTATGGAGTCACGATCTGAAAGTTCCTAAAGCCACACATTAGGTCATTTCATTACTCTACACAAAAATTTATTGATTTTTATTGAATACTCATATTAAAACTAAAATGATCACTAAAACTATACTATTTATTTGGGGGACCACATGAACTCAAACTAATACCCCGCTATCCAAAGGATGTGCATTGTGATCTTTTTTTACATGGATGAAAATATAAACGACGAAATTTAGAGATCCACACTTTCCAAAATCTATGCTCATGAAATTATACAAGGATTAAAATCAGAATCAAGGCATGATAAATTATTTGATATTTAGTTTTAAAATTTTCAATATGTATTATTGTGTTCAAAGTTAAAAGAATTTTCCTTTGACACATTTTTTTATACACACAAAATTAATTATTATTTTTTTCATTCTTTTCACCCCCAACTTAGAATAACACTGTACCCAATTACAAAGGTTTTATATTTAGTAAATTCATGAGAGGTTTTTGGGAAACAAGAAACTTCACATAAGGTTATGGGAGGGACAGTTGGTGTAGGGATGGGTTCCACATAAGTTTTAATGCTTTTTAGTTCTAGTCTCAAAGGTGAAACCTCGAAATTCATTCTATCAATTTGATTAAAAAATTATTCAATCAATGTTTTAGGAATATAATTTGTATTATGTTGAACATAATAGACTTCCCTAATATTGATCTCTTCAACCATCCTAAAGAGGGCTAGAAATTTATCCTTTAAAAAGTCATTATTTAAATGACTGTGCATCTCACAGAGTGTGGGGTGATCAATAAAGGATTGATAAAAATATTCAATAAGTTTAGGAATTCCCAATAATTATTTCTAATTTGATTCCAACATGGTTTTTTGATAGGGTAATATTGAAGAGACTCCATTAGAGTAGACTAAGATAAGGATTTGAGATTCTTAGTAAACACACAAATAGAAAGGTGAAATGATAAGAGAAATAAGGGGTGCAAATAGAGAAATTGGGTTTAGAAAAGGATTATAGTGTCAAATTAAGAGAATGAGTTGATCCTAGGTTATCACTTGTGGGTGGATTTGATGAATTCTTTTTAACGATATCAATTTCTTATATCTGAGATGGTTTCATAAGAGGGTCAAAAAACTTCATCAATTATTGGTTTAATATGAGAAAACCATAATAATAATCACCTATATAGTTTTAGGATCAATGTTTTGAGCACTCCAAGGTAAATTTTTTTTAGCACTTGAAACATGTGGCGTTAAATTCAACAAGGATGAAGTAGTTTTAAAATCGTCAAATAAATTTCTCAATTAAAATAATTGATTAGAAATTAATAGAGTGAGAAATAATATCCAATAAAAACCCTTTATAATCTCTTAGATCAACCAATAATAGGATTATCCCTCCATTTATTATATTCTATCAACAGAAGAGGGAAACAGACTCATGAGGGCGGAATTGAAGTAGTGAAAAAAATAATGAAAAGAAAATGATCACTCCACCGTTGTGTGAATTATTGAACAAGGTTTGGTGTGAACTAGTTAAAACCTTAGGGAAATGATAAAAATTTTATAAGAAGAAGAATATAATAATATAATATTAATATCTTTTATAAAGAATCTAAGGTAATTCAAGAAACTTACAACTGAAGGAATGTGATAACAACATCAAATTGACAACATAACATTAAAATGAAACAAAGATAAAAGATTATCAAATCCTCCACCACCACTACCTTAAATAGGAATTTAAAGAGGCTTGGGTCAAGACCCAAATAGTCCATGTCTTCCCACTTGTGTATGGTAGGCCAAGTGTGGGGGAAAGTTTGTGGAATTTAGAATTTTCCACCCTTGTCCCAAAATGACATCTAGCTTGCATCCATAAAACAAAGGTGCCTAAATGAGCTTATATATGGAAGAATTAGAGTAGGCCATAGAAGAAGAAAATGAACCTCTATATATCCCCAAACTTTCTATAAAGGTTCATCCTAAATTTATTTTTTTAAGTTAGACATATGGTCAAAATCGTGGGCTGTTTCTCTGGGCTATAGAATCTAACCTAAAATTTTATCTCTAACTTGGGACATATAGAACTCCATTAAAAAATTATAATTTTCTCTTTTAACTGTTTGATGAAATGTTCCTCATGGTTTCCTCTATCTTTAGTTCAATTTTGAGAATCATTGTACTTGGATATTGGCCGATACAGTCTTTTTATTGGGATGATTCCCAATTTACTTTTCCCAGAATGTGTTTCCATGAAAGCCGATTTTGGTGGTCTTCCAATGTGAATCTTCAAGTACTCTAGAAGTATTAATTTTTCCCAATGAAATGAGGAACCTGAAAATTAAATATGAAAATAAAATCAAGATAATTGGGTATTTTATATGTTGTTCAAAAATTTACCATGTAATAGTGCATTTTAAGAAGGAATTACAATTGTAATATGAAATAATGTTTAAAGTGTAAAGTGCACCAAAAATGGTGTTTATGATTAATAAATAAAATGAATATTATAGCATAAATAATGAATATTAACCTCTTTCAGTAGATAATCAGGTATAAATATTTTTATATAAATATAACCAAATGGGTTCCCATTTGGATTTTTTTGAGAAGACCAATAGATTTCTAGATATCCATTCAACCAAGTTTATAAACCGCTTTCATGTAGGATTTTTTTCCAATAAACATAAGGTAATGAAAAAATATTTTTATTGTGACACAAGAGTATTTAAACCTTCAAAAACGTTGTGGAATACCACTATAACTCATGTTCTTCAAATAATAGGGTGAAGGACCCATATTGAATAACATACTAGGGTGTCCTTCACCCAAAGGAACCCACAGAGACCCATACCCATTATGGTGAATCCTCACATAAGTTTAATTAGTGGGAGACCAATTTTTTTATCCCTACACTAGAGATATGAAAAAAACACTTAGGTAATCCCTCTATCATGTAAAATAAGGACCAATTAACTTTAATCTCAAAGTAAGGTGCATCGATGGACTTTTATATAAATAGGGGGACACCCCACTTCTCAAACCTTTTTTAACTATTTGAGACCTGATACTTTTTTTCTATTCTATTAGGTATCCCTCACTTATCAAGTTTAGTGAATTTCTATTTATAACTTTATCACAAAAATTTGAGCTAGTTATTTAGTTATATCTAAGTGGGACACTTTAGTAAAAGTGTTTTTTGAATTTAGTTTATCTGGACATTCCTTAGTATGTAAACTTGGGATCAACTAGTTGAGTTTTTAGACCTAGGATAAATCCTTTACGAAAATTTCACCCATTTACTTCTATAACTAACTTCTCATAACTTTTTATCCAATTATTGAGTATACTAATTTCATTATTCATGTTTTTTTAGAATGAAATGTCCCTCACCTCTTACACATTCTTTGATCATGTAGTGGTGGATCAAATAGGGTTTTTGGTTTAAGACATAGAGGATGGGTACCTCAAAATGTCCGCGTTGTTCATGTATTCCCAAGATAAAGTCATTTCAAAGCATTACTCGGAGTAATTTTCATCATATTTTAACCCAATCTATGGTAATTGGTTTTTAACTAATATGGAGGTTCAAAAACTGAATGCCAACCTATCGTGTATGTGGTTTATTTCATACAACCATGACCCCTCTACCAAAATATCATCAATGTGGTCTATATCAATATTTGGGAGTTCCCCTATATCTTTATAATTCAACATTGCAAGGTTTCCCCTAGAAACCGAGCTTAAAAATTTGATCCAGAGGCATAATTTTATTCTTCAATTTCCCATCAGTTGGTGAAATATTTGTTGAATGGAAGAAAAGAATATTGGGAATTATTTCTTGGAATAAGTGTGAAACATGAATAAATATGTGCCTAGAAGGTCCAACAATTTTTTTCTGAGTTAAAATATTATATAAAAGAATAGAAAATTGATTAGGTGGTTTGAATCTTAAAAATTATTTTTTACAAGAACAATGAACTTAATCCCATGTTTCTAGGTAATTAGAGTCCGCAAGCCATTTCTTTCGACCAAGTTAGTAGGTAATTAGGGATTAGTTTTTAGAACATCTATATGTTCCCAATGGATCTAATATTAATATATATTCATGATAACCCCACCAATTATTCAAAAGGGGATCTTCAGTAAACACCCACACTGGTCCATACACATCCAATGAATACTAAGAAATTCATCAATAAAGATCATATTCCATTGGGAAATATTGGCTTCAAATATTACATGAACATATTTTCGATAATACTTGGTGATAGGACCTCATAAACATACCCAAATAGTTTTTTATCTGTTAAAAATAGGGTATATCCTATCATGTATTCAAATAAGTGGGAGGGTAGGAAATATGAAAAATTAGTGTGAAACGTGAGACTAATATCACTCCCATTACATGGCTAGTGAGGTTCCCTTCCATGTGGACTAATTGTTACTTTCTTCTAGTCTATGATTCATAGTCCAAGGCCCAACCTAATATATTTTTTAGAATCCCGACAGGTATAAGAAAACACCTTAGTGTTAGTAGGGTTAGTATTGGTGATGATACACTGGTATTTAATGCAAATTTATAATTGGAAGGTTCCTTTTTTAATCTCTAGATTACTCTTCGTGATATAGGGACGGATTAATGCACATTTAAATGCATATAAACTTCTCAAATATGTATAAATCCTTGATAATAGATTCAAATCATTTATTCAAACTAGTTCTAGCATCAAGAAAAACCCCTTAAGGGAAGTAGGGCCTTAAAGATACCGAGTTTGAGCCCAGAGTTCAAGTTCTTTGGCTAATGTGAACCTCCTATCGATATAATAACAGACAATGGTAATAGTGGATATGATGTTCGTACATTAAAGATAAATTTATATGATTTTGTGTTGGATCCTTATATTGATTGTGAAATATTTTGTGAGGCTTACTCACCCCACAAATTCTATATGTTGTTCTTCTTTATATAGAATTAGTTAATGAAACCACTAAAAAATGTTATAAAAGAGAAAAACCCAATGGTGGTGTGATAAATCTAGGGGATGAATGTCCAAGGGGATAATTGAGTCATAATAAGACTCCCATTGATAAACTTTTTCATCATACTAGTACCATAATATACACGATCATGGAATCATATTATAAAAATGGGTTACTAGACACTAGAGTACCCACTATTTTGATATTTGAGTCCAAGGAAAGATGAAGAAAGGTGACTAGGAAGCTCTATAAGAGAGGATTTTCCACTAAATCTTCTAGATCATATAACCAATCAAAACCTGATACTTATAAAAAATCACTTGCTAAGGAACCACCATTCCAAAATTCATACATAATAAGATCAATTCAAAAACTCAAGATTAGTGATATCATAGAACATGAGAGGATCTAAAAGAATTCAAACTCTGCAGAACTTGATTATTCCATAAAAGAAGAGGAAAATCAAACTGAAAACCCCTTATAGGATTTATATATGTTCCACAAGAACATTACAAAATTCAACATTTCGTCAAATAGTATACCATAGAATTTGAATAGGTTTCATAAACATTTCATCACAAAATAACTCATTGAAAAAAAGTAGGTTTCTGAAATATTTCATCACAACTTAATTAATTTTTGAAAAAATGGGTTTCATGTAATCATCCATAAATCATCATAACAATAATCCATCCAGATAAAGAAAATGGATAGTATCATAATTTTATATTCCCATTTATTCATAACAATCCATAAGTGATGTTAATATAGATGGTTCTAAATTATTTTAAATAAACATCTGAACATAAAAAAAAAATTCTTGGTAACATTTTAATGATCATTGACATGGAAAAAACATTCACTGACCAAAGAAGATGTAATAAAAAAATTTCTTAAAAAATCCTATTATTTTTAAGTACCATAGATATGAAAATAGTAATAATACACAAAATATAGGAATAACCTAATTAGAGTAAAATATATACCTTTTTTATGATAATTATTATATAATTTCCCTCAATATAAATTTAACACCGAAAATGATGAAAATAAATTAAATTATTACATAAAGTCCTTCAAAAGGTTTCGTGTTGCATCATATGAATTCAAAACTCACTTATAATGAATATAAATTTGTTATAAATATATTAAAAAACCATATTCATATATAAATTACTTTTTATCATAATATTATAATTTCAAATAATAATTTTATTAACAATTATTTATAAAAACTAACATTTGAAAGAAAACTGGTCGGTTTCCCATGCATGTTTTGTTTCCATGGTTCCAGTTGTTCAGCCTAGAACATGGTTTCATCATACCTATAATATTCTTAATTTTATAATTATCATATTTATTTATTAAACAAACTTTTATATCCATTTATATAAATCTATGATGAAAAATAATTTACATCACTTAGTGGAGGCGGTAATCCGTATGTACGTACGAGGGATGTTTCTACTTTTTGATGGGTGGTATGAAATAAAGGTAGAAATTAATTCACACTTATATAATCATAAATATCATATAAATTTAGTAAATCTAAAATTATTACTATCCATTTAAATAGAACATTAAAAATTAATCACATAGCTTTGTGGAGGTGGTAGTCAACACGTACAAGTAAGTGGCATTATCATTTTCCAACAAATGAGATAAAGATAGAAAATAGATATAAAATTAACATAAGAACATCTTAGAATTTTAAATACACCAATTCCACCATGTTATGGCTTTTATAAAAAAATTTAGGTTTTTAAGAGTAAATTAAGATGAGAAATATTTGTAAGGACATATACCTCTTCTTTGGGTATCCTCCTAGAAAAGAACCCTGTGGATTATTAGATGGGTCATTTGGAGAGAACAATACATAAAGGTCATTAGTATTGATGTTTTGGGAGTCTTTGGACATAAATTATTTTATCTAAAAGTATAATTTGGGTTTTATAAGAGAGTAAAGGATTTTTCGTTTTATAAGTTGGGGGAGTGGCACTCTTGTAAATTCTTAAAATATTAAAATATAATAAAGTAATATTCAACAAAAAGTGTAACCAAAGAACCCAAAATTATAATATAATATTATTATGGTTCAAAATTCACTTAAAAATATGATTCATTAATATTTTTAGGTAATTTAAACCCTTATTTATTTAGTTTAACCCCTCGTTATCCCATTTAACCTTTACTCTAGTAATGAATTTTTACCTCAGTTACTATTCATAATAAACAAAAATGAAGTTGAAATAATTATAAAACGTGATTTTTTTTAAATTATATAATTTTTTTATCAGATTCAATTTATATAAGTGACATAAATTCATTTTAAAATAAGTGTGCAAAATGCAATGAAAATTAATTTTAGGAAAATTCATTTTTAAGCATAAAAATGATTTTATTTGTATTCATTGCTGAGTAAAAACCATTGGATAAGTAAAAAAAGAATTTATTGAATATAATATCTTTAAATTTAAATAAATTAATTTATCGATAGTTAATAATTTAATTTATTAATATAAAAACACATTGTGTAAAAAAACCATTTTTAGATAAATGACACATTTTTTACTCTCAAATGATTTCATTTTCACTTTTAACCAATTTATAACCAATTATTTCACTTTATACATGTGTAAAAAATAGGTTTTAATAATTTAGTTAGTCCTATTCTAAAACTATTTTACAATGTCTAGGAGATAACTCTCATATTTAGTAATAATATTTTTATAGTATCTCTTCGTTCATTTAAACATGGTGTTTTATATAAAAAAAGATATCAAAAAAATCAAAATTATTTAAAGATAAATATATCATAAAATATTAGTTTATTTCATTATACCCCATTATAATAAAATTTTCCTCTAAATTCCATCACTCCATCATAAAAAACTAGGGATACTTTTACCTCATCACATTCTCAGGTTCCCTAACGGCTTCCACAAAATTTGGATTTTGCTACAAAACTTTGGATAGGTGAGTGGAATTATTCCAAATCACTTTCTCTATTAAATCTAAAATCTCTACCAATTTTTCCTCATAATAGATATCATTTAATTTTTCTAGGACCTCTAAGTTAATTATATGTAAAAGATCAAGTTTGTACTTTTTAAGAGATATACATGGATCACATCATGTACTTGAGAGAGATTTAGGGGAAGTTCCAAGAAAAAAGAATACTTCCCAATGAAATCAAGAATTTTGAAGTGATAAATATAACTAGGGATCAATTTTCACTTTTGTAAAAATCTTAAATAAGTATTCCAATGATATATTCATAGGATTACCTTATCACTAAATTCAAACTTTATATCTCACCAGCGATTGTCTGTATAATTATTTTTTCGAATCTAAGATGCCTTGATGTGATACTGAATAGTTCTAAAATTATTTTCCATTATAATGGATAAATAAAGTTCCTATAGTTTTCATTCTAAAAATTCATCCCCAAACATTGGAGTTTCGTACCTTCTTCCATACAGGGATTCATGAGGAGGCATTTGAATGCTTGAGTGAATACTATTATTGCAAGAAAATCATTAAAATAATGTTTTTGATCCCAACCACCATTTAAATCCATATATCAGGCTCCAAATATATGTTTTAGGGTTTTAATGGACCTATAAAACTAACCATCTATCTGAGTATGACATGCAGTACAAACTTTCAACTATGTATTCAAATATTATTGAAGACTTTTCTTGAACTTCTGGGTAAACATTGGATCCTAATAAAATAAAATATAATGTTGTAATCCATTCTACCATACCACTTCCTTAATGTATATTCTAGAAAAATGATCAATATAAAATTCATCTCTAATTTATATGAATTATGTTGAATTCTTAATGAAATCCACTACAACCCAAAAAACATTATGGCCTCCAATTTTTTTGGCTAGTCTAATGATGAAATCCATAACGATGGTTTTCCATTTCAATTATTGTATGGGTAATGGTTGTAACATCCCCTTGTAACTTTCTATCTTATCCTTAACATTCTAACATACCGTGAATCAATCTACATTCTCTATAATATCCCTTTAATGTTTTCCCACCAGAAATAATCTTTCATATTTTTATATATTTTTATACTTCCAAAATGATCAAATAATGATGATATATGGGTTTCATAAACTAAATCCTTCTTCAAATATTATATTTACGGGAAAACACTGAGTTCTTGAACCATATAATTTTATAAAAATCATGGTTTAATTTAGGATAATTCCTTATATTGTTTTATAGTTCCACATCTTCCTTTCATGCCACATTAATCCTCACTTGGATGGATGTTTGACTATTTATAAAATAAAGATATGATATGTCCCATTTGATCATGATTTTAATATATATCTTCATAAAATCTGAAATTATTTAATATATTTTAATCCTCTACATGGAAAAACAAGTATAGTCTTTTTGACTCAGGGTGTTGGCCACATTATTTTCCATCCTAGGGTGGTAATGTATTGAGTAGTCATAATATTTAATAAAATCTTACCATCTATTTTATTCCATATTAAAATATTCTATATGAATATATAATTAAATTTTTTATTATCAGTATATATATCAAAATTTTAACCATAAAGATATTTCCTACATATTTTCAATGAAAAAATTACAATTTTCTACTATAAATCGTTATTTGGGTAAATTTTATCTTGAATTTTCAATTATCATGAGGCATGATCAATCACTATATCATTCTGCGTGAGGATGAATCCTTGTCCCTTATTCGATGCATTATTATAAATTACAAACCCTTTTCCACTATAGGGTAGTGTGAGAATAGGTGAACTGAACAAAATTATTTTCAACCCCATAAAACTTTACTGACATTCATATTCTCAAAGGAACCTGGCTACCTTTTATGGAAATATGGTCTTAGGATTTGATCACCATGAGAAATCTCTCACAATGAGTTGATAATATCTAGCTAACCCATGGAAACTATAGATCTTAGTTGTTGTAGTTAGTTTGAGATGGTGATTAATAACTTCTATCTTTGAATGATCCATGATATACAATCTATTACGATTATATGACCCTATAATGATACTTTTATAGCCAAAATTCAGACTTTCTAATTTTGGAATTCAACTTCTCTTTCTTTCATGTCTTCAATAAAATCCTCAAGTGATAATCATATTCTTCCTTGATGTTGGATTATATAATAATATTATATATAAAGACCAAAAACTAATTTAAGTGATATCTAAAATCACTTTTCATTTTATCCATGAATATATTAGGAGAATCAGTAATTAAAAATGGAATCACTATAAAATCACAATGACCATACCTGATACATAAGGATATCATGGGTATATCATCTTTTTTGAATCCCAATAAATTATATCCAAAATGAATATCAATCTAGGAATATTATTGAGATCCATATAGTTTTCCAAAAAATAACCCAATACGGGATAGAGGATACTTTCTCTTGATAGTGATCTTGTTATGTTCTTGATTATTAATGAAAAGATTAATTTCCACATCTTTCTTCTCAAAAAACAAATAGGTAAACCCCATGGTGATTCATGAGGGTGTATTAATTCCTTATCAATATTCTCTTAGATTTTCTTCTTTAATTTCTGTAACTCAATCAAGTCCATTTAATATAGTGTATTTGAAATTGGTGTTGCATTGTGTAGAATTTCTATTGAAAACTAAACTTCATGACTCAGAATAAGAAAAAGAAATTATTAGGGAAGTAAATTATAATATTCCTAAATATTAGGCATATATTTAATATTGAGTTTCTCCCAAAAAATTTGAAATAAATATATCTGAGGAATTGGTAATAAGACCCATAAAAATGAAGTAATTTCAATTGGATGTTCATATTAATACTTTCACCTAAAGTTGATCATAATTTGATTCAAAAAATAAAATATTGTTTCCCTTACCTGGAAATTGATATAGAATATATATGGATAAAGTTTATCCATGCATAAAATAATAAAACATTAAACTAGATGGGGAAACATGATATTTTAAGGAAGCACATTCCTAAAAATTTCAATTGAAGTAGAGCTATATAATTTAGATAAATTCAATGAACCATTAATATTTTTTAATATTTAAACAACATATAATAATTGATGTGGTGATGAGATACCCTTAAAAAATCCTTAAAATATAATTGAATGGTTAGAGCCATAATATAAAAAAAGTTTTTTAATTTATAGTAGATGGTTAGTGAAAATTTTACTACATCATTATAATGGTATACTTCATATATTATGATCGCATGAGATTTCCATTTGAATCTTTGCTTAAAGGATTATGAATAAAATTTCCATCATTAACCCTAATATTCTAAAATAGATTAGTGTAATGTACATAATTCTTTTAATTGTGGCATGGGAGTGTGGGTGGAAGATTCAATTGATATCTCTCCCCATTAGTTTTATTGATTGGACTTTTTTACATCACTTAAGTATTATTTTTATTAGTGGTATATTTTTCCATAATTAAAACATTTACCATACCCCAAGAGTTAATTTCTTTTATACTTTCTTTTTCACATTTGACATGAAGAGAGACTAATTTTATTTCCTTTATGGATTTTATTATTTGAATTTCCTCAAAATTACATCTTTTTCCTCTTCCCACAAACCAATATCCATTTTTATATTGAAAACACATAGAATTATAAAATTTTCTTATCAAAGTATCTCATAGAGAATTAATTTTAGAGACTTATTCCTAAACCACTAAATAATCAATTACCTTTTCTTTCAGGGTTGATGATAAAACCAGAATATTACCTTGTAAGTCCAGTGAAATCTTCCTCATATGTATTTATGAATTCCACATCCATATTATTTAGTTTCTAAAATTATATTAAAATTTTCATATGAAGAGTTCATGGAAAATACCTATTGAAAAAAAATCTTCCTAAACACATCTCATGTCCTAAGTCAATTTCCTCCACTTGCCTTTTATTATTGGTATGAGTCCACCATTGATCCACCTAATATATGAATGATACACTACAAAAATAAACCTCACATGGTCCCATAAATATAGAAGAGAGAATTTATTTTCTATATAATTTATCCACATCTCATAAATAAGTGGATTAGAGGAACCATTTATGGATGGTGAATATTCCTATATAAAAGTATCAATGTTGAGGTATTCCTCCATTTATCTATTTAGAAGTTCTGTATGATTCATGTCACCATTCATAGCTTGAGAGAGTAGAGTGATCATAAACGAAATTTTTTACATCATAAATCCCATTTAATTACATTTCTTATGAGGATGTTCATTGTGTTAGCCATCACATTGTTTATTCACGCAATTCTTACATATTCCATCCATTGAAAAAAATAAAAAACATTGTTTGATTATCAAACATCAAAAATAAAAGTAGTCTTTAATATGATTATGAAAATCATTTTTATTATGTAATAAATTATAAAACCTTATTTTAACCCATAACACTTTAATATAGATTATTATAGGTTTTAATAGATTTTACCCTCTCATTAATCATAATTGTCACTAAAGTTAATGAAAATTAACCAAAACATATCCATTGAGAATGTCTAGCCAGGTGTTTAGTTTTAGGTCCACTCATTATGCACTGAGTGAAGATTGATTTTATACACAACTCGCCTTTTAAAGGTGTTTACCCCTAGGTTCTTATCTTCCACAACCGTATCCATACATGGATTTTATTTCTAGGAAACCATATAATCTCTATATTACCAAAACATTATAATGTTATCATATACTTATACTTATACATAGTGTTTTCACCAGTGTTCTATAATCCTAATCTCCAAAATAACTAAAACATTCTCTGATACCAATTTAGGTGACACATTCATCAAATAAATAAATATTACATCAATTTAGAGGAATATCCAATATATATCATAATAATTAATACTCGATAACTTTAAAGGTTTAGTGTCTTTGCAAAATAGTTATAAAATCATATAATTTCATGAAATATTTTCAACATATCCCACAAATTTCTTTTCATATTGTACAATTATTATATATAACTTACATAAAACATTTTTCATTACCTAGAAATGTAAACATAAGAAAGCATGAGTTCAGGTGATTAGTAAAGGTAAACATTAGAGATATCAATCATTGGTTATAAGTGAGAATAATATAATAATAAGGTCATGATGGAATGATTATAACTTAAAAAAGTTATACCCAATTAGTCAAATATTTTTAATCACAAATCATGTTAGAAGTCTTTATCAAAACATAAGATATAAGTTATTAGAATTTTGAATTATCGATAATTAATCCTGATCCGTGAGAAAATATCATAAGAATAAGACACAAGTTTTTAGAATATACATAAGAAAATATAAATCAATTCCTAAATCATGGATCACTATCAATAATATCACAATGGATTGGGTTCATGACCCATTCCATCATTTCTTTACTCAAGGTTCACTTCCACAACTATTATATTGAATAGTGGCCATTAGATAAAGAAAAACATATATGATTATACCACAAGATCATAAAATATTCATCATTTTATCAAAGCATAACCCATGGGATATAAATGGGTTTCATAAACATTTCATCATTTCACTATATCATAACCCTTGGAATAGAAAAACGATTCATAAAAATTTCATCAAAACTTAATTAACCCATGGTAAAAAAACATGTTTCATATAATCATCCGTAAATCATAATCATCATAATAAATATAGGTAAATAAAGAGGGTTTTATCAAAATATAATATCTCTAGTGAAGAAAAAAAGAAACAATAAATAATGTTAGCATAACTAAAAAATTATTTTATAAGAGCATTTGGGAAAATCTTTGAAAATAGTGAAAATATAATTTTTTTTTCGGTTTCTTACAAAACTAAAAATTTATATTAAATAGAGAAGAAAAATTTCTCTAAAAATAATTATGTAAAAATATATAGTAAGATTCATAGAAGAGAATATTTATGGTGGCTGTAAAATATGTTCACTCAATAAATGTTAAAAAACTATTCCTTTAATTAATTTTCTAAAAAAATCAAAAAAACCTTTATCAGAAAATGAAAATAAGATTCCATTTAAAACATAAAATAGAAAATTAAATTTTTTATAACTAATTTTACATAATCATTTCATAATAAATAATAAAATTCTTGAAAACATTTAAAATAAGTTATACATGAATGAAAAAGTTCATCGACCAAAGATGAAATAAAGACCGTTTTTATTTAAAACAATCGATATTTTTAAGCACCGAAGGGGGTAAATGGTAGTTATACTTAAAAATAAATGGAATAACCATGTTATAAGAAAATAAATGGGTTTTAAAATATAATTATTATATTATTTCACTTAATTTAAATTTAACATAGGTAATCCCCAAAAGAAATGAAATTGTAACATAAACCCTTACCTCAGGCTCCATATTGCTTTGTATGCATTCAAACATCATATATAATAAATATAGATTTATTATACATATATTATAGATTTATATTCATACAAAACTTAAAATTTATAATTTCATTATAATTTCCAATTTTTCTTTTATTAGTTATTCTTCATTCAAATGAAAAACCTAGTTGAAAATGGTTTGTTTTCCAGGCATATTTTGGTTTGATGGTTCCATTCCTTGCATATTAGTAATGGTATCATAATATATAGACTATTAATAATTTTATATGTGTCTTAATTATTCATTATATACACTATTATAACCATTCATATAGATCTTTGATGAAAAATTAATTACATAACTTCGTGAAGATGGTAGTCTATATGTACAAATGAGTGATGTTTCCACATTTAGATGGGTGGAATGAAAGAAAGTTAAATGTTAATTAACCTTTATATAATAATTATTATATCATAAATATCATTAAAATTCATTTAATATATCCTTATGACCATCTATGTACATAGAAAATGAAAAATGATTCACATCACTTTATATAGGAGTAGTCCACAGGGACATATGTTAGACATTATCATTTTACAACGAATGAGAATAAGAAATTAAATCCCTAAAAAATTACATAAAACCATATAATTATAGTAAATATAATAATAAAACAATTTTATGTTGGTTATATAACATTGGGTGGGTGTGGGGGGTTAAGAGTAAATAATCATGAGAAAGATCGCAAGAACATATACCTCTTCGTTAGATATATTCCTTTGAAAAGAACCATAAGGATTCTTGTAAGGGTATTTTGGGAATACCAACACACAAGATCATGAATATAGATGTTGGGAGAGTATTTAAGCAGATATTGTTTGATATAATGGGCTCAAGTGGTGTTAATAATATAATATAGTGGGTTCCCTTTTATAAGTAAGGGGAGTGGAACTCCTATAAATACTAAAAACATTAAAATATAACAAAGTAGTATTCAAGTTAAATTAGAACCAAAGTAACCAAAATTAGAACATACGATATGGTTGGATTGGAATAAACATAAATAACTTTATTTAGGAAAATTTATATATTATTTTAACATTTATCTCTTCAGTTTAACCCCCTCTTAACCCGTTCAACCTATACTGCAATAATGAATTTTTAACTATGTTACTATTCATGGTGAAAAAAATTTAAATTAAACTCATAAAAAAATTTAGACATGATGATTAAAAATATTGAAATAATTTTATTATATTAAATTTATATATATTAAAGAAATTAATTTTAAAAAAATTGTACAAAACTTAACAAAATATTTTTTAGGAAAAAATCTTTAAGAAAAAAACTGATTTTATTATTATTCATTGACAATTAAAAGCTATTAGAAAAATATTAAAATATACAATTGAATATATTATCTACAAACTTCATTAAAATCATTCATCAATATTTATTAATTTAATCTATTATAATAAAAACACATTGCACGCATAAAAACATTTTTTCAAAAAAACATTTGTTTTTTTACTTTCAAATCCATTTATTTTAATTTTTAATAAATTTATAATGAATGATTTAATTTTATAAAAGTGAAACCAATAATTTTTAAAAATTTATCTAAACATATTATTATATTCCAATTAAATTTAAAAGAAATAATTTTCATATTTAATAATAATATTTCAATTGTATATCGCGGTTCTTTTAAACTCACTTTTGCATATAAAAAAAGCTATCATAAAAATAAAAATTATTTAAAAAGAAATATATGATCAAATATTTGGTTGTTTCAATGGAACACTATTGATATATTTGGATCCAGTTATCATGATTGATGAAGAGTATTCTAGGAGGATCACCTAGGATACACCCCCATGGATGTGGAAGGTACTAAAAAAACCCCAACTCTATGAGTCGGTGAGTGCTTATAACATCTATAACAACCAGAACTTTCATTAATGGAAATCTCTCTTGATATAATTAAATGTCTCTTTATGTAAAATGTTTATATGAAATTCCAACTTCTTTGGTTTTATTTTATGAATTGTGACCGTTGTTAATATAGCTGTTGAACAATGATCACATTATTAGTATAAATGTAGGGCTTTAACAATCTAATTTACTCAGAAAAAGGAAGCGATGGCCTCATCCAGTAGACATGCTCCATACAAAGCCCATTTTTGGAGCTCGAAAAAGAGGTGTCATCATTGGTCTTCACTCTCGACCAAGCCCAAGCCGAGCTTCATCATGTCAAGCTTGAACGGAACCCTCTACAGAAGAAGTGGAAGTTTAGAGAGATTACCATGCATGCAATGTTATCTGAGCCAACCCGAGAGTCTTTCACCATCGTGCCCCTTAACCTTAGGTCTTATGCGGCTGTTTTAATGGGTTATGTAATAAATCCCAAGTACTATGGTTATGTACATTATTTTTGTATATAATAATGAATATACTTTCATTTTATTATTGTTACGTTGTAAATAGTTTTTAAAGCACAAATAGTATTTTCAGTTAATGTTCAACTAAGAAATATATTTTGATGAATTAATGTATTTTTGATTTAAATAATATTTTAATAAAATATTATTATTATTAAATTAATTTTTATCAAATATAAATGATCGTATAATTTTATGAATTCAATTGTAATTTTTATTATGGTTTGAAATCCATTTTTGTCAAAACCCATGATTTTTTATAAATGTCAGTTTTTATTTTAAAAGTGAAAATTAGCATATTTAGAAAATTATTTAGATAAAATGAATATTATTTCTGGAATCAGGTTGTCGAAATTATCCAACGGTGAATTTTTCATAATTTTCTAAGACAGTCAAATATTTGGGTAAAAAATTAAATACCGTTTAAATATATAATGTGTTTTATGAAATCATAATGACCAAATAGTGATGTAATAAAATACTATAAGCCTTATTTTCGGCCAATATATGTTTTACCTTCTAAATAATGTAATTTTGGGTTAGTTTGACTTATTTTACAAAGCATTAATTGACCCTTCAAGACTTATTAAACAACTTGTCTTTTCAAATTGTTTTCCTTGGGAGTGTGACTCCCCTCCACATAAGCAACCCCATTATTTTAAGAAGTTCTGAATTTGGCGTTATAAAATATTTTTTTACACTTACCTTTTCCAAAAACCACGGAAAAAAACTATGGGCTGGTTTGTGGTTTGGATTAGTTTATTGTGAGGGTCCCAAACCTAAATAATAAAGAATTCCCTCACCTTTCCTATATATACCCACCCAAGATCCCACTTCCTCCTCACTCAAATCATTTTGAGTTCGTCCGACCTCTTACCTACTCTCTTTATAATCCTCCCAAGGTTCTCCAAGCTCCCATGAAGCCTCTCTCAAGCCTCTCTCAAGCCTTTGGAAGCATACTTCCAAGTAAGGGATTTTCTTTCTTTCTCATTTTTGTCCAATTTTCTTAATGTTGTTATGCCCTTTTAATTTCAATTATAAATGTTGGGGTATGGTTTTGAACCTCCCACATACTTCCCTATTTATGTTTGAGTGATGGGATACCCCTTTCACTCTCATTAAATTCCTCCCATGTACACCCGTTACTATGCCGAAATTCCAAAAAGAATTTCTCTCTCCTCATTTACATTAAAGCAATATTTTTGTATCATGAATCTAATTTCCATTACATTTGTTTGGAAATGTATCTATATGACCCCCTTAATTTCCATGTCATATAAATATTATGAGACACCCCTTTCTCTCTCATCAACCATTTTTATGAATTCTTACGTCACACCATAACAGTGCCGAAATTACATTGATTTTCCAAGACAATGCCATTGTATAGTGAATACCATGCCCATTTCTATATCAAGGGTATTCACTTTTATACACATTTACTTATTGATTATAAAGTTTCATGTATTAATTCCACATTACTTTATCATGGAATAAATGATGATGTTTTATGAATCCATGTTATATGATCCATGTGCCACACTTATACATGAAATGAAATGTTTAAGAAGGGTGCACCCTTATAGCACTACAATGCATTGGGTAAAGTATAGTATCATGATATGTCATGTGAAATGGGTGTTTACTCATGCTAATTCAAGGGCAATGAGGTTTTACTGGTGCTTCATCTGAAATAAGGATTTACTCATGCTTCATGTGAAATGATCCTCAGCTCATGATAATTCCATGTTAAGTGTTGTTGCCACATTTCCATGTTATGATTATAATGCTTTATCATGACTTTATGTTTATGCTTCTATTTTTATCTATTGATATGCCTATTTTCTAACATGTATTGTATTCCTCATGTTATTCCGTGATTATTCCATTACTGGGATTTATATCTCACCCTTTTTTATGCATGTCCTCAGGTTATCCCATGAAATGCTAAGTACGATGGAATGTAGTGGTCATGTAAAAGAAGTTTTCAATAAATATGTTGTTTTTAATGTTTTAAGTGGTTATGTAATGATCTTAATCCACAAAGGCACTAGAACTCTCGATATTCTATTTTATATCAAGTGAAGTTTATGTAATAAATTATGTTTAATTGTGAAATAAAAAGCAGGGTTGTCATAGTTGGTATAAGAGGTTAGGTTTAGTTATTTTTGGGATTAGGATTAGAAAACCCTAGTAAAGCCTTAGAGATAAGACTAAGTATAATTAAAACATACCTAAGTTTTGGTGAGTATTGAGTAATTGGTTTATCAAGAAAATACATTCCTGTCTGGATACGATCAGGTAGAGGCGGCTCTGACACAAATGTATCCTAGGGGTAAAACTTAAAAACACCGATTTGAGCTAGACTCGAATGGGAACTCATGAACGACAACGGGCATTGATGTACTATTGGTTATGACACTCCTGTGGGATATTCTTTGGTAAATTCACAATCTTAGTATGAACCATTATTAGGGGACGAAAAATTCCATAAGAATATATGTTAGAAAGTAGATCATGAATAACATTGACTAAAGCCAATAGATTCACATGTTACGAAAATAAAAGTTACTTATAAGTAATTAGTTTTGTCCTTCTATTACCCTGAATGTGTACCCCTAACATTCCTTTGATTCTATCCAATGGCCGGTAATAGGGGGACTCAGGCTAACAACCGACGTGAAGATCAATGTGATGACTGTACTAATGAGATGCCCAGACCAATGGGAGTGGGAATCACGAACTTTGTCACGCTTCTCTCTCTGATAACTCTAGCTTTGAATAGAAACATGTCTCAATAGTAATGTTCAACCCCCCCCCCCACACCCCCAAGAAAGAACAAGTCGCTATTGAGAGTTTCACGAGACAAAGGATTCATACTTTTAATGGATCATCTAATCCCTCAATCGCAGAACAATGGATCAAATCCATTGAAAAGATCTTCTCCATCCTTAAATGTTCTGAACAAGCGAAGGTTCTCTTGGTTGGTTGTCATATGGAGGGTGAAGCTGATCAATGGTGGACGTTGATAAAAAATACGAAGCCTGAGGAGGAGATCGAGGCATTGGAATGGGATAATTTCCATAAGATGTTTTTTGATAAATATTTTCTGCACACCCTCCAACTTAAGATGGAAGGGGTCCCCCTTTACCTCAAGAAAAATGATGACGAATCTGTTGGAGCATACGAGGAAAAATTCACAAGGATTGCATGATATGCTTCTGGCTTTCTTGTTACCCCTGAATACAAGGTTGAACGCTACTTTGGTGTGCTGAAACCTGGCCTTCGGAAAGTGCTGGCAATCCGTGACTTCGACAGCTATGAGGAAATTGTCCGATGTGCCCTCAAGGTCGAAATGGAGATCATAGAATCTCAGGGGTATCATGGGGATAAGAAGCGTAAGGTGGACTTAAATTCTTGCGGTCTGATGGATAAATCCAATGGTGCTAAGAATATCTAGCACCCCACATGCCAATGGTGCAGAAAGAAGAACCCTGGAAATTTCTTGAAGGGTATGAGGAAATTTTTTAGATGTGGAAGAGACGGGCACCTAGCTATAAAATATCGGCAAAAAAGACCCATAGCTATGACAGAGGAGAGGAATGCTTTGTTGGAACCTCAACGTGTGGTTCATTGCTACAACTACAAAGAACCAAGGCATCTTTATAATTAGTGCCCTAATCCAAGAGTTTTCAGAGGCAACCAACAACCTCCAAGGCAGTAAGGGTGAGCTTTTCCCATCACTACTACCGAAGTGAACCCCAACAACGAAGTGGTGACAGGTACGGTAGTTATTCATTCAATAATAGAGTACTTACTTTTTGATTCAGGTTCTATGCATTATTTTATATCTCAAAAGATTAGTAGAACAATCCTATCACCACCATAAATCATGGAATTGAAGATGTCAGTGAGTATGAAAAATGGGGAAATCATTCCATCCCATGAATATAACTCCTCCCCTATCATAATATGTGGATTTAACTTTTTAGAGAACCTCGTCATACTCCCTCTGGTGGAATTTGAGGCAATCCTTGGCATGGATTGACTTTCCTTATATAGATCCAACATAAATTGCCGAGAGAGGGAAATCACTCTCCATGTAGAGAATCAACCCCCGATTCATTACAAGTGCAAGGAGGATGATGAACCTTATTTAGATATATCATCTCAACCATAGATATTACTGCCCTATGAGCACACGTATCTGGCTCAGATGATTGAGTCTAATGAGGTGACCATCTTAGAAGACATGCCTATTGTGAGGTAATTCATTGAAGTGTTTCCCGAGGAATTTCTTAGACTTCCTCCTAGAAGAGATGTTGAATTATCAATTAATCATATACCTAGTGCATTGCCAATATCCAAGACTCCATATAGAATGGCTGTTGTAGAGCTTGAGGAGCTGAAGAAACAACTACTAGAGAATATGGATAAATGGTTTATATACCCAAGTTCTTCACTATGGGGTGCACCAGTCCTCTTCGTCAAGAAGAAGGACGACTCAATACGACTTTGCATCGATTATCGCGAGCTTAAAAAAATCACAATAAAGAACAAGTATCCTCTCCCATGAATTGATGAATTGTTTGATCAGATGCGTGGAGCATAATACTTCTCCAAGGTGGATTTTTGGTCGGTATATTATCGAGTAAGGGTGAAAAAGGAAGAAATCCCCAAGATTTCTTTTCGTACAAGACACGGGCACTATGAATTCATAGTAATGCCTTTTGGACTCACTAATGCCCTAGGAATCTTCATGTACATGATGAATAGAGTCTTTAGATATTACCTTGACAAATTTATAGCAGTCTTTATAGATGATATTATGATATACTGTAAAACCAAGGAGGATCATGAAGAGAATCTAAGAACTATACTAGAGACCTTGCAGAAGGAGAAGCTCTATGAAAAGTACAACAAGTGTGAGTTCTGGTTGAAGGAGGTCTCATTCTTGGGCCATATCAACACAAGCAATGGGATATCTGTGGATCCCTCCAAAACAGTTGAAATTGAGGGATGACCAAGGCCATAATTGGTAATGGATATCCGTAGCTTCTTGGGGTTAGCTGGATATTATCGATGATTTGTGAGAAATTTCTCATGATTTTCCAACCCTCTTACATAGCTAAATCAGAAGGGAGTAAATTTTTCTTAGAGTGATGAATAAATATAAAGCTTCAAGGAGTTAAAAAGGAGGCTTATCACTACCCCGTGCTCACCTTACCCACAAGTGGAGAACTCTTTATGGTATTCGGTGATGCTTCGAAGAAGGGTTCGGGATGTATGTTGATGAAAAATGACAAAGTCATTGCCTATGCTTCAAGGAAATTGAAAGTTCGTGAAGGGAACTATCCAACACATGACCTTGAGTTGGCTCCAGTGATCTTCACTTTGAAAATTTGGCAGCATTATCTCTTTGGGGAGAAGTGTGAAATATATACGGACCACAAAATCCTCAAGTATATATTCACCCAGAAAGAGTTGAACATGCACCAATGAAGATGGTTAGAGATGATCGAGGACTATGAATGCTATATCCATTACCACCATGGGAAAGAAAACAAGTTGGCAGATGCCCTAAGTATAAAGGACCCAATGATTCTATCATTGAGGATAATTTAAAGGGATCCAAACTTCTTATATTTGATAAATATGGACATGGGAATCATAAAGAAGGGAACATTATCAATCCTTTCACAAATGATTTCTCAACTGTCACTTTTGGAAAGGTTAAAGGATGATCAAAAGGATAATGTGGGAATTCAGGAAAAAGTGGAAGCTATCAGAAAAGGGGAATCCTCAGAGTTTAATGTTAATGAAGAAGATATTGTGAGATTTGGGAAAAGACTACGTGTTCCATCAAGTCTGAAGCTGAAGAAGGAACTTTTGGATGATGTACATAGTTTAAATTTCTCTATTAACTTAGGAAACACAAAGATGTATCGAGATCTCTGAGAGCATTATTAGTGGGATAATATGAAGAAGGAGATCGCTGAATATACATCAAAGTGCCTGGTGTGTCAGTAAATTAAAGAAGAGAGGTATAAGTCTAAAGGGATGATGCAACCATTGCCCATACTAGAATTGGAATGGGAGAACATCACCATGGACTTTGTCATTGGACTTATAAAAACATAGAAAGGAAAAAATGAAATATGGGTTGTTGGGGATCATCTTACAAAGGCTGCACACTTCATTGCTATTTGGGAGGATTTATCATTGGATCAACTGGCACAAATATATATCAGGGAAGTGGTAAGGCTGCATAAAGTACAACTATCTATTGTGTCCGATCTAGATCCAATATTCACCTATAAGTTTTGGAAGAGTCTTTAACATGATCTGAATAGTAAATTGATCTTCATTACGACCTATCATCCTCAAACTGATGGCCAATCCGAGAGGACTATCCAAACACTTGAGGACATGTTGAGAGCGTGCTCAATAGACTTTAAAGGAGGATGGGATCAACATCTTCCTCTGGTTTAGTTCTCTTAATATAACTGTTTCCACTCGAGCATCCAAATGGAACCATCTGAAGCCCTTTATGGGAAAAGGTTCAGAACACCGACATTTTGGGATGAGGTCGGTGAGCGTAAGATTCTTGGACCAGAAATGGTCGATGAAATGGGGGAGAAGGTGAAAACCATTCAGTAGTATATCAAGGCAGCCCAGAGTTGATAGAAGATTTATGAAGATAACCGTCAATGAGACCTTGAGTTTAAAGTTGGAGACATGGTATTTATACACATATCTCTATCGAAGAAGGTCATAAGGTTTGGAAAGAAAGGGAAGTTAAGTCCAAGGTACATCAGCCCCTTCGAGATTCTTGATCATGTCAGGGTTGTGGACTATCGACTAGAACTTACACCTACCATGGCCAAAGTACATGATGTATTTCATGTATCCCTCTTAATAAAGTACATACCAGACCCTTCATATGTAGTCTCTTCAGAGGTGGAATATTTAGAGGATGATCTTTCTTATGAGGAGCAACCAGTGAAGATCATAGATCGTAGAGAAAAAGGTCTACAAAATAAGACAATGCCCCTCGTCAAGGTGTTGTGGTAAAACCACAAGTTTGAAGAAGTGATGTGGGAATCAGAGGTAGTGATGAAGCAAAGTCACCCACACCTGTTTTAGTGTGGGAAAAGGAAATTTTGAGGGTGAAATTTCATAAGGGGGAAGATTGTAACAACCCAAACTTTCATTAATGGAAATCCCTCTTGATCAAATTGAATGTCTCTTTATGTAAAATGTTTATATTAAATTTCAGCTTATTTGGTTTTATTTTAAGAATTGTGACATTTACTAATATATTCTTTGAACAGTGATCACATTATTATTATAAATATAGGGATTTAACAATCTAATTTACTCAGACAAAGGAAGCGATGACATCATCCAATAGACATGCTCCATACGAAGCCCATTTGTCGTAGTTCAGAAAAGGGGTGGCATCATTGGGCTTTGCTCTTGACCAAGCCCAAGCTAAGCTTCATCATTTCAAGCTCGAATGGAACCGTTTATGGGAGAATTGGAAGTCGATATAGATTACCATGCGTGAAATGTTATCCGAGCCACCCCAAGAGTCTATCACCATAATGCCCCTTACCCTTATGTATTATGCTGATATTTTAAGGGGTTATGTAACAAATTTCTAGTACTATGGTTATGTACATTATTTTTGTATATAATAATGAATGTATATTCATTTTATTATTATTACATTGTAAATAGTTTTTAAAGCACAAATAGTATTTTTATTTAATGTTCAACTAGGAAATCTATTTTGATGAATTAATGGATTTTTGAATTAAATAATATTTTAATGAAATATTATTATTATTAAATTAATCTTTATCAAATATAAATGATCGTATAATTTTATGAATGCAATTGTAATTTTTATTAAGGTTTGAAAGCCATTTTTGTCAAAGCCCATGAATTTTTGATAAATGTCAGTTTTATTTTAAAAGTAGAAATTAACATATTTAAAAAATTATTTAGATAAAATAAATATTATTTTTGGAATCAGGACGTCGAAATTATCCAATTTTTAATTTTTTATAATTTTCTGAGACAGTCAAATCTTTGGGTTAAAATTAAATACCGTTTAAATATATAATGTGTTTTATAACATCCTAATGAGCCAATAGTGATGTAATAAAATAAAATAAGCCTTTTTTGCCAATATATGTTTTACCATTAAAATATTGTAATTTTGGGTTTGTTGGACTTATTTTATAAAACATTAACGGACCCTTTAAGACTTATTAAACATCTTGTCTATTTAAATTGTTTTCCTTGGGAGTGTGACTCAACTCCACATAAGCAACCCCATTATTTTAAAAAGTTTGGACTTTGGCCTTATAAAATATTTTTTTCCACTTCCTTCTTCCAAAAACCATGAGCAAAAACCATGGGCTGGTTTGTGGTTTGGATTAGTTAATGTGAGGGTCCCAAACCTAAATAATAAAGAATTGCCTCACCTTTTCTATATAAACCCACCCAAGATACCACTTAGTCCTCACTCAAAGCCTTTGGAGTTAGTCCAACCTCTTCCATACTCTCTTTATAATCCTCCCAAGGTGCCCCAAGCTCCCAAGAAGCCTCTCTCAAGCCTCTCTCAAGCCTTTGGAAGCATACTTCCAAGTAAGGGTTTTTCTTCCTTTCTCATTTTTATCCAATTTTCTTAATGTTGTTATGCCCTTTTAATTTCAATTATAAATTTTGGGGTATGGTTTCAAACCTCTCCAATACTTTCCTATTTATGTTTTAATGATGGGATACCCCTTTCTCTCTCATTAAATTCCTCCCATGTACACTCGTTACTATTTCAAAATTCCCAAAAGAATTTCTCTCTCCTCTTTTACATTCAAGAAATCATTTTGTATCATGAATCTAATATCCATTACATTTGTTTTGAAATGTGTCTATATGGAACCCTTACTGTCCATGTCATTTAAATATTATGAGACAACCCTTTCTCTCTCATCAACCATTTTTATAAATTCTTACGTCACGCCGTTACACTGCCAAATTTGCACCGATTTTCCAAGCCAATGCCATTGTGTACTGAATACCATGCCCATTTCCCTATCAAGGGTATTCACTTTTATGCACATTTACCTATTGATTATAAAGCTTCATGTATTATTTCCAAATTCCTTTATCATGGAATAAATGATGATGTTCTATGAATCCATGTTATATGATCCATGTGGCACACTTATGCATGAAATGAAATGTTTAAGAAGGGTGCGCCCTTATAGCGCTCCAATGAATTGGGTAAAGTATAGTATCATGATATGTCATGTGCAATGGTTGTTGACTCATCCTAATTCAAGTGAAATAAGGTTTTACACGTGCTTCATTTATAATGAGTATTTACTCATGCTCCATATGCAATGAGCCTTGGCACATGCTAATTCCATGTTAAGTGTTGTTGCCACATTTCCATTTTATGATTATCATGCTTTATTATACCTTTATGTTTATGATTATATTTTTCTCTATTGATATTCCTATTTTCTAACATGTATTGTATTCCTCATGTTATTCCATGATTACTCACTTACTAGACATTATGGATCACCCTTTTTTATGCATGTCCTCAGATTATCCCATACAATGCTAAGTACGAGGGAATGTAGTGGCCATGTAAAGGAAGTTTTCAATAAAGATGTTGTTTTCCATGTTTTAAGTGGTTATGTAATGATAATAATCCCCAAAGACACTAGAACTCTAGATCTTCTATGTTTTATCAAGTGAAGTTTATGTAATAAATTATGTTTAATTATGAAATAAAAAGTAGGTTTGTCATAACATCCTCATTTAATTTATTGATTTTTAGAAAAAAACATATGTATCTCATATTTTAATTATAATCGGTTATATCTCAAGTGGGAGAGATCATGGAATAAGTCTTATATACTCAATTTAATCTACTAGAGTGCACAGTGAGCAAGACTACATCAAGACCCATGATATCAACACATATGGAACCAATGAATTCATTGAGAGAGTTTGTACCCAAGTATATCTCAACTTATTAAAGTGTTCGGGAGTTGAAAAAAGGTTCCCTTAGTGCATAGTAAAATATATTTTGATATGTAAAGAGGGACATTCAGAAGATGATTACTTAAACTCCTGTGGAGGATTTATTTGTAAAACTCTACAAGTTTTGTTCTTTGTTAAAGACACTAGGATTATATGGTTTTTACTATCACTCAATTTATTTCATTAGTAAAGAGATCCTATAGATATGGGAGTAGGAGAAGGAACCATAATAAATTATTTCCAAGGTATATTCTATAGTGAAATTTTTCAATCATTGAGATGTGGAACTCCAGGAAGGGTCCCATTATGGGGAGACAATAACAGAGAAAACAATTTGGTTGGTGAAAAGGAATTTCATGTGGATTGAATCCGGTGAGAGATGGTTACTTCTAGGGAGAAATTGGTGGTATATAAAAATTTATTTCAAGAATTAAAATCTCATGATATCACTACTACTAAAAAATTTAAAAGTCTTTCTTTTTCCAAGATGCCTCAAGCTACAGAGTTAGTTAAATTGAGACATGATATGGAAATGGGTCAACAATAAATACATTTACATTAGGCCTATGTGTAGAGTCAAATGTGAGGATTTTTTTTCTAGATATAATCTTATTTAGTGGATGGAACTTCTATTTTGGTAATAATTGAAAATCGATTTTTCAATCAGTCACTCATTAATTATCCAACCTCAGTTTTGTTAAGATTATCACTTTTTAATAATCTAAGAAACCATGGATGAAAATATCAAGATAACTTGATTCCAATTGAACATTGAATTTGTAATGGATAATGTTAATCATGATTCTTGGTCACTTGAGTCAGAAAGGTTTCTTCGTGGACATGGATCAAGCATAAGTTTTTTTATAAACACCATCACTATAATACTATAGTTATTCCATTCATAAGTGGAATTTTTCAATTATGTGTGTGGCTCATGAACTGTTATATGAATAAAAACCATCATCATAAAACTATATTTGTTCCATTTCAATGTGGAATTATTTCCTCCTAGGCATTTTTCATAGATGTTTATAAGTATAAAAATCGTCACCGTAACACTAGAGTTAGTCCATTGAGATGTGATATGATTTAACTAAATGTGACTAAGATCTCAATGTGGGGATTTTGGAATTAGGATTCAAATGTTTAATATAGATTATGAACCTTGAAGTTATATCTTTACAAATTTTATATGGATCGTCTAAATTGACATACAAGAAATAAAACATATATGCTCTAATTTTTTTAGGTCAAAGGACCTAGTGAGCCCAACCTGACTTCTTTAGGGTCATATTGTTGACCAACAACATTTTAATTACCCTTATATGGGGAAATATTAGATTTTAAGTAATCATATTTTGTTAAGGAAACCCTTTATAAGTTTTCATCCAGGAAAGTTTTATAATGTTTTTCCTTTTCAAATGATCAATTTTTTCTTGGTCTTGCAATGTTCCTACCAAAGGACAAAATACCAAATTTCTTTACTAGAAACCCTTTGTGGGTTTTCAACCTAGTGAGTACCATGTCACTTTGCATTGATAGTTTATGGTCTTTCAATTCAAACCAATATAGATTTCATTTAATGGAGGATATCTTAGATCAAATTGTATGGCCATATACCCAATTAAATTGGAAATGAAAGACGTGACATAAATATAGTTCTTGATTTCACTAACATAGATAACCTAACAAGTTGGTGCTTGTAGTTTAGGGTCTTGATTCTTGGACCAACAGTTTCTAATATTTATGGTCAGACAACATTGACTAAATAGTGAGTCATAATTGGACATGAATAAGGTCCCAATTATAATACAAATCATCTCACATATTAGTGAACATAGGTTAAGGCTATAATGATTATACCAATATTATATGTTATTTAGGGTCATGCGATGATGAATTTCCGAAGGCTCAAGAATGAGATAGCCCATCATACTTTTAAAATGTCCACGATGCATGAAGGTGTAACATATTAGGTATTGAATCCAATTTAATGGTGAGAATATGGTTTGTGTAAGTGAAAAATCAATGAGTTAAAATTAGTGAGGATGAGATGGGACATGAATGTTAAAGGTGACCACTAACCATATTTGAATAATGGGTTCTATTTCAATAGAATCAAGGTTTACATAGACTAAAAGACCTTATCCTTAGAACAAAAACATTATTCCAATTAGAAGTTTATATTGGGGGTGTGGATTTAGATCCATATTATGGGAAAGTATATATATCAAAAAAGAAGTGTCTCTTTGAGCTAAATTCACTAGTTACTGATATCTATGAAAGGTTTTTTGGATTAAAAAACTTTTGAAATTTATTATTTTTAAGAAGGAAGATAATATTCAAGGTGGGTTCAGGCACCCCAAAAGTTATTATACTATTTGTAAAACACACATTTAAGTTAAATAAATATGAAATTTCATTGAACTAATTTTTTTTCAAAAACCCATGTTCTAACTATAAAAACTCTACTATTGTTAGGGTAAAATGGCGGGCCACACTGGTTTTATGACACTTTCATTTGAAATCAATTTTTTTTTTCTAATACATGGAAAAGTGAGGCTAGTAGAGTAGAGACTTGACTTTTCCTTAGGTTGACCTTTATATGTTTTCAACCTTATTAGTTTTATGTTTATTTCACCTATAGTTTATGTTAGTGTAGTCTGGACCTACCAATATTTAGAGTTTGAAATTATACAGATTTGATGATGATATAAATTGTGACTTGAGGTCTTTGGAAAAGGGATGATGATATTGGATAGGTATGAGAGGGATGGTTGCTGACCAAAATCAAATGATGAGTTCCACTGTGATGTTATAGGGGAATAAAAAGATTTGGGGACCATATTATTATGATAAAAAATTGATTTTATCTCACATGCCATATTGGGGGCACATTTGTAGAGTTGTATTGGGGTATGTGTACATGAAAAGAAAAAGTGTACCTTGGAGCTAGATGTAATCATTATCGATATCCATGAAAGGTTTATGGAATAATGATACACTTGAGTTATAAATAGTTTTTATATATAAATTATCATGTTTTGGAAAGGTGTTGGAGGTAATATAGGAATCATCTTTCCATTTTGGGCTATTAAAATGCCTCACAAAGGGGTAAATATAAATAATGAGTCATGGATGACTCCATAATATATGGCCCATATATCACTTTTTATCCCATTGGAATAAGAATCGAGCCACACATAGATTTTATATTATGAATTACCCTTATACTAATATAACTCAAATGTTGGGGAGAACTATTTTACATCCTGAAAAAGGATTGGAAACCCAAGGAGCTCCAAGGTCATACCCAATAAAAACATCCAGTGCATACCTACAGAAGGAAATCTGAAATCCCATATATTTGACTTTTTTGGAATAAAGTGGGATTTTGTCATGGAATGGGTTCTAATATCATGCCTTACTATATTAATATATATCTCACGTGGGATAGATATGTTTTCAATATAAACCACTTTATGTTTTTTATGGTCATACATGGTGGACCCTATTCATATAATTAAACATCATGTGATTGTGACTTAGTTGTTTTGTAGTTAAAGTTTATTTGATGAGGACCATATGTAGTGTTTTTAAATTTCATATTAAAATGAATATAATGATATATATTCATCATAGAGTGTAACCTATATAAGAGAAACTAATGTTGTGATTCTTGGATGAAGATATTAGATAGTGGGAACATTATTTGGTTTCCCTGATGTAGGGTGAAAATATTAAAAATTGACATGAATGAGGCAAGGTGTCACCAACAAGGCACAAATAATAAAAATTGTTGATGGTATAGGATTATATATCATGTATTCCCTATGTATCATTCTATAACACACATATATTTTATGATATTTTTCTCTTTAAATAATTTATATTTCTTCAAAATCTTGTGATACATACAACCCCAAGCCTAAATGAAATGTAATATATTTGTTAGGTCCACAAGGCTGAATACCCTGAGAGAGGGGGGGGGGAATCAGGGTATGACTAAATTAAAATTAAAGACCATTCTGATCTTGTTTCACTATTAAGAAAAACACTCTTCTCTCTCTTTCCTGTTGAAAAATATAAAAAGAAAGTAAAGCATGCACATGACACAACAATTTTTACTTGGTTCACCCTCACTGGGCTACGTCCAAGGAGCATACACCAGAAATATGCCGATGTAACAAATCCACTATAAGAACACTAATGTTTACAAGGTTCAGGATAGATCACTTATATTCCCAGGCTCACTACCTTTACAATGTTTAGGGTTAGCTCACTGCTTTCCCAAGGGCCAGTCCCTGTTTCTCTCTCTCTCTGGATCACTTCCGGTGGAGAGGATCAACTTTTGCATCTTCCTTTGATCAATACTCTGGAAAGGATCCACTCATAGTTTATAGGCCTATAGGTCTCTTAATTATCACTAATGAATACATCCTCTATTGTATGTATATTCTCTGTTCATGTTCAACTTTCACCCGTAGATGAATCTCACTTTGCACCGAAGGTATCGGACAATCTTCCAGCTCTCTCACAGCCCTAAAATGACTGGTGTGATTCTTCCATACCTGGCGTGCTTCTCCAAGCTGGCGCGAAAGTTCCCAAGTCGGCGCATAAGTTCACATCAACCACTTGTGTGAAACTATTTTCTTTGACTCCAAACTTCTGCGACTCACACCCTTTTATGCCCAAAACAATTTTTGCGTGAAACTATCAAATGTCGCGCTTCTTCAAAAACTAGCATGCAAGTGTCACCAAACCACCTGAACGACACCCCCTTCTTTAACTCTAAACTTGGGAGACACACACCCTTTCTCTCCCAAACCACTTTGGATGCACAACTATCAACTGGACTGCAACTTCTGAATATCTCTATACTTGCGTGATCACACCACCACTTGCACGACCACAACACCTGCTTGACATGAGCTCTGATTTTCCCTAAGTGTTGAACTCACTCCGAATGAGGTGGGTTCAACCTCTATTTATAAGCATTTGGACACCATGAGCGATGGTGTGCAAGTCTCCTCTCGGCGTGCAAGTCTCGGCGCGCAAGTCTCTGCCGCGCAAGTCACTTGCGTGACCAACCCTAAAACATGGGCGCCCCTTTTCCCTTTGCCATATTTTGATGTTGTGATCTTGAAAAACATGTGGCACCCAATTTTTCTCTCCTTAAAGAAAATGGTGTGCAAGTCCCTTTTCCAAAACCACTTTTATCCATTTGTCAATTTTCAGGCCCGAAAATTTGGCAAACATTGGAAAACAATGCCACCTTGTATCTGCTCTTATTGTACCGCTTCCAGATCATCCATTCCTTTTTCGACATTTTTGAAACAAAATGGATCGTTAACCACAACCCTTGAACTAGATATTCCACCATGAAATCCCATTTGTCAACAAATTTGTACATCATGGTTTTCTTTGTCAACAAACACAACACTAAGGCCCACTTTGTCAACAAACACAATCACCTCAAAAATGCTTCAATGAAACCTTGATGGATTTTTTACCAACAACACTTTAACATTATAACATAGTTTTTAAATTACCAAAATGAAAAGTAAAAACCATAATTTTTAATAAATATTTATAATGGATTTATATGAATCAAATAAATTTTTAAAGTCATTATATTCTTTAAAACTACATTTTACTAAAAAATATTGTTTTTGAATTTTGTGATATAATAATAGAATTAATTTTCACCAATTTTTGAAAATTAAATAAAAAAATGAAATTACTTTTTCAAATAAACATGTAAATATTATATTAGATTTAATTTTTGATAATTTTCTAAAAATATTTATTTTCTGATGAATTGTGAAAAAATAGGATTTTTATTGAAAACTATCTTTTCGTTTCTAACATATAAAAAGTTACATTTTGTTTTAAAATAGTTTTAAAATTAAAACTATTTCATGTATAATTTTAATAATTAAATTGTATTCATTGAAATTAATTTTTGGTTATAATTTATTATAAATAATATTTATACATTTGAGAACATTTTTTCTAGAAAAAGACTTTTTATAGCCTTTTATCAGATAATTTTTAAATTAATTTATTCAACTTCTGTGAATTGAATCTTGAGAAATGGATTCCATATTTGGAATTAAGAGGTTCAAATTTTTTTATATAGGTCCTTTTAATTTTTATAAATTATGAATAGTAACTTTGGTAAATATTTATAACCATTGTAAGGGAAAATGGGTAAAATATGATTAAAACATGAGATATGATCTCAATACTAACCCAACACCTTCCTTTATTTAAATTAATGGGTTAAATTATATCATATTTATCTCAAATTCTAATATATGTAATTTTGGTTCCATTTTACCAGGATAATAACCTTTATATTAATTTATTTTTAATTTTTAATGATGGAATAATTATCTTGCATGCTCAATTGATGTAGAAACAGTGCTTGTGTAAGAAGTAGAAGAATGTGGTTAATGATTTTAAAACTCTAAAAGTACTATTTTTTATTGAGTTATAGTTATATATTAATTTTATATATTATTAAAACATTTTAGGTATTTTTTATATGTTTATATTCAAATTATATGACTATATTCATGTCTTTCATGCCAAATTAAATGAATAGTGTAAAAAATGGAATTAATGATATTTTATGGAAATTGATATTTTATTAAATATCTTAAAGTCGTAAAAATATTTAAATAGGAAAATTATGACAAAAAATGTTCTAAAATTTCATCCTTATTCCATTTATGATCCAATTATTACCTTATAAGTAAAATTATAACCCCTAAAAATTGAAACATTAGTTAACGTAGTTAAGGTAAAAATTCACTAACAAAGTTGTTAATGTAAAAATATAAGTTTTAAAATAGCACAAAAACCTATATAAATTTCATTAAATGATTATATTTATACATATACTATTTTTATTTAAATTCATGGATATTTTTGAGTATTACCCTTGACAAATACATTAATTATATTTAAATATTTTATGCAATTCAAAGTCTATGTTTTCCCTATATTATAATAGGAAATCCCATATCACTTATATTTACAACTCCATGAGCCATATAATTAAACCAAACACCAAACATTTCTCTTTTAGAATCATTTTCTCCATGAATCATAGTTTTTGGTCTTTATAAAATACTATTCCAAAGTTCATTAAGAGTGGATCTAAAATTACTCTACCGAAGAAGAGGTAAGCATCTTACCCAACCTATTTAAAATTATTTCTTATTCCACATCCTATAAATATTTAAAATATATAAAAAAATAATAAATTAATTATACTAAAATACTTTAATATTATTATGATTCTGTACCCATAATTATTCACCATATATTCCATCAAATGGTAAGTGAAAGTATCGATTGTGCGTACATGTGGACTACCAGATCCACATAGTGAAACAATTCATTTTCCATCACCATATTTAATGGATGGTAATTATGATTGGTTTAATATTTATATATTATATTTGTGATATATTTATACTTCTATAATTATAATATCATATCTACCTTCTTACCTTCTCATCCAATGTAAAATAGAAATATCGCTCATGCATCCATGTTGACTGCCACCTCCACGAACCAATGTGCTTTGTTTTTAATTTCCACATTAAATAGATGGTAATAAAGAAATATTTAATGAATATATATATATATTATATAAAAATTATTTTATAAATTTATATTATTATTTACCTTTCTTTTGATCTATGCTTTGAAAAGTGTAAATAGTGTTAATGCTTATGTATGGCCTACCATCTTCATGAATGGTGTAATTCATTTTTTATCTATAAATTTTATTAATATATATATATATATAATTAATATATATTATATTAATATAAAGGCTAAAATTCTAGATATGATTGAATCGTGATCAAAGTATGAAAAGTAAGGCTGTTGAACTGAAACATGCATGAGAAAGGAAGCAGTTATCACCTGGAATAGTTATTTTAAAAAGAAACTAACAATAAACAGGTGACAAGATATTAAAATTAAATAACATATGGTATTATATATATTATTATAGTTTTTGAAAACATTTAATATATATATATATATATTACTATATTTTTTAATGTGTATGAATAAAGACAATAATTGAAGTACGAGATTTGTGTTTCAATTCAATTTTAATCGGGATTGTTTATAATTCAACGTACATTGAGAAAATGATATGTTAATTATCTGAAAAAAAACATTTAATTTTTATTATAATCTGGTTATTTCTATAAATCTGATGTTTTGGCACCTCCCTCTTATCTTTAACACTCAAAATGGTTTAAAAATGTTTTTTATGAATGGTCGGCCTCATTTCTTTTCTTTTGATCGATTTTTTTATTTCAAATACATGTTTTAAAAATAGTTTTCACAAATTATTTTTACTATTACCAAATTATTCATTAAATTCATTTATTTCCATATTTTTTTATAAAGGTTTAAAAATATTTTTCTTTTTGTTTTCTGAATGAGGTAATTTTTACTGAAGGTGTGAACAAAATATTTTTTTAAGGATTAGTGAATGAATAAAATTTCTTGATATCATGAACACTAAATTATTTGAAGTTTAAATTACAATTTACCATATTTATTTTCAAATAAATTATTTTCCTTTATACTTTGGAAGTATTTGGATTTTAAATAACCAATTTCAAAATGAAAAGGGTATTTTCCTTAAGAAATATTACAGTGATATTTTAAAGGATTCTTTCATCTATGATAACATAATTTTATTTCACTTATACTTTATTAGTGATGTGATATAATTATACTATACATATTCTTTATTTTTATGTTTTTTATTTAAATGATGATATTTTTATGAAATCCATTTATTTTTCATAGGTTAAGTTATAATGAAAAGATTAAATGTTCATAAAAACCATTTCATTTTTTTGGGTTATGATATGATGTTTATATTAATGTTTTGTGATATTGTGGAAAAATATGAATGGTTTTTAATATGTAATCATTAGAAATTGAATTATCTAAACCTCCAACACAAAGGGTAAATGTTTATATCTCATGTTTTAACTATGGAAAAAGGGTGAATGTAATCGATTCACTACAATATATATGTAATGAAGCTTGGTCCAGTATGGGAAATATGTAGGGTTTTCTAATCCACTATGGTAAACTGGTGGTGAATCCTGATCCATTATGATATGGGAAATAAGTGGTGATTCCTAATCAACTATGATTTTCCAGTCTCAGTAGTTAACCTTGACATATGAAATGGTTTCATATGATGTTGTCACACTTTTTAAGAAATGTTCTTATGATTATGATTTGAACTTATGGTTAATTATTAATTTATGATGAGTCCCAAATATTATAGTTTATTTATTTTGAAATGATGGTGTTTTATGTCATGGATCATGTTTATGATCTATGATATATTGGGTAAGATCTTTGTGAGTAATAGTCATTATCTCATACCCTTATGCTTCTCTTATGATTTTATATGATCACTGATTGATATCTCCCAAATTTACCATTATTAAAAAACTATGATCACACTTTATTATGTTTACTTTATACGAGTAATGAAGAAAGGTTTCAATTAATGTATGTCAAGAAGAGTATAAATCTAGAAGAACATTATTAGAGATGATAAAGAATGTTCCTAAATAAGATGTTTATATATCTAGGCACCAAATAAAATGAAACATTATAAATTATGATGTGGATTGATATATTAATTTTTGAATATTGATTTAATGAAATTTAATATTTATGTATGAAAAGTGGGGGTTACTATAGTGGGAATCAGAGTAGGGTTTAGTTAGTATTTAGATATTAGGTTTAGAAAATTTTGATGAAAATCTTGTGGATATGTCTAAGTATGAAATTACATTATAATTTTTTGGTAATGGCTATGGATAACCAAAGTTAAACCTATGTTTGAGAAGAATGTTTTAGTTTTTGCACATCTTATGAATGATATTTTATGATTAATCACTATGATTAAAGTTGATTGATGGTCATTCTAACTATTTCTATTTTAGTAAAGGAATAAATATATAATGACGAAGTTGAGGCGGTGATAGTTATGATAAAATATTGAAATATCATTTTTGAACATTGTCATATGAATTATTTTAGAATATAAATAGTATATAGGAATGTTTGTTCCTATCCTCAATGATTATATTTTGAGTTAGGGGTTAAAAACTCTAATTGTATGATACTTACATAACATATATATATTTCCCCTATGATTAATGTTTTTGGGAATTTGCTTCCAAAAAATCATGTAATACACCCTTTAGTTGAAGTTTATGTTATTTTTGTAAATTATTAGATTTATTTATATATAAAACATATCAATTATCAAGGAATAGAAGGAACATTTCATATTTTGAACAAACCTGTGATTTTTTATCAGGGTGGGGATGGACATTAACTTCTAATGGGAATTAATTCAATATTATGGGTTTTACACTAGTGGAAATAATAGCTTTAATGTTGAGTTTTTTATGTTGGTTCTAAGAAACTGATGAAAAATAGTGAAGAAAATTTTTTTGGCATCCCTTTGAATCAAAAATGACACAAAAAACTAAAACTGTAAGGTTTTCAACATCCGTTATCCAAAAATCCGACATCAAAAAATAAAAAATATATAGTTTTGGCATCAGGTTTTCAATAAAACCACATAAATAATCCCCCACAAAACTATTTATGTGTTAGTTTTATAGTAAAACTGCACCAAAATATTGAAAAAAAAAAATTCAGCATCTGTTTATATAAGAATCAGAGCCAAAAAGTTTTTTTTAGAACCAGTTTCTAGAGAAAACAACACCCAAAAGTCTTTTAAAATTTTTACATGCGTGCTCAGCCATCCAAAACCCTAAACCCCTTTCATTCTCTCATCTCTCCTAACTTGAGATGGTGTCGATGGATTTTGAACCACCTCCCACACCTAATTTTTGTTCATTTATATAATTTTAATCTTTATTTCCCGATCAGTGGTTATCATTATTTCATCCTTTATCTTTTGTTTTTTGTTTAAGTTTTATTTCTTGATCTGAATCATCTTCATGACCGCACCTAGACATGTCTTATTTTTTTTGTTTCTTCATGATTATCTATCATATATACTACTTATTTTGTTAGATATTTTAGTGTTTACTTAGTCCAAGGAATTAGGAGCAAATGGTGATTGATTCTCAATTTATCATCTTCAAATCCAAATATTGTATGTTTTCTTAATTTTAGAAATAAATTAGTTATCTAATTCATTCATATCAATTGGTTTTACTCAATTATTGAAGATTATTATTATTATTTTATCTAATTCATTATTATCATTTTAGTTTGATGAAATTATTTATTTTTATTAATTTAGGATTGAATTTATAACCACTCTAATAATAGATTTATAATTTTTTGAACGGTCAGTCATGTTATTCATATTCTTTAAAATTATTTTAATTCATTTATATGAGTAATATTCATGTTATGTGTGATTCTAACATTAAGTTTTATAAATTAATTTATATTTAAATTAATTAAATTATGAAATTAATATGCATGTTATGTGTGATTCTAACACCGATTTTTTATGGTGAATTATTGTTGATTCAATGACTCTTTTTCACATTTGTTCTGAAAAATAAAATTATTGTAAACAATGAACTATATATAACATAATGGTAGTAATAGTTTATTATATTTTTTTATGTTTTAAATTTATATATTTATTTGTATATGTATATATTTATTTAAATGTTTATATGTTATAATATATCACTGATTATATTACAATTTTTGGTATTTAATGGATCATAATTGAGTAAATTTATCAATAACCACTAATGAATATGAAAAAAGAGTTGATGATTTCTTGGAATTTTCAAAATGAAATCTTTAAAAACAAGATTTGATATTTTGTCTACATTTGAAGTGTTTGAATATGAAAAAGATAAATTATATAGAAATAGAGGATCAACTCATTTGCTATGGTTTTAGCCTTAATTATACATGTTGGATATGGTGTGGTGAAAGAGTTGTAAATTCAATAGATAATGTTGATGAAAATATTCATAATGTAACAGAGGATCATATTGAATATTTAATTCATGATTTAGGTGTTGAAACCATTGAACAAACAACACGTGTTGAAATATTGTATGGAGATTCTAAAAAACCATTATTCCCAGATTGTAGTAAATATACAGTGTTATCATTTACTTTGAGATTGGTTAACTTGAACGAAAGTAATGGTTGAAATGATAAAAATTTCTCTAACTTACATGAAATTTTAAAAGAGCTACTTGCAGAAGACAATGGGCTTCCTGGTTCCAATTATGAGTTGAATTAATAGGTATGAAATCTCATGACTATCATGTATTGATACAGCAATTGCTACCAGTCACAATGCATGGTATATTACCATTTGCTATTAGAAAGACTATCATTAGGTGATGTAATTTTTTAAAATCCATTTGTATCAAAGTTGTTGATCCAATTTTGGTAGATGAATTAGATAATTAATCCTCTATTATAACTTGTCAACTAGAAATGGATTTTACACCTACATTTTTTGATATAATGGTTTATAGAGGGATTCATCTGGTGTATGAGATAAAAATATGTGGGCCTGTTTATTTAGGTTGGATTTATCCTTTTGAAAGGTATATGAAGATTTTAAAAGGATATGTTAAAAATACTTATTTAGAAGAGGCCTATATTGTTCAAAAATTTGTATTGAAAGAAGTGATTGAGTTTTCTACTATTTATTTTTATGAAGTGTAGCATATTGGTGTCCCTATATCTCGACATTTGACAGTTGATAGTGAAGGTAGAGGGATTTGAGGCTTAATATTAATGTTAATTCCACGTGATGAAGTGATCCAGGAACATTTATACATTTTGAACAACATAGATGATGTTCTATTATATATATCATCATATATTACTAAATTAAAGAGATGATATCAAAAAATAATGAAAAGTGGTTAACGATTGAGCATAAAATACATTTGTTTCATTGTTTAAAGAGAAAGTGAGAATATATATATCTACATCAAAAACATTGAAATGGTTGAAAGGGGGACCATCACTTAATGTGATACATGGACTGGTTTTTATATTAATTGGTAAACATTTTATATAAAAAATCTTGATGAAAAAAGTACCATTCAAAATAATGGTGTTATGGTTATCGCTAAAGTAGTGCATTTTCAAGTGAAAATGATAAAAATCCAATTTCTGATTTGTCGGCATATTTTGGAGTTCTTGATGATATATGGGAAATTGATTATACAAAATTTAAACTCTCTGTGTTTAAGTGTAATTGGGTTTCTAGAAATAGTTGTGTGAAACATGATGATTTTGAATTTACACTAGTTTATTTGAAAATACTTAATTACAATATGGAACTATTTACCATGGAAACACACGAAAAGTAGATATTTTATGTCATTGATCCATCAAATGATTAGTGATCTATAATTTTGAAAGGAAAATGATACTAGTTGGTTGATTAGAATGATGTTGATGATGTTATTGATTTATTTGAGTCTTATTCATCTATTACGTGATTTCCAGATAATTACAACAATTATAAGGCAGACATAGTGCATGTAGTACATAATGATCATGATGAAGACATATGGGAAAACACTAAATTAGACGCCTAATTTTTTTTGTAATTATTTATATTTTGTTTCTTTTTTTGAATCATAAAGACGTGTTCCTCTTTTTTTACTTATTTTTTCCATCCTTGTTTCTAAATATTAATTTTTATGATAATATGTAGGTACACAAAATTTCATTACAGTTTCTTGTTTCAATGTCAGATATAGAGAGAGAGGAGAAATTATCGAGGCACATCTATTTTTTCATATTTTGAAATATTCAGTAATATAATTATTTAATAAAAGATAACTTTTAATTTATAATTTTTTATAGGACTACTGTTGTGTCCTCAGTGGAGGAGACTTCTCCGATTACTACACAATTATCAAGTTCTCAGGTTGGTAAACGTGGTATTATGTGGTTACCAAAACTATCACTTCCTTGTGGAGATGAGGGATTATATATTTGTTTTGATGATAATAATAATGCAACATGCCCAAATGCAGTCCAGTATATAAATGTAGATCCATTGTAGGATTAATATTTTATATCCAGATTAGATGTCTCTGGACAAGATGCAGAAACAACATCTTTGGGAGGCCGTGATGGTAAAATATCTAAATTGATTTATTTTATCACATTTTTTGATTATTTTATATTTTAAATAACATATTTAATTTATTCAATTACATATGACATTCAATTTTGAGGAAACAAAAGAAATTAATAAAAGAAATATCTCTTTAGCAACAGTTCGATTGTGATATTTTAAAACGAAACAGACAAAAAATATTGTTTTTGGAAAGAAAAAGTTTTAAAACCCATGAATTAAGTATTTTTATATAGATGTAGATACATGGAAATAATTTATTGATAGTTGTCATGAAGAAAAATTTCAAATATGATAATGATTTTATATTGAAGAATTTATTATATATTTATTTTATTACTTATTATTTTATTTTTATATAATAGACTTCTAGGAGATCTCACCAAGAGATCCAGTTGAAAAATGTATACCCTCATACTTTATCACATAGAGGGTATATATTATTAGAGCAGAATATGATTGAAGAAAAATTTGAATCATTAAGAGCTTGATCTAGTAGTGGTTTAGAAGAGGTCTAGTTTGGTCCTCCATCTCCTCCAACTTACCTTGAAAATGGAAATGGGTGAGAAGAAAGAAAAATGAATAGTATCTTATAGAGGAAGCTAAGAATGTAGCTGATAAAATTATTATTAAATATTATTTATTTTTCATGAAGTTTTATATTTTTTAAATTATAAACACTAATATAAATTTTTAATTTTTCATTTTAGGATGAACTTCAGGAGCAAGAGACAAAGGGCTCTTTTATCGCTATGGGTACGATGGACATCTTGGCCACTCCATTAGGGAAGGTAGAGACCCCAGCTATGTGAGAGGATATCAAGTGAGTTTTAGTATTCAGAAAGTTCTTGGTCAGAGTAAGAAATCAAAATACCCAGAAATAGAATCCTTAATAGTCGATATGAAAGAGGTGAAATAGTCTATGGGTGATTAAATTCAAGCAGCCAAGCAACAAGCTTTTTTAGGACACTTGACAAGACAGTCACAATATACATAGCCTTCCAAACCTTCCCAGCCTGTCCAACCTTCCCAGCCTACCCAGCCTTCCCAGCCTGATTACTTTTATCCTCTACCTCCATCCCAACCGAACTACCATGCCCAACATGTCTACTTTGATCCTCCACCTCCACGCTCAAACCAAACCATATACTATGAGTTGTTTGCTGGAGATCATAATAAACATATTTTTGAATTAGAACTCATACATTTCTAGGGGGTTTATTTATATCACCAAACTATTCATATGGGTCAAGTTAGAGTATCATTACTTGACATTATTGATCCTAATTCTATACAACCATTTCCTACCGAGGAGATTACTAGAGTTGGGTATTTTCTGGGTAATTTTTAGTTTTGAAAACTGGTCTTCTTATTTTTATTTCATATGAGGTATGTGTTTTTTAAATTTTAATTACATATGATTGAAAATTACGTATAATGTTTCATGAAATTTAACTTATATAGGATTATCTGAAAGCAAAAGAAATTTCACAATTAAAACAAAATGTTTAGGAACAATTAACTGTAGATACTTCTGATATTTCTTAGGGGATACAAAGATTATCTCAGGCTTCATCTTACTAGAATAATATCTATGAGTTTTGGATGAATTTTGATATATTTGGAAGATTTTATCCATTGATATTACTCAAAGAATATTTCATGCATCTAGTTGATTTTGAAGAGATCAGCCTAAATGTGTTACAGTTGTTTTCCATGTAAGTAAATTAATGTTCAATTTTTATTTTTTCTAATAAAAGATGGTTTAAATTGACTAACTATATTTCCCTTTTAAATTAGGTATATACAAACGATTCTTGTAAAAAATGACAACACAACCATTTATGGTTTTATTGATCCAGAATACATTTCCATGGAAGTGCAACATGTGAAGAATCCTAGTAGAGTTGCATATATATGTAAGAGTTATCACATAAGAAGATTAAATGATGGGTTTTTTCCATTTCATTATAAGTAAAAATAGAAATATAATTATGAAATAATATTCATTATAATGTCATTAATTGTTAATTTTTTTTGTATTGTAGAGGGAATTGGATGTTAGGCATATTTTTCCCAAGTGAATTCACCTTATATTGGGTTTTCTCTTTATTAGGGAGTGTTCATAAAGGTTTTTCCACCTTATTAGATAGATAAGTTTTTTTTTTTTTTTTCATAAGCTCATTATGCTTTAATCTTATTGTATATACATGTTTATTAGTTCATATATATAAAAATGCAGTTCATGTAAAAAATTTAAAAAAGATTGGATGTCGATAAGGAAACCAAATACAATCAATTATGTGAAAGTAAATGTAATTATTTTTTATATTATAAATTGTTATGATTATATATATATATTGGTTTTTATTACCGAGTTAATCTTTTATAACTGAATTTTCAACGTCACCAAGGACATGTTTAATGTAGTCATTATGTTCTACAATTCATGTATGAGATAATCAAAACTGGGGTAACTACTAAATTTGATAAGGTTAGTTATATTTTTTTTATATTTTCTTTCACATTATTCTATTTTTTAATGTCATATCATTCAATTTTATTTTAGAAATTCAATGATAATGAGTTTTATACCCAATCTGAACTTACCCATCTTCAATATTTATTTGTGAACTACTTGTTATGTCTGATTATGATTTGAGGTATGTATATTCTAATGTTTTTTTAAAAATACTACATTTTATTAAAAAAATGTGTTTAAAAAACTAATTCTTTTGTTATAATATGTGTTTAAACATAATGATATAATATAAATTCTTTAACAATAACGAACAATGATCATGTTGTCAATTTTAGGTCTTTGTATTTTAATTCTACTTTATAATACAAATCCAGAGATAGATTTTTGATTAACTAGATAAAAACATGTACATTTTTATAGTTTTTTATTCAATGATAAATACTGTTTGATTGATTTATACTATGTTTTATTATATAGATTTTTACTATTTTGGGAGTGTAATATTATGTATTTTTTATTTATTTTTTACTTTTGATGTTAGTTTTCATAAAAATTGACATCGAATTTTTTTAAAAAAAATACACAGTTTTTGGGCTTATTTTTCATGAAAATAGATGCCGAAAACCAACCCATATATGGTTTTACATGTCAGTTTATAAACAAACTGATACATAAAATAGGGCTGTGCTCAATTTTCAGCATTAGTTCGTATAATAAATGCTTCCAAAAATCAGTTTTTAGTGTCGATTAATTTGTAAGATCGATGCTGCAAACTATGAATGACATCATTTTCATTGTCAGTTTTTAATAACTGATGCCGAAAAGCTTATATTTTACATCACCTTTATAGACATCGATTATAAACCGACATCAAAAATTAAAAAAAACTGATTTTAAATATATCTTTTTTTCCATTGTTAATTCCTATCAATGAATGGTATATATCTTAGATGGATGGGGAGAAACTCCACATTAAGGATATACCTATTTTTTAAGAGTTATCTTGATGTCTTTCTATGGAATCACGAAGTTGATTTTTTAATATAACTCATACCATGTGCTACACCTATTCGGAAGACTTCTTATAGAATGACTCCAATTGAGTTGCTGGAGTTGAAGAAGTAACTAATAGATAATCTTGATAAGAGATTCATATATCTTAGTTCATCAACATGGGTTGTACCTGTTATTTTTTTATGTTGAACCATGGTTCAATGATTCATTGAATTGATTATTGGGAACCTAACTAGATCACTATCCAGAATTAGTATCCTCAACCGAGGAGCTCAATAGTTTTCTTATATTGAACTTTATTCTGGATATCATCAATTGAGAGTTCAAAAAGAGGATATACCCATGAAAACATTTTGTATGAGGTATGTCCATAATGAATTATAGTGATTATATTTTGACATAATAATTCCCATACCATCTTTTTGGATTTAAAGAATAGATTATTTAGATATTAATATGATCAATTTATGGTAGTTTTTGTAGATGATATATCTATATATAAAAAGAGTAGGGAAGAGCATGAAGATCATTTGAGAACATGCTGAAGACCTTGAAGAAGGATATGTTTTATGGAAATCTTACTAATTTTGAATTATCTATTCAGAAGGTCCCATTTGTGGGTCATAGAATTTAAAGTGAATGTATATCTATGGATCCTTCAAAGGAATAAGTTATTGAGAAATGTCCTAGACAAACCATAGTAACATAAATCCATAATTTTGTTTAGCTAGATAGATAGTACTGATACATTTTAAAATATTTATCATGATTATCTAACCCACTCACCAATTTTACTTAAGAGGGGGTTAAGTTCTTATAGATAGATGAATGTGAATATAATTTCAAGGAGTTAAAAGAGAATGTTGGTCAGTGCACATGCACTCACGTGGCCACGTAGTGGAGAAGGGTTTGTAATCTATAGTTATGCATCAAGTATGGGATTGGGATGTGTACTAATGTAGAATAATATTTCTATATATCATGCATAATTATAAATGATGGTTAACAGGAAACATTACCAAACTCATGGTTTAGACTATGTTATGGTAAATTTTTCATTAATGACACAGAGACTATATTTATAGAGAAAGGTGTGATATATATATATAGTGATCATAAAATTTTAAAGTATATATTCACTCATAAAGAGTTTAATACGATCCAAATAAATGTTTGGAATTGATTAAAGATTATGAATGTTCAATACATTATCACCCTATGAAGGAGAAAAACTGTATGATTCTTTGAGTCACAAGGACCGTATATGTTTTTCCATGAATAGAATCATAAGTGATCTAATAATTATGGATTTTTAGAATATGGAACTTGAAATCCTAATTTAAGGGGATAAATCATATCTTTCTCAGATGAATGTTCAACCATTCATCCATGTGAAGATTGAATATACAAAAAGGAAAGATATAGAAATATAGAATAAAGAGATGAGTTTTCCAAAATTTAACCAAGATTATGATAGAAGGATAAGATTTAGGAACCATGTATATCTCTCATTAATACCATACTTAAAGGAGGAGTCATTGGATGAATCTCGTAGTTCATCATTATCAATTCATCATGGAATTACAAAGATGTATAGAGATGTGAAAGAGTATTTCTGGTGGGAAAAAAAGAAAATGGATATTTCAGATTATATATCTTGATTCCAAGAATAATAAAAAGTTAAGGTTGTGTAAGATAATTCTACAAGGATGTTACAACTATTACCCATATCTGAATGGAAATGGGACAACATTACCATGGATTTCATAGTCATCCCCAAAATATCTAAAGGTAACAATTCTATTTGGGTTGTAGTTGATCCCCAAGTAATTACACTTCATTAATATTGTAGAATATTTCTCTCTTGACCATATTTCCAAGTTTTAAATTAAATAAGTTCTATGATTTCATTGATTACAAAATTCTATTATATTTGATAGAGATCCGAGGTTTACCTCAAAGTTACAGAGAATTATTTAGTAGTATATGGATACATAGTTGAGTTTAAATACTATATATCATCCTCATACATATGTTCAATCTAAGAGGACTATTAAAACTCTATAAGAAATGTTGAGATAATTCTCTATATATTTCAAAGGTGGTTGGGATCAATACATTCCATTTGTATATTTTTCTTACAATAATAACTTTCACTAAATAATTATTATCGATTCTTATAAATCATTATATGTTTGGAAGTTTAATAATCCAACATCTTGGATTCAATTTTTAAAAATAATGCTATTGGGACCTATTCAAGCTGATTAAATGGTAAAAATGGTTAAGTTCCTTCAGAAGAACATAAGAGAAGTTTAGTGTCAATGGAAAAGTTATGTTAATAATATTCAGAAATATATAGAGCTTAAAGTTAGTGAAAATGTACTACTATAAATATATACTTATAAGATGGTTATTATATTTTGAAATTAGGAAAATTATATCCCTATATATATCTTTCCTTTTAATATTATTGATCACATCAGCATGATATCTTATAATTTGAACTTCCAACAAATCTCTCTCAAGTTCATGATGTGTTCAATGTGTCACTCCTAAGGAAGTACATACATGTTCTTTAAAATGTAATAAAGTTTCATATTTTATCACTAGATAAATATCTCTCTTATGAGGAAAAAAAGGTGGATATCTTGGATCATAGAGATAAAATGTTACAAAATAAGAATACCCACCTGGTCAATGTTTTATGGTGAAACTATATATTAAAGGAATCTATATGGGAAGTCGATGATGTTTTGAGGTAGAAGTTTCCTCAATTTATTGTATTAGAGTTATGGAATTCTGAGGGTTAAATTATTATATTGGGGTATAATGTATCACCCTATGATTTTATGATATATCTATCTTTAAATAGATTTGATGTTTTAGTAGCTTATGATACACACAAGCCCAAGCCCAAATGGACCATAATGCAGGATGCCATTATAAGCTAGAAATTAAATTAGTGTAATAAATTTGAATAATAATATTTTAAAAAAAATATGGTTAAATCTTTTTTCTAAAGCAAACATATTTTTGAATTCATCATATTCTTTAAAAAATACATTTCTCCCCAAAAATGTTTTTTTATTTCTTTTAGAGTGGGAAAATTGCAAAATTAATTTATTCTAATTTTAGAAAATTTATTTAAAAAATTGTTCTTATTTTTTTAAATCAAGATGTGATAATTATATTGGAGTTAATTTTTTATAATTTTATAAAAAGATTTATTTTTCGATGAATAGTAAAAAATACTGATTTTTATTGAAAGCTGTCTTTTAGTTTCAAACATTTAAAAACAAAAAAAATATTTTTAAATAGTTTTAAAAATAAATTTAGATCATTTATATTATTAATAATACAATTATGGTTATTGGAAATATTTTTAAGTTGGATTTTAATATAAAAAATTATCATACCTCAAAAAATATGTTTTTTGAAAAATTACTTTTCATCATATATTTCTAGTTCAATTTTAAAATTAATTAGGCCAATTATTTGAATTGAATATTTAAGAATAGATTCCATATATAGAATTGAGAGTTTAATTTTTTTTAAATAGGTCCCTTTTGTGTTTTTCATTATTGCAACCCATACTTTTTATAAATCCACATTACATATTAATAGATGAATATTCAATACATAAAATTTTGATCCGCACCGCAATCATTTTGGTCTAGTGCCTTTGGAAACATGAAAACCTAATATTTTTTAGTAAAATATATAAATAACCACATACTTATTTTATCATAACTATCACACTTCATAGAAAAATTATAGTTAATACCTTTCTTCATTACATAGGGAAAGAAATCATAAGAACATGGTGAGCTCAGATGCCTAATAAGGGTAATCAAGGGAGATATCAATGTTCATATAATAATAACATAACATTAAGGGTATCATAAATTGATCTTAACCATTTAATACCATACCATTTATATGAAAGATCATAATCTTAATTCTTGGCATAAATCTTGGAATTTACTAAGACATGAATCATAAGGGAATCATAGAACATGAGCATTGAGATCATAACATCGACAAAAGACATGGAATTGTGGCATAAAAATAAGAATAAAAACTAATTTCCATAATTTTCAGGGATATTTTCCAAGACTATCATAGTGGAATGTGATCACACTTCAAACCATTGTAGTAGTCATTGTTCACTCCCAAAACTTTCATAGTGGATAACGTCCATTATTGAACTAGGTTTTCTCCCTATTCTAGTCAGATTTATCTCATGATATATCAATATTTACACAATTGATTTGTGTGATATATACGTTACACCCATAAAATATTTCAAATAATACATATGTTCTCCATAATATTATAAAACTTTCACCGTATCAGAACCCATGAAAAGAAATGGTTTTGATAAACATTTTATCTCATTAGAACCCAAGAAAATAAATGGGTTTCATAAACATTTAAGCAAAGTATAACTCGTGAAAAAAAATGGGTATTATAAAAATAATTTACTCATAATCATTGGATCAGAAGCCTAATAAATACTAGGTAACATCAATGGATATTATCTTAGATGGGAAATGAATTTGAAAGATCACAAAGAACATTTCTTGAGGAAAATAGACTTTCCACTTTGAGAATCAAATTTTTATTAATTTTTTAAAAATTGAATATATTTAAGAAAACATTTTATTTTTAAATAACACTATAATATTGTAAAGTAAGATTCAAATAATTGAGGCATTATGTTGGTGGGAAGTTCCATTCATGTCGTATAAGTTTAAAAAATATTCATTTCATATTTTTTTTAGAAAAGTCCTGAAGTATCTCATTTGGGAAAGGAAAAAAAGATTAATTTCAAAACTTTTTTTAAAAACTTTAAATATGGGAAAAAATTATATTAAAAAAATAAAATTCTAGTATATAAAAATTTCTTTAAACATTTTTATAAAACATGTATATAAAGAAAATATGTTTTTTAACTGAAGAGATAAATGGAGTTAATTTCCCTTAAAAAATATTTATAGTATCTTGAGTACTTAAGGTGAGTGAAATAAAATGAAAACATGTATTTACAAGAAATAATCATATGATAATAAAATACATGGTTATATTGAAATATATATCACAATATTTCATCATTGGAAACATATTCATAAACAATCCTTCTAAATAATGAGATTGTAACATGAAACACTTACCTCGAGTTCACTTGGTATCAAAATATCTCTAGCCTCTTTTATAATAAATTTAAATTTATTATAATTATATAAAAGACTCATTTTAATACTTATAATTTCATATATGATCCATTTATAACATTTTAATACCCCATTTAATCAACAATTCTTTATTAAAATTGATATTTCTAGGTGTTAACTATTTCCTTTTGCATGTGTATACCAGTTCAGTAATTTCAGTCCTTATCAATTTTTCTTGGTTCCATAATATATATAATATTTTTCATTATATAATTATCATATATATTCATCATATACATATTTATTGTCATCCATAAAATTTATATATAGAAAATGAATTACACTATTCTTGGAGATGGTAGGTCATACGTACGCATGAACGTTGTTTTCATTTTTCAATGAATGGAATGAAAAAAAGGTAAATATAAATTCAAATTTCTATGATCATTATTATATCATATATATATATATATTTATCTTATATATATTCATCAAATCATTCCTCATTACCATATATGTAAAATATTAAAGAAAAATGAATCATATCACTTCGTTGAGGTGGTAATCCACACGTACGCACCAACAACATTATCGTTTTCCAAAGGATTGGATTATAATAAAGAATACATTATATTATAATTATAAAATAATAAAATTGTAATAAATATAATATATAAATATTAAACCCATCATAATACCCATCTATAAAATATGGCTATGAAAAATGAATTGTATCGCTACATGGAGACGTTAAGCCGTATGTACGCACGGGCGATACAATCACTTGTTTTTTTATAGGAAAGAGGGTCTATAATGGTGTTATCATAATAATAGTAACATTTCATCATATTTAGGATAAATATTTTATTATATTATGATAAATACAATAGATATATAAGTTTTAAAGTATATTAAAAAATAAAGTGATTGGCTAAGTGGATTACCTCTTCTTTGAAACAAATAATTTATATCTCCTCTAAAGAAATAAAATGTTGGTCTTTCTATAATGTCCTCGACCTAGGAGACACTAAATCCGTGCCCTGAGATGGGTAGTTATATGACCTCAATCCTTCCTCCCCGCATGCCAGAGGTTTCTGACTAGCAGGGAGGGTGCAATAGGTCACGTGGGGAGACTATACCCTCATTACCTGAGTAATCCATGACAGATAATGACTTAAATAACGAAAAAAGAGAACAATCAATAACATGAACAATTAACCAATTACCAAAACTGAGTAGAACTATATACAATAGTAAATATCTTATTCCATGCTATAGTGTGAAAGTGAACAAAAACCCCAAAGAAAAAAATTAGTAGGATCCCCAAAATGGTGGACTCCAAGTATGGAACTTCATCCATCATGTCCCATGTACAACTAAAATCCCTTTCACAAGGCCCTTTCCATTATCTTGACCTGCAAGCATTAAATTTTCTCAGGTACTTAATGACGACCTGAGTAGGGTGTGAGTATAACTCAGTAGGCCACAACCAACAATGTCTACAAAATATATAGCAAAGGAATATAATGCATGCAAGTGATAAATGATGACAAGTAAGGATAAAGAGTTCATTGGGTAATTTTAGAAAATATTCATTTATTTTTTACTACCATTGAATTCAGGTTCACTACTTAGGCATTTCAAGATTTAATCAACCCTTTTTATGTGTTCAACAAATTAGGCACATTCAATATTCCCAAGAATACAGGAATAAAATCAAGTCCTATATCACTAGGAATCACCTTATAACAAACCCATAATCCTCACCTCAAAGCCTCATTCTAGGTATAATTCAACCATTAGGGGAGTAGAACTCCATCCCCATACCTAACTCATTCATTTAGGGGAGGAGCTAGAACCTCGGTCCAACTCAACCCATGGGCGTAGAACCTCAAGTTGATACCCCACTCAACCAATCCATGTGCACATGCTTATTTATAATTCACCACAATTAACTATATCACAACAAGCATATCCAACATCATTTACAACATCAAAAAATATCAATAAATGTGAAATTAACATTTTGCATCAATCCGTTAACACATTCATTATTCATTTTACTCAACCCCTTTAGCCCAATTCACATTTTCCATGCCTATCTCACTAAACATATTCAATAATAAAGCAAATACCCTAAAATTTTTCCATTAATACATTTCACCATTTATCATGCCAACCAAACAACCTCTTAGGCCATTAACTAACCTAAGTGCATTATTAAACACCAATTCCACATACTTCAAGCATACTAACATATTCATCATATATGACCTATGTTCTCACACAACGACCTTACACTTACTTAGCTGACTCTATGTCCGGGAAATATTGGTACACCCCACAGGTGGCCCTAATTTAGTTCATTCATAATACTTTCCTTCCATGGGGATCAATATGGGTTTAATTAATCATTTAGAAACCCAAGACATAACCTCATTTCAAAAGCACCAAGAAGTCATCGAAAGAGGGAAAGAATAAAAACCCTACATGCAGAAATCTCCACAAAAAACCGAGGGATATAACTTGAAGACCACCTAATGTGAATCTACTAGAAAACGCACTTCGAACCAAATCCTTATATCTCAATTCAACCAACCCTTGATGTTTTACCCTAAATATCACTGAAAGAGTAGGGTTTGATAGCTTTGGATGGAGAGAAGGAAGAGATACAAACCCGAATCCAAAAAGAGAAGCAAGAGGGAGATTAGCCTTACCTGGATCTTCAATACTCAATTGACGGCGCTCAAAATGGATTAGTAATGAAGGAGATTGACCTCTTGAAAGATCTTGGAATCTTGGATCGTCTCTAGGGTTGAAGGAAAAATAAGGGAGATAAATCCTGAATTAGGATAAGAAAACTTGTAATGGAATTTTTGTAAATTTTTAGAAGTTCTCAGGCTACACGGTTTACCCACACAGTTTTCCAAACTGCGTGAACACCATGCGGAGGCTACATCCCACATGCCCTCTCTCTCACATAGTTTTCCATACCATGTTCAAACCTTACCGATTAATACTTCCTGCATGACCTCCCCTCGCACAGTTTTTCAAACCGTGCAGATTGCCCAGAAATCCACTTTCCCCCTTTTTTCATGTCCCGAACACCTAGAACACCCCCGATTCTTCCCAAGGACTTGGTAAAAAACTTAATTAACCAAAATAGGGTACTAAAACTAAAACATAAACAATAACATACATTACAGACAAATCCAGGAAGTTACAACCACCCAACCTTATAACGTCTCATCCCCGAGCCCTTCTTCTTGAGAATCATTGAGTCTCACGGAAAAGTGATCAGGCCACTAGGCCTACATATCTAATTCTCTATCCCAAGTTTCTTCCGGAATGTTTCCATGATACCATAGAACATGAACCAAGGGCACATCCTTTCCATGTAGAACATTCTTACTATGATCCACAATACAAATCGGGTGCTCCTCAAAGGACGCAACAGCCTCAAGCTCAACATCCTCAACATATATCACATGAGATAGATTAGGGTGATACTTTTGGAGTTGTGAAACATGGAAAACATCATGCATCCCACTATACCATTGTGGAAAATCCAATCAGTGAGCCACAATTCTGAACCTCTCCACAATCTCAAATGGATCCACATATCTAGGTGCCAACTTAACCTGCTTTTGAATTAGACGGTGAACCAACCTTGGAGACACCCGAAGAAAAACACTATCACCCACCATGAACTCATGTGGCCTATGATACCGATATGCATACGACTTTTTTCTATCTATAATCTATTGTCATACGATTTTGAATCAAATGAACCTCCTCCAACGTCTCCTACACAAGACTCAGTCCTAACTATTCAGACTCTCCAACCTCTAACCAAAAAAACATAGATCTACACGGTCTCCTATAAAATTCCTCAAAAGGTTCTATCTGAACTATAGCCTAAATTGTTTTGATGTATGTAAACTCAACAAGCGACAAGTGATTTTCCCACGAACCACCAAAATCTAGAACACATGCCCTCAACATGTATTCTAATACCTGAATTGTATGCTATGACTGCCTGTCAGTCTATGGGTGGTAAGCCGTACTCAAAAACACCTAGGTACCAAGTGACTTATATATTCCCTTATAGAAGTACGAGGTGAAACATGGATCACAATTTGAAACTATGGTTCTCAGCATTCCGTGCAACCGTACTATTTCTCGAACATACAATTCCCCCAACTAATCGACTGTATAGGTCTCCTAAATCGGAAAGAAATGAGCCACTATGGTCATCTAATATACCACCCCACAAAATTCATCATTCTTCAAAGGTGTCCTTGGAAGATCCACTATGAAGTCCATTGTGATGACATTCAACTTCCACTCTGGAATTGGTAATGAATTCAACAACCGACCTAGACACTAATGTTCTACCTTCACTTGTTGATAGGTAAGGCACCATGCCACAAAACTCACAACATATTTCTTAATTCCCAACCACCAAAATTACTTATGAAGATCATGGTACATCTTAGTCAAGCCTATAAGAACTGCCCACTTTTACACGTGTAACTCGCGCATCAACTCCTCTCGTACATCTGTCGGCACCACAACACGACCATGAACAAAGGAAACTCTATAAAAACCAAAATTCCAACCATAAGGTGACTCCCCACCTTTAAGACTTTTGTTCATAGACAAACACTATGGAACCATAGACTAACTATCTTTAACTCAGCTCAAGAGTGTAGATTCAACTGCTATTGATGCAAGGGTCATGTATATGTGCCCATACCGTACCTCCAAATGCATCTCTTAAAACCAGGACATTATCACCCACTCTGAATAGGATTCTTGAACTACCTGATTCTGAGCCTTCCATCTCAAATCATTGGCAAAACTATTCCCTTTCCCTGATGTGTACATCAACTAGAAATCCAAAATATTGTAGGTACTCGACCCACTGTCTGTGTTGAAGATTCAAATCCCACTGAGAAAAGATGTATTTGATACTTTTATGGTCGATGAACACCATTAAGGGTTCTCCCAAAAATAAATTCCTCCAAAAATTTAAGGCCTAAACCACAACATCTAGCTCTAGGTCATGAGTTGGATAATTCTTTTCATGTGGCTTCAACGGTTTCGATCCATAAGCTATAACCTGATCGTCCTGCATCAAAACTACCCCATGTCCCACACTGAATACATCATAGAACAAGGTATACCTCTTACCTGGTTTGGTTAAGATCAAAATAGGTGTGGTAGTCAACTACTTTTTCATATCTTGAAAATCATTCTCACAAGCCTCTCACCAATCAAACATAACCCCCTTCTCGGTTAGGCCTATGAGCAGAACCTCCAGATGAGATAAATATCTAATAAACCTTCAATAATAGCTGGCCTAACCTAGAAAACTCTGAATATTAGTGATGTTCTTGGGTTGCTCCCAAGACACCACAACCTGCAATTTTTCTGGATCCACCGACACACTTGACTCAGAGATGATGTTTCCTAGAAAGTGCACCTCATCAATCAAAAACTGACATTTTGACAGCTTGGGGTAAAGCCTTTTCTCCCTTAGTGTACTGAAGACGATGGCAAGATATTTTTCATGATCGTCATGAGTTCCAGAGTACACCAAGATGTCATCAACGAAGATAACTACAAACAGATCTTGATACGGGTGAAATATCTGGTTTATCAGGGACATGAACAGAGCTGGTGCATTGGTTAGTCCAAATATAATTACCAAATATTCATACAACCCATACCTTCTTCGGAAAGATATCTGGGGTAAGTTATAAGGTATCAACCTTAGCTGATGGTATCCCGATCTCAAATTTATCTTAGAAAACATTGAGGCACCTCTGAGTTGATCAAACATGTCATTTATTCTAGGAAGAGGGTACCAGTTCTTAACTTTCATCTGGTTCAGCTTCCTATAATCGACACATAGCCTCAGGGATCCATTATCCTTTTTAGAAAACAATATAGGATATCTCCAAGGTGATGTACTAGGACGTATAAACCATTTACACTCCAATTAATCTTACTTAACCTTCAGTTATTGGAGCTCTAATGGTTCCACATGATAAGGTGGAATAGAAATTAGCTCCGGTCTAGGAAAACATTCGATGGTAAACTCAACATCTCTCTTATGTGGTAACCCTAAGAAGTCCTTAGGAAACAAATCCTGGAATAGGTCCACAACATAAGGGAAAACTGATTGTTCTTTCTCCCTATAATCTAATATAAGACATGCTACTTGGGCCATGAGTTCCCCCAACTACTGGTATAGAGGCCCTATGCGGCCTGCTCGAGTATCCCACTCACCACAAAGGTCATAAGTGCTCCCATAGAGATATTTGAACATTACCCAATGTCAGTAACAGTTGATATGAGCTTGATATAACACCAACCAGTCCATTCCAAAGATTAGATCGAAACCTGACATCTCTAGGTTAAACATATCCCATAGAAAACGATACTCACCAACCTCTAGAGCACAACCCCTACACTGTTTGATGTCCTCAACTCGTACACCTAGTGGAGTATCAAGCAACAGTACCCCACATACAGTCTCTATGATTAGGTCTAACACAACTATGAACTGTGCATAAAAAAATGAATGTGTAGAACCTATATGAAATAAAGTACTAGAAATCATGGAAGCTATGTAATCATACCTCAAACAGTAAGTGGTCCTACCTCACCACCTTTAGTTGGATCCTGAACTAAATGAAGGTGACTTGCCTCTTTTCACTGGGCTCTAGCCTGAGTGCCCTACACTGCACTGTGCTATTGGTAAGAATGACCTCGCCATAGAGTTCCACGTCCACTGCTTCTGCCAGTATGACTCGTGGAGATCCATCTTCCTGCTTGATATGGGGTAACTGACCCCATTTATACACTCTACATCTTCGTTTGACCTCTATCATTCCTTGACTTTCACGGGTTCCTACAGAACCTCTGCAGTAGCTTAACCTTCCGCATGATCGGCACTCAACTGGTGTGCAGGGAAACTGGTCACACTTGTGCCCCGACATTCCATAATAACAATAGAAGATCTGGTCACCACTCTGAGATGTTGGAAACCTTTTATAACTGTTCTATGCACTTCCACCCTATTGAAAGGTCCCAAAGTGGAACTTACTACTATCAGAACCCACACCACTTTCTTGCCCAACTGGCGCCACAAGTTCACTACCTGAAGCTTCCTTCAGGTTCCCCTCTGAGATAAGGGCTTGATGCACCACATTATAAAATCTTTTCAAATGAAATATATTCACTTGAAATATGATCTAATGTCTCAGCCGATACTGGAAACATTTCCCCACAAATGCCTCATCTCTCGTCAATGTCAGAATGAAGTACCTCAAATCGGTGATACGACTATCATAGTCCATCACCGACATTGTCCCCTGAACTTTAGAATGCAACCATAAGACTTTTAAAAAGGGAAAAGTACACATAGGTAGACTCATCACATGTCACAATTGAACAAGTTCATATACACTACCCAAACAAGACAACTCAAAATCGTATCACTACCCTTTTCCATCAATCCTAAGTCTATGGATAACATGAGTATCTAATTCACATGGTTACAAGCATTATATTTTACTCCCATTCAAAACAGTTTCCCGATTACAATTTACTATTACAACAGATTAATTTAATTTTAATTATTTATCAAACACCATTTTGTAATTACTACTTTATATTTTCAATTCAATTTTTACCCATTCATACCATCTCATTAGGAACAATTAATTTCTTTTCAGAAAGAATATGCATCCTAACCTTTATATCCCACACACTCATCTTGTGTGTGTGGCTATCATTATTCATGTCACTTTCCTACATCGGTGCCTAGAATGATGCATGAATGCACAACCTAGTACCCTTCCGGCCACTAGAGAAATATCACAAAACCGTCAAATCACACTACAAGTGCATCACCTAATGGTGAAATATCATCAAATATAACAACACACAACAAGAACAACAATCCCCTCCCAAGGTGACTTGGGTTTCCCCCTTCATGGGATAGCTACTCCCAGGGATGACCTCATTAGCAAGGCATGACACATTTCTAACCTTTTTTCTACCATCCCCAAATATTAAGATAGAGAAAATAACCCCCCTCATAAAACTTTATAACATCCCTGACCCAGGTGCCACAAAACCTGTTCCCTGAGATGAGTAGTTACATGACCCCTCCTCATACGCTGGAGGATGCCGAATAGCAGCAAGGGTGAAATAGGTTACATGGGGAAACTATACCCTCATTACCAGTGCAATCCACAGTTTATAATAACATAAATAATAGAAATAAAAGAGAATAATAAATAACAAGCATAATTAACCAATTCCCAAAACGGGGTACTACCATATACAATAGTAAATATGTCATGCCATGCTACAGTGTCAAGTGAAGAAAACCCCAAAAGAAAGAAAATATCAGGATCCCCAAAATGGTACAGACTCCAAGTTTGTAACCTCACCCAACATGTCCCATGTCCAACTCCACTCCCTAGCATAGGGCCCTTGCCATTGTCTTGACCTGCAAGTATGAAATCTGCTTGGGTACCCAACGGTGGCCCGAGTAGGGTGTGAGTAAAACTCAGTAGGCCACCACGAACAATGTCTACAAAATATCCAGCAAAGGAAGATTGTGCATGCATGTGATAAATGATGACAAGTAAGGCTAAATAGTTCATTGGGGCATTCTAAACTATGTTAATTTAATTTATACGACCATTGAATTTGGGTTCACTACTTAGGCATTTCATGATTTAATCTACCCTTTTCATGTGTTTAACGGATTAGGCACATTCAATATTCCCAAGCACATAGGAATAAAATCAAGTTCTATCTCGCTAGGAATCACATTATAAAAAACCCATAATCCTCACCTCGAAGCCTCAATCCAGGTGGAATGCAACCGTTAGGGGAATCGAACTCTGTCCCATTCCCAAACCCATGAATTTAGTGGAGGATCTAGAATCTTAGTCTAACTCAACCCGTGGGTGTAGAACCTCAAGTTGATACCCCACTTAACCAAGCCATGTGAACATGCTTATTTTTCATTCACCATAATTAACTATATCATAACAAACATAACCAACATTTTCTACAACATCACAACAATATCAATAAATAGAAAATTAATATGTTTACTCAATCCATTAACACATTCATTATTCATTTTACTTAACCACTTTATCCCCATTCCAATTTTCCATACCTATCTCACTAAGAATATTCAAGTATAAAGCTAATCTCCTAGAATTTTCCCATTAATCCATTTCACCCTTTTTTATGCCAACCAAACAACCTCTTAGGGAATTACACAACCTAAGTGTATTACTAAACACCCATTCCATGTCCTTCAACCATATTAACATATTCATCATAGGACATATGTTATCACACAATGACCTTACACTTTCTTAGCTAACTCTAAGTCCATGAAATATCAGCACACCCCACAGATGGCCCTAATTTGGTCGAGTCATCCTCCTTGTATACCATGGGGATCAAAAGGGGTTCAATTAACTATTCAGACACCCACCACATCACCTCATGTCAAAATCAATAATAAATCATTGAAATAGGGAAAGAATAAAAACCCTACATTCACAAATCTACACAAAAACCTAGGGATATAATTTGTAAACCACCTACCTTGAATTCATTGGTGAACACACTCCCAACAAAGGCCTTAGATATCAATTAAACCAACCCTTGAAGGTTTACCCTAAATCTCACAAAAAAATCAGGTTTTTAGATCTTCATATGTAGATAAGGAAGAGATACAAACCATAATCCAAAAAGGGAAGAAAGAGGGGGATTAGACTTACCCAAATCTTCAATTCGCAATTGATGGTGCTCCAAACGGCTTAGGAACAAAGGAGATCTACCACTTGAAAGGTCTTGGATGCTTTTCTTTTCCCTAGGGTTGAAGTAGGAATAAGGGAGAGAAATCCTGAGTTGGTATAAGAAATCCCGTAATGGAATTTTAGTAAATTTTTAGATGTTTCCAGTTCGCACAGTTTACATGCACAGCTTTCCAAACCATCCGTAAACCAGGAAACGTATACTACCCACATGCCCTCTTAATCACACAAATTTCTAGATTGTACACAAACCATGTTGATTACAACTTCCTGCATGACCTCCCCTCAAAGGGTTTTCCAAACCGTGCGCAAACCGTGCAGACTACCCAGAAAGCCCCTTTCCCCCCTTTTTCATGTCCTGGGCCCCCATAACACACAAAGCCTTCTCAAGGACTTGGAAAAATACTTAATTAACCACAAAAGGGTACTAAAATTGAAAAATATACAAGAACATACCTTATGGAAGAATCTGGGATCTTACACTTTTGGAAAGAAAAAGCCTATAGAATGTGTATAGGGAAATTGGGAATAAAATTTTTCAGATTTGTTTCGATCTCTAAGGCTGAAAGTTGCAAAAAATAAGTAAGGGAGGAGGTTATATTTTATAATTGAGATGATATGAAATTTTAGAATTTCTCAAAATATTAAATTATAATAAATTCACTCTCAAGAAAAATTATTCAAAATGGATTGGGATTTAAAGATAAGGTAGCGTGGTATTGTAATCCCATCAACCAATTGAATTTAAAAAAGTTTGGTTTCATTTTAAACATTATTTAATTGACCCTTAGTAAACCAATTATAATTTTAACTATGATATATTCTTTTCCAATAATGAAGGGTTGTAAATTTTACTTATAAGGTGACAATTGGCCCATAAATGGCCATTTTATAAAATTTTAGACCATATAACATAAAAAATTTATTATTTAAATTTTTTTATTTATTTTTTAAAAAATTAATAAAATATTATTTTTTGAAAATATGATTATTTTCAATTTTGATACTATTAATTTAATTTTACTTAAAAAACCAAAATAAAAAGTTTTAGTTAGATTATAATCTTTTAAAACAATATTAATATGTAATATTTACCTATATAATTCATGTAACACTTCAACTTAATCAAGGTATAAAAATTTTAATATTTTAAAAATTATTTATTTTATTTTTACATTAATTGAATAAATTGTAATGTTTCGGATCCAGGTGCCACCCAAAGGTGTCCCAAATCTGGTTAATCACATAACCTCAAGCACATTTCTCCAAATGTCATAGGCTGCCGACTAGCTGTGAGGGATAGGGTAAGACACTAGGGAAACTATTCCATCATTGGAAAAGTAACACATTAGAAACAAACAATAAACTATAGCTGGAGCAGTAATACCATACAATAAAGTAAACAACAGATGACTGAATGTATAAAAACTGCAGTATATATATATATATATATAATGATTCATGTCAAAATAATTTGGGAAATCATCTTGATTAGACACTAAATGAGGATTATATTCATTGTTAACATATATAATATTCATGTGCTTTATTATTCATAAACACCATTTTAGTGCATTTTACACGTTGACTATCAGTTCACCTTATGATTGCAATTCCTTTTTTAAAATGAACTATTATATGGTACATTTTTTAACATCATTTAGAGTAAAAAATGATCTCGATTTTATTTTCATATTTAATTTTCAGGATTCTAATTATATTGGGAACAATTCATACTTGTGGAGTGTTGGAATATTCACATTGGAAGACCACCAAAATGGGATTTCATGCAAAAAATTCTGGAGAAGGTAGATTGGACACCAGCCCACTGATGAGAATGTGGGGCCCAACATACAGGCCCGATGAAGCCCAAATTTCATGTGATGATAGAAGAAATATATAGGAACAAATAATTCTCCAGGATCCAATGCTAATTCGGTATCCATTGTGGTTATTAAGGCATCCCAATTTGGAGATAAAATTATGGGCCAGATTCTGAGGCCCATAAAATCATCCCACCAATTTAATCATATCTTGAAAAACACATATGTATTTGGGATGAAGTATTACATAGAGATAGGGGAAATCAGTAGATTCATATTTCTCTACAATGGACCACTATAATTCTTCCATTTTTAAGTTCATCCAAGCGCCTCTGTTTGGTGAAAGCAAGCTGGCTGCAACTTCGGGTCAAGGGTGGAAAAGTCTCCTCTCCCTTACTTTCCACCACCCTAGTCCCACAATACTCAAGTGGGATCCTTTGTAATATTGGTAGATCGACCCAAACCTCTTGAAATTACTATTTAAAGTAGTGGTGGTGGAAGAGTCTATCATCTTTTGAGCTTCCTTTCATTGTAATGTTATGCTGCGATTTTGTTGTCTCAAGTTTTTCATTCACATGTAAGTTGTTCAATTCACTTTAGTTTCTTAAAAAAAGTTATTATTCTCATCTTATTATGTTTTTATTAATATCACTTGTATACTGTTGGTTCAAGGTGTAAATTTAGTCACACCAAACCTTGTGAAATTATCACACAATGGTGGAGTGATCGTTATTTCATTGTTTTTTTACTTCTCCATTTCCTCCCGCAAGAGTCTACTTCCCACTTCCATTGAAACAATAGAATCAATGGAGGGATAACCCACTTATGGGTTGATCCAAGGGATTAGAAAGGGACTGGATTGGATGTTATTTGTCACCCCATTAATTTATAATCACTTCTTTTAATTGATATTTTTATTTAATGATTTTAGAACTTCTTCATCCTTGTTGAATTTTAAGGCCACATACTTCAAGTGATAATACAAACTTTTAACTTGTAGTTCTCATAAATTTGATCCTCCAAGTGTATAGGTGATTAGTATTATGGTGTGTTGGTATGAAATTAGTAAGTGTTGAAGTTGTTTGATCTCCTTAAATGAAATCATCTCAAATATAAAAAATTGAAGTAATTGAAAAGGGAATACGTCCAATCAACCCAAAGTGATAACCAAGGATGAACTCATTATTTTAAATCAAATCCACTTAATTCTCTTAGAGTTCATTTAAAACCATATTAAATCAACCCAAGTTGTCCACTTCATATCCAAAAACAATCCATAGAATGTATGTGTCTTTAGGTTACTTCTGAGGTCTCTGAGAATTCGACAACCCAAGCTAGACTACAAGGACCGTTCCACCTTCTCTTGGGTAAATTTGAGCGTGAATCAAATTTTGGTACCGTTGCCGAGGACCTAAGTAAGTTATCTTAGACAAAATCTCTTTTTCTCACCCCACTTCTCTAATCTCATCCCCAATTTCATTCCTATGGAAAACCCTTTTGAACAAATCCAAACATGGGGAACCTCTCTTTACTTTGATCACTCCACACCAAGTGTGATGTACAATAACCATCCTAGTTTCTACTGGTTGGATAATCAAAAAACTATTGAGCCACAATTTTTTAACTCCTATTCTGCACAAAACATTGCAACCTATTTTGAGTTCCAATCCCATCAAATCCAATCAGAACATCCTCCAATGGAATTCCAATAACTTAATTATCCTCTTGGAATAGACCATCTGTATCAACCCCTTTCCCATATTGATCCACATCCATTAATTGAGAAATTGTGTCAATAAATGGATAGAATTACTTCTGAAGTTTCATCCTTGAGAGTAGAACTACAGAGCATTGAAACAGTTATGGAACCCATTCCCAGTTAGGTTGTCCATTCCTTATCATTTATAGAGGAATCTTGTTACACACAAACATCTCATGAAAATGCTAAAGAAATTTCCTTTGATCCTAGGATACCTGAATAACCTGAAGTAATAGTTTATGGGTGTTTAAATGAAGAGGAAACTGATTTTTTGTGTTCACAAGAGGGAAATTTGACATCATGGATTGAGTGTATTGAATATTGCCCCATTAATGATTTTTCAAAACTAAAAATCACTGCACCATTGAGAGAAATAACAAACATTTAGTCCATACCCATTCCTAACACCAATATTTCCGATTTTTTGGTTGAATCTTCTGTTCAAAAGGAACCGATTCAATTGAGAAATTTGGAAAATGAAACTGAGTTGGATTCAAAATCTCAACCTGTGTCTAAATGGCCTATCCAACCCGAGCTCAAAATTATTATCCTTCCTTACACACTCAAGTATACTTTCATAGGGTATAACAATGACCTTTCACTTGGAATTAATTCTTCTATTAAAACCAAAAAAGTTTTAATGATCATTGATGTCTTAGGCAAGACTACAAAGGAAACTGGATCAACCATTTTTGATATTCCTTGGATTTTCCACTCATTATAGAACATAGGATTGTGAATGAAACAAATTATAAACATAGAATCAATATCAACCTAGTAGAATTGGTGAAACATGCGGTCCTTAAAATGTTGAAAGTTGGTATTGGGTAAGTTGTGGGGTTCAAGTCGAGCTAACGACATTAAACAAAAGTGTTGCACGGGAGGCAGCCCATGGTTTTCATGTTTCCAATATTTGTGAATCTTATTTATTTTTCAAATAAAATTAATAAATCATTTTTATATTTTAAAAATAAAAAATCAAAAAATTATACTGTTGAACTTTTCTTCTATTATGAGTATGGATGGGTATGAAAGGGGAGCACCATATTCATCTGTGTCACGTGGTGTGGTCCTTGATTAATACCTTACACAAAAATTTAAAAAGAAGACAATGTATCATCAGTTCATTTTATTTTTATGTCTTTGTAGGTTAAAATAATAATAAAAAAATAATAATAAAATTAAAAGGCCACATCACAGGTCATGGGGGAAACCCCGTCACAATCGGTGAAGCCACAGAGACTCTAACCCGGGACCGAAGGGAGACAAGGGCGCGTTCTTACCACTGACCTATGGCTTATTATGATTCCTTATTCTATAATTTATATATATACTTATATTTTACTTTCTTTATTATAGAAATATATATATATATATATAGTTTTTTTGTTTTTTTCTTCCACTAGGGAATTCTCAGAGTGATATCGAGATCAAGCGATTAAAAAGAAGCAACACGAATTTCAACTTCGACCACCAGGTGACTTCATTGCATGATACTTATTTTCAATTTCATTTTGGAACTCCTGTTATATGTCTCTAACCCATTCTAAATTTTATTTTCTTTAAACACTGGGGAAAATGTTATTTTTAGTTGGGTGGAGATGAAATAAAAAATTTCTTTTGTGTAAAAAAATGCTTTTGTGTGAAAAAAAATTATTTGAAAAAAAGTGTGCCTTAATGGAAGGAAAAATTTATTTAACCTCGATCATGATAATAGAAATTGTACACTTTGAAACTGAATATCAAAAAATTTAGCATGCCCTGATTTTTGATTTTGATCCAAGTATATTTCATGAGCATATATTTTAGAAAGTGTGGCTGTCTAATGTGATATTTCATTATTTATATTTTCATCTAAATGAAAAAAGAATCACAACGCACATCCTTTGGATAGTGGGGTATTAGTTTGAGTTAATGGGGCCCCCAAAATAAATATCATAGGTTTGGTTATCATTTTAGTTTTAATATGAGTATTCAATTAAAAAAACAATAAATTTACCCGTAGAGCAATGAAATGACATAATGCGTGGCTTTCTACACTTGGGGATCATGACTCTATAGTTTTTTGGCCCAATTTTAGTAATTTTATCTCTATTTTTGTTAAATTGAATTTGTTTTTGACTGAGTTAACTCGAGATGATGCCTGAGTATGTGGGATTCACTTGGAGCCCTATGGTCTTTAAGCCTGGTAGTCATCGACAAAGTCTCTCAACAGGGGTTGACTCTTTTGAGTGCAATTTCAATTACCATGGAAAAATTGAAAAAAATTACAATAATTTTTTTTAATACTCATATTAATATTGAAATTTGATTCCACGTAGCACTTCCATCATTTACCTCTTGAATAAAGATGAACCCCCATGTCTAATGTGATGCACAACACATCATTACACTTAATTGATAGTGGATAAAATATGGAGATGAATTTGAACAAAGGAATGAGCTTGGTATTGGGATCTGTTTAGGAAACTATCATGTAATAAAATATTTTTATGGGTTTCATGATTGTTTGGTATAATTGTTTTTGGTGATCATTGGCTGTAAAAATGTTTTTGGAAAAGGGAATTCAAATTTTATATTGTTGAGATATATTTTGCTCGGGACTAGAAGAACTCAAGTTGGATGGTGTGATTATCCAATAAATGAGGCTAATAATCATTGTTAATATATATAATATTCATGTGATTTATTATTCATCTACACTATTTTAGTGCATTTTACACTTTGAACATCATTTCGCATTACGATTGAAATTCCTTATTAAAATTCACTGTTATGTGGTACATTTTTTAACAAAATTTAAAGTACCCAATTATCTTGATTTAATTTTCAGCTATAATTTTCAGGTGTCTAATTATATTGGTAACAATTCATACTTGTGGAGTGTCAGAAGATTCACATTGGACGACCATCAAAATGGGATTTCATGCAAACAATTCTGGAGAAGGAATATTGGACACCAGCCCACTGATGAGATTGTGGTGCCCCAAATTCAGGCCAAATGAAGCCCAAATTTTGTATGCATATATAAGAGTTATATAGTAACAAATCATTATGCAGGATCCAGTGCTAATTAGGCTTCCATGGTGGTTATAAAGGCATTTCAATTTAGAGAAAAACTTATGGGCCAGATTCTGAGGCCCATAAAATTATCCCATAAATTTAATAATATATCAAAAACTACATATTATGTTGGTTTTAAATTTTACATAAATATAGGGGACATATGGAGATTCATTTTTTCCTTATATGTGCCACTCGAATTCGGCAAGATAGAAGGTCTTCCAGGTGCCTCTGTTCGGTGAATGCAAGCTGGCTGCAACTTCAGGTCAAGGGTGGAAAAGTCTTCTCTCCCTTAATTTCAACCACCCTAGGCCTACCATACTCGAGTGGGATCCTTTGTACTATTGGTAGATCGATACAAGACTCTTTAAAGTAATATTTAAGTTAGTGGTGGTGGAAGAGGTTTTCATCTTTTGAGCTTCCGTTCATTGTAATGTTATGCTGCAATTTTGTTGTCTCAAGTTTGTCTTTCACATTTAAGTTGTTCAATTCACATTAGTTTCTAAATAAAAGTTCTTATTCTCATCTTATTCATTTTTTCTTAATATCAATTTGATACCTTTGTTTCAAGGTTTGAATTTATTCACACCAAACCTTGTGAAATTATCACACAATAGAGAAGTGATCGTTATTTCATTGTTTTTTTACTTCTCCATTTCCTCCCTCATGAGTCTACTTCCCACTTCCATTGAAACCATTGAATCAATGGAGGTATAACCCACTTATGGGTTGATCCAAGGGAGTATAAAGGTCATGTATTGCATTTTATTTACCACCCCATTAATGTATAATCACTTCTTTTAATTGAGATTTTTATTTGATGATTTTAAAAATTCTTCATCCTTGTTGAATTTTAAGGCCACATACTTCAAGTTATAATACAAAATTTTGCCTTGGAGTTCTCATAAATTTGATCCTCCTACTGTATAGGTGATTTGTATTATGGTGTGTTAGTTTGAAATCAGTAAGTGATGATGTTTTTTGATCTCCTTAAATGAACTCATCTCAAATATAAGAAACTGTAATAATTGAAGAGGGAATACATCCAATCCACCCCAAGTGATAACCAAGGATCAACTCATTATTTTAAATGGAATTCACTTAAGTCTCTTAGAATTCATTTAAAACCATCTTAAATCAAACAAATTTGTCCTCTTCATAGCAAAAAACAATCCATAGAATGCACATGTCTGTAGGTTACTTCTTAGGTCTCTGAGGATTCGATAACCCAAGCTAGACTATAAGGACCATTCTACCTTATTATCTTGGGTAAATTTGAGCACGAATCACATCTAAACAAGTCAAAATTCTATAAACACAATACTAAAACCAAATTATAGAAAAAATTAAACTCCAATATCATCGTAAGCCTCATCTTGGTCCCATGCTCTCCAGCTCCAACAACACTCAAGTACATGATGAAGAAGGGTGCTTTCCCTTTTCTATACCTAAAAAGATATAATCTTTTTGTGTCGAAAAGAATTAAACAAATAAATTTTGAGATGAATCCCAATAGGAAACCACCAAAAGATCTGTTCCTAACTCCCAGTGAATATATACAGAAGGTAATATGAAAAAATGAAGTGATAAACTAGGCAATACTCCGAATTAAACAACCCTTCAGTTTTCAATTACATTCAATTAAATTTAATAGTTATTCAATCAATTGAATAATAACCTTAGGATTGAGCCTAATCTATGTATCCCCTAGTATAAAAATAACAATAGATGTCTCAAAATACCATCTAAACAAACAAGAGTGATCGAGTCCGAGATTGTTGTTTGTCTTGGAAGACTCATCATAATCACACAATCATTCATAATAAAACCTCTATGAAATTTCTCATAGACTAATACCCTCTGGTTTCACATATCATCAAATCAATAAATAACAATAACAACCCTATGAGAAAACTCACACAGTCTAACCCCTTTGGTCTCACATAGCACTAATCAAATACAAACGACCAACCTGGTAGCTCTCACATTCAATACCCCCTTGGTCTTCATTATTATGACCCCATGAATCTCTCACAGTCTATGCCCAGTGGTCCAAAAATTATTTAATAAATATCTTCTAGGTAACTCTCACAATCTAAACCCACTGGTCAATGACCCAAAAAAGATATCATAGTCAATACCTATGGTCAATCATAACAACAATTCATAATTAAAAGACCCTACTTCAAGAATCTCTCATAGTCATTTCCCCTTGGTCATACTTTCATAATGTGAAACAAATGCATTTCATATAAATAACAACTCCATACTAAAAACACTATGCATGGAAAACAAAATAGCCTAACATACTTTCTAGACCCAATGACCATAACCAAAACAAACATGGGAAACACCTTCATAAACAAAGTAGTAAACCTTATGCACAATAAATAACCCTTTCATAATCAATTAAACTATAGCAGTCATTAATCATGGTTAAATTACAAAACAGACAACACCCTAAACAAAGGAATTTACAATTTTTAGCACATATAATCCAAAGACAACCAAAGAAGGGAATAAACCACTTAACTTTATGTTTTATGATGAAAACTCTTGAATGTTGGCCCATGAATTAGCCTAGAATAATGTAGATCTATAAAAAGGTTAAAATCATTCAACCTTTCATAACTCAATAGAGAGGAGAAATAAAGAAGAGAGGATATAGGGGATGTGAGAACTCACTGGTGGGAATCCAACACACCCGACGACGTCTCAATGAAATCTCTATCAGAAGAACAGGAGGATTTCAAAGTTCTCAGCCATACAATTTTCTCCTGTATGAAACACAAGGAGAAGAAAGTATTTCTGGAGATGAGAATCAACCCCAAACTGATTAATAAAATAAGAATAAAAGTACATGGCGTGTTCATTTAATGTACATGTCGTGTATTAGCCTTAACCATCCCCCACTTTAGGTGGTCTATTAAGTCACCCACATGGCCATGTACTCGGCTGTTACACAGATAGTACATGACTACACACAGAAACTAGGTACATGGCGTGTAATAAAAAGTACACGGATGTACACAAAAGTACACAACATGTACTTAGAAAATTTACCCTTTATTCATTTTTCCAAAAAAACAACCCAAAACAAATATCCATACCTAAAATAAAGATCCAAGTTCTCACATAAATACTGTTTTAGCATTTTATATGAATTTAAAGTAATAATATAATACCTAAAAAATATAAAAAATTACCATTATGAATATAATTTAATTATTCACGAAATTAATATTAGTATTTATAAATAAATAGTATTTTCCCTATGTGAACACATAAATTATATTTAAAACTAATAGAGTTTCATTCTGAAACTTTCATTGATTTAAATAATATAAGTCATTTTCATGGAAAAATTCCAATTAAACAAATCAATTTAGAAACTAAGGTGTTATGGGTAAAATTATGTACTTAAAATAACTATTAGTATGAAATTTTATGGACTTTTCACTTATTTTTAATCTAGATTAACCGAAATTTCCATTTACCAAGGTGATATATTTTACCATAATTACAATTCATATTGAAAAAAATAAAAGGTTATAATGACCCAATTTGAAGCTCATGATACTAAATATAGAATCAATTTTATCAAATTCATTTTATAAAAGTGTAATAAATTAATTTTATAATAAGTTCATAAAAACATGAAAAAAACATCTTAAAAAAATACAATTTAAAAATAAAAAACTGGATAAATTCTTATCCTATGCTTATAAAATGTATTTTTTATATGTTTAAAAAATTTAATCAAGTAAATAATATATACATTTCATTAAAATCATTCAACAATAGTGACTAATTTAATTTATTAATATAAAAATACATTTCACGTCTAAAAACAATTTTTCATAAAAAAATTCACTTTTATTTTGAAATAATTATTGTTTTTAACTCTAATAATTAAATAACCAATGAATTAAATTTATAAAATTTTAGACCATATATTTTTCATAATTTAGTTATTACTATTCATACTCTCCAATATAACATATATGAGAAAACGAACCCATAATATTTTAATAGTGTTATGTGGTTTTTCTAAACTCATTGTTGTGGGTAACACAATCTATCGAAGAAATAAAATTATTTAAAGAGAAATATTTAATAAAAATATTAGTGTGTTATATTTGACCCTTCATGACATTAATTTAATCCTCAAATTTCTTCACTCTAATAGAAACATATGAAAATACTTCTGCCTCATCACAACCTCAGTTTCCTATGTAACTTCCTCAAATTGGTGGTTTCAACACAAAACATTGACCAGGTGACTGGTCGTGTTTCATAGAACATCCTCTCTACCATGCAGAATATATATTGGCTATTATTTATAGAAATATATTTCTCTAATATTTTGACCTCTGAGTTTAGTACATGTGAAGGATCAGGTATGTACTTCTCTAGGAGGGATACATGGAACAGATCATGAATTTGAGATAGATTTGATTGATGAAGAAATTGATAATATACAATATTAATACGATCAAAAATTTTAAAAGTTTAGATATATATATTTTATAGATTTCCCTTCTTTAAAAATCTCAGGAACCTCTTCTTAGGAGATATTTATAGGAATACATTGTTTCCAACTTCAAACTCTATATCTTTCCAAAAACTATCAGCATAAATTTTGTGTCAACTCTAAGCTTCTCATATGTGTTGTTGAATGGCTCCAATATTCTCTTCCACTTTCTCTTCTAGATTCTCTCCAAATATTTTATTTCTCTAACTTTATTCCAGTATGAGGGATTTATTCACTTACTACCATATAGGGATTTATAAGGATCCATTTAAATACTAGAGTAAAAGTAATTGTTGTAAAATTATACCAAATAAAGGTGGTGATACCAAAAAACTTTGAAATAGAAAGATAAATATTTCAACATACCTTCAAGAGTTTTAATGGTCCTCTTAGAATGAACATATTCTTGAGGTTGATAATCAGTTTTGAAAATTAAATCTCTATCTAGGGCTTACTGAAGTATTCCCAAAAACTTCATAGTAAATCTCAGACCCTGATAAGATACAATTTATAGTGGTACACCATGAAATATTTTTAGTTCCTTAATGTATTAATAAGTATGTTGATAAATATATAAATATTCTCTGATAGCGATGAAGTGTTCCTACTTCGTAAGGTGATCAATAACAACCCACATAAAATTATTACCTTTTTAAGTTTTGGGGAGTCTGATTAAAAAATCCATTGTGATGTTTTTCCATTTCCATTCTAGTATGGATAATGGTAGTAACGTCCCCTATGAATTATGTCTCTCAACCTTAAATTTTTGAGAAACCAAACACCAAGATACAAACTCTTCAATATCTCTCTTCATTCCATCCCATCATAAATACTCTTTCAATTATTTATACATATTTTTACTTCTTGGATGAAATGAGAATGATGAAATATGATATTAATCCATAAAATCATTCTTAAAAAAGGGTACTGAAGGGGAACAAACATAGTTCATGGACATTATTAGTCCATAACAGTCAAGGTTGAACTCAAGAACATTTCTCACCTTATTTTTTACATCTACATATTTCCTCTCTAACTATTTATTATTTATGAGATAGATAGTTGAACACATATTTTTGAAATATAATATTCCTTACTTTCCTTAAATATTTCAAGATCAATACTTTTCAAGATTATAAATATTGTCTCTTTTGTGATAATCGTCATAGATAATAAAGCATGATCCTTTGAACTTAGAACATTCGACACCTTTTCATATTTACCAGGGTGGTAATGTGTTGAGTAGTATTAATATGTAATTATATAAAACCATATTCCTTGGTTCATGTTCAACTCTTTTTGAGTGAAAATATACTTTAATAATTTCTATCTATATATATGTCACAACTTTCTCTGTATAGATAATTTCTCTAAATCTTCAATGAAACAATTACTACAACTAACTCCAAATCATGATTTTCGTAATGTTTCACATGGACTTTAAATTTTAATAATAAATAATCTATAACTACATCATACTTCATGAGGATGCATATCAATCCCTTCTATGATGCATCACAATAAATTACAAACCCATTTCCATCATAGGTTTGTGTAATAATAGGCATACTGAATAGATTTCTCTTCAATTCTTTAAAACCTTCCTCACATTCATCCATACAAATAAACTTGGACCCCTTATGAGTTAACATGGTTATTGGATTTGATATCCATGAAAAATTCCCCAAAAATCATTGATAATATTCATTTGAACAATGAAAAGTATAGATCTCAGTCATAGTGGTTGGTCTGTGCCAATATTCAACGACTTCTACCTTTGAAGGGTCTACTGATATACCCTCACTAAATATTATATTACCGTTGTAAAAAACTTTAAGAATCCAAAATTAAAAATGGCTAAATATTTCATAAATATTCTCCTTCTATAGGGTCTTTAATATTGTTCTTAAGTGATCGTCAAGATGTTCCTTACGCTTTGAATAAATTAGAATATTCTAAAGACCCTAAACTTAGTATCCTTGAGTATATGGTTATTTTATTACATTTTCATAAGATACAAGGATAAAATCCCTAAGGAATAGCTGGTTTATTAGTATTGGTAAAATAGATAAATAATTTAGATATACATTATAATTGAAAACATAGAATACACAAAGTTTTTTATTTGAGAACGAATAATTTTCCATTATTATATCCCAATATATTGATCATAAAAAACTTCTCAGTATACTTGAAAAAATAAAACATAAGAAAGATGTGAGAAAAAATGATTAGTAAGGGTATGAATATAGTGGAATCTATGAATAAATAAATCATAATTAATATGGAAATCTAAATAACTAAAACATATTCCATTTAATCAATAACCTAATCATAATATGACATGAATAAATAATGATCAAATCATACTGTATACGTAATCACATGATTTTGAAATTATTCTATAGATATTATAACTATGAAAATAATCACATGGACATTAATGAGTAATCTCATAATGAGGGGATGCATAATGTGAGACATCATAACAATACCATCAAGGCCTTATGCTAAGACATTTTACATAAATGGTATGGCCTCTGCCAAAAATCCAAGATTGTTTTTCTCATGAAACATACTGATGAATTGAGGGGATATAAAAGGCCCCACCCATTACCTGTTAAGTCCTATTTATTCTTCATATGAAAAGGGTGAAAAATAATAAACATAAATATTTGTATTGAAAAACTAGTTTAAAAACTGTTAACCATTACCCCAATCAATAAAAATAATCATAAACTATCCATACTAGTATGAATGGTATCAAACTAGTACATCTCCACTCAAATTGAAAAAAACCATCTAGATAAAAAATTAGGGTGGTATCATTAAAATATATCATATTGGATCATAAGTAGAATAAGGTCTATTGTTGTTGATGAATAAAAATCCCACGAAAAGATCCTTTAAAACATATTTTAGGAAAATAACCTTTTTACCTTGTAAATATTTTTTTTAAAAAAATTTCTAAAAATATATTTACAATAATTTTCTTTTAATATAACTATTGAAACATATAATGTAATATTTAAAACATTTGGGGGTCACTATAATAAAACTTTCATATATATATATATCATAAATATTAAAACAAAAATTCCTTCCACATTTTTGGGAAAATCCAAATAGACCTTGTTCAGAAAAAAACATGAACATTAATTTGAAATTGTTTTTATAAAATGTTAAAAATGGGTAAAAATGTCTTTAATAAATCATTTGGATAATGTTTAAATCATTTTTAAAAAACATATTTTAGGTGGAAAATGGATTTTTTATCGAAGAGATAAGTAAATTTGTATTTTTTAAAAACATTTTACCAATCATTTAAAGTACTAATGAGAGGAAAAAATAGTTCTATTAATTGAAAAAGTTTAGAAATAACCATAGGATAAAAAAATCTTGCATTTAAGATAATAATATCAAATAATTCCCCCATGTTAGACTTAAATATAAACAGTCCCGAATAATGATGTTATTGTGAAATAAACCCTCACCACTATAATAACTTTTGATTCATAATCTCCCTGAAAGGAATAAATTCAATTTAACTATGAATACCAAGAATAGAGGTTGTTTCATTGTATAAGAATTCAAAAGGGGTAGTATATACATGACAAAAAGGAATAAGTGATGAATATGGTATATATCTCTCATATATAAAAGTGATACAAGAAACCCTTAGCAATTCTTAATCTTCCTTTATATGTGTCTATAAACCATGTATAATAAATATAAATCTATTATAAATCTATTAAATATCCATGCTCTTATATTTCATACCATATATGATTTACTTACAGTCTTTTATGACCCGTTTGTTAGTAACTCTATATTAAAGCATTATTTCAAGTGATAATTGTTTCATTTTTCATATATATTTTGGTTTGGTAATTTTGGTACTTTAAAAATTATCATGGTTACATAATATCTATAGAATTTAAAACATTATATAAATATCATATATATATATATATATATATACCCTAACTAGGTTAAATACCCTAAGAGGGATGGGTGTGAATCAGGGTATGACAGATTAAAACAACCGTCTCTTTGGATCATGTTTCATTATTAGAAAAAACTCTCTTACCTCTCTTTCCCATTTAACATTATAAACAGAAATTAAAAAATGAAAATGAAACAACATATTTTTCTTGGTTCACCCTTACTAGGATATTTCCAAGAAGTATGAAAAAGGCAATGTGATGATGTACCAAATATACTAAATATCAATGTCCTTACAATGCTCAGAGCTGACTCAATGTCCCTACTAGTTTACAACTATTCACAATTTGAAAGCTCGTTGTTCTCTCTATGAAGTGAAAACACTTCTCCACCAGTATACACTTCTAAAAATAATTTCTGAGTTGATTCACACTTATGTATGTATTCATTCTCTTATTTAATGAATTATATGACACCCAACTTTATTTGAGACTCATACACAATATTTATTCCATTGGACCTTGTAACCTCAACCCTTTTGCAATATCTAGGCACATAACCCTTGTGTGAGATCTTAGATAGAGACCCCTTGTATGAGATCCTGTCATGAGAACCCTTGCGTGAGATCCTACCACTTGACCCTTCTGTGAGATCTTGTTCTGATATTGAGAATCTATTATGTTCTCATGGATCATAAGACTCTGCTCTATTCACATAGACCACAATACTTTTTTTCTCTTGTGAATCATAATACTTAGTTTTTATCATAAGAATCTCACGACTCTATCATAATACCTTTTTCAGGTTATGTGGATCGTGTGATATCAACAGCTCTACCTATGCATGCAAACACCCTACACATAATTCACTTTGCGAGACTTCTTCATGAGATCCTTTTGCGAGACCTTATTCTAATTATTTGAGTCCCAAGAGCCCACTGAGCACAGTTTTTAGTTCAGGTAAAATACATTTTCTTTTGTTCAAACCACTTTATAAAACTTCATAATTTCTTAGGGACAAGTTAGGGGGTATTAATAATCACAAATCCACAACCTTAACTCAACATATTGTGGATATTCATCTGTTACACTACCCTAGAAATCTATATCATTCTCTTTTTGTGATCACTTCTCATGATAACTTATCTCATGTCACATGTTCTTTGCATGATCATCATTATTGTCTTTGAGTGTGTTGCATAATCCTATCACGAGATCCAATGAAAATCATATGGTCAATGAAATTGTCTTCCATCACTTTGTGAGATCCCATCACAAGATCCATTAAAAATAATGTACTTCGCATGATCCCATCATGAGATGTAAAGACAATAATTTTGAAAATACCTTTTTCTTCTAGTGATTTTCATGACCTCATTGTGAGATCAACTAAAGATCATGCAATCACTTGATTTTGAATGACTGCAAGATGCCTCTGTCATTTCCTTTTTTTCATCATGTACTTTCTGTTAACTCATCATGAGATCCTATGACAATCATGATTTTTATTCATGTGATTAAAAAGACCTCTCTATGGGATCCAATGACAATCATGTGGTACTTCGTGAGATATGTTCAAACATTCATGCTCCGTGGGATCAGTTGATACATTCACCCTCTGCGATATTAGTTCAGACATTCACTCTCTATGAGATCAGTTCACAATTTCATGCTCCATGAGATTAATTCATAAATTCATACACCGTGATATTATTTATGTCATTAATGCTCTATGATATTAGTTCATACATTTATTTTCCACGATATAATACTTTTTTCACTTCCACGAGATCAAACATCTCACGCTTCCATGATATCATACATATCACACTTCACTCTTCATTCCTCATTTGGAAAAAAAACCTTTTTCAACAACCTAAAACCTTATCAAAAAACATAATCAACCAAAAAATCAAAACAAGAGGTATTTTTTCCATCAATTTCCCATTTGGGTTTTTTGAAAACTCTTATATTCTTCAAGAACTAACTTATTGACAAGTTATGCACATGCAAAACTATTTTCCTTCAAGATCCCTATGTAGTGATTAAAGGATTCCTTAACACAAAATCTAATCCCACATGAGTCAATACTAACATTAGCAACAAGATTATCATGAAAATTTAATCAATGAATCACTCCATTATCAAACCATCCTATAAAAACCCTCTTGATACCAAAATATAGAACATGCTCAGCCTTTGAGATCACTTCTCAAGTCACTCATATCAACTTCTTGAATCATGAACCCGAAGGAAAATAATTTTAATGATTGTTCTGATTTGATAGAATATTTTTAATATCATCAGATTCAATGCTTCAAATGTTTTTCTTCTCCCTCTATTAGCTTATCCCCTATGTTGATTAAGAAATTTTCTCCCCCTTCTTCAATGAACCCAAAGATCTTTCCTTTATGGTCTGCAATATGGTAAATAACACATAACATTATATAGGGAAAAAATCATACCTCAGTCAAAGGGGGAGCCATGACTACACTTTTTAAGTATGTAGAGTCGATTACACTCTAAGATCTAATCAATACTGTTCAAATTCTTATTTGGGTAAGGCCTTCATCAGAATATATTAAACCTATAGTCCTTTAGGCACATACTCCAACTTCAAAAGTCCATGATCTGCCTTATCCTTGATAAAATGATAATTTATTTCAGCATTCATTATCTGTGAGTGATGGAATGTAATTTTTCTAAGATTTATGAGACTTGAATTATCACAATGAATACCGATCTGATACTTCACTTAAACTCCCATATCATCAATCTTCTACATCATCCACAATAATTTCATGAAATCTTATATAGGTGCAATATATTCAGCATATGATTTTCTCAATGATATAAAATGTTATTTTTTCCTATCCATTAAATACATAGTACTATAAGATAGAATGTAGCAACTGATTTAGACTTTTGATCATCTAGTGAACCAGAGGAACATGTATCTATAAATCCCAATAAATCTTATTGAGATTTTTAATTGTATAGTAAAATAAAATCCCTCATACGCTTGATAAAAAAAATGTTTCTTTTCAGTATAACTAAGTGGGTTTACCTGGGATTTCCTTGATACCATGCTGCCTAGAATATTGAAAAAAAATATTGGATCATGTTGTTGTTAAGTATAACAGGCGAGCTATCATGACCCAACCCAATTGGGATTGAACCACAACTACCCCAATACCCCGTCCATAGTCTAAGGGTTGGAGACAAGTGATGAAAGGAATATCTAAAGTGGGAGTCCTTTTCTTAATTAACCTATAGGAACACCCCTGGCAATCTCAATTTATAAGGTAATATGAATAATAATAAAACAGTGCAATATCTACAGAATAACCATGAATGAAAAAACTCCAGGGTGTACAAGAGTATGATAAAGAAAACTAAAATGTAAAGGGGAAATATATACAGACAACTATAATGATGTCCCATACTTACAAAACTGGAAAATTAAAATGCATAGAGATCCCAACTCTTGATCTCTAAGCTCTGACCACCATACGCATTCCAATGCACTAGGCATCCTTATTCTCCTCTATAGTCACTGCTGACCCATTCATTATATGAATAGGAACATGACACATGTGTAAAAATCCCATAAAGGGGTAAGTATATACATACCCAGTAGAACACCTAAACGTTGAAGGGGGAGAAGTAAGAGAAATAGTATGAATATACAGTAGACAGGTCAACCCAAAGTAAGAGAGTACAAAATCCTGTAACATGGATACAAATATATATATATATATATATATATAGACACACACACACATATACTCATACCAAATAAAACAAAATTATAGAGAAGTGGGATCTCTATCTTATAACCCAGCCAATGAAAATAGTTCCAATAGTTCCAAGAGTCTATTGTTGTTTCCCAACATCTTGAATGTCTTTCCAAAGAAGAAACAATGTGGATGCCTCACATATCTCCATTGTGGCACAAAATAAAGGGGAAAAATATCCAATAAGAATGCCTTTTATCTAATCCTTCAGGGTGGGTGGGGGGTTCCACTCAATATAAGGAGGAATGACACCCCATCTAATAGGGTGGTATAACTCGATGGGTAGACCAACCAATCCTTAGTGTGTCAGTGGGGTTCTACTCAGTAGATAGAGGACCCACACTCTAATTACATATTGATGTAACCACTCATTAGATAGAGGAAATGCACACTAATTCCCTTGGGGTACCACTCATTAGATAGAGGGCCCACACCCGAATTCCATAGGGGGTACCACTCAATAGATAGAGGAATCACACCCTAATGGCATGGGGGGACCACTTAGTAGATAGAGGAACCATACCCAAATTCTATAGGAGGGGGGTACAACTTAGTAGATATAGGAACCACACCCTAATTCCATAGGGGGTACCACTTAGTTGATAGTTTAGAGAGGACCCATGGCCAACCCAATGGTGAGTGCCACTCAGATCCCTATAATGATCCTTCAAGATCACTGCCATTGTCGAGCATCACATAAATAAGTTTCACACTTTCAATATATCAAATCATATCTTGAAATACACAATAGAGGCCATAATAGTTCTATATATGATAAAAACTCATGATAGGCTACTCATGGTCAAAAATCTAAGTCCAAATGAAGAAGATACATGATGTTGAAGTTTCCTCAAAAGGAAGATAGGGGAACACAAACTTGCAAGGGACCCACATAGTGTGTGGTCCCACTCCACTACCTAGATATTTATTTATCAATACATGTATCAATAGTCTTGTAGCACTACATAGTGTGTTAGTGGACTTCATGGCATGCCTCAGCCACCTGAGGTCCTTCCCATGCTATTGGTCATGTTCATGTAAAGTTTCTCATGTCCATGTAATTTGGCACATGATGTGTTCCAAGACATTTTCATACCCATGTACTATCTTAGAACACACCAGGTCAGTAGAACAAGGGTCACATGGAATGTGGGGTCCCACATGGCATGTGATACTTTTATCACCTGGAACACTAAACACTAAAGCCAAGGGGTCACATGACGTGTGTTCTTCTGAACTACATGACCTGTAGTCAAGATATTTATTGAAAGTTATATCCTTGCTCTATAATTTTAGATCCAACTAATCCATTATGAATCTCACCTACAGTCACCTTAAATTGGTGGATCTCACCTCCGTTCATCGTTTCCGGCCATCCTGTGGATAAAAATAGATTATGGTATCATCTGGGTATTCATCGTACATTCTACATACCTCACATGGTTCCCGTGCCACTCTGTTCTCTAGTTTAAATCCTAGATTTATGAAACAACCATCTATATCCCTTGATTCATCCTAAAATCCATATTTTAATTCCAATACATTCGTTTCATGTGAAGCTATCATGAATCTTGGGGGTCCTATCAGGATCGGTCCCACCCGACAATGTCGAATCATGACCCTGTGGTCCAACGATGACTGACATGAATAAATATTAGGATAAATGAATCAATGAAAAGGTTTTAGAATCATCGGAAACATATTCCTATCTAATAATCATATAAGAGTATATCTAGGTTGAGAAAAACTAAATAATCAATTAAAATTCAATACACGGAGTACTGTAGAGGCGAAAAGGCACTGTAGCGGCAGTAGCGTAATGTAGCGGCGACAGGGTACTGTAGCAGCGGCGGATACTGTGCAGTACTATAACAGGCAGAGAACTATAGCAATACTATTATAAGAAAGGACCTTGGGCCAAAAAATTTGGGCCTACAGGCCATTTAATGGGATAAATGCCCATGGGGCCTACGAGCTATGTAATGGGTCTCCCTCTACCTAGTTAAAATAGGTCTTTTCTTTTCTTTAAATAATAAATGAGGCTTCAGCCCCAACCTTAAAAAAATCATTACACAGGCACATGAAATGGCTAGTAGTTGACATAGATAAAGAAATAATGTGACCATGCACAATTAGTTTAATAAATAAGGTAAGAATCCACAAATTTATTAACCCAACCTCACTTTGGATCTTTCTTTGATAAAGAAGGTTCTCACCAATGAAGAAGAGGGGTCGTTGTGATTGGTGTGCCTCAGTCTACTCGGATTTGGACTCTTTTCATCATCTGATTTTGATCTGCTAATAAGAGTGTGGAAGAATTCCTATCAATGATCCCAGGGTTATTTGGATATTCTTGGTGATAATTTCACAATAAAATATTTAAATTGTAAAGAATTATTTTAATTTAATTATTTATTTAACTAAACAAACCCTCCCATGATTGTTTTTATCTAAACATCTCATGCCGACCTATTTTAATTTTTGCCTATGGTAAAACTCACATTTCAGATTCAATTGTGGTATCAAATTTTTCATCTGGGGTTTAGATTAATAGTTACACCATTTTATTTAATAAATTTTGTGTGCGTAATAAAAAAATTATTTAATATTTTTATACATTTAATTATGGGAACACTCTTAGGATTGCATTCAATATCAGTGCCTGTATCTAAAAATGTATCTATAAATATTACGAAGTCTTATAAGAAAAAAGGTCTCTAAATTATTCATAAATTCATGTTTTTCATCACCAAATAGAAAAAACTAAACAAAAATATTAGGATATTGATCCTGTATCTAGCTCTTCTACTCCTAGAATCTCTCCTACATGTTTGTGTGTTATCAAAAAACACAAACATGGGGAATGTTCCATACACACATGGTCCTCTCCCATTGATTCTAAATCACCACCATGTGCTCTGCAAAAATTTACAAATCCTCAATGTCTATCTCTCTCCATTCAATAATGGTCATGTAGTCATGCACCGATCTCCTTAGTTGATACACATGGAAAACATCGTGCACCCAATCCAACTGTGGGGGTAGGGAAAGGTGGTATGAAACATGTCCCACCCTCTAAAAGATCTCTAATGGTCTGATGAACCACATGGATACCTTTTCCCCCATTTGAATCCCCACAATTCTCTTCCTGGGGATATTTTTATAAAAACATGGTCTCCCTTCTCAAACTCTAAGGGCCTACGATGTCAATCTGGGTAAGATTTTTGCCTAATCTAGGATATCCTCATCCACTCAATGATTACCTAGACCTTCATCATCATCACCTACACCATATCTAGTACCACATGAGATGCATTTTCAATCTCTGTTTGGAACAAGGGTGACCTGCAGGGTCTCCTATAAAAAACCTCTAAAGGTGTCATGACAATAGTAGAGTGGTAGATATTGTTGTATGTAAACTCTACCAAGGGAAAGTGATCCTCTTGGCTCAGGGAAAACTCTAACATGAAATCCCTTAGCATATCCTCCAACACTTGGACAGTGTGCTTGGTCTGCCCATTTTTCTGGAGGTGAAAGGCTGTACTCATCCGAATTTGGGTCTTGAATTCCTCATACAGGCCTCTCCACAACCGTTACATGAACCACACACCAAGATCAGAGACAATATTTGAGGGAACCCCATGAAGGAAAAAAATTACCTATATGTATAACTTATTCAAACTCTCCATCAAAATATTCTCCCAGGTAGCAAGGAAGTGTGTCAACTTCATGAGTTGGTCTACTATCACCCAGATGGTGTCGTGGCCCATCAATGTTTGAATAAGACCAATCATGAAGTCTGTAGATACTCCATCCCATTTAAACTCTGGTATCTTAAGGGTTTTTTGGAACCTAGTGCTTAACCTTTATTTATTCACATGTGAGACACCGAGAGACAAACTCTGGCACACTCCATCTCATGTTGGGCCACAAAAACTGCCACTAAAGGAATCTATAAATCTTCCCCACACCGTGATGTACATCTAAGAGAGAAGTGTGGAACTACTCATTACCTCCTCCCACATCATGATTGGGACCACCTTCCATCCCTAGAAAATGATGAAGTGATTCCCTCCTTCCAAAAATCTATCAGGTGAATATTTTGAGGATATATGGTCACACATTACCACATAGTCAATGTCTCCCAAATGGGAATCTCCCAAACACTATAGGAGAGAAGGAGTCAAAACCATCAATTGAAGAAAAGATGAACCCTCCTGATAATATAGGGTATACTTCATGGAAGGCAACTATTCAGAATTATACCGCACCAAATGAGCCTAGGACTTCCTACTATGGTAATCTACTACAACATTGGCCTTCCCTAGATTATAGACTATCTCGAAGTCATAGTCCTACTAGAAATCCAATCGACACTGCTATCTCAAGTTCAAGTCTCATTGCACGAAGACATAACTGAGGCTCTGATGGTTTTAGTAAACCACAAAGTGATTTCCCAGAAGATAGTAACTCCACATCCTTAGAGAAAAGACTACCACTTACAATTCTAGTTCAAGAGTCTTGTAGTTCTTCTTGTGGCATATCAACTACCTTGAACCATATTCTATAACTGCCTACCTATGCATCCACACACAACCAAGACAAGATCTTTAGGCATGATAATAAACTAATAACTCCTCACCGTCCTCTAGTAGTATCAAAAAAGGAACACTCATCAACCTCATCCTTAACCCCTCAAAGGCCATTTGGAACTACTCAGACAAAGTAAGTAGTTTTCTTCTATACATTAGGGTTGTCAGAATGTCTATAATCTTAGAGAATGTTTCCAAAAAATCAAGTAGTACCTGACCAATCAAAAAAATTACACACTTTTGACATGCTCTTAGGTGGATCCTAATAAATCACTGCATCGAACTCCGATGGTTCCACAGATAAACCATGGTCAAAAATAAAATGATATAGAATTTGAACCTCATGAATCTAGAACTTGAACATAGACAGATTTACCTAAATCTAGTGGAAATGAAGAAAATATATGACCATTATCATGTTCTCTTCATGCTTCTCCTTTGACGCAGATTATATGAGTACATTGTCAATGAAGAAAACAAAAAACAAGTCCAAGTACGGTTGGAATATCTAGTTCATCAAGGACATAAACTCGCCAGGGGAATTCGTCACACTAAAGGTCATCACCAAGAACTCATAGTGTCTATAGAAGCAAAATAATTATATATTTGGAATAAAAACCTTGAAAACTCTTTACTAGTGGTTTCCAAACCTGAGATCGATATTCAAGAACCAATTCACACCTCAAAACTGATCAATGAGGTCATCAATCCTTGAGAAGGGGGACTTTTTATTTATATTGTCCTGGTTCATGGGATGATAATTCATGCCAATATACAAGATCTCATCCTCCATTTTCACAAAAAAACACCATAACTACCTTGTGGGACATACTGCGCATGATAAAACCTTTCTCTCAAAGGTCCTACAATAGTTCCTACAGCTCCTAGAGCTTATTATGGGACATCTGATAAGCTACAGAAGATATCAAGTAGTCCCAGGATTCAAGTTGATAACAAAATATATCTATCACCTCAAAGGTATTTATGGAACATACTCCTAGAAGACTTCCATAAATCCTCTATGATTCCAAGATCGAGAATGCCCGAAGAGCCTACTGCACCAAGGGATACACTCACCAATTGATGGGTTAGGGGATCCACCCTCCTAACTACAGAACATAATCATCCTGACATAACATATCTATCACTTATAAATTAGATTCTCATCCCATCAGTGAGAAGGAATGTAACTCATCTATGGTGAAATTCAACCTGACCACGTACCATGGAAAACTAATCCATATTGAAGATGAAGTTATAGGGTTCTATCATCATGACCAAAAGATCCCATATGAACCTCTCTCCACTAAGAGATATCTCAGACTAATAGAAAATAGAAAGATAAATAACATGTCTACCCATAGTGGCCTCAATACAAAGCTACTAGGCTAGTGCCGCAACTGGGAGCTCCAGCTATCACACTAGAAGTATAGAGATGAAGTAATGAATCTCACATATATCTACTAATATTAAAAAAGAGTATAATTAATACATATCATACCTCTAATCATATTGCGGGACACTGTGTCATAAGCTTCCATTGTTTATAGCTATCTATGGCCTTGAATTCTTGCTCCTTAAGCATGACATGTGTGATGTACCAAACCAAAGATCTACTCAAAGGTGCCCCAAGACTAGTTGGACACATGGCCTCAAGCACATCTCCAAAAACTTTAGAGTATTCAAAATAGGAAAAAAGTCCTAGGATGTGTCTAGGGGGAGACTATCCCTTCATTACTAGAGTGAATCACATTAGATAAATATAATAACATTTAAATAGCGGAAGTAGTAAGACAAATAGACCATGAAAAAAAGATGACACTGTCAAAATTGGACTAGTAACCCATCATTGTGGAAGAAGAAAAAAATAACAAACAACTGAAGAAACTAATAATAATACTCAAAATAATATGATAATGTATGTTATGTGTCTAAAACACTAGAAACCAGGTATAAATTGTAGTAGGATATACATTCTATACAAAAGAAGAGAAAAAAGAAAAAAATTATCCAAGCATTCCAAGATCAAGCTCAGTCATCTACTACCAAGCTCCATCCTAATTCAAGCAAGAAATATCAGATGTCCAAGGTGGTATGCTTCCCTTTTTCAACACCTGCATTCATGTAATATTCCCAAGTATCGATGGAGGCATAGATAGGGTGTGAGATAAATCTCAGTAGGCCACCACCAATGATATATATAACACCAAATCTATGTAATATAAACTAAAATAGTGTGCATGAATGAATATATAAAAGTAAAGTATAACAATAATGTAAATACCCATTACCTTATTCATCCTTAGCTGGTGTCCAAACATGTAACCATTTCATTTATTAATTATTTTCCAGTTTATATAGTAAGTCGCGTGAGGTATAACTAGTAGTGATATTGTCCTAATAATAATAAATGATCCAAGTTATAACAAGGAATCCTATAATGATGATAAAAGTAAAGAGGGTCCAAGGTAATAACCAAGACATCATTTACCTCAGGGGTTGAGCCAACTGAGTAATAATCTATTGCCTAGATAAAGGGTTATTCATGTAATGAAAGGAGAATCCCCCACACTATTCCACTATAACATGATTCTAACAGAGTCTCAGGAATCCATCCATGCTAAAAAGGGATAAGATATGACTAGGCCTAGTGGGTGTATCAATGGTGACTAATTTCTACAAATATCATGGTAGATCCAAATAGAGTATCCAATTCATCCTATAATGATAATGGAGGGGTCCTACAATGTCATACTGAGCATCCACTAGTAGGAAAATATTGGGTTCGAAGGTTGGTATCATCCTAGGAAACCGACATCCTTGAATCAGAATGGTATCCATGAGTGCTCAAGAAATTCCCTGGGAGAAAGATGGGTGAGTAAAAAAATTTATTAAGGGATTTTTCTTATTTTCACCCAAAAATAGATATGTATGGTTTGGATGCATTTTTGGACAAACTGTGCGCTAACCATGAAACACTCACTACCTCAACAGAGGAACCACATGGTTAGGAAACACAATCTGACAATATTTGCGCCAACCATTCAATTTTCCTATGATAAAAAATAAAAAGTTTTGTCATGACTGTATGACCCATGGAACTTGGTTAGGGAAAACCGTGTGCCTTGCTTCACCCCACTACCTAGCCCCACACAGTTTGGAGAGAATGTGTAGGCTTAGTCAGATAGTTTTTAATAACCATGAGGCCTAGTGATTTTCTCCACTGGCTAGGGTTCCAAGCTCTAAAAAATGACCTCAAACCCACTGAAACCTTTCCAATATCATAGTGAATCCTATTATGTCCAACATAAAGAATTAAACCAAATTTAAAATGGTCCATACATAAGATAAAAAAAACCAGGTTCTTACAATGTGGGTCACCTGGTGATTGTGGTAGAAAGATCTCATAACATTTCCCACCACTGGAATATCCTCCTCCTGGAGCTCCACCTGATCCTATGCTAGCTCTTTCTTTATGGAGGCTTCTCTACCCTAACTTGAGAGATACCTAATCTTGGTGATACTTCTACCATGGTGGTCCATAAACTATTTTATTGCCCTCCTCATCACGTCGGGTCGAGAAATCATGCACCATGTGAACACACAAGTTACATGAAAAACACATACCCTCTATGAACTGGAATGATCTTCTATTTTATCCCTATGCCACAAGGCCACGTGCCTGAGTCTAATCATGGGAAGGTATCCTGTGCTCAGATCCTAGCGATTAGCATCTTCTACCTGTGATTGATGAATCAACCCTGTAATTCCCAGTTCCAACTCCAACTCTCTAGCATCCCTATAATAGGATGATCTTTTCACTAGCGTCCGCTCCAACACCATAATGTATGTAGATATTCACATGGGTACTAAACCAGAACAAATGTCTCTATGGATACCCTAATCAAAATTTTATGCTTGAATGTATACATCCTAGATCATTTCAAGGGAGTAATACATAAGCTCTATGAACCTCAAAGTGTACTCATCCACTATCATCCATCCTTATTACAACTCCAAATCCTCCTAAATATGAACTGAGCACAAAAAAGGGGAATTACTCCTTTCAGAACAACATTTGGAAGTCAGGAGACAGTAATGTCAACTCATAGTGCATCTGCATAACAAGATTCCACCAATTCCTAGCTTCTCTATTGAAAAGGCTAGCTACCAACATAACCACATGATCCATCGGTACCCAGATAAGCCTAAAAACAGAGACCACTGACTATATCCAATCACCCTCCACCTATGGAATTGGATCTCCTTGGAACCTCAAAGAAATATGGTGTTGGAACTTATGGAGGGTGCTAAGTCTATGCACATCCTTAGTCCGGTTGGTTGGTATGATCTATTGATCAATAGGTGGGAGTGATTCTACCTATCCACCTGGAGGAAGGACATTGTAGGATGGACCCTGAACTGAGGCCTCATCACTCATAGAATCATTGTTTTGATTTAGTACCAGTAACTTGAATGGCTATCGTCATGGAGGTATCCTGAAAATTTGATCAAGACGTACCATGTACAGATAAGCATATATATATATATATATATATATATATATATACAATGGAGAGATTACCCAAGAAGGTAAATCAAAAGACTCAATATGATGCTTGTACCATTGATCCCTGTAACCAATGTCTTGGTATGCCAAGTCAACAAGTAGGAATTCAATGTACTAGTGAATAGATATATTAGCTGCGACACCAACACTAGATTTCCTAGCCTAAATTCCACACATGAAACACTTTGAAACTGTTTCCCTAAATCCCAACCAAATACTCTTATTTAGAATATTCCAAACATTATCTCATGGATCAAACCTACTTTGATACCAATATGTCATGAAATAACCCAATGGAGATCAATTAAGAACTACCCCAATACCGCCTCCCTATGGTAGGGGCTGTTTACATGCATCAAAAGGGATATCTAACATGAGAGGTCTTTTCTTATTGTACCTGTACAAAAATACATGACCGTCTCAATGTAGATGGGTAGAGGAATGATAATAAAAAGATACAATATATAGTCAATAACCATGCATGAAAAAAATATCTAGGGTGTACAAGAGTATGATAGTGTAAACTGAAATGTAAAGGGGAAAATACATGCCCAACCAGAATGATGTCCCATCCAGACAAAACTAGTAAAGTAAAATGTTGAGAGATAAAACCTCATGATCTCCAATCTTTGACCAAAATACCCAGTTCAATACACTAGGTATCCCTATGCTCTTCTATAGTCCCCACCGACCTATTCGTTGTCTATATAATACATGAAATGTGGAGACAAATCCCATGCATTGTGAGTATATAAATACCCAGTAGGATTCCTCAAAAGCATTAAGGGGGAGCAATAAGAGACACGATAGGAATAGACAATAGAAAGCTAAACTCAATGTAATAGAGTAAAAAATCTAGAAACATGGATTTATATATATATATATATATATTTGTGTGTGTGTGTGCTCAATCTAAATAAACCTAAAAGAGAGAGAAGGGGGATCTCAATATCACAACCCATCACAGGAAAATAGTTTCGAAATTTCCAAGAGTCCATCAACGATAGCCATCATCTCACGTGTTTTTACAAAGAAGAAACCATGTGGAGGGTTCGTGCCTACCCACTGTGCCACACAATCGAGGGGGAAAATATCCAAGAAGAATAATCATGCCCTAATTTGTCAGGGGGTACCACTCATTGTAATGAGGACCTGAGCCCTATTTGATAGGGGTTAATACTCTATGGGTAAAGGACCTACACCCTAGGGCATCAGGGGGTTCCACTCAAAAGATAGAGGACCCAAAACCTAATGACATTGGGGGGAGGGGGGTAAACTCAGTAAATTGAGGAGCCTTACCCAAATTCCATACGGTAAGGGGTACCACTCCATAGATGTAGGACTCATACTCTAATTCCAAAGGGGTTCCACTTAGTATATTAGAGGACTCAAACCATAATTCTACATGGGGGTACCACTCAATAGATAGTGGGGAGATGACCCATGCCTAGCCTAGCTGGTGGGTGACACTATGATCCCTATGATGATTCTGGTTGATGGTAGCCTTCGTTGAGCATCACCTAAATATGTTTCATGACCGAAAAATCTCACATAATATCTTGAAATCCATTATAGATAGAATCATCGTGTTCTATGTGGAAAAATAATCAAGATACGCTACTCGCAGGAAAAAATCAGAGTCTAAATGAATATATGAGTGGTTGATGTTTCCTCAAAAGGTAAGTAGGGGCGAACTACATGCAAGGGCCTCACACAACATGTGGTCCTACTCTGTTTGATTGCCTTTTCCCTACCTGTACATGGCTCCTTGAACGTGTATCACTACACGACATGTAGGAAGACTACATGGTGTACCTTAACCACTAGGGATCCTTCCCATGCAGTTGGAAATGTTCGGTAAAGGTACTTATTTCTTTTTAATTTGGCACATGGAAAATGCCTAGCCATGCCCGTACCCATGTAATCCCAGAGTATATGTTGGGACTCCATCATAAGGCTTACACAACTTGTGGGTTTCCCACATGATGTATGATACTTTTCTCACCTGAAACCCTAGTTGCCACAACTAAGGGGTTATAGGGTCTTTTTTTCTTCTGAACTACATGGTGTGTAGTTAGGATTTTTCCAGAAAGATATATCCATGATTTGGCCCTTCAGATCCAGATCCTCCACTACATATATCACCTCCATCCACCCAAAATCAGTGGATCTTACCTCTGTTTGTCATTTCTAGCCATCTCGTGAGAAGAAATTGATTCTATCATCTCACGGTGGTTCACCATACATAATGCACACCTCAAACAATTCTCATGCTGCAATATTCTTCAAATTAGATCTCGGATCTATGAAATAACCATTTTTATCACATGGCTTATCCCCAAATTCATCCTCGATCACCAATCCCTTCATCGCATGAGAAACTATCACAAATATGGGGGGTCTGATCAGGCTTGGATCTACCTGGAAATGTTAAATCGTGACCTCCTCATACAATAATGACTAAAGAGAATAAATAATTGGATAAATTCATAAAATTGTTGTTTTATCAATCGTTTGATAAGTGTTATTATCCAATGAACACCTACAGGGATATCCAAGGGGATAAAAATGGAATAATTAAGTAAAATGAATTTCAAAAGTGCATGAAATGTCTATAAGTTGATAAAAATCAAGAAACTCAATGACCATGCTCAAACAATTTAATCAATAGGGGAATAATTCATAAATTTAAAAGTATTACATGGTTTTGGAACATTATTTGATGAATAACCTGCTAAAAAAATGAGGAATAGGATTCGTTGCGATCACTAAATCTTGATCTACAAACATCTGTAGTATCGTAATCATCTGATTTCGATCCTCGAACAAATGGGTTGAAGAACGCCTCTCAATGATCCCAGAGTTAGGTAGTAAACCTGAAAAATCCTACCAAAATAGAGTACTTAAATGTAAATAGGATTAGGTTAATTTAATTAAATAAATAAATTTAATTATTTATTTAACTAAACACACCTTCCCATGATTGCTTTTATCCGGATGTCTCATGCCGACCAATTTTAGGTCTCACCTAGATAAACCTCATGTTCCAGATTCAACCGTGCTTTGAAATTTTTGATACAGTATTCCATTTTAGAGTTATCTTATTTTATTTAAGAAACGGTGTGCATTTAATATAAAATAATTTTAACATTTTTGTAAAATAAATTTCTGGCACACTAGCCCTCAGAATCACACATAGTCTCAGCACCTGGATCATTAAATATATATAAAAATATTACATTGTCTTAAAATTTAAAAATAAAGTCTCTACATTTCCAATTATTTGTCTATATTTAGTGACATTGACTACATTACCTTCGTCATCCATTGAAAATTTAATCTGTGTATCGACCAGAGTTTTCATTCTTTTGAATTTCCCATCCAAAATATTCACAAAACCTCCTTGACATATTTTTACTGAGAAATAAATTTCCCATGTCTTATTTGAGTTACCTATAAACCATGGAAATTTTTTATCTCACCAATCATTAACATTTAAAAATTGTATTCCATTAATGCTAAAAACTGTTTTTATAGAACTTAATTTGATCCACCAAAGATTATTTCATAGACATATACTAGCACCATCATCCATTTATTACCCTAATTATTGACATAGAGATTATAATAAACTCCATGATGCTGAAAAGTGATCTTGTTTAAATACTGAACAAGTCATGAATACCATGCTCCTGGTGTCTGTGTCAACCCATATAAAGCATTCTTTACTCGATTTTTTTTCTTATCTTCATGAATAATAAAACCATCTAGATGTTCAACATATACTTATTATCATATAACCTTATTTATAAATGATGACTTGATATCCATTTGAAAAAATTTGATTTTCCTTTGTACTACTATATCCAAGAATAATATAATTGTCTATAGCCTTGAAACTGGTGACAATATTCCATCAATATCAATACCCTTTATTTGGGAGTATCCCTTGCATACCATTCATGGTTTTTTTATTATTTTTTTCCATATACATTCATATTGTTATGTAAAACCCATTTGGTCCCAATAAAATTCTTACCTATTGGCCTAAAAACAATCTCTCATGACTGATTATTTTCTATTTGTTCAAGTTCTTTGTTAATTTCTTAAACACAAATCTAATCTCTTTAATCTTCTTCTAAATTTTTTTTCAAAAACTATGATAAGAAGGATTATTGTTATAGAGTCTTTATATTTATCATATGAACTAGATCTATATGATCCCTAATAATATTCTACCTATCAATTTTGGACCATCTCTTTGGATTCTTTACAAGTTCACTATGCTCATCATCTGAATATGATTCTGATTCTACCTCATGAACTTGCACTCCCCTATAGTTCCTCACCACTTTCAGCACTGTACAATTGAGACTCTTCTTCTATTTATTTAATATTATACTCATTTTAGACCACAAAAACATCATTTCTCATTATGATTTTTCCTAGTTTATTATTTAAGGATTTATATGATTTTCATTTTCCTAAATAACATATAAATATATCTTCATCTCCAATTGATTCAAACTTATAGTATTTCTCCTTTTTGAGAATAAAATAATTTCTTTGGAAGACTTGAAAGTATTTAAATGTTGGATTCTTTGTATACCACAATATGTATGAAGTCTTTTCTTCCTTTGGAGATAATAAATCTCTATTGTAACTGTAAAATGATGTCAACACAACTTCTTTCCAATATTTCATTGGAAGGTCTTTCTTGATAAGCATCATTCTATACATTTTGTTGATAATAAAATTTATTATCTTAAATAATCTAGTCTGCTATATAGTTCTTACTTTTGAAACTTAGATCAATATCTAATGATTCTTGAGAAAATCCTCCTCTTGATTTTTTTTGAACTTTGTCCCATTATCTGTTTCAAACTACCCAATTTTTTTATCTAGAATTATTTTTACTTTCCTTCGATAATGTGTTATGAAATTAAACTCTTCAAACTTAGGGGTGATTATCATAGGATCATAATCATTCGAGTGATGCTTTTCAACAAGGTAAGATTACTTGAAATATGTATAAGGAAAAAGATCAAAATACACTTATGTCATAACTAATTTTATTCATCCTTAGATTGGAAACAAATATCTTCTTATCCACTCACAAGGTACAGATTCCCTTTCGTGAACTTTCTTTGAAAAAAAACTAATCCATATTTTCCCTTAATGATGCATAATTTTTTTAAATGTTATAGCATGCCCTGAGTCACACAATTGAATTACACTTTGTAAGTTGTGATTGTGACCTCAATAAGCAAGACATCTGCACTTCTCATATCTTTACCCACCAAAACTTGGATTCTCCTCACTAAATAATATTTAGACCTTCATTATTTCCTAATATTACGACACCATCCTTTTTGTAACAAATTCATGTCACCAAAAATATTATTTCTTATCATATGTGAGGTGAATCCACTATCAATGATTCATGTTACATTTTTATCTAATGATTTGAAAGAAATTTCTATAACACTGTATGTTCATCTCTTTTCTTTCTGATCCATTAATTTGGTTTTATACTTAATATTAACAGATATTCTCGGTCCTCAGATTATGATGGTTCAACTTAATCTTAAAGTTATTCAAATTAATTTTTATTTTTTATCTCGTTCGATGTCTCTTGAACTGCTACATGAAATTGCTTTTTTTTCCTTCAGTTCATTCCTCCTTATTTTCAATAAGAAATATCTATCCATGTTACTGAATCCTCCATAATAAAAATTGTTACCATTAGAATAATTCTGGGAATATTGAACTCTATTTGGAGGCCTTTATTTCTCTTGATCCCTTTGGTACATCTTGACTATAGAACATACATTTTCAGAATGTCCCAAATTTCCATAGCAATAACACCAAATACAAGGTGTATTCATATGCATCATTTATTCACCACAGATTTTCCCTTGAGTTCTTTGAATCTTATTATTCTAATTAATAAAAAAATAAATATTTATCCTGGGAGTGGGATCTTGTGGTATCACAATATCCATTACCAATTTCTATTTATGGTCAACTCCCATACTAGAAGTTTCACTTTGATGTGACAACTTCTTCTCCAAACATTCCTCTGGCTATTTCTCTGGACCTCTAAATTGTAATTTCACTTTTTCTATTTCCTATGAATCCTTATATACTAAAATCATATTAGGAATCAAGATTTTCTCTAGTTAATTCACTGTTTTTTGTAAGATAACATATTCCTTCCCAAGTTATTCAATTTATTTGACTTGATCTTTTGATTTTATAGTCATACTATTGAAAATCTTGTTCAATTATTTAGACTTGAGTTTTAACTCAATGACTTTATATACGTTATATGGATTTTTAGATCTGAAATTTTCAATTTCCACATTCATCTCATAATTCTATCCTTCCTAATACTTCATATAGAGTTTGGAATCACAAACAACCTTATTATATTTCTTTGTTTTGGCCCTCTAAATATATATATCTTAAATACTGTCTTCTAGTTCAATATGAGGTAAAATCTTCCTCCAACTTCTCCTTCATCATCATCAATTTATCCCCTTGTTTGGGACTAACCTACAAATTCCATAAAAATATATTCTTTATGATCCTTGTATTCATCAATATTTTCTACCTTAGAATTATCTAAATGATAATTTTCTTATGAAATTAGATTCTTTTTTTTCTAAATAAATTTCCATTATTATTATTTTTCCATACACACTAGCTAAACCATCATTTTTGGTAGTTTAATCATCATCCTCATTATCATTTTTAAACATTTTTTAAATTTTTTTGCAAGATGTATGACTTTTCCACAATGAAGTCATTCAAGATAAATTTTCCATTTAAAATTTTCCTTTCCCCCTTTGAATATTCAAAGAAAGTAATGACATAACATCTTTCACAACATCTTTTTCCTGACTATCTTTGAGAGAGATCTTATTCATGGCCTTGGATACCACTTCTTTAGACTTTCATTTTTCCACAAATTCATTATCAAAATTTATCATCTCATAAGTGAAAAGAGTAATGTGTAAGATATCTAATGTCACCTCCTTTGGATATTATCCTCTAGTACGTGTTATTTATAATTTAACCGAGGTGGAATTAATCTCAATATTCACTTCATGATAATTACATATTCGAGAATTTACCTAAGACCAAACTTTTATTCCAAAATAACATTCACCTTTTATAAAATGCATCTATAGTCTCACTAGGATTCATTATTACGTCCTTATATTTATTTCAAATAAATTTTAGTTTAGCTTCTCAAAATTTTGAATCACCTTCATAGATATTTATAATATTTTCCCACATTTCATTTGAGGAATTACATGACATCACCTTTGTGTATATTGGGTTGGATAAATATCCACCTAAAGCATTGATTCCTTTAGCATCGATGTGATGCATCTGATTCTTCCATAGCTGAAAATTATTGCCATCTAAGTTCATAATTCCTTCATGATCGAAAACTTCGATTGATTCATTTTGGAGAGAAAATCTAACTTTAACACCTTTGTTTGATACTAATTTTTATCCAAAATAGGTTAAACACCATAATTGGGGGGGGGGTGAATCATGGAATTACATATTAAAAAACTATCTCTTCAGATCATATTTTGTCATTTGAAAAAAACTATATTCCCTAAATTTCACATTGCATAATATAAATGGAAATTAAAATATAAAATGACACAATAAATTTACATGGTTCACCCTCACGGGGATAAGTCCAAGGAGAATACAAATGAAATGTTCTGATGTAACAAATCTACTAAATCTGACTGCTATTACAATGTTCAGATCAGACTCATTATCCCTCTTGGTTTACAACAATTCAAAATTTAAAATATCACTTATCTCTCTCTATCTGAAGTGAACACACTAATACTCTAGTATTATATTTTGAAAATATTTTTTGAGTTGATTCACACATGTTTGCATCTTTATAATCTTGTTTCATCAATAAGATGAAAATTACTTTTGCGTGGGGCTCCTCCATAAGACTTATTGGCAAGAACATGACATGTCACCCCTTTCACAACATCCTGGCGTGTACCCCTTATATGATATCTTGGTGTGAGAACCCTTACATGATATCCTAGAACAATAACCCATGGGTGATATTCTACAATGAGACCCCTCCGTGAGACCCTATTAAGATCTTTGGAATCACAAGGCTATTTTATGTTCTTGAAAATCACAAGACATTATTCTTATCATGTGGATCATAAGACTTTATTCTATTTTAGAGAATTGAAAAAATTTATTCTATTTAGGTAGATAACATGAATTTATGACAATAACTTTTTTAGGCTATGTAGACTATATCATTTCAATAAGTCTACATATTCATGAAAACACCCTACACATAATTCACTTCATGAGAATTCATTGTGGTACCCTTTCAAGAGATATTTTTTCTGATTATGTGGATCACAATACATTGTTTAGGTAATGAAAAATACTTTTTATTGGGATCAATACACATTGGAAAACTTATTAACTTATTAATTATGGGTTACGAGGTATTTACAGTTATAAATCCAAGTCCTTAACACCAAAAATTGTGGACAAATATCCATTCCACCGCCTCAACAATCCATATCACATGATTTGCGTAATCAATTCACATGATCACCTACTACATGTCACAAGTGATTGACATGACCATTGTCATTTTCTTTTATTTTTTCACATTATCCCATCATTATATAAAATCAAAATCATATGATTAGTGACATTGTCTTCCAATGCTTCGTAAAATCCAATCTTGAGATGCACTAAAAATCATGTGTTACACCTGATCCCAACACATGTTCCGAAGAAAATCATATTGAAAATGACTTTTTTATTCCAGATCTTTGCATGTACCCATTTTGAGATCTACTAAAAATCATGTGATTTCATGATGTCAGATGACCCCAAGATACCTCCATTATTTATAGCTTTTTTCATCATGCACTTTATGTGAACTCACCATGAGATCATTTGAAAATAATTATTTTTATTCATTTTTTGTAGGATTTATTTGTGATATCCACAATAATTCATGTGTTGATTTTCAATATCATTTTAGACATTCATGCTTCATGATATTAGTTCAGACATTTTCACTCCACGAGATCAGTTTAGACATTCGTGCTTTGTGAGATTAGTTCAAACATTCACACTCTGTGAGATCAATTCAAACATTTGAACCCCAAAATATCATTTCAAACATTGATGCTCTATAAGATAAGTTCTTAAATTTTTTCTCCACAAGATCCTACATTTTTCATTTCTGTGAGATCATAAATATCATGCTTTCACGAGATCATACATCTCATGCTTCAGTCTTCATGCCTCCTTTGATATCCAGCCTTTATCAACAACCTCAAACCTTTTCAAAAAACAAAATCACCCCAAAAGAACCAAAAGAGGGATTTTTTACAAAAATATTAATTATATATTAATTTATTTTAATCCATAAAAGTTAGATATAGAAAATGAAATACACTATTTGTGGAGACGGTAGGTCGTACATGCCCATAAAATTTGTTTCAATATTCTTGAAAGATGGAATTAAAGGAATATAAACATTAATAAAGTATTATAGAATCATTATTATATTATATTGTGAATTTATATTAATAAAATCAATCCTTATCACCAAACATGTAAAAAATAAAATGAAAAACATTTCACATCACTATGTGATGGCGGTAGTCCACACATATGCACGAGCAAGGTTATTTGTTTCCAATGGATTATATGGTATGAATTTATATGTGATAAAATATTTTGAGAAGTATTTTTTGGTCATAATATCACATATATTCCTTAAATTAGTCCTTAATACTTTCCATGTAAAGCGTAATTGAAAAAACAAATTCCATCGCTTCGCGAGGCACTATTCCACCATACACTTGAGAAAAGTTATCGCATACCCCATGGAATAGAAGGTAAGAAGGTATATATAATATTATAAATCCATAAGTATACTAATATAAAAAAAATCATACACATATGGAAAATCTGTCATTATATCCATTCTTGAGGGGTGGTGATGGAAAATGAGCTATATGGGTTTGTGAGGTGGTAGTCCTCCATATACACGATGGACAAATTCATTTACCACTTAATGGAAGTGGATATAGATATAGGTTATACCATTAAAATAATATAATATTAGTATATAGAAGATAATTGTGTTATTATATCATTATGTTTGAATGACATTTGAAGGAGGTGGAAGTAGAAATAAAACAAAACACAAATTTAAGAATTTTACCACTTCTTTGGAGAGCCTCTTATGTTTTATACATAAATCCTTTTTAGGAGGGCTTACTATTCAAAATAATTCCTATATAAAGTGTTCTGGGATTTAAAGAATGTATTTGGATAGGTAAATTCTGAACCAAATATTTTTGTAAGTGTGAAGTGGTTAGGTGAAATGTGTCCTTTTATAAGAGGGGGAGAGGACACACATGAAATTATTGAAAAGACAAAGTGATACTGAAATTTGTATCATGAAAAAATCTTCCAAAATGAATCATTATTGACCCTTAGAGGTGATAAGATCAAAAATTTCTATAAAAGTCGTTTTTTATAGGTTATGGTTCCTTTTTAACCCGTATATTATTAGTTTAATCCCCATAGTAAACCCATTTTTTCCTTAACTGTGTTAATTATTTTTTACCATTTTGCTATTAATTATGTTCAAAAATTATTTTATCTTATCAAACACTATTAATTATTCTGATTAAAAATATTTAATCCATTTTCCAAATTTAATTCATATAATTGGATGAATTTAATTTAAAATTAATCCCACAAATGTGATGAAATCACAATTTTCAAGAAATGTATTTTTTAGAGAAAAATGATCGTATATTAATTTTATTAATAGAAATAATCATAATATGAATTTAATATTAAAATGGTATATTTATAAAAAATAAATTTAATTTAAATATTTCTTTAGGGGTTATTTTTATTAATTAAAATGGGGATATATTATGCACTTTATAACAGTTAGGGAAAATCTGTTTTTAAACTCAAAAATAATCTAATACTAAAATATAGTATAAAAGTGATTCAAATGTAATTAATTTAATTAAATATAAATAAATTATAATTATTTTACTTGAAATAAAATTCAAATCATAATATCCTTTTTCATTACACAATTTATTGTAAATAAATGATTGTTTTACAAAAATCAGTATTTTTAACAATTAACTGAAAATCATTATTTTCTAAAAAATAAAAAAAATACCCAGAATTAAAATTTGATACATTAATTTCAAAGATAAATTTAGGTTTTAAAAATAATTTTCTAAAAGGGGTAAAAATTAATTTTAAATCATGCATGCAATGTGCAACTAAACACCCATTTAGAAAAATATAGTTTTTTCAGACAACACATTTTTTTTCTTTCAAAGGGTTATTATTTTATTTCTAATAAATATATAACCATTGTATATATTTGATATATGTGTAGACCATATTATTTTCCTAATTTATTTATTCTTATTCATATCTTCCAACTTTATGGCTAGGTTATTAATTCATGTTCAAATGATAATATTTAATAGAGTATCACATTTTGTTTAAACCTAATGTTGCATGATTCATAAGCTATCATGAGATTGAATTTATTTAAAAAGAAATATAGAATAAGTTCTCTAGGTGTTAAATTATCTTCAAATATCAGTGTTTCATGTCATATATGATATAAAATCCAATTTTTTTTTAAAAAAAATAGGGTGTTAAAACTATCATCTATAAATACTACCACAAACTGATCATGATAATCTCGAAACACACTATTCATTAAATCCATGTGTATAGTGATGGAATTAGTAAGACAAAATGGAATCAGTATAAATTCGTATTGTTCATACCTTATATGAAATTCTATCTTGGGTATATCCTCCTTCATAAAACCAATTGATGATATTGTGAATGAAAATCATTCTTGTTAAAGTATTTAGATCTGCACAGTTGACCAAAAAAAGTCATCAATATGAGGTATATGGTACATTTTCTTTATAGTGATCTTTTTAAGTTCACAATAATCAATGCAAAATATCTTTGACCCATATTTCTTCCTAAAAAATGGAACTGGTGCACACGAAGGTGACACACTTGGCCGAATGAATCCCTTATCAAGATTCACTTGGAGTTACTTCTCTAATTCTTTAGACTCAATAAGGTCCATTCTAATTAGAGTCTTGTAAATTGGTGTATCACCATATGTGAATACTATTGAAATCTCAACTTCATGTTTTGGTCTAATAGCCAAAAACTTTTCCATTATGTTTACAATAAACTCCTACACAATTGGCATATCATTAATATTTAGTTTCTCCCCAACCATATAAGATAAATTTTCCATTTGAATATGAATCAGAAACCATATGATTTATGTAATTTCCATCACAGTTGAATTTTTCTCATCACACTAATAGGATATCAAAGGTTTGATTGGAATATCAAAAAAAACATCCCTTACTTGGAAATTAATGTGGGGTTTATGTAAATAAATACAATACACACCCAAAATATGATTAAATTAAACTAGAGGAAGAATGAAAATATTTATAGGGAATACATTACCACAAACTTCAACCAAAGAATAATCATAGATTTTGTATGTGATCATCATACAATTATGTGTTTTTTTGCTAACAGAGCATCTAATTTTCATGTTGTTACAATGATGCCCTAAGAAATGCTTTTATATAAAAAATAGTGGGTATATATAGAATAAAATAATTCATTAGAAGTTATATAGTGGTTGGTAAGTGTAACTTTCACCATATCGTTATCATACACCTATCATAAATAGCCATCTCATGGGATTTCCATTTGTATCTAGGCTTAAGAGGTTGTTGACATTGATCGTTGTAATTAACCATCATATTTGGGAACTGTTTAACATAATTCTTATAAAAATTTAATTTAAAACACTAGTGTATGGGTGGAACATTCTATGTATATTTATATCTAATCGCATTAGTAGCTATCCTCTTCCCACCACGTAGATATTTGATTTCCCAATGTCCTTCCTTTCCATACTTCCCTTAAGACAATTTCTCCAATATTTTCTTCCACACATCAAGAATAAATAAAATATCATATTATTCTCTCCATGTTTTTTATAACTCCATTTCAATTCCATCTTTCCTTTCTTATCAAAACCCTGGTATTGATGAGTAACTCCAATCTCCATAACGAACTTTAGAGCACATAAAACAATTTCTCCATAGCTATCGAAGTTTCTTAGGGATAACACTCTATGGATAATTGGTTTTAAGGAACTGAAGAATCTATCAACCTCACTTTCATTTTTGATAATAATACCATAATAGTACCTCACATATCTTATGAAATTTTCCTCCTAGGTAAAAATGAATTCATCATACTTTTACTTTTACTCAATGAATTATTTTTCTATTTTAGTATGAAGAACATGAAGAATGTAATTGTTGAATTTTTTTAAATGCATCACACTCCACGTAGTAAATTGCATCATATTCCCTGTGTTCAAGATAAGATTCCACCATTGAGATAATTATCCTTCCAAATTATAAACAACTAAAAGGAAATTCTCATGTTCTGAACATAGAAGAACATAAAATATGTTTTCAATTGTAATAATCTATTTATCAGTGACTAGTGGATAAGTGGACCCATTAAAAGATTGTGAACATTTCCCCCAGAATGAATCAACAAAACCTTGTTCCCTCCTGTTATCATTTGGAACCTAAACTTGTTCCATAGATTGATAAAGTTTTTTGATCATAAGAACAATATGTTTTATTCTATTTCCCCTAAAATTTGGGTTTTCAAGATGTAAATCATTGAATATTCCATAACATTCAAAATTTACTCAATTAATTCAAGTTCTAAACATTGAATAAAACCAAAAATCATATTGTGAGAAGAAATAATCATGTTGGGAAACCACATTATCCTTAAAAAATTATTTATAGTATGTCAAAATAATGACACATTCTTCTATTAAGCCTTATGTATAACATAGTTCATTCATGATCATTACCATGAAGTTAGGATTCCATCCTATACTATGACTAATCCCTAGGATTATTTCTATAGTTTTATTATCCTAGTTTCCAAAGGATACCTAAACCTTTCTCTAATACCAACTATATTGACCCATAATTTTCATACCTAGATATTACATCTTAATACATGAATATTCAAAGAATAATATTTCATTCCACACCAAAATAGTTTTTGTATAGTTCTTTTTGAAACATTGACACATAAAAAAATGGTTCATAAAATATCTACATCTTATCCCACTTATTTCAATATAACTTTTACCCTTATTAGAAATATCATGATTAACAACTTTCTTCATAACCTTGGGAAAGGAAATAAAATAAAAGTTTGATATTGGATTATTATTAAGGTTAAACAAGGGATATATAGATGATTGTATTAGCATAACATGAGAATACATGTATAAAAAATTGATATTAATCTTATAAAACCATACAATGGATATCAATGATCATAATTTTAAGTCATGGAATACATCTTGGTAGTATATGTGACATAAATCATAAGGGAATCAAATATCCTAAACCATGAGATCATAACATTGACATAGGACATGGAATTTTGGCATACACATAAGAATAAATATCATTTCCTTATTAGTCAAGTATATTTTACTATAATATTATAGTGAAATTGGTTCACTCCCAAAACCATAATATTAGTCAAGGTTCACTCCCAAGACTATCATAATGGAAAAAGTCGCTTACTAAACTGGGTTCACTCTCGATTCATGTCCTGTTTATATCATGAGATATAAATATTACCGAATGAATTGGAGTAAGATATAGGTCCCACACTTCACTTAATGAAAACCTTACATAGGTGTTTCAGAAGATCATAAAACCTTCATTATATTAGAACCCATAAAAAGAAATGGGTTTCATAAATATTTCATTATATTAAAACACATGAAAATAAATGGGGTTTATAAATATTTTATCACAGTATAACCTATGGAAATAAAATTAGTTTTATAGAAAATAATATCATCATAATCATTGGAATGGTCTAATGAAATAAACTATCATAAAATATTAAAAACAAAATCACTCAATGAAATGAGAAGTTACATTCTATAAAACATTAGTAAAATTTAGAAATCTTTTCGTTATCCTGTTATCCTTCACCTCAAGATCAAGATGCTATTTATACAAATTAGAAGTAATTAACTAAAAAATTAGAATTACAAAATTATAAGGTTATGTTGAAACTTCATTAGAAGAATCATTTCAACATTATAATGAATTTATTATCAATTTTATTTTCTGTTGATGAAGTTGTACATCCCTACTACCACATTCCATCCAAAAAAATAAAAAAATAAAAACATCTTCCAAAACATTTATGTTAAGAAAGTTATTATAAATTACTTAACCATTTCCTTTCAAAAAATAAACACTTAGAAAGTTTTATTTGATAAAAGAAAAGAAAATTAGAATTAAAATTCTTGGAACATCAAACACTACAAAATTTCAACTTTAAATCCTATTGTAAGATAAAGAAAAAACAAAAAATGTATGTATTTTGATTTGAAAATGTAGTATAGAAAGAAGTCTATCTACCGAAAAGTTGTTCCAATTCACTTCTCTCTACACTGAGGTGATTATACATCTAACATTCCTATGTTATGGGAAAATATACACCATAACTTTAAGGATGAAGAATCCCTTTATCTAGGTCTTCTTCCTAGTTACCAAAGCATCAAGACATCCCCTAAGACCACCATATCCACATGATCAAGGAATGAAAACTAGCATGAACCTGTTAAATCATATATTCCCTTTATAAAATTAGTCTTAATGGTTATGATCACATATAGGTAAAACCCTCAGGGTTATCATGATTTATATTCTCTTGATGGAATGGGTCCTTTTTATAATGATACGAAAGCCATCTCTCCTAGCTTAGCATGCCCATCCTGGATCCCAATTAAAATGAGTGATCCATGTGGAATTAAGATTCATTTTGAGGTGTAAACCTCAAAAATGGAATTTATTTCATCACTTTAAATCATTAATGAGCCAAAAATACTCACATTTGGGAAGTACATATCTCTGTATAATCCCCACTCATACTCTCCCAATTCATGGGCCTCACCATGGGTATCACATGTATAATCCCCCAAAAATATTCCTCATAGATTCATATCCCCATGATTCTAGTCATCCTCCACTTCAAAAACATCAAATAGAATGAAACATACACCGCTAGTGGCCCTCACCATTATATGTAACTTTCAATCAAACATTCACTCTCTAATGAATTCATCTTGATAATTACTTAGTGACTGGTATTATGGAAAATGCAATATGTAAGATGAGAAAAACATTCCATTTTCACCCTTTTTTATACCAATATCCTCTCTATATTATAATAAACTACATGGTACGATCCTTTCATAGAATCATAAATGGTGAAACTCAAACTATATGGGATCTGATTCCGGTTTCGGCATGATACGTAGGATGCCTTCCTAAGTTTCAAACTCAACATCTACACCCATTCATATTTATTCACAAGGTCCATATTCCTTATAAATCCCCCACATGGGAAACAATTATTCATGAGGTCTCTAAATAATTTATCAATATGCCATATTCCCTGTGGTCTTATACTTCCCTACTCATTGACCCTTATTCCCTCTGAAACTCCTTGTTCACCTTTCATTGGGGGTCTAATTCTACCTAAAACCACATTTCAACTTCATCACCCAGTCATATTCCCCATAATCTCAAATTTACCCACATTAGGGATATACTATGTGGAAACCACTCTATTTAGATCATATTCATGATGAGGACATTGTCCTTCTCATAAGCTATATCCACACCCGCTAAACTGACAACATACCACACTAGACTATATTCCATATGACCAAAACCTATCCTCATTGGGATATATTTCCTTTGAAACCAACCTAAAAGGGTCACTCATGATTAAACCCAAAAATAACCATTGAGAGGAACCTTTCACATAATAGTACATTTTGTAGACTTTAAACCACTTAGATGTGGTCCAGGTCACATGAAATTAAAAGGTCTGACATATCTCCTTACACGAAACCTAACTATGTGGGTTATGATTCCATTTATAGGTATATGTAATAATCCCTTCTTACAGAACATATACTAACTTCACAACACCTTCCATCTCTCTAGACAATGATAAACTATAGATTTTTCAATTACGTGGACCTAAAACTAGCACAATCATTTTATAATAGAAAATTGTAGAAACTATCCGATATAAATTGATAGTCTCATCAATATAAATAATTAAATTTATGATTAATAAATGGTTTTTTTATATTTTTAGCATAGTATTTACTAGTCCTATCCTAGGATTTTAGAAGGATTCAAAAATATGACTAAAATGTAGAGTCTGTGATAAAGAAATAATTCCCCTTAATAAGGTGTGGATGATCCTATCCTCCCATCCTCTCAAAAAAAATTCATTCCCAATTATCACCCGATAACTCCCGATAAACACCAACATTTGAAAAGTTTGCTCAAATAGAAAAAAATATTATGGTGTGGAATAATTTTAGGTTTTATATGAGAAAACAAATTGGGAACGTGATTTGAATCTTTCTGATCACAAATAATTAAGTTACAATAAACATTGAGAATTTTGTTTCTCAAACACACAAATTTTTTATCAAAAATAAAAATAGTGAGACCAATGTGAATATATTTGATAACAAGAGTTATTATATAAATTATAAATTTTGTTACCCAAACATGAAAAATTCTATTACAAACAAAATTTTCATATGTATATGGAACCTCAGTCCTCCGGTTATCACATAGATTCATTTCGAGTTCACCATTTTCCTAATGGAATTATAAAATTCTAGGAATATATTTTTTGATGTCTATGAAAGCATTACTATCTTTTTATAACATAGATTCACACAATGTTAACGATTTTTGTTTTTGAGGGAAACTCAAACACACTTCTCACTCACCATTTTTTAAGTCCATGTAGACCTAAATTCAAAAGGAAGGTGTTCATTTTGACCTCACCAACAATGCGTGGAAATACATATTTCTCAAGAGGATGGGGTTCAAGCTCACATACACCTTTTTAGGAGGAATTATTTATTACTCTATGACTCAATTATTGATTTAGGTCATATTCATGAATCCTTCATAAATCCCAATGTTGGACTGGTGTGTTCCAAGGTATTGGTCTCGTCTAAATTTACCTAAGTTTTTAGGGTTAAGAGGTCGCTTGTAGGTTATCTTGGGTTGTAAAATCCTCAGAGACCTAAGAAATAACCTACAGACACGTATATTATATGGATTGTTTTTGGATATAAAGTGTCTAAAATGGTTTGATTGTAGATGGTTTTAAATGGAAACTAAAAGGTCTATGTGAATTCAAATAAATATAATGAGTTGATCCTAGGTTATCACTTGGGGTGGATTGGATGAATTTTTTTTTAACATTTTCATTTTCTTATATATGAGATTGTATCATAAGAAGATCAGAAAACTTCACCACTTATGGATTTAATACCAATAAACCACAATAATAGTCACCTACACAATTGGAGGATCAAATATTTGAGCACCCCATGGTAAAGGTTCCTATTATCACTTGAAATATGTGGCCTTAAATTCAACAAGGACGAAGAACTTTTAAAATCATCAAATAAAATCATCAATTAAAATAATTGATTAGAAATTAATAGAGTGATAAATAACATCCAATATATCCCCTTGATACTCCCTTTGATCAACCCATAATATTATTATCCCTTCGTTTATTATATTATATCAATGGAAGTGGGAAATAGACTCATGAGGGCAGAATTGAAGAAGTGAAAAAAATAATGAAAAGAAATGATCAAACCACCGTTGTTTGAATAATTACCCAAGGTTTGGTTTGAACAAGTTCACACCCTGAGGAAACAGTATAAAAGTGATAAAAATAAGAATATAATAAAAGAAGATGAAGAGGTTTTATAAAGAATATAAGGTAGTTCATGAAACTTACTATTGAAGGAATGCGAATACAACATCAAATTGACAGCATAACATTAAAATGAAACAAAGATAAAATATGATCTACTAATACATAACCAAATTCTCAAAAAATCATTTAAAGAGTCTTGGGTCGATCCCCCAATAGTCCAAGTATCCACACTTGAGTATGGTAGGCCTAGGGTGGTGGAAAGTTAGTGGAATTTTGTCTTTTCTACCTGTGACCTGAAATGACATCTAGCTTGCATCCACAAAAATTATGCACCTCAATGAGATTATAAATGGAAGAATTAGAGTGGTCCATAAAACAAGATAATGAGACTACTGATGTCCCCTAACTATTTGTAAAGTTTCATCCCAAATTTATTTTTTAAATTAGAGATATGGTTGAAATGGTGGGACGTTTTTTTGGGACACGGAATATGACCCAGAATTTTATCTCCAACTTGGGCCCCATTGAAATACATTAAAACTTATGAATTATCTCTTTTAACTATTGGATGAAATGTTACCGATGATTTCCTATATATTCAGTTATGTTTTGAGAATAATTGGGATTGTATCTTGGCTGATAAATTCTCTTTATTGGGATGATGTCCAGTTTACTTTTCCCAGAATGTGTTGCCATGAAAGCTCATTTTGGTGGTCTTCCAATGTGAATGTTCTAGTACTCAAAAATTATTAATTGTTTTAAATGTAATGAGGAACCTGAAAATTAAACATAAAAATAAAATCAATATAATTGTGTATTTTATATGGTGTTCAAAAATGTCCCTGGTAATAGTGCATTTTAAGAAGGAATTACAATTATAATATGAAATAATGTTCAAAGTGTAAAATGAACTAAAAATGTTGTTTATGATTAATAAATCACATGAATATTATAACATAAACAATGAATATTATACTCTTTATTTGGATAATCACACCCCTCAACTTGAGTTTTTCTAGTCCCGAGCAAAATATATCTCAACAATATGAAATTAGAATTCCCTTTTCCAAAAACATTTTAATACACAATGATCACCAAAAACCCTTATACCAAGAAATCATGAAACGGATCAAAATCTTTTAATAAAATATATTTTTATAAGAATATCTCAATCCCAATCCCATTCCTTTATTCAAATTTATCACCATACTTCATCCAATATCAATTAAGCATGATGTTGTGTTGTGCATCACAATAAACATAGGGGTTGATCATTATTCCAGGGGGATATGATGGAAGCGCTAGGTGGAATCAAATTTCAATATTAAGATGAGTATTTATTTTTTTTATTGTTTTTTTTGTATTTTTTTGTTTTTATTTTTTGAAATTTTTCCATGGTAATTGAAACTACACTCAATAGAGTCAACCCATGTAGCGAGACATTGCTGATGACTCATAGGCAGAAAGACCTTAGGTAACCAAGTGTAGCCCACATACTCGAGCATTATCTCGAGTTAAATCAGTCAAAAACAAAGTCAAATGAACACAAATAGATAAACCATTACTAACTCTAGTACAGACAACAATGGAGTCACGATCCCCAAGTGTCGGAAGCCAAAATTTAGGTCATTTCATTGCTCTACGTGCAAATTTATTGTTGTTTTTATTGAATACTCATATTAAAACAAAAATTATCACCAAACCTCTGGTATTTATTTGGGGGAACCCATGAACTCAATCTAATAACCCACTATCCAAAGGATGTGCATTGTGATCTTTTTTTGTATGAAAATATAAACGGTGAAATATCACATTAGATAGCCACACTTTCCAAAATCTATGCTCATGAAATTATACATGTATTAAAATCATAATTAGGGAATGCTAAATTATTTGATATTCAATTTTAATGTTTTGAATGGGTTTTATCTTGTTCATAGTAAAAGGAATATTTCCTTCGACACATTTTTTTTATTCACACAGAATTAATTAATTTTTCTCATTCTTTTCACCCCCAACATAGAATAACACTATCCCCAGTGTTTAAAGAAAATAAAAATTATAAGGGGTAGAAGAGTGGAGTTCAAAGAGTAAATTGAAAATGAGAATCCTGGAATGAAGTCACTTTGTGGTTAAAGTCGGCGTTCATGTTGCTCCAATTTAGTCCTTTTACATCTATGTCACTCGTAGAGTTCCATAGTGGAACAAGGAAAAACAAAAAAACTAACAAAAAAACAAAAATAAACAAAAAATATATATAATTATATATAAAAAATTATAGAAGAAATAAGCGCTATAAGTTTTAGTTCAATGGAAAGCACGTGCCCCTGTTTCCCTTCGGTCTCGGGTTTGATTCCTCGTAGTTTTTCCAGTTGTGAAGGGGTTTGTCACACGACTTACAACATGTCCTTTTAATTTTTTTAATAATAATAATAATTTTTTATTTTTATTTTAACCTTAAAATAGATAAAATAAAATAAATTTATTATAAATTTTATTATTTTTAAATATCTGGGTGAGGTATTACTCAAGGATCGCACCACGTGACATAGATGAATTTGACGTTCCCCTTTTATACCCATCCATACTCATAATAGACGAATAGTTCAACAGTCTAAGGTAATATCATATTCAATTTTGATTAATTAATTAATATTTTTAAAAAAAATAAAAAGGCTTCATTATTCATATTTGAAAAATAAAGATGATTCACAAAGATCAGAAACATGAAAACCACGAGTTACCTCCCACGTAGTGCTTTTGTTTAACGTCTTTAGCTCGACATGAATCCCCCAAAATTACCCAATACCAACTTTTATAATCTTATGGACCCCATATTTCTTCACTTATTCTAGATTGATATTGATTCTTTGTTTATAATTTTTTTCATGTACAAACCTATGTTCTACAATGAGTGGGAAAATCTAAGTAATATCAGAAATGGTTGATCCAGATTCTTCTGTAATACTACCTAAGAAATCAATGATCATTCCAATTTTTTTGTTTCAATAGAAGAATGAATTCCAACTGAAAGGTCATAGTTATAACCTATGAAGGAATACTTGAGCGGGTAAGGAAGAATAATAATTTTGAGCTCGGGTTGGATAGGTCATTCGGACACTGGTGGAGATTTTGAATCCAACTTACTTTCATTTTCCAAATTTGTCAACAAAATTGGTTCTTTTTGAATAGAATATTCAACCATTAAATTGGAGAGATTAGTATCAAGAATGGGTATGTAATCAATGTTTTTTATTTCTACTAATGTTTTAGTGATTTGTGCTTCTGAAAAATCATCAATGGAGCTATAATAGAGGCACTCAATCCACGATGTCAAATTTTCCTATTGTGAATACACAAAATCAATTTCCTACTGATTTAAAGACCCTTAAAAAATTTATTGATTCACTTTCCATACCCCAAATCAAAGTTTTGTCTCTTTAGTAAATTCATGAGAGTTTTGTGAGAAACTAGACACTTCACATAAGGTTATGGAAGGAACAGTTGGTGTAGGGATGAGTTCCTCACAAGTTTTAATGCTATTTAGTTATAATCTCAAAGATGAAACCTTAGAATTAATTATCTCAATTTGATTACACAATTTTTTAATAAATGTTTAAGGAATATAATTTGTATGAGGTTTAACATCACGTAATTCCCCAAGATTTATATCTTCAACCATCCATGAGAGTGTTGAAAATTTATCCTTTAAACAGTCATCATTTAAATGACGGTGCATATCACCGAGTGTGGGGTGATCATTAAAGGATTGATCAAAGAAATTAAATAAGTTAGGGGATTCTGAATAATGTTTCCCAATTTGATTCCAACATGGTTTTATGATAGGTTAATGTTGAATAGACTCCATTAATGTAGACTAAAATAAGTATTTGAGATTCTTAGGACACACAAAAACAGAAAGGTGAAAAGATAAGAGGAATGGGGGGGTGAGAATAGAGAAATTGGGTTGAGAAAATGATGATAGTGTCTAAGATAAATTAATTAGGTCCCCAAAAATAGTGCTGAAATCTTGTCTCACCCAAATTTACCCAAGTTTCTAGGGTTAAGCGGTCTCTTGAAGTTTATCTTGGGTTGTTGAATCCTCATAGTCCTAAGAAGTAACCTACAGACACATACATTGTATAGATTTTTTGACTATTAATTTTCCAACATGGTTTGATTTTAGATCATTTTAAATGAACGCTAATTGGTCTATGTGATTTAAAATTAAGATAATGGGTTGACCCTAGGTTATTGCTTGGGGGTGGATTGGATGAATTCTTTTTAACGATTTCAATTTCTAATATTTGTTATGGGTTTATGAGAAGATCAAACAAATTCACAACTTATTATTTTAATACCAACACACAATAATAATAATCAAATATAAACTTGGAGGATCAAAGTTTTGAGCACTCAAAGGTAAATGTTCGTTTTAGCACTTGAAATGTGTGGCCTTAATTTAAACAAGGACGAAGAAGTTTTAAAATTGTCAAAAAAAATTCTCAATTAATAGAATTGACTAGAAATTAATAGAGTGATAAATAAAATCCAATACATACCCTTTCTACTCCCTTAGATCAATCCATAAGAGTATTATCCCTCTATTTATGTTATTCTATCAATGAAAGTGGGAAATAGACTCATGATGGCATAATTTAATAAGTGAAAAAAATAATGAAAAGAAAATGATCACTCCACCGTTGTGTGAATAATTCCACAAGGTTTGGTGTGAAAAAGTTCACATCATGGGGAAATGGTATAAAAATTATAATAATAATAATATAAGAATATAATATGAATAAATTTTACAAAGAAACTAATGTTATTCAAGAAACTTACAATTGAAGGAATGCGATTACAACATCAAATTGACAGCATAACATTAAAATGAAACAAAGCTCAAAGATGATCAAAAATCCACCCCCACTACCTTAAATATGAATTTCAATAGGCTTGGGTCGATCCCCAAATATTATAAGTCTTATAATATGAGTATGGTAGGCCTAGGGTGGTGGAATGTTTGTGGAATTTAGACTTTTCCACCCTTGACCCGAAATGACATCCAACTTTCTTCTACAATACAGAGGCACCAAAATGAGATTTTATATGACCTAATTAGAGTCAGACATAGAAGAATAAACCGATACTACACATATCCCCTAACTGTCTTTAAAGGTGAAGCCCAAATGGTTTTTTATGTTTGAGATATGGTCAAAATGGTGGGCTGTTTTTCTGGGCCAAATAATCTAGCCCAGAATTTTATCTCAAACTTGGGATGCATGGAACTCCATTAAAGAATTAGAATTAGCTCCTATATATTTTATTTGGAATGTTAAAAATGATTTCCTATATCTTCAGTAAAAATTGGAGAATCATTGGGCTAGGATCCTGGCTGATATAGTCTCTTTATTATGCTACTGTCTAGATTACATTGTCCAGAATGTATTTATATATAAACCCATTTTGGTGGTCTTCCAATTTGAATCTTCAAGTACTCAAAAATTATTAATTATTACCAATGTAATGAGGAACCCGAAAATTAAATTTAAATATAAAATCAATATAATTGTGTATTTTATATAGTGTTAAAAAATATACCATAAAATAGTTCATTTCAAGAAGGAATTACAAATATAATATGAAATAATGTTCAATGTGTAAAATTCACTAAAAATAGTGTTTATGATTAATAAATCACATGAATATTATAATATAAACAATGAATATTAGCCTCTTTCAGTGGATAATCAGGTATTAATATTTTTCTATAAATAGAACTAAATGGGTACCCATTTGGAATTTTTTGAGAAGACCAATAGATTCCAATATATCCATTCAACCAAGTCTATAAACCCACTTCAAGTAGCCTTTTTTAAAAAAAATATAAGGTAATGAAAAAACAATAATTTATAGTTCTGAAACCTGAGTATTTACACCATAAAAAACATTGTGGAATACTACTTTACCACATGTTATTTAAATAATAGGGTGAAGGACCCATTTTGTTGACATATTAGGGTGTCCTTCACCCAACGGAACCCATGGAGACCCTTACCCATTATGGTGCATCCTCAGATAAGTTCAATTAGTGGGGAGACCAATTTTTTTATCCCTCCACTAGAGAGATGAAAAACACACTTAGTTAATCTCTATATCATGGAAAAGAATGACCAATTGACTTGAATCTCAAGGAAAGGTGCATTGATGTACTTGTATATAAATAGGGGGACTACCGTACTTCTCAGAAACTTTTTGAACTATTTTTTCCCTATTACTTTTTTCTATTCTCTTATGTATCTCTCAGTTATCCAGTTAATTGAATTGCTATATATAACATTATCACCAAAATGTGAGACATATAGTTGCTTATATCTAAGTGGGACAATATTTGTGAAAGTGTTGTTTGAAGTTAGTTTATCTGGACATTACTCATTGCATAAACTTGGGATCAACTGGTTGGGTTTTTAAACATAGGATAAATCCTTTATGAAAATTTCACCAAATGACTTTTATAAATAAATTCTCATAAAATGTTCTCCAATTATTGAGTTTACTAATTTCAATATCCATATTTTTTTATAATGCAATGGCCCTCACCTTCTAAACTTTCCTTGATCATGTAGTTGTGGCTCACATAAGGTTTTTGGTTCAAGACATAGAGGATGGGTTCCTCAAAATGTCAGCATTGTTCATGTATTCCCTAGATAAAGTCATGTCAAAGAATTACTCATAGTAATTTTCATTATATTTCATCCCAATCTACGGTCATGGGTTTCTAACTAATGTGGAGGTTCCAAAACTGAATGCTAACCTATCACGTATGTGGTTTATTTCATACAACCATGACCCCTCTACCAAAATATAATCAATCTGGTCTATATCAATATTAGGGAGTTCAAAAATATCTTTATAATGCAATATTTCTTGGTTTCCCCTAAAAACTAAGCTTACCAATCTGAGCCAGAGGCATAATGTTGTTCTTCAATTTTCTATCAGTTGTTGACATATTAATTTAATGGAATAAAAGAATATTGGGACATGTTCCTTGGAATAAGTGTGAAACCTGAATAAATATGGTCCTAGAAGGTCCAAAATATTTATTCTGAGTTCAAATATTAGTTAAAATAATAGAAAATTTGTGAGGTGTTTTGAATATTAAAAACTATTTTTTTACAAGAACAATGAACTTAATCCGAAGTTTTTAGGTCCTTGGAGTCCACAAGCCATTTCTTTCATCCAATTTATTGGTTAATTAGGGATTAGATATTAGAACATCTATAAGTTCCCAGTGGATCTAATATTAATATATATTCATGATACCCCTAAATTCTTTAGGAGGGTATCTTCAGTGAACACCCACATTGGTCCATGCAATTCCAATGAATTCTAAGAAATTCATCAGGAAAGATCATCTTCTATTGGGAAATATTGGCTTTAAATTTTTCATGAATATATTTTTGATATTCCTTGGTGATAGTCCCTCATGAAAATACCCAAATACTTTTTTATTTGTTCAAAAGAGGGGATATCCTATCATGTATTCAATGAAGTGGGGGGTAGGAAATATGGGAAATTGGTGTGAAATGTGAGACCAATATCACTCCCATGATTCGACTAGTGAGGTTCCCTTCCATGTGGAATAGTTGTTACTTTCTTCTAGTCTATGATTTATAGACCTTAATGTTATTAGGGTCAGTATTGGTGATGATACACTAGTATTTAATGCACATTTCTAATTGGAAGGATCTTTTTTTAATCTCTAGATTACTCTTGGTGATATAGGGTTGGATAAATGAATATTTAAAAGTGTATAAAATCCAAAAAGATGTATCAATCTATGATATAAGATTGGAAACATTTATTCAAACTAGTTCTAGCATCAAGACAATATCCCTTAAGGTAACTAGGGCCTTAAAGATACCGAGTTTGAGCTCAAAGTTCAATTTCTCTGCCTAATTTGATCCTCATATCGATATAATAATAGACAACGGTAATAGTGGATATGATGTTCGTTCATAAAAGATAAATTTATATGATTCTGTGTTGGATCCTTATATTTATTGTGAAATCCATTGTGAGGGTAACTCACCCACAAATTCACTAGGAAGTTCTTTTGTTATTGAATCAGGAAATAAAACCACTAAAAAATGTTATAAAAGAAACAAACCCAATAGTGGTGAGATAACTCTAGAGGATAAAGGTCCAAGGGGATACTTGAGTCATAATAAGACTCCCTTTGATATAAATTTTCATCATACTAGTACCCGAATATGGACGATCATGGTATCATATTATAAAAATGGGATACTAGCCACTAGAGTACCCACTATTACGATATTTGATTCAAAGGAAAGAGGAAGAAGGGATACATAGAATCTTTATAAGAGAATAATTCCTAGTGAATCTTTTAGATCATATAACCAATCAAAACCTGATACTTATAACCAATCACATGATGAGGAACCACCATACCAAAAGTCATACATAAGGAGATTAATACAAAAACTCAAGATTAGTGATATCATAAAACATGAGAGGATATAAAATAATTCAAACTCGATAGAACTTGAGTCTTCAATAAGGGAATAGGAAAATCTAATTGAAAACCCCTTAGAATATTTATATATTAAGACTGTTATTCTTTGGTGAAGTGGAATCACCAATAATACTATTAGTGACCTATGGAAAATCCTCTATGGTGTCATTAATATCCCTCATATTGGTAATGTAAAGGATCCCTAGGAGATTGATATGAAAATTAACCCCACATATGTATATAATTACATTTGAGATATAGAAATATTAATCTTGTACATGAAAAAAGGGTTACCAACACTCAGTGAGTATAAGGTATTAGATACTTTGAAGTTACAAAAGGGTAATAAACCAGTCTCTAGATGATGAATGGTATTCACTCATCAATCCTAATTATAGCATCCCGTCTTTTTATAACATAACTTTTCATTCCATTACACGGAACTGAGGATCTTTAAGGTTTAGTGTCTTGGAAACAAGGAACATAAAACATGAAAAAAAAACATTCTTCTTAAACACTTGAAAGGATTCTCCTCATGTTCACCCTAGGCTCATTACTGCATCCCATAACCTGGGGACATACATCAAAAGGAAGGGTGAGCAGAAGGCCCATCAAGGGAAACAAGTGAAACATTTTACATATGAACTTGAGATACATCAATAAAGTCATGAAAAGAACTTTAAGGCATGAAAATGAAATCATGAGGCATATCATAATAAAAATAAAACTTTTTCATAACTTGAAGATGTGGCTACATAATTTAACATAGACAATCATGAACATATCACCAAGGTCCATCCCCAAGGTGTCATTTTAAAATTACCAAGGTTATTCACCAAGGTATCGTGAAAATTGTAATCTCTAGTGGTTACATCATTACCCAATGCATTGGAGCGCTATCAGGGCGCACCCTTAAATTTGCCTTTATTATCATGTGAGCCACATATATCATCATCAAAAATTTCATAAATAACCCATATAGCATAATGGAAATGGGTTTCATTTCATAATCATAACTTTTTAAAAACTGCTTTAAAGACATGATCTTTATATCACTTTAAAACCCACAGAAAAGGAAGGTGGGTCTCATGTATGTAAATCCCAGAAATTAAAATAGAACATTTTGGTATATATGTGAATACCCCTTTATAAGAAAGATCTTTGAGTATTCACTTAATAAAATAAAAGAACTTTAGAAAAAGAGATAGATATTTTGAGACAGAAATTCTGCAGCATAATGGCAATGTTCCGAGGTCTTAGAAGACATTAAAAAGAGGTAAAATGGGTCAAACATTCATAAATTACCCATAAAATAGTACATGGACAGAATAAGAAGGATAAATGATCATGGTAATGAAATTTCAAGGACATACCATTTGAAATGAAAAACATGGAAGGAAGAAAAAAATTAGATTTCTTTTATGAAAATTCGGCAGCCTTACGGCGTCACTTAACTTCAAAAGAAAATGATTTGACAAGATCAAATAGGTTCCCTCATAATATGATCATAAGAGATCAGTATGATAGATATAGAGATAATTCCCCAACATAACAAAAAGGAACTTGAAAGAATTGACATGAAAGTAGAACTTCAAAACGAGAAGGGTGAAGAACCACTTAAAAATTCGGCAGCCTAACGGCGCCACTTAAAACATCAAAATACTGAATTGAAGAGATCAAATGGGGTCTCTCATAATATGAACATAAGAGTCCAGTATGATATATATAGAGATCATACCCCAATATAACAAAAATGAACTTGAAATAATTGACATGAAAGTAGAACTTCAAAACGAGAAGGGTGAAGAACCACTTAAAAATTCGGCAGCCTAACGGCGCCACTTAAAACATCAAAATACTGAATTGAAGTGATCAAATGGGGTCTCTAATCATATGATCATAAAATATCAGTATGATAATTTAGATATCATACCCCAACATAATAAAAAGGAACATGAAAGACTTGAATGAAAATAGAACTTGAAAACGAGGAAGGTGAAAGAATCCCTTAAAAATTCGGCAGCCTAACGGCGCCACTTAAACATTCTTAAAATGAATTGATGAGAGAAAGGGGGGGTCTCTCATCATATGAACATGAAATAGGAAGTAGGATGAATATAAAAGAACATCCTCCAACATAAGAACATGGAGTATAAAAGAAATGACATAAAAGAGATTACTTGAAAAGAAAGAGAGGGGTCGGATCCCTTACCTTAAAATGTAACTCTTAAACCTCAAAGGTTGGGACCTTGAGGGCTTGGGGGCACCTTGGGAGGACTCCTTGGGAGGTAATGAGACCAGAAATTCGTTGGGAATGAGTGGGGAGTCGAATGGATGAGAGGAGGGCTTGGTATTTATAGGGAAAGTGAGGGGACAAGGCATTAATGGCCAAGGGACACCTCACATGTGCTTTTCTCAAACCCATGTGCTCTCCCTTGTCATTTATCATGGAGTTGGGCCACATGGGGCCCCCAAAACAATAATTCATCACCCTTGGCCGGCCAACCCTCAAAATATCTCATGAAATCATCATGACACCGTTATGATGTCATTAAACATACTGAAACCCTAAAACTGTATTTTTTACTATTCACTGAAAATTCAACTTTCTCAGAAAAATCCCAAAATTTCACATTAACCAAATATCAATGCTCTGATTTCAAAAATGAAATCCATTTTATAAAAATAATTTTCTAAATATTTTTAATTTAATTTTTAAATAAAAACACTATTCATCGAAAATTCATTTTTTCAGAAAAAACCCCAAAAATTACCATAACATAATATCGATGCTCTGAGTTCAAAAATAAAGTCATTTTTATAAAAATAATTTTCTAATTATTTTTAATTAAAATTTTAATTAAAAAAACACTATTCACCCGAAAAAACTAATACTTGAATAATAATTAATGAAACCGTTATTTAACTATTTTATTGAATCACATTACTTAATCAAGGTGCCTAGATTATTTTAAAACTTTCTTTAAGTGAGATTACTAATCCATTTGGTCATATTACTAATCCTAATCATAAAATCACTATTCATAATTTACTATTCATCAAAAATCAAGTTGATCTTATTAGACTCTAAATTTAGTACTGAACATAATTGCAGAAGACCTTTTTTTGAAAATCATTACACATTTTTAATTATTTAGGGTTTACATAAACATATTTAAAATATCATTTTTCTAAAATTCATCAAAAATATGCATACTATATTTATCCGGTCATTTCAAAATTCATAAACTTCATCATAAGAAGAAATCCCAATTTTTATTTAAAACAAGGATTACACAAGGTAGTTACGGTCTCGTTACATAACACCTTATAATACCAGCATAGGACCTAAGAGTAAGGTGTGCTGGGGTGATAGAAGCTTGGGGCGGCTCAGTCAACATTGCTCGAGTAGTAATTTCTATCAGTTTGAACTTCTCACGAAGGCGATTCCGTTCCAGCTTCACATGATGAAGATCGGCTTGGATTTGATCCAGAGCAAAGCCCAGTGGTGCTACCTCCTTCCCAAGCTCTGTTAGATGGGCTTCGATCGGTCCAAGACTACTAGGTGAGGCCATCGAATCTTCTTTCTATAATAATTAACCAAGATTACTTATATCAAAACATTTTGTTCACAGCGGTCATATTGACCGATGGTTATATAATAGTCAAAACCCACTGATCTCATTTTAATTATAATCATGTTTATCAAATAAAACTATTTTATTGAGTATAACAATAACACATAAAATTGGGAATTAAAATTTATTTAAAAAAATTTCGGGTCGTTACAATCTTCCCCCCTTAAGAAATTGCGTCCTCGCAATTTTAAAATTGGGTTTTGAAATTTCATTGAATGTCCCACATTGGAAAAGAAGTCAGTAAAACTATTACTTTAAAATAAAGAAAGGGAAGTACAAAGGTCACCCGAGTTAACCCACACTAGGGTTCTATGTAGGAAAACATGGACATGGAGGAGAAAACAAAGGGTCAAGTTCTGAGGGAGAGTGATAGAGAACATGATTAGGAGAAAGTTAACCATGCGAAAATCCCAAACTTATGATGTGTGTAAACGGTCTTTGATTACCTAGTAGGAAACGTAAACCAACAACATTTTTGTTTTACGTTTATTTTCAAAATTTTGAGGATTTCATTTACTACATAGAACAAAAACATAAGAAAATATACCTACCTTCAGGTAGAGTTTCATCCTTTAACAAGTCCCTACCAACACTAATCTTTTCTCCAAATGATGAGAATTCAAAAACACTTGGTCTCATAAAAGCACAAGAATCATCTTCTATAGAATCACATAATCTACAAAAGATTAACTATCTATTTCTTCTATCTTTAAACATTATCCCAAAAACAGAAAGGTTAAGGTAAAACAACTCTTCAAAAAGAAAGAATCCCATAGGAATGGAAACTAATTTTATATCATCAAAGTTCCATGGTACTACCCAAATTTCATCATAGACCATTCCCTAAATAACGGTCCTTAAAATTCCTCAAAACAAACCAAACTAAGATTGAAACCCAAATACAATAAGGATTTGATAACATAGTCTTCCAAAACAACTTCATTGTTCATCTCCAGACAACATCAACCACTCCTAACATCTTATAAAAAAAGTAGCTAACCTAAACATATTTTACCCAAGATAGGTTAGTCATTCCCATAAGTAACCTAAATTACTATAAGTTCACCTTAAATTCATCGATTCTTCAAAATATAAGTCAACCTTACTCCTCAATGAAAATACCGTAGTAATCTATTTACCTCGATCAAATATGGTTCCCAAAATAATGAACGTCTTCCAAAATAATAATCATATTTTAATCCCCTAATCATCCCTGTCATATTAATACGAAAATCGTCCCATTTCCTATCACATTGGTTTTCGGAACATGTTCTTCCATTTCCCACCATTAACTAAGAAGAGAAAGCATAATTAGGGGCTTAAGTACTTAGCTAATAATCATGAAAAGGAACTGAAAGCGTATAAGGATAACTTGTATATGAAAGGTATACCCTAACTTGTGATCTCCTAGGTTCCCATCTAGGTTATGAATGATCATATATTCTTATGTGAACCTTTATTTTATTTTATCTTTGTTCCTTTAACAATGGTTCATACCAAGCTTATGAATTAACCAAAGCATATCCCCCGGGAGTGTCGTAACCAAGAGTGCATCAAGGCCCGTTGTCGTGTACCAGTTCCCGTTCGAGTCTAGCTCAAAGCAGTGTTTTCGGGTTTTACCCCTATGTACATCTGTGCCAGAGCCACCTCTACCTGCTCGTATCCAGACAGGGATGTATTTTCTTGGCAACCCCTTACTCAATACTCACCAAAATACCAGGAAGATTTCCTATATTAAACTTTTCTATAGGGTTCCTCCTAGAGTTTTCATATCCTAATTTCCACAAATAACTAAACCATCCTTTGATACCAACTATAGCATCCCGTCTTTTTATAACATAACTTTTCATTCCATTACACGGAACTGAGGATCTTTAAGGTTTAGTGTCTTGGAAACAAGGAACATAAAACATGAAAAAAAACATTCTTCTTAAACACTTGAAAGGCTTCTCATCATGTTCACCCTAGGCTCATTACTGCATCCCATAACCTGGGGACATACATCAAAAGGAAGGGTGAGCAGAAGGTCCAGCAAGGGAAACAAGTGAAACATTTTACATATGAACTTGAGATACATCAATAAAGTCATGAAAAGAACTTTAAGGCATGAAAATGAAATCATGAGGCATATCATAATAAAAATAAAACTTTTTCATAACTTGAAGATGTGGCTACATCATTTAACATAGACAATCATGAACATATCACCAAGGTCCATCCCCAAGGTGTCATTTTAAAATTACCAAGGTTATTCACCAAGGTATCGTGAAAATTGTAATCTCTAGTTGTTACATCATTACCCAATGCATTGGAGCGCTATCAGGGCGCACCCTTAAATTTGCCTTTATTATCATGTGATCCACATATATCATCATCAAACATTTCATAAATAACCCATATAGCATAATGGAAATGGGTTTCATTTCATAATCATAACTTTTTAAAAACTGCTTTAAAGACATGATCTTTATATCACTTTAAAACCCACAGAAAAGGAAGGTGGGTCTCATGTATGTAAATCCCAGAATTTAAAATAGAACATTTTGGTATATATGTGAATACCCCTTTATAAGAAAGAGCTTTGAGTATTCACTTAATAAAATAAAAGAACTTTAGAAAAAGAGATAGACATTTTGAGACAGAAATTCTGCAGCATAATGGCAATGTTCCGAGGTCTTAGAAGACATTAAAAAGAGGTAAAATGGGTCAAACATTCATAAATGACCCATAAAATAGTACATGGACAGAATAAGAAGGATACATGATCATGGTAATGAAATTTCAAGGACATACCATTTGAAATGAAAAACATGGAAGGAAGAAAAAAATTAGATTTCTTTTATCAAAATTCGGCAGCCTTACGACGTCACTTAACTTCAAAAGAAAATGATTTGACAAGATCAAATAGGTTCCCTCATCATATGATCATAAGAGATCAGTATGATAGATATAGATATAATTCCCCAACATAAAAAAAAGGAACTTGAAAGAATTGACATGAAAGTAGAACTTCAAAATGAGAAGGGTGAAGAACCACTTAAAAATTCGGCAGCCTAACGACGCCACTTAAAACATCAAAATAATGAATTGAAGAGATCAAATGGGGTCTCTAATCATATGAACATAAGAGTACAGTATGATATATATAGAGATAATACCCCAATATAACAAAAATGAACTTGAAATAATTGACATGAAAGTAGAACTTCAAAACGAGAAGGGTGAAGAACCACTTAAAAATTCGGCAGCCTAACGGCGCCACTTAAAACTTCAAAATACTGAATTGAAGCGATCAAATGGGGTCTCTCATCATATGATCATAAAATATCAGTATGATAATTTAGATATCATACCCCAACATAATAAAAAGGAACATGAAAGACTTGAATGAAAATAGAACTTGAAAACGAGGAAGGTGAAAGAATCCCTTAAAAAATCGGCAGCCTAACGGCGCCACTTAAACATTCTTAAAATGAATTGATGAGAGCAAGGGGGGGTCTCTAATCATATGAACATGAAATAGGCAGTAGGATGAATATAAAAGAACATCCTCCAACATAAGAACATGGAGTATAAAAGAAATGACATAAAAGAGATTACTTGAAAAGAAAGAGAGGGGTCGGATCCCTTACCTTAAAATGTAACTCTAAAACCTCAAAGGTTGGGACCTTGAGGGCTTGGGGGCACCTTAGGAGGACTCCTTGGGAGGTAATGAGACCAGAAATTCGTTGGGAATGAGTGGGGAGTCGAATGGATGAGAGGAGGGCTTGGTATTTATAGGGAAAGTGAGGGGACAAGGCATTAATGGCCAAGGGACACCTCACATGTGCTTTTCTCAAACCCATGTGCTCTCCCTTGTCATTTATCATGGAGTTAGGCCACATGGGGCCCCCAAAACAATAATTCATCACCCTTGGCCGGCCAACCCTCAAAAGATCTCATGACACCATCATGACACCGTTATGATGTCATTAAACATACCGAAACCCTAAAACTGTATTTTTTATTATTCACTGAAAATTCAACTTTCTCAGAAAAATCCCAAAATTTCACATTAACCAAATATCAATGCTCTGATTTCAAAAATGAAATCCATTTTATAAAAATAATTTTCTAAATATTTTTAATTTAATTTTTAAATAAAAACACTATTCATCGAAAATTCATTTTTTCAGAAAAAAACCCCAAAAATTACCGTAACATAATATCGATGCTCTGAGTTCAAAAATGAAGTCATTTTTATAAAAATAATTTTCTAATTATTTTTAATTAAAATTTTAATTAAAAAAACACTATTCACCCGAAAAAACTAATACTTGAATAATAATTAATGAAACCGTTATTTAACTATTTTATTGAATCACATTACTTAATCAAGGTGCCTAGATTATTTTAAAACTTTCTTTAAGTGAGATTACTAATCCATTTGGTCATATTACTAATCCTAATCATAAAATCACTATTCATAATTTACTATTCATCAAAAATCAAGTTGATCTTATTAGACTCTAAATTTAGTACTGAACATAATTGCAGAAGACCTTTTTTTGAAAATCATTACACATTTTTAATTATTTAGGGTTTACATAAACATATTTAAAATATCATTTTTCTAAAATTCATCAAAAATATGCATACTATATTTATCCGGTCATTTCAAAATTCATAAACTTCATCATAAGAAGAAATCCCAATTTTTATTTAAAACAAGGATTACACAAGGTAGTTACGGTCTCGTTACATAACACCTTATAATACCAGCATAGGACCTAAGAGTAAGGTGTGCTAGGGTGATAGAAGCTTGGGGCGGCTCAGTCAACATTGCTCGAGTAGTAATTTCTATCAGTTTGAACTTCTCACGAAGGCGATTCTGTTCCAGCTTCACATGATGAAGATCGGCTTGGATTTGATCCAGAGCAAAGCCCAGTGGTGCTACCTCCTTCCCAAGCTCTGTTAGATGGGCTTCGATCGGTCCAAGACTACTAGGTGAGGCCATCGAATCTTCTTTCTATAATAATTAACCAAGATTACTTATATCAAAACATTTTGTTCACAGCGGTCATATTGACCGATGGTTATATAATAGTCAAAACCCACTGATCTCATTTTAATTATAATCATGTTTATCAAATAAAACTTTTTTGTTGAGTATAACAATAACACATAAAATTGGGAATCAAAATTTATTTAAAAAAATTTCGGGTCATTACACTAATGATGCGATTTAGGTCCTCCTATCCATTTAAAACTTCAAATCAAAATTTTCTCTACCAGTTTTATATATTCTCTTAAAAGGAAAGAAATAACTACAATGATATATATGCCTCTCAAATACGTTTTCAAGGGTACTCTATAGGATGACCTTAAGTAGGGAATATCTAATGGGGAAGAAGGGGAGTTATCCACTAAATAACTAATCATGTGGAAGGTGGGAAAAGATAGTTATTCTCCCATTCTTCTTCCCCATAGATCAACTTATCCTATTGTGAGGATAGAGACTTCCCCATTTTAGATATAACACTATAAAAAAAGAGACAACATTGACCAAAAATATTATTTCTCATAATAGGGGTTGGTTTCCTAGGTCATTTTTATTTCTCCTCCATATTAACTAGAATGATAACATTGAGATACTCTGATTTTAGAATCCAACTCCAATGATAGGTATGAAGAGATTCATGATGGTACTAATGGAGAAATCTAGGGAGAAAATAAACCCCTCTAAGGTGCCTCCTTCAGTGGGAACACCATCGAAAACTGTATCAATTATCTTTACTGAAAACATAACAGGTGATTCAAGTATGATAACTGAATATTATAACAATGTTTCATGATATCCTTATTATTCTAATTTCCATATTAGACATTGTTACAGTTTTTATAGATAACATTGTGATGGGGGCCTCTTAAAACACATAGAACTTCCCAATTACCAAAAAAAGTCTGAAAAATATGAAATGAATTGGTTAAATGTGAGTCTTCTCTATAATTTCATGATTTTAAAATTTCATTTTATGATGTTTTGATTTGAATTCCCATCTCACACAACTTTGTTTTGTAGATAATATCATAGAAATAATTTAATAGTAGGAAACCAAGGCCAACACTCCTATGGTAGTGTAGGTGTCTCTTATTTAGAGATTAGAAAGGGTAGTCTCTCCCAGAGTGCCTAGGGTAGACCCTAAAGGTTATTTAGAGGGTCTATTTCATCTGGATGCCTCCACCATGAGAGCTAATTAAGTTTTCAATGTGTGTGTGGGGGGGGGGGTCTAAACCCACTATTCAACCCAAATATGGTAAGGGATTCTAACATCTCTATAGTGTGACATGTTGGGTGAGGTGACCTAAGAAAGAAATACATAAATATTACATAATTTTAGAATATTATTCAAAAAATATAATAAAAATTAATTCCCTAGAACCTTAAATGTGTAGTTTAAATAGAGTATATATAAATTATCATCTTACTTTATGAAATATCTTCAATATCTCCCATAAATTTATTCTCATTATTTTCACTTCTTAGACATAACCTATATAAAATATTTATTCATAACATAGAGAAATGAAATATAAAAAAGTTTGAACATAGATGCTTAGTAAGGGTAAACATATCAGATATCAATCTATAATAATAATTGTGATTAAGATAACCATAATGGTATGTTAACATGGTCTCCACTTATGAAATTCATATGCAATTAGTAAAATATATTTAATCATGTATCATCACAAAATCCTTTTTTATAACAAAAACCATAAATCATAAGAGTAAAGAATCATCTATAATCAATAAATATCCATTATAATATACCATAATTATAATATATAGGTTTTTGTCATACATATAAAGATATAAAATCATTTAATTAATCCTTTTCAATTATATGACTATTATAGTGGATTGGGTTGAATCCTCATTCCCTCATTTCCTTAGGCAATGTTCACTTGAAAAACAATCAGGATAGATAAATTCTCTAAATTGGGTTCCCTCTACGTTCTAATCTATATTATATCATGAGATATCAATCTTTACCAAATTCATTGAAGGGATATATAATTTTAGGACCAACTATCACATAATGAAAAACATATATATATGTTCCACAAGATCATTGAAAAATTAAACATTTCATCAAAGCATATCCCATGGAATGTGAATAGGTTTCATAAACATTTCATCATAGAATAACTCACTAAAAATAAATATTTTTCTAAAATATTTCAACATAACATAATTAATTTTCGAAAAAATGGGTTTCATGTAATCATCCACAAATCATCATACCCATAAGCCATCCAGATAGATAAAATTGATGGTATTATAATATTATATCCCCATTTATTCATAACAATCCATAAGTGATGTTAATATAGATAAAAAAAATAAATTTTTAAGAGTATTTGAACATTTCCATGAAAATATTAAAAATATCCTTTTCTTTAGCTATCTTTAGAAAATAAAAATTCCCATAAAATTGAGAGTAAAAAATTTATTTGAAAATAACCACAGAAAGTTGTAAAAGAATATTCAAATAAAGTAATATCTATAATTGTGGTAAAATAAGTTCATTTGTTAAGAATTAATACAAACATTCCTTTCAAACATTTGGTAAAAAATAAAGAACACATCATTCAAAAAATGATAAGAATATTCATTTTAAAAAATAAAAAATAAAAAATAGTTGTAAATTAATTTTAAATAAACATTTGATCATAAAAAATAAAATTCTTGGTAACATTTTAATGAACATTGACCTGGAAAAAAATCTCATTGACCAAAGAGGAAGTAATATAAATTATTCTTAAAAAATCCTGCTATTTTTAAGTACCATAGAGATAAAAATAGAAATAATACACAAAATCATAAGAATAACCAGATTTGAATAGAATATATTCCTTTTTATGATAAGTATTATATAATTTCCCTAAATATAAATTTAACATTGGAAATGATGAAAAGAAATGAAATTATTAAATAATGTCTTACCCAAGGTGTCGCGTTGCATAATATTACTACTACAAAAAACGGGCTTTATCAGCGCTCAAAACATGCTTTAACAACACTAAAAAGTGTTGTAAATATCAGCGCTGATAGGGGTGGGGGGTCCCCTTTGTCAACACTAAAATTTATCAGCACTAAAAAATATATGATAAAGGTATCCTTTATCAGTGCTAAAAACACACTCATAAATGCCCTGCATATTGTAAAATAAAATTATACATAAGCACACCCAAACAAGACCTTGAAAAAAAATCATCACATCAACAAGTGTACCCATACAAAATTAACACATAATTTATAAGGTAATTACAGTAAGTATACACATACACCATGTATACCCATACAACCCATACAATAAGTATACCCATACACCATCAACACATAATTCATGAGTTAAATAAGTAAATAAATATTTTAATTCAAGATTCAGGGTGTTAGGGGGTTGTTTAGAAGTTTGGGGTGGCTGTCCAAGGGGGTAGGGGGTGTCCAGGGAGGTGGGAGTGTCTAGGGGGATAGGGGTGTCGAGGGGGTTGGGGGGATTTCCAAGGGGTGGGGGTGTCTAGGGGTTGGGGTGGTGTCCAGGAGAGTGGGGGTGGATGTCCATGGGGGTGGGGGTGTCCAGGGGTGGGGGTTGTTCAGGTTGTGGGTGGTGTTTAGGAGGGGTGGGGGGGAGGTCCAGTGGGAGGGGGATTTCCAGGGGTGGGGGGGGAGGGCTGTCTAGGGTGGGGGTGGGGGATGTCCATGGGGCTATCCAGGGGGGTTGGGTAGTGTCCAGGGAGGGTGGGGTGGTTTCTAGGGGGCTTTAATGGTTTTGATGGAATGAATTTCATGAATTTTAAGATTATTGGTATTCTTAAAATGGTTTTAGAGTAGTGTATATTTCAATAGTATGTGTTTATTTTGGAAATAATGAATATTTTTGGTGTGTATGGTTGTAAGGGGGTTTTCGTACGTTAGTTGTTGTCTTCACTTAACATTATGTCCATTTTAAACAAAAGAGATACACTTTTTGTGATACTGGACACACAGTGCCATAGATTGAGGCAAGGTTGACTCTTACACATCAGACATGAACCATGGATCGTTCCCCTAAAGTATCAACACAATCTGAATGTGTTTGGTCAAATTTCCGTACATCAGTTGTTGTTTTCACTTAAAATTCTGTCTATTTTAAACAAAAGAGAGACACTTTGAGTGATACTGGCCGCACCATGACTTAGATTGAGATGGGGTTGAATATTACATGTCACACATGACCCATTAATCGATATCCTAAAGTATCAACACAATCCAAATCAGTTTGGTGGGATTTCTGTATGTCAATTGTTTTTTTCACTTAAAATTCTGTCCATTTTAAACAAAAGAGAGACACTTTGAGTGATAACGGCCACACCGTGACTTATACTGAGGTTGGGTTGATTCAAAGACATCACACATGACCCATGGATTTTTATGAAAATGTATCAACACAATATAAATGCATTTGGTCGGTTTTCTGTACGTCAGTTGTTGTTTTCACTTAAAATTCTGTCCATTTTAAACAAAAGAGAGACACTATGAGTGATACTAGCTACATCGTGCCTTGGATTGAGGCAGGGTTGACTCATACACATCATACATGACCCATGTATCATTCTCCTAAAGTATAAACACAATAAGAATGTGTTTGGATGGATTTCCATACGTCAGTTGTTGTTTTGACTTAAAATTATGTCCATTTTAAACAAAAGAGAGACACTTTGAGTGATACCAGCCATACCATGCCTCAGTTTGAGGCAGATTTGACTCTTATACGTCACACATGACCCATGTATCTTTATCCTAAAGTATCAAGACAATAAAAATGCATTTTTTAAGATTTCTGTATCTCAGTTGTTATTTTCACTTAAAATTCTGTCCATTTTAAGCAAAAGAGAGACACTTTAGGTGATACCGGCCACAATGTGACTCGGATTGAGTCGGGGTTGACTCATACATGTCACACATGACCCATGGATTATTATCATAAAGTATAAACACAATATGAATGTGTTTGGTCAGCTTTTTGTACGTCAGTTGTTTTTTTCACTTAAAATTCTGTCCATTTTAAACAAAAGAGAGACGCTTTGAGTGATACCAGCCAAACCAAGCCTCATATTGAGGTGGGGATGAATCATACATGTTACAAAATGACCCATATATTTTTCTACTAAAGTATCAACACAATAATAATGCGTTTGGTCAGATTTCCGTATGTCATTTGTTGTTTCCACTTAAAATTCTTTCCATTTTCAACAAAAGAGAGACACTTTGAGTGATACCGGCCACACCGTGACTAGGATTGAGGTAGGGTTGACTCATAAATATCAAAAATGACCCATGGACCGTTCTCCTAAATTATCAACACAATAGAAATGTGTTTGGTTGGATTTTGGTACGTCAATTTTTGTTTTCACTTAAAATTCGGTCCATTTTAAACAAAAGAGAGACACTTTGAGTGATACCGTCCATACCGTGACTCTGATTGAGGCGGGTTAACTCTTACACATCATAAATGACCCATGGACCATTATACTAAAGTATCAACACAATATGAATGTGTTTTGTTAGTTTTATGTACGTTAGTTGATGTTTCACTTAAAATTCTGTCGATTTTAAACAAAAGAGAGACACTTTGTGTGATACCAGCCACACTGTGCCTTAGATTGAGGTGAGGTTGAATCGTACAGGTCAAAAATGACCCATGGATCATTCTAAAAATGTATTAACCCAATCTGGATGTGTTTGGTCAGTTTTCTGTACGCCAGTTGTTGTTTTCACTTTAAATTCTACCCATTTTTAACAAAAGAGAGACACATTGAGTGATAAAGGCCACACCGTTATTCGGATTGAGGTAGGGTTGACTTTTACACATCATAAATGACCCAAAATTTGTTATCCTAAATTATAAACACAATATGAATTTGTCTGGTTGGTTTTCCATACGTTAGTTGTTGTTTTCACTTAAAATTCTATCCATTTTAAACAAAAGAGAGACACTTTGAGTGATACCTGCCACACTGTGCCTCAGATTGAAGTGAGGTTGAATCGTACAAAAAAAAATTACCCATGGATCATTATCCTAAATTATCAACACAATCCGAATGCGTTTGGTCGGATTTCCACACATCAGTTGTTGTTTTCACTTAAAATTCTGTCCATTTTAAACAAAAGAGAGACACTTTGAGTGATATTTGCCACACTGTGCCTCAGATTGAGGTGGGGTTGACTCATACATGTTATAAATGAACCATGTATCGTTCTCCTAAAGTATCAACACAACCTGAATGCATTTGGTGGTTTCCGTACATCAGTTGTTGTTTTCACTTAAAATTCTATCCATTTTAAACAAAAGAGAGACACATTGAGTGATACCGGTCACACAGTGCCTCGTATTGAGGAAGGGTTGACTCTTAAATGTCACACATTACCCATGGATTTTTATTCTAATGTATCAACATAGACCTAATGTGTTTGGTCAGATTTTCTTATGTCAGTTGTTGTTTTCACTTAAAATTTTGTCCATTTTAAGTAAAAGAGATACACTTTGAGTGATATTGGCCACACCAAGCCTCAAATTGAGGCGGGGTGGACTCATACAAATCAAAAATTACCCATGGATCATTATCATAAAGTATCAACACAATCTGAAAGTGTTTGGTCAGTTTTCCTTATGTCAGTTTTTGTTTCCACTTAAAATTCTATCCATTTTAAACAAAACAGAGACACTTTGAGTGATACTGGAAACACTATGCCTCAGATTGAGGTAGGGTTGACTCTTACACGTCACACATGACCCATATAACATTCTCCTAAAGTATCAACACAATACAAATGTGTTTGGTCAAATATTAAAGTATTTTGGATATTTTACTGGTTTTTCTTATCCAAAGCCCAATGAAAAGTGGTTCATCATTCTTGCATGTTGCTGGTGAATTTCATCTGTTAAAATAGAAAAATGACTCATTTTAGAAAGACTGTTTTATTTAATAACAATTAAATTTATCCTACGAACATTTATATAAAATAATGTTTCATATTTTGATCTCCTTAACCCCTCTCAAAAATGGCTGCCAATTGTTCACATCCCCAAGACAGATATTCATGCTATTTGTGTACAATCATCTATCTGGTATGTAGCCCAATCATTTTTAAAAAAATATATACCATCTTTTGAATATGAGTCACGTTTTGATGGTTGTTGGACCTCAACACAAGGAGCAAAAATAGGTTCAGAAACTTTTTGTTGCTCTGCACTATGAGCAGCAGCAAAAATAACAACTTGAGAGACCTGTTCAGCCTCGAGGTTAGGAGCACCAGAACATGCATAAGTCATTATATGAAAAAGTGGTTGAAAAATTAATTTAGATTACATAAATTTATAAATTATAATATAATAACATGAGATAAACATATCTATATTACAAACAAAAAATAACCTATTTATTGAACTCTCTTTTTTTTCAAAGGCTGAAGGGATTTGACACATCTATGGATTATCCAAATCCCTTAATTGTGGTCGTCTCTAACATAAAAAACACCATCAAAATTAGAACCGCTGAAAAATTATTCTGACGTCCCACTGAAAGAATCATTCTCAACTGAATTTGCATTCGACCCTTCAGTAGTTTATGACGATTACAGAACAATCGACTAGTTTCGGTTTGCAGGATCTGGAACATAAAATACTTATACCACTTTCAACGACATTATAAACTGTTCGTCTTTGTAACCTTCTTTACTAAAATTAACTTTTACAAAACCCAATTCATCTATTCTAACACCACTATTGTTATCAACCCATTTTCATTGAAAAATGGAAAATTGGAATGTCATATAATCCAACTCCCATATTTGTTTTATAATGCCAAAGTATGACATATTCAAATAAATTTTATTTATGTCCTTACTACAAAAAACATGCATCACTTCAGCCAAAAGTGTAACTACACTATTTTAGATGGTACTATCTTCATCATGTTCATCTGTATAGAATGTATAACCATTAATTACATAACCATTATAAGACAATACATACACACTTGGTTCGGCGACTAGCCATCAAAGTTTTTCTGAAATTGAATTTCGATTTTTAGCTAACTCCTTAAAAATATGGTCATGAAACCATCCTATAAACTGGTGATTATGTGCATTTGATATCCATTTTTCATCCCTTGATGGATTCAACTACCTAAGAATTTATTTGTGGGTTTCAATATATGGATCAAACTTCAAGCTGTTTTGCAAAACATAAATGTGGAACTGCTCTTGATTTGTAATATTGATTGTCACAACATCTCTTCCAGAAAATCCATCACCCTCAATGCGTTCAGCGTGACGAGATTTCGGGAGACCAATGATTTACACATTAGATAAGTATTCAGTATATAATTTAATAGATTCCTCAACAATATATCACTTCACAATAAAACCCTCTATCTGACTTCGATTTTAGACATACTCTTTCAAAATTTTCATATACCGTTCAACAGGGTACATACATCTATAGTGCACAGGACCAAAAAGTCGAATCTCTTTCACCAAGTGATCCATCAAATGAACCATTATATCAAAGAATAATGGTGGGAAGAACATTTATAATTCACATAATATGATGGAAATTTCTCTTTCCATAGCTGGAAATTTTTCCAAGTCTAAAACATTGCTGCATATAGCTTTTAAAAAGAAACAAAGTTTGGTTAACGTATGATGAACATTCTTGGAAAAAATGCAATGTAAAGATATAGGAATTAAATGTTTCATCAAAACATGACAATCATGTGATTTCAAACCTTTTAACTTCAAATCATTCACTGACACAGTGTTCTTGATATTTGATTAATACCCCTATGAAACCTTTACATCATTGAAGAAGTTTCAAAACTGATATCTCTCCTCCATGAAAAGAGTGTAAGCAGTTGGAGGAAAAAACATTCGATTTTCACCATTCACAGGAGCCAACTCTTCTCGTAATCCCATTCCAACCATGTCCAACCTTGCCTTAATTCCATTATTTATTTTTCTAGGGGCATTTAGAAATGTTCTGATTACACTATCCCAAACATTTTCTTCCACATGCATCACATCAAGAGAATGTCTGACTTACAGACAATTCCATTATGGTAATTTAAAAAAAACTGATCCCTTTTTCCAACCGATTTTTTTAATGTTTTTTTAAAATGGTTTACCAAAAATAGTGTTCACATCTTTAAATTTCTCAAACAGCTGATCACCTGTTTGTGGAGACAGTGTTGTGCATTGTTCTGAACTTCCATTGATTGATGTCGTCCAATATTGATACTTATTCCGATGAGGTGGAAATCTATGATATCCTAGAAACACAGATTTCGATTAATGTTTCAACCTAATTGATTCCGTATCTTTTTCTCATACAGGACACCCATGGGTTAATTTAATGTTATAGCCTGACAAATTTCCATAATAAGTGAAATCATTTATCGTCTTATACAACATCGCTTTCAACATTAAGTATTCACTTTTATAATAATCATACAACATAACACCTGAATCCCACAATAACATCAAATCCTCGATCAAAGGATCCAAATAAACATCCATATCGTTACCTGGTTGTTTTGGTCCAGAAATAAGCATAGATAACATAATGAATTTCTGTTTCAAGCATAACTAGGGTGGAAAGTTATAATTTAACAACATAACTAGCCATGTACTATGAGTGCTGGATTGAGAACCAAAAAAATCACTCCATCTGTAGATAACGCAAGACGAAGGTTTCTCAGATCATTTCCAAATTCAGGATACTCATGATCAATTCTCTTCCATTGAGGAGAGTCGACTGGGTGACATAATTTACCATATTTATTTCTTTTCTCTTCATGCCATGAAAATTTTCTTGTAGTTTATTCACTTCCATATAGATGCATAAACCATGGAATTATTGCAAAGTACCATCCATCTTTCATAGGAATGGATTCATATTTCTTGTATCAGGAATCACCAAACTTTGGGCATTCTGTAAGTGATTTGTTCTCCTTATGAAACAACATACATTCTTTTGGGCATGCATGTATTCTTTCAGAATTCACACACATCAAGCATAGCATTCTTCTAGCTTCATATATCCAGATTGGGAGCTCATTATCTTCCGGAAGCATGTCATTCAAGAGAGTAAGTAGTTCCATAAAACTGATATCACTCCATCCATTTCCTCCTTTCAATTTATACAATTTTAGTACAGGTGACAATGTTGTATATTTAGTGCAACCCACGTATAATGGAATCTTTGCACAACTCTTTAACTTCTCAAAAAATTTTGGTAAATCACGGAGTTCATCTTCAACTGTCCTTGTCATTTACTCAATACGATCTTCATTATCATTGACATCTGTAATCATATCCTCCATACAATCTTTTTTCATTATCCATATTTGTATTCATTTATGATCCATAAAATGCAGTTTTATCCCAGCTTGTAGCTACATTCACTTTTTTCCGTGTTTATTCCATCATTTATATCTCTGAACTATTCTGTGAAATATCAAATGTTCTTCCAACTCATATGGAGTAATTAGTCCAGAATAACAATAACTTAAACACAGAAAAAGTATTTGAGAAGGATCCTTTGCACGATCCTTTGCAAACTTGATGAACTCTTTCACTCCATTCTCTTACTCTATTGTCAAATGATTAGTATTCATACAATCATTATTCATCTACATCTTATTTGAATCTGAAATATTATTATTATTGATTCAAATACACAAAAAAGACTTCCAAATATAGTATAAGAGAACCACTTATAAAAATATAGATTAATAGAGACTAACCTTTTTCAATAAGGATTTGGAAATAAAAAAAACCCAGATAGATCCCCATCAAAATCAACACACTTTCCGGCACCCTTACTAATAGTTCTAGCACCCACCACCCTTGCAACAAAACATTAAACATCCATTTAACCACCCCTACCAGCCACCTCATTCATAATAAAATAATCACATTAAACAGCCCAAAACCAGTGACCAGACTCAAATAAAATGAAAACAAGGATACAATTTTGATGAGAAAACTAATATATTAGATACATTTCTAAACACATGACCTTTAAATTAGAAAAATTCACATCCATTTAGGTAAAATAAAAATATTATTCTTTTTATTCTTATGAATCATTAAATTTGGACAAACAAACTAACCAACTCAATAAATTTTATATTTTCATAGGAATTTGAAGGTAAAGAGAGATAAATAATTCCATTGAAAATAATTCAAATGAATCTTTTTGTATCATTTTAAAGAGTATATTGGCTAATAAATGGATGATGTGAATAACTCAGGACATAATCATGCCTAGAATCTCAAACCAAACTCACCACATCTAAAAAATTTATCAACTAAAACACGACCATCTGACTAAATAAAATGACGCCATAATGAATATTAGCATAAGAAAAAAAGGAAACAGATGAGGATGAGTGGATAAATCACTAAATATCAAATATGGGAAGCCTAGAATCTAACCTCATTGAAAGGAATCTCAAACATTTGAAGTGGGGTTCATGGGGAGTAGGGTCCAGTGGGGAGGAGGAAAAGTAGGGTTCGCTGGGAGGAGGATCCACATAAGGGGTTCGAGGGGGAGGATAAGAAGTAGGGATAGCAGTGGCGGAGTAGGGAAGTAATGATGGATTTGGTCCAACGACAGTGTAGTAGGGCAGCAACGGTGGAGTGGCAGCAGCGGCGGAGTGGCTGCGGCGGCCGAGTGGCAGCGACAAAGAGAAGATTGGGGGGAAGGGGGGGGATTTGTTATAGGGATACAGTCCCGCGAGAGCTTAATGGCATAATAAATAGAGGGCACTGTGCACAATATTTTATAAAATGGGGAAATGGTTTTATCAGTGCTAAAATTTTTATCACTGATAAATGGTGCCTTTATCAGTGTTTTTTGCTTAGCACTAATAAAAGGTGGCACTTCCCTTTCCCATTATTGTAGTAGTGTATTCATTCACAAATCACATATAATAAATATAAATTTATTTTAATTATATTAAAAAACTATTTTCATAACAAACTTACAATGTATCATAATATTATAATTTCAAATTATCCTTTTATTAACAATTATTTATTAAAATTAACAATTGAATGAAAATTGGTCGGTTTTTTATACATGTTTCTTTTCCGTGGTTCCATTTCTTCAACCTTGGCTATGGTTTAATCATACCTATAATATTAATTATTTTATAAGTATCATATTTATTTATTATATAAAATTTTATATCCATTCATATAAATCAATAATGAAAAATAATTTACATCACTTAGTGGAGGCGGTAATCCGAATGTATGTATAAGCAATGTTTCTATGTTTTGATGGATGGTATGAAATAAAGGTAGAAATTAATTCACACATATAGAATCATAAATATCATATAAATTCAATAAATATAACTTTATTACTATCCATTTAAATATAACCTGAAAAATTAATCACATACCATTGTGGAGGTGGTAGTCTACATGTACAAGTAAGCAACATTATAATTTTCCAACGGATGAGAAAAAGATAGAAAATGGATATAAAATTAATATAAGAACATATTAGTGTTTTAAATACATTTATTCTATCATGTTATGTGTTTTATAGAAATTTTTTAGGTTGTTTATGAATAAATAAACATGAGTAATATTTGTAAGGACATATACATCTTCTTTGGGTATCCTCCTTGAAAAGAACCCTGTGGCTTATTAGATGGGTCATTTGGAGATAAGAACACATCAAGGTCATTAATATTGATGTTTTGGGAGTTTCTGAACATAAATTGGTTTATCTAAAGGTATAACTTGGTTTTCATAATATAGGAAATGATTTTTTATTTTATATGTTAGGGGAGGGGCACTCTTTTAAATTCATAAAAGATTAAAATATAATAAAGTAATATTCAAGAAAAAGTGGAACCAAAGAACCAAAAATTATAATATAATATAATTGTGGTTCAAAATTCACTTAAAAATATGATTTATTAATGTTTTCATCTAATTTAAACCCTTATTTGTTTAGTTTAACCCCTCATAATCCCATTTAACATTTACTCTAGTAATGAATTTTTAACTCAGTTACTATTCATAATAAACAAAAATGAAATTGAAATCATCATAAAATGTGGAATTTTTGTTTTATATTATGGAAACCATTTTATCATATTCAATTTCTATAAGTGACACAAATTCATTTTAAAACAAGTGTGCAAAACGCAATGAAAATTGATTTTAGGAAAATTCATTTTTAAGCGTAAAAATGATTTAATTATTATTCCTTTCCTAGTAAAAACCATTGGATAAGTGATAAAATAATTTATTGAATATGTTATCGTTAAATTTAAATAAAATAATTTATTAATAGTGAATAATTTAATTTATTAATATAAAAACACATTTCACAAAAAAAACATTTTTGAGAAAAAAGATAACTTGTTTACTCTGAAATACTTTTATTTTCACTTTTAACCAATTGAAAACCATTTATTTCACTTTATACATGTATAAAAAATAGGTTTTAATAATTAAGTTAGTCCTATTCTAAATCCCCAATACAATGGTTATGATATAACCCTCATATTTAGTAACAATATTTTGATAGTATCTCTTGGTTCGTTTAAACACAATGTTGCATATAAGGAAAGACATCAAAACATCAAAATTATTTAAAGATAAATATATCCTAAATACTTAGGTTGTTTCTTAATACCCCATTATATTAAAATATCCCTAAAAATTACATCACTCTATCACAAACAACTCGGGAGAATTCTACCTCATCACATTCTCATGTTCCCAAACAGCTTCCTCAAATTTTTGATTTTGCTACAAAACTTTGAATAGGTGAGTGGTATTATTACAAATCACATTCTCTATTCAATCCAAAATCTCCACCATTTTTTCATCATAATATATATCATTATATTTTTCTTGGACCTCTATTTTAAGTATATGTAAAGGATGAAGTATGTACTTTATTAAGAGATATATAACATTGTGTACTTGAGAGAGATTCAATGGAAGTTCCATAAAAAAATAATATGCCCCAATGAAATCAATAATTTTTAAGAGATAAATATAACTAGGGATCAATGTTCCCATATTTAAAAATCTTATAAAATTATTCCAAGGATATATTCATAGGATTACATTATCACTAAATTAAAACTTTATATCTCACTAGTGGTTGCCTCTATAATTATTTTATCGAATCTTAGATGCCCTGATGTGATACTGAATAGTTCTAACCTTATTTTCTATTATCATTGATAGATCAAGTTCTTATAGTTTTCATTCTATAAAATTCATCCCAAAACATTGAATTTATGTACTTCCTTCCTTAGAGGGATTCATGAGGAGGAATCTGAATGTTTGTGTGAATACTATTATTATAATAAAATCATTAAAATAATGTTCTTGATCCCAAACACCATTTAAATCCGTATTTCATGATCCAAATTTATATTTTAGGGTTTTAATGGACCTATCAAACTAACCATCTATCTGAGTATGATATGCAGTACAAAATTTCAACTATGTATTCAATGATTATTGAAGACTTTTCATGATCTTTTGGGAAAACATTGGATCCCAATTAAATAAAATATAATGTTTTAATCCATGATATCGTACCACCTCCATAATTTATATTCTAGAAATATGATAAAGATAAAATTCATCTCTAATTTATATTATTTTGCTTTAATTCTTAATGAAATCGACTACAACCCCAAAAACATCATGGCCTTCAGTTTTTTTGCTGAGTATGATGATGAAATCCATAGTGATGGTTTTCCATTTCAATTATTATATGGGTAATGTTTGTAACATAACCATGGAATTATCTCCCTTATCCTTAACATGCCAACATACGATGAATAAATCTACATACTCTATAATATCTCTTTCATGTTGTCCCACCAGAAATACTCTTTCATATTTTTATATATTTTCATACATCCAAAATGAACAGATAATGATGATATATGGGATTCATCAACCAAATCCTTCTTAAAATATTATATTTATGGGACACACTCTTAGTTCTTGAACCTTATCATTCTATAAAAATCATGTTTGGATTGAGGATAATTCCTTATATTATTTTATAATTCTACATCTTCCTTTCATTCCACTTTAATCCTCACATGGATGGATGCTTAAATATTCATAAAATAAAGATATAATATGTCCCCTTCGATCATGATTTCAATATATATCTTCATAAAATCTGAAATTATTGAATCTATTTTAATCCTCAACATGAAAAAACAAGTATGGTCTTTCTGACTCAGGGAATTGTACACATTATTTTCCTTCCTAGGGTGGTAATTTATTGAGTAGCCATAATATTTAATAAAATATAGCCATATCTTTTATTACATATTGAAATATTTCCATATTAATATATAATTAAATATTTTATTATCAATATATATATTAAAATTTTTACCATAAAGTTATTTCATATATATTTTTTGAAAGAAAAAATCATAGTTCACTACTATAAATCATTAATAAGGTAAATTTTATCTTGAATTTTAAATTATCATGAGGCATAATCAATCACCATATTATTCTTCATGAGGATGCATATTATTCCCTTCTTTGATACATTATTATATATTACCAACCCTTATCTACTACCAGGTAGTGTGAGAATAGGTGAACTAAACAAAATTCTTTTCAACCCCTTAAAAGTTTCCTCACATTCATATTCCCAAAGGAACCGTTCTCATTTTTTTGAAAATATGGTATTGGGATTTGATAACCATGAGAAATCTCTCACAATGAGTAGTTAACCCCAGAAAACTATGGATCTTAGTTGCCGTGGTTAGTTTGGGATGTTGATCAATTACTTATATATTTGAATAATGAATTGATATACACTCTATTTTGATTATATGACCCTAAAATGGAACTTTTTATAGCCAAAATTCAAACATGCTAATTCTATAATTCAACTTCTCCCTTTTCAGGGTCTTTAATAAAATCCTCAAATGATCATCATATTATTCCTTGATGTTGGATTATATAATAATATTATATATGAAGACCACAAATTGATCGAAGTGATATCTAATGTCACTTTTCATTTGATCTATGAATATAATAGTGGAATCAGTAATTAAAAATTGAATCACTGTAAATTCACAATGACCATACGTGATACAGAAGGATATCTTGGGTATATCATCTTTATTGACCCCCAATTAATGATATATAGAATGAAATTCAATCTTGGAATATTATTTATATCTATATAGTTGTCTAAAAAAGACACCAATATGGGATGGAGGATACTTATTCTGGATAGTGATCTTGTTATGTTCCTGATGATCAATGAAAAGAAGAATTTTTGTATCTTTATTCTTTAAAAAATAATAGGTGAACCCCATGATGGTTCCTGAGAGTGTACAAATTCATTATCAATATTATCTTAAAGTTTCTTATTTAATTTTTGAAAACTCAATCATGGCCATTCAATATAGAGTATTTGAAATTGGTGTTTCATTATGTATAATTTCTATTTAAAACTAAACTTCATGATTCAGGAGAAGACAAAGAAATTCATAGAAAAGTAAATTATAATATTCCTAAATAATAGGTATATATTTAATGTTGAGTTTCTAAAAAACATTTTAAATAAGTATCTCTCAGGAATAGGTAGTAAGACCCGTAAAAATGAAGTAATTTTAATTGGATGTTCATATTCATCCTTTCACCTAAGGATAATTATAAGCTTATTCAAAAAATAATATATTATTTCCATTACATGTTAATTGATATAGGACATATTTTAAGAAAGTTAATCCATGCCTAAAATAATAAAAAAAATCAAATATAGGGGGAAACATGATATTTTTAGGAAACACATTCCAAAAAATTTCAATCGAAGTGGAGATATATAATTTAGTTTAATTAAATGAACCATTAGAATTTATATATATTGAAACAACATAAAATAATTTAGGTGGTTATTTGATACCCTTATAAAATCATTTAAATATAATTGTGTGTTTAGATCCATAATAGAATAAAATGTATTCAAATATAGAGTAGATGGTAAGTGAAAATTTTACTACTTCATTCTAATGGTATACTTCAGCTATTATGATCGCATGAGATTTCCCTTTGAATATTTTCTTAGAGAATTATAAATAAAATTTCCATCATTAACCCTTTTATTTTGACATGGATTGGTGTAATTTAAATACTTATTTTAATTGTAGCATTGGAGTATTGGTGGAACATTCAGTTGATATTTCTCCCCATTAGTTTTATTTATTAACCTCTTTACATCACTTCAATATTTTTTTTCTTGATGCTATATTTTTCCATAATTAAAACAATTATGGGACCCTCTGAGTTAATTTCCTTTATGTTTCCTTTTTCACATTTGGCATGAAGAGAGATTAATTATATTTTCTCCATAGATTTTATTATTGGAATTTATTTAAAATTATATATTTTTCTTTTTCCAACAAACTAATATCCATTTTCATATTGAAAAAACATAGAATTATATATTTGTTTCTATCAAAGTCTCTAATAGAGAATTAATTTATGAAACTTATTCATAAACTACTAAAAAATCAGTTAACTTTTATTTCATGGTCGATGATAAACCAAAATCTTACCTTGCAAGTCTAGTGAAATATTCCACATATGTATTGATGAATTTCTATTCCTTATTCTTTAGTTTTAGAAATTCCCTTTAAATTTTCATATAAACATTTCATGGAAAATACTTATTGAAAAAAATATTCTTAAATAGATCTCATGTCCTGAGTGAATTTCATCCACTTTCCTTATATTCTTGGTAAGATTCCACCATTGATTCACTTCACCATATGGATGATATACTACCAAAATAACCCTAACAATCTCCAAGAACTAGATAAGAGAAAATATATTTTAATATAATTTATCCATATCTCATAAATAAAATCAATTCCTAAATCAAGGATCACTATAAATATTACCACAGTGGATTGGGTTCACTACTCATTCCATCATTTATTTACTGAAGCCTCACTTACACAACTATTATATTGGATAATAACCATTAAATAATGAAAACCATACATTATTATACCAAAACATCATAAAATATTCATCATTTTATCAAAACATAACCCATGGGAAGTAAATGGGTTTCATAAACATTTCATCATTTCAACATATCATAACCCATGGGAAATAAACATGTTTCATATAATAATATTTAAATCATCACCATAATAATAAATATAGAGAAATAAAGAGGGTTTTATAATAATATAATATCTCTAGATAAGAAAAGAAATCAATAAAGAATGTGAGCATAACTAAAAAATATTTTTATAAGAGCATTTGGAAAATTCTTTGAAAATAGTGAAAATATAATTTTCTTTCAATATCTTAAAAAACATAAAATTTATATTAAATTGAGAAGAAAAATTCCTCTAAAATAATTATAGAAATCTATAAATTAATATTCATATAAGAGAATATTTATGATGCCAGTAAAATATTTTCACTCTATAAATATTAAAAAATGATTCCTTTAACTCTTTTTCTAAAAAAATCAATAACAACTTGATCGGAAAATGAAAATAAGATTCCATTTAAAACATAAAATAGAAAATAAAATTTTGTTATAACAAATTTTAAATGATAATTTCATTATAAATAATAAAATTCTTCAAAACATTGAAATGAACTTATACATGAAAGAAAAAGTTCAGCGACCAAAGAGGAAATAAGGTCCGTTTTTATTTTAAAAAAATCAAACTTTTTAAGCACCGAATAGAGGAAAATGGTAGTTATACTAAAAAATTAGCAGAATAACCATAGTATAATAAAATAAATGGGTTTTAAAAGATAATTATTATATGGATGGAATGAAAGAAAGTTAAATGTCAGTTAACCATTATATAATAAAAATTATTTCATAAATATCACAAATATTAATTCAATATATCCTTATAACCATATATGTACATAGGAAATGAAATTTTTTTCCTATTGCTTTATAGAGGTAGTAGTCCACAAGTACACATGAGCGGCATTGTCATTTTAAAATGAATGACCATGAGATATAAAATTCTTAAAAAATTTACATAAAACCATCTAATTATAGTAAATATACTAATAAAACAATTTTCTATTGGTTATATAACATTTTAGGTGTTGGGGGTGGGGTTAAGAGGAAAGAATCATTGGAAAGATCGGTAAGAACATATACCTCTTCATGAGGTATCTTCCTTTGAAAAGAACCGTAAGGCTTCCTATAAGGGTATTTTGGGAATACCAACAAACAAGGCCATGAATATATATGTTGGGAGAGTATTTAAGTAGATATTTTTTGATATAAGGGTATCAAGTGGTGTTAATAAGATAGGTAGTGGGTTTCCTTTTATATGTAAGGAGAGTGGAACTCTTGTAAATACTGAAAACATTAAAATATAATAAAATCATATTCAAGTTAAATTAGAACAAAAGTACCAAAATTAGAACATAAAATATGGTTGGATTGAAATAAACTTAAACAATTTTATTTAGACAAGTTTTAATATTATTTTAACCTTTATCTCTTTATTTTAACCCCTGATAACAATTTTAAACTTTACAACAATAATGAATTTTTAACTATGTTATTATTCATGGTGAAAAACATTGAAATCGAACTCATGAAAAAATTTAGACATGATGAATACAAATATTGAAACCATTTTATTATATGAAATATATATATATCTAGAAGAAATTCATTTTAAAAAATGTACAAAACCTAACAAAATAGTTTTTAGAAAAAATATCTTTAAGAAAAATTTTGATTTTATTCTTTTTTATTGACCATTAAAAACTATTAATAAACTATTAAAATATCATATTGAATATATTGTATAAAAACATCATTAAAATAATTCATCAATATTGATTAATTTAATTTAATATAATAAAATACATTTCATGAATAAAAATAGTTTTTTTTAAATATGTTTTTTACTTTCAAATCCATTTATATTAATTTTTAATCAACTGATAATGAATGATTTAATTTTATGAAAGTGTAACCAATAATTTCTCAAAATTTATTTAAACATATTATTACATTCCAATTAAATTTCTAAGATATAATTTTCATATTTAATAATAATATTTCAATTGTATATCACAATTCATTTAAACTAAATATTGCATATAAACAAAGATATAAAAAAATAAAAATTATTTAAAGAGTAATATATCATAAAATATTTGGGTGTTTCAATGGAACACTATTGATAGTTTTTGTTCCTGTTATCTTGATTGACGAATCTTCTACTAGGAGGATCGCCTAGGATAATCCCCCATAGATGTGGAAGGTACAAAGGAAATCGCAACTCCAGGAGTCAGTGAGTGCTTTTGAAATCCTCATTCAATTCATTTATTTTTAGAAAAAACATATTGAGAACATATTTTAATTATAATATTTTCTATCTCAAGTGGATGAGATCATGGAAGAGGTCTTAGATCCTCAATTTAATTCACTAGAGTACACGATGACCAAGACTACTTGATGACCCATGAGATCAACACATATAGAACTTGTGAATTCATTTAGAGAGTTTTTACCCAAGTATATCACTTAATAAAGTGTCTCGGAGTTGTAAAAATGTTACCTTAGTGTATAGTGAAATATATATTGATATTTCAAGTGGGATATGCAAAAGTTGATTACTCAAACTCCTCTGGGGGATTTATTGGAAAAACATTACAAGTTTTGTTCTTTGTTAAAGACACTATGATTCGATGGTTTTTACTATCAATCAATTTATTTCACTATTAATGAGATCCTATAGAGATGAGTTTAGTAGAAGGAACTATAAAAACTTCTCTCCAAGGTATATCCAATACTGAAATTTTTAAATCATTGAGATGTGGAACTCTAGGAAGGGTCCCATTATAGGGAGATAACAACAGAGAAAAAAAATTTGTTGGTGAAATGTAATTTCATGTGGATTGAATCTGGTGAGAGATGGTTACTTATAAGGAGAAATTGGCGGTATATAAAAAATTATTTCAAGAATTCAAATATCATGATATCACTACTACTACAAAAGTTAAAATTGTTTCCTTTTTCAAGTAATCTGAAGCTACAAAGTTAATTAAATTGTTACATGATATGGACTTAGATCAATAATAAATAAATTTACATCAAGACTATGTGTAGATTCAAATGTGTGGCATTTTTTTCAATATATACTACTATTAAGTGGATGGACCATCTATTTTGGTAATTATTGGAAATTAATTTTTCAATTAGTCACTCATTAATTCTCCAGCCCTTATTTTGTTAAGATTATCACTTCCTAATAATCAAAGAAACCATGGGTGAAAATATCAAGATAACTTTATTCCACTTGAACATTGAATTTTCAATGGATAAAGTTAATCCTAATTATTTGTCACTTGAGTAATAAAGGTTTCTTCATGGACATAAATCACGGAAAAGTTTTTTGTATAAACACCATCTCTATAATACTATAGTTATTCTATTCATATGTGGAATTTTTTACATCTGTGTGTGGACAATAAACCATTATAAGAATACAAACCATCACCATAACACTAGATTTTTTCCACTTGAATGTGGATTTATTTCCTCCAAGGCACGGCTCATAGATTTGTATAAGCATATATATCATCACTGTAACACTATAGTTGGTCCATTGAGATGTGATATGATTTAACTAAATGTGAATAGGATCACAATGGGGGAATTTTGTAATTAGGGTTCTAATGTTCAATATGGATTATGAACCTTGAAGTTATATCTTTACACATTTCATCTGGATCATCTGAACTGACATACAAGAGGTAAAAATGGATGCTCTAATTTTTTTCTACGTCAATGGACATAGTGATCCCAACCTAACTTTATAGGGATCATATAGTCGACCCCGATAGCTTTTTAGATTTTTTGTATTTTCCATAAGTTTTTAATAAGTCTTCTATGGGGAAATATTAGCTTATAGGAAATCATATTTTATTAAGGCCACCATTTTTTGGTTTTCATCTAGGAAAGTTTTACAATGCTTTTCCTTTTCAAATGATCAATTTTTTATTGGACTTGAAAGATGCCTAACCAGGTAGAAAATATAGGATTTTTTTCCTGGAAACCCTTTGTGGGTTTTCAACCTAGTGAGTACCATGTCACTTTACATTGATAGTTTAAGGTCTTTCAATTCAAAAAAATATGGATTTCATTTAATGGAGGACATCTTAGACCAAATGGTATGTCTATATACCCAATTACCTTACAAATGAAAGACATGACATGAATAGAGTTCTTGATTCTGCTAACATAGATAACCTTAAATGTTAGTGCTTGTTGTTTAGGGTCTTGATTCTCAGACCAAATGCTGATAATGTTTATGGTCAGACAACTTTGACCAAAGGTTCAGTCAAAACTAGACATGAATAGGATCCCAATTATAATATGAATCATCTCACATATGGGTAAATATAGGTTATGTCTATAATGATTATACCAATATTATATGTTATTTTGGGTCATGCGATGAGGACTTTTCGAAGGCTCAAGAATGAGATTGCCCATCCATACTTTGGAAATGTCTTTGATATATAAAGGTGTAACATATTAGGTATTGAATCCATTTGAATGGTGGGATTATGGTGTGTGTAAGTCAAACTCAATGAGTTCAAATTAGTGATGATGAGATGGGACACGTATGTCAAGGGTGACTAATAACTATATTTGAATAATGGGTTCCATTTCAATAGCATCAAGGTTTACGTAGATTAAAATACCTCATCCTTAGAACAAAAAATTTCTTCTAATTGGAAGGTTATATTGAGGGTGTGGATTTAGAGCCATATTGGGGGAATATATATATATATATATATATATCAAAAAGAAGTGTCTCTTGGAGCTAAATGCACTAATTATTGATATCTTTGAAAGGTTTTGTGGATTAAAAAACTTTTGAAATTAATTAGTTTTAAGAAGGAAGATAATATTCAAAGAGGGTTCAGGCACCCCAAAATTTATTCAACTATTTATAAAACACACATTTAAGGTAAAGAAATATGAAATTTCATTGACCTAATTTTTTTTCCAAAACCCTTGTACCAAATAGAAAAACTCGACTATTGTAGGGTCAAATGGTGGGCCATACTGGTTTTGTGAAATTTTCATTTGAAATCAATTTTGTTTTCTAATCCACAGAAAAGTGAGGCTATGAGAGTAGAGACTTGAATTTTCCTCAAGTTGACCTTTATAAGTTTTCATCCTTATTAGTTTTATGTTTCTTTCACCTATTGTTTAAGTTAATGTAGTCTGTACCTATCGATATATAGAGTTTTACATCATACATATTTGATGATGCTATAAATTGTGACTTGAGGTCTTTGGAAAAGGGATGATGGTATTGGATAGGTATGAACAAGATGATTTCTAGTAACACCCCAACCCCTCTAGGAAGGAGTCGATGCATTACTTGTGATATTGACATGGTTATAAGTAATGAAAATCCCGAAGGAAAGATCAGTTTAGTAGCCTTGAAGAAACTAGATACATAGATGTTACTCAAATTACATTGAAAAAGTTTACAAATAAAATACATAATGAAAACTAAAAACCACATCCACAAGAACTCAATAAATGATCTCCTCTTTGTCACCTCTTGAAAGTAAACAATGAAAAGGGTAAGCTCAAATGCTCAGTAAGGGTTACAAATTTCAGAAGCATGAGTACAATAATAATTGAATCATAATCAATCTGACATATTCAATATGGCATAGTGAATAAATTAAAAAATAATGCCATTAATAAACTGATAATGAAACTACATCCATAGATTTCTTCATAGTGAAAACCACATGGATAATAATAATTACTGATAATGAATAAAAAAATTATTATTAATTAGACATATTTTATCTGGCACATGATACCATAATACCGTTAAAATGGTTTAGTTCTATGGGTAGAAATCTAACAGATTTTTGGAAACAAACTTGAAGGGTTTATCGCCAAACTGATTTTTCTCATGAGGCCTACCGATGCATAGAGGGGATATAGTGGGCCCCAACTGCCACTGTAAGTCCAAATAATTCTTTATACATTGATTCAATACAATAGATATATTTCGTTTCAATATCCACATAGAGTAGAGTATACAGATTCATCAAAATTTCCCTAATTAAAATAACTTTCCAAATAAAAACTGTATGTAAAATGATATACAGTTTAGACAACAAACATATACATGATATGAGATTAGGGATATTTAATATAAATATAATTTCAAATGAAAATCGATCTCAAATTGGCAGTAAGTACACCACATAAGGATTATTAGGTGCACAATACAATGTTAGACTCAACAAAATAGTAGTTGAGACAAAGTATCTTACCACAATGTAATCGGTTGAATCATATGACCAGAACACAATAACCATCAAATGAATCATTTAATAACATTAATATAAATAGAATCATGTTATTATATATCAAATGTTAGTACAAATATACCACATACAAGAAATAAGTGTCAAACAATGAAAATCTCATAGAAATGAAAGTGTGATGAAAAACCCCTTACAAACATTTCGGTATGGTAACGAGTGTTATTGCGAGGGAATAATGAGAGGTAAAGGGTTATTAAAATATTTATATGTCACAAGGGAAGTATGGGAGAGGTTCGAAAACATACCCCATCATTAGGAATTAAAAATAATAGGGCACAACATAGAGAATATTCATGAACAAAAGTGAGAGAGAGGATCCATTACAAAGAACATATCATTAGATTGTGGATAAAACAATGAAATAATTATGTGTGACAAAAATAAACACCAAAAATAAAAGTGGATATACAAAATAAATCAATCATAGGTCATTCACACATATTTTGGAAACAATGTAACCAATTAAATAGATGTTTAACTCAAAGAATGAAAATTGAGTTAATAAATCCCTTACCTTATGCTCGAAGGTGTTCTTGACTTGTTATTAAAGACCTGGATAAACAAACTAGGATTATTAATTCATAATTCCAGAAACTCTTATATATGTAAATTATTTATTATAACCCTTTTTAGTACTTTCAAATCCTTTTTGATTAGTTATAAGGTTCAATTTCATTGTTCGTGTCACGTCCCGACCCTACTCAAGCTTGTGTTGCAACTACCCCAAGCCCGCCTCCATAGGCCGAGGGATGGCGACAAGTGTCGAAGTCTAAACAACACGGGGAGGCCTTTGAATGAGTACCTGTACACACACACAGCCCACTAAATACTAAAGTGTAGAGTAAAGAGGAATGTAATGTACCAGCTGCTATAAACAACCACAAAGAGTACATAGACCTATAATCAGTACAAAGTGAGTGCTGAAGGTAAACTGAAAAGAAAACGACAAAACACGCTCCCAACCAGAAAATTGCCACAACCCAGCAACAGGTAAACAAAAGTAGAACAGCTGGGAGTGTCCTGTTTCCGACGCTTTCACCGGGGCGCGTGCGCACATTCCGTTCCGTCCGCGGAGGAGGACGCGCGGCGCTTTGTTGCCCCGCATTCCTGCTTTCCAAAGGCGGGCGGCATTTGCTCCTTATTCAGGGACGTCTCCTCCTTGATCAAAACGGGATGATGGGATGTCGGTTCTTCCTCCTGCGGATTCCTCCTCAGAACTCGTCACCTAGTCCGGGTCTCCCTCATAGATTTAATACGTAGTTCGTGAAACTCTTCCCAATGCCATGTTTCCATGGACGCCGGTTAATTACACTACTTCTGTCGGGACATTCCAAAGGGTCCAGTCAAGGCAGAAACCTTCGGTCAGGGGAGTAGTCACGTTGAGGCATCCGTAGCGTGTCTGGATGCTGGGGTACCTGGCATGTCTGTCTGTTATCCTTGGTCACAAGGCTTCTCGAGGGCGTGGAAGCCCGAGGCATCCCACATCGAACGCGGGGAAGTATATGCCATAGACGCATATCTGAGGTTTTCCTCAGCTTCCCGTGTTTAACACAGGATATGTCGAAAGTTTAATGTCTAGCGGAGACGGATCAACCCAACCAGAGCATTAGCTAGGATAGATCGGATAGAGGGATTCTCCTTGAAGGGATGTCGATACCGGGGCCAGCCCATGGGCGGCTGTGAAGGAGAGCGTACCGACATGGTCTCACCGGGATGAGACAGTCCGGGTGAGAATCGGGATGGGAGATAGGTTGATGAATGAAGTGGAGGGGGAATGAAATGGGACCATCGCAGAGGCGATAGTGAAGTTGGGATTGAAATTTGAAGAGGCTTCCTACGTATCCCTGTGGCAGGGAATCAAAGTCTGCGTAGTTCGGGATGGTGCCGATAAACCGACGTGAAGGTGGACCTTGGCCCGATGAATGTCGTCGGCGAACCAACGTGAAGGTGGACCTTAGTCCTATGGGCATCGTCAGTGTACCGACGTGAAAGTAGACACGTGGGTCCACTAGTGGTGGGCTTGAACCTTGGGAAGGTTTCCTACGTACCATGCCTTGACATGGATCAAAGTCCTCGTAGTTCAGGGGATTGATGGAATACAGTTTAACGTCATGCGGGACGATAGTGAACCCTGACGTGAATAAACGACGGGCGTTGGGTATCGGCGAACCGACGTAAATGATGGACCTTGGTCCGATGGGAGTTGGGCTTGAACCTCGGGGAGGCTTCCTATGTACCATGCCTTGACATGAATCAAAGTCCTCATAGTTCGGATGAAAATGTGGGCTTGGCACATCGACTAGGAGATGGTTTGGGCCAATGATTGTTGGGATTGAACCTCGGGGAGGCTTCCTACGTACCATGCCTTGATACGGATCAAAGACCTCGTAGTTCAGGTTGTGGAGTAAAGTTTAACGTCATGCGGGACGGGGGTGAACCGACGTGAATGTGGTCGGAACGACCAGATGGTGGGTTTGAACCTCGTAGAGGCTTCCTACGTACCATGCCTTGACATGGATCAAAGACCTCGTAGTTCAGGTTAGTCACAATGGCTTTCCGTCAGACTGGAATTGCAGTTTAACGTCGTGCTGGACGTAGATAGAACTCGATGTGAATTGGATGATGGGTGGGCTTGAACCTCATGGAGCCTTCCTACGTACCACGCCTTGACATGGATCAAAGACCTCGTAGTTCATATGGGGCTTTGTCGGTGGACCGACGTGAAAGTGGACCTTGGCCCAATGAGTGGTGGGCTTGAACCTCTGGAAGGCTTCCTACGTACCATGCCTTGACATGGATCAAAGACCTCGTAGTTCAAATGGGTGCTTCGTCGGCGAACCGACGTGAAAGTGGACCTTGGTCCAATGAATGGTGGGCTTGAACCTCTGGAAGGATTCCTACATATCATGCCTTGACATGGATCAAAGACCTCGTAGTTCAAATGGGAGTGCAGTTTAATGTCATGCGGGACAAGAGGGGCATACAGTTTAACGTCATGCTGGACGGGGGCATGCAGTTTAACGTCATGTGGTACGAGGCGTGCAGTTTAACGTCATGTGGGACGGGGGCGAAACTCGACATGAAAGAACGACCGAGAAATGTGGCTTGAACCTCATAGAGGCTTCCTACGTACCATGCCTTGACATGGATCAAAGTCATCATAGTTTATATGGGTGGGGGTCAGGGTCGGTGCTCACTCTAAGCTCACGTGAGTCATGCTCGGTGTGAGAAACAAGAGGTTGCAAGGACCTGACGATCACGTCGCGAAGGATGTGTCCGTGAGAAGCAAAGAGGGGATTACGCGTTAGGCGGCCCATGGTGCTGGGACTTACTCCAGGATGGAGGCCCAGGGTGCGACAAAGCGTGGGAAAGATGGACCTTGGTCCAATGATGGGAGGTGCCTCGTTCCCTATCACGCCCTCCACTGACCTTGGTAGTAGGGAAGTACGGAGATGCAGCGGTGCAGCCATCCATTAGGGAACTAGGGTCGCCCTTCTCCTACGAACATACGCCACTCCGATAAGGAGGATATCATCCCTTGTGGATGGGTGATTCCATTCCCGTGGAGACGAGTGGTGTAAAGAATGTTCGAGTTGGGGGGACCCTTCGTGAGGGGGACGAGGTCGGATAACAGTTTAACGTCATGTGTTGAGGACATAGTGCTTGGAAGTTTAATGTCCTGCAGCTCGGACGAGGTGGGTTCACTCCACACCCCTAGGAATTACATAACCGGTATGCTCTGGTCCTTGGGGAAGGGAAGGTACCAGTAAGGCCATGGTTAAGGGGGGTTGTGGAACGAACCATCAAGGGGTCCACATTAGCGTGGCTATGCGAAGAAGTAATAGCCGTTAGTGTGCCTATGTGAAGGAGCATTAGGCGAAGCAACACTACGGGTGGTATTGTCCATGGGACTTTGAAATCACATCGTGCAAACTGGGAGGGTCGCACGGGAGGAGGAATTGCTAAGCAAAGGAGTGTGCTTCGCGAAGTGGAGTGCCTTGGCCTTAGCATGGGGCATAGGTGTGGGTGGAAGGTGCTTCGCGAAGTGGAACAGTGTTCGCAGAGCACTGCCTCGCGAAGAAGAGGTGACTCGCGAAGCAGGGTCCTGCGAAGTAGTGTGCTTCGCGATGTGTAGCGATCTTGCCTTAGCATAGGGATCACTAGCATGGGTTGGGTGTTTCGAGAAGCATAAACGCTCCGCGGCTGCCCGGGTTCCCTTGGGAATCCCCTTCCTTTGCGAATGCCCTTGAGCTTCACGAAGGGCATCCCTCTCGGAAGAGGGGCTCAAAACGAGACCAGGCAGAGGCGTCTCGCGAAGTATAAGTACCTCGCGGAGCTCATGATTCCCGGGGCAATGAGTGCTTCGCGATTCGGGAGAGGAGAAGCCGAAAGGTCGGATTGTCCATCCCTGGGACTTAGGGGGAGTCCAGTATTTATAGGGAAGGGGTGCCGTGAAGCAGAACTCGCGCGCCGCCTCCGGTGCTTCGCGGCGTGCTCGCGAACGTCAACGTCGTCCGCGGAGGATTACCGCCTCCTGAGCTTCGCAGCGGCTCGCGAACATCAAATGCGTTCACGGAGCATTACCGCCTCCTGAGCTTCGCAGCATCTCACGAACGTCAAATGCGTTCGCGGAGCATTACCGCCTCCTGAGCTTCGCAGCGGCTCGCGAACGTCAAATGCGTTCGCAGAGAATTACCACCTCCGGAGCTTCGCGAGGCCTCCATGGTCGGGGCGCTTCGCGGCGGGGCTTCGTGTGGGTGCTTCGCTGTGGTGCTTCGCGAGGCAGCACGCCAGCCGTCTTTTTCTTTCCTTTCTTTCGGGCCATATTTTGACGCCAACAAATGCCCCCCCCCCCTCAGACTTGGAGCCGCGGAGGGCGAAGGGTCGAAGTCTGAGGGAAAATCACCAAAATTGTCGGTGGTTCGCGATGCGGCTACGCGAAGGGGACCCGCGGTGCTCACCGGGGCCACCGATCCGGGCACGCCGCGATGCTTCGCACGGGTGAGCGCGCCGCCATGCTCCGGGGTCACCGCCTATAAATAGGGGGGTCGACATGTTTTGTCTTCACGTGCCTTCCTTGTATTTTTGTGCTCTCGACATCGCGAAGCTCCACGTACTTCACGACAGCGCTCCGCGAATCGAGCTTCGCGGTGAACCGCGGGTCTCCGACTCCACGTCCGTGCCAAGCGAACCTCTGCTTGTCGGCCTTGGCCAGACTTCGCGGCTTGGTCTCGCGACCGATCTTCGCGATCCAGCTTCGCGATTCAGCTTCGCGATTGAGCTTCGCGATCCAGTGGAAAAAATTCTTTTCTGAGGGCCAGAGTTAAAATGGCCCATCAAGAGACTGTATTGGGGGTCCTTGCAGATGCTGCTCGTCGGGATGAGATGGACAACTATCCAGGCCTGGGGGAGATGGTCCGAAGCCACTCGGACCACACTTCTTTGACAGATCTGCTATCGGAGGGTCAGAAGGATTACCCGAAATGTAGGAAACTACCATTGTACGGCTTCGGGCTGAGGGACGATGTCTTTATCCCTGAGGCGAGTAGGGATGAACCAGCTTGCTGGTTCAGGAGCACACCGTTCCACCATCAATGGTTCAGGGCGGCCGTTGGTCATGCGCGGGAGGACTTCACACCCGTTACCGCTGACTGTCTCTACAACCATGTGAACGACATTGACAGGAAGCCACTGCAGCCGGAGACTTCCCCTCCCCTCTACCGTACCATGCTGAAGGCGGCTTTGCAGGATTCGAAGAAGGGATGGTCCAATGAGTGGGACCTGCGCCAGGGCAGCAACTTTACTGATGACTGGGCCTGGGCCTACTGGGTAGGCGCCTCATGCGAGGAGTTCGGGGCCGAGCTGAGGAGAGTGGGGTTGTATGAGGCGGCATGGGCCTCCCAATTCTACATTTACCAACTGAAGCATCTAATGCCATAGTTGCTGAGTAGATGATCATCTAGGACCAACACTTTTCACCTGCATCATGGGGAGGTGGGCATCAGCCTGTGGGATGTCCACCAGATTTATGGGGTTCCGATCTTAGGGGCCATGTATGACGAATTCCTCCCCGTCGTCAGCGCGTGGGGGGATGCTGAGCAAATGCCGCGACTGGCATCGGCACTGATGGCACTTGTCCCCGGAGAGGACAAGGAGGCAGTGAGGGATGTCCATTTTAGGAGATGGTTCAAATGCTTCCTGAATTTCCCAGAGAATCTAGAGTTCCCTCTGAGGCCTCGAACTTGTCCAAGGGCGGCCCAACGGGGCAAGGGGAACTATTATTGGCGGGTCTTGGAGGACAGCCAATGGATGACTTGGGGTTTCAGTGTCAGCACTGAACAACAGCCGATAGTCAGGCTGGCAGCATTCATCGCGGCTCTCATCTGTGGCTGGATCCTACCTGTGAGAGATACAAGCATGGGGGTACGGCCCAGCTCGTTTATCATGGCGTCGATGCTGGCCATGGGGCAGCGGATCAATCTGGGGATTCTGATTCTCACCAAACTGTACAGAATGCTGCGGCATATTAGCGAGGGCAAGAAGCCACCAAGGATATGCGGGCCCTTCCACCTCCTATATGGGTGGATCGCAGCGCATATTAGGGGGATTTACGAGTATCCAAACCCCATTTCGCCACCGGGATCGGACTTCTTCCCCTCCATCCTGAATGCGGTTGGGAGCTTCCCGTTCAAACTGGCCGTTCCGATGGTGCTGAATTGGGTGTGGAGGGCGGATGAGTTCAACTTTCACCCCTTCCCATTGATGACGGGGATGCTTACTGATGACGGACGGGGAACGGAAGAACATCGGGCTTACCTCCTGGCCTTCCGAGGTGGAGTTTTGGTGGCCCGAATAGATCGTGAGCCGCTCTGTGAACCGTACACCCCGCATCAGTTTGCGAGGCAGTTCCGGTGCCTCCAGTGGCTGACCCCGCAGGTCTACTGGGAGGTGCGTCACGAGGAGCACCCGTGTGTGATGAGGCAGCTGTCGCTCATGTTCACATGGGAAGATGGAAAGATGCGGATTGCATTGCCTCCATCCACCGCCGCTTTCAGATTGGCAAAGGAGTACGCCATCCGTTGGGAGGATGCTTACCCAGGGGAGATGCTGAAGCAACCAACTATCCTGGTTGGTGACGGTGGGCCTCCTCTACCTCGAGGTCGGGGTCGGAGGGCAGCTAGGGCCGCTCGCGATAGCGGGGCTGCCATGGCGGCGAGACCCGCACCGGCCGAGGGTATGGCAGCAGCGGTGGATCCGGTGATTCCGGGAGAGCAGGGTCATCTGGAGGGGCGGCCACCGAGGGGATTTCGTAGGATATCCACTCAGGCTCCGGGGAAGTGCCTACGTCACATTGACATGGCAGAGGATGTCGTCTTCCCGGAAGCTTGGGACATTTGGGATGTCAACCAGCAATTCCTCAGCCCACCCGAGATATGGGCCCACCTGAATCGCCTCGGGATGGAATTATCGGGCATAGGCCCAGTTCGGGCTGGATTCATGGCGTCTCCGGCAGAGACAGAACAGTACCTGGAAGATCTGGAGGATTACGTCCACTCCAGTGGTGTCCCTCTCCCAATGACAGACCGGGTGAGGGTACTGTTGAATCAGACGGTCCCCCAACAGTTATCGACTGCCGATCTGAGGGAGCGCTTCCCCTTGCCGGAGGAATCAGAGGACTCCTCTCGGGAGGATGAGGTTGGAGGAGGTAGCCCGCTGGAGGAGGGTGAGGTCGGAGACTGAGGCTCAGAATCCGACGATTTCGCGGAGGCTCTCGAGGTAGCATTCCGAAATTCTTTCCTTACGATCTGTTCTCAGGTCCCTATGGACTTCTCACCAATGTTTGAGCCATACAGGAGGAAATTGTTCGCAGGCCTCGTTCTCGCTCCTTGGCGGGTGATGATGCGGGACCTTCAGAACCCACGCCTATGGCTGCGTCCAGTTCCGCATCTGGTGGGACCAGGGTGCCCGAGGTGGCTCCTCTGGAATCTCCAGACCTTCCAACAGTATACGGGGGGCCTCGCCTCGGGGTCCCGTCAGTACCGGCTCAAGAGCAGCGCTCGGAGGTCGATCTCCGTAAGTCTCCTCCACCGGTCTCCTCTTTGTCACATGTAGACCATGCCAACTAACGTTTATGTTCCTCTTTGTCGTAAAGTTCTTCGACTGGCGTGGGCTGCTGCGGCAAGACTAGTCGGGATGTCTGGTGGCGTCCCTCCTAGGGGCATGCTGGTAATGGTGGCGATATCCCGCCATCTTCTCATGCTGCGATGCACATCATCACTGGCGGGACCACCAGCAGGGCCGTACCCGAAATCATTGAGGTGGACTCCAAGGAAGAGGATCAACCGGTCGGTCCCAGTTCTATCGCGACTACTTTGGCACCAGGTGTCGCACTGGATTCATCACCGGATTTTGATCCTGCCGAGGATTTCCTGCGGGCGTATCCCGCGTATGAGCCTGCCAATCGCGCAGACTGGGACGGAACGGCCTTCAACGAGGAAGACAACAACATAGTCCGCTGCCGGTCGTGGAAGCTGATCGCGCGCTTTATCAAGGACACTCCCCAAGCACAATGGCTGGCCGAAATGGATAGGCTTCACTTGCGGTTGCGCGAACTATGCGCTGGGGGAGTGGATTCCCAACGTCCTCACGCACTCATCCGAGATCTTATGGCTGAGAAGATCCGGGAGCATGATCGTGGGCTCAGCGTGGGCTGGCAGCGGAGGAAGGCGACCATCATTAAGAAGCTCCAGGAGGCTGAAGGCAAGGTCCAACAGATGCAGACCCGGGCAGACGAGCTTTCAGCCTCTCTTAATGTAAAATCTGAGCTGGTCTCGCGGTTGAAGGCCCAGTTGGCAGAGGCAGAAGAGCATATGAGGTAGGCCTCTGGAAAGATGGCCGCCGTTCAAGCTGATGTAGAGAGGGCCAAAGCCAGGACTGACGAACTGCGCCCCGCCGCTGCTGAGGAGGAGCGGGAGCTGGTTCAGCGGCAGCAAGCCTTGGATGCCGCAAGTCAACGGGTGGCGGAGCTGCAATGCTCTTTTGTCGGGGTCAACCCGTCCAAGGGGGGAGTCGACCCCCGAGTATCGTAACAAACCCAAAACCCTTTATTGGTACCTTCGTGCTTCAAAATTTTATCTTTGTTTTGAATGCCGTAGCACGCACGATTTCCACTGTTTGAATTGCCTTGTTACATCCCTACAATGTTTGCGGGACGTTCGGCGACAATTCCCCAAGCCCACGTGAGTCAAGCCCGATGTGAGAAACAGGAGAGAGTCGCCCTCTCATCCCACCGTTTCTTCAGCGTGCTCTTATTCACAAACGGGGCAACACCAGGGGCTCTTAGAGGAGAAGTGGTACCCTTACTACGTTAGCCTGTAATGGGGACAACAAATGAGGGTCGACCGTTGACCATGTTCAAAACACGGGACCATGTCACAAATGTTGTTGATCAATCCTTCGGGACGTTGGCCCAGGACAGTTAGCGAACCATAGGTCAGACATCCATACTGTTAGGGGGTCCTTCCAGACATGACCCGTTTTCTGGAACGTTGGTCCAGGACGGTAGGTGAGCTGATGCGGCATGAGACCAGGCCGTTAGGGGGTCCCGTGAGACATGAAAGGGGACAAGGGTCCGAATAAGGGTTACGCAAAGCGTGGAATACGAAGTGATGGTTTGTCCGAACAGAATCCAACACTTAGGTAGTTACACCACCGTGGTGGGAGCACACCAGATGGGCGCATCGGTTTGATCATGGATCGTTCCTTCTTTCAGAAAGGGCCTCTCTGGCGAGGGGATCTGTCACTTCCCAGTGGGATCTTGGGGCATCCTGAACTTGTTCAGGGTAGAACCGCAGTTTAAAGTCATGCGTTGAGGACACATAGACTCCTGTAGTTTAACGTCATACGATAGGACGTGGAATAAAAGGGAAGGAAGCATGTGGCATGGCAGATATAAAACCGACGTGAATGTGGACTTGGAGTCCAAATCACACCACATACCCCCGGAGGAAACTCTTCAGGTCGATGGACCAAGAGTGAGGATTGGGCTGGGCCCGAAGCAAAGTGGCCAGGCATTCTTACGTACCCCATGAGGATGGGAATCAAGCCATATGTAGTTCTGAAAGCACATTTTAACGTCATGCAGGACGATGAGCAGCCCGACCGTGTTGGTACACATCCCGCCAAAACTACTAAGCCCACGTGAGTCGTGCTCGGTGTGGGAAACAAGCAGTAGTGGTGGGAATTTCCCGACACTGAGAGGGGCAGGTTAGGGTAAAGGGATGCTCGGTGAATACCGGCCCAGTGACACTAACACGATCATTGTGGCGCACCTAGATGCGCAAAGAGAAAGAGCCGAGTATGATGGAATTCCACTTGAACAAGGGGAAGTGGAAATGTGTGAATCATGGTGCTCGGGATTCAGATCACGATGATGGCGGCGTGACGACAGAGGGTAACTGCTGACCGTATTCACAACGTAGTATCCTGTTGGGTTATCCTAGAATGGGGACAGACAAATGAGGGTCGACCGTTGACCATGTTTGAAACACGGGACCATGTCACAAATGTTGTCAAATATCCGTAGGGACGTTGGCCCGAAACGATTGAAGGGCCCTTAGGTCCAGCATTCATGGAGAGCCCTTAAGCCTAGTATCCATGTCGTCCGAGGGTCCTTTTGGATGTGGAAGAGGATGAGGATCCAAATAGCGAGCTCACGAAGCTTGGTCATGGGAAGAGGGGAATGTCCCTGTGAAAATCCCACACTTCGGGCTCTTTGTCAAAACACATCTGAATACGGCAACGAAACGTATTAGAGAGAGGGGGCGAATTCCTTTCCCTTGGGGGGATCTTAGTTTAGGGTCGTAGAATTCGGACCATGGGTGAGAGGAAACATAAGAGGCACATGGTGGAGTAACTCAAACACCTGGCGTGAATGGGAATAGGGGGTGTGTACGGCACGGTGAACAACTCGACATGAATGAGGGAACAACCCCATATCACACCGCGCAACCTCCTTGGGAGAGGTTTTTGTTCAAGGGACCGAAAGCAAAAGTTAGGTTGGGCCCGCGGGGAAGTGCCCGGGTGCTCCTACATATCTCATGAGGATGAGAATCAAGCCATACGTAGTTCTTGATGGACCTTAGACCATAAATGGGTAAAGGGATCAGGGGACACATGGAAACAAAACCCGACGTGAAGGAGGACCTAATCCCTACTTACCATGCGTTCTCTGGGGAAATATTCGAGTCGAGGGACCGAACACAAAGGTTAGGCTGGGCCCGCGGGGAAGTGCCCGGGCACTCCTACGTATCTCATAAGGATGAGAATCAAGCCATACGTAGTTTTGGAAAGGTGACATGGTAAGATACCAGTTCCAGGGGAAAAGGGGAGTGTGGGCGTGGCCCTTGCACTAAAAGAAGCAGAATTTGATGTATCTTGTTTGTTCTTTAAGGTGAATGGTTTTTTTTTGTGAAGCGACAGACCTAGAATAATAGTCCATGATGTCACCACAAGGATCAAGCCGTGATGGGCGTTGACAAATGGCATGGCACGTGACCAATACCCAACGTGATGTCCTCTACAATGAGGTCACCACAATGCAGTGCCGTTTTTCGTCGTGCGGCCAGGACGATAATGTCACAGTTTAGGGTCGTATGATAGGACCAAGCATGCATTTTATCGTCATGCAGCGCAGACGTAGCAGAGACGATGCTAGGCGGGAAATGTGCGCAGTGTTATAAAACAAAATTGACAGATACATGATCCCACATCAAATTATACGCCATTCGGAGAGGGAAACCTTAGGCCGAGGGGCCTATACAGAGGTGAAACAGGGGGAGAGACTAGCTTCCTGGATGGGTTATACCCGGAGACAGGGCATCCGGGCGGTCCTATGTATCCCATGAGGATGGGAATCAAGTTGAACGTAGTTCCAAATGGATCTTAGTTTATGGTCTTAGAGCTCGGACCATGGGAGCCCCGAAGGACGCCATATTGCAGCTTTGTCCCCCTGACATGCAAAGGTGCACTGAGGGATAGCGCCAAAAGTGTCGAGATTCCACCTGGACATGATGGGGTGGAAAATGATGTGAATCATGCAACCAACATTAGAGGACTGAAGGGGCTGGCGTGAAGATAGAGGATTACTGCTGACCATGTTCGCAACATAGAATCCTGTCGCGTTAGCCAGGAATGGGGACAGACAAATGAGCATCGACCGCTGACCGTATTCGCAACGTGGGATTTTATCGATTTGTTGTCCAAAACCCTCGGGGGCGTTGGCCCGTAACGGTAGGAGATCCCATGGGCATTGTATCCAGGCCATTCTTGGGGGTCCCTCCAGGTGTGAAAGGTGATGGAAGCCCGAATGGAGGGGAACACGAAGCTTGACAAGTGGAAGGGACTTGATCAAGTTGAATCTGACACTCTTGGTCCTAGACCAGAGTACTCTTAACACATGGGTGAACCACTGCAAGGGGCCAAGAGACTCAACTTGAGGGTAACCAAGATATGGCGGGTTCCCGGGGGAAGGGGGCATGGTGCCCAAAACCTTGTATCATACCTACATATCCCCCTCCTGGAGAGGGACGGGCCAAGTGGCCTAGGTGACCGGGAGATCAAGAGATCTCTAAGAGGTGGGGCTGGACCCGAAGCCTAGACATTCAGGTGGTCCTACGTATCCCATGAGGATGGGAATCAAGCCACACGTAGTGGTGAAGGGTGCCATTTAATGTCATGCGGGACAAGGAATATGAGGGCTAACTCTCAGAACGGGGGTGAGCGTGGTGCAACCATTGCAAACCCGACGTGAATGAGGACATAATATCACACTACGCCACGCGGTCCCGTAGTCGGGGTCCTGAAGGCAGGACCAGAGAGGTGAACTTGCTGAACTCAAGTTGGACCCAAAGACAAGGGGTCTGGGCATTCCTACGTATCCTATCAAGATAGGAATCAATCTGAACGTAGTTCCAGATGAGAATCTTAGTTTATGGTCTTAGAGTTCGGACTGTGGATGGTGACAACTTCCCGATTAAGCACAGATGTCAACCCGATCCCTAAGCCCACGTGAGTTAAACTCGGTGTGGGAAACAAGGGGGGTATCCTCATCTCAATACTTGGGGCATCCACCAAAGGGGAGTCGGCAGAGAGTCCCGAAGGACACCTTTGACGCAGCTTGTTCTCCCAACGCGCGGACGTGCATGGAGGAAAAGTACCAAGAGTTCCGAGACTCTACTTGGACATGATGAAGTGATGAAGGGTGTGAATCGTGTACCCGACATTTCAGCTTAATGGGTTGGCGTGGCGATAGAGGAAAACTGTTAACCATGGTGGAAACACAGCGTCCATATCGCGTTAGCCTGAGGTGGGAACAACAAATTAGCATCGACCGTTGACCATATTCGCAACGTGGGATTTTATCGATTTGCTGTCCGAAACCCTCGGGGGCATTGGCCCGTAACGGTAGGAGAGCCCTTGGCCGTAGTATCCAGGCCGTTCTTGGGGGGGGGTCTATCCGGGTGTGAAAGATGATGAAAACCCTGATGTATGGATACGCAAAGCCTGGAAAGCGGGTGCGGACGTGTCCGAGTAAAGCTTGGCATTCCAGGTAATAAACCAGAGTACTCTTAGGCACATTGGTGAACTGTCGAAAAGGGATCGGCGAAACAGGTAAGTAGGGAGAGGTACATGGCGTGGTCATTACGGGACCGACGTGAATGAGGACATAATCCCACACCACACCATATAATCCCCTCATGGAGGAAGGATAGGCCAAGGGGCCAAGATGGGATGAAGATTCCCGAGAGATGGGGCTGGACCCGAATCCTGGACATTCAGGTGGTCCTATGTATCCCATGAGGATGGGAATCAAGCCACACGTAGTTCTCTAGATGTAGTTTAACGTCATACGGGACGAGAAGGGGAGCAATATACCCCTAAACAAGGGAGGTGTGCGGTATGGCGAAGAAGCCGACGTGAATGAGGACGTAGTCCCACACCACACCGTACACTCCTATAAGAGAGGACCTGGGTCGTGGCCCGAAAAGGCCAAGGGTCCTGATGGTTAGGCATTGGTCAGTAAGGCCTGACCTTCTTGTAGTTTAATGTCTTGCAATGAGGATAAGGGTCGGGGACCCGAGGAGGCCAAGGGGCCTGAGGTTGGGCCTTGTAAGGGGAGGCGTACGACATGGTACATGATCCCGACGTGAATGAGGACATAGTCCCACACCACACCGTACACTCCTGGTAAGAAGTTGGGTGGAGAGGCCCGAGAAGGCTAGGGGGACTAAGGTCAGGTATCGGTTAAGAAGGCCTGACTGGTTTTCAGTTTAACGTCTTGCATGAGGATGAGGGTCGGGGACCCGAGAAGGCCAAGGGGCCTGAGGCTGGGCCTCGTAAGGGGAGGCGTACGACATGGTACATGATCCCGACGTGAATGAGGACGTAGTCCCACACCACACCATACACTCCGGGTAAGAAGTTGGGCGGAGGGGCCCGAGAAGGCCAAGGGGCCTAAGGTCAGGTATCGGTCAAGAAGGCCTGACTGGTTTGCAGTTTAACGTCTTACATGAGGACGAGGGTCGGGGACCCGAGAAGGCCAAGGGGCCTGAGGCTGGGCCTCGTAAAGGGAGGGCGTACGGCATGGTATATGATCCCGACGTGAATGAGGACGTAGTCCCACACCACACCGTACACTCCGGGTAAGAAGTTTGGTGGAAGGGCCCGAGAAGGCCAGGGGGCCTAAGGTCAGGTATCGGTCAAGAAGGCCTGACTGGTTTGCAGTTTAACGTCTTACATGAGGATGAGGGTCGGGGACCTGAGAAGGCCAAGGGGCCTGAGGCTGGGCCTTGTAAAGGGAGGGCGTACGAAATGGTATATGATCCCAACGTGAATGAGGACATAGTCCCACATCATACTGTACTCCCCTATGAGGAATCAGGGTCATGGGCCTGATCGCTAGCACCACCTGGGGGAAGTTTGTCACCTTGGGATGGGGCAGAATGAATCACTGCACTCGATTTCTGGGACATCTCGGGGTGGACCCGAAGATCCAGGACACTGTTGACCATGTTCGAAACACAACGTTCCTATGGTGACCCGTATGGGAGCAACAAATGAGCGTCAACCGCTGACCAAATTCTCAACGCAGGACTTGTATCGGCTTGTTGCTTGAAAACCCTCGGGGGCGTTGGCCCGTATCGGTAGGAGAGCCCTTGGGAATTGTATCCAGGCCGTTCTTGGGGGTCCCTCTAGGTGTGAAAAATGATGGAATCCCAGTCAAGGAGTGGGTGAAGCATAGCTGTATCCATCCACGAAAGAGGCAAACATCTCCAGGGGATGTGAAGCCGGGTCGAGGCTTGCTCGATGTGAGTTGGGGAAAAAGTGTGCACCCTACCATGTCCTGACCCGAGGGGAAGATTTCAGCTTTTGGGCTGGGCCAACGGATGAAATGTCTGGGCGTTCCTACGTATTTCATGAGGATGAGAATCAAGCCATATGTAGTTCTTGAAGGCCATGAAGTTTAGCGTCATGCGGTGAGGACATGGGAGGATAGAAGAACGGGAGTGGGCACATGGTGCGACCCTTACAATCCTTGGGCGAGTGGGGCCAAGAAAGCCTACTCCCTACTACACAAAGATCCTCCAAGGAAACTATTCCCAGGGGGAATAGTGGAAGAGAAAATCTTGGGGCTGGGCTCAAGACGAGGCGTCCGAGCGTTATTACGTATCCCATGAAGATGGGAATCAAGGCACACGTAGTTCTTAAGATGTAGTTTAACGTCATGCAGGACGAGAAGGATCTCATTTGGGGATGTGTATGATGCGGCAAGTAATCCTGTGCGAATGAGGACGTAGTCCTACATCACACCGTACGATCCCGTAAGAGGGTATGTCAGGGAAAAAACAAGGGCCTGGGGCCGGATCGCGGTCAGGAAGGCCTGGCTGGCTTGTAGTTTCACGTCTCGCGGTGAAGACAAGGTCGGGGGCCCGAACGTCTCGCGGTGAAGATAGGGCCGGGGGCCCGAGGAGGCCAAGGGGCCTGAGGCTGAGCCTCGGTCACGAAGGCCTGACCGGCTTGCAGTTTAACGTCTTGCAGTAAGGACGGGGGCCTTGGGGCCCGAGGAGGCCAAGGGGCCTGAGGCTGAGCCTCGGTCAGGAAGGTCTGACTGGCTTGCAGTTTAACGTCTTGCAGTAAGGACGGGGATGTAGTTTAGGGTCGTGCGGGACCATCTTGCAGTTTAGGGTCGTTCTGGACCTTCTCAGAGTTTAGGGTCATGCTGGACCTTCTCGCAGTTTAGGGTCGTGCTGGACCTTCTCGCAGTTTAGGGTCATGCTGGACCTTCTCACAGTTTAGGGTCCTGCTGGACCTTCTCGCAGTTTAGGGTCGTGCTGGACCTGTTTGCCCTAGGAAAATTATCTCTTGGGGAACTTGGCATTGGTGGGAGGGGTTATACGCTCTCCATCCGTGGTCACCATGGAGTATGCTCCATTGGGGTAAACCTTATGGATGATATAAGGCCCTTCCCATTTGGGTTCTAATTTGGGCGGTTTCTTACCGGGAATCATTGGTGCTCGAAGGGCCAGTACCAGGTCACCCTGTAGAAAAGAGCAGAGACGAACCTTCTTGTCAAAGGCTCTCGCTATCTTTTCCTGATGCCTTTCCAGATTGTGCAGGGCACGAATCCGGTTCTCGTCCAGTGATTCTAATTCAGCTAGACGGATCTCGGCTACCTCATCTGATGTCTGGTGGTCATAAACTACAGTGCGTAATGACGGCAGCTGGATCTCAATGGGTAGGATGGCCTCCGCTCCATACACCAGGGAATATGGGGTCACCTGGGTAGAGTTGCGAGTCGTCATCCGGTAAGCACAGAGGGCGTTGGGGAGCTTGTCCGGCCAACTTTTCTTGTTCTGACCGACCATCTTCTGCAGAATTTTAGAGAGGGTCTTGTTGAACGCCTCGATCTGTCCATTCGCCTGCGCGTGGTAGCGGGAGGTATGGTTCGACCGGATGTCGTACTTGGCGTACAATTTCTTTAGTTCGGCCGCTCGGAAGTTGGTGCCGTTATCGGTGAGGACGGTGTGAGGGACTCCAAACCGGTGGATAATATTGGAGCTCACAAAGTCAATGATGGAATGGGCCTTGACCTCTTTGAGCGGAACTGATTCTTCCCACTTGGAGAAGAAATCTGTAGCAGTCAGGATGAACCTACACTGGCGGGCTGTTGCCGGTGGATACGGTCCCACTACATCAAGCCCCCATACCGCAAACGGCCAAGAGTACTTGGTGGGGTGGAGGGGCTCCGGCAGCCGATGCAAGAAGTTGGCGTGTACTTGGCATGCGTGGCATCTCTTGTCATATCCAATACAATCATGGATCATAGAGGGCCAAAAGTACCCTAACCTCCAGATTTGATGGGACAGCTTCGGCCCAGCTTGATGGGCGCCACAGGAACTGGCGTGAACCTCTTGCATAACTTGAGTTATCTCCCCTCCTTGGATGCAACAGAGGAGGACACCATCGAAACTCCGCTTATAAAGGATTTGCTCAAGACTAGGGCCGCTCTGGAGGGTAAATTGCAGCGCGTGGCGTCGAATTCGCTCGCGCTCGGCCTGGTCGTCCGGGAGGCGACCATTTTGGAGATACTCGACAAAAGGTGCTCTCCAGTCAGGGGTGCTTTCAACCACTACGTCTGACAAACCCGGGACCCCTGACGTGGAGGGTCCGACGGTGAGATGATTTACCCGCAGGCTATCATGGTCATCTTGGGTGACGGGGGGCAATGACTCTCCGGTGGGCCACATGTATGATCAAATCATCTTGCTCGGGATCTGCGAGCGACGCGGCTAAGCCAGCCAGGGCGTCTGCTTGGCCGTTCTGCGACCGTGGGACTTGGGTAACCTCTGGTCGAGAAGAGAACTGGGCCATTAGGCGGAGGGTATACTCCAGCAACGGTGCAATCTCTGGCTTCCTGACAACGTAGTCGCCATTAACCTATTTGATTACCAACTCGGAATCTCCCTTCACATGTATATGGGGCACATGGATCTCAAGGGACAACTTGAGGCTGGTGATGAGAGCTTGGTACTCTGCCTCGTTGTTCGTACAGCCTTCTGACAATAGGAACGAGTATGGCAGGACGGCTTGCGCCGGGGTGATGAAGACAATACCCAGGCCCACTCTGTTGAGCTTGGGATCGTTGAGGCTCCTACCGGTGGGGCTCCGGGAGGCGCCGTCGAAATGAATTTGCCAACACGGGACAACATGATCGACTGAGAGGATCGTCTCATCAGGGAAATCCAGGTCCAGGGATTGATCCGCGGAGGTTGGATGGGCAGCTAAAAAGTCTTCCAATGCCTGTCCCTTAATGGCCTTCTAAGGTACAAACCTGATATCAAACTGCTGGAGAATCACTACCCACCGTGCTAGTCGGTCAGTCAGCATGGGACGGTTCAGGATGTACTTCAGTGGGTCTACCCGGGAGACCAGTTGCACCTCGTGGTGTTGCAGGTAATGTCGCAACTTCTGCACGGCGAAGACGAGCGCAAGGCATCTCTTTTTGATAGGGGAGTATCTGATCTCCGTATCGAGAAGCATGCGGCTGAGTTAGTAGAGACTATTCTCAATACCCTCATTATTCTTCTGGGCAAGCAGCGCACCGAGGGATCTCTCCAGGGCAGTCACGTAAAGGACCAGCGGCTTTCTGAGGACGGGTGGCATCAAGACTGGAGGTTGGAGCAGATACTTCTTGATTTCCTCGAAGGCGGTCCGACATTCCTCATCCCATTCGTAGGCGGCAACCTTCTTCATGAGCTGGGAAAAGGGCTTACACTTGCCGGCCAGATTCGCGATGAATCGGCGTATATAGGCTAAGTGGCATTGAAGGCCTCGAAGCTCCCGAATGTTGCTCGGGGGAGTCATTTGGATGATGTCCTTGATCTTCTCTGGGTCGATCTCGATACCTCGGTACATGACAACAAAGCCCAGAAAATTTCTGGAGGTGACCCCGAAGGCACACTTCAGCGGGTTCATCTTCAGGTGATGGGAACAGAGGAAACCGAACACTTTCTCAAGGTATTTGAGATGGTCCTGGTGCTGGCATGATTTGACTACGAGGTCATCTACGTAGCATTCCACCAATGTCCCGAGAATCGGTTTGAATATGCGATGCATGGCCCTCTGATAGGTGGCACCTACATTTTTCAAACCAAATGGCATAACCTGGTAGCAAAAGGTACCTTGGGGAGCCTTGAAGGCAGTGGACTCCTCGTCTTCGGGGGCCATCCGGATCTTGTTATACCCGGAATACCCATCCATGAAAGAGAGGGCTTGGAACCCGGCCGTGGCGTCAATCAAAAACTCTGTCACTAGGAGTGGGAAGTCATCCTTTGGGCAGTGGCGATTAAGATCGCGGAAGTCGATGCAGACTCTGATCTGCCCATTCTTCTTCCTGACCGACACAATGTTGGCAAGCCACTTGGGGTACTGGACCTCCTTGACGAAGTTGGCTCTAATAATCTTGTCAACTTCGGCCTCAACCATAGCACCGTGAGAAGGGTGCATCTTCTTAGGAGGCTGCTTAAACTCACGATGTTTTGCCGGGAGGCCCAGACGATAAACGGCTACCTGGAAATCTAGCCCTGGAATCTCATTGTAACTCCAAGAAAACACATCACGGTGCTGTTTGAGGAAGTCTACGTACTGTTGCCGCTCCTCGGGGGACATGGCTGCACTAATCAATGTGGGTTTCGGATCTGCCTCGCTACCAAGGTTCACCTGCACCAGTTCATCAATCGTGGTAGAGAAGGCTTCTTCAAAGGCGAGTGGAGCATCCTCCAGGTCTTCCTCCCCACCCATGGGGGGACTTCCCGCGACGGGGGATACTTCTGGGCTGTCAAAATCTGAGGGGCAGCTGGTGCCGGCTTGGGCAGCAATGGTCATCACATCGGGAGACTCGCTTGCCATCGAGACCATAGCAATGAAGGCAGTCGACCCTATCCCATCTGGCCTTCGGCCTAAAGGGCCACGCTTGATGATATCAAAGCAGTGGTGACGTGTCGGCCTGAGTTGGTTAATTCCAGCCTGGCGGAAGAGACACGTATGGCGCACCGTCGTTGTCATATGCTTGACGTCCCGGTACCGTACAGGGGTACGAGGTTCTGGGATGACTTGAGCCTGGTTGATGTAGGAGTACGAGGTGATTTTCCGTCGTCGCTTGGACACGGGGACATGCCTTCCTTGCGTACCCGAAACAACAAAACATTGCCCCATGTTGGGGGTCGTGGCCTCCAACCGGTGGATCGGGAGGATGTAGGCATCATCCATGCTTGCCAAGGGATCACTTGTGACCGGGGCGGGTTCATCCTCGCTTACTAGGATTTGCTTATCCTTACTTTTGTAATAACCCGCATCCAGGTAGCGGGCCTCACAAGAAGCGAAAGGGGACGCGTCTCTTTGGAGCATGCCTACTCGACTGTTGAGCGAGTACTTGAGGCACTGGTGATACGACGAAGGGACCGCTGCATGCAGATGGAGCCATGGACTACCCATCAATGCGTTGTAGGCAGTGTCCTGAGAGACAACCATGAACTCGGTGCTGGCAATTAAGCCACCGAACTGAGTCTTCAGGAGGATCTTGCCGACTGGAGTTTGCTCGGTCCTGTCGTACCCCTGGATCCTGAGGTCAGAGGGAGTTAAATCAACTTCAGACAGACCCAGCTTTCGCAATGTCCGGGTCGGAATTAGATTGATTCTGGAACCTGTGTCAACGAGGTAGGGGCAGACTTCCACACCATTGAAGTGGCCAGTGATGTACAGCGGGCGAATGTGCCCCTGTATAGGAGGGTCCTCATCTTCACCGGAGAACGAGATAACCGCCTGACATTCGGCGTTTTCAATCGTCTCGGTATGGAAGACTTCTACAGCTGCTACCTCCATCTCGAACTAGAGGGGGCTCCTTAGGGCCTCGTCAAGTGCCTCGCGCATTTCGAATGACATGCGAAGGGCCTCAAGGATGGAGAGCCTCGCCGGAATGCCAACCAGGTGCTTCAGAACATCATACTTTTGTGCCAAACGCGAACCTCTGCTTACAGGAGGTCATTCGGCATTTGGAGGCATAGCGGGTCCTGCCGGTTGAACCGGCGATCGGTTAGTACTGGGTACATCTTGCTGCCTACTAGTAGAAGCCTAGAGAGTAGTCTCCGGACGAGGATCGGACAGCGGAGGCTGGCCTGTAGCCGGGCAAGACTGACTGTGATACGAACGAGGCAGCTCTCCCCGATCCAGTAGTACAAACGGCGGTGGAGGTAGAGCCGAGGGTGTTAGATGGGTTTGCGCGTGCTGAGCTCTGCGCTGAACCTGCTGTCTCGTCTTAGTAGCATGCACGACTTGGCCAAAAGTGCCTGCTGACGTACCTCGATGACCGGCGCGGTTGCGATTCCACTAACGTTGACGTCGGCTGGAAACGTTGGGGAGGTCTGCCTGGCGTTCCCCCTCGTCGGGGGTCATGTAGGGCTTTACCAGCTCCACGGTGTTAACCGAAGCATACCCCTGGCTGTCGCTCGAGGAGTCATCCATCGCTGGGCGGATTCTGGGAGGAATCCCCATTTCATGGGGCATAAAGTCACCGAGAGTGCGGGATGACGACGGCACTGGCGGTGCGCGTTGCTTCTTCTTGCGCCACCGCTGCTTGCCCTTTTGGGCAGAGGTCGACTGTGAAGACGATGCGGAGGCACCGACTACTTCTTCTGAAGTTTCCGGATGCTTTAGACGCGCCCGGATTATACCTTGGGCACGGACGACGGTTTTTCGAGCCATCCAGTCGTGGTATTTCCGGGACCCGCGGCTAGGGACCTGCTGCCACTCGCCTTCGCTGACGCTGCTGATCTCTGATCCTGCAAAGACACCTGCCACTTGCGCTGGTGCTAGGCCCAACATGACTATGTTGTTGTTGACCTGGTCTTGAAGCCAGTCTTTAAACACATAGCATTACTTGATGGTGTGCCCCAGGATCCGATGATAAGGGCAGTAGTTGGGGTGATTGGTGAGATTTGCCTCTGCCGGCCTTCTGCACTCAGGCAGACGCACAATCCCTTGCTCTAGAACACTTCGGAAGTATCCAGGGACCTGATTTTCGTTGAACGAATAAGTCTGGTACCTTCTTTCCGGATAGGGGCCCCTGGGGGCCTGGCCCTGACGAGGGGCCGGAGGGGCCTGCCGAGGAGGCGGTGCCTGATTGTCTCGCCTAGGTGGCGGTGGCGCATTGCGCGGGGGAACCTGTCAGTTCTGAGGCGGTCGCTGCTGAGCAGGAGCCTATGCTTGAGGTGGAGGACCTATGCGGGGTTGCGGGGGTGGTGCCGCTGGCAGTAACTCCAGCTGCCTCAGGGCTTCTATTTGAGCCACCACGGCGGGCTTAGCCCTGGCGGTCCTCCTGGATGGGATCATAGGGGACAACAAACATGCCTGACTAGCCTGTTGCAGGGCTTCCTTGAGGCGCTGAGCCTTATCCGAGAAGTCTCTGAACCCTCCAGGGTAGTTCTGGGTAATTAGGGAGGGTACCAGCTCTGTCTTGACGTTCCCCACACACATCTTCAGTAATTTCTCCTGAGTCAGTGGCATATCGAGGGAATACGTAAGTCCCTTCCACCGGGCGATGAAATCTGCAACCCGCTCATCAGGCCTCTGCTTGCACTTGAAGAGGTCCGCAATGCTGGTCTTCCGCGTGGTGGAGCTAAACTGGTATAAGAACTGCCGGAGAAGATCCTCCCAATCGGTCACCTATCTGATAGGGAGCTGGCTGTACCAGACGAATGTCGGACCTTCCAATGTCTGTATGAAACATCGGTGCTTGGCGGCTTCTTGCTGAGTCGGGGTCCCCAGCATGGGGCCACACCTGGAAGAGAAATGAGCCAAGTGCTGTGGCGGGTCCCCTGTCCCGTTAAAAGGCGAGAAAGTGGGGTTCCCAAAACCCGGAGGTGCGGGCATATCATCCACCCACGCGGGATAAGGCTTGCCATCCGGTGGGACCGCCACCTGCCACGTTTCCAATGCTTCGAGGTAGGATGTGAGCGCCGCGATAAGATCATCCGGGTGGGGGTCCCTGTCTTGACAGGGATCCCTAACCACAAGTGCATTTCCAGGTTCTTCAACACGGTAGACGGCTTCGGCCGCTCGTGGGTCAACTGGCTGGATGACCCGCGGGGTGACCAGGGGAACCCGAACCGGATTCTTCGGATTACCCCGTCGCTCAGGGGGATTTGGCGAGACGTATCGCGCCCTCTTGCCATACGTTCCGGCTTCTGTCCTATCTGAGGCAGTAGCATGATCAGGGTTTCCCGGAGGCATCTCACCAGGGGGAAATTGTTCCTTCCCCTGTTGCCCCGGCCTGGGATTACCATAGTTGGGTCGCCGCTCTGCGGCGCGCTCAGCCTAGAGTTTGTCAACTAGCCTCTTCTTCTCAGCAAGCAGCTGGCGTAACGTGGCCTTCTCAGGATCCTCGTCCGTTTTCTACACAGAGGCGGACGGGTCGGAGTGCTTGACTATTCCGACGTTCTCCTTACCCTTGCCGGTGTTTCGACCGAGTACCAGCGACTCGGTGGGTACGGGGAGGCCTAGCAGGTTCCTCTGCTGACGGGTAACTCTCCCTGATGGGTCCAGCAGTGGCGGTACGCCTTCGGGTGGTAAGTCTCCATCATGGAATTCAAGATCATCTTCCTTATCCACGACGTCAGCCATGTGGACCGCGACCCCTCTCGAGGGCATGTCCTCGATATCGCATAGCGAATCGGGCTACCGTCGGATAGGGTCGAAGAGGAGAGCGGCACAGTGTCCCCAACCACGGACTTGCACATGGGGGTGGCTTCCCTGACGATTCTGCGGAGTGCCTTAAAACTCTGAATGCATTTCCGTTGGAGGGTGCTCTGGTGGACTAGGGACTCAGGGTGCTGGGCCACAAGAAGTGCAGCCGCATCAATCAGGCGGTACTGCTCGCCGATTTCTTCGAAGTGCTCTCGACTTCTGGGGTACACCACCCGTTCATAATGGAGGCGGAAGTGTGTCGCCCATAGGGATCGACAAAAATATCCCACTTCTTCAGGGTTAAGAGACTCTGGTATGCGAAAATTCAGCGCCGTCGTCGGCCAGAACTTCTCCGGGAAGTAATCCGCTTCAAGAATACTCCAGAAGCTCCTAGGCTCGGACTCAAGGTCTGGCCCTGTGTTTCCCCACTCGTCAACCGGGGGAGGCTGAGGGACCGGTAGCAGTACCGAGGCGGACCTCTGGGATAGTAAGCTCGGCGGTGGAGAATACGGAAAACAAGCTGACTGGCTGCCGAATTCCGGGCCATCCTCCGAAGAGTGAGGTGACCTGGCCACGATGTCACGATACGACAGGATGACAACCACAGCTTCCGGAACAGGAGTCGCGGCTACCGGCGATAGGTCGTGTCATCGCTCTACCGTCGTTGGCCCCCAAAATAACTCTCTGTGATATCTGGTAGAGGTAGAGGGCTCTTCTGGTGACAAAGGAGGTGATTGTGCGGCCGAGACCTGCTGAATTCCCAGGATTTCTTCCACCTGGATGTACCTACGGAGAGAGACAGGAATCTGGTGGACCTCAAATTCTGGGAGAATGAGGCTAACGCGTCTGGTTCCTTCCCCAGTCCTTGATACGGAGGAGTGGGGAGAAGGTTCCATCGCTGAATCACATTCCGCTTCCGAGTCGAAGAAGCGGGCAGGTTTGATCTCCACCTGGGCCTTCCCAGGATTCTTCTTGTGGCAGCGACGACCCGCTCTCTTGCCCCGGGGGGGCTCTTCGGGACAGGGTTGATCCCTATCAGGAAGCCTCGGGGCGGCGCTGGCGCCATGGCGGAGAGGGCCCCCACTCGAGATAGCTGGGGTGCGAGGGGCACTGGGGAAAATGTCGAAGGGTATATGGGGAGGACCTCTATGAATAGTACCCATGTGGGCGGGGCCTCTGTTGGAACCGACAGGAGTATGGGGAGGACCTCCATTTTCGATGCGAGTGGAGCGAGGCTGACCTTCACTCCTCGAGTTGCTGAGTGAGAAGGACCTTCGCCGGTTGCAGAGAGGACGTAGGGAGGGCCCCCACATTGGAGAAGGACCGGATGGATGGTGCCTTCAGATCGGCAGTCGGGGGCAGGAGGATGGACTCCATACCCTGTATAGTGGGCGTGGGAAAGGTTTCCGCACTGAGCGTCATTGCCGCGGGGCAGGTCTTCCTTCAGGGTGGGGGTAGCACGAGGCATGCCCCCATGACGAAGTTCGGAGCGGGGAAGGCCCACGCTCTGTGGAGTAGTGGTAAGGGGAGGACCTCCGTACAGGGTGACATTACCGCGGGTTAGCTCACGACGATCACCACTTGGGCCTGCAACCCGGAGAGTCAAACCAGCTTGCTCGTGGGGCGGTTGGGGTCTCGATCCTGGTCGGGTGAAAGAGTGCCCCTGCTCAGTGTATGCAGGGGCTTCACGATGCACGTCGGCGATGGCTTGGGCCACTGTAGCTGTCGACGTCGACGTGCCTGGGCGAGTGTCCTCAGAACGGGCCCGACGCTGACGTCGGGTCAGGCGAGCGGGTGCAGGTGGTGCGGGGACGTAGCCTGCCTTCTCTTCTTGCATGGCCGGACGGCGGCGCTGCCGCGGCCGGGCGGGAGCTCTCGCCTGGAGCCCTCGGGTCGGGACCCTGAGCGGGTTGAGCCGGACGGCTCCCGCCTCTTCGGCGTAAGGTGAGAAGTCGTCAAGGCGTTCCAGAGACTGGCTCCCGAAATGGTTGAACATTGGGGTGGGGAGCAGGGGCTCCCTACGCGGCCTGTTAGGGCGACATTGACGGCGGGGCCTGGAGGCCTCCAGGTCCTGGCGGGCCATATCCCGGGTTGGGATGACCCCTTCTTCCTCGTACCTGCGCACGAGGTTGTTGATCACCCTTTGCTGGATGACCTCTGATGGGGAAAGGGGATGTGGGCGCCCCATATTCCGCGATGTGGCGGCCGTCGCGGCGGTAGCGGTGCTACGCGGGGTGGCCGCAGCGGTGTTTCCCCTGCCCCTGCGTGGGCGAGGAGCGGACGGTGATCGCGTCTCTGTAACAACAACCTGGTTCCTGAGAAACGAAGGGATCAACTCATCAGTATTGAGAGGAAAATAATTGACAGCCAGTGCCCCAGCGTCCTTCCATTCTCCATGTCTGTAAGAAGGATCCACGCCAACACGCTGCAGAGCGGAGTGCCCCACGTTCTACTGCCCCGTCTTCCAGTGAGTTTCACGACAGGCCCGCCATTTTCTTGGCGGGACTAGGCACCGGATATCTGGATCTGGTGACACGTCAATCTACTGCTGTCTCAAATTCTACTAATCTCCATATTGAGGAGAATAATTTCACGTCGGGTTTACCATTTCTGTTTCTGATTCTTTCTCCGGGGCGCGCGCACGCATTCTGTTCCGTCCGCGGAGGAGGACGTGCGGCGCTTTGTTGCCCCACATTCCCGCTTTCCAAAGGCGGGCGGCATTCGCTCCTTATTCAGGGACGTCTGCTCCTTGATCGAAACGGGATGATGGGATGTCGGTTCTTCCTCCTGCGGATTCCTCCTCAGAACTCGTCACCTAGTCCGGGTCTCCCTCATAGATTTAATACGTAGTCCGTGAAACTCTTCCCAGTGCCATGTTTCCATGGACGCCGGTTAATTACACTGCTTCTGTCGGGACATTCCAAAGGGTCCAGTCAGGGCAGCAACCTTCGGTCAGGGGAGTAGTCACGTTGAGGCATCAGTAGCATGTCTGGATGCTGGGGTACCTGGCATGTCTGTCTATTATCCTTGGTCACAAGGCTTCTCAAGGGCGTGGAAGCCCGAGGCATCCCACATCGAACGCGGGGAATTATAAGCCATAGACGCATATCTGAGGTTTTCCTCAGCTTCCCATGTTTAACACAGGGTATGCCGCAAGTTTAACGTCTAGCGGAGACGGATCAACCCAACCAGAGCATTAACTAGGATAGATCGGATTGAGGGATTCTCCTTGAAGGGATGTCGATACCGGGGCCAGCCCATGGGCGGCTGCGAAGGAGAGCGTACCGACATGTCTCACCGGGATGAGAAAGTCCGGGCGAGAATCGAGATGGGTGATAGGTTGATGAATGAAGTGGAGGGGGAATGAAATGGGACCATCATAGGGGCGATGGTGAAGTTGGGCTTAAACCTTGAAGAGGCTTCCTATGTATCCCCGTGGCAGGGAATCAAAGTCCGCATAGTTCGGGATGGTGCTGATAAACCGACATGAAGGTGGAACTTGGCCCGATGAATGTCGTCGGCGAACCAACGTGAAGGTGGACCTTAGTCCGATGGGCATCATCAGTGTACCGACGTGAAAGTAGACCCGTGGGTCCACTAGTGGTGGGCTTGAACCTTGGGAAGGTTTCCTACGTACCATGCCTTGACATGGATCAAAGTCCTCGTAGTTCATGGGATTGATGGAATACTGTTTAACGTCATGCAGGACGATAGTGAACCCTGACGTGAATAAACGACGGGCAGTGGGTGTCGGCGAACCTACGTAAATGATGGACCTTGGTCTGATGGGAGTTGGGCTTGAACCTCGGGGAGGCTTCCTACGTACCATGCCTTGACATGAATCAAAGTCCTCAAAGTTCAGATGAAAATGTGGGCTTGGCACACCGACTAGGAGACGGTTTGGGCCAATGATTGTTGGGCTTGAACCTCGGTGAGGCTTCCTTTGTACCATGCCTTGACACGGATCAAAGAACTTGTATTTCGGGTTGTGGAGTACAGTTTAACGTCATGCGGGACGGGGGTGAACCGACGTGAATGAGGTCAGAACGACCGGATTGTGGTTTTGAACCTCATAGAGGCTTCCTACGTACCATGCCTTGACATGGATCAAAGACCTCGTAGTTCGGGTTAGTCACAACGTCTTGCCGTCAGACTGGAATTGCAGTTTAACGTCGTGCTGGACGTAGATAGAACTCGACGTGAATTGGATGATGGGTGGGCTTGAACCTCGTGGAGGCTTCCTACTTACCATGCCTTGACATGGATCAAAGACCTCGTAGTTCATATGGGGCTTTGTCGGTGGACCGACCTGAAAGTGGACCTTGGCCCAATGAGTGGTGGGCTTGAACCTCTAGAAGGCTTCCTACGTACCATGCCTTGACATGGATCAAAGACCTCGTAGTTCAAATGGGTGCTTCGTCGGCGAACCGACGTGAAAGTGGACCTTGGTCCAATGAATGGTGGTCTTGAACCTCTGGAAGGCTTCCTACGTACCATGCCTTGACATGGATCAAAGACATCGTAGTTCAAAAGGGTGTGCAGTTTAATGTCATGCGGGACAAGAGGGGCATACAGTTTAACGTCATGCTGGACGGGGGCATGTAGTTTAACGTCACACGGGATGAGGCGTGCAGTTTAACGTCATGCGGGACGGGGGAGAAACTCGACGTGAACGAACGACCGAGCAATGTGGTTTGAACCTCATGGAGGCTTCCTACGTACCATGCCTTGACATGGATCAAAGTCCTCGTAGTTCATATGGGTGGGGGTCAGGGTCGGTGCTCACTCTAAGCTCACGTGAGTCATGCTCGGTGTTAGAAACAAGAGGATGCAAGGACCTGGCAATCACGTCACGAAGGATGCGTCCGTGAGAAGCGAAGAGGGGCTTACGCGTTAGGCGGCCCGTGGTGCTGGGACTTACTCCAGGATGGAGGCCCAGGGTGTGACAAAGCGTGGGAAAGATGGACCTTGGTCCAATGATGGGAGGTGCCTCATTCCCTATCATGCCCTCCACTGACCTTGGTAGTGGGGAAGTACGGAGATGTAGAGGTGCAGCCATCCGTTGGGAAACTAGGGTTTCCCTTCTCATACGAATATACGCCACTCCGATAAGGAAAATATCATCCCTTGTGGATGGGTGATTCCATTACCGTGGAGACGAGTGGTGTAAAGAATGTTAGAGCTGGGGGGACCCTTCGTGAGGGGGACGAGGTCGGATCACAGTTTAACGTCATGTGTTGAGGACGTGGTGCTTGGCAGTTTAACGTCCTGCATCTCGGACGAGGTGGGTTCACTCCACACCCCTAGGACTTACATAACCGGTACCCTCTGGTCCTTGGGGAAGGGAAGGTACCAGTAAGGCCATGGTTAAGGGGGTTGTGGAACGAACCATCAAGGGGTACACGTTAGCGTGGCTATGCAAAGAAGCAATAGTCGTTAGCGTGCCTATGCGAAGGAGCATTAGGCGAAGCAACGCTACGGGTGGTATTGTCCATGGGACTTTGAAATCACATCGTGAAAACCGGGAGGGTCGTACGGGAAGAGGAATTGCTAAGCAAAGGAGTGTGCTTCGCGAAGTGGAGTGCCTTGGCCTTAGCATGGGGCATAGGTGTGAGTGGAAGGTGCTTCATGAAGTGGAACAGTGTTCGCGGAGCACTGCCTCGCGAAGAAGAGGTGACTCGCGAAGCAGGGTCCTGCAAAGTAGTGTGCTTCGCAATGTGTAGCGATCCTGCCTTAGCATAGGGATCACTAGCATGGGTTGGGTGTTTCGGGAAGCATAAACGCTCCGCGGCTGCCCGGGTTCCCTTGGGAATCCCCTTCCTTCGCGAATGCCCTTGAGCTTCGCGAAGGCCATCCCTCTCGGAAGAGGGCCTCAAAACGAGACCAAGCAGAGGCGTCTCTCAAAGTAGAAGTACCTCGCGGAGCTCATGATTCCCGGGGCAAAGAGTGCTTCGCGATTCGGGAGAGGAGAAGCCGAAAGGTTGGATTGTCCGTCCCTGGGACTCGGGGGGAGTCCAGTATTTATAGGGAAGGGGCTCCGCGAAGCAGAACTCACGCGCCGCCTCCGGTGCTTCGCGGCGCACTCGCGAACGTCAACATCGTCCGCGGAGGATTACCGCCTCCTGAGCTTCACGGCAGCTCGCGAACATCAAATGCGTTCGCGGAGCATTACTGCCTCCTGAGCTTCGCGGCGGCTCACGAACGTCAAATGTGTTCGCAGAGCATTACCGCCTCCTGAGCTTCGCGGCGGCTCGCGAACGTCAAATGCGTTCGCAGAGCATTACCGCCTCCGGAGCTTCGCGAGGCCGCCATGGTCAGGGTGCTTCGCGGCGGGGCTTCGCGTGGGTGCTTCGTGGCGGTGCTTCATGAGGCAGTGCGCCAGCCGTCTTTTTCGTTCCTTTCTTTCAGGCCATATTTTGGCGCCAACAATTCCCACACCTGGAACCTGACTACGACCACCTTACGTGGTCCAAGCTCCCGAACTCCTAATCTCTGATGATCTCACGACCAACCTGTCCGTTTTCTGTAAGGGCACACTAAGTGTGGGAAAATCCCGAGAAGGGTTGAGTATAAAAATACTCAGTAGGATTCCAAGAAGGCTCGAGGGAGCAACAAATGAGGTACTAAATAGGTGAGCAGTAGATCGAACAGGGAAAAGTAAAAGTGTACAACCGGGAGAGCAGTAAAAAGTACATCTCAACCCAACAAGAGGAAGGAAGTAGACTCGTCCAAACACAAGGAGCTAGAAGCGGTGAGAAGATTAACTTCTCATCAAGTATTCGCTACCTGTAGTAGGAGAGTAGACTCATCCAACCATGAGAAGCTAGAAATGGAAATCACGTAGCGTACCCCACGTGTCTTTGCCTCTCCTGGAAGGAGAGTAACCAAACCCAAGGAGTGGGTACTGGAACAAGGTATACACATATCCATATGCTCAATCAAGAAACCCAAACAAGATCGTAAGGGGATCTCCACCCCGTAGCTCATCCTTAGAAAGTGAGTAGCCAACAATCTCTGAAGTAAACACCATCGATGCCTAGTATCCTGTATGTCTACCCTGAACTGCAAGTCAAGGGGATCAAATCACCGCACCTCAACACTATCCTCTTTGGGCGGCACTGACTCACCCGTCCGGTTTTAGGTCGCGTCTCAAGGATGTGTCTTGGTGGGGAAAGCACCCCTCGTACTTGATAGTACTAGGGAAATTCAAACCACACCTCGTCACTGTCCGGAAGTCAATAGGTCTACTCAAAGCCAAAGATATCACATCACTGACCCATACAACCAAGGGTCCCGCTCCGGTGGTCACGGAGAAAAGTCACATACTAGCCTAATAGAAAGGACTGAGTCTGAAAGAAGTCATCGGGTAACCCACTGCCCATCCCCACTGGAGGGTAAACCCTAAGAGGTAGTCGGGTAACCCACTACCCAATCTCTGTTGGAGGGTAAACCCTAAGAGGACGTCGGGTAACCCAATGCTCAGTCTCTGCTGGTGGGTAAACCCTAAGAGGTCGACAGGTTACCCACTGCCCATTCTCCGCTGGAGGGTAAACCCTAAGTAGTCATTGGGTAACCCGCTACCCAGTCTTTACTGGAGGGTAAACCCTAAGCGGTCGTCGGGTAACCCTTTGTCCAGTCTCTACTGGAGGGTAAACCTGAAGTGGTCGTCGGGTAACCCACTGCCCAGTCTCTACTAGAGGGTAAACCCCAAGAGGTCGTTGGATAACCCACTTCCCAATCTCTGTTGGAGGGTAAACCCTAAGAGGGTGTCGGGTAACCCACTGCCCAGTCTCTGCTGGAGGGAAAACCCTAAAAAGTCATCGGGTAACCCACTGCCCAGTCTCTCTGGTGGGTAAACTTGAAGAAGTCAATGAGAAACCCACTGCCCAGCCCTGCTAGAGGGTAAACCCGAAGACGTCGATGAGCAACCCACTGCCCAGCCTCGCTGGGGGGTAAACCCGAAGAAGTCGATGAGCAACCCACTTACCAACCCCCCTCAAAGGTAAACCTGAAGAAGTCAATGAGAAACCCACTACCCAGTCCTGCTGGAGGGTAAACCCAAAACTTCTCTGGCCATCCCTACTGGAAACAACCTCATGGGTAGAGGATCGGTTCCCGCATAATGTATTGGTCACACCGAATCCACAAAAACACCACCAGGGAACATGAAGGGACGTGATACTGAAAGGCCACCTGGCTAAAGGAAAAAGGGGAACCCAAACAACTCCACTGATCAAACTGTCTAGAACAGAACTAGGGGAATCCACTCAACCCGGCTGTTCTAAACCATTGTCAACAGTGGGACCCTCTATGTCGCGAGAGATCAAAGTTACGTAAAGCAGAACACAACACACACAAGGGTCTCACACGACGTGTGGCCATATCTCATCTCCAAATCAAGTACACAAACATTACCAGGTACAAAATTCAACATGTACCTCCAAGAATTCCCATATACTCCCAGAGTATGCCACATTGCCAGCCCAAGGGCTATCGTGCAAACGACACCCAATGTCAACGCAAAAAGTCATAAACATAACTTTGCTAACCTGAATCCTCCACAACCCTAGCCTGACCAACCATATCTCTTTAGACATCAACTTCACTCACAAGGGAGTGAACTTGATCACATGCCAAGGGTTCGCTTCCGAACACAGCAAGAAGAACCACCACCGAAGCACTTTCCATGCTGCCACATTTAATGAGATCTCAAATGAGACTCCACACATCCAAACACATCGTATCATTATAACCCTCATGGAAAAACACGTGATACCAACTATTTACTCGCATCCAACCGACATCTGACGAAAAGGTCGTCCAACACCACTTTATGCCCGAACGACGTCTCGGGGTCCCGAGCCTTGGTCCAGAAAACAGTCGGGCACATCACACCATTGCGATATCCTCGGAAAGACATGTCAAATTGACTGCTTACTTTCATGGTGAAGATGTCTGGAGAAAAATATGTTTTTCGCCATACCGCACACGATCGGTGCTTCGTGGGACCCACATCTTAGTCCCAAAGCCCAACGAACTGATTGCACCATTTCGATCCTCTCGAAAAAGTACATAATATTGACTATCCACTTGTCCAAAATGGACGCCTGGTGATAAAGATAGAAATCACCACCAACTCCCAAAACGACCCTCGTGGGGCACGCACCATCATGCAGAATTAAAGCAAGTGGATTGTTCCATTGCAATGCCCTTGGAAAACACCAAAAAATTGAATGCTCGCACACCCCGAACAAACATCCAATAAAAAAGTTACTAAACACTACTCGCAGCTTAAAAGACGGGTCGTGGGGGCCACACATCAACTTTGGATTCAACACCTGAAACCACCCTGGAATGCTCCGCCTCGATGCCAGGGTCCCAACGCCACTGACGGCACTGAAAACAGACTTTGTATGTGTCTGCTCCATCCAAAACAATAACCCCCGGAAAAACACCAAACTACTTAATGGGTGTGTCGCGCCACCGAGGCCCCCGTCTCAAGAATTAAAACCCTTGAAACCATCTCAAAATGTCTGCCTCGATCTGAGGAACGCATCTCCACTGAATGTACACGAATTCGATTTACGGTTTGAGTTTTAGGGGTGTTTAAGATTCTAGGATGAAAATAGGTGGGTCGGGCTGGTTCGGTCGGCCCACCTTGTGCCAGGATCGGCCTGCGGTTCATCACGGACCGGCTCACCTCGCTCGGACCAGCTTAGGCCAGTCCATCTTGAATCCCACGACACCCATGTGCTGCGGGTCCCTGTCTCCAGCTAGGGTCTGACGACTCCGGTCTTCCCGCGGCGCGCGCCCTCGCTCGGCACCTCCGCTCGACCGCGAAGTCACAGCCGAAGACCCCACAGCCGCCTAGCCACCTCGCCAGAGCCACCTGAGTCGGAGCCGTCCGCCACCTGATCCGGAGCCACCCGCCACCTGAGACGAAGCCGCTCGCCACCTGAGCCGGAGCCGCCCGCCACCTGATTCGGAGCCGCCTGCCTCCTGAGCTGAAGCCGCCCACCGCCTAAGCCGAGCCGCCCGCCACCGGACTGGCCAGACCAACCAGAATACCTCCAAAAACCTGCGGATCTTTGGCGGACAACTGCGATCACCTCAGAACTCTGATTTTCAATCTAAAACAAGAATTGGATAGCTCGAAACATATACTACGCAACCAAGGGCATCGCTTGAAAAAATAATGTCAATACAATTATAAAAATCAAGATCAAAGGCGATGCGTAAATAAAAAAAGAAACTGCAACGATCCTACCTGTTGGGCGTAGTCGGAGGCCTCAAACCTTCACCGCGCCACCACCGTTGTCGCTTCCGCTTGGCTCGAGGGAGGAGAAGAGGAGGTTGAGAGGGATTGAGGGAGGTGAGAGAGCTCTTCCCCAAGGGGAAAACAAATGGAGAAGGAGGGGAGGGTTTGATGTTTAAGTAAAGAAAATTAATTAACATTTAATTAATTTTTTTAAAACCCTCCAGAAGACCTGCATCCGAACCTCCCGACGGGGTCAAGGTTAAGCCTCCCCTAGGGTAAAAACCACCCCCGAGCACAAAGGAGGTCTTGGAATTTTAATCTGAGGCCCCGTTCAAAAGTTATAAAATTTAACGTCTGAAGCCTCTAAATTACGAAAACACCCTCGGTGGCATTTTTCAGAGAAGGGCCGCGCCCATGATAATTACACCCCTTTTAGGGTAAACGACACGGTATAGACTCAATGGTGCCCTCGGTTTTCCCATCCGGTCAACCATTTAAGAGATACTTGAGTTTAACCATTAAATGAATAAATTAATTATTTTATTTATCTGTTTAACGTTCTGGTAATGAGCGAGGGGTCCCAACATCCCTCGCCGACATGTTCGATGTCATTCCTGGGGTAAAAACCCCATTTCGGATCCATCCGTACTCTCAGATTTAGTATCCTAATTACCGTTTAGGAGTTATCCCATTTATTTGGCATTCCCAGTGTGAACGCACTGAAAATTTACTTCCAGCCACACCAGGGCTTGGAATCACACGCCGTCTGAAGCCACTACTCTGTAATAACATCAAGAATATTCCAAAGTCTTTTATTTCAAAAACCAGGTTCTTAAATCACTCCCTCATTCAAGATTTTATTCCCCAAAAAGCAAAACCAGGAAATAACTCAGGGTATTAAGCCCGCACTTGGCTCTTCTGTACCCATAAGAACTCTTGCACAGTCCTGTGCCACCGCAAAGACCAAATGATTTGATAAGTTCATTCAAGGTCTGCCCTCACTGATGACGTGTATATGTGCACTAACACTTCCTCTCAGGTAAGTCACATGGGAGATGCTATGCACCCAAACCAGCCTTTGGGGTTTGGGTAAGGCGGTAGGGAACCTCTCCATCCCTTTGCATGGTCTCAAACGGCTCGAAGGCCCTTGGGGTTAGCTCACCTCCCCGGTCAAACACCTATGTTGCACGCCGTGACTGGAATCACCATTTGGACCTAGGACAAAGCCCGATGATTCCCTCCTTCTGAATATTCATATGGTGAAACACTCAAGGATATCTGGTCACACAAGGTTTCCCAGTCGATGTCCCACGACCAAGACTCTCTTATACGCTCGGAAAGTGATGGAGTTAACACCATCGACTAATAGAAAAAGGCCCTACGCCTTATATCTTTCTGACACAGGGTTACACCAATACCCCTCGTCACCATGGTAACACCTCAAGAAAAGAGCAGGGAGAAAATCATTTCACATAAAGATTCTAACAATTCTACTGCAAAAAGTAGAAGAGCTATAGAGCGTACCTATTATCACCTCATGCTCTGCAGGATCGTAGACATCCAAGCTCGCGGCTATCCCCGGTCCCTACTGTCATCTCCTAGGGCCTGACGTGGACCACCTGGTGATGATGGTAAGACCTCGTAATGTCTTCCCCAACTTCCAGTTGCTCCCGCTCCTCTACTAGCACCACCTCTCTGGGTACCACTTCGATCATGGCACTTCCTCTACCACGGTGGTGCACCTACTGCCTGCCCGATATTCTCAGCGTGCCAGGTTGGGCAGTCCCGTGCCAAGTGACCTCGCTCATCGCAAGCATAACACTGACTCTATCTGGGCTGCACTTGTGCCCTTAGGTGACACTGTGGTGTACGACCACGCCCCTGAGTACAGTTATCGGAAAGCCACTTGCATCGAGGTTCTGTCAGCCGATGCCCACTAGCTGCGACAGACGTCTCGTCTTTGTCGAGCCTGCTGCCACCACCAACTGTAGAGCATGGCAGGAAACTCTCTGTCACCAGCACCTGATCTAGTACCCCTATATAAGTGGGAATTCTCAAGTGTACTATGATAGCATGAATCTCTATGTGGATACCCTACTCAAACTTTTGCGCTTAGAAGCTACTGTCATGGACCATGTCCATGTAAAAACATGCACGATCTGTGAAACTTGTCGCATACACAGTCACCGTCATCCCTCCCTACTAAAATCGAAGGAGCTCCTGGATCCAAACAGAGCGTAAGAAAAAGGGGTAAAATTTATCACAAAACAGCAGTTGAAAGTCGTCCCACGAAAGGGATGGCACATCAAGTAACTGAGCCACTAGACTCTACCAATGCCCTGCTGCTCCGTGGAAAAGGATGGCTGCCAAAGCCACCATCGGATCTACCAGTTTCGGCACAAGCCTGAAGAGGAAAACCACTATCTCGAGCCAAACCTTTTCTACCTGAGGGTCTATCTCACCACTGAACCTCAACGGTCTCTGTCACTGGAAATCACGGTGTGTGCTCATCCCAAGCTCAAGCTCAGTCTGCTTTTCTACTCACCGGGTAGGGGTAGGGCTACTGGCCCACCCGAAGAAAGGGACTCTATTGGGAAAAAATCCCTCAAGGTATCATTGAAGCATTTTTTACGTGATTGTGTTTGTTGAAAAAGTGGACATCTGTGTGGTGATTTTTGAAAAAGCAAACCATGACATACAAATTTGTTGACAAATGGGATTTCATGGTGGAATATCGAGTTCAAGAGCTGTGGTCAATGATCCATGTTTGATTCAAGAACGTCGACAAAGGAATGGATGATCTGGAGGCGGTACAAAAAGAATAGATACAAGGTGGCGCTATAAGAAACTTGCTCGACCAATGTTTTTCAAGATCAGAAGGTCAAAATATGGGAAAGGAAAGAGGGTCATGCAGGTATTGGGTAGGTCATGCAAGTGACTTGCGTGCCGAGGAAGGACTTGCGCGCCGATGCCTAGAAGGGTTGGAAACTTGCACGCCATTTGTCCTTCGTGATTAGATCATCAAAATATGGAAAATGAAGAAGGGGTGCCCAAGTGTTTAAGTTGGTCACGCAATTGTCCAGGGGGACAGAGTACTTGCACGCCAAAACTTTCCCTCTGAGGGGAGACTTGTACGCCATCACGTAGGTTGTTCAAATGCTTATAAATACTAGAACACCGCTCCTCATTTTTAACGGAGTTCAACATTTTGAAAATTCAGAGCTCCCATCGTGCAAGTGTGGTGGTCGTGAAAGTGGTGGTGTGTCGCGTAAGTGAGACTTGCATGCCAGATCTGAAGAAGTGCGGTTGTTGTTCGTTATGGGCCAATATTGGTTTGGGCGTAAAGGGAAGTGAGTCGCGAAAGTTTGGAATTGCATAAGCTTGTGTTGCGCAAGTGGTTGAGGAAGACTTGCGTGCCAGTTGTGACTTGAGGGCTGATACTTGCATACCATATTAGACTTGCGCGACAAGTAAGGTTGATTCCTCTATAGTGTTTTCGGGCTGCATGGAAGCTGGAAGTTTGCTCGATACCATCGGTGAAAAGTGATATTCATCTACGGGTGAAATTTGGACTTCAATAGAGCATCCACATACAACAGAGGATGTATTCATTAAAGATAATGAAGAGAGTTACAGGTTTATAAACTGTGAGTGGATCCCTTCCAGAGTAGTGAGCAAAGGAAGAGGAAGAAGGTGATCCTCTCCACCGGCAATGAGCCAGAGAGATAGAAACAGGGAGTGACCCTTGGGAAAGCAGTGAGATGACCCTAAACCTTGTAAAGGCATTGAGCCTGGGACAGAGTGACTGTGCCCGAACCATGTAATCCACAGCTAGTGAAGTTCGGTGTAATTTGGTATGACCGATAACCTATCAGCGTATGCTCCTTGGATATATCCCTTAGCAGTGAACCAAGTAAAAATTGTTGTGTCCTGTGCTTGCTTTAATTTCTATTTATATTGTCCAACAGGAAAGGGAGAGAAGAGTGTTTTGATTAACAGTGAAACAAGATCAGAACGGGCTTTAATTTTAAATTAGTCATACCCTGATTCACCCCCCTCTCAGGGTATTCATCCCTGTGGACCTAACAGACTCGCATTATGGGTCCTGGACTGAGGCCTCATCACTCACAGGGTCGTATTCATGAACCAAAGCTGGTATCCTGGCTGGCTATCTTCGCGGAGACATCCTGAATGTTGTCCAGGAGTGCTGCGGTCAGATACGAATATATGTATATAACTTTAACAACAATGGGGAGCTGACTCAAGAAGGACAGTCAAGGAATCGATCTTATGTGATCCAAAAACAAATTTTCCCTGAAACGGGAATCTCATCATGCCGAGTTGATAAGCGGGTTATCAGGGTCATGGTGAATGGCCACTTCATCCGCCACAACATCACTGGACTCCCTGGCCTGGTAGCCTCTCTCAAGACATGTTGACACTGTTGCCCTAAATCCCATTCAATTCTTTTTAGGGACATTTGAACAACTTCCCAAGGAATTAACCACCTCTAATAACACTTTTTCATGACCCGACCCTACCTGGGATCGATCCGCAACTACCCCAAGCCCGACTCTATAGGCCAGGGGCTGGAGACAAGCGCCGAAGGCTAAACAACTCAGGGAGGACTTTTCCTGAGTACCTGTACACAAACACGCATCCCACTCAATGCATAATTGCAAAGTAAAAAAGGAATTTACAGTACCAACTACTTCAAAAAACCACAAAGAGTGCATCGACCTCTAATCAGTACAAAGTGAGTTCAAAGGTAAACTTAAAAGAAAAGGGCAAAACACGCACCCAAACAGAAAAGTGCCACAACCCGACAACAGGTAAACAAAAGCAGAACAGCTGGGAGAGTCCTACACCTGTAACCTGACTACAACCACCTTACGTGGTCCAAGCTCCCAAACTCCAAAGCTCCGCTGATGTCACGACCAACCTGTCCGTTGTTTGCAAGGGCACACTAAATGCGGGAAAAACCCGAGCAGGGGTGAGTATAAAAATAATCAGTAGGATGCCCCGAAGGCTCGAGGGAGCAACAAAGGAGGTACTAAAGAGGTGAAAAGTAGATCGAATAGGGAAAAGTAAAGGAGTACAACTGAGAGTGCAGGAAAAAGTACAGCGCAACCCAACAAGAGGAAGGAAGTAGACTCGTCCAAACACAAGGAGCTAGAAGCGGTGAGAAGATGAACTTCTCATCGAGTCTTCGCTACCTGTAGTAGGAGATTAGACTCATCCAACCACAAGAAGATATACATGGAAAGTACATGGCGTACCCCACGCGTCTTCGCCTCTCCTGGAAGGAGAGTAACCAAACCCATGGAGTGGGTACTAGAACAAGGTATATACATATCCATTTGCTCAATCAAGAAACCTACAAAAGATTGTAAGGGGATCTCCACCCCGTAGCTCAGCCCAAGAAAGTGAGTAGCCAACAGTCCCAGAAGTAAACACCATCGATGCCCAGTATCCCGTACGTCTGCCCCGAACTGCAAGTCAAGAGGCTCAAATCACCGCACCTCGACACTATCCACTTTGGATGGCACTGACTCGCCCGCACAGTTTTAGGTTGCATCTCAAGGATGTGTCTTGGTGGGGAATGCACCCCTCATACTTGAGAGTTCTGGGGAAAGTCAAGCCACACCACGTCGCTGTCCCAAAATTGAGACGTCTTCTCAAAGCCAAAGTTTTCACATCACTGACCCATAAAACCAAGGGTCCCGCTCTGGTAGTCACAGAGAAAAGCCACAAACTAGCCTAATAGAAAGGACCGAGTTTGAAAGAAGTCATCGGGTAGCCCACTACCCAGCCCCACTGGAGGGTAAACCCTAAGAGGTCATCGGGTGACCCACTGCCCCGTCTCTTCTGGAGGGTAAACCCTATGAGGTCATCGGGTCAACCACTGCCCAGTCTCTGCTGGAGGGTAAACCCTAAGAGGTCGACGGGTAACCCACTGCCCAGTCTCTACTGGAGGTTAAACCCTAAGTAGTCATCGGGTAACCCACTGCCCAGTCTCTACTGGAGGGTAAACCGTAAGCGGTCGTTGGGTAACCCACTACCCAGTCTCTACTGGAGGGTAAACCCGAAGCGGTTGTTGGGTAACCCTCAACCGAGTCTCTGCTGGAGAGTAAACCCTAAGAGGTCGTCGGGTAAACCACTGCCCAGTCTCTGCTAGAGGGTAAACCCTAAGAGGTTATCCGATAACCCACTGCCCAGTCTCTACTGGAGGGTAAACCCTAAGAGGTCGTCGGGTAACCCACTGCACAGTCTCTATTGGAGGGTAAACCCTAAGAGGTCGTCGGGTAACCCACTGCACAGTCTCTATTGGAGGGTAAACCCTAAGACGTCATCGTGTAACCCGCTGCCCAATCTCGCTGGAGGGTAAACCCAAAGAAGTTAATTAGCAACCCACTACCCAGCCCCACTGGAGGGTAAACCCAATGAAGTCGATGAGAAACCCACTTCCCAGCTCTACTGGAGGGTAAACCCCAAGAAGTCGATGAGAAACCCACTTACCAGCCCTGCTAGAGGGTAAAACCGAAGAAGTCGATGAGAAACCCACTGCCCAGCCCCTCTGGAGGGTAAAACTGGAACTGCTCTAGCCATCCCTACTGGAAACAACTTCCTGGGTAGAGGATCGGTGCTTGCATAATGTATTGGTCACATTGAATCCACAAAAACACCGCCAGGGAACACAAAGGGATGTGATACTGAAAGCCCACACGACTAAAGGAAAAAGGGGAACCAAAACAACTCTACCAATCAAACCGTCTAGAACAGAACCAGGGGAAACCACTCAACCCTGCTATTCTAAACCATCATGAATAGAGGGACCCTCTACGTCACGAGAGATCAAAGGTACGTAAATCAGAACACGACCTGCACAAGGGGCTCAAATGATGTGTGGCCCTATCAGATCTCAAAACTAAGTACACAAACATTTCCATGTAAAAACTACAAAATGTACCTCTAAGAATTCCCATATACTCCCAGAGTATGCCACATTTCCATCCCAAGGGATATCATGCACACGACACCCAATTTCATCACAAAAAGGCATAAAAATAACTTCACTAACCTGCTTCCTTCATGGACCTAGCACATCCAACCAAATCTATTTAGACATAAAATTCACTCACACGGGAGTGAACGTGATCACATTCCAAGGGTTCACTTCTTAACACAGCAAGAAGAACCACAACCTGAGCACCTTTCATGCTTCCACATTTAATGAGATCATGAATGAGAGTCCGCACATACAAACGGATCATACCATTGTAACCCTTGCGAAAAAACATGTGATACCGACTATTTACTCACCTCCAACCGACATCTGACAAAAAAATCATCCAACACCGCTTTATGCATGAATGACGTCCCGTGGTCCCGAGCCTCGGTCCAGAAAACAGTCGGGTGCCTCGCACAATTGTGATCTCCTCAGAAAGAAACGTCAAATTGACTACTTACTTGCGTGGAATGGATGTCCAGAAAAAAAGAAGCATTTTTTAATACCACACATGGGTAGTGATTCATGGGACCCACATATCAGTTCCAAAGTGCAATTAACGGATCACACCATTGTGATCCTCTCGAAAAAGTACACAAGATTGACTATCCACTTGTCCGAAACGGACACCCGGTGATAAAGATAGAAATCACCACCAACTCCCAAAACGACCCTCATGGGGTCCACAACATCATGTATAATTAAAGAGGGATGATTGTTCCATTGCAATGCCTTCAGAAAAACACCCAAAATCGACAGCTTGCACACCCCGAACGGACATCCGATGAAAAATTTTCTAAACGCTGCTCGCAGCTTAAAAGACGAGCCATGGGGCCCACGCCTCAACTTCGGATTCAACGCTTGAAACCACCCTGGAAAGCTCTGCCACAATGCAAGGGTCCCAACACTACTGATGGCACTGAATACGGACTCTTTATGTGTCTGCGCCATCCAAAACAATAACCCCCGGAAAAACGCCAAACTACTTAATGGGCGTGTCATGCCACCGAGGCCCCCCATCTTGGGAATTAAAACCATCGGAGCCATCTCAAAATTTCCGCCTTGATCCAAGGAACGTTTCGCCGCTGATGGCACGCGAATCCAATTTACGGTTTGATTTTTAGGGGTGTTTAAAATTCTAGGACAAAAATAGGTGGGCGGGCCGGTTCGGCCGGCCCGCCTTGCGCCCGGACGGGCCTGCTATTCACCGCGGGCCGGCTCGCCTCGCCTAGACCGGCTTAGGCCGGTCTCGATTGACTGTCATGGGACCCACATACAGTGGGTCACTGCCGCCAGCCGGGGTCCAATGACCCCGGTCTTCCCGCGTCGCGCGCCCTCGCCCGGCGCCTCCGCTCGACCGCGACGCCGCAACCGGAGCCGTCGCAGCCGCCTCGCCACCTCGCCCTCGCTGACGATGGCTACCGAGGAGCCCTGCTGAACCCACTGAGCTACCGCCTTCCTGAGGCCGAACCGCCTTCGCCTAAGCCGGAGCTGCTCGCCGCCTGACCCGAAGCCGCCCGACGCCTAAGCCAAGCCGCCCGCCTTCAGACCGGCCAGAACCGCCGGAAAACCACCAAAAACCCACGGATCTTCGGCGTACGACCGCGCTCGCCTCAGAACTCAGATTTTCAATCTAAAACAAGAGTTCGATAGCTCGGAAAATATACTACGCAACCAAGGGCTTCTATTAACAAAATAATGGCAATTCAATGCTACAAATCAAGCTCAAAGGCGATACAGAAATAGAAAAAGAAACCGCAATGATCCTACCAGTTGGGCGTAGCCCGAGGCTTCAAACATTCACCGCGCCACCACCGTTGTCACTTCCGCTTGGCTCGGGGGAGGAGAAGAGGAGGTTGAGAGGGCTTCAGGGATGTCAGATAGCTCTTCTTCTAGGGGAAAATAAATGGAGAGGGAGGGGAGGGTTTGGTGTTTAAGTAAAGAAAGTTAATTGACATTTAATTTTTTTTAACCCACCAGAAGACCTGCATTTGAACCTCCTTATAGGATCAAGGTTAAGCCTACCCTAGGGTAAACACCACCCCCTCGATCACAATGGCGGTCTCAGAATTTTAATCTGAGGCCCCTTTCAAAAGTTATAAAATTTAACGTCTGAAGCCGCTAAATTACGAAAACACCCCCGGTGGCATTTTTCACAGAAGGGCCGCACCCGCAATAATTACACACCTCCTAGGGTAAACAGCATGCTCTGGACTCAACAGTGCCATCAGTTTTCCCATAAAATCAATAGTTTAAGAGATACTTGAGTTTAATCATTAAACGAAGAAATTAATTATTTTATTTATCTGTTTAACATTCTGGTAACGGGCGAGGGGTCCCAACGTCCTGCGCCGACATGTTCTATGTCGTTCCTAGAGTAAACACCCCATTTCGGACCCATCCGTACTCTCAAATTTAGTATCTGAATTACCATTTAGTAGTTATCCCATTTATTTGGTGTTCCCAGTGTGAACATGTAGAAAATTTAATTCTGGCCACATTGGGGCTCGGAATCGCACGCCGTCTGAAGGAGATGCTCTGTAATAACATCAAGAATATTCCAAAGTCTTTTATAGCAAAAACCAGATTCTTACAGTTTGATCTCGTTTGATCAATTTGTTTTATAAGATCTGTTCACTTATATTCATGTTCGGATAAATATGAATGATGGAAGTGGTTGTACAGAAATGAAGTTATATTCTATTAGTGAACATACAAGAGATTACAAGGTTTTAAATTTAATTTGGTTACCTTGAGTGAGTTTGGATTATTATATATATAACCTTAGTGACAACCATTTTAGTTAAACGGCGGGTTTGATTACAATGAACATGTTTTGTTTTATAACCTAATACCATTTTTACAAAAGGATTAAAGAACTAAAATAGGATGTATTACATATAAAATAATCTGGTTCAACCATAACACAAATGGTTTCATGACCAGAATTAATGATTATAATAGAAATCAATAAACTGTTGTCCTTGAATGTGCTAAATTAGATAATCTCAAACAGTACTTTCATTTCATCCAAATAAAGGGTGGAAAAAGGAGATAAGATAATGAAATATACCATTAGCATAAAAACATTACAGTACATTTATGTTACTAGAGTTATCATACTATTTGGGTGAAGGGAGGTTAGGAATGAAACCAAAAGAAAAGAACTTAAAAAGAAATGAAGGAATTGAAAGGAGGAATTTACCTCTTGAAACTTCCTCCTTTAAGAACCTCTTAAGGGGAGAGGTTTTGGTATTTTGAATATTTATGAGCTTTTGGAAGTGGGGGAGGATCTTGGGGAGATATTTGAGTAGAATATTTGCAAGGCACAAGGCTTGAGAGGAGTGAGTTGAAGAGCGAGTGAAGGGGGGTTTTTATAGTGGAGGAGAGAGGAGATTTCTCAATATAAAATTCATTAATTTATTATTTCTTCACAAGACAAGGAATATTGAGACTTCCATGAAAAAGAATATTAATTTTATCATGTGAATCCGAATGAATTTGGCTTACATCAGTAGATCATCATCGATGACTCAATTAATCCATTATTTATCATTTATTGTGAATTATTGAATTTTACTATTCCAAAAAATTCAAGTATTTCAGAAAAATCCCAAAAATTCACCCTAATCATTTTTTGACATGTAGAATCAAAAAATGAAGTCCATTTTTCTAAAATAATTTTTCTAAATATGATTAATTAAATATTTAAATAAAATCATTATCTAATTGAAAAATACAAATACTTAAAATTTTGATCTTCATTTTTAAGGTGCCTAAATTCATTTATACACTCAATGGTATGGATACCATTCATAAGAGTCAATTTACTATTCATAAGGGTCAGTTACTATTCATAAGGGTAGGTTACTATTCACCAAAAATTGATTTTTCCTTATAGGACTTGAAATAACTTACTGATCACAACCATGTATAACATATTTTTGAAATTACCATCATAGAAGTTTCAAAATTAGGTTTATATGGTTAGGTTATGGATATCTCCTATAAGTAACCATGTTTTGTTCCATATAGGCTCAGTGATTCTTGAAATATAGGCTATAACAAGAATATATTTAAGAGAAACATACCATGAAGTGTTTGGGGTGCTACATTATTCCCTCCTTCGGAAATTTCATTCGTGAAATTTTATGTATGAAGCTCACCAAAAAGATGTGGGTGATTATTTTTCATAACATCCTCAGGTCCCCCTCTCGCTTCCTCCATATTTTTTTTCCGAAGAACCTTCACTAGATGAGTTGTTCAATTTCTCAATACTTTCTCCCTTGTGTCAAGAATCCCAATAGGCTTTTCACAGTATGACAAATCAGGTTCCATTTCAATTACTTGATAGGTGAGTACATGTGTTGGGTCTGACATGTATTTCTTCAACAATGACATGTGGAACACATCATGAAGTCTAGAGAGATTTGGTGGCATTGCTAAACTATAAGCTACAACTCAGATTCTTTCTAGAATTTCAAATGGTCTGATGTACCTGGGGCTCAGTTTCCCTTTCTTACAAAACCTTAAGACACCCTTCCATGTAGATACTTTCAGAAATACATGATCTCCCGCTTACAATTACAAGTCCTTTCTATGATTGTTAGCATAACTCTTCTGCCTACTTTGGGATGATTTAATATGGGCTTGGATTGTCTTTACCTTTGTCGTGGTCTATTCAACAAGTTCTGGGCCTATAAGTTTCCTCTCACCAACTTCATCCCGACAAGTTGAAGTTAGAAATCTCTTTCCATATAATGTGTCATATGGAGCCATTTGAATACTGGAATGGAAACGATTGTTGTAGGAAAATTCCACCAAAGGCAAGTATTGATCCCACAAACCTTGAAAGTCAAGAGAGCATAACCTCATCTTGTCTTTTAGAGATTGAATAGTCCTTTTAGACTGTCCATCGGTTTGGGGGTGATAACCAGTACTAATACGAAGTTCAATATTCAAAGCCTTCTAGAGACTTTTCCAGAATTTTGATTTAAACTGGGGATCTCGATCAGACACAATCGATAGAGGTGAACCGTGGAGTCTTACATTTTCATTAATATAAAGTCATTCCAAGGGATCAAGTGGAAAATCCTCTCTTATAGGAAGGAAATGTGATGATTTTGTGATCCAATCAACAATTACCCATATTACATCATTCCTTATAGGTTTCCTTGGTAGTCTGGTGACAAAAATCCATTGTAAAGTTATCCCACTTCCACATAGGAATAGGTAGAGGTTGCATCACTCCGTTGGGATGTTTTCTCTCTGCTTTCACATGTAGACAAACTGGACATCTTGACACGTAGTCCTCAATTTCCCGCTTCATATTATCCCACTAGAAATATTCCATCAGATCCCTATAAATCTTGGTGCTACCTAGGTGTATAGAGAAATTTGAGCTATGAGCATCGTCTAATAGTTCCCTTTTTATCTCAGGTACTGATGGAATGCATAACCTCTTACCAAATTTCAAAAATCCTTCTTCATACATGAATTCAGCCAGTCTCTCATCCTTAACTGCATTAATTTCCTTAATAATTCCCATATCCTTCTTTAGTAGATCCATGAATATAGGATCTCTTTCAATCCTCATTTGAGTCAGAAGTCCATGATCTTTCCTGCTTAATGCATCTACCAGCTTATTCACCTTTTCTAGGTGGTAGTGTATCGAACAATCTTAATAGTTGAGTAACTCAAGCCATCTTTTTTGCCTCATGTTGAGTTCTTTTTGTTTTAAAATGTATTTCAAACTCTTGTGGTCCATATAAATCTCACATATCTCTCCGCAGAGATAATGCCTCCATATTTTCAGAGAAAAGATTATGGATTCTAACTCAAGATCTTGAGTTGGATAATTTTTCTCATGATTCTTCAACTGTCTTGATGCATAAGAAAAAAATTTACCATTTTTCATAAGGACGCAACCCAGTCCATTCTTTGATGCATCCCTGTATATTAAAAATCCATCACTTCCAGATGGAAGAGTCAAAATTGGAGCATTGACCAATATTCTTTTCAATTATTTGAAGCATTCTGTACATTATTTTGTCCACACAAACATAACTCTTTTATGTGTGAGCTTGGTTAGTGGGTTAGAAAGTCAGGAAAAATTTGGAATGAAATTCCGATAGTAACCTTTTAAGACAATAAAACTAAGTTCCTCAATTATGTTTGTTGGTGTGGGAAAATCTTGGATTGTCTTTGTCTTTATAGGATCAACTAGGATTCCATCCTTAGAGACAATATGTCCTAGAAAAGAAACAGATTGAATCCATAATTCACATTTTCTAAACATTCCATATAATTTATTGATTCTAAGAGCTTGCAGAATAACCTGCAAGTTATTCTCATGGTCTTCATAGATTTTTGAGTATATGAGGATATCATCGATGAATACTATAACAAAGTTATCAATATATTCCTTGAAAACTCTATTCATTAAATATATGAAAATAGAAGGTTCATTTTTTAGTCCAAAAGGCATCACTCTAAACTCATAATGCCCATACCTGGTCTGAAATGCTGTCTTAGGAATATGTTCCTTCTTCACATGCAACTGATGATATCTGGATCAAAGTTCAATCTTTGAAAAGTATTGAGCTCCATTAAGTTGTTCAAATAAATCATCAATACGGGGCTGAGGATACTTATTATTTATTGTAATATCATTGATTTCCTTGTAATCAATGCAAAGCCTCATGAATCTGTCTTTCTTCTTAACAAATAGGATAGGGGCTCACCATGAAGAAACACTAGTTTGAATAAATCCATTTCACTCAAATTCTCTAGTTTTTTCTTTATCTATACTAATTCCAAAATAGATATTATATAGGGTGTCTTTGATATAGGTCTTGCATCAGGAATTAATTCAATAGAGAAATCAACATCCCACTCTGGAGTATGTCCAGGTAAATCCTCTGGAAAACATCAATGTATTCTTACACTATGTGCACATCTTCAATTTGAAGAATTATTTCCTCACCCATAGATATTGGTTTATCTTCCTCTCTATGTATTTCATTCAGTAGAGCTACTGGGGGTGGTTCTAGATAAGAATCAGGTGGTGAAGTTTCTGCTCTAAAGAAAAGGAATTCTACACCATTTTCAAAAATTGTAACTACCTTCTTCTTATAATAAATATCTGCATCATAATTTTAAAGCCAATATATACCGAGAATTATATCAAATTATGTCATTGGTATAATGACAAGGTTAGAAACTAAAGAATGTTTTGGTGTCTGGAGGGGGACTAGTCGACATGCCTTTGTTGCAATGATACATCTCCAGAGAGTTTTGATTGAAAACTCCTTTTTTAAATCAAATTGGGCATATCTAATTTTCTTGGAAAACTGGGAAGATATATATGAATGCGAAGATCCAGAATCAAATAATGTGTTGGCTAAGTTTGAGGAAACAATTAAAGTACCTGCCACCACATCATTAAGAACTTCAACCTCCGTGGTTGTAATAACATATGATCTCCCTTGTTCTCTTGGATTTTTCTGAGGCATGTTTCCTTGGTGCTTAGGACACTCATTTTCGTAGTGTCCCATCTATTTGAAATTTTAGCATTGAATATCATTGAATTGTTTCTTCCCCTTTCATTCATCTGATTGATGACCCTTTTCCCCACAGTTATATCAGACTACCATGCCTTTCAAGCATTTACCAAGATGATTCTTTCCACAGTTCTCACATAATGGGAATAGCTTCGTTCCCTTTCTCTTATTTGGTGATTCTCCTTTTCCTTTGTTATTAGAGTACCTCTTCTTATCTTGGTTTCCATTGAAAATATTTGATCTAGAAAATTCCCTCTATGTTTCTATGGCACTTGATACAATTTCATCATATGATGAAAATGATTGAGAAGCCAGTGCCCTTCAAAGACTTGGATTAAGACCTTCAAAGAAATGATTTATCTTGTCTGCCGAGTCACATACGTAATCTACGACATACCTAGAAAGCCTTGGAAAGTAACCTCATACTCTACAACACTGTCTTATTCCCTTTTTCTTAAGCTAAGAAATTTCCTCTTAATTTTAGTTCGTTGCTCACGAGGGAAATATTTTTTGAAGAAAATTTCCATAAAAGTCCTCCATTCCATATCTTTTATTTCTTCTTCCTCCGTGGTATTCTGAATCAAGGACCACCATTGATCAACGTCACCCTTGAGACAATATACTGCCAGTACTACCTTTTCGTTTTCATTGCATCTTAATTCCATGAATATCTTTTCAAGGGACTTGATCCATTGATCAGCAACCACTGGGTTAGTAATCCCGCTAAATGATGGGGGCTTCTGTCGCATGAAATGATCCAACATAGGTGTGGAATGGTTATTCGTTACAACCTGAGTAAGTTGTCCAAATATGATCATGATCTGATCTGCTCCAACATTGAATGTGTTGACTTGCTCAGTAGGGAGATACCTACCTTTCCCACTAGTATTTCTTCCCCTTCTTCTGTTAGAAACAATTTCTAAATAATGGGATACACTAGATTAGAAAATCACTCAACATTGATTTAAATTCTATCCATAGCTAATCTTATAAATATGGTTTCTCTATGGAAAAATTTACATTAAACTCCTTCATAATTTCTTGTAAAGAAAATGTGAATTATCCTAAGAATATCCCCTAATAGTGTCGTAACCAAGAGTGAAGCAAGGCCTGTTTTCATGCACCATTTCTCGTTCTAGTCCAGCTCAAAGCGGTGTTTTCGGGTTTTACCCCTAGATACATCTGTGCCAGAGCCACCTCTACCTGCTCGTATCTAGACATGGATGTATTGCTTAACATATCCACATAATATATTCCTTAACAAAATACAAGGATATTCTTGTATGTTTATCCTCAAATACTACCTTAGGACTTTGTTCCCTACTATACATTTCTTACTCTAGTTTCCATTTTTTCTACTAAACTTCCTCTGATACCAACTGTAACACCCCGACCCCTCTAGGATAAAACCAGTACATTACTTGTGATATTGGCATGGTTAGAAGGAAAAAAAATCCCGAAGGAATGATCGGTTTAGTTGTCTTAAAGAAACTAGATACATATATGTTACTCAAATTACATTGGAAAAGATTACAAGATACAATACATAACAAAAACTAAAAACTGCATCCATAAGAACTCAATAAATGATCTCCTCTTTGTCACCTGTTGAAAGTAAACAATGAAAGGTGTGATCTCAAATTCTCATTAAGGCTTACAAATAGCGGAATCATGAGTACAATAATAATTGAATCATAATCAATCTAACATATTCAATATGGTATAGTGAATAAATGAAAAACTAATGCCATTAATAAACTAAGAATGAAACTTCGTCCATAGATTTTTTCATAGTGAAAACCTCGTGGGTAATAATAATAACTGATAATTAATAAAGTAAAATGATTATTTAGTGGACGTCATGTATTTGGCACATGAGACCATAATACCGTTAAAACAATTTAGTTCTATGGGTAGAAACTCGTCTGATTTTTGGAAATAATCTCGAAGGGTTTGTCGTCAAACTGATTTGTCTCATGAGACCTACCAATGCATCGAGGGGATATAGAAGGCCCCAACCACCACTGCATGTCCAAATAATTATTTATACATTGATTCAATACAATAGAAATATTCCTTTCCAATATCCATATAGAGTAGAGTATACGGATTCATCAAAATTTCCATAATTAAAATAACTTTCCAAATAAACATCGTATGTAAAATGATATACGGTTTAGACAACAAACATATACATGATATGAGATTATGGATATTTAATATAAATATAATTTCAAATGAAAAGTGTTCTCAAATGGGAAGTAGGTACACCACATATGGATTATTAGGTGCATAATACAAAGTTAGACTCAACAAAATAGTAGTTGAGACAAAGTCTCTTACCACAATGTAATCGGTCGAATCATATGACCAGAACTTAATAGCCACAAAATGAATCATTTAATAACATGAATATAAAAATAATCATGTTATTATGTATCAAATGTCAGTACACATATACCACATACAAAAAATAATTCGCGAACAATGAAAATCTCACAGAAATGAAAGTGAGATAAGAAACCCCTTACAAACATTTCGGTATGGTAATGAGTGTTATTGCGAGGTATTAATGAGAGGTAAAGGGGTATTACAATATTTATATGTCACAAGGGAAGTATGGGAGAGGTGTGAAAACATACCCCAGGCTTAGGAATTAAAAATAAAAGGGCACAACATAGGGAAGATTCTTGAACAAAAGTGAGAGAGAGGATCCCTTACAAAGAAAGTATCATTTGATTGTAGACAAAACAATGAAATAATTATGTGTAAAAAACATAAATCCAAAAAATAAAAGTGGATATACAGAATAAAACAATCATAGGTCATTCTCACATATTCTGGAAACAATGTAAACAATGTAAACAATTAAATAGATGTTTAATGCAAAGAATGAAAATTGAGTTAAGCAATCCCTTACCTTATGCACGAAGATGTTCTTGACTTGTTATTAAAGATGTGAATAAACAAATTAGGCTTATTAATTCATAATTACAGAACATCTTATATATTTAAATGATTTATTATAACCCTTTTTAGTTCATTAAAATCATTTTTGATTAGTTATAAGGTTCAATTTCATTGTTCGAGCTCGTTTGATCACTTTGTTTTAAAAGATCGGTTCACTTATATTCAATTTCCGATAAATATGAAAGAAGGAAGTGGTTGTCCAAAAATGAAGTTATATTATATTTTTTAACATACAAGAGATCACATGGTTTTAAATTTAATTTTTTACTTTGATTGAGGTCTTATTATTATATATATAATCTTAGTGAAAACTGTTTTAGTTAAACGGTGGGTTTGATTACAATGAACATGTTTTGATTTATAACCTAATACCATTTTTACAAAAGGCTCACAGAACTAAAATAGTATTTATTACATATATAATAATCTGGTTCAACTATAAAACGAATGGTTTCTTGACCAGAATTAATTATTATAATAGAAATCAACAAACTGTTGTCCTTGAATGTGCTAAATTAGCACATCTCAAATGGTACTTCCATTTCATCCGAATAAAGGGTGGGGAAAGGAGAGAAGATAATGAAATATCCCATTAGAATAAAAACATTCCAATACATGTATGTTACTGGGGTTATCATACTATTTGGGTGACGGGAGGTTAGGAAAGAAACAAAAAAAAAGAACTTAAAAAGAAATGAAGGAATTGAAAACACTACAACAAAACCGCCGTTTAGCGGCGGTTTTGTAGCGGCGGTTCTAGGAACTGCTGCTAAACCTTTTTTTAAAAAGGTTTCGCGGCAGTTTATAATAAACCGCCACAAAACATTTTTTTTACATGGCCCCGACCCTTCCCCCACCCCGACTCTCATTCCCACCCCGCGCTCCCCCGACCCCCTGCTTTCCCTGCGACCTCGGCCCCCCGCGACAACGGCGACACCGGCGACCCCACAACCCGGCAGCCCTGCTTCCCCGGTGACCCCGCGACCTCAGCGACCCCGACCCCCCGCGACCCCGGCGACCCAGCTTCCCCGTTGACCTATAAAAACCCTAGGGTTTGATTTCTCCCCTTCTACTATTTTATTCTCTATGTGATATAACCGTTGATGATATTTTAAATTTTTTTCACTTATTTAGAATTCTAGTTCACCATGTTGTAAGATATTCATTCTATATTTTAGAATAATGTGTATATCGTATGATAATTCATGATGCAGGTCTAATGTGGTTTGGCCATATATAAATTTTCACATTAATCATAAAATATTATTCTTATTTAATTTATTCCCAACATCACTAGACCTCTCATTCATGGGAATGTGATATTTTTATGAGATGAAATGTTTTATGTATTGAAAATGATTTAAAATATATGTTTGTTTATCCAGTGTCATTTCACTATATATCAAAGTGTATCTGTAAATTTTTTTTTTAGAATTGAATCCATAATTGTGATTCGGAGGTGTTTATGTTGGTATCAGAGAAAGTAATAGTTATTTTTCAAGATTGGACTTGTTTTTTGGAGGATTTGTTTTGTAAAATGTTTCTATCAAACTTTGGAATATCATACATGAAAACCCTCTACTAGTGATAGATGTTACAAAAATTAAAATTCTAGAACCATATCACGCTTCAAAACTGGTGAAATTTTTTATCAATCCTTGAAAAGGGGTAATTCATGTTTATCATTTTCGGGTTCTGGAAACGACAATACACACAAAGCCATATGATCTCTTCAAACATTTTCTTGAACATGAATGGAGTTGACTAGGGGGAAATACTCGGTCTGATGAAACAATTCCCACGAAGGTCTTCAAAATGCAACCATTGATCATGAAGCGCAGTAGGTACCATCTGATATTCCACAAAAAATATTAGGGAAATACCATGATCCAATAAATTGAAAATCTCGATCTCCCATCTTGGAGGTATTCCTGAAATAACATCAGAAAAAAATTTCAAATAATCAACCAGAATTGAAGGAACCCAGATGCCTGAATTTCTTATGGATCCAAGGGATGCCCCTTCCAACTGATGGGTGATAGGTTGAAACCTCTTATTCACAACATCCACCAAAACTTCCTTGATATATCTATCACATAAAAGGAGAACCTCATCCAATTAGTTTATAGGCATCTGACTAGTCTATAGTGAAAGTTGATCTATTCCTGGACCATGAAAAGCCAATATGTACCCATGATGACATCATAGGGATCCATTGTGATGACTAAATGATCTCACATTAACCATTATGGGATAATTTATACCTCTCACTACAAGTAAATGAAATTTCAAATGAAGTGTTCCCGGTAGGAACCTCAAGACGACATTATTTTGATAACATCTCAACTTTGATCTCTAACTATCACACAAGGAGTCGAGGGATAAAATAATGGGTAGAACCTATGTTTCATAATACTAAGGAAAGATCATAATAAACACAAATAATAACTCAAATCATCTCGTGTGCCATTGTATCATAGACATCCAAAGCATGAAGTTGTCCATTTCCCTAGATTCAACGTATCATCAAAGGTGGTGAGGACCACCACCTCAACCAGATTTCTTGCTAGGTCAATATTGACGAGGACTCTAGAATAGTGCCCATACCTTGGGTTATTATTTTCTTTGTCAATTCAAATAGGGGAACCCACTGCATAAGCAATATCCCACTGTATTCTAGGATTCCAGTAAATCCAATTCAGCTTAAAAATGCGAATCCACACCTTTGTAAAAGTGTTTCTCACAATTATTGGGGTTATTCCAAATTAACAATGTGTTTTTGTTTTCATGTTAAAGTAGCTACCACATTGTTAGCACACTGTTTCTCTTTACCAAATAAACTTCCCCTATCCCAAACACTAAGGGTTCATATCTAACTCAGGGTATCATCTTTATTATATTATGTTTTTATAATATTATACTATCGTATATATGAATCCCTTTATCTATTTAGTAGTAACTATGTGTTCTAATTTTTTTTATTATTGTGTAGGCACATTGTGATATACGTGGATAAAAGTTGGATCACATTACCGAGGAACACACCTCAGTATGTTAATGGTTTGAATGAGTTTTTAGATTTTGCAATTTCTAATCGATACGTTGAAGGGAGAATAAAATGTCCATGTCCTAAATGTAAATTTAGAACATGGTTGAAGAGAGATGAGTTTTATGAACATTTAATACTGAAGAAATTCCCTGATCAATATTTGTGTTGGATTTGGCATGGAGAATGGAACGTTACAGAAAGATTGAGCACTGATGTTAATCCGCAGAATGAGGTCCCAAGTTCGTCGACAATGGAAAATGAAATGCAGAACCTAATAAATGATGCATTCGGCACTGAAAGTCACCACTATCAGCATCAAAACATATCAGAACAACCAGAAGAGGGTGCTACAAATTGCAACGTGACAAGTGATGTTTTTGAGACTGTAACACAGGAAGATCAAGATTGTCACATATCATTGGATCCTCCTCTTGATTTTGTGGAGCCAAGTGTAAGAGAAAACTTCACTGAGGAAAATGAATTTCATGATTTAGTTGACGATGGAAATCAAGAGTTGTATTGTGGGTGTTTGAAATATTCAAAACTTTCATTTCTGTTGAAGTTGTATCACATCAAATGTCTATGTGGAATTACAAATAAGGCAATGTCCATGATATTGGAATTGATACGTGATGCATTTCCTGAAGCAAAAATCCCAGAATCTTTTTATGATATGAAAAAAGTTGTTAACATGCTTGGTCTGAATTATAAAAAAATACATGTGTGTCCCAATGATTGTATGCTTTATTGGGGAGAGGATTCAAGTAGATAGAATTAAAAGAAATGTTCTTCTTCTAGATGGCAGGAAAATAGTGATGTTGGAAGTCTGAATGAATATAATTTCATGGAGAAGAAGAAGAAAAGGAGCACACCTGCAAAGGTTTTGCGTTACTTTCCTTTGAAACCTCGATTGCAAAGATTATTCATGTCATCGAAAACCGCCAAACACACGAAGTGGCATTCTGTAGATAATAACAATGATGGTTTAACGAGACATCCACGAGATTCTCAATCATGGAAGACATTTGATTCATTACATCTCGATTTCTCAGCTGATCCTAGGAATGTTCGATTGGGATTGGATGCCGATGGATTCAACCCATTTGGGACTTTGAGTACCAATTATAGAATTTGGCCACTTATTTTCATCCCTTATAATTTGCCTTCGTGGATGTGTATGCAACAAACATCTTTTATCCTTTCGATGATTATTCTGGGAAAACAAATGCCTGGAAATGATATTGATGTATACTTGCAGCCTTTGATTGACGAATTGCAGGAGTTATGGTGCAATGGTGTTGAGACATTTGATGCTTCTTCTAAAACAATGTTCACAATGCATGATGCTTTAATGTGGACCATTAGTGACTTCCCTGGGCTTGGGAATTTATCTGGTTGGAACACTTACATGGGTTTGGCTTTTCCCATTTGTTACTTTGATTTTGAGCCCAAATGGCTACCTCACAGTAGAAAATGATGCTTCTTATGTCATCGAAGATTTCTCGATGCATCTCATATATTTCAGCTGAACAGATCAAAATTTAATGGTTATATTGATCATAGACCACCTCTAAAGTTGTTAAATGGTTTTGAAATATTGAAACAGCTTGAAAATGTTGAAACGGAATTTGGGAAGGTTCATCATTTGAATGATAGCGTAAAACGGGTCCGAAGTGCATCGTCAAGCGAAACTGGAACGCAAAAATGGAAGAAAAAAAGTATATTCTTCAAACATCCGTATTGGGAATTTAATTTATTGCGGCATAATCTTGATGTGATGCATATTGAGAAGACTGTCTGTGACAATTTGATTTTCACATTGCTTAATGAGCATGGAAAGTCGAAAGATCATCTCAATGCTCGCAAAGACTTACAAGTAATGAACATAAAATGTGATCTCTGGCCAGATGAGAATGAAAAGTATCCTCCGGAAATTTTTGCAATGAAAAATGGGGATAAAGATATATTCCTTCAAATGTTAAAGAATGTTAATGTATCTGATGGGTATTCAAGTAACATCTCGAGGTGTGTTGACGTGAAGAATCGTATGTTACATGGATTGAAAAGTCACGATTCACATATTTTGTTACAACAGTTACTACCATTGGCATTGCGTACATTATTACCTGAAAAAATTACTGCTGTTGTACTGCAGTTCTGCACATTTTTTAGACAACTATGTGAGAAATGTCTACATCCATTTCAGCTTGAGAACCTCCATAAGAGGTTTTTATTGACCCTTTGCGCAATGGAGATGATCCTTTCTCCGTCCTTTTTTACTGTAATGATGCATTTCACTGTGCATTTGGTTGAGGAATCTAAATTAGGAGGCCCCGTTCATTATCGATGGATGTATCCAATTGAGAGGTACTTTATTTATATGTTTTCCAGTTAAGTAAACAATTTTTGGTACTTAATTAAATGCATAATTATGTTTATTTTATTTCACAGATATCTTGGACATTTGAAATCATACGTGAGAAATAAATCTCAACTAGAAGGATCAATTGTTGAAGGCTATTTGGATGAGGAGTGTCTTACCCTTTGTTCTCGATACTTGGATGATATTGAGACAAGATTTAATCGAGTTGGTCGTGTTGACGACACATAGACTCAATCTCAAATACATCAGAAATCCAAAATATTTCCTGCTATTGGACGATCAGTTGGGAGGACCTCAAATGCGACACTGACTGAATTGGAATTATTACAGGAACATAGATATGTGCTGCTGAATAGTGACATTGCAGATCCATTTATTGAAGAGTTGAGGATACAAACAAAGAGATGAATGAGAGGCTGAACACGAAATGAGAAAGATATAACAAAAGATTTTAATAAAGAGCTTGTAGAATGGTTTGCACGACGTGTAAGTTCATAAATATTTCAATAAATATGAATATTAGTTTGACACATACATTTTGTGAATCTAATAAATTATATTTCTTTTTTCAGATCATGAATACTGATACTCGAGCAGAGGTGTCAGAAGATTTGATGTTTCTTTCTAGAGGTCCTCTAAAAGAAGTTAGAAAGTTCGACGCTTATAATGTGAATGGCTTTAGATTTCGTACATTCGATCAAGAAGTGGGTTTGAAAACACAGAAAAGTGGTATATTTACATTTGCTGAAGTGGAATAATATGGAAAGTTGTATGATATTATTGAATTAAACTACCACGGACATTTTTTGGTTGTTTTATTCAAATGAAAATGGTTCGATATTATCAGAGGTGTTAAAAGAGATTCCTTTCAATTTACTTCTGTGAACTTCTCTCGCTTGATGGATGTTGGTGATCATGAACTGCATGATCCATATATCTTAGCATCACAAGAAAAAATGGTATTTTATGTGGATGATGTTGCCGATGAAGGGTGGAGTGTAGTTGCTCATGTAATACAAAGAGATTTGTATGATATGGGTGATGAAGTGGAAAATTTGACCTCTGAAATTGAATTTAATCAGCAACAGGAAACATAATTATTTGTCAATAATGATATTGAAAATATTAGTCTAGCAAGCATGAATGAAGTGGATGAAGAAATGGAGCAGGAAACCGACATGATTGAAGGATAAAATGATTGCATGTACAATTATTTATTTATTCAGCAACCACTTGTTTCATTTCTGCAGTCATTCATTATCATTGGTATATATATTTTGTTTGTTAGTACTGAGCATCTATTATCATTTTTAATTTTTTTTCTGCATAATTTTTTTGAAATATATATTCTGAACTTAATTTTATTTGATTAAATGATAGGAATGCCAAGGAAGAAGCGGTATATTGTTTCATCTAATTCCGCGACAGATGGCGATCCATTTGTCTCCCTCCCCACGACATCTGAGACTCCAGGTGCCAACACCCCTGCACCACCCCCCCCCTGCACCATCTCTCACACCTTCCATGGATGTCCCAGTAGAGGGTGATTTGTCGACTCCCCTTTCAGGAGGCTCAGCATTGGGGCAGCGTCGTGGCCCTTCCAGTTCATCCCGAACACACTGGAGTGTCACTATCATAGGTACAAATTTTAATTAAATAAATTTATTGCATTTTGTTTATACTAATTGTTTGCTCATTGAAGATGAAAAAAATGAAACCGTGAAGAAAAATATAAAAATTTTAGATGTTTGGAATCTTAATGGAGAGAAGATTGTTGTGCCATTTGATTCTTACGGGGTCCCCACGGATGATGCCGCGGGGTTACTTGGCCATATTATAGTCCAGCTGGCAGTGAAGCCCATTTCCCTTCCCATTTCATATGACGATTGGAGACATATGCCTTCAAGCTGAAAAAATGAAGAGTTTTATTCTCAAATAAAGGTAAATTTATTACATTATGGTTTAATTGAATTTCATGTTACTAATATGTTCAAAATGAATTTCTGTATACAGATGTTCTTCCACTTTACCGTTGCTGATCTGATAGCACGGAAGTGGACGTTGAAAAATCTAGGTAAGAAGTGGAAAGATTTCAAATGGAGATTATGGTGTGATGTGAACGATACTTCGTTGACCACACATAAAATGTATGAGAAGCTACCTAGTGGGGTACCGAAAGAGTAGTGGAAAGTGTTTTTTGACAGACAACGTGATCAGAAGCGGATGGTATTGAAATATATATTGTTATATTATCCTCATTTTACATTTATACATGTATATGAAAAGGACATGACATTCAATACATCAGTATTAAATTGCCTTGTATTTATTTCTGGATCTTTCATGACAAAATTCATCAAACCGGGAAGAGAAAGTCACCCCGCACACTGCGGGCTCAAAAAGTTTTTCTAGAAGCCGAACGACATTGGTAATCTTTTAATTAGTTTAAATATTTATAAGACAATATTATCTGTTTAATATATTGAATTGTTGATTTCTCTTTGTTTAATGCAGTCACAGAGTTTAGGGCATGAAGCATCCAGGACTGAACTGTGGTTGGATGTTCATAAGAAATCAGATGGAAGTTTTGTTAACAAGCCTGCTAAAGAAGTTGGGGTATGAAGTCAATTTTCATCATAATAACTTATTATCAATTTTTACTGTGTTAATATATTTTGATATTTGATTTATAGGTAAAAAATAAAGAGCTATGGGATGCCAATCCTGTGCAGTCCTATTCAGTCTCCCAGGATGACCCAGTTGCTAAGGTCCTTGGGAAGGAGCATGCAGGGAGAGTGCGCGAGATGGGTTTGGGACCCGTACCATCTGAGATTTTTAGCAGGCCATCGGGGATAGAAGCTGCCTCTACTCCTAACTTTAGTCAGCCCATACCCGGAGATGATAAGAGAGAGATTGTTTCTTTACGAAACATAGTTCACCAGCATGGCGATCAGATATCTGCATTGCAGAAAGAGTTGATTGAAATACGTCAGTAGATGAGAAGATATGCCCCCAGTGGTAGTTCATCGACTGGTGGTATGCAGGTAAATCACAAAAAATCAAAATCATTTAGTTTTCTAACTTTCATTGGTTTAAAGTTTTAATATAAATATGCAATTGTATTTAATTTTCAATATAATGTTCTTACAGGTGACAACACAAAGTGGAGATGAAGGTGGAGAGGGTGATGATGCATCATCAGACCCTGAGTAGTTGTATTGTTGATTTGTAATATGAAAACAGTTGGTTTGTATATGTAACATTTGTGGTACATAGTTTCCACCACACATTTTCGTGTCCTAAAATTTCCTTGATTTCTCATTTTCCTTTTAGGAATTTTATTGATTTCTGATGTTTCTTTTTATGTCTTGATTTCTTGAGTGTCATATACATCATTTAGGAATAAATTGTTTGATTATCCTACTAAGAACTTTTCCAAGGGTTCTATATTATTATTTTTATGTGTTTGGTTATGAATACTTTATAAATCATGGTTATGAGAATTTTTATGAATTGTATGTGCCTTGAAGATTTATTTTCTTCTTTCTATGATTTGGTTATGGTGTAAACTGAAATTGAGCTTTTAGATTATTCTCTGTGAAGTGGAAACATTTTTGTGATTATGCTTGGGAAATCATATTGCTTTGGCTGAATAAAATTATATTTCATGAGGCATTGAAATACATGTAGATTTTATCTAACTATGTTTATAAGAGTTTGATAATGTTATATTGCATGAGGCTGAACAATATTATATTGCATGAGGCTGAATAATATTATATTTCTCTGGATTTACAGCATGCACCGGACTGTTTTTTTATTTTCATGAGACAATGATTTTTTGGTTGGGGGTGCGGGGATGGTGCAGGGGGGGTCTGATGCAAGGGGGTGGGGGGGGGGGGTACAAGGGATACATATTAATATTTAAAGTGTATGCGAGACATTCCCATTTAACTTGTATGTGAGACATGACCATTTAACACATATAAGATTTACCTACTATTAATGTCACACAAGTCATGTGCACATAGGATAGTTATACATAGAGAAGAAGGATGTACATAAAGCTGATTACCGATTTGATCTAGATTGAAGCTGTCATCCTATTCTATATCTGTCTAGATTATGGTTAGTTGAGTTTTCAGTTGGCATGTTTATTGTTTGAACATATCTGACTGTTTTGGGTTTCCTCTATTTGAATGGTTTTGCGGCCTCATTTCCCATTGAATCTGCTATATTCATGGCTGTCCGAGTTTGCTGAGGATCCTGAGTGCTTCAAGGATGGATCAAATTCATCTCACTTGATGCATTTATACTGCTACCTATTCGGATTTGATTGATTCATGGCTCTGGATTTACAGCATGCACCGGACTACTCTGTTTTACAATTGAAGTTTAGGACTCTCTTATCCAGAAGTGAGCCTATTTGAAATATGTTTGATCATTGAATTAAGATGTTCATTGATCTTTGCTTTCTTTCTTGTATACTAATGTTGTAAATTTGATATGTAGAAAGATTACTCAGAGACCACAAGTCAATGCATAATATGATGTCCCCTTTGGCAAGGATGATGTCAACGTATGAACAACATTCAGGTTATACATGTATTCAGATTAAATAATCAATTCAATTAGGTTATTAATCAGATTTCATGTATTTTAATGGTGTTCATATTTTATCCACTTATATTTCCTTTTTATGCATCAATATTTTGTTTCAATATGATTTCAGGTTGTCGTAACATGGTTTCTTGGAGAAACCAGATGATAGAAGATCGAATTGTTATGGAAATAGGAGTACACATATGCAAATGGTAAGCCTCCCAGCAGATTTCTATCCCTTTATTCATGACTCTATATTTTCAAATTCCTTAGAAATGGATTTCATGATAGATTGATATGTCTTGATGTTTATGAATAGTTTCAACATTTAAAAACTGTGTTGTCATTTCCCAAAAAATACCGCACTGTATAGAAGTGTTTCCACGAATCCCTGCTACATGATGAAAAAGAACCGGCACCATTCAACAAGTGCAAAGCACACAATTCGGGTCCATGCATAAAAGATTTGATTTACACCTTCTGTAGGCAAGACAAAGATGCATATGGTGTGCGTTAAAGGAAGATGAACATACTATACTGTTTCTGTTTGCAGGGGTACATCAGTTGAAAAAAAACAGAATAAGAAGTTCTCATTCTTGATGGGGTACATCAATCTGGAAATGGTAATTTAATGCATCATACATGCATGATTATGAAACGATTTTTGCTCTTAACTATGACCTAGATATTTTTTTCATTCAACATTATGAGTTTTAGGCTAAGTTTTGTTTTTTCAATCTGATATGCTCATTTCTGTGTCCTGATAGTTAGTTTTGTTATCATTTTTTAATTATAATGACTAATATGCTTTCAACAGCTTTTTCCAATCCTTGATAAGGTATTCTTCCATTGTATTCTCATACGGTATGTGGTTAGTATCCACACCCTAAACACAGTTCAACTGGTGCTTAACGGAATTTATGATATTTATATTTTTACATATTAAAAACATGTCCTCAACATATAATAAAAGGTAAAAAGACTCATGTTTAACCGTTTTAAAGTACACACATGAATCAAATCTACTTATAGAAAACTGATTCTCACTCATAAAGGAATCAAACCTTTTATACCATTGTCTTGAAGACTATTTAATCCCATGAAAGGACTTATGTAAAATAAAAACATGGTTTGGTTTGAACAATTTTGAAAATCGTTCTAGAGGATTCATATAAATGCTTTCATCAAGACTACCATGTAAAAAAGTGGTTTTTACATCGAGTTGTTCAACATGCAAATCAAGTTTGGCAGAAAATGCAAGCATAATTCTAATGGATGAATGCTTAAAAAAGGAGAGAATATTTCACTATAACCAATGACTTCACATTTTAGAAAACCTTTAGATACCATGCATGCTTTGAATTTGATTTTAGACTCTCCTACATTGCTTTATTTCTTCTTATAAATCCATATTGAACCTATAACTTTCTGGTTATTGGGTTTCGGAACAACAAACCAGGTGTTGTTCTTAAGAAGGGAATTCATTTCTTTTTGTATTGATCTCAGCCAATTACTATATTCTTTGGACTTAAAAGCTTAATTAAAAGTTTTAGGCTCATCATTAAACAATTCCTAAGCTACATTGAAAGCATAGGCAAAAATGTATGACTAGTTGAAGTGGGATGGAGGTTTAATAACTCTCCTTTCTTTATCTCAAGTAAGCCGATTGTTGATCAGGCCAACAGGTTCTTGGTCCTCAGGTTCAGATTCCAAATTGGGATCTGATTTAGGCTGGGCTTGGGTAACCAAAGGAGCAGGACCAACACTGAACTGAGGTTGGTCACCTGATCTTAAAGGAACATCAACACCTAAAGGTGTTGGGACCTCTAAGGGTCATGAAGCTTCATCAGGAGATACAACAGTTTCAGGTACTTTGTCGCTGGTCACACCAGATTCCTGGAAGACCACATCGCGACTAACGATGCATTTCTAGTAACCTGGTTTATCTACCCATAAATAATACCCTTTAACACCCTCTAGATATCCCACGAATATTCATTTAATAGCCCTATCAGCTAGCTTATCATTACATGAATGCACGTAAGCTATGGATCCAAATATCCTAAGGTGAGCTAGATTTGGGGGTGTGACCTTCGAAATTTATTCAGGTGTCATAAAGGAGTTAGCAGAATATGGACAACAGTTAATGAGGTGCACTGCTGTTGAATCATCCTCAGCCTAGAAGGACCTAGAGAGTTTTGAGTGGGATAACATACACCTTACCCTCTCAAGAACAGTCCTATTCATTCTCTCTGCTAACCCATTCTGTTATGGAGTTTCCAAAACAGTCTGATATATCTTAATTCCTTCAGATTCAAAATATTCAATGAATTCATTGGATATATATTCTAAACCATTATCAGTTCTTAAGGCCTTAAGTTTCTTATTAGTCTCACTCTCTACCGCAACTTTCCATTTCATAAAAGTCTGAAAGGCATCTGACTTGTGCTTAATAATATAAATCCACACTCTCCTAGAGAAATCATCAATAAAGGTTACAAAGTATAAACCACCACCATGGGAGGTAACCCTAAAATGACCCCACAAGTTAGAATATAAACATTCAAGAGGTTCCTTAGCCTTAAACATGGATCTACTGAAGATGATTCTCCTAGAATTCCCATATACACAGTCTTCACAAAAAGGTAAACTGTTAGGAGGGATATTACTTAGAAGGCACTGTTTCTTAAGCTCACTAAGACCCATGGCACTAACATGCCCTAGTATCCTATGCCATAAGGTGGTGGAATCACATTATGAACCAGAATAACTATTCAACTGATTTCTATACACTTTTCCATCTAACACAAACAGACCATTGCGAAGGGTTCCCTTTATTACAGTGAGGGATCCTTGGGAAACTCTAAGGCTTCCAGATCCAGACTTGAAGCCGTGCCCTTTCTGGTCAAGGGTTCCTAGGGATATTAGGTTTATATTTAATTCAGGTACCCACCTAAATTATTCTAGAGTTTTAACAGACCCATCATGAAGCTCTAGTAAAATTGAGCCTATCCCCATGATGTGACCGCTCATATTATTACCTAGAAATACCTCACAATTATTCAATTCCCTTAATTTAGTAAAGAATTCCTTATTTGGGAACATGTGGAATGAGCATCATGAATCCTGGTTCTATTCATATAAGATGGATATATCAGTGAAATTTAACACATTAGTAGTGTTGAAGTCTTGTTCAACTAATAGGGAATGGTCATTATTACTATCTTTAAAGTCACCCTTGTCCAGGTTGTTTATATTTAAAACATTTGATTACCTTGTTTCTAGATTAAATTCTATATTTCTTGAACTATCCCCTATCTTTTCTCCCACCCATTGACTCACTTAAACCTCTAGATTCACCTCTTTCCCTAAAATTGTTTTCATGTATTATACTTGTTCTCTCTATTATATGTGTTTTGGTTTGGTTTTCAGGCTGTGGGGCAGCAGAATCAGGTAATTTTTTTTTTCTGGGAAAATTTTTAGCGGCGGTTTAAAGCGCCGCTAAATGAAAGCTGGCGGCTATTTTGCGGCGGTTTAAACCGCCGCTAAACGTTCAAAACCGCCGCTAAACGTAAAATAAAATATACGTTTAGCGGCGGTTATAACCGCTGCGAAATAGTCGCATCATGGCAGTCTCATCTTGCGGCGGTTCTTCTGGATTTAGCGGCGGTTTTACGGCGCTAGATTTGAATTTATTAGCGGCGATTATAACCGCCGCTAAAACCGCCGCGAAATGAGGCAGCTGCAACGCTTCCCTAAAACCGCCGCTAAACAAAAATAACCACCGTGAAAAGATTGGCAACGCCATATTAGGTGGCGGTTTCTGGAAACCGCCTCTAGATGTCTATTCTGCTGTAGTGAAAGAAGAATTTACCTCTTGAAACTTCCTCCTTTGAGAACCTCTTAAGGGGAAAGGTTTTTGTATTTTGAAGAGTCTATGAGCTTTTGGAAGTGGGAGAGGATCTTGGGGAGAGATTTGGTCAAAATATTGGCAAGGCACAGGGCTTGAGAGGAGTGAGTAGAAGAGGGAGTGAAGGGGGGTTTTATAGTGGAGGAGAGAGGATATTTCTCAATATAAAATTCATTAATTTATTATTTCTTCACAAGGGAATTAATAGTGAGTATTCCATGACCAATAATAGTAATTTTATCATGCAAATCCGAATAAATTGGGCTTACATCAGTAGATTATCATCGATGACTCAATTAATCCATTATTTAGCATTTATTGTGAATTATCGGATTTAACTATTCATAAAAAATTCAAGTATTTCAGAAAAATCCCAAAAATTCACCCTAACCATTTTTTGACATTTATAATCCAAAAATGAACTCCAATTTTCAAAAATAATTTTCTAAATATGATTAATTAAATATTTAAATAAAATCATTATCTAATCGAAAAATACAAACACTTAAAATTTTCATCTTTATTTTTAAGGTTCCTAAATTCATTTATACACTCAATGGTATGGATACCATTCATAAGAGATATATTTCTATTCATAAGGGTAGGTTACTATTCATAAGGGTAGGTTACTATTCATAAGTGTAGGTTACTATTCACCAAAAATTGGGTATTCCTTATCGGACTCCAAATAACTTACTGATCGCAACCATGTATGACAGATTTTCAAAATTCACATCATAGAAGTTACAAAATTAGGTTTACTTGGTTAGGTTATGGATTTGTCCTATAAGTAACCATGTTTTGTTCCATATAGGCTCAGTGATTCATTAAATGTAGGCTATAACTAGTTTGTATTTACGAGGAACATACCATGAAGTGTTTGGGGTGCTACATTGCTGAACAAAATCAAATGATGAGTTTTACTATGATGTTATAGAGGAATAATAAGATTTGGGGACTGTATTATTATGGTAAAAATGTACTTTTATCTCAAATTCCATATTAGGGGAACATTTGTAGAGCTGTATTAGGGGATGTGTACATAGAAAAGAAAACGTATACCTTGGATCCAGATGTAATCGTTACTGATATCCAGGAAAGGATTGTGTAATAATGATACAATTGAGTTATAAAGAGTATTTTATATAAATTATCATGTTTCAGAATGGATTTGGATGTAATATAGGCATCATCTTCCCATTTTAGGCTATTATGACCCCTCACAAAGGGGTGAATATAAATAATGAGTCATAGATGAGTCCATAATATATGGCCCATATATCACTTTGTATCCCACTGGAATGAGAATTGAGCCACACATAGGCTTTATATCATGAATAACCCCTTCATTAATATAACTCAAATGTATGGGAGGAACATTTTACATTTAAAAAAGGAATGGAAACCTGAGGATCTCCATGTTTATTCCCAAGAAAAACATCTAGTGCATACCTAAAGAGTGAATTTAGGAAGCCCATATATATGACTTTTTTAGAATAAAGTGGTATTTCATCATGGAATGGGTTCTAATATCATGCCATATTATATTAATATATATCTCATGTGGGATAGATAGGTTTTCAACATAAATCAATTTATGTTTTTATGGTCATACAGGGTGGACACTATTCATATAATTTAACATCATGTGATAGTGACTCAGTTTTTTCATAGTTAAAGGTCATTTGATGATGACCTTTTGTAGTGTTTTTAAATTTCATATTAAAATTAATATAATAATATATATTCTTCCTAGAGTTTAACTTATATAAGAGAACCTGTTGTTGTGATGCTTGGATAGAGATATTAGATAGTGGGAACATTATTTGGTTTCCCTGATGCTGGGTGAAAATATTTAAAATTGACATGAATGAGGCAACATCTCACCACCAAGGCACAAATAATAAAACTTGTTGATGCAATAGTATTGTATATCATGTATTCAGTATGTATCATACTATAACACCCATATATTTTATGATATATTTCTCTTTAAATAATTTTTATTTCATCGAAATCTTATGATACACACAACCCCAAGCCTAAATGAACTATAATATATTAAAACATTATAACATTGTTTTCAAATTACCAAAATGAAAGGGAATAACCATAATTTTTTTAAAAAATATTTAAAATGGATTTATATGAATCAAATATATTTTTAAAGTCATTATATGCTTTAAAAATAAATTTTACTAAATAATATTTTTTTTTTTCATTTTGTGATAAAATAATAGAATTAATTTTCAACAATTTTAGAAAAATAAATTCAAAAAATTAAGTTATTTTTTCAAATAAATATTTAAATATTATATTAGAGTTAATTTTTTAAAAATATTTATTTTTCGATGAATTGTGAAAATATCTGATTTTTATTGAAAACTATCTTTTCATTTAAATCATTAAAAAGTCCCACTTTGTTTTAAAATAGTTTTAAAAGTAAAATTAATTCATATATATTTTTAATAATTAAATTATATTCACTGGAATTAATATTTGGTTGGAATTTTGTATAAAAACTATTTATGCATTTGAGAACATTTTTTCTGGAAAACTATTTTTTATAGCGTTTTATGGGATAAAATTTAAATTAAATTATTCAACTTCTGTGAATTGAATCTTGAAAATGAATTCCATATTTGGAATCAGGAGGTTCAAAATTTTTATATAAGTCCTTTTAATTTTTAGTAATTATGAATAGTAACTTTGGAAAATATTTATAACTATTGTAAAGGAAAAATGGGTAAAATATGATTAAACCATGAGATAAGGTCTCAAAATCAACCCAACACTTTCATTTATTTAAATTATTAGGTTAAATTATATAATATTCATCTGAAATTATAATATATGTAATTTTGGTGCCATTTTACCATGATAATAACCTTGATATTAATTTATTTTTAATTTTTAGTGATGGAATAATTAGCTTACATGCTTACATGATGCATACACAATGCTTGTGCAAGTAGTAGGAAAATGTGGTAATTGTTTTTAAAACTCTAAAAGTACTATATTTCAGTGATTTATAGTTATCCTTTAATTTTATATATGATTAATACATATTAGGGATGTTTTATATTTTTATATTTGAATTATAGGACTATATTCATGTCTTTAATGTCAGATTAAATGAATAGTGTGAAAAAATGGAATTAAGGATATTTTATGGGAATTAATATTTTATTTAATATTTTAAAGTCATAAAAATATTTAAATAGGAAATGTATGATGATAAATGTTTTGGAATTTCATCATTTTTTCATTTATGATCCTATTATTACCTTATAAGTCAAATTATAACCCCTTAAGATTGAAACATTAGTTAATGTAGTTAAGGTAGAAATACAATAACAAAGTGGTTAATGTAAAATATAAGGTTTAAAATGACACCAAAATGTAACACCTCAACCCCAGTTACCCAGAGTCGGTGCATTATTACATAACATTGGCGTGATCACAAGGGATTAGATCCCGAAAGACTGATCAGTTTAGTAGCCTTGGAAGTACTAGATACATTAATAAGTTATACATTATATCATGAAATAAAAACATCAACAACATTTTGTCCCCATTTACCACACTTATATCCTTAGTCTATCTCTACAGGTCAACCATAAAATATTTCTTCACATCCTGGAAAAAATATAACATAGAAAGGGGTGGGCTCAGATGCTCAGTAAGGATAACAATATTATGAAAACTTTCATAAATAAATATAAATAATTAACGCAATGTATAAGACTAAAAAATATGCCTTTTAGTGATTTTATCTAATGATACTATACATAGTGTTTCTTTTTAAGTTTTTTTATTTTTATGATGGTATTTTTATGGAATCCATTTATTTTCATAGGTTATGTTATAATGAACAGATGAAATGTTCATAAAACCAATTTCCTTTCCTTGGGTTTTGATATGATGTTTCTATTAATGTTTTGTGATTTTGGGGAAAAATATGTATGGTTTTAAATATGTAATCATTTGGAATTGAATTATATAGACCTCCAACACATTGGTAAAATCTCTATATCTCATGGTATAACTATAGAAAATGGGTGGATGTAATTAATTCACTATAATTAATATATAATGATTCTTTTTCCACTATAGGAAATATATAGGGTTTTCTAATCCACTATGGTAAACTTGTGGTGAATCCTAATCCATTATCATATGGGAAATAAGTAGTGATTCCTATTCCACTATGATTTTCTAGTCTCAGTATTTAACCTTGACATATGAAATGGTTGCCTATGATGTTGTCACACTTTTTATGAAATGTTCTTATGATTATGATTTGAACTTATGGTTCATTATCAATTTATGATGAGTCCCTAATATTACATTTTATTTATTTCAGAATAATGGTGTTTTATGTCATGGATCATGTTTATGATCTATGATATATTGGGTAAGAACTTTGTGAGTAATAGTCATTATCTCATACCATTATGCTTATCTTATGATTTTAAATGATCATCGATTGATATCTCCCAAATTTACAATTATTAAGAATCTATGACCATACTTTGTTATGTTTACATTATATGAGTAATAAAGAATGGTTTTAATTAAGGTATGTCAAGAATAGTTTGAATATAGAAGGACATTTTGAGAGATGATAAAGAATGTACCTAAATAAGATGTTTATTTATCTAGGATCTAAAGAAAATGTAACTTTAAAAATTATGATGTGGATTGATATATTATATTTTGAATATTTATTAAATGAAATTTAATATTTATGTATGAAAAGTATGGGTAACTATATTAGGCATTAGAGTAAGGTTTAAATAGTATTTAGAGATTAGATTTAGAAAACTTTGATGAAAATCATGTTGATATGTCTAAGTATGGGATTACATTATAATGTTTTGGCAATGGCCATGGATAAACTAGGTTAGACCTCGAAGTTTGAGAAAAATGTGTCAGTATTTACACATCCTATGAATGATCTTTTTTGATTAATCACTATGATTAAAGTTGATTGACAGTCATTCTTACCATTTATATTTTAGTAAAAGAATAAAGATATAATGATGAAGTTGAGGTGAATATAGTTATGACCAAATATTTGAATATCATATTTGAACATTGTCATATGAATTATTTTAGAATATAAATAGTCTCTAAGAATGTTTGTTCCTATCCTCAATGATTATATTTTGAGTTAGCGGTTAAAAATTCTAATTGTATGATGGTCACATCTCATATATATAGTTCCCCTCTGATTAATCTTCTTGGGAATTTTCTTCATGAAAATCATGTAGTACACCATTTAGTTGATATTTATTATATTTTTTTTCAAGGATTGGATATGTTTATATATAACCCATATAAATTTTTAAAGAAGGGAAGACACATTTCATGTTTTGAATAAACCTATGATTTTTTTATCAATGTGAGGATGGATATGAACTTCCACCGATAATTAATTCAATATTTTGGGTTTTAAACTAGTGGAAATGATAACATTAATGTCGAGTTTTTTATGTTCATTCTAAGAAAATGATGAAAAATAGTGAAGAAAAAAGTTTTTCGCATAGACTTGCGTCAAAACCAACATAAAAAACTAAAACTGTAAGGTTTTCAACATCTGTTATCCAAAAAACCAATGCCGAAAATAAAAAAAATATAGTTTCAGCATAGTGTTTTCAATAAACCCACACAAAAAATCCCCCAATTTTTTTTCTTTGTCGGTTTTATAGTAAACTGATGCCGAAATCTTGGAAAAAAATATTTCAGCATCGGTTTATGTAAGAACCAGTGTGGAAAATATTATTATTTTTTGAAATTGGTTTCTAGAAAAATAGATTCCCAAAAGTCTTTTAATATTTTTACATGCATGTTCGGCCATCTGAAACCTTAAGCCCCTTTAATTCTCTCATCTCTCCACACTTGCGACGGTGCCGATGGATTTTGAACTGCCACCCATGCCTCATTTTGGTTGATTTATAGCATTTTAATATTCATTTCATGATCAATGGTTCGCATTATTTCATACTTTATCTTTTCTTTTTCTTTTATGATTTATTTCTTGATCCGAATCATCTTCATGGACACACCTAAACGTGTTTGATTTTTTTGTTCGTTCATGATTTTCTATCATATATACTACTTATTTTATTAGATCTTGTAGTGTTTACTTATTCAAAAGAATTTAGAGAAAATTGAGATTTCTTCTCAATTTATCATCTTCAAATCTAAATATTGTATGTTTTTTAATTTTAGATATAAATTAGTTATCTAATTCATTCATATCAATTGGTTTTACTCAATTTTTGAAGATTTTTTATTCTATTTTTATCTAATTCATTATTATCATTTTAGTTTTATGAAATTATTTATTTTTATTAATTTTGGAGTAAATTTATGACCACTCCTATCATAAATTTCTAATTGTTTGAATGGTCGGTGATGTCATTAATATACATTAAAATTATTTTAATTCTATCATATGAATAATATGCATGTTATGTGTGATTTTTACAATGAGTTTTATAAGCGAATTGATATTTAAATGAATCAAATTATGAAATTAATATGCATGTTATGTGTGATTCTGACACTGAGTTTTAATGGTGAGTTATTGTTGATTCAATGAATATTTTACATCATTGTTCTGAAAAATAACATTGTAGTAAATAATGAACTAGATATAACATAAATGTTTTAATAGTTTATTTCATTTTTTTATGTTTTAAATTTATCTATTTATATATATATTTTTAAATTTTCATATGTTTTAATATATCATTGAGTATATTATGATTTTAGGTATTCAATGCATCTTAATTGGATAAATTTATTAATAACCACTAATTAATATGAAAAAGGAGTTGAATATTTCTTGGAATCTTCATAATGAAATCTTGAAATCACAGATTTGATTTTTTGTCCATGTGTGAAGTGTTTGAATATGAGAAAGCTAAATTATAGGGAAACAAAGGATCATCTCATTTTATATGGTTTTAGCCATAATTATACATGTTGGATCTGGTGTGGTTAAATAATTTTAAATTCAACAGATAATGTTAATGAAAATATTCATAATGTGATAGAGGATCATATTAAAGATTTAATTTATGATTTAGGTTTTGAAACCGTTGAAAAAACAACAAGTGTTGAATAATTGTATGGAGATTATAAAAAAAATTATTCCCAGGTTGTAGTAAATATACATTGTTATCAGTCATTTTGAGATTGGTTAACTTGAAATCAAGTAATGGTTGTAATGATAAAAATTTATTTAACTTAATTGTGATTTTAATTTATCTACTTCCAGAAGGCAACGAGCTTCCTGATTCCAATTATGAGGTGAATAAAATATTATGCCCAATGGGATTGGGGTATAAAAAGATACATGCTTTCCCTAATTATTGTGTGTTGTATATGGAATAATATTAATTTTTATCAAAATTTCCTACATTTGGAACATCATGCTATAAGATGAATGCAAAAGTCAATTCAAATTCATTCTCAGGTAATCTCATCTAACCTCATGCTAAATCAAATAATTTTTTCAAATAACCCACTTATATAATTCCGATAAATTAACTCTGATTCATTATCAGGTACTCTCTTCTAACCTCATGCTAAATCAAATAATTTCTTCCAATAACCCCTTCATATAATTCTGATAAATTAACTCTGATTCATTATTAGGTACCAAAATCAACGATCATGCTAAAGAAATTTGGTACCTTCAAATAATTACTTATTTAAAGCATCTATTTTCAAATTAAATTTATGAAAAATGTTTAATTTGTCATTATGATGAATGATTGTCTAATGGTAAATTACATCACACTGCTGACTCATCACAATAGAAAATATTTGACAAATAATTTCCTATTTTTTCAAGTGAAGTTGGAAATATGAAAATGCGAGTGTGTGCAGATGGAATGAATCCATATCGTATCCTAAGTATCCAACATATTTTGTGGCCTATTTTCTTGGTAGTTTACAACTTATCCCAACAGATATGTATGAAGACAAAATATATTATGATGATATTTATGATTTCTAGACCAAAACAGCCAAGAAATGACATTGATGTGTATCTTTTACTATTAATAAATGATTTGAAACTTCTATGGGAGGTAGGTGTTAATATTTTTGATGCATTCAAGAAAGATTATTTTCTTTTGTGTGCTATGATAATGTTCGGTATAATTGATTTTTTTCAAATGGAAACTTATTTGGATACAGTGTTAATGGACATAAAACAAGTCCAATTTGAGAAGAAGACACTTCATATTATCAATTGTATAATTAAACAATTACAATGTACATGAGACATCAAAGATTTTCGTGAATTTATCTTCATAATAATAGATTTAAAAAGTAATTTAATGGTTTATAAGAATACATTCTCCCCCTAAAACCATTTTCATTTGATGAATATTACAAAAATGTGTAAAATATTGATTCAAAATTTGGAAAGAAAAGTAGTTCTAGTCTTCCAAAAAATATTTTGGAATAAATAGTATATTTTTTTGAACAACCTTATTGAATATTTTTAGAGATAAAAAATAACATAGTTTTCCTTGAGAAGAATTGGTGAGGTGTCCTGAAGTGGGACACAAATTGGGGTGTGGAGCAAGATGAGGTGGAGAACCCTAAACATTGGTCAGGGGCTTCACCAGATCCAGGAGATAGAGATGAAGATTTACGTTCCTGTGGGGTCAGAACGATGATCCCACTTATCTCTTTCACTTCAGATCTACCATGAAATGATCCTCTATCTATTCTGGCTCTTCTATGTCTTCCAGCAGTTCCCCCAATCTAGATCTCACAAAAGGATATATCTTACTTCAACAGATCTCCAACAATTTTTCTGCCCGCACCAGAATTTCAAGATGCTGCTTCCTTCCACTTCAGAAAGTTGGGGGCCAGATTTGGTGCTGATATACCATCACCGGAATTGTTTTAGGGTTTCATCGACTCGAAATGGGGTCTTTATTTTTGGGTGGTAGTGGGGGCTCTAGATCACCAGCATCTGAGCATTCATCATTTTTTCAATAGAGATTTTTCATGTGCCTAGTCATCGAAGTCATAGATGTGTGATAATAGACAATTAATTCTCTTCCATTGGATATTGGACTTCAATCATGGTTGCGATTGCAAGCGTGCAGTAGTGAGGATTTTCCTACCCCATCTTTCACTACCCTTTTAGTACCCATCCATCCTCAAAGGTATCAGTGATAGGATCCGTTGTTTTATTTGAATTAATGATGATAATCTTTGCATGAAGCATCTAGGATATTTTCTCCTATATATTGAGATGGACCTCTCAATTACCCTACAAAATCACTTTCATATCTAGGTTGAAGGTGAGTTTGGTTTTTGGAAATGTATCCATTATGAGAAAACCTTTGGGTTTTGGTCATTTTTTATCATCAAGGGAATTGGAATTCCTTCTGCTCTCAACGTGGGAGGGGAGGTCTCAAGGGAGTGGTAGCGTAGAACCATACTCCCATCGACCCTATGGTTTCCAATGGAATACCTCCTGCTGATGTTTAGATGAGTCCAAGATCTTTTATGGGTGGTCATGAATCCCATCCAAGCGTCCAATGGGGTCTGGCCACTATGAGACCTAAAAAATCATCCCCTTCTAGTCTATGAGGGTTTGCCTCTCATCCACCTCCCTTTTTTCTTAAGACACTCGAGCTGGGGTGTGATAGGAAGGGTAAGGGAATTGTTGTTATAGCTCCAGGGGGTGTCGAACCTTTCTATTACAATGTTTTCCATGGTGTGGTGGTTAACCCATTCAGGTGTGACCCATTTCTGCAGTGTTCCCCCATGATTGATCATGCCAACAATGTTATTGTACGTTCGTCTAGGGAATAAGTGGTAACTATTACTTTGACCCCCTACACACTTAAGGTGGGGATGATTGGTGCCATGGGGTTTCAAGGTGAACTATATACCCCTGTGGTAACCCAAAACTAGTTTGATATTCTTGGAGGCAACAATCATCTAAAAAAGAAGGAAATAATGTGGGGAAAGGCAAGAGAGCTTCTCAACCTGGGTGTTTCCCCTGCGGTCATTGGCATACAGGAGGTGGCAGACATGCTGGGTAAGATGCATACTCACTCCATCAGCCGTCAATCTGGTATCGTATATGAGGATTCAGTGCTTGACTCTGAGAGTGAACATGATGGTTGTGAAGGTATGTATGAGGATGATTTATGGGTTTGACTTTTGTCCCATAGATTGTCATTTCCATATTTGTGACCATTGGTTTCTCAATTTTACTTAAAAGTGTTTCTATATTAAAAAAGATAATTTTCAGTCTGAATTTTAGTTTGTACTTGATAGTAATGGGAACACTTTTGAAGTTAGATTTCACTATTCAAGTTAATAGAACATATTTACTTCTGTATTTTCACATATTAATTAATAATGAGAAGTTAATTTTTTGTCAATGTATGTATGGTATAAAATTACCTAGTGGATATTCTTAGAATGTGAAGAATTTCATGTCAGTGAAGGATTGAAAATTAATAAGTATGAAATATCATGAATGTCATGTATTGATGCAGCAATTTCTACTGGTCACACTGCATGCTATATTCCTGTCAGCTGTTAGAAAGAATATCATTAGTCATGTAATTTTTTCAAATCCATTTGAATCAAATATATTGATCCCATTTTGTTAGATGAGTTAGAGAATGAATCTTATATTTTACGTTGTCAACTAGAAATGTAGTTTCCACCTACATTGTTTGATATAATGGTTCATTGGGTGATTCATCTGGTGTGTGAGATAAGAATATGTGGGCCTCTTTATTTATGATGGATGTATCCTTTTGAAAGGTATAAGAAAATTTTAAAAGGATATGTTAAAAATACTTATTTACTGAAGGCCACAATTGTACAAAAAAAATTATTAGAAGAAGTGATTTAGTTATATAATAATTATTTTTATGAAGTCGAGCATATTGGTCTCCCTATATCACGACATTTGACAGTTGATAGTGAAGGTATAAGGAATCTGGGGTTAAAGGTAATGTTAATTCCACATGATGAAGTGATGAAGGCACATTTATAAATTTTGAACAACACAAATGATGTTCAATTATATATATAATCACATATTACTGAATTAAAGAGATGATAAACAAAAATAATGAAAAGTGGATGAATATTGAGAATAAAAAGACATTTGTTTCATGGTTTAAAGAGAAATTGAGAATAGATATATCTGCATTAGAAATTTTGATATGGTTGGAAGGGGGACCATCTTTAGAGACCCAAAGCTTGATGTACATGGACATTACATTACTTTTGCGGAATACTAAATACATAACAAAAACACACACAAGGATCGTAATAGTTTAGTGTCTTTGGAAACTTGGAATATAAACTTCTAATCATGTTGAAAGATCTCCAACAACTCCCATAATGATATTCCCCTTTTTGTTTCCTTACCTAAAACCTTTATTTATTTCCTGGGGAAAATAAAACATAAAATTGGTGAGCTCAAATGCTCAGTAAGGGCAAACATAGAGAATATAAAACAATCTATAAACATTTGAAAGCAAAAATGTGAACATGAAATTTAAACATCAAAATCTTGAGCAAAGACATAATTCGTGGAAGTACGTAAGGCATATATCATAATGGAACATCAACTATGATAAAATATAATGGAAGAAACATGAAATTGTGGCAGCCATTCCGCACATGTTATGATTTCCATAATAGCCAAGGCATTACTGCCAAAACCATCTTAGTGGACAAAGTCCCTTTCTGAATCGAGTTCACTCCTCTTTTCAGTCCTGAAACACTGAACCAGATTAACTTACCATTCCAGCCATGTCTATATAATGAGATATAAATCTTTACCTAATGCATTGGAGGGAGATATAGGTCCCACCCATCTCATAATGAAATCATTCTTACTTGTGCCACAAAATAAACATACATCATTCATAATAACCCAACAAATAAAATGGGTTTCATAAACATCATCTCATTATCACATAATCCATATAAAAGAAATGGATATCATTTCATAATAAGAAAAGTGAAACCATATAAATCATAGATACATGATACTTGAAACATACACATATGAAATAATTTCATCTTAGATGAAAAATGGTTTTGATAAACCACTTGAAATGAATTCTTGAGGAAAATATCCTTTCTTCTTCAAAAACATTCTCTTTCCACAAAATGTCATGAAATTTTAAAAGAAAAGGTTTTTTGTTGAAAATAGTCAAGAAATATTTTGGAGGAAGCTTAATAAAATAATGCTTTATAAAACTGTAAAAATCCTTTCATGACGTATAAGTTAAAAAAACATTCTTCTCGTACTTTTGCCGGAAAAGTCAAAAAGTACCTCATAACGTAAACAAAAGAAAGATTCCTTCCACACGATGTGGTAAAAGTAAAAAAGGGTAAAAATGACTTTAAACATACATGGAAGAAAATTAAACATTTTATGAAAACATTTTGAGAACATATGGACATGGATAATAAACATAACCATAGTAAATACTTACGAATAAACAATCTCAGACAAGAATGAGATTGGAATAATTGTCCCTTACCTTAGGTCTGATATGCTTCGTATGGATCTGAAACTCCTGTATAATGATTTAAATAATTCCATTGACTTATTATTTAATCATATTTATTGTTATGATGTCATATATGTTTCACTTATGACTTTATATTACCCGTTCTTTTGTAAATTCCATGTTAAAACAACATTTTGGGTAAAATTGTTTCATTTGTCATCCGTGTTTTGACTTGTAATTATTCTTATGATTACTTAGATCATGATTAATTAATTATATAATATAAAAAATGATTTATATATAATATATATTCAGAATATAAATATATATAATAGATCGATAAATGTAAAGAAATACACCGTTCATGGAGACGGTAGGTCGTACGTACGCATGAACGTTGTTTTCGTTTCCTCATTGAATTGAATGAATTATTTGGATGACATACATATATATATACATAAATCTAGTATCATTATTATGCCATATATTTCATGATTACTTATTATATATACTTTATAATCATTCATGAATGGTTAATCATTGAGAATGAAACTCATTGCGTCGTGGAGACGGTAGTCTGTATGTACGCATGAGCGATGATATAATTCCCATAATTATTGAATTGAATTGGGGTGGATGATACAATATATAAGAATACATATGATGTTATAATAACTATGTATATTTATTCTTTAAACCATTATACCCATCCAAGTAAGGTGGTGTTGGAAAAATAGATTACACCACGGCGTGGAGACGGTATTCCGTACATACGCACGCACGATGATTTCGTTTTCCGTAGGATGGATATAAGGTGAAATGGGGTTGTTTCATATTTATAATAACATATAAGTATATTAGTGATACTGATGTTATTAATTTATAATTAAACAACTAAATTATAAGAAGTTGAGGAAGAAATAAGCTTGAAAGAATCGGTAGATGAGATTACTGCTTCTTCGACGCACCTCCTTTAAACTTCTTATTAGGGCACTAGGGTTGGTATTTTGAGAAGACCAGAACCTCTATAAGGTTTCTAGGGAAGTGGGGAAGTGAAATGGTCAGAGGTTGGCCGAGATTCAAGGCTCAAAATGGTGTGAGGAAGAGAGGGAGGAGGTGCCCTTTTATAAGGGAGAAGAGGGGCACCTTTGGAATCCTCAAAAATATTAGTTCAATATAAATTCAAACCCCACATAAAAACCTCCAAAAATGACTCAATTCTAAGATTAGATGATATAGGGTTGTAATCTCATCAACCAATAAAATTTATACATTTTTTGATCTTATTTTATACCTTATCATTTTGATTTATCCTTATTTAATCTATTTAAGTCTATTTGTGGTAATAAAATTCTAAATTTTGAATGGTTATAAATAATCAATTATGTGTTGTTAATTTTCCATAATTGGATACTTTATGACATTTTAGACTATATAAATTTCAATTTATAATTTTTAAATATTTTTGTGATTTTTAAACAATTAAATAATATGTTATTTTTTTTGAAATAACAGTAGTGACAATTTTGATAATATTAATTTATTTGAATTTAAATAAAATCTACACCGAGTATATATTCGAAATAAAATATTTAATAGATTCCTAACATGTCAAATTTGTCTAGAAAATTCTTGGATCACATTAAATAGTTTACAAAATTTTTATTTTAATATTTTTAAACAATTTATTTCGTATATCTCTTAATAAAATAATTAGTACAACATTTTTGTATAATTATTTAATATACATATTTTTTGCATAAAAATTAAAAGTAAAATTCTTTGATGAAAATAAATATCAAATATTTTATAATAATAATTTTACTCGAATTTATCATCTTAAAATAACAACATGTAAATTGTTATCTTTATTAAATTATGAAGGTGACAACTTTGGAATCATTTAAAATAAAATATTATAAGTGTCATAATCGCCATAATAAGGATCCAAATGGTCAAAAATTCTTCCAGTGGATGATTAGGGTTTATATATACACTAATAGTAAGTTTGTTTCAGATTTTTGGGCATTTTTATATGTATTAAAGTGGGTGTTCCATCAAAAGGCGGCAAAACTGTATTTTTTGAAAAATACTTATTTTACCCGAAAAATTTATTTTGTTCTTATACCATGTTCTAGAAAATGTGTAAGATGAATAATAATGTTATAAAATTCAAAATTTAGTTAATAATATTCATAACGGCTAGTTCATAATAATATTATAATAATATATCGTTGTTTAGTAAAACATGGTATTGCGTACAACCCACGCTATCGAGGAAGGTCTTGATTGCGTGTAATGCAGGCCAAGTTAGGGTTGCGTGTAGTGCACGACTCCTTTGTTGTTGCGTATAACAAAATACATTGAATATATATATATATATACTCAATGTTTTTTAGATTAACTACTATAAAAAAAACATGAAATTGTGTGTAACACGATCCAAGATTAGTGTTGCGTATACTGCAAGCTAATACGGTGTTGCGTATAACGCAAGATAATCTTGGTGTAGCGTACAAAAAAAGATATGAAAGAAATTAAAATGAATATATCTTATAAAATCTCGGGTTGTTACACCATCTCTTAATGTTATAACATGGACTGGTCTTAATATTAATGGTTACACATTTTACACAAAAAATCTTGATGAAAAGAGTATATTCAAAATAATGGTGTTATGGTTATCGCTGAAGCAGTGCATTTTTCAATTGAAAAAGAAAAAAACCCAATTTCTAATTCGTCAGCATATTTTGGAGTTTTTAGGGATATATGGGAAATTTATTATAAAAATTTTTGAGTCATTGTATTTAAGTGTAATTGGGTTGCTAGAAATAATGGTGTAAACCTGATGATTGTGGATTTACACAGGTTGATTTAAAAATATGTAATTACAATGTGGAACCATTTATCATGGAAATAGATGAAAGGTAGATATTTTATGTCAGTGATCCATCAAATGATCTATGATCCATCATTTTTCAAGGAAAAAAAATACCATTTGGGTGATGAGAATGATGCTGATGATGTTATTTATTTACTTGTGTCTTATTCATCTATTGCATGATTTTAGAATAATTACGATGATTACAACACAGACATAGTGCAGGTAGTACATAATGATCACGTTGAAGGCATATGGGAAAACACTAAATTAGACCCATAATTTTTTTGGCAATTATTTATATTTTATTTCTTTTTTTTAACAAAAAAATGTGTTACTCTTTTTTTACTTATTTTTTTCATCCTTGTTTCTAAATATTCATTTTCATAATGATATGTAGGTACAAAAAAATTCATTACACTTTCTTGTGTCAATGTAAGATATAGAGAGAGAGTAGAAATTATCGAGGTATATCTATATTTTTATATTTTGAAATATTCAGTAATATACTTATTTAATGAAAGAAAACTTTTGATATATAATTTTTCTGTAGGAATACTATTGCATCCTCAATGGAGGATACTTATCCTATTACTACACAAAAATCAATTTCTGAGGTTGGTAAACGTGGTATTACACGTTTACCAAAACAGTCACTTTCTTGTAGAGATGAGGGATTGCATATTTGTTTTGATGGTAATAATAATGAAAAATTCCCAAATGCAGTTCAGTTCCTCAGTTATATATAAATTCACATCTGTTTTAGGATTAATATTATATATCTTGATTGTAAGTATCTAGACACGAGAAAAAAACAACAGTTGTTGGAGTCCATGATGGTAAAATATCTCAATTGATTTATTTTATCTCAATTTTTTAATACTCTATAATTTAAATAAAATATATTTCATTTATTCAATTACATATGACATTAAATTTTGAGTAAACAAAAGAAATTAAGAAAAGACATCTCTCTTTATTAGCGGTTCTATGGTGATGTTTTAAAACAAAACCGAAAAAATAATGTTTTTGGAAAGAAAAAGTTTGAAAACCCATGCCTTAAGTATTTGTATATAGGTGCAGATACATGGAAGTAATTTTTTGATAGCTACCGTGAAGAAAAATTTCAGGTATGATAATTATTTTATATTAAAAAATTTATTTTATATTTATTTTATTACTTATTACATTAAGTTTATGTAATAGGCTTCCAGGAGATGTCACCAAGAGATCCATTTGAAAAATGTATACCCTCCTACGTTATCACATGATGGGTATCTATTATTAGAGAAAAATATGATTGAAGGAAAAATTGATGCATTAAGAGTTCGATCTAGTAGTGGTTTAAAGGAGGTGTAGTTTGGTCCTCCATCTCCTCCCACATTCCATAAAAATGGAAAAGAGAGAGAAGAAGGAAAAATGAAAAGTATCTTACAGAGGAATCTAATAGAGTAGCTGATAAAATTGTTATTAAATATTATTTATTTTCCATGATTTTATCTATTTTATAAATTATACACACAAATATAACTTTTTCATTTTTCATTTCAGAATGAACTTGAAGAGAAAGAGATAAAAGGATCTTTTATCATTGATGGTGGGATTGACATCCTAGACACTACTTTTGGAAAGGAAGATGCCCCAGATATGTTAGAGGATATCAGTCAGGTGTTAGTATTCAGAAGGTTTTTGGTCAGAGTAAGTAATCAAAATACCCAGAAAAAGAATCCTTTAATGTCGAGCTGAAAAAGATGAAATAATTTATGGATGATTAAATTCAAGTATCGGTGCAATATGTTTTTTAGAACACTTTGAAAGACAATCACAATCTACATAGCCTTCCCATCTTTCTTACTTTTATCCACTATCTCCATCCCAATAGGACTATCGTTCCCAACCTATCTACTTTGATCCTCCACCTCCTAACTAAAACAAAACTGTATACTGTGAGTTGTTTTCAAGAGATCATCATATATATATTTTTTCATTACGACTCATACATTTTTTTGGGGGATTTCGTATATCACCAAACTATGCATATGTGTTAGGTTAGTGTATCAGTATTTGATGTTATTGATCCTAATTCTATACTACCATTTCCTACTAAGAATATTACCAACGTTGGGGATTGTATGAGTCATTTTTGTGTTTGGACAACTGGTCTTCTTCATTATATTTGATACGAGGTATGAGTTTTTTAAATATTAATTACAAATGACTGAAAATAACTTTTAATGTTTTCTAAAATTTAACTTATATAGGATTATCTGAAAGAAAATAAATAGTACAATTAAAACAAAATGTTTAGGACAATTAACTGTAGATACCTCTGATATTTTTTATGGGATACAAAGATTATCTTGGGATTATTCTTCCTTGAATAATATCTATGAGTTTCATATGACTTTTGATATATGTGGAAGATATTATCCATTGATATTACTCAAAGAAGTTTCCATTCATCTAATAGATTTTGAAGAGATCTGCCTGAATGTGTTGCAGTTGTTTTCCATGTAAGTAAATTAATGTTATAATTTTTATTTTTTAATAAAAGATGGTTTAAGTTGTAATACTTTATTTCCATTTTAAATAAGTTATCTACAGACTCTTCTTATAAAAAATTAAAACACAACCATTTATGGTTTTATAGATCCAGAATAAGTTTCCATGGAAGTGAAACATGTAAAGAATCCTAGTAGAGTTGCATTTATATGTGAGATTTTTCACATAAAGAGATTGTATGTTGGTTTTTTAATTTCATGATAAGTAAGAACAGAAACATAAGTATGATATAATGATCATTATAATGTCATTAATTGTGTTTTTTTTGTATTTTAGGGGAATTGGATATTAGGTGTATTTTTTTCAAGTGAATTCACCTTATATTGGTTTTTCCCTTTATCAGGGAGTGCTCATAAACTTTTTTCCACCTTATTAGACATGTAAGTTTTTTTTTGTTTTTCATAAGCTCATTATGTTTAATTATCATTGTATATACATATATTATTAGTTCATATATATGAAAATTCCGTTCATCTAAAAAATTAAAAAAGAACACATGTCGATACGGAAACTAAATACAATAAATTATGTGAAAGTAAAGGTAATTATTTTTTATATTAGATATTTTTCTAATTTTTTGATATATATATATATTGGTTTTTATTATCGAGTTAATGTTTTATAACATAATTTTCATCATCAACAAGGGAATGTTGAATGTGGTTATTATGTTCTACGAATCTTATACGAGATAATCAAAACTGGGGTAACTACTTAATTTGATAAGGTTAGTTATATTTTTTTATATTTTCTGTCATAGTATTCTATTTTTTAATCTCATATAATTTAGTGTTATTCTAGAAATTCAATAATAATGAGTATTATACACAAATTGAACTTACACATCTTCAATATTTGTTTGTGAACTATTTTTCATGTTTGATTACGATTTATGGTATGCATAGTCTAGCATTTTTGAATAATATTACATTTTCTTAATAACATGTGTACAAAAAACTAATTCTTCTGTTATAATAGGTGTTTAAACATAATGTTATCAAATAAATGCTTCAACAATAACTAACAATGATCATGTCCTCAATTACAAGTATGTGTATTTTTATTATACTTTATAATACAAATTTATAGATAGATTTTTGATTAATTAGATAAAAACAGGTACATTTTCATAGATTTTTTTCCAATGATATATACTATTTGATTGATGTATATTGTGTTTTATTATTGGTATTTTGATTATTTGGGGAATGTAATATTCTATATTTTCTAAAAAAATTTACTTTCGATTTCGGTTGTCATAAAAACCAATACCAATTTTTTTATTATAAAATACATGGTTTCAGTGTAATTTTTAATGACAACTGATGCCAGAAACCAAACTGTCTGTGGTTTTCCACATCATTTTATAAGAAACCGATATAAAAAACAGGGTTGTGCTCAATTTTTGGCATCTTTCCACATAATAACTGACACCAAAAATTAGTTTTCTATGTAATTTAATTTGTAAAATCATCCCTGAAAACTATACGCGACATAATTTTCGGCGTCGGGTTTTGAAAATTGATGTCGAAAAGCTTATATTTTAAATTTCCTTTATAGACGTCAGTAAAAAAATGTCAAAAATGAAAAAAATAGATGTTAAAACAATAATTTTCACTAGTGTTAATTATAATCCATGAAGGGTCTATATCTAAAATGGATGGTGAGAAACTCCACTTTAAGTATATGCCTATTGTGTAAGAGATTGCTGATTAATTTCTAGAATATTTTCATATGATTTATTTGAATCATGAAGTTGAGTTCTCAATATAACTCATACCATGTGCTAATCCTATTTCGAAGAGTTCTTATAAAAGTCCCCAATTGAGTTGCTAGAATTGAAAAAGTCATTACTAGAGAATCTTGATAAGAGATTCACATATCTTAGTTCTTCAACATGGGTTGTACCTGTTAATTTTTTAAGATAAAACATGGGTCAATGATTATTTGAATTGATGATTGAGAAAGTAACCAGATAATTATCAAGAATAAGTATCCTTGATTGAGGAGCTTAATAGTTTTCTAAAATTGACCTTTATTCTGGATATAATCAATTGAGGGTTCAAAAGGAGGATATACCCATGAAAAAAATAATGAGTATGGCCATAATGAATTATAGTGATTCTATTTGGACATACTAATTCCTCTAATATCTTCATCGATTTAAAGAATAGAATATCTATAGATTAACTTGATCAATTTTTGTTAGTTTTTATAGATGATATTTGTATATATACAAAGAGAATGGAAGAGCATGGAGGTCATTTGAGAACATGCTGAAGACCCTGCGGAAGGATAAGTTTTATGGAAAATTTACCAAGTGTGAAATCTATATTCATAAGGTCCCATTTTTGGGTCATAGAATATAAAGTGAATGTATATATATGGATCCTTCAAATCCATAATTTATTGAGAAATGTACTAGACAAACCATAGTAACATAAATCCATAGTTTTTTTGAGATATATAGATACTACTGATGTTTTCTTAAATATTTCTCATGACTATCTAACCCACTCACCAATTTGACTAAAAAGGGGGTTACGTTCTTATAGAAAGATGAATGTGAATATAATTTCAAGGATTTAAAGAGAATATTGGTAAGCGAACATGCACTCACATGGCCAAATAGTGGAGAAGGGTTTTTAATCTATAATTATACATCAAGTATGGGATTGGGATGTGTACTAATGAAGAATAATATATTTAAATCTCATGCATCATTCTAAATGATGGTTCATTGGAAACATTACCTATCTCATGATTTAGAAAATGCTATGGTATGTATTTCATTAATGACATGGAGAAACTATATTTATAGAGAAAGGTGTGATATTTATAGTGACCATAAAATTTTAAAGTATATATTCACTCATAAAGAGTTTAATAATATCCAATTAAATGGTTGGAATTGATTAAATATTATAAATTTTCAATACATTATCGCCCTATGAAGGAGAAAATTTGGTTTATTCCTTGAGTTAGAAGGACCGTAACAGTTTTTCCATGATTATTATTGAAATTTATCCAATAATTATGTATTTTTAGAATATAGAACATCAAATCCTAATCAAAGAGGATAGATCCTAACTTTCTCAGATGAATGTTCAACTATCCATCCATGTGAGGATTGAATATACAAAAATGAAAGATGTAAAACTATAGAAAAAAGTGAGGAGTGTTCCTAAAATCAACCAAGGTTATGATATAAGGATAAGGTTTAGAAACCATTTATTTCTCTAATTCATACCATACTTGAAGAATTAGTCCTTGGATGAAGCTCATAGTTCATCATTCTCTATTCATCATGGAATTTCAAAGATGTATAGAGACATGACATAGTATTTCTGGTGGGAAAAAAGAAACAAGATATTTCATAGTATATATATTGATTCATAGTATGTTAAAATGTTAAGTTTGAGTGAGATAATTCTACCTAGATGTTACAACCATTACCCATATCTGAATGGAAATGGGACGACATTACCATGGATTTCATAGTCATCCCCAAAATATCTAAAGGTGAAAATGCTATTTGGGTTGTAGTTGATCACAAAGTAATTACAATTCATTGGTATTATAGAATATTTTCTCTTGATCATCTTTCCATGTTTTATATTAAGGAAGTTGTAATATTTCATGGAGTACAAAATTTTATTATATCTGATTGAGATCTGAGGTTTACCTCAAAGATGAAGAGAATTATTTAGTAGAATGTGGATACATAGTTGAGTTTATGTACTATATATCATTGTCATATATATGTTCAGTCTAATAAGACATTTAAAACTCTATAAGGCATATTGAGACAATTCTCTATATACTTGAAAGGCGGTTGGGGTTAATACATTCCATTAGTAGAATTTTCTTACAATAGTAACTTTCACTAAAGAATTCTTATGGATTATTATAAAGCCATATATATTTAGAAGCTTAATAATCGTACATGTTGGATTGAAGTTTTATAAATAAAGCTATTGGAACGTATTCAAGCTGATGAAATGGTTGAAAATGTTAAATTAATTCAGCAGAACATATGATAAGTTCAGTATCAATGGAAATGTTATATTAATAATATTTAGAAATATCTAGAGTTTGAAGTTAGTGAAAATAAATTCCTATAAATATCTACTTATAACATGGTTATTATATTTTGAAATTAGGAAATTTATATCCCTATATATATCTTTCCTTTTGAGATTCTTGATCACAATGGCATGATATCTTATAATATGAACTTCCAACAAATCTCTCTCAAGTTCATGATGTGTTCAATGTGTCTCTCCGGAGGAATTACATACACAATTCTTCAAATATAATAGTGTTTTTTATTTTATCACAAGAAAAATATCTCTCTTATGAGGAAAAACTCACGGAGATTTTTTATCATAGAGATAATGTGTTACAAAATAAGACCCCCACCTGGTCAATGTTTTATGGTGAAACTATAAATTAGAGGAATCTATATGGGAAGTCCAGGATGTGATGAGGTAGAAGTATCCTCAATTGTTTTCATTAGATTTATGAAATTTTGAATGTTAAATTATTATAACGGGGTATAATATATCACCCTAAGATTTTATGATATATCTATCTATAAATAAATTTGATGTTTTGGTAGCTTGTGATACACACAAGCCCGAGCTTAATGAACCATAACGTAGGATCCCATTATTACCTAGAAATTAAATTGGTGGAATAAAATTTAATAATAAAATTTTATAAAAATATGGGCAAAGCTTTTTTTCTAACGTAAACATATTTTTAAAGTCATCATATGCTTTAAATATACATTTCTTTCCAAAAATGTTTTTTATTTCTTTTTTCATGGGAAAATTGAAAAATTAATTTATTCTAATTTATGAAAATTTATTTGGAAAATGGATCTTAATTTTTAAATCAAAATTTGATAATTATATTAGATTTAATTTTTGATAATTTTCTAAAAAAAAATTATTTTTCGATGAATAGTAAAAAATACTAATTTTTATTGAAAACTGTGTTTTCGTTTCAAGCATTTAAAAACGTTAAAAATGTTTTAAAATAGATTTAAAAATAAATTCGGTTCGTTTATATTATTAATAATACAATTATGGTTATTGGAATTAATTTTATGTTGGATTTTAATATAAAATTTTTTCATACCTCAGAAAATATTTATTCTAAAAAACTACTTTTCAACATATTTTTATAGTTCAATTTCAAAATAAATTATTCCTATTATTTAAAATAAATATTTAAAAATGGATTCCATAAATATAATTTGGAGGTTAATTTTTTTAAATAGTTCCATTTTGTTTTTCTTCATTATCACAACCCATACTTTTTATAAATCGTCATTACATATTAATAAATGAATATTAATTAAATAAAATATTGTTCCACACCGAAATCGTTTAGTTCTAGGGCTTATGGAAACTTTGAAGCATTATTTTTTTTAGTAAAATATCTAGATAATTACCCACTTATTTCATCATAACTATCACTCTTCATATAAAAATTATATTTAATACCATTCTTCATTATGTAGGGAAAGGAATCATAAGAACAAGGTGAGCTAAAATGCCTAATAAGGTCAAACAAGGGAGATAACAATATTCATATAACAATAACATGAGATTAAGGGTATAATAAACTGATCTTAAACTTTTAATACCATACCCATTATATCCAAGATCATAATATTATTTCATTGCATAAATTTTGGAATTTCATAAGACATGAATCATAAGGGAATCATAAAACATGAGCCATGAGATCATAACATCGACACATGGCATGGAATTGTGGCATACACACAAGCATAAAAACGAATTTCCATAATAGTAAAGAATATTTTCCAAGACTATCATAGTGGAATGTGATCACACCTCTATCCATTGTATTAGTCAAGGTTTACTCCCAAAACTATCATAGTGGATAAAGTCCGTTATTGAACTGGGTTTTCTCCCTATTCCAGTCCAATTTATCTCATGATATATCAATATTTACCCAATTGATTTGTGTGATATATATGTTACACCCATCACATAATAAAAATAATATATATGTGCTCCATAATATTATAAAACATTCATTATATCGTAACCCATGAAAATAAATGGGTTTGATGAAAATTTCATCTTATCAGAATGCAGGATAAGAAATATAATTCATAAACATTTCAACATAGTATAACCCATGGAAAGAAAATTGGTTTCATAAAAATAATTTACTCATAATAATTGGATCATAAGACTAATAAATACTAGGTAACATCAAATGATTTTATCTTAGATTGAAAATGAATTTGAAATATCACTTAGAACATTTCTTGAGGAAAATAGACTTTCCACTTTGAGAATAACATTTTTATTAAATTTTTAAAACTTGAACATATTTAAGAAAAAAAATTATTTTTAAATAACTCTATAGAATTTTAAAATACGATTCAAATAATTGATGAATCATGATGATAGGAAGTTTCAATCATGCCATTTAAGGTAAAAAATATTCCTTTCACATTTTTTAGAAAAGTTATGAAGTATCTCATTTGGGAAAGGAAGAAAAGGTTAATTTCAAAACATTTTAAAAAAATTTAAATATGTGAAAAAATTACATTAAAAAATAATTGGATAATATAAAAAAATTCTTTAATTTTTTTATAGAAAACATGGATATGAAGAAAAAATGTTTTTTTTGACTGAAAAGAGAAATGAGGTTAATTTCCCTTAAAAACTTATTTACAGTGTATTGAGTACTTAAGGGGAGTGACATAAAATGAAAACATGTATTTACAAGAAATAACCATATGATGATAAAATACATGAGTATCTTGAGATATATATCACAAGATTTCATCATAGGAAACATAGTCATAAACAATCTTTCTAAATAATGAGATTCTAACATGAAACACTTACCTCATGTTCACTTGGTTTTATAATATCTCTAGCCTCCTTTATAATAAATTTAAATTTATTATAATAATATAACAGAATAATTTTCATACTTATAATGTCATATATGATCCATTTATAAAATTTTAAAACCCCATTTAATCAATAATTGCTTATTAAAATTGATATTTCTGGGTGTTATCTATTTCCTTTAGCATGAGTATACCAGTTAAATACTTTCATGCCTTGTAAATTTATCTTGGTTATATAATATATAGAATATTTTTAATTATATAAATTTCTTATGTCACGACCCGTCCTCGGGGCCCGTGTCGTGACTACCCCAAGCCTTCCATCCATAGGCCAGGGGCTAGCGACTAGCACCAAGGCATAATTCCAAATAAAAAGGTAAGGCATTGCCTTTATAAAGTAGACAAACACACAGAGTAAGCAAGCAGAAGTAAACACTAAGTAAAAACTGGTACAAAGTAAGTGCAAAAAAAGTAAGTGGGCCAGAATACAAACCCAAACTGAAAGTAAAGTACAACTGGAAAGGAAATACATCAACTGAAAGTAAAGACGCAACGTCGAGTCATCCACTGGAATTCCCACATGAAGGGTGGGTACAGATAGTCTCCACATATCCACGGGTCCAGCTGTCCACTCCGTGTACGTCCCGGCTAGTGGTCCACTCCAGGTACCGACTCGCTCCACAAGCCTCAACCACGATCAGCGTTGTCCATCGTCTGCATCCAACACAATGTAGTGCGGGCATAGCCTGTGAAGGGGTGAGTATAAGCTACTCAGTAGGGACCCCGAGACCCCCGAGGGTCTCCCAGAATCCACAGAGGATAATCCACAAAGAAAAGAAACAATCACGAAGTAATATCAGACACTACTTAGGTATATGTCTATAAATATACCTAAGTCATCAATTCCAGTTCATCTCCAACATCTGAGCCCATGTACAACCTAGTCCACACAGGAAAACATAACCTGTTCCACATAAGAATATTCAACCCAATCCACACAGGAAAGCATAACGTAATCCACACAGGATATCAAGTCAATCTTATCAAAGATAAGAATGAAATTTGAGACTTAGCTCACTCAGGTATACTTCTTCGTAAGACGATAGAGATGATCAGGTGAAGCCACTGATTCATCTAATCCATCGGACCCACACAGGATCGATAAGTACTAACCCCCTCAATGACCCACACAAGATCGATAGGTAACTAACCTCCGTAATGAACCACACAGGATCTGACCCACACAGGATCGGTATGCGCTAGCCCACACAGAACCGCTGAGCGCTGACCAACACAGGATCTGACCCACACAGGATCGGTAAGCACTGATCCACACAGGATCGCTGAGTGTTGTAGTCGTCGTTGTCGAACCCATGGAAGATTTCCGTACAGTCTTCATCGTCATCGCAGTCGCAGCCAGCACTAGGGTTCCCGCACACAGCAAGCTCGTTTCGGGACGGTCCACTCCACGAGCCGAGGGGCTGATACATCAACTGACACAAAGTCCGGAGTTGATGTATCCCAAAGTTCTGTATCATCAACAGGAACTCAACGTGACAAACGGCGCGTCAATCAGACGCCCAGTTTGAGATTTATTGGCGTTTTCGTCCCGGGGGCCTGGTTGGTTTTTAAGTCAAAACCAACCTGACCATACTCCAACTACATCCAAAATTCGAGTGGAGTAAGCCAAAAGGTCCGTCTCACTAAGAGGAATCCAAAAAAGTTGATGGCACATCAATCGGATGTCCGGAGCTTAAGTTATAAGCGTTTCCGCTCCGAGGGCCCGGTTGGTTTTGTGTCTGAACCAACTCGGTCGAACCCAAAGTACTCCTAAACCTTGAGTGTAATATACCAAAATGACCGTCTCGATCCAAGGTTCGCATTGCAGCTGACAGTACATCGAACAGAGGTCTGTAACCCAAGTTATGGGAAAAAGATCGTAAGAGGTCCGAAAGTGAGGGTTTTGTTCCGGACCGACCCGGCCCGAGACCCCCTGGGTCGGCCCGGACCGGGTCGGCCCGACCCGGGTCCAGGTCCGGCCCGGCGTGCTGGCGCGGTCCGCTGGCCAGCTCGGTGTAATCGAGGTGGGCGGACAAGGGGGGCGCGCTGGCCCCCTGCCTAATTAAACGCGACCCCCACATGGGGGGCCGCTCCTCCCTTCCAACCGGGGGTTTTGAACCCCCGGACTTCCCCCTGACCAGCCGGCCCGCTCCGGCCAGCCGGTTGCTGCACCACGAGACCGACGCGGTCCCATCCCCCTGCTCCGATGCCGGCGGCTGGAAACCGGCCGCCGCTCCCTGCTCCGCCGCGGCCTAAGGCCGCGACCTTGGTCCGACCGGCGCGGCGCGACGGCGCCGCGCCCCTCCGCTGTGGCCCCGCTCCGGCTGCCGTGTTTTTGTGATTCTCCGACAAGGCGCGACGGCGCCGTGACCTTGTTCAACTTCCACGGCGCGGCGCGCCGGCACCGCGCATCCATGTCGCACGATCCTGCGCGGTGCGACGGCACCGCGCCATCTCCGTTCCAAACCACAACAAGGTCAACAATAGAATTAAGGGAGGAGGGTCTGCCGTGTTTGTGCGGTCCGCCCCTCCAATTAATCGATATCAAGTGGCTAAGATTACGAAGAACGCTCTAATATTCACGAACAAAAACAATAAATCCCCTACCTCATCGAATTCGTTGAGCGAGGGTTCGTCGCAGAATTTATCGTCGCGGAAAAAGGCATCGCAGAAGGGGAGTGTCGTCAGCGTCGCGGTACACGACGTCGCGTAGTCGATCTCCGAGGATTCGGCGTTCTTCGTCGGTGATCGGTGCTTTCTTCGCGTTCTTCGCGTTCTTCGTGTTCTTCGACGAAGAAGAAGAACTTTAGAGTTTCTTCCCCCAATCCACTCTCAACACAATAAGCTCCAACAATAATAAAATAAGTGTTTAGTCTTATTTTATTACCTTTGCCTTATGTTTGAAATTCAAAATTGAAATAACTTAAGTAATTCAACCTAAGTCATTAAAATAGAGGGTTAAGGGGGGTTAGGGAAAATGAAGAGGTGGGGTTCATGTGGGCCCCACCGCCCTCATAACCACACTTGGGTAGTTACCCCAACTTCCACTCAAAGGTTTAACCACTTAGTAAAATTAAAATTGTAGCTCAATTTTATTTTACTTTTCAAATTTTTTTATAACTCTTCCCGAGCAAACGCAACTCCGGAAAAGGTGTTCCTAAGAAATTACAGGCGCTGCGATTCCATTGGTGCCCTCTGAATTCGATTTCGAGAACCCATCCAAAAGTTAGAAAATCCTGCTCGTTCGTTCACTGAACGTACCTGAGATAAACTTCAGATAAATATTTCAGGCACACCGGGCCTCAGAATCAGGTGCCGTCAAAAACTGCGTTCTTGTAAAATCCCAAAGAAAATTAAGAAAAAAATTTCCATTGAATTTTATGGGTCTTTAATTACTCCCACCTCAGGTCTTTACGTCCCCGTAAAGATACATTATAAACTAGGGAAACAAATGTGGGTACTGTGCACGCATCTGAGCCTCCCGCTCCCAAGTGCTCTTCTGGAGGTTCTCGTGCTTCCATCTGATGCACACTAGAGGAATCGACCATCCACGTAGGACCCGCTCCTGTCGATCCTCGATCTCCAGTGGGACCTCCGTAAAAGTCGCCCCATCATCAATGTCCAGCTCCCCATGGTCAATGATATGCGCCGGGTCGTGCCCGTATCTCCTCAGCTGAGATACGTGGAAGATGTCGTGCACCCGGTGCAACTGAGGTGGTAGAGCCAGGCGATAATCCACCTCGCCTATCCTGCTGAGGACCTGGAATGGTCTGATGAAGCACGGAAATAACTTTCTGCCTCGACCAAATCTCCGTAATCCACGTCGAGGTGAGACCCGCAAGAAGACGTGGTCGCCATCCTCAAACTCTAGTGGCCTCCGCCTCCTGTCAGCATAAGACATCTGCCAGCTCGGAGCTGTCCTCATCCAATCCTGGATGACCGGGAACTTCTCTGTCATGGCCTGGTCCATCTCCGGTCCCATAAGTGCTGACTCCCCAGTGTCTGTCCAGCACAGAGGTGATCTGCAAGGTCGGTCGTACAACGCCTCGTATGGTGCCATCCCGATGGTGGAGTGGTGGATGTTGTTGTACGCGAACTCCACCAAGGGTAGGTGATCCTCCCAAGTGCGACCCAAGTCGAGGACACATGCACAGAGCATGTTCTCGAGGGTCTGAATGGTCCTCTTTATCTGACCATCTGTCTGAGGGTGAAAGGCGGTGCTCAGACGTAGCTGCGTCCCGAATGCCTCCTGCAACCCCTTCCAAAGCCGGGAAGTAAAACGAGCTTCCCGATCGGAGATGATAGGCGATGGCACACCATGAAGCCGTACAATCTCTTGAACGTAGAGACGTCCCAAGCTCTCAACTAAGCCCTGCTCTCTGATGGGTAAGAAGTGAGACGACTTGGTGAGTCGGTCGACAATCACCCAAATGGAGTCGTGACCTCTGGAAGTGCGTGAAAGTCCAGACACGAAGTCCATATATATACCATCCCAAATCTACTCCTGGACCTCCAAGGGTTGTACCAAGCCTGACGGTACCTGGTGCTCTACCTTCACCTGCTGGCAGGTGAGGCATCGAGGAATGAACTCTGCTACAGCCTTCTTCATACCCGGCTACCAGTGCTGTCGTCTGAGGTCCTGGTAAATCTTCACCACTCCTGGATGTACCGCTAGTGGGGAAGTGTGGAACTCCCTCATCACCTCCTCCTGTAAAGTAGTTGGTACCATGGTACGTCCTCTGAAAAGGATAACGTTCTCTCCTCCCACAAAGAATCCATCAGGTGCCTGTCTTGATGATATCTACGCATGCCGCGTCTTACAGTCAACATCCCCACGCTATGCCTCTCTGACCCACTGAAGAAGTGGAGGAGTTATTGTGAGTGACTGTAGGAAGGCTGCTTCATCGCTATCCACGAAGGATATCTACAAAGCGACTAGCTGCTCTATCGCCTCCCCAAGTATTTGAATGCCCATCCTCTTGCTGAGAGCATCGGCTACGATGTTCCCCTTCCGAGGAGTATAGACTATCTCAAAGTCATAATCCTGGAGGAACTCGAGCCATCGCCACTGTCGCAAGTTCATGTCCTTATGCGAGAAGATGTACCTGAGACTCTGGTGGTCAGAATAGACTGTAAAGCGCTCGCCCATCAGATAGTGTCGCCACATCTTCAGAGAGAAGACCACTGCTGCTAACTCTAGGTCATGGGTAGCATAGTTCTGCTCATGCTGCCTCAAATGACGTGATCCATAGCCGATCACTGCCCGCTCCTGCATTAGGACACATCTGAGTTCGGTCCCGGATGCATCGCAGTAGACTACGTACCCTACTCCCTCCTCCGGTAGCCTCAAGATAGGTGCGCTGGTCAATCTCTGTCTCAACTCCTGGAAGCTCTGCTGACATCTGTCTGACCACATGAAGGGTTTCCCCTTTCTTCGTCAAAGCTGAATGTGGTGCCACAACTCTGAAGAAGTCTGACATGAATCTCTGGTAGTACCCGACTACTCCCAAGAAACTCCGCACCTCTGTCACCCTCCTAGGTGGCTCCCAAGCTAGCATTGCCTCGATCTTCGTAGGGTCCACCACAACTCCCACCTCAAAGATGACGCATCCCAAAAAGTGGACCTCGCGTATCCAGAACTGACACTTCGTGAGCTTACCATAAAGCTGGTTCTCTCGGAGTGTGTCCAATACAACCCGCAAGTGGTAGGCGTGCTCCTCCTCTGTCGTCAAGTATATCAAAATGTCGTCGATGAAGACCAAGACAAATCGATCAAGGTAAGGCTGAAATATCCTGTTCATGAGGCTGATGAACACGGCTGGAGCATTGGTTACACCGAATGGAATAACCAAGAACTCATAGTGGCCAAACCTACATCTGAAGGTTGTCTTCTGCACGTCCTCATCCAGAACTCTGAGCCGATGATAGCCTGACCCAAGGTCAATATTCGATAACCACTGTGCTACCTTGAGCTGATCGAAGAGGTCATAAATCCTTGGTAGCGGATACTTGTTCCTCACGGTCACTTGGTTCAGCCGATGGTAATCGACACACAGTCGCAAGCTCCCGTCCGCCTTCTTGGCAAACAATATCGGGGAAGCTCAGGGTGAAACACTGGGTCGAATGGATCCCTTGCCCTGCAAGTCCTCCAGCTGTACCCGTAGCCCTCGAAGCTTGGCGGGAGCCATCCTATATGCTGGGGTCGATATCAGGGCTGTCTCGGGGTACATGTCAATATAAAAGTCTACCTCTCTACGAGGAGGTAGTCCTGGAACGTCATCGAGAAATATGTCTGCCTACTGATCGACCACTGTAGGTAATCTCGGACTCCGCACGTCAACTGCTCCTAGGATGAGGCTAGCCAACTGATGTGTGATGGGCTATCATCTCCTCTACGTGAGTCCATCCTGTGCTACAAAGTCTCCCTTCTTACCGGTGAAGGTGAACCTGCTCCCATCGGTGCGAACACATCGCACCTTGCACCTAATGCAGTCAATCTGAGCATGGACTGTAGATAACCAATCCATGCCCAATATGACGTTGTAAGGCCTCGACACCGCTACAAGAAGATCCCAACCGAAGCTCTCACCTCCTAGAGTAAGCTCACACTGCCAGCACCAGTGCGTAATCGTCGAGTCTGCTCCCGTAGGAGTCTCTAGCGGTAAGGATCGAGCCAACGGCTCCGTCGGAATCTCCGAGCTCCGAACAAGGGCAGTGACAATGAAATAATGACTCGCTCATGTGCCTATAAGAACTGTAGCAAGGGTGGAATAGACACAGATGGTACCTCGAATCATCTCAGGCACGCCGTGGTCGTAGGCCTCCGCTGCCTGAAGTTGTACCTGTCTCTACCCTCCAGCTCCCTATGGTTGGGGTGGACCTCCTTGTGGTGGTGGTGGTAGAGCCTCAAAGCATCGCCCACCACCTGCTGCTCGGCCAGCTCCTCTGCCTCGTCTGCCTTCTCCCTGCGGACTACCACGGTTGACCCTCTGCCTCTTCCTAGGTGGTCCCTCAACCGTCTACTGCTCCTCGGAACGACGGGTCGGGCAGTCATGATCCATGTGGCCCTGCCCACCGCATGCGTAGCACTTTCTGCCTCTCGTAAGACTGGCTCTACGCTGTGTGCCCCGCACCTCTGAGCCAGTGTCCGGAGGTCATCCGCCTGAGGGTCTGGTCTGCCTGGACCCATGTTTCATCTGTCGACTACCATCTGCAAAAGACTCTGCTATGTGCCGCCCTGCGGTATGTCTCGCTGCTGGTGTAGGCTCAGCAAGAAATCTCTCAATCAGAGGGGCTCGCTCCAGTACCCCTGCCTATGTCGGAATGCTGAGGGAGATCAGTGATGCCCTGATCTAATGCCTCAGTCCCTGATCGAAGGTCCAGGCCCAGAAGAATGGGTCCCGTACCATGTCTGTCGAATAGCGCGAGAGATCGGTAAATCTCGCCGAGTACTGGGCAACCGTCAAGCTGCCCTTCCGCAGCTGTAGAAGCTCCTGGATGCGCACCGTACGGAGGGTGGATGGGACGAACTCCAAGCGAAAGAGGCTCTCAAAGTCCGTCCAGAGGACTGATGCCTCGTCATGTACCGGGAGCATCAAGCTCCACCATCTTACTGCTGCCACGTGCAGGAGGCTCACTACGAGGATCACCATGAGGTCATCTGGTGTCCCCACTAGCCTGAAAACTCACACAACCGCCTCCAGCCAATCCTCAGCTTCCTGAGGGTCCGTCTCCCCATGGAACCTTGGCGGTCTCTATCGATGGAACTCGTGCAGTGCACCAAGGAGACGTGCACTCTCAGCGGTTGTGGCTGGTGGCATCGGTGGCTCGGCGGGTAGTGGTACCGCCGGTGCCTCCGCTGTAATAGGGCCCTGCTCTGAGGCCTTGTTGCTCGGTGGGCTACAGTCATGCACGAAACTCGGAACCCTAGCTGGCTGTCGTCATGGGGCCATCCTGAAAAGAAACAGGTGTGGCACGGTTATTACAGTATACCTGGTGAGCTGACACAAAGTAATCACAAAGAAAACTTTTGAAACACACATGCAATCAATGTTTTCGTGCATTGAGTCGGAAATTAGAAGTCAGGGTCCTGGTGTACTGATACGTCGGCTGCCGCACCAACACTAGACTCCCTGGACTGATAACCACACTCAATACTCTTAACAATATTGCTTCACATAGAAAAAGATCAGAGTCCTGAGTTCTACGGTAGAATCGAACTCCTCTGATACCAATTTTTCATGACTTGTCCTCGGGGCACGTGCCGTGACTACCCCAAGCCCGCCTTTCATAGGCCAGGGGCTGGCGACTAGCACCAAGGCATAATTCCTGATAAAAAGGGAAGGCATTGCCTTTGTAAAGTAGAAAAACACATAGAGTAATCAAGAAAAAGTAAACACTAAGTAAAAACTGGTACAAAGTAAGTGCGGAAAAAGTAAGTGGGACAGAATACAAACCCAAACTGAAAGTAAAGTACAACTGGAAAGGAAATACATCAATTGAAAGTAAAGCCGCAACGTCGAGCCATCCACTGGAAGTCCCACCTGAAGTGTGGGTACAGATAGTCTCCACAGCTCCAGGGGTCCAGCTGTCCGCTCCATGTACGTCCCGCCTAGTGGTCCACTCTAGGTACCGACTCGCTCCACAAGCCTAAATCACGATCAGCGCTGTCCGTCGTCTGCATCCAACACATCGTAGTGCAGGCATATCCCATGAAGGGGTGACTATAAGCTACTCAGTAGGGACCCCGAGACCCCCAAGGGTCTCCCAGAATCCACAAAGGATAATCCCCAAAGGAAAGATACAATCACGAAGTAACATCCGACACTACTTAGGTCTATGCCCATACATATAACTAAATCATCAATTCCAGTTCAGCTCCAACATCCGAGCCCAAGTAAAACCCAGTACACACAGGAAAACATAACTCGTTCCACATAGGAATATTCAACCCAATCCACACAGTAAAGCATAACGTAATCCACACAGGATATCAAGTCAATCTTATCGAAGATAATATTGAAGGTCGAGACTCATCTCACTCAGTTATACTTCTTCGTAAGATGATAGAGATGATCAGGTGAAGCCACTGATTCATCTAAGACATCGGACCCACACATGATCGATAGGTACTAACCCCCGCAATGACCCACACATGATCGATAGGTAACTAACCCCCGCAATGACCCACACAAGATCTGACCCACACAAGATCGGTATACGCTGGCCCACACAGAACCGCTGAGCGCTGACCCACACAGGATCTGACCCACATAGGATCGGTAAGCACTAATCCACACAGGATCTCTGAGTGTTTTAGTCGTCGCTGTCGAACCCACGGAGGATTCCCGTACAGTCTTCATCGTCGTCGCAGTCGCAGCCAGCTCTAGGGTTCCTGCACACAGCAAACTCGTTTCGGGAGGGTCCGCTCCACGAGATGAAGGGATGATACATCAACAGACAAAAGTCTGGAGTTGTTGTATCCCAAAGTTTCGTATCGTCAACAGGAACTCAACGTGACAAACGGCGCTTCAATCGGACGCCCGGTCTGAGAGTTATTGGCTTTTTCGTCCCAGAGGCCCGGTTGGTTTTTAAGTCAAAACCAACCCAACCATACTCCAACTGTGTCCAAATATCGAGTGGAGTAATCCAAAAGGACCGTCTCACTAAGAGGAATCCAACAAAGTCGACGACACGTCAAGCAGACATCCGGAGCTTAAGTTATAAGCGTTTCCGCTACGAGGGACCGGTTGGTTTCGTGTTCGAACCAACCTGGCTGAACCCAAAGTACTCTGAAACCTTGAGTGTAATATACCGAAACGACCGCCTCGGTCCAAGGATCGCATCGCAGCTGACGGTGCATCGATCGGAGGTCCGTAGCCCATGTTATGGGCAAAAGACCGAAAGAGGTCCGAAAGTGGGGTTTTTGGGCCCGGATAGACCCGGCCCGAGACCCCCTGGGTCGGCCCGGCCCGGCCTAGGTTGCCCGGCCCGGCATGCTGGCACGGTCCACTGGCGAGCTCAGTGTTACCAAGCTAGGCGTACAAGGGGGGGGGGGCGTTTCCCCCCTGCCAAATTTAACATGGCCCCCACGTGGGGGGCCGCTCCTCCCTTCCTGCCTGGGGTTTCGAAACCCCGGACTTCCCCCTAACCGGCTAGCCCGCTCCGGCCGGCCGACTGCTGCACCATGGGACCGGCGCGGACTCGTCCCCCTGCTCCGACGCTAGCGGCCATAAACCGACAACCGCTCCCTGCTCCGCCGCGTCTTAAGGCCACAGCCTTGGTCCGACCGGTGTGGCGTGACGGTGTCGCGCCCCTCCACCGCGGCCCCAATCTGGCCGCGCTGTTTTCGTGATTCTCCGGCGGGGCGCGAGGGCACCGCGACATTGTTCGACTTCAATGGCGTCGCGCGATGGCACCACACATCCTTGCCACACGATCCCGCACGGTGTGACGGCACCGCGCCATCTCCTTTCCAAACCACAACAAGGTCAACAACAGAATTAAGGGAGGAGGGTCGGTCGTGTTTGTGCGGTCCGACCCCCTCCCGTTAATCGATAGCAAGCGGCTAAGATTATGAAGAACGCTCGAATATTCATGAACAAAAACAATAAATCCCCTACCTCGTCAAATTTGTTGAGCGAGGGTTCATCACGGAATTTATCATCACGGAAAAAGGCGTCACGGAAGGAGAGGATCGTTGGCGTCGCGGTACACGGTGTCACGTAGTCGATCTCTGAGGATTCGGCGTTCTTTGTCGGAGATTGGTGCGTTCTTCGTGTTCTTCGCGTTCTTCATGTTCTTCGACGAAGAAAAAGAACTTTAGAGTTTTTTCCCCCAATCCACTCTCAACACAACAAGCTCCAACAATAATAAAATAAGTGTTTAGTCTTATTTTATTACCTAAGCCTTAAGTTTGAAATTCAAAATTGAAATAACTTAAGTAATTAAACCTAAGTCATTAAAATGGAGGGTTAAGGGGGGTTAGGGAAAATGAAGGGGTGGGGTTTTTGTGGGCACCACCACCCTCATAACCACACTTGGGTAGTTACCCCAACTTCCACTCAAAGGTTTAACCACTTAGTAAAAATAAAATTGTAGCTCAATTTTATTTTACTCTCCAAATTTTTTTATAACTCCTCTCGGGCAAACGCAACTCCGGAAAAGGTGTTCCTAAGCAATTACCGGCGCTGAGATTCCATCGGTGCCCTCAGAATTCTATTCCAAGCACCCGTCCAAAAGATAGAAAATCCTGCTTGTTCATTCACTGAACGTACCTGAGCTAAACTTCGGATAAATATTCTGGGCACACCGGGCCTCAGAATCAGGTGTTGTCAGAAACTACGTTCTTGTAAAATCCCAAAGAAAATTAAGAAAAAAATTTACCTTGAATTTTAAGGGTATTTACATCATATATATTAATCATATACATATTTATATTCATCTATAATAGTTATATATAGAAAAATGAGTTACACTGTTCATGGAGATAGTAGGTTGTACGTACGCATGAATGTTGTTTTCTTTCTTCAATGACTGGAATGAAATAAAGGTAAATATTAATTAAAATTTTTTTAGGATCGTTATTATGTCATATATATCTTATATATATTCATAAAATCCTTCCTCATTACCATCTAAGTAAAATATAAATGAAAAATGAATCATATCACTTCATGGAAGTAGTAGTCCACACGTACGCACCACGACATTATCTTTTCACAAAGGATTGGTTTATAATATAGAATACATTATATTATCATTATCAAATATTAACTATGTAATAAATATAATATATAAATTCTAAACCCATCATAATACCCATCTATAAAATATGGTGTTAAAAAATGAATTGTATCGCTACATGGAGACGTTAAGCAATATGTACATACAAGAGATACTATCACTAGTTTCTTGATGGGAAGAAGGGTGTATAATGGTGTTATCATAACAATAATAAAATTTAATCATATTTAGGATAAATATTTTATTATATTATGATAAATACAATAGAACTATAAGTGTTTAAGTAGAGTAGAAAAAAAGTGATAGGTTAAGTGGATTACCTCCTCTTTGAAACAAATGATATATATATCCTCTAATGGACTCCAAGGATGGTATTTTTATAACATCCCCAACATAGGATCCCCTAAACTGGTGCCCCAAGATGGGTAAACATGACCTCAAGTTCACATCTTCGTATGCTATATGTTTTCAACAAGAAGTGAGGGTGCAATAGGTCATGTTGGGAGACTATACCCTCATTACTATAGTAAGCTATGATAGATAATAACATAAATAACAAACAAAAGAGAACAATCAATAACATGCATAATCAACCAATTCCCAAAATTGGGTACAACCATATACAATAGTAAATATGTCATGCCATGCTACAGTGTGAAGTGAACAAACCTCCAAAATAAAGAAAATAGTAGGATCCAAAAAAATTATCCATACTCCATGTCTAGAACCTTACCCCACATGTCTCATGACCAACTCAACTCTTGAGAATTGGGCCCTTTCCCTTTTCCAGACCTGGAAGAATGAAATCTGCTCAGGTACCGAATGGCGGCCAGAGTAGGGTTTGATTATAACTTAGTAGGCCACAACCAACAATGTCTGTAAAATATATAACAATTGAATATAGTGCATAAAAGTGATAAATGATTACAAGTAAGGATAAAGAGTTCATTGGGGTATTCTAGACTATATTCATTTAATTTATACTAACATCGAATCCATGTTGACTACTTGGGCATTTCAAGTTTTAATCTACTCTTTTCATGTGTTCAAAAGATTAGGTACATTCAATATTCCCAAGAATACGAGAAGAAAATAAAGTCCTATCTCACTAGGAATCAAATTATAACAAACCCAAAATCCCCACCTCGAAGCGTCAGTCTAGGTGGAACGCAACCATTATGGGAATAGAACTTTGTCCCCTTCCCTAACTCGTGCATTTAGGGGAGAAGCTAGAACCTCAGTCTAACCCTACCCGTGGGTGTAGAACCTCAAGTTGATACCTCACTCAATCAGTCCATGTGCACATGCTTTTTATCATTATCCATAATTAACCATATCACAACAAGCACATCCAATATCATTTACAACATCACAACAATATCAATAAATGGGAAATTAACATTTGGCCTCAATCCATTGACACATTCATTATTCATTTTACTTGACAACTTTATCCTTACTCCCATTTCCATGCCTATATCACTAATCATTTTCAAGTACAAAGCTAATACCCTAGCATTTCCCATTAATCCATTTCACCATTTTTCATGCCAACCAAACAACCTCTTAGGACAATACCCAACCTAAGTGTATTACTAAAATCCAATTCCACTTCCTTCAAGAATATTAACATATTCATTATAGGCCATATGTTCTCGCACAACGAACTTACACTTACTTAGCTGACTCTAAGTCCGGGAAATATTAGCACAACCCCCAGGTGGCCCTAATTTGGTCAAGTCATAATCCTTTCATCCCATGGGGATCAAAAGGGGTTTAATTAACCATTTATACACTCACTAAATTACCTCAAGTCAAAAGGACCAAGAAGTTATCGAAAGGGGGCAAGAATAAAATCCCTACGTGCACAACTCTACACAAAAACCAAGGGACATAACTTATATACCACCTACCTTGAACCTGTTGGAAAACACACTCCCAGTTAAGTCCTTAAATCTCGATTCAACCAACCCTTGAAGCTTTAATATAAATATCACTGAAAAATGTAGGGTTTGAGAGCTTTGGATGGAGATAAGTAAGAGATAAAAACCCTAATCCAAAAAGAGAATCAAGAGGTAGATTAACCTTACCTGGATCTTCAATCCTCAATAGAGGATACTCCAAATGGATTAGAAACAAAGGAGGTCAATCTCTTGGAAGATCATGAAAGATTGGATCATCCCTAGGGTTGAAGGAGGAAGAAGGGGTATAAATCCTAAGTTGATATAAGAAAACCCATAATCGAATTTTTGTAAATTTTTAGTAGTTCCCAGGCCGCATGGTTTACCCGTACGGTTTTCTAAACCATGTGAAAAATGTGAAGAGGCTACTACTCGAACGCCCTCTCTCTCTCTCTCATGGTTTTCCAAACCATGGGAAAACTATGTGGATTACCACTACCTCCCAAACCCCCGGAACACCCTTGAGCCTTATCAATGACCTGGAAAAACACTTAATTAACCACAAAAGGGGATTAAGATGGAAACATAAATAAGAAAATACCTTAGGGTGGAATCCAGAATCTTACAACCACCGCACCTTATAACGGCTCGTCCCTGAGCCACTCTTCCTAAGAATCATTGAGATCTTAAGGAAAAGAGATCAGGATACTAGGCCCTTATATCTAATTCTCTCTCCCAAGTTTCTTCCTAAACCTTTCCATGCTACCGTAGAACACAAAACAAGGGCACAAACTTTCCCTGCAAAACATTCTCACTATGATCCAGAATATGAATCGGGTGCTCCCCAAAGGACGCATCAGCCTCAAGCTCGACATCCTTGACATTTTTCCCGTGAGACGGATCAGGGTGATACTGTCAGAGTTTTCAAACATGTAAAAGATAATGCATCCTACTATACCAATGTGGAAGAGCCAATTAGTAAGCCATAGTTCTAACCGTCTCCACAATCTCAAATGCCCACAAATATCTAGGTGCCATCTTGCCCTACTTTCGAATTAGACAGTGAACCAACCTTGGCGAGACCCAAAGAAACACACTATCACCCACCATAAACTAAAGAGGTCTACGATGCTGATATTTATATGAATTTTCCTATATCTGAGGTATTTTTATATGCTTTTGAATCAAATGAACCTTTTTGGACGTCTCCTGCATGAGAATCAGTCCTAAAAGTTCAAACCCTCCGACCTCTAACAAACACAACAGAGATCTACAAGGTCTCCTATACAGTTACTCAAAAGGTTCTATATGAACTATATTCTAAAAGCTGTTCTTGTAAGAAAACTCAACAAGGGACAAGTGATTTTCTCATGAACAACTGAAATCAAGAACACATTCCAACAATATTTCTTCTAATACTTGAATTGTATGATCTAAATTCCTGTCAGTCTGTGGGCGGTAAGACATACTCAAAAAAACTTAGGTACCAAGAGACTTATATATTCCCTTCCAGAAGCATGAGGAAAAATGTAGATCATGATCCAAAACTATGGTTCTCATCACACCATGAAACCAAACTATTTCTTGAAAATACAATTCCCCCAATTGGTTGATTGTATATGTCTCTTAAATCAGCAAGAAATGAGCCACTTTGGTCATCCGATCTACCACCACCCAAGTTGCTTCATTATTAAGAGGCATCCTCAAAAGACCCACTACAAATTCCATCATGACATCATTACACTTCCACACTTGAATAGGTAATGACTGTAACAACCCACCCGGATGATGATATTTTTCCTTCACCTGCTGACAGGTAAGGAATTGTGCTAAAAAACTCACAACTTCTTTATTCATTCCCAGCCACCCAAACTGCCTACAGAGATCACAGTTCATCTTAGTCAATCCCAGATGAACTGGCCTCTTTGATGCATGGAACAGGCGCATCAACTCCTCCCATACATCTGTCGGCACCATAACATGACCATGAACAAAGTCAACTCCATCAACACCAAAAGTCCAACCAAAAGTGACTCCCCACATTTAATATTTTTGTTCATAGACAAAGTCTCCATATCCATAGACTAACTCTCTTTAACTCATCTTAGAAGTGTAGATTCAATTGCTATAGATGCAAGGGTCATCTACTCGTGCCATCTCATACCTCCAAATGCATCTCTACAAACAAGTCCATTATCATCAACTCTGAACTGGATTCCTGAACAATCTAATTCCGAGTCTTCTAGCTCAAATCATCGATGACACTATTCCCTTTCCCTAGTTTTTACATCAACTCGAAATAAAAATATTGTAGGTACTTGACCCACTGTCACTGTCAAAGATTTAAATCCCACTGAGAGAAGATGTATTTAAGATTTTTATGGCTGGTGAACACCGTGAAGGGTTATCTCAAAATCTAATACCTACAACACATTAAGGCAAGAACCAAAGCAGCTTACTCTAGGTCATTAGTAGGATAATTCCTTTCATGTGGCCTCAACTGTCTCGATCTATAAGCTACAACCCGATCATCCTGCATCAACATTTCCCCATGTCTCACACCGAATGCATCACTGATCAAGGTATACCTCTTAATTGGTTTGGGTAAGATCAAAATTGGTGCGGTATTCAATTTCTTTTTTAACTCATGAAAAGCATTCTCACAAGCCTCTGACCAATCAAACACAACCCCCTTCCTGGTTAGGCATGTGAGTGGTTCTGCCAAATGAGAGAAATATCTAATAAACCTTCAGTAATAACCGGCAAAAACCAGAAAACTTTTAATATTAGAGACGTTCTTGGGCTGCTCCCAAGACACCACATTCTACATTTTCTTAGGATCCACTAACACACCAGAATCAGAAATGTTGTGTCCTAGAAAGTGCACCCCATCAATCCAAAACTGGAATTTTGATAGCTTGGTATAAAGACTATGCTCCCTTAGTGTACTGAAGATGATGTCAAGAGGTTTGCCATGATATTCATGAGTTCTGTAGTACACCAAGATGTCATCAAATAAGACAACTACAAAATAATTAAGATACTGGTGAAATATATGGTTTATCAGGGCCATAAACATAGCTGGTGAATTGGTTAGACCAAACAGAATTACCAGATGTTCATACAAACCATACCTTATTTGGAAATCTGTCTGTGGTACGTTAAAAGGTATCACACTCAACTGATGGAATCCTGATCTCAAATCGATCTTAGAAAACACTAAGAAACCTCTGAGCTCATCAAATAATAATTATTTCTAGGAAGAGGGTATCAGTTCTTAAGTGACATCTGGTTCAACTTTTAATAATCGACACATAGGCTTAGTGATCTATTAGACTTCTTATAAAACAACATAGGGTATCCCCAAGCTAATGTACTAGAATGTATAAACCCTTTACGCTCCAATTACTCTAACTTAACATTTAGATATTGGAGCTCTACTGCTGCCATATGATAAGGTGTGATGGAAAATCGCTCCACTCCAGGAAACAATTCAATAGAAACTCAACATCTCTCTCGGTTGATAAACCCAAAAAGTAATCAGGTAACACATCACGAAACATGTCCATAACAAAGGGGAAAACTGGTTGTTCTTTCTCCCCATCATCTAACATAAGGCATGCTACTTGGGCCATGAGTTCCCCCAATTACTTGCGTAGCGGCCCTATGCAGCCCGCTTAAGTATCCCACTTGTGAAGAAGGACATAAGTGCTCCCATAGAGAGATGTAAACATTACCTGACCTTGGTAACAGTCGATATGAGCTTGATATAACACCAACATGTCCATTCCCAAGATTAGGTCGAAACTTGACACCTGTAGGATTAATAGATCCCATAAAAAACGATACCCACCAACCTCTTGATCACAACCCTTACACTGTCTGATGTCCTTAACTCGTACCCCTAGTGGAGTATCAAGAGACATTACCCCGCATGCTATCTCTATGATTAGGCCCAGTACAACTACAAAATGAGCATAAATAAAGAAATTTGTAGAACCTATATAAAATAAAGCACCAGAAATCATAGAAGCTATAAAAATCTTACCTTGAATAGTAGATGGTCAAACCTCCCCGACTTTAGGTGTAGCCTAAACTGCATGGAGGTGACCTGCACCTTTTCCTTGGGCTCTAGCCTGAGTACCTTGCACTGCACTACTCTTTTGGTGAGGATGATCTCATCCCAGAGTTCCACGTCCACCACCTATTCCAGTACATCCCGTGGAGCTCCAACTACCTTCCGGATATGGGGTAACTGACCCCATGCCCACTCTTGAAATCTTACTCTGACCTCTATCATTTCTTGACTGTCACGGGTTCTTATAGAACCTCTGCCCGGAGCCTAACCTTCTATATGCTCAGCACTCAACCTATTGGTGGGGAGATTGGTCATGCTTGTGCCCCCACCTGCAACACTAATAATAGAAGATATTTTCACCACCCTGAGAAATTGGCCCTATCTTCTGAGTGTTCTTTGCACTTCCACCATGTTGAAAGGTCCCAAAGTGGCACTTACTACTATCAGATTCCGTACCACTTTCTCGCCTAGCTGGCACCAAAATCTCACTACCTGAAGATCCCTTCAGGTTTCCCTCTAATATAAGGGCATGATCCACCACCTCAACAAAACTTTTTAGATGAAAGATATTCACTAGAGATATTATCTCATGTTTCAGCCTGTATGGGAAGTATTTCTCCACAACTGCCTCATCTCCCATCAACATGAGAATGAAGCGCCTCAAGTTTGTGAAACGACTAGCATAGTCCATCATCGACATTTCCCCTTGCATCAACCTCATGAAATCCATAGCCTTATCCTACCTCAAGGTTTCTGGATAGAAGTTCTCAAGAAACTTCTCATGAAATTGTTTCTACATCATTACCTCATCCCGCTCTGTCTAAACCATAATTTTCCCCCAAAGTTTTTCTTGACCCCTCAGCATATAGGTCACTAACTTTAATCACTTCTCAAGAGGAGTCTCTAGAGGGTCAAGAATAGTTTGGATGGACTCTATCCAAAACTCTGTTGTTTCTGGCCCACCCTCTCTGGTAATGTACAGAGGGAGTTGTAGATGAAACTCCTTGTTTAGCTCGAACATACTTGGTGCAACCCACCCTGGGTATCATTCCATCATCTGCATAAAACGAGAAAATTTATCATGGAAATTATCTTCCCTATCTCTTTAGATCACCACATTATATTGATAAACTATTGGAGGATAGTTCTTAGTAATGTTATCATGTCCCCCAACCAGCACACATCTTCAAGGTGGAATTTCTCTACAATGCTAAACATGAGCTTTAGGACGCAACCATAACACTTTTACAAAGGTAAAAGAACACATAGGTAGACTCATCACTTGTCAAAACTGAACCAGTTCACATACACTACCCAAACAAGACCACTCACAACCATATCACTACCCTTGTACACCTCTCCTAAGGTCATGGGTAACACGAGTATAAAATTTACATGGTTACGAGCCTTATATTTTACTCCCATTAAAAACAGTTTCCCTATTACAATTTACTCATACAACAGATTAATTAACTTTTAATTATTTATCAAATACCTTTTTCTAATTACTAATTGGTATTTTCACTTCCCTTTTTACCCATTCATACCATCTAATTAGGCACAATTCATTTATTTTCATAAAGAATATGAATCCAAACCATTATACCATGCACACCCATCCCTTGTGTGTGCCTATCTTGATGAATGTCACTTTCCTACATAGGTGCCTAGAATGATGCATTAATGCACAACCTCTTACCCTTCCGTCCATAAGGGAAATATCACAAAATTGTCAAATCACACAACAAGTACAACATCCAATGGTAAAATGTAATCAAATATAACAACACACAACAAGAACAACAATCCCCTCCCAGGGTGACTTGGGTTTCCCCCTGTACATGGGTTTACTACTCCCAAGAACAACCTCATTACCAAGGCCTATCAAATTCATAACCTCCTGTCTAATATTCCCAAATAGTAATAAAGAGAAAATAACCCTTCTGAAACCACTTTGTAATGTCCCTAGTCTGGGAGTCATAAATCGGTGCCCCGAGCCGAGTAGATACATGACCCCTCCTTGTATGCCAGAGGTTGCCGACTAGTAACGAGGGTGAAATAGGTCACATGGGATACTATACCCTCATTACCAGTGTAAGCCGCATTATATAATAACTTAAATAACAGAAACAAAATAGAAGAATCAATAACATGAATAATTAACCAATTCCCAAAACTGGGTAAAACCATATACAACAGTAAATATGTCATGTCGTTCTACAATGTCAAGTTAACAAAACCCCAAAAGAAATAAAATATAAGGATCCCAAAAATGTCCCAGACTCCAAGTCTGGAACCTCACCCAACATGTCCCATGTCCAACTCCACTCCCTAGCACATGGCCCTTTCCCTTGTCATGACCTGTAAGCATGAAATCTGCTTGGGTACCCAATAGCCGCCCAAGTAGGGTGTGAGTATAACCCAGTAGGACACCACCAACAGTGTCTACAAAATATCCAGCAATGGAAGATAGTGCATTCAAGTGATAAATGATGAAAAGGAAGGATAAACAGTTCATTGGGGGAATTACAGACTACGTTCATTTAAATTATACTACCATTGAATTTGGGTTTACTACTTAGTCATTTCATGATTTAATCTACCATTTTCATGTGTTCAAAGGATTAGACACATTCATTATTCCCAATCATACAGGAATAAAATCAAGACCTATCTCACTAGGCATCACATTATAACAAACCCATAATCCTCACCTCAAAGCCATATTCCAGGTGGAATGAAACCGTTAGGCAAATAGAAAAATGTCCCCTTCCCTAACCCATGCATTTTGGGGATGAGTTAGAACCTCGGTCCAACTCAACCCATGGGCAAAGAACCTCAAGTCGATACCCCACTCAACCAAGCCATGTTCACATTCTTATTTATCATTCACCACAATTAACCATATCACAACAATCATAGCCAACATCATTTACAACATCAAAACAATATTAATAAATGGGAAATTAACATTTTTACTCAATCCATTAACAAATTCATTATTAATTTTACTTAACCCCTTTACCCCATTCCCATTTTCTGTACCTATCTCACTAAGCATATTCAAGTATAAAGCTAATCCCCTAGTATTTTACCATTAATCCATTTCACCCTTTTTCATGCCAACAAAAAAACCACTTAGGCCATTACCCAAACTAACTGTATTACTAAACACCAATTCCACATCCTTCAAGAATATGAACATATTCTTCATAGGCCCTATGTTCTCACACAATGAACTTACACTTACTTAGCTAACACTATGTTTGTGAAATATTGGCACACCCCATAGGTGGTACCAATTTGGTCAAGTCATCCTCCTTGAATCCCATGGGGATCAAGAGGGGTTCAATTAACCGTTTAGAAACCGACCACATCACCTCATGTCAAAATCACCAAGAAAACATCAAAATAGGACATGAATAAAAACCCTACATGCATAATTCTACACAAAACCCAAGGGATATAACTTGTAAAATACCCACCTTGAATTTGATGGTGAATGCACTCCCAACTGAGGCCTTAGATCTCAATTCAACAAACCCTTGAAGCTTTACCCTAAATCTAACAAAAAAAGTAGGGTTTGAGAGTTTCGGATGGAGAGAAGGAAGAGACACAAACCCTAATCCAAAAAGAGAAGTAAGAGGGAGATTAGCCTTACATGTATCTTCAATCCACAATTGACAATGCTCTAAATAACTTAGGAATGAATTATATCGACCTCTTGGAAGATCTTGGAATCTTGGATTGTCCCTAGGGTTGAAGTAGGTAGAAGGGGGAGAAATCCTGAGTTGGTATAAGAAATCCAGTAATGGTTTTTTTTCAAATTTTTAGAAGTTTTTTGGCCTCACGGTTTACTACGAAAATTTTCCAAACCATGCACAAACCAAGTGGAGGATACTGCCTGCACAACCTCTATATCACACGGTTTTATATACCATATGCAAACAGTCCAGATTACCACTGCCCGCATGACCTCCCCTCACATGGTTTTCCAAACCGTTCACAAACCGCGCAGACTACCCAGAAAGCCCCTTCCCCCCTTTTTCTTGTCCCGAACCTCTGGAACACCCCCAATCCATCCCAAGGACTTGGGAAAACACCTAATTATCCACAAAAAGGACTAAAACTAAAACACATACAAGAACATACCTTATGGAGGAATATGGGATCTTACAGTTTTGGAAAGAAAAATCCTATAGAATGTGTATAGGGAATTTGGGATTAAAAATTTTCAGATTTGGTACGATCTAGAAGGATAGAAGTTACATAAATAAGTTCAGGAGGAGGTTCCCTTTTATAATTCTGGTGAGATGAGATTTTGGAATTTCTCAAAATATTAAATTATAATAAATTCATTCTCAAGAAAAATTATTCAAAACGGATAGGGATTCAAAGATAAGGTAGTATAGTATTGTAATCCCATCAACCAATTTAATTTGAAAAAGTATGGTTTCATTTTAAACCTTATTTAATTGACCATTAGTTAACCAATTATAATTTTAACTATGATCGAAAATTTTCCAATAAGGATGGGTTGTAATTTTTACTTATAAGGTGACAATTGGCCCATAAGTAGCCATTTTATGAAATTTTAGACCATATAACATTCAAAATTTATTATTATATATTTTTATTTATTTTTAAATAATTTAATAAAATATTATTTTGTTAAAATATAATTATTTTCAATTTTGATATTATTAATTTAATTTGACTTAAAAAACCTAAATAAAAAGTTTTATTTAGATTATAATCTTTTAAAACAATACTAATATGTAATATTCACCTATATAATTCATATAATGCTTTAACTTACTCAAGGTATACCAATTTTATTATTTTCAAAATTATTTATTTTATTTTTACATTAATTTAATAAATTGTAACATCCTGCATCCAGGTGCCTCCCAATGGTGCCCCGAACCTGGTTGGTCACATAACCTCAAGTGTATTTCCTCAAATGCCAGAGGCTTCCGACTAGCAGAGAGGGCTAAGGTAAGACATTAGGGTAACTATGATTTCCTTGGAAAAATAACATAGAGGAAACAAACAATAAACAATAGGTGAAGCAGTAATACCATACAACAGTAAACAGCGGAAGACTGAAATTATAACAACTACAACACACAGACACACACACATATATATAATGATTAATTTCATAATTATCTAGGAAAGCATCCAAAAAAGTTGCAATTTTGGAAACACAATACTAAAACCAAAATAAATAAAATAGTAAACTCCAACATCATCACAGGCCTCATCTAGGCCCTATACTCTCCAGCTCGAACAACACTCAAGTACCTTATGAATAAAGGTTCATTCCCTTATCTATAACTGCAACCATATAATCTGTTTGGGTTGAAAATCATGACCCAAAAAGGGTGTGAGAAAAATCCTAGTAGGAAACCACAAAAATATCTATACCTAACTCCTAGTGAATATATATAGTAGGTAATATGAAAAAAATGATGTAATAAACTAGGTAGTATTCCAAAATAAACAATCCTTCAGTTTTCAATTACTTTCATTAAAATTTAATACTTATTCAATCCATTTAAAAATATAACCTCATTATCTATCCTAATATATATATCCCCTAGTATAAAAATAACAACAGATGTCTCAAAATACCATCTAAACAAACAAGAGAGACCGATTCCAAGCTTGTTATTTGTCTTGGTAGACTCGTCAAAATCATACAATCATTCACAAACAACCCTATAGGAAAGTTCTCATAGTCTAAACCCATTTTGTTTCACATATCATCAAATAAATAAATAATAATAATGACCCTTTAGGAAAACTCACACAGTCTACCCCCTTTGGTCCCACATAACACTAATCAAATACAAATGACCACCCGGGTACTTACCTTGATGTTGTACAATTAATGATCTTGAATGTCATACCTTGAATCATCTTAGAACAATGTAGATATGCAAAAAGGATAAAATAATTCAACCATGGATAACTTAAGAGAGATGAGAAATCGGGAAGAGAGGCTCTAGGGGAAGATAGAACATACTAGTAGGAATCCATCGTACCTGGAGGTGTCTCAATCAAAACCCATTCGAAAGAACGAGAAGAGCATGAATTTTTTTGCCATACATCGCTCCCCTGTACGAAACAAGGGGTGAAGAAGGTATTTATAGAGTTGAGATGAAACCCCACAATGATTAATCAAATAAAAAAGAAAAGTAGACGATGAGTTCATTTAATGTACACGCAGTGTACAAGCCTCAACCGAAACCCACTTTAGGCAGTCTGTTAGCTCACCCACATAGCCATGTACTCAGCCGTTACATGACCATTACATAGCTACAAATGGAAACTGAGTACACAGAGTGTACTCAAAAGTACATAGAGTGTACTCAAAAGTACACATAATTTAATCAAAAGTACACAACGTGTACTTTAGAAAATTCTCCCTTTCTTCCTTTTTCCTATAAAACAACCCGAAACAAAGATCCATACCCAAAATGAAGATCCAATTTATTACATAAATATTGTTTTATCATTGCATAAGAATTTAAGGTAATAATATAATACCTAAACAACAGAAAAAAATTACTATTATGAATATAATTTAATTATTCACAAAATTAATATTAATATTTATTCATAAATAGTTTTTTCCCTATGTGAACACATAGAGTATATTTAAAACTAAGAGAGTGAAATTTTTTAACTTTTTTTGATTCAAATAATATAAGTAATTTTCATGGAAAATTTTCCCTTAAAAAAATAAATTTATAATCTAATGTGTTAGGGGTAAAATTAAGTACTTAAAATAATAATTAGTTTGAAATTTTATGGCCTTATCAGTTATTTTTAATCGAGATTAACCCAAATTACCATTTACTATGGTGATATGTTTTACCACAATTACTATTCACATTGAAAAAAATAAACGGTTATAATTTCCAAATTTGAAGCTCATGATTCCATATATGGAACCCATTTTATCAAATTCATTTTATAAAATTGTAAGAAATTAATTTTATAATAATTTAACAAAAAATGTGACAAAAACTTCTTTAAAAAAATACATTTTAAAAGAAAAAACTAGACTAATTCTTATCCTTTACTTATAAAAAGTATTTTTTGTATGTTTAAAACATTAAATCAATTAAATAATATATAAATTTCATTAAAACCATTAAACAATATTAGTTACTTTAATTTATTAATATAAAAATACATTTCACGTATAAAAACAAATTTTCTTAAAAATTTTCACTTTTAATTTGAAATAATTATTATTTTTAACTCTAATCATTAAATAACTAATGAATTAATTTTATAAATTTTTAGACCATATATTTTTCAAAATTTAGATATTACTATTCATACTCTCCAATAAAAAATCTAGGAGACAACAAACCCATAATATTTTAATAGAGTTATGTTGTTTTTCTAAACTCATTGTTGTGGGTAACACAAGCTATCAAAGAAATAAAATTATTTAAAGAGAAATATTTAATAAAAATATCAGGGTGTTTTATTTGAACCTTCATAAAAATATTTTCATCCTACAAATTATTCACTCTAGTAGAAACAATTGAAAATACTTCTTCCCCGTCACATAATCAGGTTCCCATGTAACTTACTCAAATTGGTGGTTTCAACACAAAACTTCGACCAGGTGAGTGGTTTTGTTTCATAGAACTTCCTCTATATCATGTAGAATATATATTGTTTATTCTTTATAGAAATATCTTTCTACAATAGTATGACCTATGAGTTCAGTACATTTGAAGGATCAAGTTTGTACTACCATGGGAGGGATATGTGGAACACGTTATGAACATGAGAGAGATTTAATGGAACAAAAAATTGATAATCTACCATCTTGATACGACCCAGATTTTCAAAAGTATAGATATATATCTATGGAATAAATTTTCCTTCTTTCCAAATATCATCACCATTTTCTTGGGAGATATTTATAGGAATACATTGTTTCTGACTTCAAACTCTAGATCTTTCTAAAAAAATGTCAACATAAATTTTTTGTCAACTCTAAGATTATGATATGTTTTTTCGAATGACTCTAATATTCTATTCCATTTTATCATCTAGATCTACTCCAAATATTTTTTTTCTAACTTTATTCTAGTATACGGGAGTTCTTTAATTACTACCATAAAGAAATTTTTAAGGAGCTATTTGAATACCAGAGTAAAAGCTATTGTTGTAAAATTATATCAAATAAAGGTGACGATCCCAAACAACTTTTAAATAAAAAAAGAAAGATTTCAACATGCCTTTTCAGTTTTAATGGTCCTCTTAGAATGAATATCTTCCTGAGCTTGATAATCAGTTTTGAAAATTATATATGTATCCTGGGATTCCTGAAGTATTCTCCAAAACTTCATAGTATATCTCAGACCCCGATCAGATATAATTGATAGTGGTACACCATGAAATATTTTTAGACCCTTAATGTATTAATGAGTAAGTTGATGAAGATATAAATATTCTTTGATATTGATGAAGTGCTCCTACTTCGTAAGGCGATCAACTACAACCCGTATAGCATTATTCCCTTTATAAGCTTCGAAGAGTCAGATGAAAAAAATCCATGGTGTTGTTTTTATATTTACATTCTAGTATGGATAATGGTTTTAAAATTCCTTAATAATTATGTCTCTCAACCTTAAATTTTTGACATACCAAACACAAAGATACAAACTCTTCAATATCGCTCTTCATTCTATCCCATCAGAAATACTATTTCAATTATTTATACATCTTTTTACTTCTTGGATGAATATAGAATGAGGAAACATGATATTAATTTATGAAATCCATCTAAAAAATGGTACTGAAGGAGAAAAAACATAGTTAATCGACGTTATTAGTTCATAACAATCAAGGTTGAACTCTAAAACATTTCTCACCTTCTTTCTTAGATCTACATCTTTACTCTCTACTGATTTAATATTCATTAGATATATGGTTGAAGACATATCTTTGAAATATAATATTCCTTCCATTCCTTAAAGATTTCAACATCCACACTTTTTAGGACTAGAAATATTGTCTCTTTTGTGATCCTCATCATAGATAATAAAAAATGATCCTTTCAACTTAGAACAATCGATACATTTTCTACTTTACCAAGGTGGTAATGTGTTGAGTAGTAATAATATTTAATTATATCCAACCATATTATTTGGTTCATCTTCAACTGTTTTTGAGTGAAAATATAATTTAATCTTATTTATCTGTATATATGTCACAACTTTCTCCATGTAGATAATTTCTATAAATATTTAATCAAACAACTACTACAGCTAACTCCCAATCATGAGTTGGGTAATTTTTCCCAAGGAATTTAAATTTTCATAATAAATAATATATAACCACATTATTCTTCTCGAGGATGGATAAAAATATCTTCTATTATACATCACAATATATTAAAAACCCATTTCCATTTTAGGTTAGTGTAAGAATAGGCGTTCCGACTAGCCTTCTCTTTAATTCCTTAAAACCTTACTCACTTTCATCCATATAAAGAAACATGGATCCCTTATGAGTTAAAATGCTGATTGTATTCTATAGACATGAAAAATTCTCTAAAAACATCGATAATATCCATTCAAATCATGAAAACTATAGATCTCAGTCACAATGGTTGGTCTGTGCCAATGTTTAATGACTTTTACCTTTTAAGGGTCTACTAATATACCCTCAATTAAGATTATACTGCCCTTGTAAAAAACTTTCTAAAGACAAAATTAAAACTAGATAAATATTTCATAAAGATTCTCTTTCCATAGGGTCTATAATATAGTCCTTAAGTGATCTTTAAGATGTTTCTTACACATTAAAAAATTAGAATATTGTAAAGACCATAAACCTAGTAGCCAAGAGTCTATAGTTACTTTATTAAATTTTCATAAGATACAAAGAATAACATCCCCAATGACTAAATAGTTTATTAGTCTTATTAAAATAGATACATACTTTAGATATACATTACAATTGAAAACATATAATGCACAATGTTTTTTATTTTAGAACAATGAATTTTCCATTAGTATATCCCAATATATCGATCATAAAAAACTACGAAGTATACTTTGAAAAATAAAACATTTGAAAGATGTGAGAAAAAATGATTACTAAGGGTATGAGAACTATGGAATCTATGAATAAATAAATAATTATTAATATGGAAATTTAAATGACTGAAACATATTCCATTTAATCAATAACTTAATCATAATATGAAAGGAATAAATAATGATCAAATCATATTGAATACATAATCACATGATCTTGAAATTATTCTATAGATATTCTAACTAATCAAATAATCAAATGGGAATTAATGAGTAATCTCATAATTAGGGAATGCATAATTTGATACATCATAACAATACCATCAAGCCCTTGCACTAAGACATTTTACATAAATGGGTATGTTCTCAGCCAAAAACCCAAGCTAGTTTTTCTCATGAGACCTACTAATGCATTGAGAGGCTATAATGGGCCCCACCCATTTCCTATTAAGTCCAATTCAATCCTCATATGAATAGGGTAAAACACAATCAACATAAATATTTGCATTGAAAAACTAGTTCAGAAAATGTTAATAATTACCACAATCAATAAAAATAATCATAAACCATCCATACTAGTATGAATGATATCAAACTGGTACATCTCCACTCAAACTGAACAAAATCCATACAGATAAATAATTAGGGTGGTATAATTAAAACATATCATAGTGGATCATAAGTATAATATGGTATATTATCGTTGATGAATATAAATTCCATGAAAAGATCCTTTAAATCGCATTTGAGTAAAATAACCATTTTTTACTTTGAAAATATTTTTAAAACTAAAATTTCAAAAAATATTTTGAAATTAATTTTCTTTTAATATAAGTATTGAAACATATAATGGAATCTTTAAAACATTTGTTGGTCATGATAATATAAATTCCATACATATCATACATATTAAAATAAAAATTCCTTTCACATTTTTAGGATAATACATATAGTCCTTGTTCGGAAAACAACATGAATATTACTTTCCAATTGTTTTTTAAAGTTAAAAATGGTTAAAAATTTCTTTAATTAGTCATTTAGATAACGTTGAAATCATTTTTTTAAAACATATTTCAGGAAGAAAATGGATTTTTGATCGAAGAGATAAATAGAGTTGGAATTTTTTTTAAAAAAATTTATCAATCATTTAATGTACTGATGAGAGGGAAAGATTCAATTTAACTTTAAATACTATGAATAGAGATAGTTTCATGATATAAAAATTCAAAAGGGGTAGTTTATACACCACAAAAAATAATAATCAGTGAATATGGTATATATCTCTCATATATAAAAGTGATACGAGAAAACCTTACTAATTTTCATCTTCCTTTATATATGTCCATAAATCATGTATAATAAATATAAATATATTATAAATCTATTAAATATGAATAATCGTATATTTCACACCATATAGGATTTACTTATAGTCTTTTTAAACCCATTTGTTAGTAATTAATTGTTAAATCATTATTTCGGGGGATAATTGTTTCATTTCTCATATATATTTTGGTTTGGTAATTTTGGTACCTTTAAAATTATAATGGTTACATAATCCCTAGAATTTAAAACATGATATAAATATACTATATATATATTTTACCCTAACTAGGTTAAATACCTCAAGAGGAAGGGGTGTGAATCAGGGTATGCCATATTAAAACAACTGTCTCTTTGGGTCTTGTTTCATTATTAGAAAAAAACTCTTTTACCCCTTCCTACCATTTCACATTATAAAAAGAAATTAACATATGAAAATGAAACATAAATTTTACTTGGTTCACCCTCCCTTGGATATTTCCAAGGAGTATGAAAAAGTAAGTGTGCTGACGTACTAAATATACAAAATATCACTATTGTTACAATGTTTAGGGATGACTCAATGTCCCTAATTGTTTACAACTTTTCAAAATTTGAAAGCTCATTGTTCTCTCTATGAAGTGAAAACACCTATCCACCAGTATTCTCTTCTAAAAATATTTTCTGAGTTGATTGACACTTGTGTATGTCTTTATTACATTGTTTCATGAATAATATGATAACCATGTTTGTTAGAGACTCATCCACAATACTTCTCTATGAGACCTTGTAACCTCACCCCTGTTTCAATATCCAGGAACATAACCCTTGTGTGAGATCCCAGATCGAGACCCCTTTTATGAGATCCTAGCTAGAGAACCCTTGTGTGAGATCCTAGCACTTGACACTTTCGTGAGATCTTGTTCTGATCTTGAAAATCTATTATGTTCTCATGGATCACAAGACTTTGATATATTAACAGAGATAACAAGACTTTGTTTTTATATTTTGAATCATAATACTTAGTTTTGTTCATAATAATCTCATGACTCTAGAATAATACCTTTTTCAGGTTATGTGAATCGCGTGATATCAACAGGTCTGCCTATACGTGCAAACACCCTGCACATAATTCACTTCATGAGACTTATTCATGAGATCGTTTCACGAAACCTTATTCTAGTTACTCATATCACATGAGTCCACTAAACATAATTTTTTAGTTCATTTGGAATAACTTTTCTTTGGTTCAAAACACTTCATAAAACATTATAAACTATTAGAGACAGGGTAGGGGTATTTATAAGGATTAATCCACTGCCTTAACTCAACAAATTGTGGATATTCATATGTTCCACTACACTAGAAATATGTATGATGCAATTTTTATGATCAATACTCATGATAACCTATTTCATGTCACAAGTTATTCACTTGATCATCCTTATTTTCTTTGAGTGTGTTGCATAATCCTATCATGAGATCCAATGATAATCATATGGTCAACAAAATTGTCTTCCATCACTTGGTGAGTATCCAACATAAGATGCATTAATAATAATGTACTTTGCATGATCCCATCATGAGATCCAAACCTAATAATGTTGAAAAGACCTTTTTTGTCTAATTCTTTTCATGAACCCATCGTGATATCAACTGAAGATCATGCGATCACTTGATCTCAAATGACTGCAAGATGCCTCTATCATTTCCATATTGTTTCATCATGTGCTTTGTGTGAACTCATCGTGAGATCCTATGACAATCATGATTTTTATTCATGTTCTTAACATGACCTGTCTATGGTATCCAATGAAAATCATGTGGTTCTTCATGATATTAGTTCAAATGTTCATTCCATATGGGATCAGTTCATACATTCACACTCCGTGAGATTAGTTCAAACATTCTCGCTCTACGATATCACTTCATAATTTCATGCTCCATGCGATAGATTAAAAAATCCATACATCGCGATATTAGTTCACTCATTCATGATCCATGAGATTAGTTCATACATTTATTCTCCTTGAGATTACACTTTTTTCACTTCCATGAGATCATACAGATCACACTTCACTATTCATGCCTCATTTGGAAACCAACCTTTTTCAATAACCTCAAAACATCTTAACAAACACAATAAAACCAAAAATCACAACCAAGAGGTATTTTTTCCATCAATTTACCCATTTTGGAATTTTTAAAAACTCTTATATTCATCAAGAACTAACTTTTTGAAAACCCATGAACATGAAATACTATTTTTTTCAGCAGCCATATATAATGATGAAAGCTTTCTTAACAAAAAATCTAATCCCCCATGAGTCAATATTGACATGAGAAACAAGATTATCATGCAAATTTCATCAAGGAATCACTCCATTATCAAACCATCCTATAAAAACCTTATTGATACCAAAATATAGAACATGCTCAGCCTTTGAGGTCACTTCTCAAATTTCTCGTGTCAAATGCTTGAATAATGAACCCAACAAGAAATATTTTTCATGATTTTTCTTGCTTAAAATAATAGTTTTAGCATTATCATATTCAATGATTCAAATTTCTTTCTTCTCCCTCTATCAGCTTCACCCCTATGTTAATTAAGACATTTTCTCCTCCTTTTTCTATGAACCCAAATATCCCTCCTTTATGGTATGAAATATGGTAAAGAACACATAAAAATATATAGGGGGAAACCATACCTTAGTTAGAGGGGGAGCCATATCCACACTTTTTAAGTATGTGGAGTCGATTCCACTCAAAGATCCCATCAATACTGTTTAAATTCTTATTTGGGTAAGGCCTTCATCTGAATATATTCAACATATAGTCATTTAGGAACAAAATCTAAATTCACAAGTCCATGATCCACCTTATCCTTGATAAAATGATACTTTATTTCAATGATCATTGTCTTTGAGTGATGTAAAGGATTTTTTATAAGATTAATGGCACATTAATTGTCACAATGTATTCCAATCATAGAGTTCACTTCAACTCCCATATCTTCAATCTGCTGATTCATCCACAATAACTACATGAAAAATTATATAGGTGAAATATATTCAGCTTATGCAGTCCTCAATGAAATAAAATATTATTTTTTTCCTATCCAAGAAATAAATAGTAATATTAGATAGAATGAACCACTTGATGTTGACTTTTGATCATATGGTGAACCGACCCAACATGTATCTTTAAATCCCAATAAATATTGTTGAGATTTTTAATTGTATAGTAAAATGAAATCCATATTCCCTTGATACACAAAATTATTCTGTTCACTATTATTAAGTGGGTTTACTTGGGATTTCATTGATACCATGTTGCCTAGAATATTAAAAAAAATATTGGGTCAAGTTGTTGTTAAATATAACAGGCTGGCTATCATGACCCAAACCCATGGGGATTGAACCACAACTACCCCTATCCCCCCTCAATAGTCCAAGGTTTGGAGACAAGTGATGAAAAGAATATCTAATATGGGAGGTCTTTGCCTAATGTACCTATTAGAACACACCTGAACATCTCAATTTATAAGGTCATAGGAATAATAATAAAAAGGTGAAATATCTAGAGAATAATAGTGAATAAAAAAAATCTAGGGTGTAAAATAGTATGATAGTGTAAACTAAAATGTAAAGGGGAAATATACACACCCAACCAGAAAGATGTACCATACTTAAAAAAATGGAAAATTAAAATGCATAGGGATCCCAGCTCTAGATCTCTAACTCTGACCACCATAAGAATTCCAATGCACTTGGTATCCTTATTCTCCATTGTAGTCACTGTTGACCAGTCCATCATATGAATAAGACATGACACATTTGAAAAAATACCATACATGGATAAGTATATACATACCCAATAGGACACCCAAACGTTGAAGGGGGAGAAGTAAGAGACACAATAGGAATAAAAAATAGATTGGTAAACCCAAGGTAAGAGAGTAAAAAAACTTGTAACATGGATACAAATATATATATATATATATATATATATATATATATACATAAACAAACCAAATAAACCCAAATTAGAGAGAAGGGGGATCTCTATGTCATAACCCGAGCCGAGGAAAAGAGTTCCAATAGTTCCAAGATTCTATCATTGTTTCCGAACATCTTGTATGTCTTTCCAAAGAAGAAACAATGTGGAGGCCTTGCGACTCTCCACTGTTTCACACAGTCAAGGGGGAAAATATCCAAGTAGAGGACCTATGCTCTAATATTTGGGGGGGGGGGGGTCCACTCAACTTAAAGGGGACCGACACCCTACCTGATAGATTGGTACAACTAGATGGGTAGAAGAACCAGTCCCTAGTGTGTTAGTGGGGTTCAACTTAGTAGATATAGGACCCACACTCTAATTTCATAATGGTGTAACCACTCATTATATAGAATACATGAACCCCAATTTCCTTGGGGTTACCAATGTATACATAGAGTATCTTCACCCTAATTCCATAGGGGGTACCACTCAATAGATAAAGGACTCCCACCCTAATGGCATGGGGGGGGGGGTACCACTTAATAGATAGAGGAACCATACCCAAATTCCCCGGGGGTACCACTTAGTAGATAGAGGACCCACACCATAATTTTATAGGGGGTACCACTCAGTTGATAGTTACGAGAGGACCCATGCCCAACCTAGATGGTGAGGGCCACTCTGATCTCTATGATGATCCTTCTTGATCACTTCCATTGTTGATCATCAAAAAAATAAGTGTCCCACTTTCAATATATCATATCATATATCATAATCCAATATAGAGGGAATAATAATTCTATATATGAAAAACAACTTAGGATAGGCTACTCATGGTAAAAAATCTAAGTCCAAATGATGGAGATACAAGAGGTTGAAGTTTCCTCAAAAGGAAGGTAGGGGAACACAACATGCAGGGTCCCACACGGTGTGTGGTCCCACTCCACTTCCTATATATTTTCTTATAGTTACATGGACCACTTGTCATGTAGAACTACATAGCGTTTTGGTGGACTACACATCATGCCTCAGCCACCCGAGGTCCTTCCCATGTTGTTGGTCATGTTCGTGTAAAGTTTCTTGTGTCCATGTATTTAAGCACACGACATGTTCCTAGCCATTTGCATGAAAGTGTACTCTCTTAGTTCACACCTGGTCACTAGAACAAGGCTCACATGGCGTGTGGGTTCCCATAGGGTATGTGATACGTTTATCACCTGGAACCCTAGACACTAAATCCAAGGGGTCACAAGGCGTGTGTTATTCTAAATATACAATTTTTAGTCCTAATTTTTCTTGAAAGACATATCCATGCTCTGTAATTTTAGATACAACTCCTCTATAAAAAATCTCACCTACAATCACTGAAAATTGGTGGATTTCACCTCTACTCATTATTTCCAGCCATCCTATGGATAGAAATCGATTCGGTCATCACATGAGGGTTCATTGTACATCCTCTGTGTCTCACATGATTCTAGTGCCACTATGTTCTCTTGTTTAAATCCTAGATTTATGAAATAACCATCTACATCCCATGATTCATCCTAAAACCAATATTTTAATTCCAATACATCCATTGCACGTGAAGCTATCATGAATTCAGGGGGTCTGATCAGGCTCAATCACACCCGACAATGTCGAATCACAACCCTGTGGTCCAAGAATAACTAACACAATGAAATATTTGGAGAAATGAATCAAAGAAATGTTTTTATAATCATTGGAAAATTATTTGTATCCAACGATAATAGAAGAGTATATCTAGGTTGAGAGAAACTAAATAATCAATTAAAATTCATTACACGGGCACATGCAATGTCTAGTAGTTGACATTAATAAAGAAATAATATGACCATGCATAATTAGTTTAACAAATAAGGTAATAATCCAAAAATTTAATAAATTGTATGTGCCTAATACAAAATTTATTTAATATTTTTATACAATTAATTATGGGAACACTGGGTCTCATGATTGCATTTAATCTCAGTTTCTAGATATAAAAATATATCTAGAAATATTTGAAAGACTTATAAGAAAATAAATTTCACTAAATTATTCCCACATTCAAGTTTTGCATCAACGAAAATATAAAACTAATCGAAAATATCAGGATATTGATCCTTCATCTTGCTCTTCTACTCCTAGAATCACCCCTACAAGTTTTTGTACTATCACAACACAAAAACTTGGGGAATGGTCCATCCACATAGGGTCGTCTCCCATTTATCCTCAATCACCACTCTGTGCTCTGAAAAAGTTTACAAATCCTTGATATCCCGCTCTCACCATTCAATAATGTTCATTGGGTCATGCATGAATCTCCTTAACTACTACACATGGAAGAAATTGTGCACCTGCTCTGACCGTGGGGGTAGGGAAAGGTGGTATGAAACCTTGACAACCCTATTTAATTTCTCGAATGGTCTTATGAACCACATGGATACCTTTTCCCCCATATGTATCTCCACAATTCTCTTATTTGGGATATTATTATAAAAACATGGTCTCCCTGCTCAATCTCTAAGGGCATATGATGTCGATTTGGGTAATATTTCTGCCTAATCTAGGCTATCATTATCCACTCACAGATGACCTTGACCTTCTTCATCATCACCTATACCATCTCTAGACCCACATGAGATGCCTTTTCAATCTTTGTTTGGATAAAGGTTGACCTGCATGGTCTCCTATATTGAGCCTCTAAAGGTGTCATTCCAATAGTATAGTTTTAGCTATTGTTGTATGTAAACTCTACCAAGGTAAAGTGATACTTCCAGTTCTGGACAAAGTCTAACATGAAATCCCTTAGTATATCCTCCAACACCTGGACAGTGCACTTGGTTTTCCCATTTTTTTGGAGGTGAAAGTTTATACTCATCCTAATTTGGGTCTTGAATTCCTCATGCAGGCCTCTACACAATTGTTACTTTAACTACACACCAAAATCAAAGAAAATATTCTAGGTAACCCCATTAAGGAAAAAATATCCCATACGTATAACTTATCAAAACTCTCCATCAAAATCTTCTCCCAGGTAGCAAGGAAGTGTTTCAACTTCATGATTCGGTCAACTATCACCCAGATAGTGTCATGACCCTTAATTGTTATAAGACGAACTATCATGAAGTCCATGGATATTCCATCCCATTTGAACTCTAGTATCTCAGGGGGTTATAAAAAAACATTCAAAACCTAGTTCTCAGCCTTCATTTATTGACATGTGAGACGCTGAGAGACAAACTCTGCCATATTCCATCTCATGTTGGCCCACAAAAACATCTACTAAAGGTATCTATAAATCTTCCCCACACCGTGATATACATCTATGAGAGAATTTTGGAACTATCTCATTACCTCCTCCCACATCAAGATTTGGACAACCTTGTATCCCTAGAAAATGATTAAGTGATTCCCTCCTTCAGAAAATCCATCAGGTTAATTTTTTGAGGATATCTGGTCATGCATTACCGCATAGTCGATGTCTACCAAATGATAATATCCCACACAACGGAGGAGAGGAGGAGTCTAAACCATTGATTGATGAAAAGTAGAACCTTCATAATCATACAAGGTATGCTTTAAAGAAGCCAACTGTTCAGAAGTATCCTGCACCAAATGAGCCCAGTACTTCCTACTAAGGTAATATGCTACTACATTGACCTTCTATGGAGTACAGACTATATCAAAGTCATATAACTACTAGAAATCCAACTGGCACCGCTATATCAAGTTCATGTCTCGTTTCGTGAATACATACCTGAGGCTCTGATGGTTTGAGTAAACCACAAAGTGATCTCCCAGAATAAAGTAACTCTATATCCTAAGAGAAAAGACTACTAATTCCAATTCTAGTTCATGATTCATGTAGTTCTACTTGGTGGGTCTCAACTTCTTTCACCCATATTCGATAACTACCTACTTATGCAACCACACACAACCGAGACAAGATCTCTAGGCATGAAAATACACTATGTACTCCCCACCCTCCTCTAGTAGTATCAAAAAAGGAACACCCATAAACCTCATCCTCAACTCCCTAAAGGCTCTCAGGAACTACTCAATTAAAGTAAATAGTGTTCCTTTCTACATTAGGGTGGTTAGAGGGGATATAATCATAGATAATTATTCCAAAAAACTCAATTAGTACCCCACCAATCCAAGAAAATTAAACAATTTTGACATTCTCTTAGGTGGATCCCAAGAAATCGCTGCATCAAACATCGATGGTTCCATAACTAAACCATGCTCAGAAATGAAATTATATAGAAAGTGAACCTCATGAATCTAGAACTAGAACCTAGAGATATTTCAATAAATCTGGTGGTACCAAAAAAATATAGGACCATTATCATGTTCTCTTCATGATTCTCCTCTAACACAGAGTATATGAGTACATCGTCAGTGAAGACAACCACAAACTGGTCCAAGTACAGCTGGAAGATATGGTTCATCAAGTCCATAAACATTCTAGGGGAATTCGTCACACAAAAGGTCATCACCAAGAAATCATAGTGCCTATAGAAAGAACATAATTATATATACATAATACCAACCTTGAAAACTATGAAATGGTGGTAGCCAAACCTGAGATAGGTATTTAAGAACCAAATCACACCTCATAACTAATCAAAAAGGTCATCAATCCTTGAAAAGGGGTAAATTCTATTTTTCTTTTCCTGGTTCATGTGATGAAAATTCCCACAAATACACCAGATCGCATCCTCGTTTTTTACAAACAACACCATAAATACCTTGGGGGACACACTGAGCATGATAAAACCTTTCTCTCAAAGGTCCTAAAATAGCTAATGTAGCTCCTAGATCTCATTAGGGGACATATAATTTGCTACAGAAGATATCATATCAGTATCGTGATTCAAGTTGATAAACAAATGAATATCTCACTTTATAGGTAGTTATGGAACATCCACATGGAATAATTCCATAAATCCTTTATGATTGAAGGATCCATAATTCCCGAAGACCCTACAGCACTGAGGGATACACTCACCAACTGATGGGTTATGGGATGCAACCTCTAGTTTAAAAAACCCACTCACCCTGACATAATATCTCTATCACTTATAAATTAGATTCTTGTCCCATTAGTGATAGGTAATGTAACTCATCTACAGTGAAATCCAGTCTAATCTCGTACCATGGAAAACCAATCCATATCCAAGATGATGTTTCAGGGTTCCATCATGATGAACAAAAGATCCCATATGAACATCTCTCCACTAAGAAATATCTCACACTAATGGAAAATAATAAGATAAATAATAAGCATTCCCCATAGTAATCTCAAGACAAATCTACTAAGCTAGCACTACAACTGGGAGCTTCAACTATCACACTAGAAGTATAGAGATGAAAGAATGACTCTCACATATATCTACTAATATTAAATAAGAGTAGAATTACTATATATCACACCTATAATAATATTTTGTGCCACTTTTTCATAAGCATCCATAGATTGCATCTATCTATGGACTCGAATGCGAGCCCCCTAAGCTTGACGTGTGTAATGTCCCAAACCCAAGATCCACTCAAAGGTTCCCCAAGCCTGGTTGGCCCCATGGCCTCAAGCACATATCCCCAAACTTCAGAGTCTCTTGACTAGTAGCAAGGGCCTATGGTGTGTCTATGGGGAGACTATCCCCTAATTACTAGAGTGTATCACATTAGATAAATAAAATAATAGTCAAATTGTGGAAGTAGTAAGATAAAAAAACCATGAAACAAATGCTGACACTATCGAAATTGAACCAGTAACCCATCATTGAAGAATAAGGAAAAGGAATAAACAACTAAAGAAACTAATAATAATACTCAAATGAATATTATAATGTATGTTATGTTTCTAAAACACTAGAAAATATTTATACAAGTCAGTAGGACATAAATTCTATAAAAATGAATAGAAATGAAGAAAAAAATTATACAATTATGCAAAGATCCAGGTTAGTCATCTGCTACCAAGCTCCATCATAATTCAAGAAAGAAATATCATATGTCCAAGGTGGTATGCTTCTCTTTTTCATCACTTTAATACATGTAATATTACTAAGTATTAATGGAGGTCTAGATATGGTGTGAGATAAATCTCAGTAGGCCACCACCAATGATATATATAACATCCAATCTATATAATATAAACTGAAATAGTGTCCATGAATGAATATATAAAAGTAAAGAAGAACAATAATGTAAATATGCATTACCATCTCCAGCCTCATCTGGTGTACAAACACATAACCATTTCATTTATTAACTGTGTTCTAGTTTATATAGTTTTTCATGTGAGGTATAACCAGTACTTACATTGTCATAATAATAATAAATAACCCAAGTTATAACAAGGAATCCTATAATGATGATAAAAGTGAAGAGGATCCAAGGTAATAACCAAGTCATCATTTACCTCAGGGGTTGATCCAAATCAGTAATAATCTGTAGCCTGGATAAAGCGGTCTTCATGTAATTCAAGGGGAATCCCCCCATGCATTCCATTGGAATATGATTCTAACTGAGTCTAGGGAATCCATCCATGATAAAAAGGGATAAGATATGTCTATTCCCAATGGGTGTATCCATGGTGACTCTTGTCTACAGATATCATGTTGGATCAAAGTAGATTATCCAAGGTATCCTATAATGATAATGGAGGGATCCTACCGTGTCATAACAAGCATCCACTAGTAGGAAAAGATTGGGTTCCAAGGTGGTTATCATCCTTGGAAACTAATATCCTTGAATCAGAATGGCATTCATGAGTGATCAAGGAATTCCATAGGTAATAAGAGTCTATCTCAAGATTGACCACTCCTGTAATAATGAATAGGTGAATTCTAAATAGGCACCTTATAATTGATTCATTAGTAAATTAAGAAATGTATTACTCATTCCATTTAATAAGTCTTTTGGTTCATGACATTTTCTTTCATTGGTGTGACAAGGCATAACTAGGGATATAATAATTTAGTAATTAAGTTACTTAATCATTAATTAGGTTCACTCTGTTGCCTTACATAAGCATAGACAGGTGTGCTATGGACATGCAAACAAGTTATTCATTTACCTTTAAATAGGCGAAGTGATATATATAAATATAATTCTCAATTACATTTAAGATTTGATTTATTATCTTGAATCACTTACCTTATAAGGGTCAAGTGATAAGCATACTTGTGTTATCCGCTACATTTAATTTATTTAATTAATGATTATCTTCATCAGGGTCAATTCAAAGCACACCTGAACGGTGGAATAAATTGAAATAATTTCCACTAAAAAATAATAAAGGACCCCGCCTATATGAGGTGGATAGATTTGAGGTTGAAACCTCTAGTGACATGAATAACATTTATTAAATAGGTTATAGAATGAAAACATGAAAACTATAAGAAAAACAAGTGGATTTAATAGGCCACCCTCAATGAAATCGGCATGCACACACAACCAAAATTTATAAAATGGAGAAACATGAGGGATGAATCATAGAACACCAAACATAATCTCGCACAACTATCCTTATTCAGTATTAGTATTTAGTTTGGAACAGACCAAAAGAAATCTAAATAACGGATCAATGACCTAAAAATAAGGAATATGAGCCAGTATCAAAATAAAATTGTCAAGAGAAAGAAGAATGATGAACACATAAAAATTAATTAATTAATTAATGATGCGCATCCAACATGATAAATAGTGATCGAATCAGAGTTCATACATGAGCTCGGGATCAACACCAATGAAATGGGATTTGGAAGCTCAAAAAAGTAGAGGAGAAGGCATGTTATCTACTAGAATGATCTAAGGAGGAAGAGGGGTGAGTAAAACATTTCATTAAGGTATTTTTCTTATTTTCACCCAAAAAATAGAGATGTGTGGTTTGGACCCATATATGGAAAAGATGTGTGCCAACCATGAATGTCTCAGTGCCTCCAAAGAGGAACCGCAAGGTCCGGAAACACAATCTGAAAAACTATGCCGCAACCATTCCATTTTCCTATGATAAAAAAAATAAAACATTTTTGGAATGACTGTATGAACCCTGTAATATGGTTAGGGAAACCCATTTTCCCTACTTCACCCCACTATTTAAACCCACATAGTTTGGAGAGACTATGCAGGCTGGTTCACACAGTTTCTAATAACCATACGGCCTAGTGATTTTCTCCAACTACTAGGGTTAGAAGCTCCAAACAATCCCTTGACACCCCCTAAAACCCGTCTAACCTCGTAGGGAATCCACATTAGGTACAAAATAAATAATTAGACCAAACTTAAAAGGATCCATACATGAGATAAAACAACCAGGTTCTTACAATGTGGGTCACATGGTGGTCGTGGTGGAAGTATCTCATAACATTGTCCACCACCAAAATATCCTCCTCCTAGAGCTCCACCTACTCCTATGTTAGCTCTTTCTCCTTGGAGGCTTTGCTACCATCACTTGGAAGATACCTGATCATGGTGTTTCCTCTACCATGGCAATCCATCAGCTATTTTATTTCCATCCTCATCACATCGGGTTGAGAAATCATGCACCATGTGAACACACTTGTTAAATGAAAAAAACCTCCCCTCTCTGAGATTGCCATGCCCTCTATGCTTTCCCTATTCCACGTGACCACATACCTGAGTGTGATCATGTGAAGGTATCATTTGCAGAGATCCTGTCGACTAGAATCTGCTAGCTATGATAGATGAATCAACCTTGTAATTACCACTTCCAACTCCATCTGTCTTGCATCCATATAATAGAATGATATTCATCCCCAGTTCCCTCTACAACACCCAAACATAGGTGGATATGCATAACGGTACTAAAATAGAAGAAATATATCTATGGATACCCTGCTCAAAATTATATACTTGAATGTCTAAATCCATGATTATATACAAGGTAGTACCGTGTAAGTTCTATGAACCACAAAGTGTACTCATCCACTATCATCCCTCCTGATTACAACTCCAAATAATCCAAAATCCAAAATGATCTCAAAAAGAAGGGGTATTACTCCTTACAGAACGATAGTTGGAAGTCAGAATACAATAGTGTCAACTCATCATGCATCTTCATAACAAGACTCCACCAATTCCCAGCTTCCCTATTGAAAAGGCTAGCAACCAACATAACCACATGATCCATCGGTACCCAGATAAGCCCAAAAGTAGAGACCACTAAATCTAGCCAATCCTCCTCCACCTATGGATCTGGATCTCAACGAAACCTCAATGGCCTATGGTGTTGGAACATATGGAGTGCGCTGAGTTTGTGCACATACTTAGCCTAGTTGTATGGTATGATATGCTGCTCAATAGGTGGGGTGATGCTACCTATCCACCTAGAGTAAGGACCTTGTGGGATGGACCCTGAACTGAGGCCTCATCACTCATAGAATCATTGTCATGATTTAATACTAGTAACTTGGATGGCTATCGTCATAGAGGCATCTTGAAAATTTGATCAAGACATACCATGGTAAGATAAGCACACATACACACAAATATATATATATATAAATATACATATATATATATATGAAATGGAGATCTTACCTAATAAGGACAATCAAAAGAATCAATATGATGCTTGTACCATTGATCCCTGCAACCAATGTCTTGGTATTCCAAGTCAACAAGTATGTATGTAGTGTCCTAGTGAATGGATATATTAGTTGCCACAGTAACGCAAGATTCCCTAGCCTGAACACTGCACTCAAAACACTTTGATAATGTTTCCCTAAATCCCAACGAAATACTCTTATATGGAATAATCCAAACACTATCTCAAGGATCAAACCAACTTTGATAAAAATCTATCTTGTACCAACCCAATGGGGCTCGAGTCGAAACTACCATAATCCCACCTCCCTAAGCTAATGGATGATGACAAGAATCAAAACGAATATCTAACATGGGATGTATTTTCTTATTTTACCTATACAAGAACACATGACCATCTAAATACATAAGGGTAGAGGAATGATAATAAAAATATACAATATCTAGAGAATAACCATGCATGAAAAAGACCTTAAGGGTGTACAAGAGTATGAAAATGTAAACTGAAAAGTAAAGGGGAAAATACATGACCAACCAGAAAGATGTCCCATCCTAACAAAAATAGAAAAGTAAAATTCTGAGAGAGAGAGCATTATGATGTATAATATTTTACCACAATACACGGTCTAATGAACCATGTACCCTTATGTTCTTCTATAGTCGCCATCGACATATTCGTTGTCTGTATAATACATGACATGTGAAGACAAATCCCATGAATGGGTGAGTATATAAATACCCATTAGGATTCCTCAAAATCATAAGGGGGAGCAATAAGAGACATGAAAGGAATAGAAAATAGACAGATCAACCAAATTCAAGATAGTACAAAATCTAGCAACATGGATATATATATATATATATATATATATATTTCTGTGTGTGTGTGTGTTTTGTGTGTGTGCTCAAACTAAATAAACCTAAAAGATAGAGAAGGGGATCTCAATCTCACATCCCATCCAAGGAAAAGAGTTCTGACATTTCCAATAGTCCATCAACGATACCCATCATCTCACATGTTTGTAGAAAGAAGGAACCATATGGAGGGTTTGTGCCTAGCCACTATGCCACAAAGTTGAGGGGGGAAATATCCCAGAAGAATAATCATTCCCAAATCTGTTAGGGGTACCACTCAGTGTAAGGAAGACCTGATCCCTATCTGATTTGGGTTAATACTCTATGGGTAAAGGACCCACACCCTAAGGAATCAGGGGGTTCCACTCAGTAGATAGAGGACCCACAACCTAATGACATGGGGGGGTAGAATGTAGAAAATTGAGGAGCCTTTCCCCAATTCCATGGGGGGAGGGGTACCACTCCATAGATATAGGACCCACACCCAAATTCAATAGGGGTTTCACTTAGTAAATAGATGACTCACACCCAAATTCCATATGGGGGTTCCACTCAGTAGATAGTAGGGAGAGGACCCATGCCTAGCCTAGATGGTGGTTAACACTCTGATCCCTATGATGATCCTAGTTGATGATAGCATTTGTTTAGCATCACCTAAATAGGCTTCATGACCGGAACATATAACATCATATCTAGATAACCATTGTAGAGGGAATCATCGTGTTCTATGTGGAAAAATAACAAGGATAGGCTACTTGCGTGACAAAATCTGAGTCCAAATGAAGATAAGAATGGTTGAAGTTTCTTTAAAAGGTAAGTAGGGGTGCACTGCATGTAAGGTACCCACACAAAATGTGGTCCCACTCTGCTTCATCACCTTTTCCCTAATATTACACGTCTCCCTGTCCATTTAGAACTACACAACATGTATGTGGACTACATGGTGTGCCTCAACCACCAGGGATCCTTCCCATGCACTAGGCCATGTTCGGTAAAGCTACTTATGTCTCTAAAATTTGGAACATGGAATATGCCTAGCCATGACCACACCAATGTACTCCCAGATTACACTTTGGGACTCCCAACACAAGTTTTACACAGCATGTGGGTGTCCCACATGATGTATGATACTTTTCTCACCTGAAACCCTAGCGTCCACTCCCAAGTGGTCATAGGGTGTTTTTTCTTCTGAAATACATAACCTGTAGTTAGGATTTTTTAAAAAGATAGATCCATGATTTGGACCTCCAGATCCTTCTCCTCCACCATATATCTCACCTCTAGCCACCCGAAATCGGTGGATCTTACATCTATTCATCGTTTCTAGCCATCTGGTGGGAAAAATTGATTCTATTATCCCACGGTGGTTCACCATACATAACACACACCTCACATAATTCTCATACTGCACTGTTCTCCAAATAAGATCTTGAATCTATGAAATAACCACTTGTGTCACATGACTTATCCTTAAATTCATACTTGATCACTAATCCCTTCATCGCATGAGAAAATATCATAAATATGGGGGGTTTGATCGGGCTGAGTTCTTCTAGAAAATATTGAATAATGACCTTGTCATCCAATGATAACTAAAGGGGAGAAATATTAGGATAAAGTCAAAAAATTAATGTTTTATCAATTTTTTGAAAAGAGTTATTATCCAATGAACACCTATAGGGATATCCAAGGTGATAAAAAATGAATAATTAAGTAAAAGGAATTTCACACGCGTAGGAAATGGATATAAGTTGATGAATATCAAGAAACAATATGACTATGTTTAATCAGTTTAATAAATAAGCGAATAATCTATATATTAAAAAGTATTACATGGTTTTGGATTGTTATTCGATGAATAATGTGCTCAAAAATGAAGAAGAGGATTCGTTGCGATCACTGCAACTCAACCTACTTTGATATAGAGTATCATAATCATATAATTTCGATCCTCGAATAAAAGGGTTGAACAACGCCTCTCAATGATCATAGTGTTATGCGGATATCCCTAAAAATCATACCATAATTGAGTATTTAAATGGAAATAGTATTAGTTTATTTAATTAAATAAAAAATTTAGTTATTTATTTAACTAAACACACCTAACCATGATCGCTTTTATCGGGATGTCTCATACCGACCTATTTTAGGTTACACTTAGGTTAAACCTCATATTCCAGATTCAACTGTGCTCTCAAATGTTTGATATGGTATTTGATTTAAGAGTTATCCCATTTTATTTAAGAAACTGTGTGTATTTAATATAAAATAATTTTATCATTTTTATAAAATAAATTTGGGCACACCATCCCTCGTAATCACACGTCATCTCATCACCTATATCCTTAAATATATCTAAAAAATTACAAAGTATTACATTGAAAAAATAGGGTCTCTACAAAAACATTGATCTCTCTATATTTAGTGATGTTGACGACTTTACCTTTATTATCCCTTTACAATTTCATCTGTGTATCGACCAAATTTTTCATTATTTTGAATTTTCCATCCCAAATATTATCAAAAACCTCCTTGGCATATTTTGACTAAGAAATAAATTTCCCATGTCTTCCTTGAGTTACCTATAAACCAAGTAAAAATGTTATCTCACCAATCAATAACAATTAAAAATTGTATTCCATAAATGCTGCAAACTATTTTTATAGAAATTAATTTTATCCACCAAAGATTATTTCATAGACATATACTAGAATAAGCATAACTTTATTACCCTCATTATTGACATAATGATTATAATCAAATCCACATAGTGGAAAACTGATCTTATTTAAATACTGACGAAGTCATGAATATCATGCTCCCGGTGTCTGCTTCAATCCATATAAAGCCTTCTTTAACCGATTTTTTTCTCATCTTCATGAATGAGAAAAACATCTTGGTGTTCAATATACACTTCTTATTATAGAACATTATTTTGAAAGGATGGGTTGACATCCATCTAGAAAACATTGAATTTTCCTTGAACTACTATGGCTAAGAATAATAGAATTGTCACCATCCTTGCAATAGGTGAAAATAATTCATCAATATCAATACCCTTTATTTGAGACTATCCCTTGCATACCATTAAGGTTTTTTCTTATTTTTTCCCAACTTCCTTCATCTTATTATGGAAAACCCATTTGTTCCCAATAAATTTTTTACCTATTGTTCTCGAAACAGTCTCATATGATTGATTATTTCCTATTTGGTCAAGTTCCTTATTCATTTCTTAAACCCAAATCTAATATCCTTAAGCTTATTCTAAAATATTTTTCTATAACCGTGAGAATAAGGATTATTACTATATAGTCTTCATATTTATCTTCTTCACCGGAGCTATCTGATCCCAAATGATATTCTATCTATCAATTTTTTTTCATCTATTTGGTTTCTTTATAGGTTCACTCTACTCATCATCTGAATATGATTCTGAATCTAACTCAAGTACATACACTCCCCTATAGTTTCTCTCCACTTCAGCAATGTCCTATAGAGACAGTTCTTCAATTTACTGAATATTATGCTCATTTTAGACCACAACAACATCATTTCTCATTATTATTTTTCCTAGATTCTAATTAAAGTATTTATATGATTTTAATTTTTCCGAGTATCCAATAAATATATATTGATCTCCAAGATATTCAAACTTTTAGTATTTCTCATTTTTGAGAATAAAATAATTACTTTTGAAGGCTTGAAAGAATTTCAATGTTTTCTTCTTTTTATACCACAACTTATATGAAGTATTTTTTTTATTTGGATATAAAAATCTCCATTGGAAATGAAGAATGATGTTAACACAACTTCTTTCCAATATTTCATTGGAAGGTCTTTCTTGATACACATCATTTTACCCATTTTGTTGATAATAAAATTTATTCTCTTAGCCACTCTAGTCTTTTACGGAGTTCATACTTTTGAAACATAGTTCAATCTCTTATGTTTCTTGAGAAAATCCTCCACTTTAATTTTTTTCAAGTTTGTACCATTATCTGTATCAAACTTCCAGATATTTTGATATAAAATCTTCTTAACTTACATTCGATAACGTGTTATGAAACTAAACTTTTCACACTTAGGGATGATTATCAAATGATCATAATCATTAGAGTGATGATTTTCAATAAAGGAAGATTACTTGAAATATGTATAAGGAAAAAGATCAAAAGACACTTATGTCATAACTGATTTTCTTCTTCACCAGATAAGAAACAAATATCTTCTAATCCACTCACAAGGTATATATTCCATTCCATGAACTTTCCTTGAAAAAAAAACTAATCCATATTTTCCCTTGATGATGAAAAATATTTTTTTAAATTTTATAGCATGTCATGAGTCAAAGAATTGAATAACACTTAGTATGTTGTGACTGCGACCTTCAATAACTAAGACATCTACATGTCTCATATCATTGCCGACTGAACATGGATTTTGCTAACCAAATAATATTTTGACCTTCATTATTTCAAAATATTATGAAACCATCCTTTTTGTAACAAATTCATGTCACTAAAATAATATTTCTTACTATATGTGAGGTGAATCTACTATCAATGATCCATGTTCAATTGTGATCAGATGCATCAAGGAAATTTCAATAATACTGATTTTTCATATATATATTTTTCTGATCCATGAATTTGACTTTATACTTATTGTTAACTAATTTTCTTGGTCCTCAAGTTATGATGGTTCAACTTTATCTTGAATTGATTTAAATTAATTTTTATTTATTAGCTTGTTCGATGATTTCTTGAACTACTACATGGAACTACTTTGGTTTTGCTTCAGTTTATTCCTCTGTATTATCGATAAGCAATATCTATCCATGTTTTTGAATCCCCAATAATAAAAATAGTTAGCATTAGAAGAATTACTGGAATATTGAACTCTTTTTGGAGGCCTTTTTTTCTCTTGATCCCTTTGGTACATCTTGACTATAAAACATAAATTTGGAGAATGTCTTCAATTTCCATTGCAATAACACCAAATACAAGGTGTATTCTTGTGCATCATTTATTCACCACTAATTGTCGCTTGAGTTCTTTGAATATTCTTATTCTAATTCATACCCAAATAAATATTTATCCTTGGATTGCAATCTTGTGGTCTCACAACAACCATTATTTATTTCTAAATGTGGTCAACTCCCATACTAGAAGTTTCACTCTGATGTGACAACTTTTTCTCCAAACATTCCTCTGACCATTTTTATGCACCTCTGAATTGTAATTTCACTTTTTCTATTGCCTATGAATCCTTGTTTACTAAAATATTATTAAGAATCAAGAAATTCTCTAGTTACATCAACTTTTTTCTAAGCTAACAAATTCCTTCTCAAGTTATTCAATTTATTTGACTTGGTATTTTGTTTTTCTTGTAAAACTATTGATAATATTAGTCTATTATTTAGAATTTAGTTTTAACTCAATGAATTTATCTAAGATATCTATATTTTTAGATCTGAAATTTTCAATTTCAGAAAGAATATAATAATTATCTTCTTCCAACTACTTCATATAAAGATTTTTATAAAAAACTACCATATTATATTTCTTTGTTTTGGATCTCCAAATATATATCTGAAATAAAATCTTCTAGTTCAATCCAAGGCAAATATTCCTCCAACTTCTCCTTCATCATCATTAATTTAATCCCTTGTTTGGGACTAAACTATAACTTCCATCATAACATCTTATTTATGATCCTTGCATTCTTCCATCTTTTCTACATTAGATTTATCTGAATGATATTTTTTTTTATGAAATTGTATTTTTTTTAAAGAAATTTTCCTTATTATTCTTCCTTCCATTCACACTAGTTGAAGCCCTCTTTTTGGGAGTTTCATCATCATACTCATTATCATCTTAAATGTTTTTTAAAAAAATCTGTAATATATATAACTTTTCCACAATGAATGTAAAATCCTGAGATTTTATGAGATGTATTATTTTTAATTTCTTTGATGTGTTCTATTATACACTACACCAAGATTACCTTCACTACACGTAGCCCTGACTTGGATTGCATTACACGCAATCAATACCCTACTCGATAGTGTGTGTAGTATGCAATACTGAGTTTCACTAAACGATATATTATTATAATATTATTATGAACTAGCCATTATAAATATTAATACCCACTTTTTGAAATTTCATAAATTCTATCTTTCAAAATGGACTTCATTTTCGGATTCGGAATATCAAAATTAGCCTAGGGTGAAATTTTAGTATTTTTCTGAAAACTTTCAATTTTTGATGAATAGTGAAAACACTGGGTTACTATTTAAAAACTGACTTTTTATTTAAATAATTATTTATTTTAATTAAATTTATTTTAGGTCAAAATTGATACATAATACCGATATAAGATCAATGTAATTCATTGGAGTCATTTTATAATAATTTTAGATATATAAAAATTTTATTGAACTTTTCACCGTCTTTTACCCACCTCCTAGGAGAGTTTGAAAATTTATATAAAACGTAATTTTATCGCTTCTGTGAGTGGAATTTTGAAAATCCGAGAGACACGGTTAATATCAAGGAATAAAATGTGGTTCAATGAGATGAAAATAATTTTTGGTGAATAGTAACTTTTTACTTTTATTTCCCACGGTTAAAAGTAGATAGGGTAATTAAGGCTAAAAATGATATTATTATTACCCTAACACATGTCCTAATTCTATTGGATAAGTGTAATTCGACCAAAAACAACCTTTGGAATAAAATATGACCATTTAGGTCCCCTTGGATTAGATTAGTACATTTATTATTAATTTATTTAAGGAAGGGTTAGAATAGTTAAAATCAATGTTTAATAACTAAATCATTTTTAATATAGGGTTATAAAAAAGATAAATTCGACTATAAATATTAATTAGAAAGCTAAAAATATTTCCCACATAATGGTATTTTATTTTGAATTTTTAGACATTAAATAATTTAATTTATTTATGACACAATGATGATGCAGTAATTATCTTATTAATGAAATATTAACATAATTGATGTTATAAATACCAAAATAAATGTAATTTGAGACTTTTTATGAATTAAACTAATTTTATATTTTAATATGACATGTTAGAATTGATTTAATTAAATTCTTTTGAACTAATAATTCTGGTATGAGTTTCACAAAAATAAATTACCAAATAGTGTCAAAATTGACATAAAATAGTTTTTAAAACAAATATTATATTATTAATTGTTATTTTATTCATAAAAATATAAGGTTTGTCCAAATGACTTATATAAGGTTATATATATTAATAATGATCAGATTGGGGTTCTTTTGTCTTGTTATAGGAAGTTTTTTAACCTTATAGTGTAAGAAAACAAAAAGACACGGTAAACGTAAAATTATTTAACTTAAAGTTAAATCTAAATGATAAGGTTAAAATAGAAACATAAAATTGTATAAATTATATTGGATGAGATTATTTCGACCCATCCCCACCTTATATTTAAAATAAATCAATTTTTATCAATTAAAAACCAAATATGACTTTATAATAAAATAATATGTTTAGTTTTTCCAAAGGTTCCCCTCTCCTCCCTTATAAAAGGGCACATCCTCCCTCTCCTCCTCACACCACATTGAGCATTAATGCTCGAAAAAACCCTGAAAATTTCTCTTCTCCACTTCCCTAGTAATATTCTAGAGGTACTGGTATTCTTCAAAGACCTATTTTAGTGCCCTCAGAGGAGGTTTCAAAGAGGCGTGTCGAAGAAGAGGTAATATCCGTTACCGATTCTTTCAAATTTATTTCTTATTCTACTTATTCTTCTTTAGTTGTTTCACTATGAATTAATAACATCAGTATCAATCATAGAATTATATGTTATTATAAATATGAAACAACCCTTTTTCACCTTCTATCCATCCGACGGAAAATGAAATCATCACGCGTGCGTACATACGGAATACCGTCTCCACGCCGTGGTGTAATCTGTTTTCGACCACCACCTTACTTGGATAGGTATAATGGGGTAAATAAATATATATATATATATATTATTATTGTAATGTGATATCAATTCTGAAATATTATACATAAACTTCAACACAATTCCATGATCATGGGAATTATATCATCGCTTGTGCGTACGTACGGAATACTGTCTCCACGACGCGATGAGATTCATTCTCCATGATAACCATTCATGAATGATTATAAAGTATATATAATGAATAATAATGAAATATATAAAATAATAATGATACTGGATTTATTTATATATATATGTATGTCATCTACTTAATTCCATTCAATTTAATAAGGAAACGAAAACAGCGTTCATGCATACATACGGCCTATCATCTCCATGAACGGTGTATTTCATTCCATTTATCGATATATCATATATAATTATATTCTGAATATATATTATATATAAATCATGTTTTAAATTCTAGAATTATGTAAATCATGATATAAGTAATAATATCAAGAACAACAAGTCCAAACTCGTATGATAAATGAAACAATTTTACCCAAAACGCTACTTTAACATGGAATTGACAAATGAACGGGTAATATAAATACCTAAGTGAACCATATATGATATAATAACAAAGAATATGATTCTTTAATAAGTCAATGACATTATTTAAATCATTATATAGGAGGTTCGGATACATACGAAGTATATCGGACATAAGGTAAGGGATAACTTTTCCAATCTCGTTTTTATCCAATATTGTTTATTCGTTAGTATTTACTAGGGTTATATATTTCATCCATGTACCTATTTTATAAAAATGTTTTCATGTATGTTTAAATTCCTTCTTACCCATTTTTTAATTTTACTACATGGTGTGTAAGGAATCTTTCTTTTTTTCACCATATGAGGTACTTTTTGACTTTTTCGACAAAAGTACGAGAAGAATGTTTTTTTAACTTATACAAAATGAATGGATTTTTACAGTTTTATAACACCTTATTTTCATGAAGTTTACACTACAATATTTCATGGTTATTTTCAATAAAATCCCTTTCTTTTAAAATTGCATGGCATTTTCTGAAAAAAAATGATTTTGAAGAAGAGAGGATATTTTCCTCAGGAATTATTTTCAAGTGTTTTATCAAAACCATTTTCCATCTAAGATGACATTATTTAATATGTGTATGTTTCAAGTATAATTTCCCTATGATTTACATGGCGTCTCTTTTATTATGATGAAATGATATCCATTTTGTTTTGTATGGATTATGTTATGATGGGATGATGTTTATGAAACCCATTTTATACTTTGGGTAATGATGAATGATTTATGTTCATGTTGTGGAAAAAGTAAAAATGATTTCATTTTGAGATGGGTGGGACCTATATCTCCCACCAATGCATTTGGTAAAGATTTATATCTCATGATATAGTCATGGCTGGAATGGAAAGTTAAACCGTTTCAGTAATACATGACTATAACGAGGAGTGAACTCGATTCAAAAAGGGACTTTATCCACTAAGATGGTCTTGGCAGCAATGCCTTTGATACTATGGAAATCATAACATGTGCTTAATGGTTGACACAATTACATGTTTTATTCCCATTCTATTTTATCATGATCAATGTTTCGTTATGATCTATGCCTTATGAACTGCCATGTTTTAGGTCATTGCTCAAGAATTTGATGTTTAAACATTATGTTCATGTTTTGAAGTTCAAATGTTTATGGTTTGTTTTATTTTTTTCAATGATTACACTTACTGAGCATTTGAGATCACCCTTTTTATTTTTTCTTTTCCCTAGGATATAAATAAAGGTTTTAGGTAAGAAAACAAAAGGGGAAGATATTTATGGGAGATGTTGAAGATCTTTCACCACGATTAGAAGATTATGTTCTGAGTTTCCAAAGACACTAAACTATTACGGTCCTTGTGTGTTTGTTTTTGTTATGTATTAAGTATTCCGCAAAAGTAAAGTAATGGCTATGTACATCAAGCTTTGGGTCTCTACAGTTGGTATCAGAGGAAAGGTTTAGTTAACCTTTGGAAACTAGGATGCGATAACTTTAGTGAAATCCCAAAAGATATTTCTAAGGTATGTCTAGGGATGTCCCAAAGGATAAGTATACATATAGGTTATAGTCCTAGAATTACATTAATGATCTTAGAATTTAACCTAAGATGTTAGATATTGATGTTATGCCCCCTCGATTATGATTTTTTTCCTTTCACACTATTCTTTTTGGGTTTTAGAAAATGGCTCCAAACAGGGAGATTCACGATAAATGAGTATATTATAGACAATGGAATGATATTTTTCATGAGAAACCAAATGAAACGGGATTTGGAAGTCCAAACATCATTATTATTCCTAATCAGAAATCTTATAATATGATCAACAATCTCAACTTTGTTAAGTTTCCCGACTCAGCTAATAAGAGAAAGATGGAGTTTCATGATGATCATAGTGGAAAGAAATTTCAATTTCTCTCATGTAAATCATGTGGGAAGAGGCATCATGGATAATGTTTCAAAGGAACTGGAAGATGCTTTTGGTGTGGAAAAAAAGGACACAAATCCAGTATGTGAAAAGGAAAAGGTTCAGTTAACACCATGGAGAAGGATAATGGTATTTCTATGACATCAACAATGATTAGATGTTTTAAATGTGGAATGTATGGGCATTATGCAAACCAATGCCCAAAGGGAAAATCTAATGAAGATAATCAGAAAGGTAATATGGGTTGTATTTAGGTGGATGATGATGAGGATACTACAAATGATATATGAGATGAAAGAAGTGTTGAAGCTTGGTCAATGGTTTAAGAAGGCAGTGGAATGATTTTATGTTTATCAAGAGTTATGTTGTATACGTAATTTAATGGTACTATGGAATAAAGAAACATCTAATGATTGTTTCACTATTGTTTTTTTCTAAAGTATTTGAAAGTATATGTTGAATGGTACTGATAACCATGAAAGGTTATTCATATATTTTTGGAAAGATGATGATATGCGCATAATGAAAGGATAAATAGAAAATGAAATTTTGATAGTATTCATGATATGATGATTTTTATAAGGACTAAGTGATATCATGGTTTGAGTATATAGAATTTTTTAGATTTTGGTATGTGGAACGTGTTAACTTTTAACTACATTCATGTTTTCACTAAGGTTCAATGTGATTTCATTTTTCAAGAGAATACATGATTAAGGCCTTTGAATGTTTGGAATTTGACCAACAAGACATATCATATGATATATGGGGATCAATGATGGTATTAACATGCTTGTTATATGAACTATCTGGTAATCGTTTTCACTATAATATGAGATTGGATAACAGTATTTTGGATAAGACTGAAGATTGGAATGGATTATGTTGGACATAAGTTAGTATTGTTTAAGGCTAGAACTTTTTTGATATTATTGATGGAAAGTTATAATAATGTATTTTTAGAAAAAGGACAAACTTCAGGACGGGTGACAACCCATCACGTTGGACAAGGTTGTGGGAATCAAACCCACAACCGAAGTGTGACGGGCCCTTATCGCCTACCACTGGCCTACAAGAAGTCCCTGGATAGAGAAACTAGTTTTATTATATTAAGAAGTATGATATATTAAGTACAAATATATTTTAGGAACCAAATATGATTAATCTCACTATAGATGGACTTACGTATATTTGATAACTTTTGCTAACCTTTTGTTTGAGATAGATGGAATGACCCATCATTCTATCACCTGATCTACTAACACGTCGCGAATGACAAATTCAACTTCATTTATTTAAGAGATAAAGTGGAAATTGTCGAAAGAACGACCAACTGTGAGATTGTACCAAAATTATGCAAGTATTTACTCTAATTCAAAATTTTCAACTTCAGGGAAATGATATTGAAAACCAAAAATGTTGTCCTAATGCCCTTATATCCGATGAATCAGATGGTACCTTAGATCATAACAAATTTATGGCTTTGTGATTGTTGACTTTTTCATAGCCATGTTCTCTACCACTCTTCATCAGAACTTGATGGTTAGATTTCTCTTCCATATCCATATTTTTACTTATGTTTTCCTATGTGGGAACCCAGTGATTAATTAATTTGGGTAACCATTACATTTCATACTTTAGTTTTTAAAGATAAGTTTTGGTATTTCTTTTTACGATGTGGGTTTCTTTGAAAGAAACTCTCATGTAATAATCCATTTATAACCCCGACGAATTTTGAGGGGAAATTAATTTTAAGGGGGGTAGAATGTAACAACTCGAGATTTTATGAGATATATTATTTTTAATTTCTTTGATGTGTTCTATTATACACTAAACCAGTATTAGGTTGTACTACACGCAACACTGTATTTTCTTGCAGTATACATAACACTATTCTTGGCTTGTGTTACACACATTTTCAAGTTCCTTTTGTGGAAATTATTCTACGCAACATTAAGTATAGATTTTGTTTAATGTATAAATGAAATATGTTTTGATTATTTTTTACGCAACACCAAATAGAGCTTTCACTACACGCAACCCTGACTTGGCTTGCATTACACGCAATCAAGACCTTCCTCGATAGCGTGTGTATTACGCAATACAGAGTTTCACTAAATGAAATATTATTATAATATTATTATGAAATAGCTGTTATGAATACTAATACCCACTTTTTGAAATTTTATAAATTTTATCTTTCAAAATGGTGTTCATTTTTGGATTCAGAATATCAAAATTATCCTAGGGTGAAATTTTGGTATTTTTCTGAAAACTTTCCATTTTTGATGAATAGTGAAAACAATAGGTTACTATTTAAAAACCGACTTTTTATTTAAATAATTATTTATTTTATTTAAATTTATTTTAAGTCAAAATTGACACATAATACCTATATAAGTTCAATGTAATTCATTGGAGTCATTTTATAATAATTTTAGATATATAAAAATTTTATTGAACTTTTCACCATCTTTTACCCACCTCCTAGGAGAGTTTGAAAATTTACATAAAACTTAATTTTACCACTTCAGTGAGTGGAATTTTGAAAATATGAGAGAAATGGTTAATATCAAGGACTAAAATGTGGTCCAATGAGATGAAAATAATTTTTGGTGAATAGTAACTTTTTACTTTTATTTACCACAGTTAAAAGTAAATAGGGTAGTTAAGGGTAAACATGATATTATTATTACCCTAACACATGTACTAATTATATTGAATAAGTTTAATTCGACCAAAAACAACCTTATAAATAAAATATGACCATTTAGGTCCACTTGGATTAGATTAGGACATTTATTATTAATTTATTTAAGGAAGGGTTAAAATAGTTAAAATCAATGTTTAATAATTAAATCATTTTTAATATAGGGTTATACATAAGATAAATTCGACTATAAATATTAATTATAAATATAAAACTATTTCCTACATAATGGTATTTTATTTATAATTTTTAGACATTAAATAATTTAATTTATTTATGACACAATGATGATGCAGTAATTATCTTATTAATGAAATATTAACATAATTGAAGTTATAAATACCCAAATAAATGTAATTTGAGACTTTTTATGAATTAAACTAATTTTATTGGTTATTATGACATGTTAGTATTGATTTAATTAAATTATTTCAAAATAATAATGTTGTTATGATTTTCACAAAAATCAATTACCAAATAGTGTCAAAATTGACATAAAATAGTTTTTAAAAAATATTATATTATTAATTGTAATTTTATTCATAAAAATCTAAGTTTGGTCCAAATGACTTATATAAGGTTATATATATTAATAATGAACAACTTGGGGATCTTTTGGTTTGTTATAGTAAGTTTATTAACTTTATAATGTAATAAAACAAAAAGACACGGTAAAAGTAAAATTATTTAACTTAAAGTTAAATATAAATGATAAGGTTAAAATAGAAACCTAAACTTGTATAAATTATATTTTATGAGAGGATTTCGACCCATCCCCACTTTAGCTTCAAAATAAATCAATTTTGAGCTATTAAAAACCAAATATGACTTTATAATAAAATAATATGTTTAGTTTTTCCAAAGGTGCCCCTCTCCTCCCATATAAAAGGGAACCTCCTCCCTCTCCTCCTCACACCACTTTGAGAATTCAAGATCGGCAAAACCATGAAAATTTCTCTTCTCGACTTCCCTAGTAATATTCTAGAGGTCCTGGTATTCTTCAAAGACCAATTTTAGTGCCCTAAGAGGAGGTTTCAAAGAGACGTGTCGAAAAAGAGGTAATATATGCTACCGACTCTTTCAAATTTATTTCTTCTTCTACTTATTCTTCTTTAGTTGTTTCATTATGAAGTAATAACATAAGTATCAGTAATATTATAAGGCCCCAGCCTTAAACCTTACTTAATCTTGAGTTATTACAAGATTACTCATTGAGGATCTTTTCAGGTTTAGAGTTTTAGAGAATTAGATCATGGAACTTGCATTACATTCCACATTTAAAAAAAGTGGTTACATAAAAGACAGTATTCATTCTTCCCATTAACGGAAACATATTTAAAATAAAACACGGATTCTTTCTTGACACATCCTTGACACTATCATCACATCATGTACCTTTCCCTTGACCTGTGAAAAACATTTCAAAAACTTGGGATGAGCATAAAAAGCTCAGTAAGGGTTATCAAAATATGGAAAGGAAACATGGGTTCATATATACATAATAATGAAATCATACTTTACCCATAAAACATATCCACTTTAACATACCTCATCAAATCATGAATAAATCATAGAAATCATAAGACATAAAAGTAACTTGAGGTATTCATAACATTCTTACATAGGGAGTAACCCTCTTGGTTACGTTTGGAATAACCATCACAGTATATTCCCTAAATCTCTTCGGAGAAACCTTAACGTTTCACTCCTTTGCGTTACCCAATGCATTGGAGAGCTATATCGGGCTCACCCGCCCTTAGTTTATCACGGAACCATCCGTTTTCATTATAATTCCCAAGAACCTCAACATAATCATATCACATAAAACATGCATAAAAGAAACATAACATTCCCACCTTTCAATCACAAGATATCAATACAACACATTGATATAAAAACATTATGAAAACCATTTTCGATACCAAAATAAAAGAAAAGTAAAACATGGTATTTATTTTTCTTTTAAAAAGAAGGTATAGCTTGTAGAGGAAGCTGAAACTCAAATAACGGTCACGGCGGCGGAGAAGTCGTTGTCGCCGCATTCGTACGACAAAAACATTTCCTTTTGTCGTTTAGTAAACGCTTCGTATAAAAAAGATTCCTTTTGAATAAATGTAAAAGTAAAAGGGGTTTATACACCGTATAAAAGAAAGTTGTGTATAAAATAAAATATGCCTCAATGAAAGGAGATTGAGACGAAGTCCCATACAAAGACGGTATCCTTGGTTTAAGGATAAATCAATTACATAATTATGTGTGACAAACGAATACACCAAATATAAGTGGATATTAAGTGTAAAATAATCAAAGTTCATTCACACATATTCAAAGCATGACATATTCAATAACTACATGTTGAACCCAAAGAAATCAAAATTGGGTTAAGAAGTTCCCTTGACAGCCTAACGGCGTCACATCAAAATGAGTTGATGAGAGATAAAAAGTGTATCTCATCACTTGGACATAAAATTTACATCAATAAGGATATATGAGAACATATCCCAACATAACAATATGTAAATTAAAAGACCCAACAAAAGAAGTCTTTTAAAAAAGAGGAAGGTGAAAGGTTCCCTTACCGACTTGGGTATCTTTCAAAACATACACCCCATGAAAGAAGGACAATAAATCATTGATGTAAATACTCATAAACGAAATTATATTACACAAATAGTAGAATAATGGGCAGTACATACACCACTCCAAGGAAATTGTGGCAAATGTAGCATAAATCTCATGGGAATAAAAGTGAGATGAAAAATCACTTACAAGAACTCGGCAGCCTAACGGCGCCACTTAAAACTTCCAAAAATGGATTGATGATATAAAATAGGGTATCTCATCACATTAAAACAAAATTTACAGAAAGAGGAATATGAAATAACATCCCCCATCATAACAAATAGGATCTTAAAAGAAGTGACATAAAGGGGAGTACTTAAAGAGAAAGAGAGAGGTTAGATCTCTTATGAAAATTCAGCAGCCTAACGGCACCACTCAAAACTTCCAAAATGGATTGATGAGAGAGAATAGGGTCTCTCATCACATGAACATAAAAATTATAGTATGTTTAATATAAAATAACATCCCAATAACAAGAAAGATGAGCTTTAGAGGTAATGACATAAAATAGTGTACTTAAAAAGAAAGAGAGGAGTAAGATCCCTTACCTCGGGTCCGACTTGACTCGATCGTTCTTTAACGTCCTGAATAATAAACTTGAGTTAATTTCGATTTGCTTAAGAACCTTTTTCAAGTTCATTATTCCTTTTATATCAATTATTTGCATGTTATAAACATTATGTAATCATTTAAGTTAATAATGTTTGTTTTGTCGATATTTGGTTCTTAAGTCAAAAGTGGACTTCTTACAATTACATGTTGTTCGTGTGGTCAAAGGTTCTTTATATCCAGAATGACATTCCTGATTTGGATATCATATATATCATATATATCCATAATATACATGTATTTATAATATTACATAATCATTTAGAGGTAATAAATGAAATGCACCGTTCATGGAGACGGTAAGCCATACGTACGTATGAACGCTACTTTCATTTATTTGTCATATCAATGGAATTAAAACTAAATGAGAGGTATGTATATTTTAATTATATAATTATATTAATCATTTATATATATCATTCATAATATATATCCATTATATACATGTACTTATAATATTACATTACATTTGGGGATAAGAAATGAAATGCACCGTTCATGGAGACGGTAAGCCGTACGTACGCATGAACGCTACTTTCATTTCTATTTCATATTTTATAGAATGGAATCATAATGATATAAAGGTATATTATAATTCCAGTATAATATCATTTATAATATCATAGTTCCATCCTTTATACGTCCCACATATGGTATTTAACAAATCAAATCACTTTGAGGGGGCGGTAGTCCGCACTTCCTAAAATGAAGATATCGCGTATAACCATAATGGAAGCCATAAAGGTAAGACACAAATGAAAAATACAGAAGCATAAGTAAAACATAAACATATTATATATCATATATAAATATAGTGACATCTTAATGGCCACCTTTGAAGGTGTTAAGAGAATGTTGAACAATCATCATTTTGGGAGGCAGAAATTCGCCATCCACGGAAACAGTATGTTCTTTAACCATTAGATGTATGTGTGTGTATGTTTAGCTCGAATACTTCTTATAACAACATCCTTGTATATTGAGGATAATGTATTTGTTACAAAAGAAAATAATAAAAAGAGTTTAGGGGGTTGGAGAAGCAAAATAAAACAAAAGGACTCAAAAGAAGACATTACCTTAAAATCGGGTAACTCCCCTTGGTTTGAGCTCAAAGGCTTCCTTGGAAAGACTTATGCCCAAATTGAGGCTTCAAGAAGTAAGAGAGGAAAGTGGAGAGACAAAATGGGCAGGGTTTGGCCGAGCCAAAGGCTTTGGGAGTGTGGGTAAGGAGGTAGAGGTGGGGTCCTTTTATAAGAGGAGATGAGGGGCACTTTTGGAAAGTAAAGAAATATTACTTTATTTGAAAATGTGTTTCGGATTTAAAGGGTCTCACATTGATATAATTAGAGTATAAGGTAATAAGGTTTCTAAATCAACCCATACAATTGGTTTTGGACATGTGTAGGTCTTAGATTTTACATTATCTTTCCATTTTATTTAAATCGTTAAATAATGAGGTCATCGCTGCATCATCATGATGTCATAAATAATTTAATTTATTTAATGTCTAAAAATTATAAATAAATTACTATGATGTAGGAAATCTTTTTATCTTTCCAATGAATATTTATAGTCAAATTTATTATTCGTATAACCCCATGTAAAAATTATTTTTGTAAAACATATCATGTTTGTCTCATTTTTACATTAACATTAAATAAAAAAGTATTTATGTCATTTTCCAACAAAAGTGGCTCCATGGGGACCCAAAGTTGACCCATGGCTTGTCTTGGTCGTCCATGACACATCCAATGAGGTTAGGACATGTGTCAAGTTCATTTCATATTATTAAAACATTATTTTTACCATAAACTACACTAATTACCTCTAATCGCGATTAAAAACTTAATAAGTTACTATTCACCAAAAAATTATTTTAATCCCATTGAACCACATTTTACTTCTTAATGAAAACCATGTATGTCGGATTTTTGAAATTCAAAACACAAAGGTGGAAAAATTTCATTTAAATGGAAAATCAGTTTTTATAAGTACCACTTAGTGGTTTCACTATTCATCAAAAATTGAAGTTTTTCAGAAAATTACCAAAAATTCACCCTAAGCTATATTTGATATTCCAAATTCAAAAATGAAGTCTATTTTAAAAAATTCAAAACATATAAGTCAAATTAATTAATTTAATAATTAATTCCCGCTGTCATGACAAATAGCGTGTTTTTATGAAACAGTAAGTATCAAAAGATTGACACTAGTTTAAGTCTGATTTCAAAGTGAAATTAATTCCAACGACCACTATTGGATTTAATGGTAAAAATATATTCTAATTTAACTTTAAAATAAATTCAAAAGATAATCTAATTATATAAATAAATTATATTTAAAAGAGGTTTTGAATTAAAATACAACATTTTACACTATTCGTAAAAAAATGAACTTTATCGGAAAGATACCAAAAATTTACATAAAGTAAATTTTGATGTCCCAATTCTAAAGAAGAGTTTTATTTGGTCCAAAAGGATGTATAAGAGTCAACAAAACTATATTTAATGACGTTTTCCATCAAAAGGCGATAAGTGAACCTTTAGTGAAAACTAAGGCATATACGCCTAAAATTGAATTCTTTCCGTATTTTAAGCCTTTATCTTTTATTGGATAAATGTAAAAACATTTAAAAACATATATAATCATATTTTAGTTATTTCTATCCATTCCCGCCAATACAACGACTACATGTTAACTACCATTTAAAATAATATTATTTTATTATTAGAGTGCAACATAAGATTCCCAAGAAACTCGTTGTTGCTTGTTGGGTACGCCATCGAGCATAGCGTCCCCTTTAAAGTCATATTAATATTTTATTCACAAATATGGATAAATATGAAAATTTCATATTCTTTATTTACCTGGGGTGTTACATCCTTCCCCCCTTTTGGGAATTGCATCCTCGCAATTTTAAAATTGCGCTTGGAAACATCCTTGAAAGTCCCACATCGGAAGAAGAGTCGGTAAAACAATCACTTTAAAATAATGAAAAATAAGTACAAAGGTCACCCGAGTTAACCCATAATAGGATTCCGTGTAGGAAAACATGGACATGGAAGAAAAAGAAAAGGGTCATGTTCTGATGGAGAGTGATAGAAAACATGTTTAGGAGAAAATTAACCATGAGAAAATCACAAACTTGTGATGGGTTAAACGGTATTCGATTCCCCAGTAGGAAAAGTTAATAGACAACATTTTTTATTTAAGTTACTTTTTATTGAGGAATTTATTCACCAGGAAACATAATCACTTATCATGTTGACTTTCAACTTTTATTAGATTCCTTACACAAACTCATATTTTCTCCAAAAGGCGAGTATTTAAGAAGACTTGTTCACATTAAGAGTACTATAATCAACTTCTATAGAATCACCTAACCCAAAAAAAAAGAAAACTATATACTTACCATGTATTTAGACTTTAACCAAAACCAAAACCCAAAAGGTTAGTACAAGATCAGATAATCCAGAAAAGGATAACACTTTATAAAAATAAAATCTATTCTTAATCTCCAAAATTTGTCCAACAAACCCCAAAGTTCAACGAGGACCATCCAATAAACAATTTGTCCATAAAATTCTTCAAAGTAAACCAAACTAAGATTGAAACCCAAATATTTGAAGGATTTAGTCACATAGTCTTCCAAGTTATATCGTAACATTTATCTCCAAACAACATCAGTCGCTCCTAAAGTCTCGCATTGAAAAGTAATTATCCTAATCACATATCCTCCATGATAGGTTAATCATTTTCATAAATAACCCAAAATCAACTTACTCTTAATTCATAAATTCATATAACTAAAAAGAATCATTCAAACTAACCAGGTACTTCACGTAGTCCAGTGGTAGGCGATAAATACCAGTCGCACTTTGGTTGTGGGTTCGATTCCCGCGGCTTTGTCCGACGCGACAGGTTGTCACACGGTCTGCGTGTTGTCCTTTTTCCAAAACTATATAATTCTTAAAACATTCCCCAAAATGAGATAAAATCTTCAAAAATAATCATAACATATTTTAACCTCAAGTTTATCTCATGCCTTTCATTTTCCATCATATCATATAATAACCCATAATTACCTCAAAAGTAAGGATCATATAAACTCTAATGGTTACCTTTATAATTATTACCTGAACTTCCACATCGATTGGTCATCTCATACATGATGCATCACAGAACATACCAAGGTTCAAGTGGTTGATCATGACTCCTTGATAGTTGGTTTAGAACAACCACGAGTTTCCTCATTGAATCCCCCATTTTATCTAGTATCTTAATCATAGAACCACCACAGTTTCCTTCAAACCTGTTGTCTCTTTGGTGCCTGCTAGATCCATCCATTCACTAAAAACTGAAATGTCAGTGTGAGTATATCAACAAAACCATCATGCACTAATGAGGAAGGTAAACACTAAGATACACTTACTCATTCACTTTATCTAAAACTAGGACTCTTTCTGAAATCCTAACCATTATGGTAATGTCACTTATGCTTTAAAGAATAACCTAACCTCTAAAGTTATCTAAACCGACCTTTGATACCAACTATAAGGCCCCAGCCTTAAACCTTACTTAATCTTGAGTTATTACAAGATTACTCATTGAGGATCTTTTCAGGTTTAGAGTTTTAGAGAATTAGATCATGAAACTTGCATTACATTCCACATTTAAACAAAGTGGTTACATAAAAGACAGTATTCATTCTTCCCATTAACGGAAACATATTTAAAATAAAACACGGATTCTTTCTTGACACATCCTTGACACTATCATCACGTCATGTACCTTTCCCTTGACCTGTGAAATACATTTCAAAAACTTGGGATGAGCATAAAAAGTTCAGTAAGGGTTATCAAAATATGGAAAGGAAACATCGGTTCATATATACATAAGAATGAAATCATACTTTACCCATAAAACATAGACACTTTAACATACCTCATCAAATCATGAATAAATCGTAGAAATCATAAGACATAAAACTAACTTGAGGCATTCATAACATTCTTACATAGGGAGTAACCCTGTTGGTTACGTTTGGAATAACCATCACAGTATATTCCATAAATCTCTTCGTAGAAACCTTAACGTTTCACTCCTTCGTGTTACCCAATGCATTGGAGAGCTATATCGGTCTCACCCGCCCTTAGTTTATCACGGAACCACCATTTTTCATAATAATGCCCAAGAACCTCAACATAATCATATCACATAAAACATGCATAAAGGAAACATAACATTCCCACCTTTCAATCACAAGGTATCAATACAAAACATTGATATAAAAACATTATGAAAACCATTTTCGATACCAAAATAAAGGAAAAGTAAAACATGGTATTTATTTTTCTTTTAAAAAGAAGGTATGGCTTGTAGAGGAAGCCGAAACTCAAATAGCGGTCATGACGGCGGAGAAGTCGTTGTCGCCGCATTCGTATGACAAAAACATTCCATTTTGTCGTTTAGTAAACGCTTCATACAAAAAATATTCCTTTTGAATAAACGTAAAATTCAAAGGGGTTTATACACCGTATAAAAGAAAGTTGCATATAAAATAAAACATGCCTCAATGAAAGGAGATTGAGACGAAGTCCCATACAAAGACGGTATCCTTGGTTTAAGGATAAATCAATTACATAATTATGTGTGACAAACTAATACACCAAATATAAGTGGATATTAAGTGTAAAATAATGAAAGGTCATTCACACATATTCAAAGGATGACATATTCAATAAATACATGTTGAACCCAAAGAAATCGAAATTGGGATAAGAAGTTCCCTTGACAGCCTAACGGCGTCACATCAAAATGAGTTGATGAGAGATAAAAAGTGTATCTCATCACTTGGACATAAAATTTACATCAATAAGGATATATGAGAACATATCCCAACATAAAAATATGTAAATTAAAAGACCCAACAAAAGAAGTCTTTTAAAAAAGAGGAGGGTGAAAGGTTCCCTTACCGACTTGGGTATCTTTCAAAAGATACACCCCATGAAAGAATGACAATAAATCATTGATGTAAATACTCATAAACGAAAGTATATTACACAAAGAGTAGAATAATGGGCAGTAAATACACCACTCAAAGGAAATTGTGGAAAATGTAGCATAAATCTCACGGGAATAAATGTGAGATGAAAAATCACTTACGAAAACTTGGCAGCCTAACGGCGCCACTTAAAACTTCCAAAAATGGATTGATGAGATCAAATAGGGTATCTCATCACATTAAAATAAAATTTACAGAAAGAGGAATATTAAATAACATCCCCCATCATAACAAATAGGATCTTAAAATAAGTGACATAAAGGGGAGTACTTAAAGAGAAAGAGAGAGGTTAGATCTCTTACGAAAATTCGGCAGCCTAACGGCACCACTCAAAACTTCCAAAATGGATTTATGAGAGAGAATAGGGTCTCTCATCACATGAACATAAAAATTACAGTAAGTTTAATATAAAATAACATCCCAATAACAAGAAATATGAGCTTTATAGGGAATGACATAAAATAGTGTACTTAAAAAGAAAGAGAGGAGTAAGATCCCTTACCTCGGGTCCGACTTGACTCGATCGTTCTTTAACATCCTGGATAATAAACTTGAGTTAATTTATATTTTCTTAAGAACCTTTTTCTAGTTCATTATTCCTTTTATATCACTTATTTCCATGTTATAAACATTATGTAATCATTTAAGTTAATAATGTTTGTTTTGTCGATATTTGGTTCTTAAGTCGAAAGTGGACTTCTTACAATTACATGTTGTTCATGTGGTCAAAGGTTCTTTATATCCAGAATGAAATTCCTGATTTGGATATCATATATATCATATATATCCAGAATATACATGTATTTATAATATTACATAATCATTTAGAGGTAAGAAATGAAATGCACCGTTCATGGAGACGGTAAGCCGTACGTACGTATGAACACTACTTTCATTTCTTTGTCATATTAATGGAATTAAAACTAAATGAGAGGTATGTATATTTTAATTACAGAATTATATTCATCATTTAGATGTATCATTCATCATATATATCCATTATATACATGTACTTATAATATTACATTACTTTTGGGGATAAGAAATGAAATGCACCGTTCATGGAGACGGTAAGCCGTACGTACGCATGAATGCTACTTTCATTTCTATTTCATATTTTATAGAATGGAATCATAATGATATAAAGGTATATTATAATTCCAGTATAATATCATTATAATATCATAGTTCCATCCTTTATACGTCCCACATATGGTATTTAACGAATCAAATCACTTTGAGGGGGCGGTAGTCCGCACTTCCTAAAATGAAGATATCGCGTATACCCATAATGGAAGCCATAAAGGTAAGACACAAATGAAAAATACAGAAGAATAAGTAAAACATAAACATATTATATATCATATATAAAAATAGTGACATCTTAATGGCCACCTTTGAAGGTGTTAAGAGAATGTTGAACAATCATCGTTTCGGGAGGCAGAAATTCACCATCCACGGAAACAGTATGTTCTTTAACCATTAGATGTATGTGTGTGTAAGTGTATCTCGAATCCTTATTATAACAACATCCTAGTATATTTAGGATACTGGAGTTGTTACAAAATAAAAGAATAAAAAGAGTTTAGGGGGTTGGAGAATCAAAATAAAACAAAAGGACTCAAAAGAAGACATTACCTTAAAATCGGGTAACTCCACTTGGTTTGAGCCCAAAGGCTTCCTTGGAAAAACTTCTGCCCAAAGTGAGGCTTCAAGGAGTAAGAGAGGGAAGTGGAGAGACAAAATGGGCAGGGGTTGGCCGAGACAAAGGCTTTGGGAGTGTGGGTAAGGAGGTAGAGGTGGCGTCCTTTTATAAGAGGAGAGGAGGGGTACTTTTGGAAAGTAAAGAAATATTACTTTATTTGAAAATGATTTTCGGATTTAAAGGGTCCCACATTGTTAAAATTCGAGGATAAGGTGATAAGGTTTCGAAATACACCCATCCAATTGGTTTTGGACATGTGTAGGTCTTATATTTTACATTATCTCTCCATTTTATTTAAATCGTTAAATAATGAGGTCATCGATGCATCATCATGATGTCATAAATAATTTAATTTATTTAATGTCTAAAAATTATAAAAAAAATACTATGATGTAGGAAATATTTTTATATTTCCAATGAATATTTATAGTCAAACTTCTGATTCGTATAACCCCATGTAAAAATTGTTTTAGTAAAACATTTCATGTTTGTCTCATTTTTACATTAACATTAAATAAAAAGGTATTTATGTCATTTTCCAACCAATGTGGCTCCATGGGGTCCCCAAGTTGACCCATGGATTTTATTGGTGTGCCATGACACATCCAATGAGGTTAGGACATGTTTCAAGTTCATTTCATATTATTAAAACATTATTTTTACCTTAAACTACACTAATTACCTCTAATCGTGATTAAAAACTTAATAAGTTACTATTCACCAAAAAATTATTTTAATCGCATTGAACCACATTTTACTTCTTAATGACAACCATGTATGTCGGATTTTTGAAATTCAAAACACAAAGGTGGTAAAATTTCATTTAAACGGAAAATCAGTTTTTATAAGTACCACTTAGTGGTTTCACTATTCATCAAAAATTGAAGTTTTTTAGAAAATTACCAAAAATTCACCCTAAGATATATTTGATATTCCGAATTCAAAAATGAAGTATATTTTACAAAATTCAAAACATATAAGTCGTATTAATTAATTTAATAATTAATTCCCGCTGTCATGACAAATAGCGTGTTTTTATGAAACAATAAGTATCAAAAGATTGACACTAGTTTAAGTCTGATTTCAAAGTGAAATTAATTCCAATGACCACTATTGGATTTAATGGTAAAAATATATTCTAATTTCACTTTAAAATCAATTCAAAATATAATCTAATTATATAAATAAATTATATTTAAAAGAGGTTTTGAATTAAAATACAACATTTTACACTATTCATTAAAAAAAATGAACTTTATCGGAAAGATACCAAAAATTTACACAAAGTAAATTTTGATGTCCTGATTCTAAAGAAGAGTTTTATTTGGTCCAAAAGGATGTATAAGAGTGAACAAAACTATATTTAACGACGGTTTGCCATCAAAAGGTGATAAGTGAACCTTTAGTGAAAACTAAGGGATATACGCCTAAAATTGAATTCTTTCCGTATTTTAAGCCTTTATCGTTTATTGGATAAATGTAAAAACATTTAAAAACATATATAATCATATTTTAGTTATTTCTATACATTCCCACCAATACAACGACTACATGTTAACTGCCATTTAAAATAATATTATTTTATTATTAGAATGCAACGTAAGATTCCCAAGAAACTTGTTGTTACGTGTTGGGTACGCCATCAAGCATAGCATCCCCTTTAAAGTCATATTAATATTTTATTCACAAATATGGATAAATATGAAAATGACATATTATTTATTTACCTGGGGTGTTACAAATATACTGATATGTTATTAGAAATTTGAAACAATCCTATTTCACCTTCTATTTATCCTACGGAAAACAAAATCACCGCACGTGCATATGTACGAAATACCGTCTCCACACCGTGGTGTAATCTGTTTTCAACCACCACCTTACTTGGACGGGTATAATGGTGTAAATAAATAACTATATATGATTATTGCAAAGTGATATTGATTCTGAAATCTTATACATACACTTTAATACAATTCCACGATCATTGGAATGATATCATCGCTCGTGTGTACGTACGGAATACCATCTCCACGATGCGATGAGATTCATTCTACATGTTAACCATTCATGAATGAATATAAAGTATATATAATGAATAATAATGAAATATATGAAATAATAATGATACTGGATTTATGTATATATATATGTATGTCATCTACTTAATTCTATTCAATTCAATAAGGAAATGAAAACAGTGTTCATGCGTACGTACGACCTACTGTCTCCATGAATGGTGTATTTAATTCCATTTATCGATCTATCATATATAATTATATGCTGAATATATATTATATATAAATAATGTTTTATATTCTGGAATTATGTAAATCCTGATATAAGTAATAATATCACAAACAACAAGTCGAAACTCGTACGATAAATGAAACAATTTTACCCAAAACGCTACTTTAACATGGAATTAACAAATGAACGGGTAATATAAATACATAAGTGAACCATATGTGATATAATAACAAGGAATATGATTCTGTAATAATTCAATGAAATTATTTAAATCACTATACAGGAGGTTCAGATATATATGAAGCATATCATAGATAAGGTAAGGGATAACTTTTCCAATCTTGTTTTTATCCGAGATTGTTTATTCGTAAGTATTTACTGGGCTTATATTTTTCATCCATGTCCCTATTTTTTAAAATTTTTCATGTATGTTTAAAGTCCTTCTTACCCATTTTTTGACTTTTACTACATGTTGTGTAAGGAATATTTCTTTTTTCACCATACGAGGTACTTTTTTTACTTTTCCAATAAAAGTACGAGAAGAATGTTTTTTTAACTTATACGGCGTGAATGGATTTTTACGGTTTTATAACGCCTTATTTTCATGATGTTTAATCTACAATATTTCATGGTTATTTTCAATAAAATCATTTTCTTTTAAAATTTTGTGGCATTTTGTGAAAAGAAAATGATTTTGAAGAAGAAAGGATATTTTCCTCAAGAATTCTTTTCAAGTGTTTTATCAAAACCATTTTCCATCTAAGATGACATTATTTAATATGTGTATGTTTCAAGTATAATTTCCCTATGATTTACATGGGGTCACTTTTATTATGATTAAATGATATCCATTTTATTTTTTATGGATTATGTTATGATGGGATGATGTTTGTGAAACCTATTTTATACTTTGGGTAATGATGAACGATTTATGTTCATGTTGTGGCACAAGTAAGAATGATTTCATTATGAGATGGGTGGGACCTATATCTCCCCCCAATTCATTGGGTAATGATTTATATCTCATGAGATAGACATGGATGGAATGGTAAGTTAAATCGGTTCAGTAATACAGGACTCGAACGAGGAGTGAACTCGATTCAGAAAGGGACTTTGTCCACTTAGATGGTCTTAGCAGAAATGCCTTGGCTACTATGTAAATCATAACATGTGCATAATATTTTCCACAATTACATGTTTTATTCCCATACTATTTTATCATGATTAATGTTTCTTTATGATATATTCCTTATAAACTTCCATGTTTTATGTCATTGCTCAAGAATTTGATGTTTAAACATTATGTTCATGTTTTGAAGTTCAAATGTGTATGGTTTGTTTTATTTTTTTCAATGGTTACCCTTACTGAGCATTTGAGCTCACCCTTTTTTTGTTTTCTATTCCCCAGTATATAATGAAAGGTTTTAGGTAAGAAAAAAAAAGGTAAGATCTATATGAAAGATGTTGAAGATCTTTCACCACGATTAGAAGATTATGTTCTGAGTTTCCAAAGACACTAAACTATTACGGTCCTTGTGTGTTTGTTTTTGTTATGTATTAAGTTTTCTGAAAAAGTAAATTAATAGCTATGTACATCATGATTTGGGTCTCTACAGTGAAGGTATGAAAGATGAAGTTTCCATTTAAATTTTCCTTTTCCCCTTTGAATATTCAAAGAAATTAATGACATAACATCATTCACAACATCTTCTTCCTGAAAATATTTTAAGGAGAGCTTATTCATGGCCTTAAATACCACTTATTTAGAATTTCATATTTCATTAGACTCATTATCACAATTTATCATCTCATTAGTTACAAGAGTACTTTGTAAGCTATCTAATGTCACCACCTTTGGATATTATCCTATAGTATATATACTTTATAATTGAACCAAGGTGGAATTATTCTCAATATTCACTTCACGATATTTACATCTTCTAGAATTTACCCATGAACACATATGTATTCCACAATAACATTCACCCTATAAAAAATGATTCTACAGTGTCACTAGGATGAATTATTAGTTCTTTATATTTTTTCCAAATAACTTGTAGTTTAGCTTCTCAAAATTTTGAATCACCTTCATAGATATTTAGAATATTTTGCCACAAAGAATTTGAGGAATTACATGACATAACCTTTATGTATATTGGGTTGGATAAATATCCACCTAAAGAATTGATTCCTTTAGAATCAACATCTAATTATTTATATTCATCTTCTGATAAAACATTACTATTCATACTGGCTAAAATATCACACATTATATCTTTAAACCCATACATATCCAATGATTAATAGAAGTAATGCCACTAATTCTTCCATAGTTGAAAATTATTTCTATTTAAGATCATAATTATTTCATGATGGAAAACTTCGATTGATCCCTTTTAGAGAGAAACTATGACTACCCATTTGTTTGATACCGATTTTTATCCCAAATAGGTTAAATTCCCTCATGGGGGCGGGTGAATAATGGTATGAATATTAAAAAACTGTCTCTTCAGATCTTATTTCATCATTTGAAAAAACTATCTTCCCTCTATTTCACATTGTACAATAAAAATGGAAATTAAAAAATGTACATGACACAATAAATTTACATGGTTCACCATCATGGGGCTAATTCCAAAGAGAATAAAAACAAAATTTTCTAATGTATCAAATCCACTAAATCTCATTGTTGTTACAATGTTCAGATTGGACTCATTATCCCTCTTGGTTTAAAACCATTGAAAATTTAAATTCTCACTTATATATCACTCTCTAAAGTGAAGACACTAATACTCTAGTATGATCTTTTGAAAATAATTTTTGATTTTATTCACACTTGTGTGCATCTTTATAATCTTGATTAATAAATAAGATGAAAACTACCTTTGTGTGACGCTCCTCTATAAGACATCATTGCAAGAACCTCACACATCACCCCTTTCGCAACATCCCAGTGTGTAACACTTAAATGAGATCTTTGTGTGAGACCCCTTGCATGAGATCCTAGAACAAGACCCCTTGGGTGATATCTTAGAATGAGACCCCTCCGTGAGACCATATTTGGATATTTGGAATCACGATACTCTTTTCTATTCTCAGTAATTGCAAGACTTTGTTCTGCTCACGTGGATCATAATACTTTATTCTATTCTATATAATTGAAATAATTTATTCTGTTCATGTACATCACATGAATTTATCACAATACATTTTTAGTCTATGCAGATCATCTCATATCAATAGGTAAACCTATGCATGAAAACACCCGACACATAATTCACTTCGTGAGACTTCTTTGTGAGACCCTTTCATGAGACATTTTTCATGATTATGTGTATCACATGACTTTTTTTAGGTAATAAATTTTTTTTTTGATAAAACCACCTAGTAAAACTGATTAACTTATTAATGATGGGTTATGGGGTATTTACAGTCATAAACCCAATGTCTTAACTCCAAAATTTTTGGACATACTCCTATTCCACCACCTAATCAATCCACACCACTTGCTTCGTATGATCACTTTACATGATAACCTACAACATTTCAAAAGTGATTAATAGGACCATTGTCATTTTATTTTATTTTTTTAGATGATACCATCATGATATCCAATGAAAATGATATTATTAGTGACATTGCCTTCCAGTGCTTCGTGAAATCCCATCTTGAGATCAACTGAAAATCATGTGCTGCACATGATCCCATCATGTGGTCCAAATAAAATCATGTAGAAAATGACTTTTTCTTCCATCTATTTACATGAACCCATTTTTAGATCCACTGACAATATTATGATTTCATGATTTTGGATGACCGCAAGATACCTCCATTATTTCCATATTTTTTCATCATGCACTTTACATGAACTCACCAAGATATATTTTGAAAATAATTACTTGTATTCATGTTATTTGTATGATTTATCTATGATATCCTCTATAATTCATGTTTTTCTTTACAAGATAAGTTTATACATTCCTGCTCCGCGAGATTAGTTTAGACATTTTCACTTTGGGAGATCAGTTCAAACATTCACACTATGTGAGATTGGTTCAAACATTCACACTCTGTGAGATCAATTCAGACATTTTATCCTAGTGAGATCAGTTCAAACATTAACAATCCATAAGATCAGTTCTTACAATTTTTCTCTAAAAGATCATACATATTTCACTTTCATGAGATCATAAATATTATGCTTTCACGAGATCATAAATATCACACTTAAGTCTTCATGCCTCCTTTGACATCCAGCCTCCATCAACAACCTCAAAACTTGTCAAAAAACAAAATCATCCCAAAAGAACCAAAAAAAGTGATTCTTTACAAAAATATTAATTATATATTAATTTATAGTAATCCATAAAATTTAAATATAGAAAATGAAATAGATCATTCGTAGAGACGGTAGACCGTACATCCCCATGAAATTTGTTTCCATTTTTTTAACACTTCGAATGAAAGGAATATAAAAATTAATCAAATATTATAAAATAATTATTCTGTTATATGTTGAATTTATATTAATAAAATCAATCCTTATTACCAAACATGTATAAATTAAAATGAAAAACATTTCACATCACCACGTGGAGGGGGTAGTCTACACATATGCACGAGCAAGGTTATTTGTTTCCTACGGATTATAATATATGAAGTTATATGTTATATAATATTTTAAGAAGTATTTTTTTGTCATAAATATCACATATATTCCTTAAATTAGTCCTTACTACTTTCCATGTAAAGCGTAAGTGAAAAAATGAATCGTATCGATCACGAGGCACAATTCCACCATACACTTGAGAAAAATTATCGTATCCCCCATTGAATGGAAGGTGAGAAGGTATATGTGATATTATAGATACATACGTATATTAATATAATAAATATCATATAAATATAAAAAATATATCATTATATCCATCCTTGGGAGGTGGTGATGGAAAATGAGCTACATGGATTAGTGAGGTGGAAGTCCTCCATATACACGATCAACGATTTCATTTACCACTTAATGGAAGTGGATATGGATATAGGTTATACCATTAAAATAACAAAATATTATTATATATGAGATAATGTTTCTATTATATAATTATGGTTTAATAATATTTGAAAGAGGTGGAAGTACATATAAAACAAAACACAAATTTAAAAATTTTACCCCTCTTTTGGGGAGCCTCTTTAGTTTTATACTTAAAGCCTTATTAGGAGGTCTTCATATTAAAAATCAAGCCTATATGAAGTGGGGATAGATTTAAATAATATATTTGGGAATTTAATTTCTGAACCAATGATTTTTGTATGTGTCCAGAGGTTATGAAAAATGTGTCCTTTTATAAGTGGGGGAGAGGACACACATGAAATTCTTGAAAAGATAAAGTGATACTGACATTTTCATCATGAGAAAATCTTCTAAAATGAATCATTATCGAAAATTAAAGTTGATAAGGTCAAAAATGGATATAAAATTTGTTTTGGATAGGTTAAGGGTTATTTTTAACCCTTATATTCTTAGTTTAATCCCCACGGTAAACCCATTTTTTCTTTAACCACATTAAATATTTTTTACGATTTTGCTATTAGATATGGTCAAAATTTATTTTAGCTTATCAAGTAATATTAATTATTCTTATTCCAAATATTGAATCCATTTTTACAAATTTAATTCATATAACTGGTTGAGATTAAGTTAAAATTAATCCCAAAAATGTGATGAAAACACAGTTTTTAAGAAATTTATTTTTTAAGGAAACGACGATCTTATATTAATTGTATGAATTGAAATAATAATTATATTAATTTCATATTAAAATTTTATATTTATAATATATGAATTTAATTTAAATAATTTTTCATTAGGGGTTATTTTTATTAATTAAAATGGAGAAATAGTATGCACTTTATAACAGTTGTTAGGGAAAATCTGTTTTTAAACTCAGAAATAAACTAATACTAAAATCTAGTATAAAAGTGATGAAAATGTAATTAATTGAACTAAATATAAATAATTAAAAATTATTTTAATTTTAATAAATTTAAAATCATATTATCCTTTTACATTACAAAATTTATTGTAAATAAATGATAGTTTTACAAAAATCGGTATTTTTTACTATTCACCGAAAATTAGTATTTTCTAAAAAATAAAAAATAAATTCCTCATAAGTAAAATTTGATAATATAATTTCAAAAATAAATTTATATTTTAAAAATAATTTTCAAAAAGGGGTAGAAATTAATTTCAAATCATTCATGCATTGTGCAACTAAACATTCTTTTAGAAAAATATAGATTTTTAGACAAGACATTTTTTCTTTCAAATGGTTATTAATTTATTTACAATAAATATATAACCATTGTATTTATTTTATATAGGTGTAATATATATTATTTTTTTAATTTATTTAGTCTTATTCATACCCTCATACTTAATGGATTGGTTATTAATGTCATGTTTAAAATGATAATATTTAATAGAGTATCGCATTTTGTTCAAACCCGATGTTTCATGATTTACAAGCTTTCATGAGATTGAATTTATTTAAAAAGAAATATATAATAAGTTCTCAATGTGTTAAATTCTCTTCAAATATCATTGTTTCATGTCATATATGCTATCAAACAAAATTTTATTTTTTAAAAATAAATTAGGGTATTAATACTATCATCTATAAATGCTACCTTAAACTGATCAAGGTAATCTCAAAACACTTTATTCATTAAATCCATGAATATAATGGTGGATTTATTAAGTCCAAATGGTATCAATATAAATTCTTAGTGTGCATACCTTATATGAAATACTGTCTTGGGAATATCCTACTTCATGACCCCCAATTGATGTTGTTGCAAATGAAAATCATTATTGTTAAAGTTTTTATATCCACTAAGTTGATCGAAAAAGTCATTAATATGGGGTATAGGGTAGATTTTCTTGATAGCGATCTTGTTAAGTTCTTAATAATCAATTAAAAGTCTCTTCAATCCATATTTATTACTAGAAAATGGATCTGGTTCACACTAAGTTGACACACATGGACGAATAAATCCCTTATCAAGATTCACTTGGAGTTACTTCTCTAATTATTTAAACTCAATTAGGGCCTTTATAATTGGAGTCTTAGAAATTTATGTATCACCAAGTATGAATACTATTGAAATATCTACTTCATGATTTGTTCTAATATCCAAAAAATATTCCATTAAGTTTGTAATAAACTCCTGCATAATAGGTATATCATTTAAGTTTAGTTTCTCCCCAATAATTTAAGTTAAATGTACCTTTTTGAACATGAATCAGAACCCATATGATTTATTTAATTTCCATCATAGTTGAATTTTTCATCACACTGATAGGAGATCAATGGTTTATTTGGAATATCAAACATAATATCCCTTACTTTGAAATTAATGTTGGTTTTTTGAAAATAAATAAAATCCATGCCCAAAATAGAATTAAATTCAACTAGAGGAATAATGAAAATATTTACTGAGAACACATTCCCATAAGCTTCAACCAAAGCAGAATTGTAGATTTAGTATGTGATCATCATACTATCACGGGGTTTTTTTCTAACCCAGCATCTAATTTTCTAGGTGTTATTGTGATTCCATTAGAAAGGATTTTAGATAAAAAATTTGGGTATATCCATAATAAAATAATTAATTATAACTTATAGAGTGATTGGTAAGTGTACCTTTCACCATATCATTATCATACCCACATCAAAAATAGCGATCTCATGGGATTTCCCTTTGTATCTAAGATGAATAGGTTATCGACATTGATCAGGGTAATTAGCCTTCATATTTGGGAACTAGTAAGCATAATTCCTATACATATTTCAATTAAAACACTAGTGTATGGGTGGTACATTCTATGTATGTTTATATCTATTCACATCAGTAGCTATCTTCTTCCCACCACATCGATATTTTATTTCCCAATGACCTTCCTTTCCAAACTTCCCTTAAGAAACTTTTCCCCATGTTTCCTTCCACACTTAAAGCATAAAGAAAGGATTATCTTATTATCTCCATAATTTTTAGAACTCCATTTGAATTCCATCTTTCTATTCTTATCAAAACCCTGAGATTGATGAGTAACTCCAATCCCCATCTCTAACTTTAGATCACATCGAACAATTTCTTCAGGGATGTCGAAGCCCCTTATGAATAACACTATATAAAGACCTAGTTTTAAACCACTGAATAATCTATCAACCTCACATTAATGTTTGATAATAATACCATAATAGTATCACACATGTCATATAAAATTTTCCTCATAGGCACAAATGAATTAATTATCCTTTTAATTTAACTCAATGAATTATTTCTCCATTTTAGAATGAAGAACACGAGGAAAGTACTTGGTGAAAATTTTCCATTAAATTAATCCCACTCCACGTTGTAAATTTCATCCAATTCTCCATATTCATGATAAGATTCCACCATTGACATAATTCCCATTCCAAATGATAAACAACTAAAATAACATTCTCATGTTCTGAACGTTGAATAACATAAAATATGTTTTCAATTGTACTAATCTATTTCTTAGTGACCAGTGGATAAGTGGACCCATTAAAATATTGTGAAAATTTCCACCTAAAGGGATTAACAAAACCTTGTTTTTTACAATTCTCATTTTGAACCTAAACATGATTCATATATTGATAAAATTATGTGAGCATAAAAATAATATTTTTTTATTCCATCTCCTCTAACATTCTATTTTCCAAGAGGAAAATCATTTAATTTCCTATAACATTCAAAATAAACTCAATTCCTTCAAGATCTAAACATTGACGAAAACAAAAAATTATTGTGTGAGAAAAAATAATCATGTTGTGAAAACTCATTATCATGAAAAAATTATTTATAGTTTGTTAGAATAATGTCACCTTCTTCTATAAAGCCTTATGTGTAACATAGTTCTTTCTTGATCATTACCAAAACATTAGGATTCCATCCAATACTATGACTGGTCCCTAGGGTTATTACTAAACTTTTCTCATCCTGGTTTTCAAAAGATAACTAAACCTTTATCTAATACCAACTATAGTGACCCATAAATTTCATACATAGATATTACATATTAATACATGAATATTCAATATATAAAATTTTATTCTGCACCAAAATAGTTTATGTACAGTTTTTTTTGAAACATGGACACATAAAAAAAAGGTTCATATAATATTTACATCTTATCCCACTTATTTAATTATAAATATCATCCTTATTATAAATATCATACTTCAAAACATTCTTCATAACCTTGGGAATGTAAATAAAATAAAAGGGTGATATTTGATTATTAGTAAGGGAATACAAGGGATATATATATATGATTGTATTAGCATAACATGAGAATACATGTATAAAAAATTGATATTAATGTTTAAAAACCATTCAATGGATATCAATGATCATAATTTTAAGTCATGGAATATATCTTGGTAGTATATGAGACATAAATCATAATGGAATCAAATATCCTAAACCATAAGATCATAACGTTGACATAAGACATGGAATTGTGGCATACACATAAGAAAAAAAACATTTACTTGTTAGACAAGGGTAATTTACAATACCATTATAGTGAAATTGGTTCACTCCTAAAACCATCATATTAGTCAAGGTTCAATCCCAAGACTATCATAATGGAAAAAGTCACTTACTAAACTGCATTCACTCCCCATTCATGTCCTGTTTATCTCATTATATATCAATCTTACCCAATTCATTAAAGAAAGATATAGGTCTCACAATTCACATAATGAAAATATTACATAGTTGTTTCACAAGATCATAAAACCTTAATCATATTAGAACCCATAAAAAGAAATTGGTTTCATAAATATTGCATCATATCCAAACCCGTAAAAAGAAATGGGATTTATAAACATTTCATCACAGTATAACCTATGGAAATAAAATAAGTTTTAAAAAATCCTATCATCATAATCATTGGATCATAACCCCAATAAAGCTTAGGAAATATCAAAGAATGTTTTCTTAGATGAAAAATGACTTTGAATGATCACTTTGAACATTTAGTGAGAAAAATATACTTTCCACATTTAAATTTCGTTATTATTTAAATATAAAAACCAAAAACATATTAAAAAAACATTTTATTTGAAAAAAACCTTTTAAATTGGTAAAGGGAAATTAAAAAAATTTATGTGTCACAATGGCAGAAAATTATGTTCATGTCATATAAATTGAAAAACATTCTTTCTATACTTTATTTGGAAATGTCAGAGATTACCTAATTCGTAGAGAAGTAAAATATATTTTTAAAACCATTTTTTAAATTAATTTTTTTTATAATTAAATTAAAAAGTCATAATATAATTTAAAAAAATTATTTAAATCAATTTTAGAAAGAGTGGATATATAAGAAAAAGGTTTTTCGACAGAAGAGAAAAATGAAGTTGATTTTCCATAAAAATGTATTTTCGATATCTTAAGTACATAATGAGATTGAAATTAAATGAAAAATGTATTTATAAGAAATAACAAATTGATAATAAAATGCATGAGTTTCATTACAAAGAGGTCATAATATTTCATCATTAGAAACTTAATCGTAAACAATCGTGATAAATAATGATATTGTAACATAAAAAACTTACCGGAGGTTTTATTTTATTAAAAATAACTCTAACCTACTATATAATATATTTGAATTTAATATAATTATATATTAGAGTCATATTCATACATATAATATCATATATGATACCTTTATAACATTTTAACACCCCCTTTTATCGATAATTTTTTACTAAAATTATTTTTTTGGGAGTTAACTGTTTCATTAATCACTAGTATATTAGTTCAGTAGTTCTGGTACCTATAAATTTATCTTGGTTCCATAATATTAATAAATATAATATATATTAATCATATACATATTTATATTCATCCATAAATTTTAGAGATGAAAAAATTAATTACATTGTTCATAGAGATAGTAGGTCGTACCTACGCATGAATGTGGTTTTCAATTTTCAATAGATGGAATAAATAAATGGTAAATATTAATTAAAAATTTAATGATAATTATTTTATCAGATATATAATATATATTCATCAAATCATTCCTCATTAATATATAATTAAAATATAAATTAAAAATGAATCACAACACCTCATGGAGGTGGTAGTCCACACGTACAACTGAGTGACATTATTGTTTCCCAAAGGATTAGATATCAAGAATGAATAAATGATATTATCCTAATATAATTAAAATTATTGTTGGATCTTAATGTATATTAATATTGAGAAATACAATGGGTGGGGGTGAATTGTAGGTTTAAAAATATTGATTTTTAACCTTAAAATAAATATAGTTTAACTAGGTTAAAAATCGTATTAAAAAAGCCTCTTAAGTATTTAAATGGTAATCGGACTTCTCCCTTATTTGCTATAATAAAAATACCTTAATCAAGAATATTTCGATATGTAAGTCCACATTTTGTAATGATTAATTGATTATATCTTAATATCGTATATAATTGTATTTAGTAAGTAGTGGAAACATAATCAATGTTTAACCGTATTCATAGTAGAAAAAAAACTAATCAGAGTAAACATAAAAAAGAATCATAATCACAATGGTTAAGATATATCAGAGTAATTGAAAAGTTACAATTCTATCTTAAGGTGTAAAGAATCATAATTAAAGTATAAAAAATATATCATAATCAGAGATATTATCATAAATAATTCAAAAATTAAAATATGAATATAAAAGTATCACTTTATAAGACATGTAGTGGAAATAAAATACATGTAATAAAATAAGTAATAAAAATGAATACACTTATTTTGTCCCAAAGAGTGGGGTATCCAATAAACTTAGATAATGGTCCCTTGTTTTATAATTAAAAGAAGTTTTGTCTTTCCCTTACCATGGAAACCCCTTGATATGATGATCAGTCTGTCTCACTAACCTCATAAGCACTCGATATATTGATTGGTCTATCTTGTTATCCCCATGAACCCTCAATCCAATGGATTAGATTCTATATTTATATCCCTAAATTCCCTCGATCATGAAGATCAGGTCTCAGTCATCCTAGCCTCCAAATCCCTTGGTCGTATTCAAACAATCAGATGCAAATATCAAAAAACAAATACCCAAAAGAATTACAACAACTAGGAATAATATGTTCAAGGTTAAAATCATCATATCTCTCGTGAGAGAGAAAACTTTTAAAATGAAATCAATCGTCACTTCACTTTAAATGGCCTAGTTTTTATTGGAAATATTACAATGATTATCTTGATCCTAAAATGGTGATCTTTTCTCCGAGTTTTTCAAAAGGACTTTGACACATGAAAGTTCAATGGTCATATTATAATAGACTGTACTATGTAATTTTGTTTTACATCATTACAATGTAAAAGGTATTCCATTACAATAGATTATAGTTTTCTTTATTACGATTTAATATTAAGTCAATCGGATGGATTTATTTATTTATATCATTATGATGATAATTGTTTATATGGATATGATGGTTTGACAGTTCTAATATCAATATTTTTTAAACAATTTCAGTAAAAAGGATGAGACAGAATGTTTTATAATATAAGTGATGAATCTGATTATTTTCGGTTCCATACTTGTTATGATAATCATATTAGATAAAGTTAGTTTAATACTTTGAACACTTTAGAACTATTTCAAAGTATGGTAAGAGTATATTACTTTTATAAAAACATTCTAAAAATAATTTGGATAGAAAAAGTTATAAATAAAGTTATTTAAGATAAAGTTTTTGATTTACAGAACTAAAGGAATGAAAAAATCATAAAGAAAAATTTGACTTAATAATCTCCCCGGTTTTGGAAATAAAAAATCACAATACTTATAATAAATAAATTTGAAAGTCTTAGGTCCATTATCATTTAGGTACATCATAATCATAATTGAGATACTAATACTTATATCCCCTTGAGTTTATAACCCATATGAATGATATGATGAATATGAATAACTCCCCCTCAGTATAAGAAATACCCCTAAGGATCATATTGTATTCTTTAAATATATTCTTACCCCCCTTACTTAAACATATCCCCTTACTAAATTAATCTCCCCATTTTATTGAAATTCTTCCCATTTTTTATTTTTAAAAAGGAATGGGAAAACGTCTTATAATACCTAAAAAGGGTTATATAAAAAATATATGAAATATAAAGAATTAACTATCTAGTCATTAACAAAAATCATGAAAGAATATTAAACCAAAAGGAGTTGGGAAATAATTCTGAAAATCATATTTGAATGAGAGTAATATCTAAGTCATTTCACCAGAGAAAAAAAATTTCAAAAAGAAATTACTACAAGAGTTCGAAGTGAAAATTTTTATCTTTTATTGCCATTAAATTTTTTACTCTTGCCTTTATTTTCTTGAAATCATTCTCATATTCTTATATATTTTTAATTAACACTTTTTGAGACTAGCTTTTCTTTTCTCTGTCCTGTAACCATTCAACTTGAGTCTAAATATTTTCTTCTTGTTTCAGAATTATTTCATCTTGGATTTGAGGTTTTTGGGAAAACTCAGTATGATTTTTGAGGTTCCTTTTCTGATACATGAAATACCTATTATTTTTACTAATCTCATTTACAGTCTTAGTACAATTTTCGATTTAATCTCTAAAATACTAAACAAACTTTACCCTTTCTATCACATCCTTTATTAATTAGTGGTAATTTTTTTCCAACTATTTTAGGTCATTCCTTATAACTTAAAATTTATTATCAAGATTATCAAGATCAATATTGACTTTTTGATCCCACTTAGTTATTTGAATATAAGATTTTATACAAATATGATAAAAATATTTATTGGATTTGAACTCATTTGTTAGCTTAATCACTTTCACTTTCAGCATGTTTGTCGAATCTGATTTTTGATTGAGACAATTCAAAATCATCTGACACTGAGACTCTAGATTTGGAATGTAGTAAATTGTTCCTTCAAACCGTTTTAAATTCTGAATAATAAAATCAACTCTTTTTTAAGAGTTTTTTCTGGTAGAATATGATATATTTTCTTCTTGATCCTCAGGAATAATGATGCGGATAGTTTTGATTTATTCTTGAACTATTTTCCATTTTATTTTCTTTGATATTGATTTCTCATTTTTATTGTTCGACCCTCTTTACATCATAAATGTAAATACAATCAACATTAATATATTTATTACCTTCTGGTTTTTAATCCTGATTTTTTTCATCCTTCTTAGATGAAGATTATGCATTTAAAATGGTTGATGACTTTGGTTTATTTGGAATTACAAATTTTTATTTTTTATTTCCCAATGAAGATAATTATTTTGAAAAAGCTTGTGAGGTCCTTGAATAAAGATTACCGGAAGGGAGGTCTTCTTTATCCATGATTTTTTTTCTTCTTCTTCTACTTATTCTTATTATTATTATTTTTCATACATTTATATTGCTTTATATATATTATCTTCTTCAATAACTTCACTTTTATTTTCTAGAATATCAATGTCTTTAGTACCATCCTCTATTTCTTTTTAAAACTCACCATAGAGTTGATTTATTGATCTAAAATAACCTATAATAATGGGAACCAAATCTTTATCCACAAAAACAGATTTTACTTTGACTTTTCAAAAATTATCATTGATATTAACAACTATCTTTTCTTGAAAAGACAAACCAATATAATGATGTAACGTGAAATTTATAGAAGCATGTTCCACATTTTTTAATAAAGTTTTTCAAATATATGCTTATGATAAATTTTCTATTTAATTTTTTCCTTCTATTATCTTTCTTGGGTTTTGGAACCATGAATTTTTGAAGACAGAGCTTCATTAGGGGTGCGTCCGAATTGAGGATATACATCTTTCCTTTCTACTTGTTTTCTTTTCCATTATCTGATTACTTAATCCAATAATTTTTTTGTTTCATTTCTTTTATTGGAAGAGAATAATACATTATTTTTTATAAATCTTATCATATTTATTTAAATTTAATATTGTTCGTCTTCTAATATAATATTTTCAGTATTCATTACAAATATATTTGATTCAGTATCAAAAAAATAATTCATGAATTTCATTGTATCATCACTAATAAACATCATCTTTTCTCTAACATATTTTGATTTTTTTTCTATGTTAAAATGATTCATACTTTATAAAATAAAGTTTCGTATAAAAGTTGAAAACATTATAATATGGTACTTGATTATATGGGATTCTATATTCTTGATTTTAAAAATAATAAAATAAGGTAAATTGATCTTCTTCATGTTAACTAAGTAATCCAACATAAAGATATCAGATAACTTAAGAGTATATCAATCCCCTTTCCTTAGAATTAAAAATCCTTGAATTAAAATGTATATATCCTTATAATCTGGAATAATATGGTAAAATTTATTGGTTCGGCATTGGAGGAATTTTTAAACAACATTTTTTTGGTACTTTCTTTGTTAAATGAGCCCTTGGAATTAGGTAGTTTATGTGATGGATAAAAGGATTCACATTCTTCTAGAGTACCTAAAAAGCTTGCAACTTCCCTATATTTCATATTATACCTTTTATAATAGATTTGGAAAAAAATTCATTTTCAATTTTCATCAAATATGTTTATATATGCATTAAAATCTATAATAAGATCTAAGTAAAAAAAATCAGAATATGTATTTTTTTCTTTAACACATAATAACTTCCAACCTTGAAAATCAATAATCTTTCCCAATGAAGAAATGTACTTATGATAAATATATTTTTTGAATAAAATTTCCCTAAAAACATACCATTTGTTGTAATCCTTAGCAGGTTTCATCTTATTGGGGATTGAAACTAAAGATTCAATCATGAAGAACTTTTCAAACAAGGAAAATTAAACGAGATAGTACCTCGATATAGAAATATTGAAATAACTGATGTGGGACATGGGGGGGGGTCCCCTTTATATATGTGATTACAAGTGATTTTTGATCTTCCAAAAAGATCACATGGCTGAGATTTGATCCAACTGATCTAATGATTGAGAATTTACCGGAAGAAGGTTTTTAAAAAAAATAAACTCTTGAGGTTTTATAAAACATTTTTATTATATTGGGTGAATATGTTTAAAAAAATTATAAAATAAACAAACATGGATAGACCTAATCATAATGGAATAGTTTTAAAATATAAAATAATGAAGAATACCTTTTAGATTAAAATAATTATTATTATTGTTTTTTTCTTTTGGTTTTATAAAATAACATATTACGATAGTTTAAAAAAATTTAATATGAAAAAATTGAAAAGAAAACCCAAATACAGAAAATATTCAAATATGATTTGAGAAAATTAAATTGAAAAAAAGTTATATAATTCTTGTGTCAAAAAAAATTATTTGAGTATGGAATGGTTTTAAGAAATTTTTTTTGAAAAATTTTAATAGTAATTATGAATTCAGAAAACCCATTACGATAAAAAATTTAAAAAAACAAAAAAATTGAAAAACAAACAATTTTGTAAATAGAATCAATCATTTGTACTCCTCAAATGAAAAAAGTAACTTAATATAAATATATGGTTTAAACAAGAACAAATATAAATGATTAATTTATAGTGATCATTTTAATATTTTTTAAAGTATTTAAATATATCGGAAGGTAATGGTTTTTTAAAAATGTCTGCAAGTTGTTCTTGCATTCCAATGAATTGTAAAATGATATATTATTTTTTGATGTGATCCCAAATAATTTCATGCCTAATATTTATGTTCTTATCATGAGTGTGATGTGTAGGGATTTTACTTAAGGATATGGAACTAGTGTTATCACATAGTATTTGAGTTTTTGTAAAACTTATTCCATTATCTTCTAGTGTGTGTTGAATCACAAAACTTGAGAATAGAAACATACAACTACTACATATTTAGATTCGGAAGTGGAATGTTCTACTGTGTTTTGTTTCTTAAAATACCAAGAAACTAATGAATCTCCTAAGAAATAAGTAGTTCTGAATGTACTTTTTCTATCCATTTTACAACCACCAAAGTGAGATTATGAAAAGAATTTTAATTCAAAATAATTTTTAAAAGAATATAAATGTCCTCAATTGATAGTACCCTTTAGATAAAAAAATTAATTTGAAAGATTTTAGTTGGTATTATTTTTGATTTTATTGATATATTTCACAAAAACATACCGAAATCATTAAGTCTGGTAGAATAGATATTAAGTATAGTAAACTTACTATCATACCTCTAAAAATTATGTGATCAAATGGTTGTCCAGCTTCACTAAGATAATGTGAATTTTAGGTACCACTGGTTGTACTAATACATTTAATATTATCATATCCAAAAAATTTATGAAGATATTTGATATACTTATATTGAGATATATAAGTACCTTTTAGTTTTTATGAAATTTTAAAACCAAGAAAAAATGTTAACTCAACCACAATTCTCATTTCAAACATAGATTTCATAAGATCCTAAAAGGAATCTATTAATGATTTTTGAGTTGATCTGAATATAAATATATCGATAGATATTTGAAAAATAATAATGTTTTTATTAAATTTATTTATGAAAATAGTAAGATCTCTTATTCCCTTAACATAATTTTTTTTGTAACAAGAATCATGTTAGTGTATCATACCAGACTCAAGGGGCTTGTTTAGGTCTATAAAAAGCTTTGGTATGTTTAGAAACATAATCAAAATGTTTTTTTATCTTCAAAACCAGGGTTTCTTCAACAAAAACATCCTCTTATACATATCTATTAAGAAAATCACAATTCAAATCCATTTCAAAAAGTTTGAAATTGAAGAATGCTACAAAGGCTAATAGAGTACGAATAGTTTCATTTCTTACTACCCGTGCATATGTTTCACCTTAATCTATTAATTCTTGTTGATTATTTAATTTAGTAACAATTCTTGGTTTATTTCTAATGATTATTCTATTTTAATCACATTCTTTTTTGAAAACTCATTTTAATCAAATTACTAATGTTTCTTTCGTTCGTTCAACTAGGGTCTAAAATTTGTTTATTTAGAATTAATTTAGTTCATGTTTCATAGATTTAATCCAATCCTCATCACCTAAAGCCTCATCTATATTTTTAGGTTCAAATTGGGAAATAAAATAAAGATGTTCAATTTCATTCCTTAAATAACTTCTAATACATAATGGTTGATTTAAATTACTAATGATAAAATCACTAAGATGATTTTTAAGAAACAAATGACTTATATTTTGTAAAACCTATTCATTAATATAATTTAGAAAGTCTTCTTGAGTAAATAATTCAGAAATAATTTCTTATGTATTGTATTTATATAAATAACTTTCTAACAACGATTGAAAACCAGTGTTTGAAAACACATATAAGGATATTGGATGGGTCGGTTTAAAAAATTAAGGATCAATTTAATCAAATTTAACATGTATTGTTTCCTCAATAGTATAAGAAATTTTTCTTAAAACCTTATATCCCTTAAAAATAGTGGAATAACCAAAAAAATATACCTTCATCAGATTTGGGTATAATTTTTTTTCAATTTATCTTTCATATTAAATATGAATAATTTGAATCCAAATAATTTGAAGTAAGAAACATTAGGTTTTTGTCCTATCCACAATTCATAAGAAGTTTTATTTGGAAGCGGTCAAATTAAAACTCGATTTATAGTATAGCAGGTAGTAATTACTACTTCAACCGAAACATTTTTAGAAATTGAGTATTCACTCAATAACGTTTTTTTTATTTATTGAAGAATACAATTTCTTCTTTCAATAACACCATTTTTCTAAGGGTTTATAGGTTATTAAAAGTTATGTGTAATGGATTTATTACTAAAAAAAGTTTCAAAATTATAATTTTCAAATTTTCCACCATGATCACTATGAATATTTATCAAGGGTAGGTTTTTATCATTATTAAACTTTTCTACAAAAATTTTAAAAATAAAAAACGTTTTTATATTTATTTTCTATAAAATAGACCCATATATATCTAGTGTAATCATCAACTAAAAAAATACACAGTACTTTCCCCCAATACTACCAATTTGTGTAGGACAAAATAAATCCATGATCACTTACTATGAAGCATCGGTATTTGATACTTCACTAATATATTCAGATCTTGACTTATGTGGCTTACCATATTGAAAAGGGTTGAAAATTTTTGAAGAATGAAATCTATGTTCTGGTAAATCCTCAACAAGTCTTTCGTTTGTCAGCTTACATATATTTATAGGGTTACAGTTTCCTAACATTCAATGTCATAAACAATATTTATATTCCATTTCAATATTTCAAGGTAAGTCTTAGCTCTTATGGTCTTCTAAGTATAGTGTGTATACATTCTCATGTTGATGGGTATAAAGAATTAATTCATCCTTAGAATTGGGTACTACACATTTATCATTTCTAAAATTAATAAGGTAATAATCATCACATAAATCACTTATGATAATATGGATGTTAATAATACCTCTAAAAAACAAAATATTTCAAATTAAAGATTTTTTGTGAAGGAAAATGTTACCTATATTGATAATCTCTCCTTGAGCATTACCTTTGAAAGTAACTTTTCAACCTTTCATCTTGATAATATTTTCAAAGAAATATTTTTGTCCAATCATATGTCTAGAACACCCACGACCCATGTACCAAGTATTCTTGTTGTTGGTACAACATTTTGTTTTCTAAACACATAACAATTAGGCTTATGGATCCCAAACCATCATGGGTCCGAAAATCATAGAAAACAAAATTTTAGGAATCCAAATTTGTTTTAAAAAATGGGATTTGTGAAAACCTTGAGAATAAACTTTATTCTCAGAACATTTTTTATCCCAGTGACCACTACTTTAGAATTTATTTAAAAATGGTACACTTTTTGGAACAAAGTAATTTTCACTAAAAATAGGTTTTCATTTCTATTAGTATACCCTATTATAATACTAGTACCAATATATTTGATTATAAATTTAATCAAATCCTTCCTTAATAGAAGTAGAGTTTGAAAAAAGTTTTCTTAAATATTAAATTATATATTTTTTTGATAACTAAATTTGTATCCTCTTGAGAAATATTTTTGGAATTCAGTTTCTAAAAAATATTTTTCAAACTATCCTTTTCAGAAATTACTTTTTCTAAATATTTAGAAATTATATCTTTTTTAAACTGGGATTTATCAATATATTTTGATAAAACTAATAATTCATTTGTTAAGATATTATTTCTTAAATTATCTTTTGCAAGTTCTTCATTATCCCTATCAAGTTTATTACAAACATTATAATTTTTATTTACAAAAAGTTTTGAAAATTGAGAAACTTTTTCATAAGAAGTAATGTATTATCATCACAAGCTAAAGAGCATTATTCATTCAAATATATAAAATTCTACCTATCAAGATTATTTTTATTTAAGACATATTATTTAAAGAATAATTTATGTGTAACTTTTCCATAAAATATTGACATGAAATATGTACTCCAAAAAGAAGGCCAATATTCCCCTTATTTTGGACTTTCATTATCGGAAGAATATTTTGAAATTTTACCTCCATTGGCACTCCAAGTTTTTTTAGATTTAATTACATTCTTGCTTTTTGATATATAAAACTTTGTTTGATTCCTATTAGAATGTTTATCCTTACTACCTTTTATTTTCAACTTTGTATAGTCATGTTAAATATGTCAAGCTCTTTTTCAGTTATAACAAGTAACTTAAGAATCTTTATTTCCATTATTTTCCTTATTACATTTCTTATAACTATATGGAAAATCTTATTTACAATAAATATTATCCATTCTTTGAACAAGTTTAGTGAATTAATTATCGTAATGTTCAGAATCACTTGAATCATATTGAAAAATAAATTTCTTTTTCTTTTTTTTAACATAACAAATTTATCAAGAGTCTGGGATTTTTTTAAATTTTTGGTAGTAGTAAAAGAAACTCACCATTATTTTTCATTACTTTGTCTAAATCAATTTTAAACCCAAAATCATATTGCAAAAGGTTTCCAAATAAATAATCAAGAGCATGATTTTTTATTTTTATTAACTCTTCAACAGTTGTTCTCTTAGATTCCCACTCAATTGGGTTGATATTGTAGAGACCCGAAGCTTAACGTACATGGAAATTACCTTACTTTTGCGGAATAATTAGTACATAACAAAAACACACACACAAGGACCGTAATAGTTTAGTGTCTTTGGAAACTCGGAATATAATCTTCTAATCGTGGTGAAAGATATTTGACATCTCCCATAAAGATCTTCCTTTTTATTACCTAAAACCTTTCTTTATATCCTGGGGAAAATAAAACATAAAAGTTTGAGCTCAAATGCTCAGTAAGGGTAAACAAAAGAAATATCAATCACATCATATTAATAAGAACATAACATTTTGGAAATCATAACCTAAAAAAGAGATCATAATATCATAACATGGGATAAATCATAGTAGTGAAATGTAATCCCAATAATCATAACTTAAAACATGAAACTTTGTGACATGCACACATAATCATATAGAATCATTTCTAATTAGTCAAGACTCATTTCCAAGACTATCTTAGTGGACAAAGTCCATTTCTGAACCGAGTTCATTCCTTGTTTCAGTCCTGTTTCAGTGAACCGGTTTAACCTGCCGTTCTAGCCATGTCTATCTCATGAGATATAAAATCTTTACCCAATGCATTGGAGGGAGATATAGGTCCCACCCATCTCATAATGATACCATTCTTATGTGTGCCACAAAATCATAAATCATACATCATTGCATAACCCATGTAATAAAAATGGGATTCTTAAACAAATGACATCATAAACCAATTCATATAAGATAAAGGAATTAATAAAGATAATTCCATCACAACATAATCAAATCAATGTAATAATAGGGATAGAAATATAATCCTATATTATCTTAGATGGAAAATAATTTTGATAAAACACTTGAACTCCATTCTTGAGGAAAATATCCTTTCAACTTCAAAAACATTTTCCTTTCTTAACATGTCATACAATTTTAAACTAAAATAAGTTGATTAAAAATAAACTTGAAAACTTTTAAAAGAATCTTCTTGGAAATAATGTTTTAAAAATCCATTCATGTCGTATAAGTTAAAAAAAACATTCTTCTCGTACTTTTGTCGGAAAAGTCAAAAAGTACCTCGTACAAAAAACGACAAAAGATTCCTTTCATATCGTTTACTACAAACTAAACGAAGGGTAAAATTGGATATAAACAATTATAGAAATATATAAATATTACATATTGAGGAAACATGGATGTGGATGATAAATATTCCCCAGTAAATTCTGAAGTATAAACAATCTCGGATAAAAATGAGATTGTGAGATTTTCCCTTACCTTAGGTCTGATTTGCTTCGTAAGTCTCTGAACCTCCTTTATAATTATTTAAATAGTGTCATCGACTTATTCCAGAATCATACTCATTGTTATGATATCATATATGGTTCACTTATGACTTTATATTACCCGTTCTTTTGTAAATTCCATGTTAAAGAGCGTTTTGGGTAAAATCGTTTCATTTGTCGTCCGTGCTTTGACTTGTAATTATTCATATGATTTATTAGATCATGATTACTTAATTCCAGAATATAAAACATGATTTATATATAATATATATTCAGAATATACATATATATAATAAATCAGTAAATGGAATGAAGTACACCGTTCAATGAGACGGTAGGCCGTACGTACGCATGAACGCTGTTTTCGTTTCCTTATTGAGTTGAATGGAATTAAGTAGATTACATACATATATATACACATAGATCCAGTATCATTATTATGTAATATATTTAATGATTACTTATTATATATACTTTATAATCAATCATGAATGGTTAACGTGGAGAATGAATCTCATCGCATCGTGGAGACGGTAGTCCGTACGTACACACGAGCTATGATATCATTCTCATGATCGTGGAATTGTATTGGAGTGTATGTATACTATTTCAGAATCAATATCACTTTACAATAATCATATATAGTTATTATCTACACCATTATACCCATCCAAGTAAGGTGGTGGTGGAAAATAGATTACACCACGGTGTGGAGACGGTATTCGGTACGTACGCACGCGCGGTGATTTCGTTTTCCGTAGGATGGATAGATAGTGAAATAGGGTTGTTTCATACTTATAATAACATATCAGTATATGAGTGATACTGATTTTATTACTTCATAATGAAACAACCTAATAAGAAGAAGTGGAAGAAGAAATAAAGTTGAAAGAATCGGTAACAGACATTACCTCTTCTTTGAAGCGCCTCTTTGAGTCCTTCTCTTAGGGAACTAAAATTGGTATTTGAAGAAGACCAGGACCTCTAGGATGTTTCTAGGGAAGTTGAGAAGAGAATTTGGCAGGGTTTGGCCGAGCTTTAAGGATCAAAGTGGTGTGAGGAAGAGAGGAAGGAGGTGCCCTTTTATAAGGGAGGAGAAGGGCACCTTTGGAAAACTAAAAATATTATTTTATTATAAAGTCATATTCGGTTTTAAATAGCTCCAAATTAATTTATTTCGAAGCTAAGGTGGGGATGGGTAGAAATCCTCTCATACAATAGAATTTAGAAAAGTTTAGGTTCCTATTTTAACCTTATCATTTATATTTAACTTTAAGTTAGATAATTTTACTTTTACCGTGTCTTTTTGTGTTCTTACACTATAATGTTAATAAACTTACTATAACAAGCCAAACAAACCCCAAGTTGTTTATTATTAATATATATAACCTTATCTAAGTCATTTGGAAGAGCCTTAGATTTTTGGGAATAAAATAACAATTAATAATATAATACTTTTTTTGAAAAGTATTTTATGTCAATTTTGACACTATTTTGCAATTGATTTTTGTGAAAATCATAACAGAATGATTAGTTCGAAAACAGTTACTTAAATCAATACTAACATGTCATATTAACCTAGAAAATTAGTGTAATTCATAAAAAGTCTCAAATTACATTTATTTGTGTATTTATAACATCAATTATGTCAATATTTCATTAATAAGATAATTACTGCATCATCGTTGTGTAATAAATAAATTAACTTATTTAATTTCTAAAAATTACAAATAAAATACCATTATGTAGGAAATATTTTTAGATTTCTAATGAATATTTATAGTCGAATTTATCTTATGTATAACCCTATATTAAATATTATCTACTTATTAAACTTTGATTTTAACTATTTTATCCCTTCTTTAAATAAATTAATAATAAATGTCGTAATCTAATCCAAGTGGGCCTAAATGGTCATATTTTATTCCTAAGGTTATTTTTGGTCTAATTACACTTATCCAATAGAATTAGGACATGTGTTAGGGTAATAATAATATCATTTTTACCCTTAATTACCCTATTTACTTTTAACCGTGGTAAAAATAAGTAAAAACTTACTATTCACCAAAAATTATTTTCATCTCATTGAACCACATTTTAGTCCTTGATATTAACCATGTCACTCGGATTTTCGAAATTCCACTCACAGAAGCAGTAAAATTAAGTTTTATGAAAAATTCAATTTTTTTAACTACCACTTAGTGGTTTCACTATTCATCAAAAAATGAAAGTTTCCTGAAAAATACCAAAAATTAGGCCTAAGATATATTTGATATTATGAATTCAAAAATGATGTCTATTTTATCAAATTTAAAACATATCAGTTACATTAACTAATTTAAAAATTAATTCCCGTCGTCAAAACAAATAGCGTGTTTTTAAGAGATAATAACTACCAAAAGATTGAAACTTGTTTATAACTGGTTTAAATGTGAAATTACATACAATGACAAACATTGTATTAAATTGTAAAAATATATTCTAAATATACTTTAAAACCACTCAAATTAATAATTTATCACTATTAATTATTTCGATTAAAAAAGTTGTTTTTAATTAAAATTTAGTAATTTTCACTATTCATCAGAATATGAAAGTTATCCGAAAAGTACCAAAATTTCACCCTAAGATAATTTTGATATTCCGAATCCAAAAATGAAGTCCGTTTTTAAAGATAAAATTTATAAAATTTCAAAAAGTGGGTATTACTATTCATAACGGCTAGTTCATAATAATATTATAATAATATCTCATTTAGTGAAACTCGGTATTGCGTACTACACACACTATCGCGGAAGGTCGCAATTACGTGTAATGCAAGCCAAGTCAGGGATGTGTGTAGTGCAAGCTCCATTTGTTGTAGCGTACAACACAAGACATCAATAAAATTAAAAATAATATTTTTCATAAAATCTCAGGGTGTTACATTCTACCCCCCTTAAAATGAATTTCGCCCTCGAAATTCGTCGAGGTTATAAATGGTTTACTACTCGAAAGATTCTTTAATAGAAACCCACATCGTAAAAAGGAATACCAAAACTTGGATTTAAAAACTAAATTATGAAATTTATCGTTTACCCAAATTAACTCATCATTGGGTTTCCACGTAGGAGAACATAGGTGAAAATATGGATATGGAAGAAAAATCTAACCATCAAGTTCTGATGGAGAGTGGTAGAGAACATGGCTATGAAAAATCCATCAATCAAAAAGCCATATATTTGTAATGATCTAAGGTACCATCTGATTCATCGGATATAAGAGCACTAGGACAACATTTTTGGTTTTCAGGATCATTTCTTTAGTGTTGAAGAATTTTCGAATCAAAAGAAATACTTACTTGATTTTTGTACAATCTCACCGTTTTTCGTGCCTTGAAAAATTTCCATTTCATCTCTTAATGAAATGAAGTTGAATTTTTCATTCATGATGTGTTAGCAGATCATGTGATAGAATGATGGGTCATTCCATCTGTCTCAAACAAAAGGTTAGAAAAGTTATCAACAAATACATAAGTCCATCTATAGTGAGATTAATCATATATGGTTCCTGAAATGGACTTATACTTCTTATATCATACTGCTTAATATAATAAAACTAGTTTCTACAAAACAAGGACTTACTGTAGGCCAGTGGTAGGCGATAAAGGCCAGTCACACTTCAGTTGTGGGTTCGATTCCCATAGCCTTGTCCGACACGATGGGCTGTCGCCCATCCTGCAGGTTGTCCTTTTTTCTAAAACTACATTACTATAACATCCCATAAATAATATCGAAAAAACTTATATCCTTAAACAATACTAACTTATGTCCAACATAATCCATTCCAATATTTAGGCTTATCTAAAATACTTCGGTCCAAGCTCATAGTATAAAGAAAATGATTACTTGAAATGTCATCAACCAAGCATGTGAATACCATCATTTATCCCCCATATATCTTGTTGGTCAAATTCAAATCATGTGAATACCTTAATCATGTATTCTCTTGAAAAATGAATACCCATTAAACCTTAGTGAAAACATGAATGTTGTTAAAAGTTAACTCTTTCCACATACCAAAATCCAAAAATTCTATATACTCAAACCATGATATAACCTTCTCCTTATATCAGTCATGAGCTCATGAATACTATCAAACATTTAATTTTCTCCTTATCCCTTCATTATGCGCATATCATCTACATTCCAAAAATATCTGAATAACCTTTCATGGATACTGGTAACATTAATCATACACTTTCAAAACTCAAGGAAAGACAATAGTGTAACAATCCTTAGATGTCTCTTTATTCCATAGTACCATGAGATTTCTTATACAACATTACACTTGATAAACATGTAATCATTGCATTACCTTCTTAAAGCATTGACCGAGCTTCAACAATTCTTTCATCTCACATATCATTTGTAGTATCTTCATCATCAACAACATAAATACTACCCATACGACTGTACTGATTCTCTTCATGAGACTTTCCCTCAGGGCATTGGTTTGTAAAATGCCTGTATATTCCACATTTAAAACATTTAACCATTGTTGTTGTCATAGCAATACCATTATCCTCATCCCTGGTGTTAACTTAACCTTTTCCTTTGCACTTACTGGCTTTGTGTCCTTCTTTAAAGCATCTTCTAGTTCCTTTGAAACAATCTCCCTGATGCCTCTTCCCACATTATTTACATGAGGGAAATTGAACTTTCTTTCCTCTATGATCATCATGAAACTCTACCTTTCTCTTATTATCTGAGTCGGGAAACTTACCAAAGTTGAGATTATTGATCATATTATGAGATTGCAGATTAGGCATAATAACAATGTTTGGACTTCTAAATCCCGTTTCATTTGGTTTCTCATGAAGAATATCATTCCATTGTCCGTCATATCCTACATTATCATGAATCTTCCTGTTTACAGCCATTTTCTAAAACCCAAAAAGAATAGTGTGAGATGAAAAAATCATACTAGGGAAAACAACATAGTAAAGGGGGAGCACCCTCAATATCTAACATCTTAGGTTAAATTCTATGATCATTACCATAGTTCTAGGACTATATCCTATACGTATACTTATCCTTAGGTACATCCCTAGACATAACTTAGAAATATCTCTAGGGATATCACTAACATTTTTGCATCCTAGTTTCCAAAGGTTGACTAAACCTTTCCTCTGATACCAACTGTAGAGTCCCGAAGCTTAACGTACATGGACATTAAATTACTTTTGCAGAATACATAGTACATAACAAAAAAACACACACAAGTACCGTAATAGTTTAGTGTCTTTGGAAACTCGGAATATAATCTTCTAATCGTGGTGAAAGATCTTCAACATATCCTATAACGATCTTCCTTTTTTTTACCTAAAACCTTTCTTTATATCCTGGGGAAAAGAAAACAAAAAAGGGTGAGCTCAAATGCTCAGTAAGGGTAAACAAAAGAAATATCAATCACATCATATTCATAAGAACATAACATTTTAGAAATCTTAACCTGCAAAAGAGATCATAATATCATAACATGGGATAAATCATAGTAGTGAAATGTAATCCCAATAATCATAACTTAAAACATGAAACTTTGTGGCATACACACATAATCATAGAGAATCATTTCTTATTAGTCAAGACTCATTGCCAAGACTATCTTAGTGGACAAAGTCCATTTCTGAACCGAGTTCATTCCTCGTTTCAGTCCTGTTTCACTAAACTGGTTTAACCTGCCGTTCCAGCCATGTCTATCTCATGATATATAAAATCTTTACCCAATGTATTGGAGGGAGATATAGGTCCCACCCATCTCATAATGATATCATTCTTATGTGTGCCACAAAATCATAAATCATACATCATTGCATAACCCATGTAATAAAAATGGGATTCTTAAACAACATGACATCATAAAACAATTCATATAAGATAAAGGAATTCATAAAAATAATTCCATCACAACATAATCAAATCAATGTAATAATAGGGATAGAAACAGAACCCTATATTATCTTAGATGGAAAATAATTTTGATAAAACACTTGAACTCCATTCCTGAGGAAGATATCCTTTCAACTTCAAAAACATTTTCCTTTCTTAACATGTCATACAATTTTAAAATAAAAGAAGTTGATTAAAAATAAACTTGAAAACTTGTAAAGGAAGCTTCTTGGAAATAATTTTTTAAAAATCCATTCATGACGTATAAGTTAAAAAAAACATTCTTCTTGTACTTTTGTCGGAAAAGTCAAAAAGTACCTCGTACAAAAAACGACAAAAGATTCCTTTCATATCTGTTACTAAAAACTCACTGAAGGGTAAAATTGGATATAAAAAATTGTAGAAGGATATAAATATTACATATTGAGGAAACATGGATGTGGATGATAAATATTCCCCAGTAAATTCTGAAGTATAAACAATCTCGGATAAAAATGAGATTGTGAGATTTTCCCTTACCTTATGTCTGATTTGCTTCGTAAGTGTCCGAACCTCCTATATAATGATTTAAATAATGTCATCGAATTATTCTAGAATAATACTCATTGTTATGATATCATATATGGTTCACTTATGAATTTATATTACCCGTTCTTTTGTAAATTCCATGTTAAAGAGCGTTTTGGGTAAAATCGTTTCATTTGTCGTCCGTGCTTTGACTTGTAATTATTCATACGATTACTTAGATCATGATTACTTAATTCCAGAATATAAAACATTATTTATATATAATATATATTCAGAATATAAATATATATAATAAATTAGTAAATGGAAAGAAATACACCGTTCATGGAGACGGTAGGCCATACGTACGCATGAACGTTGTTTTCGTTTCCTTATTGAGATGAATGAAATTAAGTAGATGACATACATATATATACACATAATTCCAGTATCATTATTATGTAATATATTTCATGATTACTTATTATAAATACTTTATAATCATTCATGAATGGTTAACGTGGAGAATGAATCTCATCGCATCGTGGAGACGGTAGTCCGTACGTACGCACGAGCGATGATATCGTTCTCATGATTGTGGAATTGTATTGGAGTGTATGTATACTATTTCAGAATAAATATAACTTTACAATAATCATATATAGTTATTATGTACACCATTATACCCATCCAAGTAAGGTGGTGGTGGAAAATAGATTACACCACGGCGTGGAGACGGTATTCTGTACGTACGCACGCGTGGTGATTTCGTTTTCCGTAGGATGGATAGATGGTGAAATAGGGTTGTTTCATACTTATAATAATGTATCAGTATATGAGTGATACTGATGTTATTACTTCATAATTAAACAACCTAAGAAGAAGAAATGGAAGAAGAAATAAAGTTGAAAGAATCGATAACGGACATTACCTCTTCTTTGAAGCGCCTCTTTGAGTCCTCCACTTAGGGCACTAAAATTGGTCTTTGTAGAAGACCAGGACCTCTAGGATGTTGCTAGGGAAGTGGAAAAGAGAATTTGGTAGGGGTTGGCAGAGCATTAAGGCTCAAAGTGGTGTGAGGAAGAGATAATAACTATCAAAAAGATTGACACTTGTTTATAACTGGTTTAAATGTGAAATTAAATCCAACGACCAACATTGTATTAAATTGTAAAAATATATTCTAAATATAATTTAAAACCACTCAAATTAATAATTTATCACTATTAATTATTTCGATTAAAAAAGTTGTTTTTAATTAAAATTTAGTAATTTTCACTATTCATCAGAATAAGAAAGTTATCCAAAAAGTACCAAAATTTCACCCTAAGCTAATTTCGATATTCTGAATCCAAAAATAAAGTCCGTTTTGAAAGTTAAAATTTATAAAATTTCAAAAACTGGGTATTACTATTCATAACGGCTAGTTCATAATAATATTATAATAATATCTCATTTAGTGAAACTCGGTATTGCGTACTACACACGCTATCGCGGAAGATCGCAATTGCGTGTAATGCAAGCCAAGTCAGGGATGTGTGTAGTGCAAGCTCCTTTTGGTGTAGCGTACAACACAAGACATCAATAAAATTAAAAGGAATATTTTTCATAAAATCTCGGGGTGTTACAGATATCAATTATATTTTCAATAAGAATTTCTTCTTCTAATTATTTATCCCCCATATATTTTAGAATATTTAATATTTTCATAAAACTTCATTATAACATTTCAATAGGTTGACCAAAAGGATGTTCAAATCCATAATCTTCATATATAAGAATTTCTCTTCTGGTTTCAATAACCATTGAAGTTCCAAAATAAGCAATCTCTAACTTCTTCCAAATACTATTATTAGATTCACAAAATAAATCTGACTATAAATACTTCTTGTCATAGAATATAATAAATTGTTTCTAATTCAATAATACAATTGATACTCTTTATTTTCATGAATTGTAAAATTAGTAATCTTCTTGTTATGGATCTTGTAATATCTAGCTAACATGTAACACCCCATTCTTCCACGGTATGTTTCCCTTTGAATAATGTAATAGCTTCCATTGTACGCAACTTTGAGATTCTAACACCGCGACCAATCAAACTAGCCATTATGAATATTAATACCCACTTTTTTAAGTTTTATAAATTTTATCTCTCAAAATGGATTTAATTTTTGGATTCTGAATATCGAAATTAGCTTAGGGTAAATTTTTGGTATTTTTCTGAAAACATTAAATTTTTGTTGAATAGTGAAAATACAAAATTTTAATTAAAAACAACTTTTTAATCGAAATAATTTATAGTGTTAAATTATAAATTTGAATGGTTTTTAAGTATCATTAGATTATATTTTTATCATTTAATATAATTTAATTTATTTAATTTAATCTCACGATTAAACTGGACATAAACAAGTGTCAATCTTTTGATAGTTATTATTTCAGAAAAACACGCTTTTTTTTTACAGCGGGAATTAATTTTAAATTAATTTTTGCCACTTCTTTGTTTTTAATTTGGAAAAATGGATTCAATATTTGGAATCAGGAGTTCCAAATTGTAAAAATAGGTAAATGTTTTTAGACCTTAGGAATATTTACTTTAGTAAACATTTTATTTACCATGGTTAAAGGGGTAAATCCAGTAAATAAGGTTAAAAAATAATATTATAATAGTACTAAATTACCCTAAAATGTGTACTAACACTATTGGATGATACATGTCCGACCATGAGAATCCTTGGGTTGATTTGGGGACCCCATGCAGCCACTTGGGAGTGATAATGTCATTTTATATTAAATTATCTAAAGTAAAGACAGAAATAACAAAAGCAAATATCTTTTAGTAAAAAAAATTTTTTATGAGGTTATTTAATTGACATATTCAACTATAAATATTAATTAGAAATATAAAAAGACTTTGTACCTAAGGATAGTTTATTTATGATTTTTAGACATAAAATAAATATATTTATATATGACACAATAATGACGTAATATTTTCCTTATTAATGAAACAATCAAATAAATGATATTATAAGTACTAAAATTAAAATAATTTGAAAGTTTTTATGCCATAAACAAATTTTATAGGTTACTATGACATGTTAAGGTTTATTAAATGTATTTATTACGAAGTAATAATGTTTTTATGACCTTAAAAAAATCAATTATTAAATAATGTCAAAATTTACATAAATGAGTTTTTAAACCAAATACAATATTATTGGTTGATATAATAACCCTAAAAATCTAAGGTTCAGAAAAAAGACATATATAATGATATTTTTATCATTAATTAACCACTTTGGGTTCTTTTGGAAGTTAATATTAGGTTTATTAACCATATAACATAAAAATACAACAAGACATGGTAAATGTCAAACAATTTAACTAAGAGTTAAATCTAGACGATAAGGTTAATATAGTGACCCCAAACCTATCCAAGACCTATTTTTTGAGTGGTTTTATACCCATAACCACCTTATAATTTAAATAATTAATTTTTTATCCATTATAAACCGAAAATAATTTTATTATAAAATAATATTTCAATCTTTTCCTATGGTGCCCCTCACCCCTCTTATAAAAGGGAACTTCCCCTTCTCTCAAATTCACACCTTCAAAGCCATTTGGATCATCCAAACCCTGCCCAAATATCCTTCCAAATATCCTAACGTCATCCTAGAGGCCTTAATTTAGTCATAAATCCAACCTAAGAGCACTTTTGATCAAATAAAATGGAAGAACCCGAAGAAGAGGTAAATATTTTATCACCTCTTTCAAGTTCTTTTCTTCTTCCACTTCCTCTTTCTTTATTGTTTCCATTATAAAATAATAAATACCATATCATCTATATAATTTGATGTTATTATAAAAATGTTACAACCATATTCATTATTCTATCCATCCAATAAATGACAAAGTCACCATACATGCGTACGTATGGATTACCGTTTCCACGTCGTGGTGTAGTTTGTTATTCGAATACTTCATCATTTGTATGGGTATAATAATGATTATAAATAATTTAAATAATAAATATAAAATGATAATTATTATTTTTATATGATATACCATTCAATTATATATTATTTTAATATCAGAAGAATGATATTTTCCCTCATGCATACGTACAGATTACCGTCTCCACGAACACAATGAGATTCATTCCCCATCATATACATTCAAGAATAATTTTCATTTAATGATTAAAAATAATGTTTAAAGACTTAATATTATTCTGAATATGAATAAGATACATCCTATCCATAACAAACATTACTTACGTAACAAAAAATATAAAGGAAAACGAATCAGTTAACACCCGAAACAATGATACTACTGAAATATCATTAACAAATAAATATTAGAAGATCATATATGATATCATATTTATCTATATAGTTATTATATAATTTAATAACAATGATTTAAATATTATATAGGAGGTTAACGTACCATTAACCAATGAAAAGTACAAGGTAAGGGTTAATTTCACAATCTATTTATTATCTGAGGTTATTTTTACATAAGTATCTTATGGGACCACTTTATCATCCACATCTGTGTTTTCTTAAAAAATGTATTTCAAAACATTTTTACTATTTACTAGACAATGGGTTAAATTCATTTATACCCTTATTTTACATTATATGGTCTGAAAGGAATCTTTCTGTCATTTTCCAAACAAGGTGCTTTATAACTTTTTCGACAAAATTCTGGTAAGAATGCTTTTTTAACTTAAATGGAGGGTGCGGCTATTTTCTGCCGTTATAACATTGTCGAAGCTTACCTTAGAAATTTATAATAATATTTTCAAAATAAATGTTTTATTTTATAATTATATGGCTTTTAAATGATTTCAAAATAGAAATATATATTTCTCTAAAAATGTTTTGATTTCATCTATGTAAACATCCTTTGATGAATTTTAAGCTTCTTTGAAGATGATTTATTATGATAAAAAAATCCATATTTTATTGATGGTTTTGTGATATGTTTTACTATGGATATGTTATTTTCACACTATTCATGGTTTATGGATAAAGTATTGACATTTCATATGCTAGTTTTAATACGTATGTTTATGTTATGTTTAAACCTTTTCATATGATAAATGTGTTGGACTTAGTAACTGATAGGTGGAGCCCCCTATATCTCCTCGATGAATCAATAGGTCTCATGAGACAAACTAGTGTCTTGGAATAAGTCCTAGAAAAAATCTTATTTGTATTCTTGGCACAAGGCCTTGACTATGTGGTTATGAAGTCTGGAATTTTTCATTCCATCATTATGAAAGTGACTATTGATATTGCATGTGGTTATTCGACTAGTAAAATATCCATGTGAATAAGTAAATGGAATTATTTTATTTTATATTTTCCATATTATGCTGAATTTCATGTTTAAAAGTCTTTTTTTAGTCTTATACATTTCCTTAAATTTTTATACTTATTTATGAAAGTTTCTTCTATATTATTATCCTTACTGAGCATCTGAGCTCACCCCTATATATGTTTTATTTTTCCAAGGATGCAAATAATTATATTATGGATGACCTTTAGGGATAGTATAGGGGATATTATTGTGGCCTATGGAGACTATGTTGTTGTATTTTTTCATTTTATAATGTAATGTAAAACTTATGAACGTATATAGTATTTCTAAGGCTACTAAACTAATCGGTCTTTTGAGACATGATATTTTGTGATCATGTCAATGTTATGTAATAATACACCGACTCTAGGTTACTAGGTTCAGGGCATTACAGTTGGTATCAAAGGAAGTTTAGTACAAAACATGGAAACTAGATTTTGATAAACTTTAATTAGGTCACATTATCCTAAGATAGAATTTGAGGAATAATATAGAATAAATTCCTAGAATTTTGGTAATGTAGATATTTTGCGAGTTTTCCAAGAAATACATCCCTGTCTGGATAAGACCAGGTAGAGGCGGCTCTATCACAGATATACCTATGGGTTAAACCCAAAACACATCTTTGATCTAGACTTGAATGGGAACTGGTGCACGACAACGGGCCTTTCTGCACTCTTGGTTACGACACTACTGGGGGATATGCTTAGGATAATTATCATTTTCATTACAAACCATTATGAAGGGTTTATAAGTATATACTTCCTCAAGGAAATTTTTTTTATGATTATGGATTATATCCATAAAATGTTCAATTTATGTTAACTATTTTACAAGTTTGGAATTATGTATTGTGATTCATAAACTAATCTACTATATGCCATTTTTTAGAAATGGTTCCTAGTGGAAGGAATGGAAACCCTATCAATTCACTTAATCCATGTAGGGATTTACCTCCTACTCAAGATAATTATAGTGGAGGTGGTGATGGAAATTGTTCAGATTAGCTTGTCACCATACTGGGAAAACTCACACTGGTTATGAATGATAACCCTATCCGTATAGAGAACCTCGATCCACAACGTGGAGGTTAAATGTTAGACCGCTTAATGAGGCAACAACCACCAACATTTTATAAGACTACAAATCCATTTGTAGCTGAAAAATGGATAAGTTCCTTAGAGAAAATATTTAATTCTTTGGAGAGTAGTGAAAGGGAAAAAATTTTCATGGCGGTTTATCGCCTCATAGGAGATGCAGATCAATGGTGGTCATTGATTCAAAACACAAAGGAAGATTCCAAAGTATCAAACATGAAATTGAGGGTGTCTAAAGAGATTTTCTTAGAAAAATAAAATCCTCATGACCATCGAGAAGATATAGAAAGGCAATTTCTGAGTCTGAGGCAAAAAGAAGATGAGAATGTCACAAATTATAAAGATAACTTTACAAAGTTATCATGGCATGCTACAGATTATATACATAACCCAAGAATTAATATTGATTGTTTATTTGATGGGTTAAAACCATTTCTCTTCCAAACATTAGTATCACAATCCTTCTCATCATACAAAGATATTGTCTCATGTTCTATCAATATAGAAATGGAATTTTCTAAGTCTTACGACTTTAAAGAAAATCAAGAGAAGAAGAGATCTGCTGAACACTCTGGGAAAGGAAATATGGAAACAAGGAAGAAGGGAAGAGTTTAATTTCCACCCTATGATAATTTTGGAAGGAATCATCCTAGTGCCTATCTAAAAGGAAAAATAGTATACTACAAATGTGGACTAAAAGGCCTTCTTGGTGGTGATTGTAAGGGAAATAAAGAAGCTACCAATGTTCAATTCTACAATTGCAGGGAGATGGGACATTATGGAAACTAATGTCGTAAGAGTTAGGGAAACTTACCTCATAAATGGCCAAGGGATCAAGGCCGAGTTTATGCTATCAATACTACTGAGGTTGAAGCTATGAAATACGTGGTGACATGGAGGTTTTAGTCAAAACACCTAAGGGAAGTATCATTGCAATGAAGTTTTGTGAATCAGTTCCCATTATGGAATATAAATATTTTTATCTTCTGATCTCATCATCATACCCATGATTGTATTTTATATAATCCTTAGTATGGATTGTCTTTCGAACCATGATGCTAAAATTTATTGTAAGAAGAAAGAGGTTACAATTATTTATGATGATAAGGAGTACCTTATATTTAGAGCAGAAACGTCACCACCAAATTCTTAGCTAGATCCACCCCCAGTAGCTCAACTAAATTTAATTATTGGGGAGGAAGATAATGAAATAACTATGGGTGAGTAAAGGAATGTTCAAATAGAGGGCGTACCTATTGTGCAAGAATATGTCGATGTGTTTCCAGAAGATTTACCTGGACATCCTATAGAATAAGAAATTGAGTTTTCAAATGATTTAATTCCTCGTTCAAGGCCCATATCGAAGATCCCTTATATAATGACCACTGTGGAATTAGTGGAACTAAAGAAAAAACTAGAGGAATTGAGTAATAAGGGATTTATTCTCCCTAGTGTTTCTCCATGGGGATCCCCTGTTCTTTTTGTTAAGAAGAAAGATGGATCTATGAGGTTGTGCATTGAATATAGAGAGATCAATTCTATAACAATAAAGAACAAGTATCCCCTACCTCGCATTGATGATTTATTTGATCAAATTCATAGAGGTCAATATTTTTCCAAGAATGACCTTCGATTTGGATATCATCAATTGTGTGTGAAGAAGGAAGACATTCTGAAAATAGTATTTCGAACTAGGTACATGCATTATGAGTTTACAGTAATGCCTTTTGGGTGGACTAACGCACCCTATGTCTTCATGGATCTAATGAATATAGTTTTAAAGGAATATCTTGACGACATTGTAGTGGTATTTATTAATGATATCTTGGCATACTCCAAAAGCTACGAAGATCATGAAAATCACTTACGTAACATTCTAAAGACTCTTAGATGAAATGAATTATATGAGAAATTTAGCAAGTGTGAATTTTGGTTTTAGGAGATTTTTTTTCTTGGCCATATTGTCTCCAAGGATGGAATCTTTGTTGATCTTTCAAAGACCAAGGTAATCCAAGAATGTCCAGCACCGACGAGTATAACTAAGGTACACAATTTTATTGGTTTAGAAGGTTATTATTGACATTTCGTCCATAATTTTTCCAGGTTTTCTTACCCATTGACAATGATCACACATAAAGGGGTTAAATTTGTTTGGATAAAAGAGTGTGAAGAATGTTTTGAAGAACTCAAGAGAATATTAGTGAATTCTTATATATTGAATCAACCATCGAGGAATAATGGGTTTGTTATTTATAGTGATTCTTCAAACAAAGGACTTGGTTATTCCCTTATGCATAATGATAGAGTTACTGCCTATGCATCACTATAGCTAAAATTTCATCAAAAAAACTATCCTACCCATGATCTTGAGTAAACAGTTGTAATATTTGATTTTAAGATATAGAGACATTATCTCTATGGTGAAAAATGTGAGATATATACCAATAAAAAGAATTTAAAGTATATTTTCTTAGAGAAAGAACTCAACATGAGGAAAATGGGATGGCCTGAATTACCCAAGGATTATGATTTCACAATAGTCTGCCACCCTGGGAAGGAAAATAAGGTGGCAGATTCTTTGAGCAGAAAGAATCATGGAGTTTTGAACAAGATGAAAGTTTACATGGATCCTATTTTCATGGATCTAGTGAAAATGGATATGAGAATAATCATGGAAGGCGAAACATCAATACTTCTTCACATGGTTCCAAAACCATCTTTACTAGAAAGGATAAACACATTTCAGGCTGATGATGAGGAGTTCCAAAAGAAAATTAAAGTTGTGAATGATGAGAAGATTTATCAAATTCATATATAAAGATGGGATTTTGAAATTTAGGTAGATACATTGTGTTCCCAATATACCTGATCTAAAAAGGGAATTGTTAGATGATGCTCATAACTCCAATTTCTCAATACACCCAGGTAGCACTAAGATGTATAGAGATTTGAAGGAACATTTTTGGTGGGACAACATGAAGAGGGAGATTGGTGATTTTGCTTCACGATGTATGGTTTGTCAACAAGTGAAAGCTGGAAGGAAGCAGCTTGGAGGAGCCATGCAACCTCTTCCCATACCTGAGTGGAAATTGGATAATATTATGATGGACTTTGTCATGGGGCTACCAAATACACCTAGAAGGAATGATGCAATATGGGTCATTATTGATCGTCTTACCATGTCAGCAATTTTTACTACTATAAGAGGAGTTTTACCACTTGAACGTTTAGTAAGAATATATATTAATGAAGTTGTAAGACCCCATGGTGTTCCCCTATCGATTGTTTCGGTTTGTGATCCCCATTTTACATCAAGATTCTAGAAAAGTCTTCAGAAGTCCCTGGATACTAAAATTCGTTTGAGCGCTGCCTACGACCCTCCAAATGATGGACAATAAGAATGGACTATTATAATCTTAGAAGACATGTTTAGATCTTTCTCATTTGAATTTCAGGGAATGTGGGATCAATATTTACCTATGGTAGAATTTTACTATAATAATAGCTTCAATTCAAGTATTCAGATGGCACCATATGAAGCGTTATATGGAAAGAGAAGTCACACACCAACTTGTTGGGATGATGTTGGTGAAAGAAAACTCATAGTCCCAGAACTTGTTGAGGAAATAATGGAAAGGGTGAAGGTTATTCAAACCCACATCAAAGAAGCACAAAGTAGGCAGATGAGCTATGCCGATAACTGAAGGAAGGATTTGGAATTTCAGGTAGGAGATCATGTTTTCTTGAAGGTATATCTATGGAAGGGAGTTATACGATTCGGTAATAAGGGTAAATTGAGTCCCAGGTACATCGGACATTTTGAAGTTCTAGAACAAATTGAGGCTGTATCTTACCGCTTGGCAGTGCCTCCATGTCTCTCCAAAGTTCACGATGTGTTCCACGTATCACTGTTGAGAATATACATTCATGGCCCAACGCATGTAGTCACCTATGGGGAAATTGAAATGGAACCTAATCTATCTTATTGTGAATATCCTATCAAAATTCTTGATACAAGAGAACAAGTGATGAGAAACCGGATGACTCATCTGGTAAAAGTTCTATGGAGAAACCAGAAGATGGAAGATGCAACGTGGGAATCAGGGGAACTTATGATGAAGAACCACACGAACATTTTTGTGCGGTAGTATTATAGAAATTTTGAGGAAGAAATTATTTGAAGGAAGGAAGAATGTAACACCCCAAGCTTCCACGGTACCTTTCCCTTTGAATAATGTAATAGCTTGCATTGTACGCAACTTCGAGATTCTAACACACCACGACCAATCAAAGTAGCCATTTTGAAAAGTAATACCCACATTTTGAATTTTTATAAATTTTAACATTCAAAATGGACTTCATTTTTGGTTTCAGAATATTGAAATTAGATTAGGGTGAATTTTTTGTATTTTTCTGAAAAATTTCTAATTTTGATGAATAGTGAAATTACTAAATTTAAATTAAAAACAACTTTTTTAATTGAAAAAAATTATAGTATTAAATTATAAATTTGAATGGTTTCTAATTATCATTAGATTATATTTCTATAATTTATTATAATTTTATTCATTTTATGCAATCTCACGATTAAACTGGACATAAACAAGTGTCAATCTTTTGATAGTTTTTATTTCATAAAAACGCGCTTTTTGTTATAACAACAAGAATTAATTTTAAATTAATTTCTGCCACATATGTGTTTTCAGTTTGGAAAAATGGATTCCATATTTGGAATCAGCAGGTCCAAATTGTGTAAATAGGTAAATTTTATTTTTTTTACATTAGGAATATTTACTTCAGTAAATATTTTATTTACCATGGTTAAAGGGGTAAATCCGGTAAATAAGGTTAGAAAATAATATTATAATAATATTAAATTACTCTAACACGTGTCCTAACCCTATTTTATGATATATGTACGACCAAGGTCATATGTGGGTCGATTTTGGGACCCAATGGAGCCACTTGGGAGTGATAATGACATTTTATATTAAATAATCTAAAGTAAAGACAAAAATAACAAAAGCAAATTTCTTTTAGTAAAAAAAAATTTATATGAGGTCATATAATTGATCTATTAGACTATAAATATTACATAGAAATATAAAAATATTTCATACCTCATTATATTTTATTTATAATTTTTATACATAAAATAAATATATTTATATATGACACAATAATGATGCAATATTTTCCCTATTAATGAAACAATCAAATAAATGATATTATAAATACTAAAATAAATATAATTTTAATGTTTTGATGACATAAATATTTTTTATAGGTTACTATGACATGTTAGGTTTTATTAAATGTTTTTATTTTGAAGTAATAAAGTGTTTAGGACTTTAACAAAAATCAATTATTAAATAATTTCAAAATTGAAAAAAACGAGTTTTTAAAACAAATACAATATTATTGGTTGATATAATAATCCTAAAAATATAAGGTTATGCAAAAAGTCTTATATAATGATAGGTGTATCATCACCTAAACACTTTGGGTTCTTTTGGAATTTTATAGTAAGTTTATTAACCATGTAATATAAAAATATAAACAGACATGGTAAATGTCAAACTATTTAACTAAGAGTTAAATCTAAAAGATAAGGTTAATATAGTGACTCAAATCTATCAAAAATCTATAGGTTGAGTGTTTCTCAACCCATCCCTACCTTATCCTTTAAATAATTTATTTTTGTGCCATTAGAAAATGAAGATTATTTTATTATAAAATAATATTTCAATATTTTCCTAAGGTGCCCTCACCTCTCTTATAAAAGGGAACTTCTCCTTCTCTCAAATTTACACATTCAAAGACATTTGGCTCGGCCAAAAACTACCCAAATATCCTCCCAACTATCCTAAATTTATCCTATAGGCCTTCATTTAGTAATAAATTCAAACTAAGGATCCATTTTGATCAAATCAAAAGGAAGAACCCGAAGAAGAGGTAAATATTTTATCACCTCTTTCAAGTTATTTTCTACTTACACTTCTTCTTTCTTTATTGTTTACATTCTAAAATAATAAATCCAGAAATTTCTATATACTGTGATGTTATTATAAAAATGGTATAACCATATTCATTATTCTATCCATCCTATAAATGACAAAGTCACCATACATGCATATATACAGATTATTGTCTCCATGTCGTGGTTTAGTTTGTTATTCAAATACTTCATCATTTGGATGGGTATAATAATGAGTATAAATGATGTAAATAAAAAATATCACGTGATAGTTATTCTTTTTATATTATATAACATCCAATTATATATTATTTTAATATCAAATGAATGATATTGTCGCTCGTGCGTACGTACGGATTACTGTCTCCACGAATGCAATGAGATTCATTCCCCATCGTATCCATTCAAGACTAATTTTTATTTGATGATTAAAAATAATATTTAAATACATAATATAATTATGAATATGAATAAGATACATCATATCCATAACAAACATTACTTACGTAACAAATCATATAAAGGAAAACGAATCAGTTAACACTCAAAACGATCATACTACTGAAATATCATTAACAAAGAAATATTAGAAGATCATATATGATATCATATTTATTTATATAGTTATTTTGTAATTTAATAACAATTATTTAAATGTTATATAGGAGGCTAAATTACCCTTGACCAAGGAAAATTACAAGGTAAGGGTTAATATCACAATCTCTTTATTATCCAATGTTTTTTTTACATAAGTATCTACTGAGACCTATTTATCATCCACATCTGTGTTTTCCTAAAAAATATATTTCAAAACTATTTTACTATTTACTAGACAATGGTTTAAATTCATTTATACCCTTATTTGACCTTATATTTTTTGAAAGGAATATTTTCGTCGTTTTCCAAACAAGGTGCTTTATGACCTTTTTGACAAGGTAAGAATGTTTTTTTAGCTTATACGGCATGTGTGGCTATTTTACGCCATTATAACATCGTCGAATATTCCATTACATGATTATAAGAATATTTTAAAAATAAATGTTTTCTTTTATAATTATATGAATTTTAAATTATTTCAAAATATAAAGAGATATTTCTCTAAAAAAGATCTCATTCCATCTATGTCAATATCCTTTGATGGATTTTAGGCTTATTTGAAGATGGTTTATTATGATACAAAACTTCTATATTTTATTGAAGGTTTTGTGATATGTTTTATTGTGGATGTATTGTTTTCACACCATTAAAGGTTTATGGATAAATTATTGACATTTTGTATGCCAGTTTTAATACGAATGTTTATGGTATGTTTAAACCTTTTCATATGAGGAATGCATTGGACTTTGTCAGTGACGGGTGGAGCCATCTCTAGTTTCTCGATGCATCAGTAGGTCTCATGAGACAAACTAGTGTCTTGGCACAAGGCCTTGACAAAATCTTATTTGTAGTCTTGGTACAAGGCCTTGACTATGTGGTTATGAATTCTGGCATTATCCATTCCATCATTATGAAATTAGCTATTGATATTGTATGTGGTTATTCGACTAGTAGAATGTCTATGTGAACAAGTAAATTGAATTATTTGATTTTATATTTTCCATATTATTCTTAATTTCAAGTCTAAAAGGTTTATTGAGTCTTATACATTGCCTTAAATGTTTATTCTTATTTATGAAAATTGCCGCTATATTTTTATCCTTACAGTGAATCTAAGCTCACCCCTTTCTATGTTTTATTTTATCCAGAATGTGAAGAAATATATTATAACTAGCCTGTAGGGATAGTCTAAGGGATATGAGTGTGGCCTATGGAGACTATGTTGTTGTAGTTTTTCATTTTATAATGTAATGTAAACCTTATGAATGTATCTAGTATTTTTAAGGCCACTAAACTAATCGGTATTTCGAGAATTGGTCTTTTGTGATCATTCCAATGTTATGTAATAATGCACTGACTCTGGATAACTAGGGTTGGTGCGTTACATAACATGAAGGAATTTTCAACTCCAGTGTTTATTATGAATTTCTTCATTCTATCTCTCCAATACTCATAATCATTTCCTTAAAAAAATAGGTGGTCTATTTGGATTGAGGTTATCTATTGAACTGGCATTGAGTCCAACCATATTTAAAAAAATTATATTGCCCAATAAACCTTACTATAGAAAATATTTATAAACCAAAAATTTATAACAAAATTTTACTAACTTGTAATGGTAAATAGAATATTAAAAGTTTAAGAAAATATTTGAGCATTGGGAACCCACTAGGATACCAATTTATGGATCGTAATTTATATTAATACAGAAAAATACAAGAGGGGAAAGTGAATTTTCAATTTAAAAACTTTCATTTGTAACCTTCAAATTAATTTAGATTAACATGGTTAAAAAAATTGTATTCACAAAACCTCTTAAGTATTTAAATGGTAATAATACTTTCCCCTTTGGTTTAATAATAAGAATATTTTAATCAAATAGATTTTGATTTGTAAGTCCATAGCTTGTAATGAGAAATTAATTATATATTAATATCATGTAGAATCATATTCAGTAAGCATTGGTAACATAATCAGAGTTTAATCATATTCATATTAGAAAATTAATTAATCCGAGTAAGAATAAAAATAATAACAATCACAATAGTTATGATATATTAGAGTAATAAAAAAGTAATGATTTTATCTTAAAGTATATAGAATCATAATCAGAGTAAAAATTTGTATCATAATCAAAGATATTATAAAAAAGAAGATACAAATTGAACGATGAATATAAAATTATCACTTTCTATTACATACAGTGAAAATAAAAGACTTGTAATAAATTACATAATACAAATGAGTACCCTTATTTTATCCCAAAGAGTTGGGTATTTAATAACCTAGGATAAATGTCCCTTATGTTATACTTATAAGAAATTATGCCTTTCCCTTAATAGGAAAATCCATCGATACAATGATCGGTCTATGTCTCTATCCTCGCGAGCCCTCGATATGATGATCGGTCTGTCTTTATATCCCCATGATCCCTTGATATGATGGATCAGATTCTATCTTATTATCCCCACAATGCCCTGATCAATAAGATCATATCTCTATCTTTCTAGCCTTAGAATCCCTTGATTATATTCCAGCAATCAGATGCAATGATCACAAAGCAAAAGAATTAAAACAATTATAATAACTAAGAACAAGATGTTCAAGATTGAAATCTTCAGAGATCACGTGAAAGTGAAAACTTTCAAATGAGGTTGATAAAAACATCACTTCAAATGACCGGGTATTTATAGGCATTCTTACAACGGTCATCCTAATCCTCCAATGATTATAATTCCTCTGAATGTTTTGTAAGGACTTAGACACCTGACACTTGAACGGTCATATTATAACAGAATTTCCGATGTCATTTGTTTTTATATCATTATAGTGTAAAAGGTATTCCATTATGATAGATTATAGTTTTCTGTATTCATGATTTAAAATAATGTCAATCTGCTAGATCTCTTTATTAATATCAATATGATGATCTTTCTAGATATGTATATGATGTTTTTTTCGATTCTAATATCAATTTATTTAAAAGAATTTCAGCACAAAAGACAGGACACAATGTTTTATAACAGAAGAGATGAATCTGATTATTTTTTGTTCCATACTCATTATGATAGTCATAATGGATAATGTTAGTTTAAGTTGGTGAATACTTTATAACTATTTCAAAGTATAGTAGAAGTATATTTTTTCTATAAAAACATTCAAGAAATATGTTGGACATAAAAAATTAGAAATCAATTTATTTAAGAAAGATTTTGTAACTTCCAAAATTGAATGAATAAACATAAAGAATATATTGAATAAATAATTATTTCATAAATATTATATTTAAACATTAAAACCATCATAATACCCATCCATAAAAATTCGTGATGGAAAATAAATTTTATCGCTACGTGGAGTCGGTAAGTCATATGTATGCATGAGAAATACATTTCACTTCTCATTTGATGGAAACGATGGTGTATAATGGTGTTTTGATAATGATAATATAATTTAAGAATGTTTATGATACTGAATTTATTATTTTACAAAAAATAATATAGATTTAGGAGAGTTAAATAAGTGGATAAAATAAAGTGATTGGTTAAGCCGATTACCTATTCATTGAAATGAATCAATTAGATTTATTATAAAGGTATCTAGGTTTGGTCTTTTGAAAATAAGAAATTACCTATAATGTGTATAGGAAAGTTTATAAGGGAAATTGTAGAGTTTTTTAATTATTTAAGGTTAAAATTAGTGTAAATAAGTGAGGGAGGAGGTGTCTATTAATAATTTCATTGAGGGTCACTTTTTTAATTTCTCTGAAGATTAAATTATAATAAATTCATTATTATGAAACATAATTCTAAATTCCTAGGAATTTGAATCTAATACAGTATATGTTTGTAATCCCATCAAAAAAAATATAATTTAGACATGTTTTGGTGTTGTTTAAAACCTTATCATTTTTACTGACCCTTAGTTAACCAATTTTAATTTTAACTATAGTAAAAAAATCAATATTGAAGTCTTGTAATTTTTTCTTTTAAGGTGAAAATTGGCTTGTAAATGGAAACGTTATCATATTTTCAACCATATAATACAAACTTGCATTATTTCAAGATTTATATTATTTTTAAATAATTTAATATAATATTATTTGGATAAAATATTATTATTCTTAATTTTTACACTAATCGTTTAATTTGATATAAAAGACATAAAGAAAAAGAATTAATTTTAATATAATATTTTACTGAAACACTAATATGTCACATTCACTAATGAAATTCTTGGAAAACTATGAATTATTCAAATTATATAACTTTTAATATTCTGAAAATCTTTTATTTTATTTTTCCATAAATTGAATAAATATTGTTTTGACGTTGTATATGAATTTAAGGTAGCTATATAATACCTAAAAATTATAAATAAATCACCATAAGAAATAAAATTCATTATAAATAGAATTCTTATCAACAATTATTCGTAACAACCTTTTATCTATATTTGATAACATAAAGGATATTAAAAACTAAGAGTGTGACATTTTGTAACTTTCTTTAATTTAAATAATATATAAGCCATTTTTAGGGACTAGTGTTTATTAAAAAACTTAATTACAAACCTAAGGTGTTAAGGGTCTAATTACCTTCATCTAGTAAGTATTAGTATGAAAAAGTATGTCCTTATGGCTAATTTTTTATCCAAATTAACATGATTTACCATTTATCGAGGTGATAAATTTTATCATGGTTACTATTCATATTGATAAAAAATAAAACGACCTATTTATAAAATTTGAAACTAATTATTCAAAATATGGAATCTTATTTTATTAAATTCAATTAATAAAATTTCTAGAAATTAATTTTAAAATAAGTGTTAAAAAGTGGGACAATTGTTTTAGAAAAAAATAATCTTAAAACGTGATTTAGTATTATCCTATGCATAGAAAATTATATTTTGAATATTTAAAACATTTTATAAATTAAATTATATATACATGTCACTAAAATCATTAAAATAGTTAGTAATTTATTTTATTAATTTAAAAATACATTTTATGCATAAAAAATATTTTTTTAGGAAAAAATTAACTTTTATTTTCAACTATTTTTTTTGTAATTATCACATAACTAATAAATTAATTTTATAAATGTGTATATTTTATATTTTTTAAAACATAGTTATTGTTTTTCATACCCTCCAATCAAACGGTTAGGTGATAATGAACACATAATTTCTTAATAATGTTACAAGGTTCATTTAAACTCGTTATTCTGTGTAAAATAAAGTATCAAAGAAATCTTATTATTTAAAGATAAATATTTCATAAAATCATGGGGTGTTAAATTCTAGGTCCCTTAAAATGAATTTCCCCCTAAAAATTCATCACTCTAAAAAATAAAGATAGTTCAGCCTCGTCACATCCTTAGGTTCCCATGTAGATTACTCAAATTGATGGTTTCTCCAAAAAATATTGAAAATGTGATTAGTCTTGTTTTATATCACTTTATCTCTAGGATCCATAATTTATTACAGTTTTTCGTCATAAAAAATATCCTTCTATAGAGGTATGGCCTTTGATTTCAATACATGTGAAGGATTTGGTATGTTCTTCCTCAGGAGATATACATGAAACCCATCCTGAACTTGAGAGAGATTTTGTGAAAGCATAAATAGATATGATACCATCCCAATATGATCAATAATTTAAAAAAGATCGATATCATAGGGCTTAGATTCACTTATTTCAAAATATCATCACCCTCTTCCAGAGAGATGTTCATAGGACTACCTCATTTCTAACTTCAAACTCTAGATCTCTCTGATTATTGTCAACATAACATTTTGGTAAAATATTTGATGATCTTATGTGTTGTTTAATTACATTAACCTTCTATACCATTTCCTCAACTAGATCAAGTCCCAATAGCTTTATTTCTCTAGCTTCATTCTAGAATGTTGGATTTCTGTACATCCATCAGTATAGGGATTTATAAGGGAATGTTTGAATACTAGAGTGGAATCTATTATTGAAAGAAAAATTCCACCAAAGAAATGTGTTGATCCCAACCACCTTTGAAATTCATAGCGCAATATATCAACATTTATTCTAGAGTATGACTGGTCTTCTCATACAGAATATTTGTCTATGGAAGATAAGTAGTTTTAAAAATTAATTTTGTATCTAGTGCCTACTGAATACTCATCCAAAACATAAATATAAAACTAGCATCCTTATTAGATACAATTGATAGTGGTACAATTTGAAATCTTATTACTTCATTAATGTATAAAAAAGTAAGTTATTCAATAGATAAATATTCTCTTATAGAAATGATGTTTTCTATCTTTTTAAGGTGATTTACTATAACCCATATATCAGTATTCCATTTAGAAGTATTAGGGAGTTCAATGAAAAAAAATCCATGGTGTTGTTTTACCATTTCCATTCTGGTATAGTAAATGGTTGTAACATCCCCTTAGACTTTTGTTTCTCATCCTTAAATCATTAACATACCAAACAATGAGATACAGACTCTTCAAAATCTCTCTTCATTAAATCCAACAATAAATACTTGTTCAAATATTTATGCATCTTCATACTTCCCAAATTAATAGATAATGAATAACTTGTAGCTTCATCCATTATCTCCCTCTTAAAATATGGTATTGAGGGGAAACATATATAGTTCCTGGACCTTATTATTCCATCACAATAAAGGATGAAATCAAGAACATTTATCATGTTTATTTTATCTCAACATATTTCTTCAGAGCCTCTTTAACATTTACTCTGATAGATTTTTGAAAACATATTTTTGAAAGATAAGATTTCTCCCCATCCTGTTGACTTAGAGCATCTACCACCTTGTTTAATTTCCCAAGGTGGTAATGTATTGAGTATTCAAAATCTTTAATAACATGTATCAATCTTATTTAGAACATATTCAAAAAAAATTGAGTAAAAATATACTTTAATCTTTTGTGATCAATATATATTTCACATATTTATCTACAGATATAATTCCTCTGTATATTTAATGAAAAAATTACAATAAATAACACCAATTCCTAATTTGGGTAATGTTTATCATGGAGCTTTAATTGTTGTGATCCATAATCTATAACCATAAAATTATACATGAGGACACATTGAAGTCCCTTATTTGATGTATCCTTTATGATCCTAGGTTTTCCCTAAAGTCATAGATCCTTTTTTCAGTTTAGTTATTTATTTTTGACATAATTTGAATGATTAATGAGATCACATGAGTTTTATGGGGTGTCTAAGGGTTGTTTAGAGCCCGGAGGCCCAGTTTTTGGAATAGGCAGTTAGGTCAGATAGTTAGTAGAAACCATGAGACCTAGACCACATGGTCAAGAGTAACTGTGAGACACAATCCAGTCCTCTTTCCCGGGATGCATGGTTGGGTGAAACCATGCATCCAAGGTCATATGCATATGTATGGTTGGACTAAGAGAAGAAATGGGAACATGGTTTTCTTTAATCTTGTACCATAGGTCGTATGCCCGTGTAGTAATCTCGAATATTTTTAACAAAGGTGTGCATCATGGTTTTCACATGGTCTCCCAAATAATGTGTATAAACCGCATGGGGTCCCTCTATAGACATTAAAGGGATCATAGTTGGGGAAATATTTTTCCAAACCATGACTCCCAGTATTTTTGGTAAAATGATATAATTTACCTTAAAATTATATTGACCTAAATTTATTTTCTCCTCCCTTAATTCCAAATCATATGGCAGCCTTCTTTAACCTGTTTGAACCCCTTAGTCTAGGTTTTGATCTATTTTCCAATATGAGATATTATTCAAGATCTGTTCATATCAATGGATCCACGCTGGTGAGTTATTTATTCATCTTTTATCATTATTCATTTGAATTCAAATCTAAAAAGTTATTTTGGTACGAGGTAATATGACCTATTTATATGGTGTTTGTCTATTTCCCTATTTTCTTCCAATCTAGCTCGAGTTGGGTGTATATACTAGATGAGTGTTCTACCATGGGTATATGGTAGGTGTTCTATAACTTTTCTTAAAGGATTGGTGGCTTATATATCTTATTTTTTTTGTGATGCATGTTGTAATTTTTGGCATCAACCCTAAAATTAATTGAATTTATTGATTAAATTTCATAAGACCTATTTAGGTTTCCTGCCAGTGAAATTATACAGTTGGGGGTTATTCACCTTAACCCACACCACCTTTGAGGTATATTTATGTATCATACCGATGATATACCACCCTGTTGGGTGTGTGTGACCTCTCCATCTTTATTGGGAGACATAATTGATTTAATGATAATTGATTGAATAATTTGAGAAGGTTTATTTCTTCTTTTTAATGTGATTACATGATGATTAAAATGGTTAAATGGTTAAATGTATAAATAAAGACATTGAAGTGAATTGTATGAACTCATGGATTAAAAATGATTATAAAATGGGTAATGAAATGATTGATGAATAGATTGACAAATTGATAGTGGAATTAGATGCCTTTTACATTTGTTATGCTCTAATCCTGGTTCCATTAGATTCCATGTACATTACTACTCCATGGATGTTGATTATTATTGTGGGTGCCTTGGACCTTTCTACTCCTAGTATCGTGGTTCTATAAGATTCTATGGACATTTCTTCTCCATGTACCCATATTAATTATGGTAGTGGATGCCTCATAAATTTATACTCCAAGGATCCTGATTCCATAAGATAAAAAGTACATTGATACTCCTTGGATTCAACATTCTTGGTATGACTTAGAAGAGATTCTTGGATTCCACCCATGTATTTTCTAAGTTTCTATTGAGATTATCCATTGAGATGACTAGGACGCCTTGGTCATTTATATGAAAGAAATATTGTGTTGTTTTTGTGTTGAAAAAGTTTTTATATTTTAAAAAAAAACTAACCTTTTGTAAAATATTTTTTTTGTTATTTAGTAATGCAGCAAGTACATCTTAATGAAATTTAGAGAAAGTTAAGTGTTTCTAAAAATTCTGACCTAAACATAAATAGATAATTTTTTTTCTCAAGAAATTTATTCTCTAGATTCAGAGGATCATTCTGAGAAGCACCAGACTCAGGGGATCGAACTGAGAAGCACCAGACATATGGGTGGTCAGAAAGATAATGTTTTTGATCATATCCACCATTAGTCTCACATCTATCGGTATAAAGTTCTAGATCCATTAGACTTGAATTTTTTTTAGAAATTCATAAGTTTCTATCAACTAATTTTCTTTATAAAATATTAAAACTTTTGATATTTTTACATCACTATATTCTTTAAAAAAATATTCAATAAGAAGAAATGGAAGAATCATAATGGTTGTATCGGTACTAGAAACTCAGACATTGAATATTAGATCTAGAAGTACCAGACCTAGAATTTTTCAGAAGTCAGAATGTGTATTGATGATGAAATTTAAAGAATCTAAATGCTGCTGATTGGAATAATAATTGGATTCAGAACATCATAATGATAATTATATTTTACTGATAGTTCCATCATTATGAGGATTTTAACTAGACTGAATCTAAGGATGAAGATCAATTAAATCAGGAATAAGCACTGATAGATCAAATGAATGACTCACACCAACTACACATCAAATGAAAAACATAAAAATGGTTAGAGTTAATGAATCCAATCCGTCATAAGAAGTCCGGTTATGAAAAAATGTTAATATTCTAAAATTGTTTCATTTTATTGATTAAAAACAGATGGAGAGTTTTATTTTGTAATCAAATAAGATTGTGACACCAATAAGTCATCCACTGAGGAAGTTCATTATAATGAGTTAAGGAAGAAAATTTATCTTGATGAGTAGAGGAAGATGAAGCTGAGGAAGTTCATCATAATGAGACGAGGATGATAGTTTTTCTTGTTGAGTAGAGGAAGTTGTAACTGAGAAGGATCATCATATTGAAATGTTTAAGATAGTTAGATTATAATGAGATGAGAAATAAATATAAGCCGTAATTAGCAGAGGAAGTTAATATTGATTAAGTTTATTAGATTGAAGAAAATGAAGTTTTTTTGAGAAGACTACTCTAAGATAAATCTTTATAAGGTTTTATGAAGTCAAAAATGAAGTTTAAATGTGAGTGATTTTTAGATTTTTTTTAATTTTACTAAGAGGAAAAAGTTTTTTAGTTTCCTAACATTTATTTTTTGAGTCACCTATAAATAGACATGAAGTTAATTTTCATTTTTTATCTTTTTAATGTTATAAAAAAGGTGGAGCACTAAATATTTGTGTCAAATTTATTTCCAAATAGAGATATCAGAAAAATATCGAAAAAATAAATGTTTTTTACCAGACTAAGGAAGATCATATTGAGGATTTGAGAAGATTTTGAGTTTTTCATATTGATTTGATTGGATTAAGGCAATGGGATTGAGGAAGATCATACAGAGATCTTCAATATTGTTTAAAAAGTGCATATTAAGAAAGGTAAGTTCATATTGAGTCGAACTTATTGAGTCAATTGGAGTAATTTCATTGGATTGAAGGCCATCATATTTTGGGTCATCAAACATAGTAACATTTTGGGAGAAAATTTAACAATGTATTTTTACTTTATTTGGGATTGATTGTTTTATTAGAAAATTTTTATCCTTACGGGAGTTATTATAATCCTTCCCATTAAGAGATAAAAGGTTTCTAATAGGAGTTTTAAGAAGTTGTATGTGATTCTTCATAATTGTGAATTTTTATAGACCCATGGGAGTGGATATGGTAAGGATTTAAGTTCTCACACTCAGGTTGAGCCTTGTAAATCTCATGTGATTTACCAGATTTCTTAATTTTTTAGGCATGATACTTTAATAAAAGATTATAAGGATATAAAATTTGGAAAATTATAGGGGTTAAAGTTTTAAAATTATTGAAACTTGTAAAAATTAATCAAATGATTCAACCCCATCCCCCTCCTTCTCAATTGATATTCGATCATTTGGAACTTCAATTGGAATCAAAATTAGTTTCCCTTATTGAATCCTTATCATGGGTAATATTAATTATGTGAATAGATGAGGAATTACTACATTTGGTGGAAAAAATATTATGGATGGAAAATATGATGATTTCTTATCTCTTATCTCTTGGCATTGAAGTTGTTGATGTTGCTACAATTGGGTTTCTAACTATTTAGAAAGATTATTTGATGAATTTTTCTGACATAATAAATATGGAATTTGATGGAAATGCTAGAAATTACATCCTTAAATCCTTATCATAAAAAGATTATATGAAGTTGATGGGTCTCAAAACCTAAAAAAATTATGGAAAAAGCTGGAAAGTATTTTCAAAATGACTACTAAAGAAAAGGAATCAAAGCTACAAATCTATCATAGTAAGTATGAAGACATACAAATGAGAGATAGACAAACTATTGCTGAATAGTTCACAAGATTAAATGAATTTGTTTTCAATAGCAGAGGACTTAGAGATGACCTAGATGATTCTGCAATTGTAAGGAAACTTATGAGAAACTTTTAGACTAGTTTGATTCTAAAATTTCATCTTTATAAGATAAAGATGCTTTATCTCCTGATAAACTACATACCTTTATTTCTTCCTATGAAATGAGAAAAGATGCAATTTTCAAAAAAATATTAAATTTTAAATGGAATTTGAAGCTATGAGAATGTTTAAAATCTGAGATGTGGAAGATGCTGATCCTTGTCAGTCTGAATATAAGGAGGACGATGAGTTAAATGATAAGATTTTTCATGTAATCCTTAAAAACAATCAGAGTTGAAGAGAAAACTATATAGGTAAACTTCTTATCAAATCTTTTGAGTGTGGTTGGATCATACACTTTTCCATGAATTTCCATAATTAGAAATTTGAATAATATCGAGATGATTCTACTAAAAAACATCAATTGAATAAGTGGAACAATTATTCAATAGAAGAAAATTTATCCAAAAAATTTTAGAAGAAGAATTTAATAGGAGATAAACATAGTATACTGAGTGAGAAACATGAATTGGACTCAATAAAAAACAATTATTCAGAAGTTCAATGTTCATAAAATGTTAGAACCTTCCTTAAAAAGTTAAGATAAAGATAAAGACTCCTCAAAAAGTGAATAAGAAGGAGGTAAGGAATCCTACAAAGAGAATCAGCTCAGAATATAACATCTTGAATATCTTGAGAACAAAAAATATCTCAAGAAATAAATCAAAATTATAAAGAAATATAGTGGAAAATTTACAGATGGTGATAATTATGTTGTCAATATAGATGAATAATACTTCTAGGATATTTTCAGTTATAAACAAATAATTACTAAATAAGAAAATATAGTTTAAGATATCAATTGATGTTGCCTTCCAAAGAAGAATAAGTTAACATGTTTTAATCAAATATTTTTGAGTCTGAAAGTAGTCTAAGGAAGATGAATGAAAACTTCAACAAAGTCTTGGAAGAAAAACCTGAGAATTCTAAAGTTTATGAGAAACCTCAAATCCAGAATCAGGTGAAATTCTCACCTAAAAAAATAATGTTTCATATGATTTTTTCTATCATTTTTTATTCTGAAAAATGTGTTGGTTAATCTTAAGTGGATAAAGGATTTGATAAACCTATCACATATACAAAATTTTAAAACTCATCCATAAGAAAATATAGTCCATGCCCAGAAAAAGTTATAGCATAAAGAAGCAATCAACCTCAAAAAAATATTTAGAGAAAAAGATATTATTTCAAAACAAATCAAGATTTGATGGTTATTATTGGCATTGTGGAATCTATGGGCACATGGTATAAAATTTTTGGGACAACATAAATAGTGGAATTATGATGATTAACTTTCCTAACCTACATAAAGTTGAACAGGTGAATTTTAATGATATTAGAAACCTTCCATAGAGAAATCAATTTGAATGTCTTGAATTTTTTTGGAATATGTGACAAGGTTAGTAATTATAACGAAAAAATTATAACAGTACTTCTGGAACAATTTTATTATAATCAAAAATAAAAGGAAGTTAGAAAGAAGAAATTTCCAGAAAGTACTTTTTTTAGAAAAAATTGTAATCAAGTAAAAATAACAAACCCTGGATACAAAATAGTGGTTTCTCTTCAGACATTACAAGTGATTTGGAGATCTTTAAATATATTAAAAATTATGATGGAGGTGTTGTTACCTTTGTAAATTATAGTTATTTAAAAATCAGGGGAATCAAAATGGCAGATATTGAATTAAAAAAGTTGAAATCCAAATAATTTTTGTTTTTTGATGGACTAAAATATAATGTACTTAGTGTAAGTAAACATTGTGATGATGTAAAAGATTTTATCCTCAAAAAATATTATTATCTTACTAAAAGTGTGAAAGATGGAAAAGTTATTATAAAATGTAAAAAACCATTGAGGATATTTTCTAAATAATATAATTTAACAACTCCTAATACATAAGTTCTAAAATGAAAATTAATTATGGCACTGAAGACTTAGCTATCTTGGGCAGAAAAAAATGCAAAACTTTCTAATTTTGATACTTCTAGAAACATTCCAAAATTTAAAATAATGGAATAATATTTTTTATTACCTATCATAAATTTAATATGACTAATAAAATCTATAAGATAGTTGAGATTCAATATACAAGAACTTTTTAAATTATTTATTCTGATTTATGTGGGTTGACGAGACATCAATCAAAAAAAGATGATTTATAATTTATCACTTTTATTGATGATTCCACCTGGATGAAAAAAATCATGTTAATGAAACAAAAGTCAGAGGTGGTGGAGAAGTTCATGTTTTTCAGAGAAGAAGCTGAGAAATAAATATGGGTTTTTATAAATAATTTGATTATAGATAATGGTACCAAATTCACTAGAAATACTTTTGAATTTTATCTAAGAAAACTTGGAATAAAACAATAGTAAATTTCTACCTATAATCAACAAAAAATGGAATATCAGAAATAAAGAATATAATCTTAGTGGAAATATAAATAATCATGTTAAACTAATACAAACTTTCAAATTTTTACTAGAAATAAGTTTTTAGTACTATTGTACATGTTTAAAACTAATATTTTCTAAGACTTAAATCCAACATGATTTCTTATGAAATTTGGTATAACAAAAAACCTTCATTTAAGTACTTCAACGTTTTTAGATGTTCATATTTACTTAAAATAAAAAAAATTGATCATGGAAATTTTGATGAGAAAGATGAGAAAAGAACTTTTATGGGGTATTCAACCAATGAAAAAACATACACATGTTGGAACAAAATTTTACAAAAGTTGGTTCACCCATATGATATGAAATTTATTTAAAATTTATCTTCCTTAACAAATGTTTCAAGGAATATGGATGAATAATAACTGAAAGTTTCAATTTAAATTGAATGTGATCCAAAATATCCTAATTAGTATTTATGTGAATTTTGTGATTAGGAAAGTTCAACTGAAAGAGGAACTCTGAAATTTCCAACTTAACAAAATATAAATTGATAAGGAAAAGAATTATTAGAAATCAGAAGGCTTAGGTTTAGACCTAAAAGTTGTTGAGGCTAAAAATCCAATATCACATATCTCAATAGTTGAATCAGAATTAGTTTTAAAATCGTTTAAACAAAAATAATGGTTAGATTTTATGAATAAAGAAAATTATTAAATAGATAAAAATGAAACATGGGTACTTCTTCCTCATCCAAAAAATAAAAATTTTATCAGAACAAAGTGGGATTACAAAAACAAATTTAACGAGCATGGATAAGTTTCAAGAAATAAATAATGACTTGTTTATAAATGTTATGAATAGATGGAATGTGTGGATTTTGAGGAAATTTTTTCCATTTTTATATGATTTGAAACTATTATAATGTCTCTATCTGTGGTTGTACATAGGAATTACAAAGTAAATTATATGTATGTAAAGTTAGCTTTCTTAAATGGGGAGATTGTGGAATAAGTTTACATTAAAAACCTTTTGAGTTTCTACTTGATGAGGACAAATAATAGTTTTTAAATAGATAAAATGTTTGCATGGGGTGAAACAAGATCTCGGTTCTTAGTATTAAAAACTTGGAAATTTTTGGAGAATATTGAAGTTTTCTAAAGGAAAAATTGATAGAAACTTATATGTGAAATATGTTGACTTTGGGAAATTAATTTTAATTATTTATGTTGATGATATAATATTTTCTAAATATAACTAATATGTTTTTAAAACATTTACTGAAGTGATGAATTTTTTTTAGAGATTTCAATGTTGGGTGAATTAATGTTCTTCCTTGCATTACAAGTTCAAAAAAAGGATATTTTTTTATCTCAATAAAATTATCATAGATAATTGTTAAATAATTTTGGGATTGAATAATGAAAAGAAGTTTCTGATCCAATATCTATGAGAATAAAGTTGAGTAAAGATGAGTCTGGAGAAAGTGTAAATAAAAAATATTTTATATACTGATAGGAAGTTTACTTTACCTTACAGCCTCAAGGCCTAATATTTTTTATGATGTGACTTTGTTTTCCATATATCAAAGTAATCTAAAATAATTACATATGTTTGAAGAAAAAATAATTTTCAGATATATTAAAGGAATAACTTCACATGGGTCATTATACAAAATAAATAATGAGATGAAGATTCATGGTTATAATGATACCGATTGGGCTATATATTATAATGAAATAAAATAAACCTCAGGAGGAACATTTTACTAGGGTGAATTTTTTATAAGTTGTCATAGTTAGAAACAAATTTTAGTAACTTTAAGCATAGCTAAATCCAAGTATATTTCAGCTACTTAGTCTTGTACTCAAATTTTTTATATGAAAGTTTGACTGGAAGAATTGAAAGTGAATGTTTCTAAATCATTGAAGATACTTTGTGATAATCTGAGTGCAATTGATATTTCCAAAAATATAGTCGAACATTCAAGATCATAACATATTGATATAAATTTTCACTTTATAAAATGTAAAGTTTCACTTTATAAAATATAAAATTATTCCTAAATATGTTTTATTAGAATATATCCCGATGAAGTATCAAAGTTTAGATATCATTATAAAGGAAATTCCAAAATAAATATATGTTGAGTTGAGGCTGAAACTTCATGTTGAGTCTCCATAAATGAGTTTCTAATCATCATAATGAAGGTCTTCTACTATTCTTTGTATTATGTTAACAAAGGTGAGAGAAAGTAACAAATTTTTTGTAATAATTTTTTTATAATTTTTCTTTAATGAATCTGAAGCCAGGATTATCGTAAAATGGGGGGAGAAAAAGAAAAATGGTGAAAAAAGGTAAGTGAGAGGAAAATATAAAATTGGGGCTATTTTATTTTTACATGGCCGTAAAGTTTTCTTGTCATCAAGGGATGGAATTCCTTACAAAACCTTACTTTATCTAATAGTGTGGTGTTATGACACTGTATTTTGAGAAAGTTTGTGTTTTTGTAAAAGTCAAAAAACATAAGTTGTTTACAAAAGTTGAGTTGTTAAAAAAATGGATTTGGAAAAATTATTAAAAAGGGTTGTCAAAAAATCCAAATAGGGAGATTGAGGAACCTTTATAATAATTTTATGTTATCAAAGATTTTGAATTTTCTGACAAATACAATTTTTTTAGAAGAATGTTTTTTCATTCAGGATCAGACCTAGTCAATCATAATGATCATTGATTAAAGTTGAAAATTATTGAAAGTTAAAACCCAAACATAAAAGGGGAGAAAAGTTATTTTAAGAAGTATGTTTTCTAGACTCAGGGGATCATAATAAGAAGCACTCAACTCAGAGGATCAGACTGAGTATCACTATACATATATGTGGTTAGAAATATGAATTAATGATCAGATGCACCATCAGTATTAGGTCCATCGGTATGAAGTTCAAGATCCATCAGACTCCTTATTTGTTAGAAATTCAGAAGATGCTGAGTGAATAAGTTGTATTGTTGTCAAACAATTTTTGAAAGAAGATAATGAAGTAAGGTGTTAGAATTTTTTCATAATTTATAAAAAAATTAGATAAAGCATTTCTGGTCATGAATTTTTCCAAAATCATGAAAAAATTATTGATAATAAATTTTGAAGAAACAGAGGAATCATAAATTTTGTATAAGTTCTAGAAACATTGATATTGATGATCAGATCTAAAAGGACCCGACTCAAAAAAAAAATTGGAATTCAGAATGTGTAAAGCTTATGAAATTTGAGGAATTTCAATTTTTCTGAGTGGAATCATTATTTGATTCAAAAAAATTGTAATGATAATTATATCATAATTATAGTTCCATCACTATGAGGATTTTAACTAGATTGACTCTAAGGAGGATAATCAATCAAATCAGGAATAATAACCAGTTGCTCAAATGAATGCCTCACATAGATAATGTATCAGATGCAGAACTCTGGAATGATCAATGTTAATAATGTTGATCTATCAAAGAAATAACAGTTATGGAAATAAGAGAATAATATAAAAGAGTTTCATTTTCTTAATAAGAAACAAAGGGAGAGTTCATGTTTTCGATCGAATAAATTGTGACACTGATACGTCATCTATTGAGGAAGTTCATTATAATAAGCTAAGGAAGATAGTTTATACTGATGAGAAGAGGAATCTGAAGCTAAGGAAGTTCGTCATTATGAGGTGATGAAGATATTTTATCTTGATGAGAATAGAAAGCTGAAGATGATAAGGTTCATCATAATGAGTTTTTCAAGATAAGAAAATCTTAATGAGCTATGAAAGAAAGATAGATTATAATGAGAATGGGAAGCTAAAGATGAGTAAGTTTATCATACTAAAGAAAATATAGTCTATTCAAGAATACTACTCTCAGAGAAATATTGAGAAGGTTTGAAGAATTTAAAGATTATGTTTAAATGTGAGTAATTTTTAGAGTTTTAAATTTTGAGTAAGTGGTAAATTTTTATCAGTTTCTCACCTTTTCTTTCCCAAGTCACCTATAAATAATGGTCCACATAATTTGAATTTTGTATCTTTTTTATATGATTAAAAAGGCGGAGTTCTGAATATTTATGTTAATGTTATTTATAGACCAATATCTCATAATATGATCGGACTACAAAAACTTTTGTTTATTGGAATGAGGTAGATCATATTGAACATTTGAGCAACGATTGAGTTTTTCATATTGATTCAATCATATTGAGTCAATTGAAATGAGGAAGATCAGACTGAGTTTTTGTGAAAAGTTTCAAATGTGATGATTGAGATAGGTAAGATCATATTGAGTCCATCATATTGAGTCAATCAGACTGAGTTCGTCAGACTAAAGGCCATCATAGATAGGGTCAACGGACTGTGGAACATCATTGGAGAAAATTTACCGAAGTATTTTTTAATTTTTTTGGGATCAAATTTTTTATAAAAAGACTTTGTAAACTGATGTTAGTTAGTGTAATCTTTCTTATCAGGAGATAGAAAGTGCCTAATGGTAGTTTCAACAAGTTGTATTCACTTCTTTACAATATTGAGTTACCATAGGTCTATGAGAGTGGTTATGAAAATGATATAGGTTCTCATACTAATGCCAAGACTTATCAATCTCATGTGCTTTACTTTCCTAATTTTTCATGTATATGTGTTTAATAAAAGTTAATAAGGATATAAAATTTAATAGGTTTCAGGGGTTAAGTTTTAAATGTTTCGAAACTTATAAAAAGTAATCAACTGATTTAACCCCACTTCTCAGTAAATACTAGATTATTTGGAACTTCATATTCCTTGGATCCAACCGTTTCCGGGATTATTATTGATTACATGATATGGAAATTGTGGATGATTTATCATGCCTTAAAAATGACCCTGGTAAGGGTATTTGATTATAGTTTTAGACTAGACAATATCAAACCTATTTGGTTATGCTTTATAGTGAGACCATGATTATAGTCACTTGATCACTGTTCATAGGTAGCCGTGTTTTTTTCTAGATATAATCTCATCTTCTTTTGACACATTAATTTTATTACTATTATACATATGATATATTGAACACTATTTCATTATTTATACACATACTGAACATGTTATAGACATTGTTGGTGGTGGCCAACTGAGTGTTCTCTCACACCCTTTTTGGGCCACCGTTGGGTACATGAACAAACTTAATGGATGTAGATAGGGACTTGGGAAAGAACCCACTTTATGATGCTTGGATTGTTTGTTGCTTAGTACCAAGGGAGCACAGGACTGAGCTATGATCATGATGTTAGCTGGATATAGTTAATTTTTTGTCTTTTTGTACTTTTGATACATGTATTGTAATGTATTCATGTTGCCTCTATTTCTTCCCATTTTGTATAGATACATGACACGATCATCATTTTTTACATGAAACTACATTAGGATTTATTATTATTATAGTCTTCTAGATGTTATCTTTTATATTAATTCATATTATGATTTCACATACTTTTTTACTTATGATAACACTACGTTACTTTGATCATGAGGGTATAGTTTCTCTACTATAATATCATAGACCCTCACTGCTAGTTGGTATCCTCTGCCATATGGGGAGGCATTCTTGAGTCCATGTGACGCACCAGCTAGGGGAACCGTTTATTGGATCCTTGGTCAGCACGTTACATAATGGTATCAGTGAAGTTTCTTTTATTTTCTTTTTTATGACTTACAATTTTGAGAAAATAGACTAGAGATTAATAGGTTTTAGAATTTGGTAATGAGCTATTCCTGGGAGTCGAAAACCCACATATATGATAAATCAAAATTTCCTTTAAGTATATATGTTTTCTAGATTTTTTCAAATAAGTTGATTTGACTCCACTGATGGGTGACATAGTTGATGTTTAATGTTCCCTATAATGATGGATATTACCGTGTACCGATGAGAGGAGCATATACCATCTCATGCATCATTTTAATAACCTTACAAGATTCACATTCCATGTATATTCCATACCATATAGGATGCATTGGTTGAATTTACAACATTTATTATGTGTTCCCCATGTTATAAAATTATTACCGTGTAACGATTATTGTAATATATTCAGAAATATTATTAGTACATAGAGTAATTTTCATAACCTAAATTGCATTTTCTTTCATAGGCTACAAAAGACACCCTAAGTAGTCAATTATGGAACATTTAGTCATAGGCCATTGGTCACAAGTATTAGAACATGTTTTTGTTGTGATTAATTGGAAAACACACTTTTATTTATATGGTTTATGGCCCCTTGTGGGGTGGAAGTGGTGATTCATTTGGTTCAACCATTTAGAAATAATTTCAAGATAAATTAATTCAGATGAAATACAATTCTAGAAATAGGGAACTTGACCTTGACCTAGATTTATATTGGGAAGTAGGCAGTGTCACTTGTGATTTTTTCCATTGTTTCTTTTACCTAGTCATGGCTTTAGGAGTTGGAAGAGGGTTTTTTCTTATTAATTGGAAGGATTTGTCATTTCTTATGCTTTGATATGTGACTTTTATGCTACATAGTTTTTTTTTCTGAGGTGTGTGTTTAGAATTTTTAGATACATTCCACCATGATGAACTCTATTTATACACCATGAGGGTGGTGATGACCATACTCTGAAGGTGGTGGTCCCAAGGATACCAGTAGAATATCCAATTCTTTCATTTTTGAAATCAGAAATTTTACCATATATGAGTGTTGATGACCAGTTTTGAGAGGGATTCCTTTATTTTATGTCATCCGTTCTGAGAGCACCACCTCTTTCCATGACTATGGAAGATATGCCACATGTTTTCCAATAGTAGCATCCACCCATGTTTTTAAGGTATAATGGTCCACATGCTTCTGATATATGGACTAGGACTATATTTTCAATCCTTGAGAATCCAGAGACACCTTTTGAGAGGAGAGATAAACTTGTGATATATGTGATTCACGGAGTAGCTAAGTGATGGTGGGATGTTTCAAACCCGGATGATATTATTTAGGATATGATTTGAAGGGAATTCTAATCCAAGTTTTATAATTAATTTTTTCATAAGACCCAGAGAGATGAACGGGCCCTTGAGTTTATGTATCTAGAGAAAGGATTGATGAAATTTATGGATTATTTGACACTCTTTACCAAGATTCATAATTTTGTGCCTATTTATCTGGCTGATGAGCCATCAAGGGTGAGACCCTTTAAGGAAGGTCTCAAGCATACCATTTGATCACATGTAAAAGTAAATTCAGCTGACTACTATAATAGAGATAGTGAATCATGCACTTATTACTGAATAAAAACTAAGGGAATCTAGTGGTGTAGAGTAGGGAAGTTCAACCTCTTTACCCATTGGTTCAGTGTCAATTGGAAGAAAGTTCCATTTTGAGGATTCTTATAAGGGGAATACTATATAGAGTATGATTTATGGTAGTCATGTCTTAAATAATTTGTGTGGGAAATGGGGACATACTAAGAATTAGTGTGATAGAGATGTTGGAGTTGGTGTCCTAGAACCAACAACATTGTACTTTATTCATTAATAAATACCTTATATTATCTTGATTGTTCTTCTGCATGAAAATGCAGGTAATAATGTCCTATGGATTGCTATTACCTTAAATGGTCATAGAGGATCCCTGTTATGATGAGAACTCAGAAGTTCTATAACATTGTTCTTGAATATATGTTCTATGGCTGGATGAATTTATTTGACAAACAAAAAAAATACATGCCATTAGGGGTTAGGACCCATAAAACTTTGAGGCACCTTCTCATGGTGTGACCTTTTGGTATTATGTGGGAAGATATTATAAGAATGAGACTCACTAGTAGGAAATCCACATTTCATAGTGAAATTCAATGTTCCTATCTGTATATGTGTGTATTGTTCCTTAAACTTTGAGATTATTATTAATGGGTATTACAACTCGTGAACTTATATGTATTTAAGAAAATTGTGACGACACACTGTTCACAGTGAGGTAGGATACATTAGAGGTTCCATGAGTGATACTGCATTAATAGATAATGTGAGAAAGGATTTTTCCCTTATGTTACATAATAGAAGAAGATATATTAGGCCCTTTGATGGAATTGATATAGCCTAAATAAATCCACTGACATGGTGAGGAATGGGAAAGTTCAATTCTGGAATGTCAAAGAAATAATAATCGATCACATGGGTTTATGGAACTAGCATGCAACCCGCTTGATTTGAGATATCGAGATAAAGGGATCACATTACATGGTAAGCGTTTATTAGAGGTGACACGCCATTGCGGCATTAAATTCTTCCTCTATGGGTGCCATGACCTATTTTTAAAGGCTATCCATGGACTTTAAGAAGGCTCTGCCTACTTCCACTAAGAAAGAGTCCTAGAGGTTCACACACTAAGTGGGTTTAAGTATCTTAGTTAAATATTAATTTAACAAGTTGACTAAATATTATTCCCGACTATGGTTTAATAATTATTCAATAATGACTGATCGCATTTATTTTGAAACTAGTTATTTGAGATAATATATTATCAGGGATAATATATATTTATTAGCAAGTAATGTAGTGATATTTATTTTTGAATTAAATATCCATTATTCAAGGTCTAATAAATGTGGTAGAGGAAATAAAGAAAAATGGGAAAAAAAGAACACACCATTTATATTAAATATACACGTCTTGTATTTTTTTGGGAATTTATGAGAAATAATATTATTTATTTAACTAAATAATATTAGGTGTAATTACCTAGGTGCATGTCATTAATAATAATATTCAACTATTATTATTAGACATGGGGTATTATTGATAATTAAATGAAATAAATAAATGCTTTCGGTTAATTAATTCATTTTATTATTCTATGTAATTAAAAATCTCAATTATATATTTCTCATTATCCTAACTATTTTTTTGTGGTTGTGAATGATGGATCTAGAGAAATCTGTTAACCCAAGAGATAATCCTTTTCTTCCAAGCAAGCTCTCAAGCTACGAGAGAGAGATCCTCCTCCACCGGATCAAGGTGATCGAAGGTGGACATCGCAAGCAAAGGATCTTCCACACAAGCACCCTGATATCCCTTCAGTGATATCCAGAGATACGTGGAGCACGTGTGGATCACCACTAGAGGAATCCTACACTTGGATTCTACGACGCAACGATGAATCACATCAGATTGTGACTGGAAACACCAACAAAGAAAGAAGTCCATCAAGGTAATTCTTGTAAATTAATTAAATTAATTATGACCAAAATATAATGATCCTATCTATGGTTCTAAGAATCCCCTACTTATTTTTCATTTTCATTATTTTCTAAATATTCGACATTCTTTTATCATGATGGATGTCAGATTGATCATTGTTAACGCTAAAATTAATGTTGGGTACACCCACCAACGCGCTTCCGCTACTCTCAGAACCTACAATTGGTATTAGAGGGGTCATATCATTCATTATAATTATTTATTTTTTCATTGGTGATTTACACATTTAATAATTTTGTTGCTTCAATTCAAGTTAATCATTCTTTAAATATAAATCTCGAGATTTTTTCCTGCTCTCTCATTTCACGTTCACCTTACAGAAGATATTTTTTATTTTAATTTTTATTAAAATAAAATAGAGGTTCTCATCCAGAGGTTCCAAACTTTCCTGGCCGTACAACACTAGAATACATGGCATATATTCAGTGGTACACACTATGTAGGCTATCTTCAATTCATCAAACTAGTTCCCCAAATCAGGTCGTGTGTTGGAGTATTTCTACGTATTAAAAGACACCATGTATTGACCAAGAACAGGTGGCACACAGTTTCCGGATTACACACCATGTGGTCCACTAAACACGGTCTGTAGTCCCTTCGGGTCAGGGTTGGACTATGTAACCCGTACATGGATTTCCCATATAGAAACTGTGTAATGTATATACTACACGGCATGTGTCCCACTGAACACACCGTGTACTCCGAAAAATTTCTGAAGTATATCTACATGCCATGTCCCCAGGTGTGTACTTTGAATGGATGGTGAACAAAAGTACACACCATGTAGTCAGAACTACACACTGTGTACTCATCCAAATTACATAGATTTGTTAAAATTTATTATTATATTATAAAAACCCTTGAGACATGTACCATAGTTCAAGCGTAAAGCTGAGGCACAACACGTGATAGACATTTTATATATATGTGTCTAATTTAACATCTGTGTAATGTTCATTTATACTCATTGGGTTGTAATGAATGGGAATTCACTGGGTTTCCTCCAAGGTATAAGTTACATTCAAAGATAATTTTAAATGAGTTTATTTGTTTAAAATTATAATGGATGAGAATCTAAAGGAAATTCAGAAAAAGGGTTTAAGATAAAAGGATTGATTAATTAAAGATAATTAATTGATTTGAGCAAGATTTATCTTAAACAATAATTATTAAAGAATTGAAATCTAGTTTTATTTATGCAAAAATATTGTTGTATGTATGGAATATCATGATCTAGAACAAGACTATTGTATGATAATGGTTTATTTTAATATATTTTTTTAAATTAAATTTATTGGCCTGTGAGCCTTCTCCTTATTAATATGTAGGGTCTGCCTGCCCATGGTTTTTTTGATGTAAAACCACATTTTACCCTTCACTTGCATGTGATATAAAAGCATATGTAATGGATGGATCTCCCAAGATAGTGGAGGCAACACAAGTTAGGATCCAAGGTAAAACCAATCAAAATAGATACAAAGGTGGATAGGTTGAACACTGTAAACATGTACCCAAAAGGTCAAGGTGTTTCTCCCCTAGGTCTTGGGTTATTTTATCAATCGCTATATAAACTAACCAATAGAAAAATATCATCATCATACCATTTTTTCAGTTGCATGTTTTATTAATTTTGGGTGTATTGTCACGATCACCCAATTAATGAATTAAACAAGCATGCATGGTGGAACTAAAATAAGACAGTATTATGCATAAAATATTATCTTAGACAAGGTTAATCACTTAAGTATATTCCAAAAAATATTAACAAGTATGTAATCAAAGATAATAAAATGAAAATTTGCATATAATGATAAAATACCTCAAAGAAAATATCAACTCAATATAGCCTTCCATAATCTTGGTTAGAATCGAACAATAGTTAAAAGTGTTGGACCAACCCAAGTTTGGGTGATTTCAATTATCTGGGAATTAGAATTCACAGTTTTGGGTTGACATGACTTGGTTTGCATCAATGGTTGACTTCCACAGTAGGACTTGGTGTGACCAAGAGGAAAAGGTTGAGGAAATCCAAAATAAAAGGATTTCAGGATTGGGGAGTCCACTCAGTGGATCAGGGAGCTGCGAGTTAATGCAATTGGCCTGACCTAAAAATTAATTTTTTATTATCAAACACTTTTAAAGGGAAGTGAGAACCCAAGTTGGTACAAAATACAGTGCTTTAAACATCAAAAGAGATAGACGAACCATTGAAATCAAGTTTAAGTCTATTAGATGCATTATTCCTAGAAAGTTTCCAGAGAAGTCCATTTACCTCGAAATCCGGATCGTCAGTTAATGCAATTGGCATTTGGAATTCCTACCTAAAACCCAAGAAGTTGCTTGACCAACCCTAGTTGGGGTAATGTGAAGGGAAATATGGATCATTTCTACTAGAATATTCAGGCAACATAATATTATGAAGTCAATGGTGAGGGCTATTGGATTTTAATAAAATAGTGGGAGACTAATAAGTATTTATTTATTTATTTTTCTTAGTTTTATCATAATTAAGTACTAAACTTTTTCACATCATAATTTGTTGAAATGGAAATAAGAATGACTTCAAACATATCATTGCAAACCATACTCAAGAAATAAAACCTTCTCACTGACACCAATTTCCAAGAGTGGTAGGGTCGTTTAGGCGTCTTTCTTCGCCAGGAGAGGAAATTGTATGTGCTAGAAGAGCCTATTCCAGTTATGCCTGGGAAAGAGGCCAGTGAGGAGGAAATTTGTCTCTATATAAAACATATGGATGATTCCATAGATATCCAATATTTCATGTTATCGACCATTTCTAATGAGCACTTGAAGAAACATGAAAACATGGATGTGTATAGAATGATGTCTCAAATTAACGATATCTACCAAGAGATGGCGAGACAGGAGAGATATGAGATCTCCATTTCTTTGTTTACAACTAAGAATGGAGAGTCTTCACCATCTGGGCCTCATGTAGTCAAGTTTATCGGCAACATTTAACCCCTATACATCTTAGGGATTACGTTCCCGAATGAGTTGCGTACATATCTCATCCTATCATCACTGCCCAAGACCTTCTCTAGCTTTATTGTCCACTATAACGTGAGAAACAATGAGAAGAGTCTATTAGAACTTCTGAGCTTAATTATCCAGGTAGATAAGAAAATGAGGCATGAAAAACCCGCAGTCTTTATTGTGAATAAGAAAAGAAAGGACAAGGTAAAGAGGTGGAGGACTTATACATAGTCTGAAGCCCCCGAGCATCGTCCCTCTAAGAAGGGGAAGATTTAGAGGTAGGGAAAAGAACATGAGGTGGTATGTTTTTCATGTGACAAGCCAGGCCACTAGAAGAGGAATTGCACTCAGAAGCATGGGGACACTAAAGTTGCGTTCGTTATTGAGTGTAAACTTTCCATTTCTACACATTGGGTATTAGATACAGCTTGTGGGGCTCACATATGTATTCAAATATAGGAACCAAGTATATTTAAAATTATTTCTAGAGGACTGGTGGATCTTCGAGCTACCAATGGTGTGAGGCTGGTTGTGTTGGCCATTGGCGATTACCACCACTCATTGCCAACTGGGTTGATTTTGGTTTTACATAACTGTTATTATATTCCTAATTTTACCAACACGTAATTTCTCTGCCATGTTTGGATGTGGATGGATTTATTTTAAATTTTAGAAATAAGGGTTTCTTCTTTTATAAGACCAACATATGTTATGGTATGACACATTTAAATAATGGTTTGTATGTATTAAATTTCAAAAACCAAGTTTTGGCAATCAATAACAAAACAAACTCGCATTACTCATATATCACCCAGTTGTGGCATCACCATCTCAGTCATGTAAATGAGAATAGATTGAAAAACCTCTTCCAAGATGGCTATTTAGACTCTACTAAGACGAAACCACTTGATAGATTTCACACTTGTTTACAAGGTAAAATGACCAAGCTGCCTTTTGGTGGTCAGGGTGAGAGGGGCACATAGATTCTAGGATTTGTGCATGCAGATGTGTGTGGACCATTTCCAATAGAATCTGGTTGTGGTTATTCTTACTTCATTACTTTTACTGATTATTTGAGTAGATATGGCTATGTCTACTTAATGAGGAATAAGTTGGAATCCTTAGAGAAATTTAAGGAATTCAAGAATGAAGTAGAAAATCAGCTTGGTAAGAAGATAAAGAAGCTTCAATCAGATCGAGGTGGAGAATATCCGAACCAAGGGTTCATCGATATTCTACGGGAATCTGTGATTCTATCTCAGCTCACCCCTCCTTATAAACCACAGTGGAATGGTGTTGGTGAAAGGAGGAACCACACCTTGTCAGAAATGGTGAGGTCGATGATGAGTCATGCAAATATTCCATTATCCTTTTGGGGATATGCATTTCCAACTGCAGCATACACATTAAATTGAGTACCAACTAAGCCGGAAAATAGAATTCCCTTCGAGTTATGGAATGTAAATAAACCCATTTTTTTACACACACATTTATGAAGATGCGAGCCATTTATTATGGCCTTCTCAGTAAAAAAACTAGATCCCTGGGGCACATAGTGTATCTTTATAGGATATCCCAAGGAAAAGAAATGATATTACCTATATAACCCTTTAGACAAGAAATTGAATGTCTCCAGACAAGACGTCTTTCTTGAGAGGGATCACGTCATCAAAAAGGATAGTTGGAGAAAGATTAACTTTGACAAAGTTGATGCTCAAGATACATAAGAGTTGGTATAGGAACAAGTTCTATAAGTCATAGTGGAAGAGGTTCCAGAAACACAATTACTACATTTGAGCTCAAGACAGGTAAGGGAACCAAAGATATTTGGTTTCCTAGTCACCGAGGATGAGGAATCATTATTGTTGGACAACGATGAACCTATCTCTTATGAGGAAGCTTTATAAAGCTCATAAGCTACAGGATGGCTAGAAGCTATGATTTCTGAGATGGAATTCATGTATCAGAACCAAGTCAAGATTCTGGTCGATGATCTAGTTGTTGTAATGCATGTTGGATGAAAATGGGTATTCAAGAGAAAACTAGACATGGAAGGTCATGTTAGCACCTATAAAGCAAGGCTAATGACTAAACGATTCATACAGCATCAATGAATTGACAATGATGAAACCTTCTCGCTTATTTCCATGTTTAAATCCATAAAAATCATACTTTCCATAGCAACATACCATGTCTATGAGATTTGGAGAATGGATTTGAAAACAAAATTCATAAACAGGAACCTCCATGAAGATGTCTATAGGACACAACCAAAAGGTTTTGTGACACCAGGTGAAGTCAAACGTGTTTTCATGTTTCAAAAACCCATTTATGGATTAAATAAAGCATCTAAGTCATGGAACATTCGATTTGATGAAGCAATAAAAAAATTTGTTTTCATTAAGAATGAATGTGATCCACGTGTTTATAAGCAGTTTAATGGGAATACGGTCATTATCATAGTAGTATATGTTGATGAAATATTTCTTATTGGAAACTATATAATATTATTACAGTTAGTTAACGAATGTTTGAACAAGTGTTTCTCCATAAAGGAATTGGGTGAAGCAGCCTACATTCTAGGGATCAAGACCATTCGTGATAGATCCAAGAGACTGCTTGAACTAAGTCAGGGTATATATATTGACCTGATACTAAAGAGATTCAGTATGGAACAATCCCAGAGGGGATTGGTTCTAGTGTCACATGGAATAAATCTTTCTAAGAAAATGTGTACTCAGACACAACAATAGAATAGTAAAATGAGTAAGATCGCATATGCTTTGGCTATAGGATCCATCATGTATGTCATGTTATGTACTGGGCTTTATGTTTCCTATTCACTAAGCATGGTAGGTATATATCAAGAAGATCCAGGAGAAAAACATTGGAGAGTTGTAAAGAATATTCTTAAGTATAGAAGAAGAACTAAGGATATGTTCTTGGTGTGTGGAAGAGATGAGGAACTTGTCATCAGAGGGTACGCTGATGCTGGTTTTCAGACAGATCAAAACAATATGAAGTAATAATCTGAATATTTTTTTATGTCTTAATAGAGGAGCTGTGAGCTGGAAGAGTTCAAAGAATCTATTTGTCACCAATTCTTCAGTGGAGTCTGAATATATAGCGGCTTTTGATGTATCCAAGCAAGCCATCTAGATTCGAAACATTGTCAAGGATCTTTATGTGGTGCCTAGTAGAAAATATCCTATCACATTATATTTTGATAATACTATAGCGGTGGATCTTTCAAAAGAACCAAGGTCACATCAATGGAAAAAGAACATACACTGGAAGTATCAACACTTGAGGGATTTTTATCAAAGGGGTGAAGTTACAGTGAGCAGAGTGTCCACAGAAGGGAACATGGAAGACCCCATGACTAAAGTTCTATCTCAGCAAAAGCGTGAATATCATGTAAGAGCTAGCGGGTTAAAAGTTTTTTATAGTTGGCTCTAGTACAAGTGGGAGTCTGTTGGAGTTGGTGTCCTAGAACCAACTAATTTTTACATCATTCATTAATAAATATCTTATCACATCTTGATTTTTCTTTTGCATGAAAATTAATGTTATAATGTCCTAAGGATAGCTGTTTCATTAAAGGGTCATAGAAGATCCCTACTATGATGAAAACCCGGAAGGGCCATAACACTATTTTGTAATATATGTTCTATGGATGGATGATGTTATTTTAGGGACATAAATAATACACGACATTAGGTGTGAGGACTCATAAAACATTGAGGCACCTTCTCATGGTGTGCACCCTTGGTAATATCCAAGAGGATATTATGAGAATGATACCCTCTAGTAAGAAATCCACATTTCATAGTGTCATTGGATATTCCTATCGGTGGATGTGTGTATTGGTACTTAGACTTTAAGATTATTATTAATGGGTATTACAACTCACACACTTAGATGTATTGATGAAAAATCTGATGACACACTATTCGTAGTGAGGTAGGATACGTTGGGTGCGTCATAAGTGATATCGAATTAATAGATAATGCGAGAAAAGATTTGTCCTTTATGTTCCACAATGGAAGTAGACATCTCAGGCCCTTTGATGGAATAGATATAGCCTAAATAAATCCATTTCCATGGTGAGAAATGGGAAAGTTCAATTCTGGAAAGTCAAAGAAATAATAATCGAGAACATGGGTTGATGGAACTATCATGCAACCCACTTGATTCGAGATATCGAGACCAAGAGATTAGGCAGGCTCCGCCTAATTCCACTAAGAAAGAGTCTTATACAGTCACACACTAATAGTGTCTAAGTATCTTAGTTAAATATTAACTTAACCAGTTGAATAAATATTATTCCCAATTGTGGTTTAACAATTACTCAAGAATGTTTGATCACATTTATTTCGACACTAGTTATTCGAGAAAATATATTACGGTAGAAATAATATATTTATTAGAGAGTAATGAAGTGATATTTATTTTAGAAATAAATATCGATTATTCAAGTCCTAATAAATGTGGTAGAGGAAATAAAGAAAAATGGAAAAACAAAATTACAAGCCGTGTATATTAAATACACACGCCGTGTATTTTTTCTGGGAATTTATGAGAAATAATATTATTTATTTAATAAATAATATTAGGTGTAATTCACTGGGTTCATGTCAGGTAAAAATAATAGTCAACTGTTATTCCTAGACATGGGGTATTACTAGGAATTAAATGAAATGAATAAATGCTTTCAGGTAATTAAATCATTTTATTATTCTATGTAATTAAAATTACCAATTATATATTTCTAATTAGCCAAGCCATTTTTTTGTGGTTGTGCACAAAAGATATAAAGAAATATCTCAAGCCAAGAGAGAATCCTTTTCTTCCAAGAATGATCTAAAGCTATGAGAGAGAGATCCTCTTCCACCGGATCAAGGCAATCAAAGGCGGACATCGCAAGTGAAGGCTCTTCCTCGCTAGCACCCGGATATCCCTTCGGCGATGTCCATATATACATGGATCATGTGTGGATCACTTCTATAGGAATCTTACACATGGATTTTATGACACAACAATGGATCAAATTGGATCATGACCGAAAACATCAATAAAGAAATAATTACATCAAGGTAATGCCTGTAAATTAATTAAATTAAATATAACAAATATTTGATGATCCTGTATATGGATCTGGGAATCCCATATTTCTCTTTTGTTCTTTGATCTATTCCGAAGATACTGTGTTTTATTATTATGACGGAACTCGAATTGATCATTGTTAACGCTAAAATTAAAGTTGGGTACACCCACCAATGCGCCTCCGCTGTGCCCGAAATCTACAAGAGACCTAGTGGAGTGATGAGTATATGGAAGGATGGGCCACGTACAATAATTCTGTAGGAATTTCCATTCAACAGTTAGTAGAAAGGGATAGAATCCAAATCCAGGTTCAAGATAAAGATTCAAAACTCTACGTCTAGTTTGAAGTTTGAGTAGTACCAGCCCTTCATTCCAAGGTAGTGGTTGTGGACAATGAATTCATACACAAGTTGTACCACAATATCATAGTGTTCTTGCTCTATACAATGAGGTTGTTTCATTAGACCGTGGTTTATAACATATATATGATGTGCAACCTACACCTGAGGAGTAAAGAGCCAGGTAATCTTTGATGATAGGTTGATATTATTAGACTCTACACTAGTATATTCTATTTTCGATATTATTTCATCTCATTCATTCATATATGTACTTATTGTGGAGATCCTTGGGCTCATTGTTCAGTCTTCTAGTGGCATTATGATAGTAGATACTCTGTTTGGGATCAAAATGGAGGGTAAATTCTAATGCAGGGAGTGACCCTTGAGATTGGTTGGTGTCACTTCATATGTGATATTTTTCATACTTGAGATTACATGATTTGACATATTAATCATGAAAGACTAGCTAGATTCTTACCATGCCCACATCGACTGTTATCACCATAGGGCGACCTTCACATCAGCAGAGGGTGGGGTTTTTATTCACAAGGATGAATGGGATTTCTAGGAAGGTGGATCTAGACCTAAGAATTGTGGGCTAGGTGGAAAGATATCATGTATTTATATTTTATATCTAGATGACTAGGGAATACAACAGACTCATTTCTCTCCAGTGGTTGATCATTTCATAAATGTTTTACTGAATGAATTTTCTATACTACCTTCTAAGGGAGAAGTCGATTTACTTATTGAATTGGTTATATGAGATGCACCAGTACTAATTCCTCCTTCTTGGATGGCTACTATGGAGTTACAAGAGATAAAAAAATAGTTATAAGACTTCAAAGAGAAGTGGTTTATACGACCTAGTACTTCTCTGTGGGTTTCACTGGTCCTTTTTAAGAAAGAGATACATAGAACCCTTTGGTTATGTGTCGATTACTGAAAATTGAACTTGTTGACAATTAATAACTGGTATCTCTTTCTGTGTATAGATGATATCTTCAACCATCTTTGAGGATCTTGTGTTTTATCAAAGATTGATTTGGGGTAAGGTTATCCCCAAGTAGATGGTCGAAATGCATATATAAATTGTATAGATTTTCATAGAAGATATGGTCAATATGAATATACAGTTTTTCTATTAGGTCTCATGAATGCACCAATAGTTTTCATTACTCTGATGAATTGAGTATTCTATCCTTATCTATATTCATTTTTGGTGGTATTCATAGATGATATCTTAGTGCATTCCCGCAATCATCATGACCATGTCGAACATCATGAGATCATTTTGGATATACTAAGAGAGTATCATTTATATGATAATATCACAAAGTGAAACTTTTTGATGGATAAGATTTTTTTCTTAGGTCATTTTATCTCAATGATAGGAGTATCAGTTGAACCACATAAATTGAGGGATTTAGTTTCCTTGAAGTATCACAAAAATGTCTTTAGCATATGAAGTTTATTGGGGAAATTGGGATATTACAAACATTTCTTACATGAATTCTCAAAACTAGAAAAACCTTTGACAAGATTAACTATGAAGGGTGTGAATTTTGTATGGTTAGGTGGCTATGAGACATTCTTTCAGGAGTTGAAAGGGATACTGTATTCCACACCAGTCCCAATTCTTCCAGATCTAGGAAGGAGTTACACTATGTATTTCTATGCATAAGGTATTGGGCTAGGAATAATTTTTATACAGGATATAAAATTCATGGCATAGAGGTCTCATTAGTTGAGGACACATTAAAAAAATACATGACACATGATCTCAAGATAGATATTTTTGTACATGCCTTGAACTATTGGAGGAATTAGTTACTGGGAGAGCATCTTATTCTTTATGCGAAAAAAAAGATCATCAGGTAAATATTTACATATCATGAATTTAACCTTATGAAATGAAATTGGGAGGAATACTTATAGTCCTTTGATATTGGAATTTTCTACATGCCTAATAAGGGTAATGTAATTTTCGGTGCATTGAGAAAGTGGACTCTCATGTAGGAAGTTTAGAAGGCCATTAGAGAGTGAAATCTTATGAAATTATTTTTAGATATGTTCTTAGAGGCACATGATTATCATGGCCAGAAATTTTTTTCTTATTTTGTTATAATCTATACTATTATGAACAGAGTAAGGATGAGGGATCTATCTAATTTTGAGGGTCTAGTCATACATGAGAGTATAGAAATTGATGAGCCACCACCTGGTTAAAATGTTGGTGAGGATGAAATTCTACATATTCATGTATGCATTTGGGTTCTAAAAGACATACATGAGGAGCCGATGTGGGAGTTTCATGCCTAATATTGGGTACTACATACCATTGTTACCAATATGTATCATGACCTGAACCTTTAGTATGGGTGGTCACTGATGAAATGTAAGGAATCTGATTTTTTCACTAGGTTTTCCACCTGTTAGTAGGTGAAGACATATATCTAACGACTAGTTGGGATTTTATAGTAGTTATATATTCCCAAATGGAAATGGGATGATGTTGTGACAAATTCCATGAATAGGTTTCCAATGTCTCCTTATGGAGCTGATTTCATATGGGTTGTTGTGGAAATGTGCATGCAGGTCACCCATTTCCTACTAATTAGGGAGGCCTCATCAGTAGATGGCCTTGTGAGACTCTATATCTATGAGATCGTGTGCCTTCATGAGGTACCTCATACTATGGTATCTGATTGGGATTGCTGGTTCACATCTAGGTTTTGAAAAGGATTATAGTTTTAATTGAGAAAATAACTGATTCTAAGCACTGTATTTCACCCTCATATTGATAGTCTGTTAGAGAATAATATAAAGGTTCTAGATGACATATATGGAGCATATTTACTCGATTTTATGGGATATTAGGATAGGCATATACCCCTGGTTTAATTTCCTACCATAATAGCTACCAGAAGACTATACAGATGAAACATTATGAGGATTTATATGGAATTCCATTCCGATCACCTCTATTCTAGTTACAAACAAGAGAGGGAATGCTACTTGTACCTCATCTCATGTAGGAGACTTCAGATTAGGTCCAGTTGACCAGAAAGATGATAGTTGTTTCACAGTCTAGAAAAAATCATAAACTAATCACCATTGATGAACTCTAGAGTTCAGGGTCTTGGATGAGGTCTTTTTATATATCTCACTGAGGATGGGATACAAATTTATTAGTAGATAGGTTATGGATTCATAGTGATATGTCAGGCCATTCAAGAATTTAGAGACAGTCTGGCTGGTAGCCTATCGGTTATAGTTTCCTAAGAGTTATTGAGCCTTGAATGACATCTGCCATGTATCCCAACTACGTCAGTATCATGTAGTACATGTGTTATGGTATCATAAGGATTTACAAGATGAGACATCAGGGTCAGAGGAAAACATGTGACCATTGGATGGGGTTATTTTTATGTGATTCTTGACAACCCTTAGAAGGGAAATTTGGGGAAGAATTTCTTTAAGAAATTTTATAATATCCTAAATTGTAGAAAGGGTAACATGATTTTTCCTAACCGTACAATCAGGGATGCATGCCCATTTGGAAAGCTCTGCAGTTTTTAACAAAAAAGTAAAATAGTTTTCACATGGTTTCAAAAATAGGTCCCATGAACCATACGAGGTTCCTCCTAAGGTGTTTAAGGGCACCTAGTTGGAAAATGATTTTTCCAACAATGTGACCTAATATTTTTGGGTAAAATGACCAAATTACCCTTAAAATTCAATAAAACTAAAATCTATTTTATATTACTTTCATTAAAATGTATAGGGGAGCCTTATTTATTCCATTTGAATCTCTTAATCTAGAATTTGATATAATTTCCCCATAAAAAGTTTTATTCACAAGCCTATCATCTTATTATATCTTTTTAGTGAGTTCTTCATTCATCATCAGTCTTTATTCAATTGACTTCATGTCGATGGAATTATTTTTGTGCAAGATAATATTCTTAGTTTAAATGTTTTTCATTTGTTTCTATATTTTCATCCAATATATCTTTATTTAGGTTTCGATACTAGAGGAATGTTCTACCACAAGATACAGTAGGTGGTTTACAACTTTCCCCCAAGTTTTAGTGTTTTGTATACCTTTTTTCCATTGTGCTGCATGGTGTAATTTCTAAAATTGACACTAAAATTAAATTAATTTCTTAATTGAATTATTTGAGACATATTTAGGCTTCCCACTAGTACCATTATATTTTTATAGGTTGTTATTTTCAACCCATTCCACCTTTGAGGTGTATTAATATATCTTTCCCATGATATACCACCATGATGGGTGTGTGTCTGCTCACCATCTTTATTGGGAGATTGAATTGATTGAATGATAATTGAATAAATGAATATAAAAAGGTTTATGCATCATTCCCCATGTCTTTACAAGATGATAAAAATGGTTAAATATTTAAATGGGAATGTAGAAGTGAGTTGGATGAACTCATGGATTGTGAATTATTAAAAAAATGGGTTTTGAAATGATTAATGAATTTATTGATGAATTGATATTAATAGTGGATAATTTATAAAATTCAACTCCTTGGATCTTGATTCCATTAGATTCCATGGAAATTACTACTCCATGGATCTTGATTGTGGTACTATGTGCCATGGATATTTCTACTCCTAGGATCTTGATTCCAAAGATTCCATGGATATTTATACTCCATAGATCTATACTGATTATGGTAAGTGATGCATAATACATTTATACTCCTTTTATGCTGATTCCACTGGATTAAAAGTACATTGAAACCCCTTGGATCTAGATTTCTTGTAGTTCTTTATATGATCTCCTTAGATTCCACGCATGTCTTTACCGTGTTTCCATCAAGATGATCCATGGACTCGATGAGCATTCCTTGGTAATTTATACCTTTTATATTTCATTTTTAGGTTTGACACTTGATTACACTGCATGGAAATTATGGATGATTTATCATGCTTTAAAAATATCCCTAGTATGGGTATTTTATTACTGTTTTTAGATTGAAATGTATCACAAATGTTTATTTATGACTAATAGTTTTCCAGTGATTTCATGTACATGACTATTGTTCATAGTGAGTGACATTTGGCTAGATAGAATCTCATATAATTTTTAAATTTTACCTTTTCTAATATTATACCTATAATATACCTCACCCTTCTCCCTTTTATATAAAAAGATCGTACATGTTATAGACACCATTTGTTGTGGCTGACTGAGTGTTACCTCAAACCCTGTTAAGGTTTCCTTTTGGGTACTTATATAGAATTCATGGATGCAGATAGGGAATGGGGAAATTACCACTTTGTGATACATAAATTCTCCATTTCTTAGGAGCAGGGGAGCACAAGACCAATCTATGCTCGTGATTCTGGCAGGAGATAGTTCCTTTTTGGTCTTTCTGTACTTTTGATACATGTATTGTATTGGATTCATATTTCCATGTATTTCCTATCATTTTGTATAGATACATGACATGATCATAATAATTTACATGAAACTACTTTAGAATTTATTATTATTACAGCCTTCTAGATGTTATCTTCTTTCTTGATTAATATTATTCTTTCACTTACTTATTCACTAGTGATAACATTATGTTACTCTGATCATGAGTGTATAGTATCCCTATTCTATTATGTTAACACCTCACTCCTAGTCGGAATCCTATGGAATATGGGAGAAAAACATGATGTTATATGACCCACCATCTCAGGGCACCGTTTAGTGGCTCCTGGGTCAAGATGTCGCATATCCCTTTAGATTACAAACCTTTTTCCATTATAAGGTAGTGTAAGTATAGGTTCCCTATCTAGCCTTATCTACAATTACATTAAACATTAATTATATTAATTCATCCACTAAATCATAGAATAACAACAAATTCATAATGTTAATACCTTGTATGGTATGTTTTCTTGGGTATAAATTTCTTCTTAACCCTCAATTGATGATATTTGTAATGAAGATGAATCTTCTAAAATTATTGAGTTTTCCACATTTGATCGAACAAGTCATCAATATGGGGAAGAGGGTACTTTTTCTTGATAGTGGTATTATTATATTATTAATAATCAATGAATATTCCCATTGATATATATTTATTATTAACAAAAAGAACAGTTGTAGAATAAGCTGAAACACTTGGATGGATGAAACCCTTATCAAGAAACTCTTAGAGTTTCTTCTTTAACTCTTAAAACTCATTCAAGGCCATTATATATGGAGTCTTGGAAAGAGTTGTTTTACCATGTATGAGTTCTATTTAATACACAACATTATTATTCAGTGGAAGAATAGGAAAATATCTTGAAAAGAATTTAATAAACTAAATCACAATATGGATATCATTGATTTTGAGTTTCTCTCCAACCATATGAGATATATACATTTTTAATTCAATCACGACCCATCTGATAGATGGAATTTCCATCAGAGATATATTTTTTTGATAAAACTGATACGATATAAAATTTTAGTTCAGAATATGAAATATAACTTCCATTACCCGGTAATTGATGTGGGGTTTTTGTAAATAAATCCAATCCATGCCCAAAATACCATCAAATTCAACTATAGTAAGAATGAAATTATTTTTAGGGAACATATTCCCACAAACTCCACCTAGAGAAGAAAAATAGACTTGGAATTTGATCATCATACCATTAGGGTGTTTTACTACTAACTCAACATCTAATTTATGAGGTGGTACTGTGATACCGTTAGAAAATACTTTAGATAAAAATGATTGGGTTAATATATAATCAAATTTGACATTTTCCGATCTAGAGTGGATGGTAAATATACCTTTTAGGATGTATTTATTATAACCCTCATAAAAAATATTGATCGTATGAGATTTCCCTTTTCCTCTAGGATTAATAGGTTTTTGATGTCAATCATCATCATCATTAACCTTTGGATTTGGGAAATGGTTATTATAATTCCAATATTCCTTGCATTTTAAACAATGGAGTGTAGGTGATGTATTATAAAGAGCCTTTTATCTATTCACATAATAATATATCTTTTTCCCATAAATTTGATATATGATTTCTCAATGTCATTTGTTCCAAAAATTGAAAATTTTAAAATTTTACTTAAAAAAAATTCACCTATGATTCCTTACAAACTTTGAGCATAAAGGAAGGCTCAACTTCTTATCTCCATGATTTTTAGAATTCCCATTGAATTACATCTTTATTTTCTTATCAAAACCATGACACTATTAGGTAAATGAAACATTTATTTCTAACTTGAGAGCACATAAAACAATTAATTCATATCTATGGAAGTCCCTTGTAGATAATTCCTTCTAGATAATTTGTTTTAAGCCACTGAATAATCAAAAAATCTTACTTTCGGGTTGGATGATAATTCTATAAGCATACATCATAAGTTTTATAAAAATTTCCTATTATAAACCAATAAATTCACCATCCATCTACTTTACTTCAAGGAATTATTTCTCTACATTTTTATAAATAATATGAGGAAAGTACATGTTGAAAACTAAGCTTTTGAATTTTTCTCACTTCGTGGAGTCAATTTTATTTGGTTCCTCTATGTTCTTCATATGAGTCCACTATTGATATTATTTGACTTCCAAATGATAAAAATCCAAAATAAATTTCTCATGTTTTGAAAACTTATGAATGGAAAATATCTTTTAAATGGTCCTAATCCTTTTCTCAATAATTAGTGGATCATTATACCCATTAAAATATGGTGGGTTTTTCCTCACAAAGGACTTAATAGAACATTGTTCTATCCATTTCTTGTTTGTAAGATTATAAAGATTCATTTCTAGAGAAATTTTTATGATAATATGAATAATATTTTTCATTCTAACTCCCATAACATTCGATTTCTTAGTAGAAAAATAATTTCATTATCTATTACATTTAGAATTAACATGATTATTTTGGGTTCAATCCATTGAGTAAAATAAAAAATAATAGTGTGGCCCACAAAAATCATGGTGAGAAACCATATAATAAAGAAAATTTATTCATATTATTTTTAAATCATGAAACATTCTTATATTACACCATAGTTTTAACCTAGGTCATTCATGATCATTAGAAAAACTTTAGGATTTTATCCTGTACTTAAATTTATCCCAAGGGTTATTAATAAAGTTTTCTCATCCTAGTTTAAAAAGGTTAACTAAAAAATTATATTATATCAACTATTGATACTCATAGTCTTTATTCATAGATATTACATATTAATTAATGAATATTCATTACATAAATTTTCTATCCACGCCCGAATCATTTAGGTCAAGTGCCATTTGAAACATGGAAACATAAACAACTTTTTCATAAAATATCTACATTGTCTCTCAACTTTTTCTTCATAAATATAACACGTATTAAACATATCATATGTAATAATTTTCTTCATATCCTAGATATAGTAAACCTAACAAAAATGTTAGATAAGATGATTAGTATGTGTAAACAAATGACATATCTATGATCCTATAATAATAACATGAACATAAGGGTATAAGAATATTATATTAAAGATTTAAAATGATACCATTCATATTAAATCCCATAACATAAAGTCATGGGATAGATCTTGGAAGTTCACAAGATATTCATTATAATGGAATCAAAAAATATGTTCAATAAGGGCATAAAATTAATATAAGACATGGAATTGTGGCAAACACATAAGAACAAAAAATCATTCCCTTAGTATTAATGTCTCTTTTATAATACTATAATCCTGGAATTTACTAACTTACCAAACCACTATAGTATTTAAGGTTCATTCCCAATACTATCATAGTGGACAAACTCCCTTGTGGAATTGGGTTTCCTCTGCAAACTACTCTTGTTTATCTCACGAGATATAAATATTTTCCCAACACAATGGGGAGAAATACCAGTCCCACCCATAAAATAATGAAAATAATATATTTGTGTCCTAAAATATCATTAAACATTCATCATATTAGAACCCATGAAAAGAAATTATTTTCACAATCATTTCATTATATCAAAACCAACAAAAAGAAATGGATATCATAAACATTTCGTCACAGTATAACATGTGGAAAGAAAATGGGTTTTATATAAATAATTTCATCAAAAGCATTGTATCATAGCCCTATTACATCTTAGGTAACATAAAATAATGTTATCTTAGATATAAAATTATTTTGAAAGATTATTTGGAACATTTATTGAAAAAAATATACTTTCCACTTTGAAAATGAATTATATTAAAAAATTGAAAAACCACTCACATATTAAAGAAAAATGTTTCATTGAAAATAAATTTTTTTAAAGTAAACTTTATATTATTGATTTTTCATGATAGTGGGAAATTCCATTAATACTCTATAAGTTAAAAAACATTCCTTCAATAAACTTTTCAAAAAAGTCAGAATGTATATCGTTTGGGAAATGAAAAAGTATTCCTTTAATAACATTTTATAAAAATTAAATCATGGATGAAAAATACATTAAAAATTATAGTATAATATTAAATACTTTCATTAAAACATTTTTATAAATCATGCATGTGGAAGAATATTTTTTTATTAAAGAGAGGAATGACGTTGATTTTACTCAAAAACAATTAATGGTATTTTATGTACTTCAGGTGAGGGAAATTAAATGAAAAAAATTTATTTTTAAGAAATAACCTGAGGAAAATAAAATTTATGATTTTTATGAGTTATATATCATAATATTTATTCCTTTTAATCTTAATTATAAACATTCTTGATAAATAATGAGATTGTAATATAAAACCCTTACCTTAAGTTTTCCTCACTTTGAAAGCACTATAAACTCATGTATAATAAATTTATATTTATTATAATTATATAAAAGAGTAATTTTAATGATTATAATATCATATATGATCTATTTGAAACATTTAAACACCCCCTTTTATAAAAAATCTTTATTAAAAATGTTATTTCTAGTTGTTAACTGTTTGATTTATCATTAGTATATCAGTTCAGTAGTTCCACTCCTTGTACATTTATCTTGTTTCAACAATATAAAAAATATTTATAATGATATAAATATAACATATATTCATCATATACACATTTATTATCATCCATAGAAGTTATTGGTAGAAAAATGGATTACACTGTTCATATAGATGGTAAACATAATTACGAATGAATGATATTTTAATTTTTTTATGTATGGAATTACAGAAAGGTAAATATTAATTAACTATCATACGATAATTATTATACCATATATATTATATATATTTATCTAATAATTAATTATTTCCATCCAAGTAAAATATAAATGAAAAATGATTTACATAATTTCATGGAGGTGGTAGTCCATAGGTACGCGCAAACAACATTATTGTTTCCCAATAGAGTGGATGGTATGAAGCTTGACATGATATTATCATTACAAAAGTATAATTATCTCATAATATATCATATATAAATATTCAACCCATAATAATACCTATCCATAAAATATGGTGATGAAAATATAATTTTATAGTTATGTCGAGACGATAAGCCATATATATGCACGAGCGATACTGTTACTTCATATTTGATTGAAAAGAGGGTGTATAATGGTGTTTTAATACTCATAATAACATTTAATAATATTTAGGATACTGAATATTTTATTTTATGATAAATACAATAGATTTATATGAGGTAAATAAGATTAAAAAAGGAAGTGATCAGTTACGGTGTTGCCTCTTTTTTGAAACGACTCATTTAGATATTCTCTAAAGGGCTCTAGGGTTTGTCTTTTAGAAATACATAAACTATAAAATGTGTATAGTTAATTTTATAAGGATAATTGGTATATTTTTCTCACTACTTAAGGCTAAAAGTTGTGAAAAGATATGAGGAGGGAGGTTCCCTTTTATAATTAAGGCTAGGGGTATTTTTAGAATTTCAAAAAATATTAATTTATAATAAATTCCTTAAAAATAAAAATTATTTCAAATGGATAGTTATTAAAATATAAGTTGATATAGTGTTTTAATACTGTCGAACAATAAAATTAATGAATGTTTTGGTTCCATTTTAAACCTTATCATTCTGATTAATCATTAGTTAAAGAATTTTAATTTTAATTATGTAGCAAATGTTTCAATATTAAACTGTTATAATTATTAGTTATAAGATTACAATAAGACCATAAATGGATAAGATTTAGAATTTTTACCACATAATATCCAACTTTTATTATTTCATGACTTATAATATTTTTAAATAATTTAATAAAATATTATTTTGATAAAATATCATTATAGACAAGTTTAACACTATTTATTTAATTTGACTTAAAATACAAAAATAAAAAGTTTTGATTGGAATATAATATTTTAACATAATAATAATATATCATACTCAAATAAAAAATTCATGTAATGCCATAAATTACTCAAATATGTATTTTTTAATATTTTCAAAACCATTTATTTTATTTTTCCAATAATTGAATAAATACTATTTGGGCATTGTATAAGCCTTCACGGTAATTATATAACACCTTAAAATTATAAATTAATTAAAATAGTGAATTTCATTTCACTATTCACCAAATTACTATTAATATTCATTCATAACTAGTTTTTTTATATGTGAACACATAAAGGATATTTAAAACTAAGAGAGTGATATTTTGTAACATTCTTTGATTTAAATAATATATAAGACATTTTCTTGTAAAATGGTCTAATAAAAAACTAAATTTAGAACCTAATGTATTAATGGTTGAATTATGTTCATTCAATAATAATTATGATAAAAAATTATGGCTATATCATTTATTTTTAATCTAGATTTACCTGATTTACCCTTTATTAAGGTGATAAAATTTTCCATAGATACTATTCATATTGACAAAAAATATAATGAAATATTTATAAAATTTGAAACCCAATATTCCAAATGAGAAATATATTTTATCAAATTCAATTTCTAAATGTGGAAGAAATTAATTTTAAAATAAGTACGCAAAATGGGACAAAAATAACTTCTTAGAGAATTACATTTTCAAGCATAAAACATGATTTATTCTTATCCTATGGTTAAAAAAAATTAAATTAAATAATATATAAATTCATTAAAATAATTCATCAATAGTAATAAATTTAATTTATTAATTTAAAAATACATTGCGCGTATAAAAAAAATTCCTGAAAAACGTTACTATTATTTTCAAATAATATTTTTAATTATAATCAATATAAAAATAATGAATTCATTTTATTAATATTTATACCATATATTTTTCAACAAAATATTTTATCTATTCACACTCATCAATCCAATGGCTAGGCGATAAGAGACACATAATATTTTAATAATGTAATGAGGTTCGTCTTAACTCATTGTTTCATGTAATGTAAGCTTCAGAAAAAATATATTTATTTATAGAGAAATATTTTATAAAATACTCAGGGTGTTGAAATAATTTTGAATAGTAACTATGGTAATATTTATCACCTCAATAAGGGTAAAATGGGTAAAACAAGGTTAAAAACATGACATCATATCTAAAAATCAACCCAACACTTTGCATTATTTCATTAGATGTTAAACATTTTACCATAGGAATATAAAATTATAATATATGTCATTTTTTCCATTTTCTCTTGATAAGTAACTTGTTATTATTTTATGTAAAGAAAATTCCAAATGTCACCCTCTTAACATTAATATTTGTAATTTTTTTCATACAGATAAAAAAGAATAAATGTTCTGTTTTAAATTTTTATTTGAAATCTGGATAAATTTGTTTATCATGGAAATTTATTTTTAATTTTTACTGATGTAATAATATTAACAAGTTCTTACATAATTTTGATATAGTGCCTCTGCAAGGAGTAGAGAAAATATGTAAATGATTTAAAAAAATATAAAATTAATAATATTTGGGTGATTTATAGTTCTAAATGAATATTATAGATGAATAAAAAAATTATTTATTTTATAAAGGTTTATATTGGAATAAAAAAAATTATTAATATATTTAATGTCAAATTAAGTGAATAGTGTAAAAAATGACATTTATAATATTTAATGAAAAATAACATTTTTAAATTATTTAAAAATATCAGAAGATGAAAATTATTATTAGAAGTGGACTAAAAGTTCATCCCTTTTCCATTCATGAGCCAATTTTTATATTATAAGTAAAATTATAACCCTTTAATATTGAAATTGTTTACCATGGTTAAGGATGAAATTGGCTAATGAAGTGGTTAAACAAAAAGACAATGTTTAAAGTGACACTAAAACTTGTATAAATTTAAATTTCTAATTTTATTTCATCCATAAACTCTATTTTATAGAACTATTAGAAATTTGGAAGTATCATACTTGAGAAATACATTAATTATATTGAAATCGTTTAAGTATTTCCAAGTGTGTCATTTCTCTCACTTATAAAAGAACACCCCTTCTATCATTTCATTAGAAATACTTGAGCCATATAGCTCAATAAAACCCTAAAAATTACTCTCATTAACTTCCCTATCAATGATTTAGAGTTTTCTTCTTCATAAAAGACAACTCCAAGGCTCTTTAAGAATGGATATAAAGGATTCATACTAAAGATTATATGATCATCTTACCCATCCTATTAAAAATTATTTCTTCTTACACAGGATTAAATTATTTAGTATTCATCGTAAAATATAAATTTTACTGTCCTAAATATACTAAAATATTAATATAATTTTGTACCTACCGTTATCCACCCTCTACTCTATCAAATGAGAAGTGAAAGTGTCTCCCATGCGTAATTTTGGACTACAGCCCCCATGCAACAATACAAACCATTTTCCATCAGAAAATTTAATGGATGGTTATTATGATGGTTTTAAGGTATATATATGAAATTAATGATATAATTATGATTTTTTAATTATAATATGATATCAATATTCTTACCTTCCCATATTTTGGAAAATTATAATGTTATTCACGCATTTGTGTTGACTAACATCTCCATGAAACGATGTGATTTGTTTCACATTTAATCTTTAAATTAATGTTAATAAGGATATATTTAATGAATATATATGATATTAAAATGGTTCTACAAATTTTAATTATTATTAAACATTCTTTCTTTCCTATTTTTTGGAAAAGTAAAAAACAACAGTCATGCGTACATACGACCAACTATCTCCATGAATGGTTTAATTCTTTTTTGAATATATACCTTTGATGGCTGGATATAGATATTTAATGAATATAAATTATATTTATATCAATATTATCATCATGGAGATTATATAACCATGATAATTGTAAAAGGACTTGTGTTTCCGTACCGAAACATGCATGAGAAACAAAGTAATTATGATTTGGAACAATGATTTTAATAACAAATTATTAATAAATTAATGATAACATGTTATAAATAAATACCTTATAGTGTTATATATATATTATTTTTTTGAATATATGAATAATAAATCAATATTTCTTATATATAATGTTCTAATTCATATGAAGAAAGACAAGACTTGGGGTAAGTGATTTTCGTTTCAATCCCATTTTAATGGGGATTTTTTATACTTGAATTTCCATTAATGAAATTATATGATAATTATATGAAAAAAAATTAATATTTATTATTATATAGTTATTTTGTAATTTTTGTGTTTTATTATTATCTTACTCTCTTCGTTCTTCCAAATTGTTTAGAAAATGTTTTAACAAAAAAAAGACCTGATTTCCCCTCTTTTGGTTAGAAAAACTTTTTCATGCATATCCATGTTTTGTAAAACGTTTTTAGAAATTTTTTTACTATTATTAAATGAATTTTTAAAGTTATTTCTACTCATGTATTAAATTTTAAAAAAAAATATAAAAATAAAATTTATTGTCTTTTTATGAACGAGTTACTTTTTTCTGAAGGTGTTAATAAAATCATTTTTGAAAAATTATTACGTGAAAGGAATTTTCCATCATCATGACCACTCAATTATTTGAAGGTTCATTTTCATGTTTCTATGTTTATTTTTAAATAAAATGTTTTCTTTAATTTTTTCGAAATATTAATATTTTAAATAAGTGATTCAAAAATGAAATGGAATTTTCCTGAAGAAATATACCACTAAATTTTTAAAGGAACCTTTAATCTATGATAATTTTTTTGTAGTTACTTATGATTTTATTGGGAAATTATATAATGGTACCATCCTTATTATTTCTCTAGATGGTTTATTTTTATGATTATGAGATGTTTATTAAAACTTTTTAATATCCGTAGGTTATTCTATGATCAAATGATGAGAATTTTATGAAACCTATTTTATTTCCATGTTTTATGATATGATGACATGAGGAATGTTTTTTGATATTATGGAACACATATAAATAGATTTTATTTTGTGATGTGTGGGATGATAATAATATATCCATCTAATGAATTGGGTAAATATTTATATATCATAAGATAACTATGGGAAACAATTTGTATTCTCAATCCACTATAGGTAACAAGTAAGGATTCTTAATCCACTTTGGGAAACATATTAGGATTCTTGATCCACTCTGGTAAATGGGTGGTGATTCTTATTCTGTTATGATGTGTTAAATTTTTTTAATGCTAGATATACTATTATTTGATGGTTTTGATAGTTAACCATGATATATTAAATAGTTTATATATTTCTGATGGTGACACAATTTTTATAACATGTTCTTATTATTATTATTTGATCTTACTATTCTTGATTAATTAATATTGATTGGTGACTGTTAGGAATCATTTATTTTAAAATGATTAATTTTTATTCTAGGAATTATTTTTTTTATCAATGATTTATTGTGTATGGATTTTTTTATTTATTGTCACGATCTAATATCGTTATTCTAATATTATGATTTCATATTATCATTGATTAATATCACCTATGTTTATGTTTACTATGAATCTGAGATCACACCATCTTAGGTTTCCTTCCCCAGGTTAATGAGGAGTGATTTTATGTAGTGTATGTCAAGAAGGGTACAAATTGAGAATAAAATTAGTATAGATGATTAAAAATGAACCTAAATAAAATGTGTATGAATCTAGTTTCCAAATACACTAAACATTTATGGTTTTGGAAAAAATTATTATGTTATGTTTTGAATATTCATATAATAATATGTAATATTTATGTATGAAATGTATGGGTCACTATAGATAATATAATATAAATCAATCCACATGTAGTTATTATAAAATTACTTGGTTATGTGGCCATAATTAATGACCCTATGTGAGTAGAGACTACATGAACACAAGTATGAGGGTATTTTTTATGTAGATATGGAAAGCCATGGCACCAATATAACTGAATATAACCATACTTGTAGTGGTATGAAATAAATGTGGGAATCCAGGTGAGGTGACCTATTACATATAGGGGAAATATTTCTCAATGTAGGTACATGGATGAAACTCTGATAGAGTCTTCTATATAGATATAGCTCATATTTAATAGTGTTGAATTTCCATTTCACCATGGAAATATGGGTAATGATCCATGTGCTGGAGAATCTCTTACACTGATATAGATTTATATTAAAATTGAAACTATATAGGATAACCTAAAATGTATATATAGTTATAAACACTTGTATTTAATGGGAGTTTTGATTGTGATTTATGTTTTATTCTAGGATTAGATATTCTGGAGTCACTATGTGTACTAAAGTACAATGAATCAATCCACACAATGTCTTTATTGGATTTGTTCTGTGTTTATTAAATCATATGTAGTGGAAAAAGATTGGATTCAAAGAAACACTGGCTTTTCATACATAAATATCACATATTTTTAAATGAATGTTCAATACATTTAAAAAATACACGCTCAAGGAACAAAACTATTTAGTTTAATTGGATACTAGATACATTCTTATTTAGTGAAATATATTAAAGATATCCCATAAAAATCTTCCCCTTTTGTACTATTCATAAATTTACACTATATAAAACATTTCTTCATAACCCAGGGAATGGAAACATAAGAAATCCTGAGCTCATATTCTCAATAAGGGTAAACATGGGAGATATTATTCTACGACAATATGAAATTATAAGATAAGAATAATGGTATGAGATTATGAAAATAATTTACAATGTTCATAGCCATCCAATCATAGATCATAAACATGATTCATGGCATAAAAAATTATCATTACAAAATACATGATCTATAAGAGTGTCTAATAATCATAACTCATGAACCATAAACTCATATCATAAAATTTTGGCACAAAAATAGGTTTAGAAACCATTTAATTAGACTTTTTTTACAACCAAGACCATAAAACATAGTGGATACGGCCTCATCACATGTTTCCAATTGTGTATCAATCCCAGCAGTCTGTTTCCCACTGTGGAGAAAGCCCAAGGGCCTATTCTCCATTATGGATTATCGACTTGTTTCCATTTATTATCTCATGATATATGGAACCTTACTTATTTCATTGAATATAGGTATAGTTCCCACCCATCATTGGTTATAATGTGACGATTATATTTGGTTATAACCTAACCATCGTCCTTAGTTATAATATTATCATTATCCATGGTTATAACGTAAACACCATCACATATTGAAACCCATAAATAAGTGTTCCTTAAGATCATAATACATTAATCATATCATCTACCATGAAAAAAGTGTCTCATAAACATTCCACCATAGCATAAACCATAAAAAGGAAATAGTTATCCTAATTATCTCATCAATTCATCACAGTGTAACTCAAGGAAAAGGAAGGGGTTACATAAAAATACTTTCATCACAATTATAAACCCTCCACAAAATGAATAATGATGGTATAATTGGAAAATATCCCTAGTAAATCATAATTAACATCAAAGTATGACATCTTATATGGTGAATGATTTTAAAATATCACTTAGAACATCTTTTGAGGAAAATTTCATTTCCACTTTGAAAATCACTTTTTAAAGGAAAAATTTCATAAAAAAAGTTAATATAAATTAATTTAAAAATAAACTTAGAAACTTATAAAGGATGATTTAAATATTTGATCAGTCATGATGATAGAAAAATGTGTTCTTGGAATATACTTTAATATAAATATTTATCAAATATGTTGGTAAAAGAAAAAAGGGATATGTTTGTAAAATAACATGAAGATATCTTTGAATTAATTTTTTAAAAAGTAAAAAATGGGTACAAATGTATTTAAAAAATAATAGGATAATCCTAAAAAAATTATTAAAACATTTTTAAGAAAAATGGATATATAAGGGAAAAAATTTTGGCTGAAGAGAGAAATAAAGATGATTTTTCTTAAAAACATTTTTTTTCTATTTTTAATTATTTAAAAGGGGATAATGAAATAAAAACATGTATTTTCCAGAAATAAATAGAGAATAATAAAATAAATTATTTTATTGAGAGTTATATCATAATATCTCATCATTGGAATCATATTAAAGACAATACCATTATATAGTGAGATAATAACATTAAACCTTCACTACTTTGGTATCTTTTGAATTATAATACCCATGAAACAAATTACATTATATTGGTGTGTATATCCCAAATTATCATGATAAAGATAATAAAATATATTAATGGGTAGTATATACACAACCAAAAAATAAAAAAGTGCTGTATAAGGCATGTGTCCCACAAAAATAAAATTTATATGAAAATTTCTTACCTTAAGTCTCAACTTCCTTTTTACATATTTGAATCTCCTCTTCTTCAGAGAATCTCTTTAGGTTTATACATAAATCCTTTATAGTAGGGTTTCCTAATAAAAATAAGGCCTCTAAGATGTGTGTAATGGAGTAAAAAATATATTTGGGAAGGTTTTCTCAAAACCAAAGGGTTTTCGAAAAGTGAAGAGGAGAGGATATATGTGACCTTTTATAAGTAGTGGAGAGGACACACATGGAATCTATGAAAATAAATAAAGTGGAACCACATTTTTTAAATTAAAAACAGCACCGAAAAGGATAATTATCAATCCTTACATGATATAAGGTCACAATAAGGCCCAATAAAGATATTGAAAACGTTTCCAGATCATTTTACCCCTTATATTTTTATTTTAACCACTAGTAAACCTATTTTAACCTTAACTATAGTAATTAATTCATTACTATTTTGGTTATTAATTTTGACAAAAAAATATGTTGAAATTATTATGTAAAATTATTATTGGGATTTAAAATATGGAATCAATTTTTCCAAATTCCATTTACATAATTAGAAAACTCTAATTTAAAATTAAGCCCACATAGGTGATGAAAAAGTAGTTTTCCAAAGAGAAAATATTTATAAGTATAGAAAGTTTAAATATCAAAATTAAAAATAAAATTAATTCCAATTAACTAAATTGTGTAAATAAATATATAATTTAACTAATTTTACTTTTAAAACCTTATTAAATTATAATAGATCTTTAAAATTCTATAAAGAAAAATTCAGTTTTTTAAAATGTATTTTTTTTACTATTCATAAAAAAATTAATATTTTTAGAAAATTTAAAAAATTCACTCAAATATAAATTATATATATATATATAATGTTTATTATTCAAAATAAATTTTCTAAATGTGGAAAATATAACTTTTATTATTTGTTCATAAGAATTAATTAATACATTTTTCATAATATAGTATTTTTGAAACATATAAAGAATTTACTAAAAATTAAGTACTTTTTTAAAAAGAATATTTATATGAAACCATTTTAATTAATATTTAAAATTTAGTTATTCCTATTCATACCATTAAGTTTAATTTTTAGGTTATAATGGTCATGTTTATATAATAATATTGATAGTATATCATGTTTTGTTAAAACTCAGTGTTTCATGAAACATACGTTATCGAAGGAATTAAATTTATATTAAAAGATATATTTCATAAAATATCTAGTTGTTACATCTAATCCATGTTAAAATGAATTTATCACTTGAAATTCCATCACTTCGGTGAAAAACCTAAGAATAATTATACCACATTTCTTCCTCAAGTTTCCACATATATTCCTCAATCTTGTGTTTTTACTATAAAGCATTTACTAGGTGAGTGGTCATGTTTCTTATCAATTTATTTGTATGATATATAATGTCTAATTATTTTTCTCAAAATAAAGGTCATTCCTTAGTGGTACAACTTCTAAGATCAAAATAGGTGATGGATTATTTATATACTTCTTCAAGAGGGATGCATAGAACACATCATGGACTTGAGAGAGGTTTGGTGGAGGGCCAACAAATAAGCTACCATCTAGATATGATTAATAATTTCGAAGGGGATAATATTACAAGAGATTAGTTTTCTATTCTTTATAAATTTTATTTTCCTTCTTCCATGGATAAATTCATAATAACACCTTGTCACCATATTCAAATTCCAAACCATGCCAAAAATTGTCTTTATAACTTTTCTGCCAACTTTGTGTTTCCTTTATGTATTTTTGAACATATATAACCTTATCTACTATTTATTTATCTATATAATATCCCAATATATTTATTTCTATAATTTTATCATGGTATATTGTATTTCTACACTTCTTTCTATAGATCGCTTCATAATGAGCCATCTGAATTCTTGAGTTTAAGCTATTGTTGTATGACAACTCAACCAGAGGAAGGTGTTATTCCCAACTACCTTTGAATACCATTGTACAATAATTCAAAATATACTATAGTTTTTGATTTCTCCTATCATTCCAACCATTTTTATGATAATGATACACATTTGTTTAAACTCAACTATGTATTCAGATCTTTCTTAAGACTTTCCGCGAACTTCAGGGTAAACCTCAGATCCCAATTAAATACAATATAATGTGGTACTTCATGATACTTTAACACTTTATTAAGGTATATATATTATAGAAATATTATCAAGAGATAAATATATTTTTTAGTGATTAAGTGTGTCTACTTTTTAATGTGATTGAATAAAACCCATATAGAATTGTTCCCTTGAGATGTTTTGGGGATTCTGATGACAAAATCCATGGGGAAATTTTTTTCATTTCCATTCAGGTATGCGTAATGTTGAAACTTCCCCTTAGACTTTTTTATCTCATCCTTAACTTTCTAACATACCATGAACCAAGGTACAAACTCTATGATATATCTCTTTATTACATCCCACTATAAACAATCTTTCAAATCCTTATACATATTTGTACTTCTACGATGAATAGAGAATGAAGATCTATGAGCTTCCTCTAAAATGTATTTTTTTTAAATTTTCTATGGATGAAACAATTAAATGGTTCTTAAACCTTATCATTCCATCATGATTAGGGTTATAGTTAGGAACATTTCTCACTTTCTTATGTAGTTATACATCTCCCTTTTGTTCTTATCTTATCCTCACATACATATATGGTTGAAAAATTATTTGAGAAAGATATTTTTTATCCACTTCTTTCAATATTTAAAGATCTATACATTGAAAAAAGATAAATATTAGATCTTTTTTTATCCTCATTGTAGATAAGAAAGAATGATCCTTTAAAATCAAAGCATCAACCACCTTTTTTACTTTCCCTAGGTGGTAATTTATTAAGAAATAATAATGTATAATTAACTCCAATTATTTTCTTTGGTGCATATTCAACTCCTTCTATGTGAATATATAATTTAAACTTTTGTGATTGCTATATATATCACAATTTTATCTATAAAGATATTTCCTCCATATATTTAATGAAAAACCTACTATAGCTTACTCGAAATGAGGATTTGGGTAAATTTTTTCAGGATCCATCAATTTTCGTGATACATAATCTATCCCCATGTAATTTTTAAATCCCATATTTATCTTTATGATAAAAAATATATTTCAAAAATTAACAAAATCCTTATATGTTTCATGATTCTTATAATGGAAATCTTATTCGTAAAGATACTTCTGCACTATAATTCATAAACCCCAATACAAAAATACTGCATCCCTTTTGCTTCAATGATTTGTTATAACATAAGACAATCCTTGTTCTTGGGGCTAAGACCTAGTTTAGGGAATTGACTCTAATAACTCCAAAGTTCCCCACATATAAGACATCTAATTACCTAGATATTAATTTCTTTATGACCTTTATTTCCAAATTGAAAATATCTTCACCTCCATTTGAGATATTTTTCTAGGTTCTTTTTACCAACTTATTAATATGTAGGAAACCATATCTAATTTCTTCTATGTTCTTCACAACATAAAATTTCATAAAATTACACCTACCTCTTGTTTGAAGCGTTATTAATCTCAACAATGCTATCATTTTTAATCATATGTCATGGTAGATGATTAGGAATAATGAAAATATCATTCTCTCCCATCATCATCAAATTCAGTTTCTCATAATAACTAAATTATCCATCACATTTAGTTTTAACATTATTCCTCAGAGTTGCATCCATTTACTAAAATCAAAAAGTATAGTTTCAGAAACAAAAAACATAGCGGGAAACCATATAATCATGAAAAATAATTTACAAGATGTCTAAATCTTGGAACCTTCAATGAAACCTTAGGATTATCCTATTCTCTTCATGTTCATTATTTAAATCCTTCATGATGGTTCAAAAAGAGTTTGGGAGTTCTCAAAGAATATCACATGGGTGTGTCAAACCTAGTGTGTAGTAAGGCCCATTATAATGCACATGTGATGATTGAGTCTAGGTTAATGATCCATTTTCATAGTTATTACACCTAGGTACATTTGTGTTAGATCCACATCCACATGTATTGTCCATACATTGGTGTAATTTCTTTGAAAACACTCACTTTATTCTTCACAAAAATTACATTAATTTTTATTATACATTGACTTATCCTTATACTTATCCTTAGATATGTCATTAGGGATAACACTAATGTTTTATCATTCTTGTTTCCAACAGCTAACTAAACCTTTTCTTTATAAGAAACTACAAAAATCTATAATTATTACCAGTGGACTATAATTGATACCTATCAGAGCACTACATGGGATGATATACCTCTTAGGTGGTAATCCTACCACCACCCATAGTAGAATACATTTCCTCCTGAATCCTTTAGGAATAGAGCCAATATGCTTCCGACATTCAAATTTGAGAGTTCACAAGGATAATATTCCTTCCTTTTCTATAATACCAACTATAATTACCCATAAATTTCATATATAAATACCATGTATTTTTAGATGAATATTAAAAACATTTCAAAAGTACATGGTTAAGGACGTTAATAGTTTAGTGTATTTCTATAATAGTTTCATAATCTTATAATTTAATGGAAGGTGTTTCATATCTCTAATAAAAATATCTCTCTTTTTACTCTTTATAAACATACCGTATTTAAAACCATTCTTCAAAACTGGAATAATGGAAACACAAGAAAGGGTGACCTCCGATGATCAGAAAGTATAAACATGGGAGTATAATTATATGATCATATGAAAGCATAATATAATCATAATGGTATGAGATCATGAAAATGACTTAAAAATTTCATAACCCACCTTTCGTAGATCATAAACATGAGTCATGGCATAAATCATTATCAATACAAAATACTTGATCCCTAATAGTATGAAATCATCATAATTCATGAACCATAATCTCATGTAAAAAAAGTGTAGAATTGACATACTTATAGAAGACTTTTTATTTTTCATGTTTAACTTCCAATAATATAAAACATATTTGATCAAGCCTCATCTCTTATGTCACATTTTTGACCAAGCCCGTTGATATGTTTCCCAATGTTGATCAATCCTATCAGCCTATTTCCCATTAAGGATTAGACTAAGTAAATTTTTAGCCACTATTATCTCATGAGATATAATGTTTTTTAAAATGAATTAGAGGGAGATATAGGTCACACCCATCAATGTTTATATTGTGACCACTATCATTGGTTATAACATAACCACTAACCTTGATTATAACATTACCACCATCCTTGTTTATAACATAACCACCATCAAATAATAAAAACAATACATAAGTGTGACATAATAACATAATACATTCATCATATCATGGCGCATAGGAAAATATGGTCTCATAAAAATTCCATTATAGAATAAACCACATAAATGAAATGGGTCTCATAATCTTCTCATCAATTCATAACAACATAACTCATGGAAAAAGTAAAATTTTCATAAAAATGTATTCATCATAATAATAAACCATCCAAAAAAAGAATATGTAAGGAACCGTTGGATAATTTACCTAGGAAATAATAAGTAACATTAAAGAATGTCATATGATATGGAAAATGATTTTTCAATACCACTTGAAACATTTCTCGATGAAAATAGTCTTTCCACTTAGATAATCAATTTTTTAAAATAATTTTTTCAAAAAGTTTTCAAAAATACTTTTCTTTGAAATTAAACATTAAAACATATAAAAGAATATTTAAATCATTGATCTATCATGATGGTAGAAAATTCCATTTTTTTGGAAAAATGTCCCCCCGTCCAAGTGATCGGTTTGCATAATTTAAAAAATTAAATTACACTAGTACAAAAGTAAGAATTTTATAGAATAGAATTCCATTCATTCAATACATGATGAAATTAATATTCCTTTCACATTTTTATTAAATACAAAAGGGCCTTGTTTGGTTAACAGTGTGAATATTCTTTTTAAAACATTTTAGAAAAAGTAAAACATGGGTAAAAATATATTCAATCAATAATTATAGAATATAAAAGAATTTCTTTATTATTTTTAAAAACGTGGATATGGAATAAAAATTGTTTTCCACCTAGGATATAAGGCCCCAGCCTTAAACATTACTTAATCTTGAGTTATTACAAGATTACACATTGAGTATCTTTTCAGGTTTAGAGTTTTAGAGAATTAGATCATGAAACTTGCATTACATTCCACATTTAAACAAAGTGGTTACATAAAAGACAGTATTCATTCTTCCCATCAACCGAAACATATTGAAAATAAAACATGGATTATTTCTTGACACATCCTTGACACTATCATCACATCATGTACCTTTCCCTTGACCTGTGAAAAACATTTCAAAAACTTGGGATGAGCATAAAAAGATCAGTAAGGGTTATAAAAATATGAAAAGGAAACATGAGTTCATATATACATAAGAATGAAATCATACTTTACCCATAAAACATAGGCACTTTAACATACCTCATCAAACCATGAATAAATCATAGAAAACATAAGACATAAAAGGTAAGTTGAGGCATTCATAACATTCTTACGTAGGGAGTAACCCTCTTGGTTACGTTTTGGAATACCCATCACAGTATATTCCCTAAATCTCTTCGGAGAAACCTTAACGTTTCACTCCTTCGCGTTACCCAATGCATTGGAGAGCCATATCGAGCTCACCCGCCCTTAGTCTATCACGGAACCACCCATCTTTATAATAATGCCCAAGAACCTCAACATAATTGTATCACATAAAACATGCATAAAGTAAACATAACATTTCCACATTTCAATCACAATATAACATTTTAGTATATTGAAATAATGAATCCATTCAAAAAGAAACCATTTCCAAAACCGTTTAAAACATTTAATAAAGAGATTTTTGAATCAAAGTGTCCCATACCACCTTAAAGATTTTAAAATTTTAAACCATTAATATCCATATAAATAAATCCTTAAAACCACTTTGAAAACATGGATATTAATAAGAATGAATAATTAAAACATTTAAAGCGATATTTTGGTTAAAGGGTTTCTACCAAAATTAGAGACACTTGAATACAATAATTGAGGAATAACATTTAGTCAGAACTTTATAATGTCATGAGAATAAATGGATTCATGATATAATATTCCAAAGGACAGTATATACACCATATAAGAGTGAATTGGTGCATAACAACAATGAAGACTCAGTAGAAATGTCAAATGTGATGAATTCCCTTATAAAGAAGGTATCCTTAAATTAAGGATAATTCAATCTCAAAATTATGTGTGAAAAATATAAATACACCCAATATAAATGGATATTAAGTGTAAAACAATAAAAGTTCATTCACACATATTCAAAAGATGACATATTCAATAACTACATGTTGAACCCAAAGAAATCGATATTGGGTTAAAAAGTTCCCTTGGTAAAATTCGGCAGCCTAACGGCATCACTTCAAAATTCAGAAAATGAGTTGATGAGAGATCAAAAGGGCATCTCATCACTTGGACATAGAATTTAAATCAATAAGGATATAAAAGAACATATCCCAACATAATATTATGTGAATTAAAAGACATAACAAAATAAGTCTTTTAAAAAGAGGAGGGTGAAAGGTCCCCTTACCGAGTTGGGTAACTTTTGAAACGTACACCCCATGGAAGAAGGGTCATACAATGAAGATGTGAATACCCATAAATGAAATTATACTATACAAAGTGTATAATATTGGGAATTACATACACCACTCAAAGTAAATTTTGGCAAATGTAGCATAAATCTCATGAGAATAAAAGTGAGATGAAAAATCCCTTACGAAAACTCGGCAGCCTAACGGCGCCACATAAAACTTACAAAAAATGGGTTGATGAGATCAAATAGGGTATCTCATCATATTAACATAAATTTCATAGAAATATGAATATAAAAGAACATCTCCCAACATAACAAAGAGGAGCTTAAAAGAAGTGACATAAAGGAGAGTACTTAAAAAGAAAGAGAGAGGTTAGATCTCTTACGAAAATTCGGCGGCCTAACGGCGCCACTTAAAACTTCAAAAATGTATTGATGAGAGAGAATAGGGTCTCTCAACACATGAACATAAAAATTACAGTAAGATTAATATAAAATAACATCACAATAACAAGAAATATGAGCTTTAAAAGGAATGACATAAAAGAGTGTACTTAAAAAGAAAGAGTGGAGTAGGATCCCTTACCTCGGGTCCGACTTGACTCGATCGTTCTTTAACGTCCTGAATAATAAACTTGAGTTAATTTCCACTTTATTAAAAACCTTTTTATAGTTCATTATTCCTTTTAGATCACTTATTGAAATGTTATAAACATTATTTAATCATTTAAGTTAATAATGTTTGTTTTGTCGATATTTGGTTCTTAAGTCGAAAGTGGACTTCTTACAATTACATGTTGTTCGTGTGGTCAAATTTTCATTATATCCAGAATTATATTCATGATTTTTATATCATATATATCATCTATATCCAGAATATACATGTATTTATAAAATTACATAATCATTTAGAGGTAAGAAATGAAATGCACCGTTCATGGAGACGGTAAGTCGTACGTATGCATAAATGCTACTTTCATTTCTATTTCATATTTTTATGGAATGGAATAATAATTATATAGAGGTATGTTATAATTCTAGTATAAAATCATATATAATAACTTTAAATCCATCCTTTATATGTCCCACATATGGCATTAACGAATCACATCACTTTGAGGGGGCGGTAGTCCACACTTCCTTAAATGAACATATAGCGTTTACCCATAATGGAAACCATAAAGGTATACCCAAAAAGAAAAATACAGAAGATTAAGTAAAACATAAACATATTATATATCATATATAAATATAGTGACATCTTAATGGCCACCTTTGAAGGTGTTAAAAGAATTTTGAACAATCATCGTTTCGGGAGGCATAAATTTTCCATCCATGGAAACAGTATGTTATTTAACCATTAGATGTAGGTGTGTGTACGTTTAGCTTGAATCATTATTATAACAACATCCTAGTATATTGAATATACTGGATCTGTTACAAAAGAAATGAATAAAAAGAGTTTATGGGGTTGGAGACGAAAAATAATACAAAAGTACTCAAGTGAAGACATTACCTTAAAATCGGGTAACTCCCTTTGGTTTGAGCTCAAAGGCTTCCTTGGGAAGACTTATGCCCAAAGTGAGGCTTCAAGGAGTAAGAGAGGGAAGTGTAGAGACAAAATGAGCAGAGTTTGTCCGAGCCAAAGGCTTTTGGAGTGTGGGTAAGGAGGTAGGGGTGGCGGCCTTTTATAAGAGGAGAGGAGGGGCACTCTTGTAAAGTTACAAAAGGTTACTTTATTTTCAAAAGAGTTTCGGATTTTAAAGGTCCCACATTGATGTATTTCGAGGCTAAGGTGATAAGGGTTCGAAATAAACTCATCCAATAGGTTTTGTACATGTGTAGGTCTTAGATATTACATTATCTTTCCATTTTATTTAAATCGTTAAATAATGAGGTCATCGCTGCATCATCATGATGTCATAAATAATTTAATTTATTTAATGTCTAAAAATTATAAAAAAAATACTAATATGTAGGAAATATTTTTATCTTTCCAATGAATATTTATAGTCAAAAATATTATTTGTATAACCCCATGTAAAAATTGTTTTAGTAAAACATTTAATGTCTGTCTCATTTTTACTTTAACTTTAAATAAAAAGATATTAATGTCATTTTCCAACCAAAGTGGCTTCATGGGGTCCCCAAGTTGACCCATGGGTTGTCTTGGTCGGACATGACACATCCAATGATGTTAGGACATGTGTCAAGTTCATTTCATATTATTAAAACATTATTTTTATCTTAAACTACACTAATTACCTCTAATCGCGATTAAAAACTTAACAAGTTACTATTCACCAAAAAATTATTTCTATCCCATTGAACCACATTTTACTTCTTAATGACAAAAATTTATGTCAGATTTTTGAAATTCAAAACACAAAGATGGAAAATTTTCATTTAAACGGAAAAATCAGTTTTTATAAGTACCACTTAGTGGTTTCACTATTCATCAAAAATTGAAGTTTTTCAGAAAAATCCCAAAAATTCACCCTAAGATATATTTGATATTCAGAATTCAAAAATGAAGTCTATTTTACAAAATTCAAAACATATAAGTCACATTAATTAATTTAATAATTAATTCCCGTTGTCTGACCAAATAACGTGTTTTTGTGAAACAATAAGTATCAAAAGATTGACACTAGTTTAAGTCTGATTTCAAAGTGAAATTAATTCCAACGACCACTATTGGATATAATGGTAAAAATATATTATAATTTAAATTTAAAACCAATTCAAAAGATAATCTAATCATATAAATAAATTATATTAAAAATAGGTTTTGAATTAAAATACAACATTTTACATTATTCATTAAAAAATGAACTTTATCAGAAAGATACCAAAAATTTACACAAAGTAAATTTTGATGTCCCGATTCTTAAGAAGAGTTTTATTTGGTCCAATATAATGTATAAGAGTGAACAAAACTATTTTTAATGACGGTTCGCCATCAAAAGGCAATAAGTGAACCTTTAGTGAAAACTAGGGCATATACGCCTAAAATTCTTTCCGTATTTTATGCCTTTATCTTTTATTGGATAAATGTAAATACATTTAAAAACATATATGATCATATTTTAGTTATTTATATCCATTCCTTCCAATACAACGGCTACATGTTAACTACCATTTAAAATAATATTATTTTATTATTAGAGTGCAACGTAAGATTCCCAAGAAACTCGTTGTTGTGTGTTGGGTACGCCATCGAGCATAGCGTCCCCTTTAAAGTCATATTAATATTTTATTCACAAATATGGATAAATATGAAAATTTCATATTCTTTATTTACCTGGGGTGTTACATCCTTCCCCCCTTTTGGGAATTGCGTCCTCCCAATTTTTAAAATTAAGCTTGGAAACATCCTTGAAAGTCCCACATCGGAACAAGAGTCGGTAAAACAATCACTTTAAAATAAAGAAAGATAAGTTCAAAGGTCACCCGAGTTAACCCATACTAGGATTCCATGTAGAAAAATATGGACATGGAGGAGAAAACATAGGGTCATGTTCTGATGGAGAGTGATAGAAAACATGTTTAGGAGAAAATTAACAATAAGAAAATCACAAACTTGTGATGGGTTAAACGGTGTTGGGTTCCCCAGTAGGAAAAGTTAATAGACAACATTTTTGTTTTAAGTTACTAAAACATAAGGAAACATACTTACTTGTCATGTTGACTTTCAACTTTTACTATATTCTTTACACAGACTCATACTTTCTCCAAAAGATGAGTATTTAGGAAGACTTGTTCGCATTAAGAGTACTATAAACAACTTCTAGAGAATCACCTAATCCACCAAAGATAACTTTATACATCCCATGTCTTTAGGCTTTAACCAAAACCGAAACCAAAAAGGTTAGTACAAGGTCAGATAATCCAGAAAAGGATAACCCATTAAAAAGAAAATCTATGCTTAATCTCCAAAATTTATCCAACAAAACTCAAAGTTCAACGAGGACCATCCGATAAACAATTTGTCCATATAATTCTTCAAAGTAAACCAATCTAAGATTGAAACCCAAATATTTGAAGGATTTAGTCACATAGTCTTCCATGTTAAATCATAACATTTATCTCCAAACAACATCAGTTGCTCCTAAAGTCTCGTATTGAAAAGTAATTAACCTAATCACATATCCTCCAGGATAGGTTAATCATTTTCATAAATAACCCAAAATCAACTTACTCTTAATTCATAAAATCATATAACTAAAAAGAATAATTCAAACTAACCAGGGACTTCACGTAGTCCAGTGGTAGGCGATAAATACCAGTCGCACTTTGGTTGTGGGTTCGATTCCCGCAGCTTTGTCCGACGCGACGGGTTGTCACACGTTCTGCGTGTTGTCCTTTTTCCAAAACTATATAATTCTTAAATCATTCCCCAAAAAGAGATAAAATCATCAAAAATGATCATAACATATTTTAACCTCAATTTTATCTCATGCCTTTCATTTTCCAGCATATCATATAATAACCCATAATTACCTCAAAAGTAAGGATCATATAAACTCTAATGGTTACCTTTATAATTATTACCTGAACTTCCACATGGATTGGTCATCTCGTACATGATTCATTACAGAACATACCAAGGTTCAAGTGGTTGATCATGACTCCTTGATATATGGTTTAGAACAACCACGAGTTTCCTCATTGAGTCATCCAGTTTATCTAGTATCGTAATCAGAGAACCACCACAGTTTCCTTCAAACCTGTTGTCTCTTTGGTGCCTGCTAGATCCATCATTTCACTAAAAACAGAAATGTCAGTGTGAGTATATCAACAAAACCATCATGTACTAATGAGGGAGATAACCACTAATATATAATTACTCATTGAATTTATCTAAAACTAGGACTCTTTCTGAAATCCTATCCATTATGGTACTGTCACTTATGCTTAGAGAATACCCTAACCTCTAAAGTTATCTAAACCGACATTTGATACCAACTATAAGGCCCCAGCCTTAAACCTTACTTAATCATGAGTTATTACAAGATTACACATTGAGGATCTTCTCAGGTTTCTAGTTTTAGAGAATTAGATCATGAAACTTGCATTACATTCCACATTTAAACAAAGTGGATACATAAAAGACAGTATTCATTCTTCCCATCAACGGAAACATATTGAAAATAAAACATGGATTCTTTCTTGACACATCCTTGACACTATCATCACATCATGTACCTTTCCCTTGACCTGTGAAAAACATTTCAAAAACTTGGGATGAGGATAAAAAGCTCAGTAAGGGTTATAAAAATATGGAAAGGAAACATGAGTTCATATATACATAAGAATGAAATCATACTTTACCCATAAAACATAGGCACTTTAACATGCCTCATCAAACCATGAATAAGTCATAGAAAACATAAGACATAAAAGGTAACTTGAGGCATTCATAACATTCTTACGTAGGGAGTAACCCTCTTGGTTACGTTTTGGAATACCCATCACAGTATATTCCCTAAATCTCTTCGGAGAAACCTTAACGTTTCACTCCTTCATGTTACCCAATGCATTGGAGAGCTATATCAGGCTCACCCGCCCTTAGTCTATCACGGAACCACCTGTCTTTATAATAATTCCCAAGAACCTCAACATAATTGTATCACATAAAACATGCATAAATTAAACATAACATTTCCACATTTCAATCACAATATAACATTTTAGTATATTGAAATAATGAATCCATTAAAAAAGAAACCATTTCCAAAACCATTTAAAACATTTAATAAAGATATTTTTGAATCAAAGTGTCCCATACCACCTTGAAGATTTTAAAATTTTAAACCATTAATATCCATATAAATAAATCCTTAAAAACACTTTGAAAACATGGATATTAATATGAACGAATAATTAAAACATTTAAAGCGATATTTTGGTTAAAGGGGTTCTACCAAAATTAGAGACACTTGAATACAATAATTGAGGAATAACATTTAGTCAGAACTTTATAATATCATGAGAATAAATGGATTCATGATATAATATTCCAAAGGACAGTATATACACCATATAAGAGTGAATTGGTTCATAACAACAATGAAGACTCAGAAGAAATGTCAGATGTGATGAATTCCCTTATAAAGAAGGTATCCTTAAATTAAGGATAATTCAATCTCAAAATTATGTGTGACAAATATAAATACACCCAATATAAGTGGATATTAAGCGTAAAACAATAAAAGTTCATTCAAACATATTAAAAATATGACATATTCAATAACTACATGTTGAACCCAAATAAATCGAAATTGGGTTAAAAAGTTCCCTTGGTAAAATTCGGCAGCCTAACGGCATCACTTCAAAATTCAGAAAATGAGTTGATGAGAGATCAAAAGGGCATATCATCACTTGGACATAAAATTTACATCAATAAGGATATAAAATAACATATCCCAACATAATAGTATGTGAATTAAAAGACATAACAAAAGAAGTCTTTTAAAAAGAGGAGGGTGAAAGGTCCCCTTACCGAGTTGGGTAACTTTCGAAACGTACACCCCATGGAAGAAGGGTCATACAATGAAGATGTGAATACCCATAAATGAAATTATACTATACAAAGTGTATAATATTGGGCATTACATACACCACTCAAAGGAAATTGTGGCAAATGTAGCATAAATCTCACGAGAATAAAAGTGAGATGAAAAATCCCTTACGAAAACTCGGCAGCCTAACAGCGCCACATAAAACGTACAAAAAATGGGTTGATGAGATCAAATAGGGTATCTCATAATATTAACATAAAGTTTATAGAAAGAGTAATATAAAAGAACATCCCCCAACATAACAAATAGGAGCTTAAAAGAAGTGACATAAAGGAGAGTACTTAAAAAGAAAGAGAGAGGTTAGATCTCTTACGAAAATTCGGTGGCCTAACGGCGCCACTTAAAACTTCCAAAATGGAATGATGAGAGAGAATAGGGTCTCTCATCACATGAACATAAATATTACAGTAAGATTAATATAAAATAACATCCCAATAAAAAGAAAGATGAGCTTTAAAAGGAATGACATAAAAGAGTGTACTTAAAAAGAAAGAGTGGAGTAGGATCCCTTACCTCGGGTCCGACTTGACTCGATCATTCTTTAACGTCCTGAATAATAAACTTGAGTTAATTTCCACTTTATTAAGAACATTTTTCTAGTTCATTATTCTTTTTATATCACTTATTGCAATGTTATAAACATTATTTAATCATTTAAGTTAATAATGTCTATTTTGTGGATATTTGGTTCTTAAGTCGAAAGTGGACTTCTTACAATTACATGTTGTTCGTGTGGTCAAATGTTCATTATATACAGAATTATATTCATGATTTTGATATCATATATATCATATATATCCAGAATATACATGTATTTATAATATTACATAATCATTTAGAGGTAAGAAATGAAATGCACCATTCATGGAGACGGTAAGCCGTACATACGCATGAACTCTACTTTCATTTCTATTTGATATTTTTATGGAATGGAATAATAATGATATAGAGGTATGTTATAATTCTAGTATAAAATCATATATAATAACTTTAAATCCATCCTTTATACGTCCCACATATGGCATTAACGAATCACATCACTTTGAGGGGGCGGTAGTCCGCACTTCCTTAAATGAAGATATCGCGTTTACCCATAATGGAAACCATAAAGGTATGCCCAAAAAGAAAAATACAGAAGCTTAAGTAAAACATAAACATATTATATATCATATATAAATATAGTGAAATCTTAATGGCCACCTTTGATGGTGTTAAAAGAATGTTGAACAATCATCGTTTCGGGAGGCATAAATTCTCCATCCACGGAAACTGTATGTTCTTTAACCATTAGATGTAGGTGTGTGTAATTTTAGCTCTAACCCTTCTTATAACAACATCCTAGTATATTTAAGATACTGGAGTTGTTACAAAATAAATGAATAAAAAGAGTTTAGGGGGTTGGAGAGGCAAAATAAAACAAAAGTACTCAAGTGAAGACATTACCTTAAAATTGGGTAACTCCCTTTGGTTTGAGCTCAAAGGCTTCCTTGGGAATACTTATGCCCAAAGTGAGGCTTCAAGGAGTAAAAGAGGGAAGTGGAGAGACAAAATGGGCAGAGGTTGGCCGAGACAAAGGCTTTGGGAGTGTGGGTAAGGAGGTAGGGGTGGGGGTGGGGGCCTTTTATAAGAGGAGAGGAGGGGCACTCTTGTAAAGTTACAAAATGTTACTTTATTTTCAAAAGAGTATCGGATTTTAAAGGTCCGACATTGATGTATTTCGAGGATAAGGTGATAAGGGTTCGAAATCCACTCATCCAATAGGTTTTGGACATGTGTAGGTCTTAGATATTACATTATCCTTCCATTTTATTTAAATCATTAAATAATGAGGTCATCGCTGCATCATCATGATGTCATAAATAATTTAATTTATTTAATGTCTAAAAATTATAAAAAAAATACTATGATGTAGTAAATTTTTTTATATTTCCAATGAATATTTATAGTCAAAAATCTGATTTGTATAACCCCATGTAACAATTGTTTTAGTAAAACATTTCATGTTTGTCTCATTTTTACTTTAACTTTAAATAAAAAGATATTAATGTCAATTTCCAACCAAAGTGGCATCATGGGGTCCCCATGTTTACCCTTGGGTTTTCTTGGTCGGCCATGACACATCCAATGAGGTTAGGACATGTGTCATGTTCATTTCATATTATTAAAACATTATTTTTACCTTAAACTACACTAATTACCTCTAATCGCGATTAAAAACTTAATAAGTTACTATTCACCAAAAAATTATTTCTATCCCATTGAACCACATTTTACTTCTTAATGACAACCATGTATGTCGGATTTTTGAAATTCAAAACACAAATATGGAAAAATTTCATTTAAACGGAAAAATCAGTTTTTATAAGTACACTTAATGGTTTCACTATTCATCAAAAATTGATGTTTTTCAGAAAAATCCCAAAAATTCACCCTAAGATATATTTTATATTCCGAATTAAAAAATGAAGTCTATTTTACAAAATTCATAACATATAAGTCACATTAATTAATTTAATAATTAATTCCCGTTGTCAGATCAAATAGCGTGTTTTTATGAAACAATAAGTATCAAAAGATTGACACTATTTCAAGTCTGATTTCAAAGTGAAATTAATTCCAATGACCACTATTGGATTTAATGGTAAAAATATATTCTAATTTCAATTTAAAACCAATTCAAAAGATAATCTAATCATATAAATAAATTATATTAAAAAAAGGTTTTGAATTAAAATACAACATTTTACACTATTCATTAAAAAAATGAACTTTATAACAAAGATACCAAAAATTTACACAAAGTAAATTTTGATGTCCCGATTCTTAAGAAGAGTTTTATTTGGTTAAATATAATGTATAAAAGTGAACAAAACTATATTTAATGATGGTTCTCCATCAAAAGGTGATAAGTGAACCTTCAGTGAAAACTAGGGCATATACGCCTAAAATTGAATTCTTTCTGTATTTTATGCCTTTATATTTTATTGGATAAATGTAAAAACATTTAAAAACATATATGATAATATTTTAGTTATTTATATCCATTCCCACCAATACAACGACTACATTTTAACTACCATTTAAAATAATATTATTTTATTATTAGAGTGCAACGTAAGATTCCCAAGAAACTCGTTGTTGCGTGTTGGGTACGCAATCGAGAATAGAGTCCCCTTTAAAGTCATATTAATATTTTATTCAAAAATATGGATAAATATGAAAATGTCATATTCTTTATTTACCTGGGGTGTTACATAGGAGATAAATAATGAAAAAAATTATTTGATACATTCTTTGGGTCTATTTAATACTTTAAGAGAGGAAAATGATAAGAGAGAATGTATTTTCTAGAAATAACTAGATTAGAGGTAAACCATGAGTTTATTGAGAGTTATATCATAAGATCTCATAAATGGAGTAATGACATAAACAATATCATTTAAAAATGATATTTTAACACTAAAGATTTTCCAATTTGGAATATTTGAAATCATAATCCCCAAAAATGAAATCAAATTAGATGGATATGCATATCCCATAATTATCATGACAAGGATCATAAAATAAATTTAGGGGTGGTGTATACACTATAAAAAATAAAATAGTGGAGAATAAGGCATGTGTTTGATATAAATAAAATTGGGATGACAATCTCGTTCCATAAAACTCGACGTCATTTATACTCATTCAAATCTTCTCTTCTTCCGAGAAAAACATTAGGTTTAAAACTAAATCCTTTATAGGAGAATTAATAATCAAAATAAGGACACAAGGATAAGGGGTGGTAAGTAAGGAAGAAATTTTGGAATGTATTGGATGAAATAAAGGGTTATGGAAGTGTGAAGAGGATAAAAGCGGGGTGTCCATTTAAAATTGGGGGAGAGGACACACCTGGAATTTTTTATAATAATAAAGTGTAACCAAGTTTTTTTATATGACAAAAGTCTCCAAAATAGACCATTATCAAACCTTATAAGATTTGGGTCTAAATATTTCTAGTAAATGGGATTTGGACTAGTTTCTTGTGGATTTCATATGTTAACTTTTTAGTTTAACCCCTGATAAACTTGTCTAAACCTTAACCATGGTAATTGTTTTTACTATTTTTACTATGATTTTGACCAAATATTAAATTGAAATTATTATATAATATATATTTTAATTATTGAAAACGTGGAATCCATTTTTGAAAATTCATTTCATTGAACTAAAATTTTTTAATTTAAAATTAAACCCATATATGCAATGAAAAATTAGCCTTCCAAAGAGAAAATTTTCATAAGTGTAAAAATTTTTAATATAAAAATTCAATATAAAATTGACTATAATTAAAAAACAGATTAATAGATATATTATTTCAATAATTTTATTTTTACAACTATATTAAAATAAAACAATTCTTATAAATTCTTTAAATAAAAATATTGTTTTTTAAAAAAATCCGTATATTAATACTATTTATTATTAATTTAATATTTTCTAAAAATTATCTAAAATAAACTCAAATATAATTTTAAAATTTAGATTTAAAAATATAATTTTATTTTTCTAATATATTTTCTAAATGATTCCAAAATAACTTTTATTAGTCATTTGCAGAAAAAAATATTCTTTTTTAGAAAATAGTATTATTAAAACATAAAAATTCTTTTAAAAAATAAGTACCTTTTTATCATTGGGTTTTAATTATATGAAACCATCACAATTAATATTTAAAATTTTGTTATTCCCATTCATACCACCAAGTTTAAAGGCTAGGTTATAATAGTTAATTTTAATTAATAATATTAATAGTGTATCATGGTTCATGAAAACTCAGTGTTGTGTTCAATGCAAATGATTGAAGGAATTAAATTTATTTTAAAGAAATATTTATTAAAATTACAGGGTTTCACAAGGTCTCAAGATAATTTAGGGTCGTTAATAAGGCTCAATGTGGATGATGATGTAGTGAATATAAGGTATAAGGGGAATTTTTATTGATATATTTTGAATCCGGGACTCAATTAGAAGATCTGGGCATTAATAAATATTATACATGAATATGATTCAAGTCGGATGTGTTTCTTATAATTTAATATAATTTTAAATGAATAGTTTTTCATATAATAATGATCTCTCACACAGATACGGATTTCATATAATGGAGTTGGTCCAAATAGAATAGGTTAATGGTTGCACCCAAATTTAACAAAGATATATGTTATAAGTGGTCACTTTTAGTATGGGTTGAGTTATCGAAACATCAGATACCTAAGAAGAAACGTTAATAAATATAAATTCTAAGAAATTGTCAAAATTGGTTTTCAATTGATTGGGTAGAATAAAACTAAATTACCTAAGAGAATGGATTTATTTTGATAATTAAATATCTAATGATTTTAATGTCAATAATTAAAGAAGGTGAATCAGTTCTAGGTTGTCACTAGGGTTATATTTGATTAATTTATTTTCTTAGAAAGTTTTAGATCACTAATTCAGGATATATACATAAATGAGATAATTATACAACATCATTCACTAATTTAATCCTGATACATTTCCAAGTCTAATAAAAAATTCAGATAGAGGGTCCAAGTAAATATTACTCTAAGTAATTGGATTGTATTAGCACTCAAATTGTGTAATCGTTAATGTTAGTGAAGATGAATAAGAAAATTACTCATAAAATGGAAATAAAAAAATAATGGCCGGATTAAAATATTAAATAACATACAATTACATCCAATCCAGCCCATGTGAATCCCTTAGATCAACCCATTAAATTGTTACCCCTCCATTGATTAAAATATCTCAATGGAAGCTGGAAGTCGAATTAAAATGGCCGAATTGAAGAAGAAAAACAAAGAAATAACATCACTCAATCATTGTGTGATGATTTTCACAGAATATGTTATAAATAGAATCAATCCCTAAATAAATGGTATCAACATCTTATGAAGAATAAATAAGAAATGAAAAATAATAATAATGATAATCATTTTTATCCTAAAATTAAGGTGAATGAAAAACATACATGGGGAAAAATGAATATTCAATTACAAAATAAAAATATAAAATCATAACTAAAAGAAAAACATTGGATCCTCAATTATTTCACCAAAATATCCTTATATAGAAAAATTAGGATACCCAGGTATACCCCCATCATTAAATTCCTTCCCCATTAATGAAGAGATTCAAAAGGAAGGTGATAAATAATAGGAATTCTTACTTTTCAATGTTGACCTGAAAAATCATCCAGATTCACCCCCTTTTTATGTGTAAATTTTTAATTGAATATTGTTTTATATAAAGGGGTTGTATAGGACTAATATATTCTTATGTGTGTCATATTAATTCTTTAAAAAATTCAGGACAATTGGATCATATTTTTTAGAACTTATGATAACAATTGTGGAATTCTTTTATGGGCCTTCAGATTTGGCCCATACTTTAAACATCCACTTCGGTTCCCTATATCTCCTTGAAAACTTCAGAATTAGATTCAGAAATAGTTGAATGAAATGATCCCCATAATTTTCTACACCTACAATTAAAATTTGATCTTAATTGAGCAAAAAAATTTACGGGCCACATTTCTTTGATGATCTTAAGGCCCATTATGATTTATCCAGAAATTTCTGAATTCATCCCCAAAAATATCCATCTTCGATTGGGATTCATCCATAGATCAAAAAAGAAAAAATGTTCTAATTAAATTGATAAAAAAAATATCACAAAATATAAAATTAATATAATTAATATAATTAAATCCATTAGTATATTTTTGATTAGGCCCAAATTTTTACTTTAACCATGAATTGCACGAAATATATGAAATGAAGTTCAATTAATAAAATGCATTGAAATTGGTGTTTATGGGAATTTAATAAATTTAATATTAAAATATTAACAATGAATATTATCTTATTTTAGTTTCTAATTAGTTTCTTTATGTTGTTAAATTTCTTGTAATATGGACTAAACAGAGCATAGTTTAATGTCATGAGACCATGATAAAATTACCTCCCTAGTTTCAATCATGTGGTATATTAATTTAACTAATAAGATAAGAAATAGAAACCTCTAAAATGTTGTGAGTCATTCCCGATGTTAGAAAAAAATATTGAATGGAATATTACCCACACTCTATAAGAGTTCCTACCAACAGGAGATATAAATTATATAGTTTAACATCATTTAAATAGGAAAATGGCATGTTATTTAAGGTTTTTTATAAGGACCAGAAAATATATTTGTAACTTGGATTATAAAAAAAATAACTATAAATCACTACATATCCTAAATCATTAATAATAAATCCATAAATAGTTCTTATCAAGGGATCTCTAGGTGATTTTTCATTCACCTAGGGGATGGAGACATTTTTTTTGGTGTCAGTTTAGAAAAGGAATAACCATGCACCAAAAACACCATCATGGGTTAAGAATTAATTCCCTAGGATATGGTAATATAAAATAGATAATTTTGAGTAGTTTAAAGACATGTAGGTTAGAGTTAATGTCATGTAGTTTAGAATCATATGTCAATGACTATGACTAAATAGTTAAACATCTTATGATACAGAAATCATGATGCAGTTCTACATCTTGTGATTAGGATATAGTTATTACAATTTAATTCCTTGTTACTTAGAAGTAGGAAACCCAAATGGAATTATGAAAATTAATTTTTAAGAAACCTTACATTGGTGATAGGTTTGATAATCTTCCTACCCAACATGATTAGGGAATGATATCCATTATAATAGAACTCGTTTATAGGGTAAGGTCCACCCCATTTTGGTTTTAGTTTTCAAAGATTACACTTGGATATTGTTGATGTTAAGAGTAACATCACTAATTATATTTGTATAAATGAATGTATATTAACCCTTTATTTGAAGTTATACTATATCAAATTTTGATTAATTTCATGGTTCTGTAGTGTGAACACACTTTTATCATCAATTCTCTCCAGTTCATTGAGTGACTTTTGTGGGTGTTTTTGTTATGTGGGATTAATGAATATTGTGACACAAATATAAGAAAAATAATTCTGAATGGGTATAACTACTTATGTTCCATAAACATGGGATTATTTGGTCACCTATATAATGGTGTGGGTCATGGTGGTATAATCCCATAAATCATGAAGTAGTATGTTCGAATAACCGTTCTTATCCATGTACATGATTTTATAAATATTATTAGACTATTTCTTATTGATATCCTATATCTATCCATTTATTCACATGATATAAGGATTAATGTTTGTATTATATATTTTACTCTTGTTAAATCCTTCTCAACATTGAAGTGTAAAAATCGGTGTAGTTGTTCATCAATATAATGTGAGGGAAACAAAATTCATTGATGATATGGTACTTCGAAAAGTTTATGAAAGCCTCTATTCAAAGTTCATTAGTGGATAAATACTATTCCAATATAGAAAATAAATCACCATAAGTAAGTGAAAAATTTATCTTCCTAATTATAGTCAGCGAATATGTCCCCATGACATCAAATCCCTTCATGAAAAATATATAGGGGTACTTGGTGGTGTGAAACTACTCTAGGGGATGAAGGGTGAAATAGGAATGAACATGGAAGGTGTGTAACCTTATAGAGGAAATAATGGTTTATTTAACGTTATAAATAACCATTTATTTTTATTTTAATAGAGTTATTGGTCCTAAAATTTTGATCACCATAAGATCTAGAATAAAATTCTTGCATTAAAATAAGTATATCCCCTCCATTAATAAATTATAGGAGAAATCCAAAAAACACCATTTATAGAGAACCCTTTGAGAATTGGGGTCACCATAGAGGGTGATTTTCACTACCCATTTATGGATTTTATCCTTCTTGAAAGGATTTATAGGAAGGGTCCCATCAAGGAGGTAATTCACAATCAAGGAAATCCATTAACTATCGACACCAGTTGGAAAGGAAATGGAATTATCCTTGTTAGGATAGGGTTTTAATCCATTTAACTCAACTAGATTATTATTTTCTAAATTGTAGACTATCCTTTGATGTGCTATGTGGATGACTACCTCATCATGGACTGAGTCTTCCAAGGTAGTAGTTTCTTAAACAAGGTTATCTTCATGGGCATTCTATGAATTTGGAACATGTATTAGATTCATCTTAAAGGAGAACTCTACCATGAAACCTTGAACAAAGTCAGATAGATTTATTAAATCCTCTTTATTAATGAAATAATTTCAATTATTTTTTCCCAATGAAAAGATCTGAATCACATTTAATGTTGTAGTTATCCACTGGTATCTATAGAGGTATCTCCAAACTAGTGATAAGGGAACAATATTGTGAAACATTTTTGGTGTCCCAATCTCATAGGAGGAAGGAAAATAGAAATACTAACACAGATAGAGAGACAAACCCAATCCTTAATCCCAATCAATTATTTTTTGTGTTATCCATTCCCATTCCTATGGGCCTATCAAAATTGCCAACAAATTATATCTACCTTGACCGAGATGTATGTTTTATAGTAAAAAAACTCTTAATTAAGGAGATGTGTACATAGTGTCATGCACTCAAAGGTAGGATTTGTCATAATAAATTTAGTTATTACCTAACCATTGAATATATTTTGATCCATGAATAGATATTTGAGCTATTTTAAGATTACTACCCACCACATCAAACATTTAGTAAGAGTAGGGTGGATAAGTACATAAATGATAAAGTATTCACAAGATACTAAATAAATATTACGATGATATAGATAATGTATCAGCTTATACACCCTAATGATCAAGTATAAATATTTCTTATCAATGTTAGAATATTTAATATGGGGGGTCCAACATCATCTGATTAAGATAATATATAATGTTCTCTTTTATTGCATTATTATACTGAGCAAGGAGTGCACCAAGTGAAGACTACATACATTACACATACAAGATGAGAAACATTCATTAAATGGATGTAATTATTACTCTTGGGTTCAAGAGGTAATCCTTGAGTTCATCAAATTCTATTTAGTATTCCTCATCCCATATATAGGTTACCCCATTTTTCATTAATGTGGGGGAAGGGTAGGTATTTATAGAAAGATTGGAAATAATCCCCATATATAGTAAACATTCCCCTAGATTGCACACAATTCACTACGTTTTTGTATGAGGAAATATTAAGAAACACTATATTGTTATACAGGTTAACTTTAATGATTTGATGTTACACAACAAAGCAAATAAATATCCCTATAATTACACTAGAAGTTCAGGTTAAGGGATTCATTTTTATTCTGTTTTTTCAAATCTTGTTAAATATTGTTTCAAGGCTAGTGAAATGATCACAAAACTATAATGATTTATCTACTAGGTCATCCATGTAATGTTCCATGGTTTTCTCTAAGAAGGACTTAAATATTTGATGCATATAGTGTTGGTATTTAGTGTTAGTGTTCTTTAATATAGGGTGTATAACATGACCGAAATATACTTCATTGAGAACACTAAAAGAAGTGCATTCCTCATTATCTATGGGAATTTCAATATAGTGGTAACCAGAGTACCCATCCATAAAGGATAGGGATTAAAACCTAGAAATTGTATCCATTAATAGTTCTATTATTGAGATCAAGAAATCATCTTTCAGCCAATTCCTATCAAGGACACTAAAGTTGAAATTAAATCAAATATAATGAATTTTATTTTTAACAATAATTATGTTTTTTATCCATTTTGGGTACTGAACTTCTTAGATTATGTTTCATTGGATGATTTTTTCATCTCGTATTTTAATTTTACTGGAAAGAGTGGGATTCATTATTCTATATTCTTTTTTGTATTTATGGTGGTCATTTTTGAAATCCTAGGTGATGGGTGGTCAACTCAAGATTCAATACCATAATTTTAGTATAGTTATAGGTGAACACATCTTAATTGCTTTTTGGGAAGGAGACATGCTATTATCTATCCTCAAGGGGCCATGGATGCATTGATGTGCATCAGTTAAAGATGTTATTTTGTATCCAGGATAACATGTTTGATCTTATTAGTAGTGGTAGAGATTCCTTCCTCAAATGTTGGAGGGGAATATCTGATATATTCTTCCTTTTAATTATTATTATAAGATGATGGGGAATTTTTGGATCTTGAAAATTATATAGATACATTCTAATTTTTTATGGATGATAAGGATGGATTCATAGATCTCATGGGGGTAAATATATTTCCATCATTATCAATGTAATTATGGATATCTTCTCCTTCCTACCTTCAATCATTGGGGGAAGAAGTGGTCCAAAAATATTTTGACTTGATTGATGATATAAGAGAATATTAAATTTCTTCTAGTGATGTGGAGGTATATTTCAACCCCAAAAATTATACTAGGATCTCCTTGGGTCTATATGATAGTGAGAGATCATTTTTTTAAATTAAGGCATTCTCAAATGTTGTGTCATTTTCCATGGAGGAACCCTGAATACCTTATAAAAAGATCACCTTAGCTGAAACATTTGTCAATATATAATATGTGAATGAATATTTTTTAAATATTAATGGATCTCTAAGGTTGGTATTTCCATCTCAATATGGTTAATGTGAAACATTTAATCCCCATTGACCATGGTCCAGGGGCTTATTGGAGTATTTTATGAACTATTGGGATCAGTGATTTGATTATCATATATTATCATCGATTATTTTAAATCTCATACAGAAGTCAACCTCAACATATTGGGATTCAAAAGGCTCAAAGAGATAATTATTTCCATATAATAATCCAAAATCTCCATTTATTGGCTACTTTATGTGTTGATTTTATGATTATGGAATTTTTGCTTGTCTTTGGAGCCACAGTCTTTTGAAAAGATCATTAAATGTTATTAATTTCTGAAATACCATGGATTTGGAGTCATATATGAGCTCCCGGATTTTGGACTTGGGTTTGACACTTCCAAGACACTTCTATTAATTTTATTAATACTCTTTAATGGCCAATTTTAAGGGAAAAAAATCCTACCACATCATAAGAATCACAGGGTCCTGACTAAGATAATACTGATAATAAAACTATTTTCAATTAAAGATTTTAAATTTAAGAAATTTTAATATGTTATAAAATGTTCATTTGATTGTTGTTCCTATGTATGGAGAAATCATGATCATCCTCTATGAATGAGATAACTATGTGGTATTCCAATGAGTTTCACTCTAGAAAATACTCCTTGGTCGCAAAAACATATGCTTTGAATTCTTGGGGGCTCCCAAGGGCCACAAAAAGTGCTTACCTAATTTCTTTAGAGAGGTGAAGTGTATCCATGATTGATTTTCTAGTTCAAAAAATGGTTAATTTCTTTAAGATTTCAAACTTTGGCATAAGGGATTGGCTCTTACCCATGTGAGATTTCGTCTAAGCTCGAGGCTCTAGGGTCTTTAAATTTTCTATTAATTATTAATATACATTCCTTGAACTTCAGGGCATATTCATTAATATAATGATGCGTTGAGTTTTTCTTCCCACATGCCTACATTGGTCAAAAAGTTTCATTACCTCCAACAAATCTTCCAATATAGTTAGATTAAAAAAACTATAAGAATATTTGGGGATGTTTTAAAGTTTATGTAGGGGTAACATAAGTGATTGAATTATTTTTTTCATCTCTATATATAGATTTTTTCAAGATGAGGCTCCAATGTTAAGATCATCCACAACTATATCTACCTTGGCCCCATTAACCTCTATGGCCTCTCCCCCTGGTCCTTAATTATTAATGAGGATATCAAGTTTACATATATATATATATATATATTTATATTCTTCATTGGATAGGGGGTCTTCTAATTTAATAATATTAATAGGGCTAGAATGTGATTCCTCATCTAACAAGGTTTATATTTGATAGTATGGTTCCCATCCTTAGAATGACAGGGGTAGAAATTACATGAGAGTTTTGAGTGTTTTAGGAGTTGGTTTTAATTCCTTCTATTTCACCATGTTTTTTCATTCATTAATTATACAATATTATAGAGTGTTGAGCCTATGTTAGAAGGAGTGAAGAGATTATAGAGTGGATTTGTTTGGTATTTGGCCTTTTTTGTTGATATATAAATCATATACAAACTCTGGTGTTTTAATTTTATTCATTTGATATAATTTTTTTGATGTTTTGGAATGATTATAGGATCATGGATGATTCTTTAAAATTGTATAGAAGTGTTATCACTGGTTTTTGTAGATTTTGGAGGTCGTGTAAAGGTAAAAAATCAAAGAATGAACTATGTAAATGTAATGTGACTTCTATGTAAACGTAATTATAGATACCTTGAGCTAAGAAACAAAATTCCAAAAATCTATAAGGTTTTTTAAACATCACAATGAAGTTTAGTGAGCTATTTAAGGGTATTATAAGAGGTTAATAAAGTTATGTAATCATTTAAAGTGGTATTCCAAGTCCGTTGAATATTGAATTGGATTGTTTTCATTACTCTACTATGGATACTATGATTTGGATGCATGATGTTCTTGGATCTTTTAGCACTAAGGAGGATTATAGATCTATGTGTGCTACTCCTTTGCTGGTCCCCGCTTGGTTGTTGATGTTTCACACTGCCTTTATTCCACCAGCTCATTATTTTATCATATGGAGGATTTGGAAGGGCAGGCTTCCTCTACAATGGACTTTACAGAAGGCTGGATTCTCTCTTGCACCTGTTTACCTCTTTTGTCTAGATGCAGATGAAACTGTTGATCATTTATTCATCTCTTGTAAATTTTCATCTTGTCTATGAAGATATTTGCAGGGAATTTTTTGATCTCAATTGCACTTGGAAGGTTTTGGTCAGCTTATGGAGTCTGTGGTTCAGGCTGATTACAACACTCATGTGAAACCTCTACTTCTCTCTGCTATTTTAGTGCTTGTATCTTTCATTTGGAGAGCTCGGAATGCTCTTGCAATCGATAATAAAATTATACCGACTTCTATTGGCATTCATGAGTTTCATATTGGTGTCATGGCAATAGATCGAGATGACATTGGTGTTATGAGAAATGATGTTTCCGATCAGGTGATCTTGATGTCTCTTGGGATTTCTAGTAGATGTAAAAAAACCTCATGTGATGAAGTATGTTAGGTGGATACCCCTGATTTCTCAGTGTCTGAAAATCAATGTTGATGGGGGTGCCTCGGGTGCTCCAGGACCTTTAGGCTGTGGTGGTGTCTTCCGCACTTACAGAGGTTTTTTAAAGGGTGTTTCTATCATGTTCTTGGGAATGGTTTGGCAATTGAGGCTGGGTTATGGTCTATGATGAAGGCTATACGGTATGATTCTTTTCAAGGCTGGATGGTTTTATGAATGGAATATGACTCCACCTTGGCGGTTGATATTCTTCAAAACCGGTCAAAAATGTTCCCTGGAGAATGCTTTCAGACTGGGATGATTTTCTCAAGCTTGTGGAGAAGTTCTATTTGGTTGTCACTCGTGTTTATAGGGTGGTGAATCAGGTTGCTGATTCTCTTTCTAAATGTGCCATTAAGGAGGTTAGTTCTTTTTGGTCCTTTGTTACAAAAAATTTCCGTTATGAGTTGGTTGATGCAGATGCATGTGGTGATGTGTACACGCAGCTTTGTTAGTCCCCCATGTTTCTCCTCTTTTTCTGACTTTATTTTTTAATAAAACTTTCTGGGAACATGTTTTTTCCTGTTTCTGAGCTTTCTGGTATATAAGTAATGTGAATCCTATGTATAGATAAGTTTTAATTCTATAAAGGTTGCACTAAATCTTGAGATATATAATGGTTACTGTGAACTATTTAAATTTAGGGGAAGATATATATATAAATGTAATATCCTATTGTGTAAATGTACTCTTGAAGAAGTGTAAATATAATTGAGATATCCCCAATACCATAGAACATCTAAATATTTAAAAAATAGTGGTTGGAATTGAAAAAATCATAGTGGTGACCATAGTGAATTTCTAAAACACATTTGAGAAATGGGAATCCCTATATAGGAGTTTTGGTTCCCATAGTAGACTTATGAATGGTGAGTATAAAAATTTCATTGAATGAAGTCAAAATGATCAGGTGTCTATAGTATTGAGCATTTGAAAAGTTTTTTTCTTAGAGGTCAATACACTCTACCATGGTTTAATGGAGAAGTGAATTTGAAGGGTTTTTTTGATAGGAATGTCTACTTATTAGAATTTGTGAGCTTCAGAACATCATGGTCCACCTTAATTGAGATTTTTGTGAAGTCCTTGAAGAAGTGTATAACATTTTACAAGAGGAGTAACATGTCATATTGATGAGAGAAGTGGTTGTGGTTAAGATAATTAATCCATATGATTCTATGTACTCTATTCTAAAATTAAAATGATTAAAATGATCATTTTCATCATCATTTAGGAAGGATGAGTTGTGAGGATAAAAGAAGAAGAATTTTTGGAGTTATTTACAATACAAAGAAGGAAGTCATGACCGTAGATATGTCATATATGCTTCATTAATATATTCATATGAATATTTAATTTATATGAATTATCATGAGAAGAAAGATAAATAATTCCAAGATTATGTAAAATTTATTATATATAATTATTGAATTAGTTAAAAAGAGTAGGTGGAGGAGTTTTGGAGAGAGATAGAGAGAGGAGTCTTTAAGATAATTTCATATTTTAATATTTAAATCTATATTATTATGGGTGTAAGACCTGATAAAGAAAGTATATATGTTATAATATTACTCATGTTTTTTTTGTGAATAAATATTCATTGGGAAATAAGAGAGAGGTATTTTGTGTGAAAATTTTGAATAAAAAAACTAGGTTAGTTTTTCAGGAAGCTCATAATAGATAGAAAGGCAGAAGAAGTTTTTTGATTCCATATACATATCTTAAATAACTTTATAATGATGAATAGGAATCTATCCATTAAATATGTTTGATACATTATTATGAAAGAAAATTGAAAAGTTTTTCACTACTAGGTAATAGTAGAAGTAAAATATGATTTTAGAAGATGAACTAATCGTTAAAAATCATCAATGACATAGCCCTAATTTTTGATCCATTTTACATTATTATAATAGTTTTGGATGAAATAACTATACAAGATGCACACAAACAGTCAATAGACTTATAAAGAGAGTTCTATGGATTTCCCTGCATGCACTGACTCATAGGAGTTTTCTACTGGATCGGGTAATCACGAGTTTTACCAGATAAATCTGATGAGTAGTTCCTTATATTAATTAGTGAAACTAATTAATATCATCTTCCTTATCTATTTTCTCGTGTATGACAATTAAAAAATAAATTAACTTTAACTAGTGATGGAGGATGTTTTATATGAAAAAACATAAAATCTATAAATCATTATTCACCATTACCCCCTTCTCAAAAATTTCACTTGTCATGTGAATATATAATTGGTATCAGAGCCATCTCCCTTTGATTGGGTGTTTCTTTTTTTAATATTTTAAGTTTATCTTTGATTTATGATTTTTCACTAATTTATTTTATATTCAATGCATAATATGAATTCAATGAATAGTAATGGTATTCCCACATTTTATAGGAATGGAAATCATATATGGAATGACAAAATATTATTGTACATTCTTCCGATTAGGTTTTATGTTTATCAATAAAAAACTGATGGATTTCCCTAACATGTTGAAAGTGATGCTATAATAGTAGAATATAAGAGGAATATAGAAAATGATGTTCATGTTAGAAATGTTATTTTTCATCCTATTTCAGAGAGTGGATTTATGAAATTCTATTAGGAAAACCCACTTTCAATTTCATTTTGATTTTTTGGGATGTCTTTTTTTAATATAAATTATATTATCTAAAAGTTGAATTTAGAATTTATAGAATGCCTCTCAAAAATATCAAATGTTTAAATATAGATTATAAAGTAGATGAAACAAGTTCAATCATACAACAATAAGGAATCAGTTTATGAAAAATATAAAAAATAAATTATTGAATGAGTTTAATGATCTAAAGAAGTATTTTTATGATGATAAGATCATGAATGTAAAGTTCTAAAAAAATGGTAATCATATGGAGAAAAATCATTATCTTATTAAACAGCGACCCATCAATGTAGAAAAAGAAATAATCTTATCCAGATTCATTTTTAAAACGGTACTCATGAAGCAGGTGAATGTTAAAAGAATAATAAATCATGATAAAATCCACAAAAATAAGATTATCTTGGTTACATTAACATTGAAAATTATAGTAATGATTCTTAGAATAATATTCAAGTCAAAAGGACTAGGTTTTTCACAAAATCAAATGATTCATGAATGTCTATAAATTTTGGGAATCCAAATTTGATTAAAAAACTGTAATAAATGGTGACTATAAGATATAAGATAAAGAAAAAAATTATGAACAAGAATTATTTATGAGTTCATAACATCATTTTACCAAAAAAGAGCAATTATTTATAGTCAAAATAAGAATAAAAGGAAGAGACATAGTTCTAGACAACACACTGCTTCTAACGGAAAATATTTTTTTATAGATTCTTTGGGTGCCATGGTGGTTTTGGGAATATGACTATGATGTTTCAGTTTAATTAAATATAACACAATGACTCTATAAAATTTGGGTCACTGACTGCGTCGTTGAGCGCGTCAAATTAGATGTTTATTTTTAACTAGAATTTCTGCAGTATAACAGCAACCCTAGGTCGTCTCTCGACGGAGCCTTAGATCATTAATTTAAAAAGAGGTTTTTGATTATGAATGTAGAAGGTGAATTAGGTTTTGTAAAACTTGGGGGTTTTATGATTAATTATGAAACTAGGAAATGAAAGCGATAAAACAATGTAGAAATGAACAAGATTGATTAAACGTGATCAACCCGGGGAAGTCTCGTGATGCTCATACTTAATCGCTTCAAGGGATGGGGTTATGATCTTTTAATCCCTGGTTTGTAACACCTATAACCAGTATGTTACTGAGTTTATACTAGGATACCTCCTAGGGTTCAGTCGAAAACACATAACGATTCACCAGACACCGCCGATGATTGGGTGATTTGTGTTCGACATCGTAACCGAAACTCACCAAGGCAACACATGAAGAATTCGATGTGCTGTCCAGGTTTGTATGTTATTTCATTGTGATACCATGACATAAATTTTTATGATCTTGACAGTGCTTATGTGAGTTCAATTGACCAATATGAACCACACAAACACCGCAATTCAAAGGGGGAAAGAAAGTGGTGAACGGTGTGTGAAACATCACATGAATGGGTACCCCCAAACATGATCATATGAGTTGAGAATGAAATACCAGTACATAACTCAATAAAATAAGAATAGAGGATGAGTAAAAACAACATAAAACCTGTAATTAAAAAGATCATTCAAATTAATACAACTTTGAAGCTCGGGGTTACATCACATTCCTCCCCGGGTGATCACAAGGGGTTTAGAAACCTATGGGAGGGGAAGAAGAAGAAGATGTTGAAGTAGCTCCTCCCATGGCCTCCAGAACTTCTAGGGATGTTTAGAAGACTCTTTGGGGAATCCAAAATGGCATCACCTTGCCTCTTGGCCGATCTTGCAAATGGGGAGCTCAAGGTGCCATTTTATAGGAAAATTGGAAGGTGGTTTTAGGCACACAGATTTCTTCAATCCAATTGTACCAAGCGTGTCGGCCTTCAGATAGTCTTATCTCGATTTGGAGAAAATAGAAAAGTCGTATCCCTACCTCTTGACTGTCTCCACCGATTGTTTGGAACCATTTGGACAACTACAGCTCAAGATATTGATAACATACAGAACACCGCATTTGACTTGGTCCAATTTCGGTGTATTGGACAGATCAGTTCGGATGGGCCCCATAGAAGCCGAATCAGCATTGGGTTCCTTAATATTAAATGTATCCTATTAAATTTTGGACAGGCTCACAAAATTTCATCCCATTTGGAATCACAGATTTCGTGTACTATGCAAAACAGTTGACAGATATCCATGGATCCATGCAACTTTGGCCCATTTTTCTTCCTCTTCATCAAAGGCCCTCCAAATCACCTCCACCTACATTGAAACAATAAAAACAAGTAAGATTTACCATTATAATATTGATTAACATTAATTTATTTATTAAAACGTGAAGTTAAATTTATTATTATATTTGGAATATTCATTACAAAACTAGTTTAAAACTGCGGTGTAAGGGTGGAATAAAACAGTGAATCGTGGTACGATCAGTCACAAAACTTAAGGTTGATTTATCACACTTTAAGAAGACAAATCCATAAAAAATCTAAAATTTTTGGATTGAATATTAAGAAAAAATTCAAACCATTGGAAGAGGTTTGTGAAAGATATAATAATATGAGCCATGTTTCTAAAGGATGTCCCACCATGACACTATACCAATAAGAAAATGATTATTTGGAAATAAATGAGAAATTTAAAAAAATGGTTGAGATTCACGTATATCTTCCATTAGAATTTATCCATTCTATCATATGTCTTCCCATGAGAAAGAAATCAAAAAATAGGGATAAGTATTTCATTTCATTTATTAATAAATTTAGTTTCATTTCATGAATCATGTTTATGAAACATAAATTAGTGTCTACAAATATCTTCAAGAGTTTTAAGACATGTGTTGAAAAGGAGTATAGTTAATCCTTAAAACAATTCAGACATATAATGTTTCTGAGTAAAATAATAATTTTTTTAATCTTATCATTAAAATCATGGTAGTCATTATATACTCAATTCACCATAAACACCACACAAAATTCTATGGATGAATGGAATAATATAATCTTGGTAGAGATCATTCAAATGAAATTAATAGATAATTACACCTCTTGATGTTTTTGGAGGTAAGGTTTTATAGAAATATATCATATAAAAAATCATTTATTTTAAAGAAAAGCACTTACATTACTCTATATAAGATATAATATAATAATAAAATATTTTGAGAAATCATTGAGTGTTTATAATCCCCTGTATCATTAAAATAAAATGTTAAAATCTAGGTATGTTTGATCAAAGATGAGTTTCTATAATTAATCTTATTTATCTTTCAAATGGAAGTGGATAACATATTTATGATAAAGAGATTTCAAGAATTTATGATATGGTTGATTTTATAATCCTATACTATAGTAAGAAGCATGGTTTAGATGATGAAGAAAGTTAGAGAATTTATGTTGGTGTTTTTTTTGTTAAATATATGAATGAAATTCTAGATTGATGTGAAAGTGTTGAATATTTATTGGTTCAATGATAAGATTCATCCATTTCATGTTTTGGAAAAATTAAAATTTATCTTATCCAAGGATGATAAGGAAATTTAGGGTCCAAAATATCATTGTAAATAATAATAAATAGGTACAAACTCAAATAAATATGAGGAAAAGGACACATAATTCATTATTCTCTCAAGATTAACAAAAATATGTTGAAGAATAATTGAAGTATAAATAGTGTGTTAATTCTATGAATGAATATATGGACCATATATTAAAAAATGGGGCTTGAGAGTTTGTTCCCAAATTTGATTAAATGAATTTTATTGGAATAATATGGTTGTTCTAAAACAAGTTGAATGAAAATGAATAAGTTGTAATAAATAAAGAAAGATTGGTGTGTAAAGGCTATTAAAATTTGGAAGGAGTGGGATTTAATGAAACCTTTACACCATTTTCTAAGATTGAAACCATTAGAATATTTCAGGTTATAACAGTCCATATTAAATGAAATATTTTTCCAATGGATGAAAAGTCTTCCATCTTAAATGGATAGTTTAAAGAGGATGTTTAAATTAAGAACTACTACATAGGAATATGTGGTTTCTACTGATAACATAACTCAACTGATGTGGATGAAAACGCAGTTGGTAGTTCATGAGTTTGAAGTGAACATTGTTATTCTTCATTGATGATAAAATCAATGAACTATAAATTATTCAAGGAATCCATTTCACCATCCAAGAACTAATAACATTGATATAAAATATCACCTCCCAATGGATTTTTTATAGAGAAATAACTTGAAGTTATAATTGGTTCCTACAAAGTATTAAATTGTTTTTGTGATCACTAAGACACTACATATGGATGAATTTCAGAATATAAGGATAATTTTGTGTGTCTGAATTCACCAATATCAAGGATAATTTATGGTGATTTAGTACCCTATCTCGTATTACCATTAGATATTATTTTTAAATGGGGATATAAAGAAAAGTCAACATAATTTTTCTTTTAAAAATATCTTACAATGATTTTCAAAAGGGGAGAATACATTGTAATGGGAGTATCCACTAATATGTTTGACATTCAGGGGGATTAATCGCTTTAAGAAATTATATACTTAGGGTGATTTTTCTAAAAAGTTAAAGTATTGAATTCAGCATTTGTGGATGTGTAAACTATTCTAATAGATTTTTAAATTGAATTTGTGATTTTTTTTATTACACATTCCATGGGAAAACTCTATATGATGATGGTGATGATGAGGTATTGATTGAAGAATAAATGGTCCATTATTAAATCAATTTTCAAGTGGTATCATCTCCTATATTTGAGTTAATAAAGTCAATTTTAAAGATGATAAAGGGTATGAATGTAAATGAAAAATTTTAGGGAGATTTGATCTTCAAATTTAATAATAATGTTTCATACGCCATGTTTTCTCTCATTGAATAATGATGCATTTATATGTGGTTTAATTTTTAAAGTGATTTATGTTTCCTTCTTGAAAACAAAATTAAAAATGGGATATTTTTATGACCATGGTCGAAGAGTAAGTGAAGCGAATAAAGATTGGATTTGTTTGGTATATTTTCTTTTTTTAGTTACATATAAATCTTATTCAAACTCAGGCGTTTCAAGGTGATACATTTTAGCCTAGCCGAACAGCCATGCAAAGGTGGAGAGATGATTTCACGATGAAGATGATGGGGAGGAGCAGTTCCAAGTAGTTAGTCTGGGTTGAATGTAATGTTTGAAGCCTACGGGCAATGAATTACTTTAAGGCCTATGGTCCATGTAATACTTACGCCTACGGGCCTTGTAAAGGTTCCACCTCACCCTTTGAAAGGTGTATTATCAAAAATCAATAAAAAATGAAGGCCTTCAGGCCATTGGAGGTAAGGTGATACATTTTACAATAATTTTGTTTGAATGTTTTGGAATGATTTGAGGATCTGGGATGATGCCTTAACATTGAAGAGATATTTTGGAAGTTATTTGATAAAAACATAGATGTTGGGTAAATGTGAACTGGCATAAGATGACCTGAATAAAGGTAATGTACCTTTAGTTTAAAGGAATTTATCAAGACCTTAATATTTATAAGGGTATTTCATAAATCCAAAATCCTGTGTAAAAGTCCCAAGGAATATTAGAGAGAATTATAAGGTTATTCTTGGTGATTTATAAAGGTATTCTTTAAGTTTAACTGATACATAATGATATCTCTATGATTCTATCTTTTATGTAAAGGTAAATTAGGCCATGTATATAAGAAAGTGTGAGTTGCGTAAAGTTTACAATAAATAATTAGATACATTAAAGTTATTTATAACTATATAAAAGTAGGTTTGAATATATATTTAATAGTAAATCCTAATTTCATAAACATACACTTGATACTACATAAAGTTAAGTGAGATGCTCCCAATATCATAGAACACATGAAGATGTCAAAAAAGGTAGTTGGAATAGATCGAGCCATATTGGTTCCCATAGTGAATTTCTGAAACACCTGGTAGAAACATGAAGCCCTATATAAGAATTTTGATGGATATAGTATACATTTCTTATGAAAGTATCAAGATTTCATGATAGTAAGTCAAAATGGATAGGTAGAGATAGTATTGACTATTTTGAAAGTATTTTGTATGGGAGATCATTACACTTTGTTCTGGTTTCAAGGATCAAGTTGTTTCAATGTGGTTATCGGTTTAAATGTCTACCTATGGGAAACAGTGAGCCTTAGTATATTGTGCTTAAACTTCATTAGTCCTTTTATGAAGTCCTTGGAGAAGTTTTTATGGGTTGACATTATTAGAAACTTGAAAAGGTGATGAGACAAGTGTTTTTAAGAGAATTAATATGGATGATTCCATGTATCCTAATAATAATTATAAAAGTTAATCATTGTCATTTTTATCATGATTCAGGAATAATGAGATTTGAATATAAAAGAAGAAGAATCTATAAAGTGTTTTATGTTGTAAAATACGAAGATATAACCGTATATTTCTCATGCATGACTCATTTAAATATTCATTTGTATCTTTATGGAATGAAAATAATCATGGAAAAGTGATGAATAATTCCAAGATTATGTTATAGTTATTACAAGCTGTTATTGTAATGATTATAAAGAGGATTTGTGGAAGTTTTGATGATAGATATCAGAGTCTTTAGGTGAATTTTGAATTTGAAAATTTATAATAGTGTTATTATAGGTGGGAAACGAGATAAAGAAGGATTATATGATATAATTTTATTTACATGGTATTTTGTGAATAAATATTCATCATGGAAGAAGTGAGTGGTATTTGGTGTGACAATTATCAATAAATAGAATAAGAAATGTGGTCTCAAAGTCCACAGTAGACATATAAGAATATAAATTCATTATTTCCACATACATATATAAAATAAATATTTCATGATGATTTTTTCATCAAATATTGAAGATGTTGCCTGAAACTTAAAAAAATTATTTCTAATACAAAATAATATAATATAAAGAAGATTTCAACACATGAATAACCTGATAGCACTAATTAGTGGGAGAATCTTCAATTTTTTAATCATCTTAGATTATTTTAATTGTATGAGATACACCGACTGTGTGGGAAGAAAAAAATAGTTGAGATACTTTTAAAGTGAGTTTTATCTATTTTTCTTCATTTTAGTGTTTCCTAGGGGCTTTTAGTAGATTTTGTGATAATAGGTTTTTTAGTATCATGATAAGGATTATCTACTCACATTGAGAAATAATACTTATAAATAATTTATTCCATTATGTGTGTGGTTGTTTGTGGTAAGACAAAAAATAAATTCACACTAGTATGTGATCAAGTTTGTTTTAGATTGAAAATTTTAAAATTTATATATTACGAAATCAACCACCCTCCCCCCACTTAGTGATTTTACCAGTACAATAACACTACATAGGAAACCAACTTAAAGGAAAAAATTTGTAAGATGTGGTGATAATTGGGGTCATAATTGATTGATTATTTTGTACCATGAATATGGAATGATCTCAATCAGTTATCTTTCAAGTCATCCAGTCATCTTAATTTCTTTCACTTTTGTATGGAACATTTCACCAATAATCTTCTTCCTATGGTGAGGTAATATAATCATATTCCACTTATAATGAACGTTTTCCCACTACTACCTATCCAGAATTGACCATTTCTTTTACAATTTCATTAAATATGGAGTAATACTTAATGTTAAATCCCAACATCTAGTAGAAAATAAATTGTTTATATAGTCAATGAGGGTAACATCATTAGGTTTATTATTCTCATGTAGCTTGAGTAATTTATATTCCATGGATGTGATCTAATATTATAAAACTTAATCATTTTTGAAGGGGTATATCTTATTTCTTGACTCCTCATATCATAGGTATCCTGGGTTTTTCCCAACCCCTGGATGTTATAGGTCTTATTGGAATTTTCACTTTATATGATGAACCAAGGGGTATTGAGCTTGTTTGTGTGCTAAAATAACTTCTAGTGCTATTTCAAGTGTGATAGTGGTGGTTCCAACCTTACCAAACCACTTTTCCTAAGAAATTGATGTAGGTTGGTATTTTCCTTTAGTATAATGAAATGAAACCTCTAGAAATAATGCCATATCTATGAACTATTAGAATCCCATTGGTTACTTAATAGGGATTTCTAAAGATTTACAACTTCTCCAAGCTATTATCTATATAAATATATATTTAAATTTTTCCTATGGGGAGGTACATGTTGGGAAACTTTGTCGAACTCTTCCATCTAGAAATAAACTTCAAGATACATTCAGTTTATCGTTATTTATAGTTTGAGAGATCAAGTACTATTATCTTCTTCATTATAGAGATGAATTGGTAAACAAATTAATGATAAATACCTTCTGATTCAATAATGGATCCAGATGACTAGATTTTAAAATAGATTATTGTTTCCCCCTCCTGGGTTTCCACAAAACACTCAAGATTAACTATCTAGTACTAATCATGGAATCCCATCATATAGACCCATTGATCTATGAAATGTGTCAAATTTGTTTCAAGATCTATAGTTCTAAATTTTTTTGGATATGCCAAATTCCTATCTTTTTTGGGAGTAGGAGTATTATCCACCCATTCATCTTGTATCTTC